>CM032639.1:6216558-7710568 GCA_019097785.1 Fraxinus excelsior | reverse complement strand
ATAATGGATTTTGGCATTATGCTAATGAAAATGTCACTGAGCAATAAAGAGAGATTTACTATTGATATTAAGTTATTTAGATAAAAATTAAATTTTAATTAAATTTTGATAAAAGTTGATGAAACGTATTGACCTCAAAATATGTTGTCAACAGATGTCAGACTCACTCATGCATACGTAAACTAGATCCAACACGTAAAGGTCGATCAACGGTCGAGATCACTCCAAAATTGGACGTGAGAGAAACTCAACAGCACGAGACTTTCCGTTCGAGTTCCGACGAAATATCCGGGATACGATTGTATAATAATAACCAATCGCTATGGACTCGGATTAAAGATTGCAAACCAATGTAAGGGTCCGTTTGATTGCACCATGGAAATAGAATGGAAATAAAACGAATTTCAGGGAAAATATTTGCCTAGAACTTGTTTTACGGGGAATTGTAATTAAATGTGTTTGATTGGTATAATTTTCCATGGAAAATGTTGAAAGTTTGAAATCCGTTTGACTTCCTTTTTTATGGAAATTGTCCATTAAAGTGATAATATTTTCTACTATTGGGTTAAGAATTTGTTCCAATTACCAAAAAATAAAAAATAAAATTTAAAACAATTAGAAAAAATTACCATATTCGTTTGACTTTGTTTTGCGTAGAAATTGTCAACAAAAATGAAAATATTTTTTTTACAATGGTTGATAGAATTGGTTGTCATTGCTAAAAAAAAAAGTTGGAAAATGTTTTCCCACCTAAAAGGTTGGAAAACATTTTCCACCATTCGTGCATTAAAGGATTGTACCTAGAAAAAGGGAGGAAAACATTTTCCGTGGAAAATTTAGCATATCAAACAGTCAAAAAGTGGAAGTAGGAAAATATTTTCCTACTTCCAGGGAAAATATCGTCAATCAAACGGAGCCTAAGAGAATAAAATAAGTTGTTATAGTATTACAAACGAAATGATGACCCTTTGATGAAATTACATGTGGTCTCATCCCCTCGATTGAAATATTAAATCCCAACCATCATGTTGATTTTCCTAACTTTACAAAGCATTTAATACTTTTACATCCTATTGACAAGATAAAACATAAATACTCTTTTTACAAAAGTCACATCAATCATTCAAATAAAATTTCTATAATAAATTCAAGATCTCTACACGTGGGTCATCACTAGCGGGTGGAGCCTGAGACCTGGGCCGCTTCGGATTAGTAACAAGCCTCGAAAATTGTTCCAAGGCCCCTCTTCTATGGCTAATGGTTCGGCATGAGTGGGTCCACAATTTCACTGGATCGGCCACATAGCAATGCTTGTAGCAAGTCATAATAGAGCGTATGGTTGAAAAGTTATGAATTCTATGAAATATGTGATTAAAATTAATTGGTGACTTTGATTTAAATTTTAATCCATTGCTCAGGCCACATCTCGAAAAGATCTGCATCGGTCCACAATCGCTTTCAATACTATTATTTCAATAGAGTTAACTAGGTTTAGGCCAATGTTGCCATTCGAAAATCATGCCTTTGTAGTGTGCAGTAAATTAACCTAATATTTGATCATTTCTCTGAGATTTCTTGATGTAAATTAACCTAATTTGCTCTAGATTTTGTGCAAGTTAGATATGATTTGTGCAGTAATCTAATGAAAGCTTTTTGTTCAACTTTTTTCATGGTGGATCAACACTGACTAAAAATTACTATAATAGCTTATTGTGTGTCACGGGTAAATAATTCACTATAGAAAAGGATACAATCC
The DNA here is from genome assembly GCA_019097785.1 of Fraxinus excelsior. Taxonomy (NCBI): domain Eukaryota; kingdom Viridiplantae; phylum Streptophyta; class Magnoliopsida; order Lamiales; family Oleaceae; genus Fraxinus; species Fraxinus excelsior. Next base: position 7,708,812 of record CM032639.1, on the reverse strand, counting down.
TCTCGTATTTTTCGGTATTACAATTATTTTTCTTTAAAGAATCCTAATTAAAAGATCCAAAACGAACCGAAGAAGCAACTAATAACTTTCCGTGTTTTAACTCTTTTGATTTGTTGAAGAACGGAACAAGACGCGCGTTCTTAATCTCTCGTCACTCCTACGATTAAATTTGGATTGCTTCACAAACGAATAAAAAATTTGTTCTTGTTTTTCATGCCGACACGCAACTTCAATATATCAATTCCATCAAGCACCAATCTATAATTTCTTCACAATTTTATATTATCTTATTATATATTTATATATATATATATATATTGAGAGAGAGAGTTGACTTGATTTTCATTTTCCTAAGATACAAGCGGGTCCCGCCCATAATACAAGTGATTTTATTACTTAGAAATGAACTTTCTAGTTATACTAGTCATTGACACGTGCGTTGTACGAATATTGTATTTGTTATGTTTTTTTTAGTGTAGAAAGGGTAGATGTTCAAAAAAAAAAATGGTTTAAGATTTATTGGATTATTCAAGAGTTTTGGGAGCATATTATTGCCTCGTTAATACTTCATCCAATAAGGTGATTATTTCAAAAACTAATATTATTACACAGAGAAACTCATCAAAAATAAAATTGAAAGCATCACATGTATGTAGAACATGACAGTACATGACAATAGAAATGTTTGACATACATAAAAATTGCAGGTTTACATGAGTAAGAAAATTTTGATTTATTAAATAATAAAGCATGCATCGAAAAATGAAAATGAATAGCAAAGAGTTGTAAAAGGATATCATGCAGCATTTATAAAATATATAGAGCAATAGATAGAATGACCTAGATTTGAGCAAGAAAGAGAAGTTAGTTTTAGGTTGTGAGTTAAGTAAACTATTCTGCATTGAACGGTCAAAATTATTACAAGTGTCTAGTATATGTGAATTTGAAACACAGAACTTGGGCACAATTTAAACATAACATCAAAATATTTTATTGGAAAAATTGTTCTGCCAAACAAATGCACATCTAGCAAAATTTAGAAACTTCTCTAGTAGTGAGATGACATCAGGAAAAATTATGAGATCAAACTCTATGTTATGAACCTTATATAGTTGTGTCTTAATGGGTGATGCTTCTACAGATAAAAGAATGTAACATATTATTGTTGCCTCAGTACACATAATTCAAATTGGCGTTTCCGCAATACAATAAACACGCAATTTAATCAAAATTGTGATCAAACTTCCACTGCTTTTCATAAGAGAATTCATCGTTAACTACTTTGGACAATAAAAAGCATACTTTTCTTAGATTCTACTGAATAAAATAAAAGGAGGATTTACCAAATTTAAAATGCCTTTAAAGCATATTATGACAAAGTATTTGAAACCCTATATGTACACTCAATAGACAATTATGTGAATCATTCCATATGACTGCACCTATATTGAATTGCAAGCGGAATAAATAATTTTAAATTATGTAATGTTTAGAAATGCAATATTTACCTTATCTTTTTAGAATAAAAAATAGCCCCACTTTTGTTAACATGATAAATGGTGAACTTTTCAATTGGAATGCATCAATCGGGCAAACTATACCAAACTATACAAGTTTATATGTTTCCAAAGTTATACCATAAGTAAAGAATAAAAGTTAAGCAACAATAAAAACTTTAAAAGTGTCATAGATATAACATGGTTAAACAAGTTCCCCAACTCAAAAGATCCTAAATCAAACACATAGTAGTCATTCTCCACTTCACTCTATTGTCAATTTTGTGTCATTAAATGAAATCTTTTCGGCCAAGTTATCACTTTCAGCCTCCATCTCCATTTTTGTATATGTTTCCATTTTTATAATGACCGTAAAAGAAGTGTAAATAGTTTTTTTAAGAAAATGGGTAAATTTTAATGTCACCGCTTGCTTCAACCCCAGATCGGACGAAAATTTGCACAAGGGTTTTGTCTCTACTGTTGCATTTTGATTCTACAATTACAAAAAGTGAAATCACAAGCATGAATATCCAGAAGGTTTTCATGATGTAATGTTCACTGGTTCAAAATTTCATGGCGGGGGCTTTTAGTTTAGAGATGTTAGAGAGTTGAGAAATAAGTCTTTCCTTCTGCGGTGTATAATATATAGGAAGAAGAAAAACTCATCCACGATGTGCGGAGATGAGAGCAGTTTCCTTAATTTGCGTGTGTTGGGGTTGCGGCATTTACAAGCAGTTCCAAAATTGTTCCTGGTAAATTTTGAGAATCTGCAAAAATCGTGACCACCATTTTCGTGTTGTCCACAAATTGAATGTTGAGGTAATGGATTTCACCGTACTATGGTTTCAGATTCAAAGAAGATGAAGATGAATTAAAATTATGAAAATTATAATTCAAACAACAGCAGTATGAACAAAGGGTAAATCGTGGTTAATTACACTAAACATCGATTTTCTTTTATTCAATTTTTTGGGGTTTTAGTTGAACAGTTTTATACTTTTGTTGGTATCTTTATGATTTTTCTACTTTATTGATTCGATTTTTGGATTCGATTTCTGAATCGGTGTCCTTTTAAAGGTCTTCAATCACATTAATTTCTTCTTCGAGTCAAGTCATCGAGGTTGAACATAGTTACTGTGTTTATGATCTTTATCTGTTTCTTTTGAATAAAATATTGTTGTTGAGAGCTGTGTTTGTGTTGGATTCTTCCATTGATTCATGAATAATGAATAAGTTGAGGGTGATGAACAAACATCCCATATTGAGCCTCTATTTGATGGTTCAAGAAAGAAATGAAGTTGTAGATTCTGATTTTAAGTTCGGGACTGGTTTCAGACAAGGTTAGTTCTTTGTTCAATTTTCTTCTTTATTGTCATTCTAGATGATGCATGGTGATTTGACATTTATTGGATTGTCAAGTATCAAAATCTGCTTGTAGGATATAAAATAAATTATTTATCATAATGTCTCATGCGAACAAAAAGTGGAGGAAAATGGGATTCAAGGTAGGGATTTAGTCAAATTCAGAAAATGACCATGGGCTCAAAATAAATAGCGTTCAAGCTCTAGATTAGTTAGGTGTAGATCGCCAGACAATATATATGTTCCATATTTACCATTCTGATCTAAATTGAACATCTACCGAATACTTTTTTCTTTTTTTGCATATTCGATTAATATATATATATATATTGAAATTATTTATTATAGATACGCATTATGTCCCCCCCAATTTATTTTCTCTATATCTTAACATTCATTGAATAAATTTATTGGAAGAAATCTCTAAAAATATTCATTTTTTATTCCAAAAGTTTTTTAAAGAATTTAATTTAGGGAAAATCGCAACAGCAATCCCAAACCTTTTCATTTTTTGCAGACTTTGCCCTAACTTTTGTTTTGTACCAGTGGATGTCCTAAACCTTTCAAAAATATGCACCGAAGATCCAAATAGATGTGCTTCCATCCATTTGGACCGTTAGTTGACTAATCAAATTGATTTTGACCAATTTTAGTAAAAGCAAAATGGTAACTTTACACATGTAACCTAAAACAATTAAAAAGAAAAGCCAAGCCAAGCCACCACCGGTGGCACACTACCATTTCTATTGCCATCGCCTCTGTGTCGGCACACTTCTGGCATCCTGGTTGTACATTAGAGCATCAATTCTTGGTGTCAATGCAAGAAAGATTAGCAGATCTTCATTGGGGTTGAGGGCAAAATAGTGGCCCATAAATCTGACCCAGGTCAAATTGGGCCTTATGTTCACTGGATGCATCATGAAGAGTAGGTGCTTGTGGTGGTTGTCCGTAATCATGGGTCCCACCACTGGTGTCGAAAAGGGCATTTGAAAGTCGCACAATGGCTATGTTTGAAGATGTAGTTTGTTGGTTTTGTTTCTATGCATTTAAGGATGATTGATGGCCATGGACAGTGGCACCTTGATGTGTATAATTACTTGGAATGTTGGGCATGACATGGGTGTTGCCGGAATGGGAGATTTCAGTCGTTTTTGGGAACTTGAGCATTCTGCTTTAGCCCAGTTTTCTGGCAAGTTCAGGTAAGTTCAAGGCATGGCGTTAGGTGGAAGTTGTAGATGGTTATGAGGACTTTCTAGTTGTATATATGTCTGACGGTTTGGGTGATGTCCGACCAAAATTGAGGTTGGAGTTGGGGGTGGGGGTGGGGGTGGGGGTGGTGGTGGGCATTTTTTTTTTTAGTTTAATTGTTAATAATATTTGGAAAAATATAAAATGCAAATTTATCATTTTCCCTTACTAAAATTGGTCAAAATCAATTTGTTTGGTCAATTAACGGTCAAGTAGATGGAAAACCATCATTTGGACATCCGGTGCATATTTTTTAAAGGTTTGGGATCTCCAATTGCACAAAACAAAGGTTAGGATAATGTTTGCAAAAAATGAAAAAGTTTGGAACCGCTACTACAATTTTCCCTTTAATTTACTATTTAATAAAGTAAAGTGAATTTGTTAGATGTACATTGATTATAACTAAATAATTGACAATATAATTCATGATAATATTGTTCAAATAATTAAATAAATCAAATAACAATAATGTATTATTGAAATAATTAAATGTATATTAAAAAATGAAAAGTAATGTATTATTGAATTATAATAAAGATAGAATCGTTCAAAAAATAATTATCTACTTGATGTGATATTTAATATATTATAATTATAATATTGTTTGAATTATTAAATAAATCAAACACATATTAAAAAACTGAAAAGTAAATGAATCTATCAAATATAGTTAAATAAATAAAATATATATTGAAAAATAAAAAGTAAATCAATGAATATGTCAAATGTATATTCATCATAACTAAATAGACAACATAATTAAAGATAGTATTGTTCAAATGATTAATAAATTAAATACGTATTGAAAAATGAAAAGTATGGTATTATTGAAATAATTAAATACATATTAAAAAACGAAAAATAAGGTATTATTGAAATAATTAAATTATATTAAGGATATAATCATTCAAAAAATAATTCTCATTGTCTACACGATAAACTGCGTATCCGGTATGTTAGTTGCATATTCGATATATGTTGTAAATCCGGTATTTGTTAAACTTACCGGATATGCAATTTATCGGATATACAACTAACATACCATATATGCAACTAACATACCGGATATTCGATTAACATACCGTAACATCTCATTGATTACTATTGCATCTACAATAACCTCAAAGTGTCTTTTTTTATATAGTAGTGACATGATTTTTATTTATAGATTTTTTTTACTCATTAGTGTATTTTCCTTAAAAGTTATTTTTACTCAACTCATGATTAATTATTTTTTTTACTTATAAGTGAATTTTATTTAAAAGAAAAATATTAATTTGTAAGTAATGTTTTTACTAGTAGTCAATTTTATTTTATTTTACTTATATGCAAATTTTCACTTCTAGATAATCTTTTTTACTTGAATCTTTAAAGAAATTTTTACTTACAAGTAATTTTTTTTTACTTATAGGAGATTTGTTTTACTTATATTTGAATATTTTTGCTTATAAGTTAGTTTATACTTATAAATAAATTTTTTTTAATTACAAGTCATTTTTTACTTATAAATGAAATATTTATTTTACATTTAAATAAATTTACATCTTTCCGTTTACCTTATTTTTGAATATGTGATACAATTTAAACCCATATTATTTATAGTATTAATTTTATGAAGAATGCTATTAGTATTTAGTGCTAGTGAAACCAATTTACGTGTCACCATCCTATCGTTTAATCCATTTCTTCCCCAATTTCTAGATTCACACTTCAACAGCTTCACACGCCATCCGCTGCCACCACCACCACCACCACCGATAATGTGTAAATATATAGGTTTTTACCCTTTTTTCAATCGATTATCTTTAAATGTAATTTTCGGTTGCATAGTTGCCAAGAAGAGGATGGGATTTTGTGTAATTTGAAGAAACCAGTGAAGGAAGAGAATTGATTTATCACTCTCACTGTCAATTCATGTGGCCAAAAGTGGGATCATTTGATATGAGTAGGAAAGGAAATTTTTGTCATGGCTTAGGTGGTTCCTAACGTGGTGGAGTAGGCTGGGATAAGGTAGAGGGAGAAGAAAATGTAAAAATAAAAATAAAAATTGTGGTGATTAAAATTAAATTTTTAGTAGATTTTGATAAAAGTTTTTGAAACGTGTAATTGAAAAGTTGTGAGGCCTATGAATTATTTGATTAATATTGATTATTTGACTTTAACTTATATTAAAATCCGATTTAAATTAATACCAAAAATGAGCATATAGTATGTGACTGTAGCCATGTGTGATTTTGTGAGTAGTGACAAATCATGATCACAAATTGTGTGTTTACTATTATCATGACCTATTCGTTAAATATGTCACAATATTTTATGAGATATCATAAAATGTGATCACCAGATTTTGAAAGATTTCATCAAGATTGTTAAATTTGAAAGTGTATTTTGAAGTTATGGTAATAATGTATTTTTCTCCATCATGGATCATATTAAATGAGCGATAATTTTTTTTTTTATTTAGGATGTGTTTGAATCCCATTTTTGTTGAAAATGAGTTTTGTAATATTGATTTTTTTTTTTTTTTTTTACAATATGTGGTTAGAAAATAGAAAAAATAAGTTTACGTACAAAATTTTTTTATTGTGAGAATGTGCGGTTGAACACGAGTTTGAAAAAAAAATGAATTTTTAGATAATGAGAATCAAACATCGGTTTAATTGAACCTATAATTTAATATCACAAGTACAACTCATCTAAATTGGTGTTAAACATTATCGATTTCTATAATACTAATATGGACTGCATTAAAAATATCGACACATAAGAAGAATAGACAACGTCTTTTAAAAGTCTCTCACCAATGCAATATATGTATAGAATTATTTCTAGTTAAAGTGACGAGATAAACATCTTGAAATAATTTTATTCGATTAGTAATTGTACGAAAAACTGTTATATTATAACCAGTCTAATACGATAGATACATCAAGCCCTTTTTTGATACTGATTTTTTAAAGTTCATTTTTTCTTCCGAATCTATAATTTTTTTCAATAGAATAATTTTACACATGAATCTCTAACTTTTTCATACTTATTAAATCACACATTTTTTTAAAAAAAAATATTTTTTCGCAAAATCTATTTTATTTTAAAAAATGTGCCAAAATAGATACATATTAGTGCTATTTGTATGGATGTCCTAAAAATAAAATATTATTGCATATTGTTATTATGGCCCTAACTTTGCCTAGTATGGCCAAGGGACACCCCATGTGATATTGCAGTAAATGATTATTCAACAAAAATTTGGAAAGGGCTTTTGTTGCTAATTGGATGAAATTAAGGATTAAACGATCTCGTGATAGGGTGACTCGCGGAAACTACGAGTGTGCCCCCACGTTGTTTGCCTCTATTGTCGGTCCACATCTTCTGCAGTTACTTATTCCTGCAGTTCGCCCCACTTAGCGTACGAAAAGCATTGCGAAACTGAAAACTTACACTGCAGGAACTGCAACTGTAGGGGTTCTATGCCTTGGGCATCCCATCCATTCAACGCCCACTTCCGAAATAAAAATCAATAATTCTCTACTTTTTGCTGCGGATTCAACCATTGTGGTGGGACTCACTCAATTTCGTAAAGATCTCTAAATCACCTTCTCAGTGTCACGTCTCCACGACCTCAACCATCATGTCGTAAATGAAAATCGTCAAGGTACGAAAGGTATGACATCCGTTACTTAACGCATAAGACAATATTAATTCATCAATAATAAACTGTCATATATATATATATACACCACGTAAGATGACTATCGGTAATTTTCACTATATATAACATTACTCGAAAATATGCTGAAAAAATTATATATCGCGATATCAAAATATATTGAAGGACAATAAATTTGAGTTAACAAATTACAAATCTCACACATAATAATAGATAAAATTGCTTTGACGTACATTCTACTAGAATTCCACGTGTGGAATGATCCCTTCAAATTATCGATAATCCTATGAGATGAAAAATTAAAATCTTCAGCATGTTTGACAACGCTTTTATTAAATTATAAGCAGTGAAATGGTTATGAATCAAGCTTCCGTAGCCGGATGTGCAAGGTACTTCTGTTGCTCCGATGAACAAAAGCTACCTGCGAAATGAGATTGTGGCTTTCTCCCTCGTTTTACCTCCAGCGCGAGAATTAGTGAGTGATTCAAGAATGTAATATTAGGAAGAAAATATCGAATGCGTATTCAGATAGCTAGTCTCTATGACCATACCCGTCTTTCCTTATAAGTATTTATAGGTATTTGAAGTCATATAACTGTCGGGCGGTTATCGCGACACGTTTCCCACGTAGCGCCTCCTACTACCCTAACTTCCTGAATGGAGGATCTCCACCTATTCATCGGTTGGTTATATCCATGATAATCATTGATTTGTTGCCCTCCAATTCAATAATATTTTTAATAGTTAAGTGTTGCATTGATTTCATAAGGTAAACGACCTAACATGAATATAGAGAGCCTCATAGCAATAGACGACCTGACATGAATGTAGACGGTCTCATAGTGGTAGACAGATTAGCAAGAATGTAGAAGCCCTCATAGCGATGGATGCCCTTATAGCGGCATACAGCTCATCACGAATATAAAGGACCTCATAGTGATAGACGGCCTAACATAGTGCACTCTACGTGAATTGTAGATTGAGTAGCCTTCTCGTTAGTGGTCATAGTAAACAATTGTTGTTGCCTCTAATATCAAGCAGTGAATTATATTAAAGGTGAGTTTGAGTCACATTATTTTGAAAAAAATGTATTTTGGAATAGTGATCGATGGAGAATGTGTGGTTGAAAAAGAAAGAAAAGTTATTGATATGATGAAAAATATTGTTTTATTGAAAAAATATGTGATTGAAAATGAGTAAAAGAATGAAAATGAAAATTTTAATGTATACCAAACAGAGACTATGTTTATATATAATAACTCAACATTTTAATTGTGGATAAACGTATAGTTAACGAGTTAGTAAGTAATTATAAATGGTCAAAACATGTACATTTGATAAAAGCTTTATAAATTATAATTTGTGAATTTTATGGAATGTGTAAACAAAAGTGATCGAATGTTGATGAGTGTACAATAAAAAGTGAAACACTATGATTTTATATATAAAATGAATTTAAGGTCACATTTTATCAAACATTCATTTTTTCAAAACTTATTTTTAAGCAGAGATTCTTCAATAACATAATTTTACGTGTAAATCGATTTTTGTTTTTGTAAATCACACATTTTAAAAAATCACTATATTCCAAAATAGAATCAAACAAGGGCTAAAATAGATATTTTTTTTTTAATCTTCCTACGCTTCTTAAACTAATCCTAGTTTATTATATAATAATCCCGCTTTCTCGTTTTTGTCTGCTTCTGTTTCACTTGTACATTGTCCCCTCTCTCTCTCTCTCTCTATCTCTCTCTCTGATAATGTGTTAGCTACAATGGCAGTGGAAGGGAGAGAGCTTTTTCTTCTTCCTGCTAATCTTCTGCCGTGCCGGCATTGCCACGGTGTCGTTTTGCGGTGATGTGCTCAACTACCTTGGTCGCATTTCACTTTCTCTCTGTTCGAAGAAGCTCGTGATCCGCAGTACAATAAAACTACGCGTTTCAGGTGATTTTTCTCTCTCTTTTTTCCTTTTTTTACATTTACAGCTTTACTCTTTCCTTTTGAAGTTTCTTTCTATGAATTCAATGAATGAATCTGTTGAATTGACCGTAACCTTATTTTACTTTATATATTGTGTAATTTGTTGAGTTTCGGTTTCATTTTCAGCTGCATTTGCTATTCTCAGGTCCTTGATTCGCTTTCCTTTCCTTTGCTTTGATAGAAGAATAATTTTCTGAGCTTTCTGTTGTTAATTTTTACTTTTTTCTGCAACAATGCTAATGTATAACTCATTGTATTCTCTCTATTTTAGGAGTGGATCTTCCTGTCCTTTAAATTCATGGTATGTAACCGCTCATTTACTGAAAGATCTCTATTTTTTGATTATTTTTCAGTTATTCAGGGAATTAAATATGCTATTTTTGTCCAGATTAATGCATCACTCATATTCAAAATTTAAATAAAAATTTGATGTAATTGTTGTAGTAAATCGCACTAGCGCTATAGCTATATATTTCTTATGCATGTGCTATTGTCAAGTAAACTGTTCTATGATGTGATCTCTAATTCTTATCAGTTTGACTGTAATTTAAACTGTTTCTCATTGTCTTTTCTGTTTCCTTTTTGGTACTGTTTTTGGTCCCCAGTGCCCCCCCAAAAGAAGGGAAGTTAAAGCAGCTTATGATATTTGGATGCGGGCATTGTGAGAAGACTGCAACATCTTGTCTCAAGTCGACTTCAAGAGTTGAAGGATATTTAATTTAGTAGACAATGGAGAAGTATGAAATACTGGAACAGATAGGAAAAGGGGCTTTTGGCTCTGCCCTTCTTGTAAGGCACAAGCTTGAAAAGAAGAAGTAAGCTTTGAACTAACTACGTCTTACCTTTCTCTCTTATCCTGACATTTCCAGTTTATACCATTTGTCATGTCCATCATCTGTAACTTAATGATTAGCTAATGCATTTTTACATTATTGATTGAATTTACCTCGTTCATTTTTGTCTTAATATTAAGGTACGTGTTGAAAAAGATCCGTCTTGCCCGCCAAACCAATCGGACACGTCGATCTGCACATCAGGAGGTTATTGGTGTAACTAATTTCTTTTTTCTTGCTCATATAATGTGGTTTATTCTGTTTTCCCCATTTTTATCTGTAGATCTTTTTCACACTTCATATGGTTATGTAGCATTTTGTATTCTTGATATTGACTGTTAGGAATAGGGAATTTGACCGTACTGTACTAGAAACAATAATCCTTGTTACTCTAGCACTAGTTCCTAAACACTCAAGTAAAAGGAGCAAATGATCCTTCTTAAGACCTGTACTGGTTTGCTACATCCGGTATTGTTGGTTGGCACACACATACACAATCATTGACGCGTCTCTAAATTTCTGTACTTTTAAGATATCTAAAATGATGCATTTTCCCGTGTCTTATAGATGGAGCTTATATCAAAAATGAAAAATCCATTTATCGTGGAGTACAAAGATTCATGGGTGGAGAAGGTAGACACCTCACCTGTTTGTACTAATATTTTTCCCTCCTTAGTATTCATACTAAGGAAAATTTCTTTCTTGAGTATTCTTCTTTAGTTGGTACATTAAATTTAACCATCAATGTGCAAGCTATGCTCATTCAAACTAGCATATTGAAAGGTTCCTCCTACATTGGTTGCTGGTCGCTAGCTTCATCCAACTTTTAACAATTTTTTGAAATGTCATGATTTTAATTAGCATGAAAGATGAACTTCTTTTGATCTATCAAATTTCTCAAATAATGAAGCATTTGACATGTTAACTATGCCCTTAGCTTTAACTGAAATTTAGTGCAATCTTTTAGTCACTTATCAGAAATAATACTTTTTTCCTTCATGTAATTCAATGCCTGTTATACTTCGAGGTACAAATCAAGGCAGAAAAATTTCCCGGCTTTTGCCCATGGTTTGTAAACTGAAGGAATTGCAGATTCAATTACTGCATCAGAAGTAACTAAAGTATAAACTAGAGATAGATATTCCCCATATTCTATACATTGTAATGGAATTCAGTACTCAGTTGACAAATACCTTGCATTTTCTTTGGCAAGTGGCAACAGTAATTTTTCTTGGTGGCTATACCAAGAAAAAAAATAATAATAATAATGATGATGATGATGATGATGATGATGATGATGACGACGACGACGACGATGATGATTGTAAGAAACTTATGTGTTGTTGGTTAGAAATGTCGAAGCTTCTAATTTACTTCTTGACCTCCAAAAAGTTGTTATAGTTGATTTTTTTAAAACTTTTTTTTTCAGGGTTGCTATGTGTGCATTATCATAGGTTACTGTGAAGGTGGAGACATGTAAGTTATTCTTCTTTTTTGAACTATAACATTGGTCAGTGATCTATGTTTTTTGAGTGAAAGTGTCCTCCCCCACTCACACACACACACACACACCCCGAAAGGAAAAGGAAAGATAGATAGATTTTCAACTCTTCTGCCACTTTGGTTCGTAGGGCAGAAGCAATAAAAAAGGCAAATGGTGTCCACTTTCCAGAAGAGGTAATTTCTTCTTTTGCCCTTTTTTTTTGCTTTCCTTTTCTTTTCTTTTTTTTTGGTGCCCGGATACCGAGTATTTTGTGGATTATCACCCACTTTGTATGACTCTTTTCATCTAAATTATACTGCTACTGTTGCAGACGCTATGTAAGTGGCTTGTTCAACTTCTTATGGCACTTGACTATTTACACATGAATCATATTCTTCATCGAGATGTCAAGGTTAGATGCAACCATCTATCTCCTTGGTGGATTCGTTATAACATATTTTTGAGTGCATTAAAAGCTTATAGTAATTATGTTGCTAAAATTCCTGCAGTGTTCTAATATATTCTTAACAAGAGATCGAGATATTCGTCTTGGTAAGTGAATATGTATACATCTAAATTAATTTCATATTTCTGGCAACCATAATAGAGTTGCTCAACTATCACGATTGCTGTTGTAGGTGATTTTGGACTTGCCAAGATGTTGGCTTCAGATGATCTTGCTTCCTCTGTAAGTAATTTATGGTCAGCATAAATGGTTTATTTTACGTATCAGTTTTTGTCTTATCATTCTCATTCTTGCTGTTTTGTTTTCAGATAGTTGGAACTCCCAGTTATATGTGCCCTGAGCTTCTTGCTGATATACCTTATGGTTCCAAATCAGACATATGGTCCCTTGGTAAGCTAATTTTTTTCTAAATGAAACACAGTTCCAGTAATATAAGTTCACGTACACACAGATTCCTATGGAATTAAAGTAGATCCTAATTGATATTGACGTAGTTTATAGATTTTATTTCAACTGTTCTAACGTCTACCAAATCATGTAATCCAGGATGCTGCATATATGAGATGACAGCACTTAAACCTGCATTCAAAGCATTCGTAAGTTGCTGTTAACCTAATCTTAAAGCACACTGATAAGATCGATTTGTTTATCAATCATTTGTGTTAAAAGGAGTGTAATATCTTCCGAATAAAATAATCTCCTGCACATACTACAGGAGATGATTAAACTGTCTTGGAGTGTTCCTCATTCTTGTGACGTTACCTGTATATTGGAAGTAATTTTTTTCTCTCCAATATCTGTATTATGGTGCATCAATTCTTTTCAATTCATCTACCTATGATCTATATTCAATCATCTCATTGGCTTCAGAAATTAGAAACATTTTTTCTGCATTTGATTCGCTATTGTATATTAAGTATACTATATTGTTTAGATGTGAAAGTGGATGGACTAGATGATGCTTAAGAATTGTTGTTAGCAAATGATGTACTGACACGGACATGTGTTTCCAACACACATCGATACGCGATTTTTAAAAAAAATTATGACATGACACGTCGCCGACACGTTGATTAAATTCTTTAAAAATCTTCATTTATATATGGTGTGTTTGAGCTACATTATTTTGAAAGAATGTATTCTGAAATAGTAGATTGTTGGAGAATGTGTAGTTGAGAAGGAAAATTTATTGATGTGATGGAAAATATTTTTTTATCGAAAAATGTGTGGTTGAAAATAAGTAGAAGAATGAAAATGAAAATTTTAATGTGTACCAAATAGGAGCGCTATATAAATTTAGAGCTAGTTTTTTTCCCATTTTATCATAAAAATACATTTTGGAACAGTAAGTTGATGAAGATGTGTGGTTAAAAAATAAGGAAAAAATTTGGATTTTTGTGTAATATCATTTTATTGAAAAATGTGTGGTAGAAAAGAAGAGAGAAAAATGTATTTTGAAAATAATGGAGATCAAACAAGGGGATAGTCTTATACTTGTTATTAGTTATTTATTTATTTTTGTCGAAATATTTTAAATTAGAGTACCTATTTGTTATTCAATAATCACTTTTAAGTTTAAAAAATATAATATTTATGATAAAAAAAGAAAAAATGACCACGGTATAGAGTCCAAGTGTCGATATTTGACACGTGTTGGACACGGATATGTAATTTTAGTTGAAGTGTCCATGCAACACAAGTAGTCCTAATACTGGACATTTTTAAAAATTCTTATGCATCATGGGTTAAAGATGGCTATGGCATTCTGAGAACATGGAAAAGTCTTGAAAAGATCTACTTATCTGATTCCTATCAAAGTTGTTATGAGTTGTTGGATAGTAGCATGCATGGCCGAGTGGTTCCAGTTAGGGGTGGGCGTGGGTTGGGTTGGGTCGGTTTTTGTCCGAACCCAAACCCAACCCAACATTGTCGGTTTGTTAGAAATTCAACTCAACTCAACCCATGTAAATGTTGAAACCCAACCCAACCCAACCCAATTATGTGTCGGTCGGGTTGGGTTGGGTTGGTCGGTTTGAGAAAAATTTATTACACAAAAATTAAAATCATCCATTTTTTTGATGTAAAATAACATTAATATAACCGTTAGCCATCCAATGTTAATAAACTTGAAAAATAAAATAGTACAATCCAATGATATGTTCATTAGTAACTTTTACAAAAAAAATACTATCTCATTTTCAAAAAAATTTATTCACAAAGACGAGTTTGACTATTTATTCACGAGACGGGTTTGCTCAATATTGCACCCACAATTTGACGGCAATTATCTTTGAAAATATAGTTGTTGAATGAAAATTGATTCGAGTGATGACTTGAAAATCAAAAATTAAAATTTATCGATTCATGCGCCTCCTTTTTCAATTCAGTGTGCCAATATTAGATTACAGAATTCATTTTTAAGGTTCGTGAAATTTTATTTTTGAATTATTTTCTCTATTCGAATTCTTTTCACTGGAGTAATTACACGGTTCATGTGAATTTTAGTATCTTCTTAATATATTTTGTTTTGTCATGGAATTCAAGTAATTAACTTTCGTGTAGAGGGCATATTTTTGTTAGCTGTATATCAACTTTCTTGAGTTTGGACCGTTCTCTATTTTTTGTCAATTTTTTGCGCTTGTGATTATATGTGTTCTTTTGTATTAACATTTTTTAAATCCGCTAACATTTTTTTCTATTCGAGTTCTTTTGTGCATATAATTATATAGCCGTGTCGATTTTGGTATCTTAAGGATTGATTTTTTTTATTTTTTATTTTTTATTTTTTTTTTAGGTCGGGTTGGGTTGGGTTGGGTTGGGTCGGGTTTGGGTTGCTAACCCGCAACCCGACCCAACCCAACCCGATTACCCAACCCACAACCCGCAACCCGCCCAAAAATTTCAAAAAATCGACCCAACCCGGTCGGTTTGGGTCGGGTTGATCGGTTTTCTCGGGTTGGTTTGGGTTTTGCCCACCCCTAGTTCCAGTACCATATCAGTTGCAAATTTGCACTCTAGGCAGGGAAACGTTAGAGCATGATCTGGAAGCTTGTTCTGATGAGCGAAGGGAAAGAATATTGTTTTGTAACTTCAACATTTTTAAATAATCTCCTACTAAAATGTTGCGCACGTTCTCCAGCATAGGATAATATTAGAACTTGACAAACAACAAGAAACACTTGTTAGACAGAAATTGAGCTTATACTTTGCTTGAAATCCTACTATCTTGTTTTAGGAAAAATAATAATAGCATGATCTGTGTCCTAGTCTATAATGATTGGATTTGGGTGTGCTCTTGTAAGCCAACATATTTCACATTGTTAATGGAGTGGATAGGTTGTGTTACTTACATAGAATCTTGTCACACAATCCTTGGAGCCCCCTCTCTACTCTTCATTTATTTTGAATGTATTCCAGGCTTCCTGTCAACTCTTTTAGTTCCTGCTGTGTAATTTTTTTGTCTTGAGCTAGTTACTAATTTCTGTAATTTCTCATGCAGGACATCCAGGCACTCATCAATAAAATAAACAAGTCTATTGTGGCGCCACTACCCACAAAATACTCTGGTGCATTGTAAGTTATTGCACAGAGTTGTTTTCTAGTTGTTCCTCGAGACAAGTTCTATTCTTTCTTTTCTAGTTATTACTTTCATTTTCTGAAACTTGTCTTAAAATTATAATTTATATCACATTTATTTATGTCAAACAACTTATATTTTATCAAACAAAATCCTAGAAATCACGATGTTGTATTCACTTGTTTCTTTATCTAGCGCACACAGACTTGAATACTGAATCATGTCTAGCAAGTACCGAAGATATTGCAAGGATAATTTTATCTGATGAACAGCATTATAAGCTTGGTTTTTTGAAAGAAACATCATTATCATTTTTTTTCAAACAGTGTTTTCTTATTCTCCCATTGACCAGCTAATTCATATTATTTTGCACGCCTGTGTTGCAGCCGGGGTCTGGTAAAAAGCATGCTGCGGAAAAATCCAGAACTTCGGCCTAATGTAAGTTCTGTGTAAACCCCATTTTACATATCATATTACGCACGTTGGTATTGTATTTTTTTCTAGCCCTTTTTTCTCTTGTTTTCTGTCCTGAGTGATCAACATCAGTTGCCGGCCTTAATGCGAAAAAAAGTAAAATTATTGCTGTGATGAATATTGGTGAAAATTGATTCATGTTCCCAACCTGCTTTATTAAAAATAAGGCTCGGTCTGTTGTTGGTGTTCCAAGTGTTCCGGTTATGCAAAAAATATGCTCCAACACTGTAAGCATCAAAAAGACAACTGAGCCTTGAGAATTGCATCATTGATTTTCTGTTACTCAATCCTGCTTGATATACTATCATCACCTTCAATATTCCAGTGACCTCTTATGTTAAATAGAAGCCCCATTCAAATTGTTATTGCCTCCTTTGCCACCATGATTACCACTGTGTATATCATATTCTTTGCAGTTATTGTTTCCATTTGTTAAATCAAAGTTGAAGCATTAGTGTAAAAGAATTTTTTTTTTTTTTTTTTTTTACAAAATCTTGAAGCAAAACTGGGGAGGGTTGTTTTGTTGGCTTCTCAAACATATTTTAATAGCTTAAAATGTAAGTTATTTAGAATATATGCTACGTGAAATATCAGCCTGCCTTGCAACTTGTTTCCTCTTTTTTATTAGATATCAATTTAAATGGTATGGTGGCACATATTTGTATATCGTGAAATATTTCCATTTAACTAATCAGTATATCATCATTGTGGCAGGCTGCAGAACTTCTCAGGCACCCACACCTTCAACCCTATGTGGTTAACACTCATCTGAAACTCAATTGCCCCAGACGCAACAGTCTACCAATTCAATGGGCTGAAACTGAAACAAATAACACTAGGACAATTAGATTTTCAGAGCCAATTATTGTCCGACCTTCAGTGAATAGAGAGAGACGTCTATCATGTGGAAATGACAGGACTTTGAATCCCAGTGCATCTGGAGCTGATCAAAGTTTTCGTTCTTCTATGCAAAGGACTGAAAATACTCCTTTTGATCTGCATCCGAGAATAAAACAGCTCTCCACTGGAAGCTCACATGAAGGGACCGTCATTACAAAAAATGTTACGTCTAGAACCTCAAAGATTGCCAAGAAACCAAAAGCAATAGCTATAAATGCGAGAAAATCAGAGCTGTCTAAGAATCGTGAACCGGTAAGATCTCAAGATAAATATATGTATGGAATTATGCATTTTGTTTCTTGACCATATCTAAAAGAGGCATGGAGGATTTGTGAAAATATATCTGTTATAGTAATTTTGTCTGCTAGGGAAAAAAAAAAAAGCAATGAACTACTGAACGTTATCTCAATTGTAATGGTCTATTTAGTGAGTAGTGACCTTAAGAACGTAGGCCAGTGATCTAGCATGGTCCTAAAAACATATAATCCAACTTAGCTGCTTGTACGAACTGCTTATTAATTTTAATTGAGTTTGATTTCCTAGTATCTACACCAAATAAAATGAACTTGATAGCCAACTCACTTAGGGATGCATGTTTAAAATCTTCTAGATTTTAAATCTTATAATCATTCTTTTGAAAATTCATGTATCACCTACTACACAGAAACAACCATGAATTAAGGTAGAGGCAGAAATTAGGTAGTCAAACTAACTCTGAAGTAATAAATATAATAGCATCCTAAAACTACTATTGCACTCTTAATTTCTTAATTAAAATAATTAATACTTGAATTTGGGTTGAGGAAGCCAAAGATAAGAATGCATGACCAAAGTGTATAATCCAAGATTAGTTATTACATCTCAAATTCAACCTTCATAAATTGTTTGAGAAAGTTGTACAACTTAATTATCCTCTGTCATTTTAGGATATTAAACAGGCATCTTCTTTTGCAGTGATTGATAAGGCACCATCATTATTAAAATGTCTCTCTCTTTGACTGTTGAACAAATTTTAGTCATATGCACTTATGTTAGATGAGATTTCTAGTAAGTGACTGAAGCAATCTAAATTTGTATCAAGTATGGGTGGTAAGGGTACTAGTAGGAGGAAAATACAGAAGTGGAAGTTAATGGTAAAACATCAAATGGGTTGGTTGAGATGAAAACTGAATTTCAGTGAGGAAGCAAGAGTAAAGGGTAGGTAACCCACCCCTGAAATCGTTATTTACTCTCATAAGGCATTAATGACTAAACTAATCACAACTGAAATATGCAGACTAAGAAATTAAGGGTACATCAGTGAATTACGCATAAAGTAATTTCTCTCTTCTCACTATTTTTCTCTCCTCCCTTCCACTCCCCTTTCTTACAAAAAATAAGGAAAAGTTGAAAAAGTATACATCCCTACCTTGTCCTTCCTTTCCTTCTTCCCTCCCTGAACTTAACATGGATTAGAAGTCTAACACTAACTAAATGCTAGTGACATTGCTCAGGATTTTTCTCGTGTTATATGTTTTCACAGAATTTTTTTTTTCCTATGCAGCTTCAAAATTCAAGAACCTTGGTTAAGAAATCTGTTGCTACAACCCGTAGAGCTTCTCTGCCGTTAACAGCTAAAGATGCAATTTGCAGTTTCCGTCATAGGCCGAGTCTTGGAAACATCGACATCATCAAGTCTCCAGATGTCTCAGTCAATGCCCCTCGAATCGATAAGATAATTGAATTTCCTCTAGTGTCATATGAGGATCCCTTCTTTCAGATGCATAAAACTTCATCTGCCTCTGTGCAAGGTTCCTCTAGTTCACCACAGGGTGATCGCTCTATTATGAAGGATAGATGCACCATTCAGTTCCCTGATAGATTTGACAGATTGAGCTTCAACAATAATTCTAAAGGATTTCAAGGACCTACATTTAATGTTAGAGAGGATGGAAGTGAGTCTTCCAATCAAAATGCTACAGCTGGCATGTCAAGCCGAACTTCATCAGACCAAAGACGTTGCCGTTTTAATATGTCTTCTTGCCGACAACGAGCTGAAGCTTTGGAAGGATTACTTGAATTTAGCGCGAGATTGTTACAAGAAGATAGAATTGAAGAACTAGGGGT
Organism: Fraxinus excelsior; assembly: GCA_019097785.1. Classification (NCBI taxonomy): domain Eukaryota; kingdom Viridiplantae; phylum Streptophyta; class Magnoliopsida; order Lamiales; family Oleaceae; genus Fraxinus; species Fraxinus excelsior. Next base: position 7,689,217 of record CM032639.1, on the reverse strand, counting down.
TTTACTGAAGCCTTTTGGGCCAGGGAAAGTATCTTCAAGGGAAACTGCAATCTGGTTGACTAAGAGCTTCAAGGAAAATACAGTGAAACCAGAAGATTAGTGAAGCAGTCTGCAAGTGACCAAGAGATTTAAGGAAAACATGCACAAACCAGAAGATCAATTAAGCAGTCTGCATGTGCAAAAAAGCCTTTGCTATAAATCTTGTAGTGTGCATCAGTTTTTGACATGCAGTGTCAAGCAGAGGCTGATGTAGTAAATTGTAGCTTAGCATGTCCTTTAGGCATTCTTCCACGTATATTCAAGAACTTCGTTGGGAATCAATGGACAAGATGGCGAACAAATTATTGTAAACATTGTAGCAGATAACGAGTTGTCTTTTGGCAGTCTTAATTTCATTCCAACTTTTGGTTTTATTTCTTCTTTCTCTCTCTCCATCGTGTTTGTTACTTCTTTTGGTTCCTTTAGTGTCACCTGCCGAATCAAACTGGCGACTGGATCTCTTTATCATGGCTTCAAGCTCCAAGCTAGAAGAAACCAGAAAGGTACCTAACTTTTCACTCAGTAATGTTAAGGTTGACCTCCCTTTTCTCTGACTTTATCATAAAATTTCGCTGATTAATCTTTTGCAATTATGACAAATGATAAATTGCATCTAGAGATAAACTTTCAAAGTTCAAAAATGTTAATGCTGTTATAATATAGTACAACTCCAGAGGTACTCCCTTGAGAAAATAGACTCGAGAAAATAGGAATTACAAAATCTCATGATGGGTAGCTCCAGAAGGTATAACTCTCCTGTTGAGCATTTATTGCAGTATTATTAAATCTGTCTTCGTAATCTTGATCATGCGTGACTTGAAGTCCAATCTTGTTCATTAGTACAAATTCATTGGAGGCTGCAGTCAAATGAAAGAAATCAGAGGCCTCAACTGTTATGATACTCGTGAAAATAAAAAGAAAACACAACATAGTTACTTCGAATGTGATTACTGACTGTCTATGGTTAGAAACTTAGAATTACTGGTCATTGTACTTTTGGAATCACAATCCCTCTCATTATTGAACTTGTCGTATCTGTACAGCTTGATTAACCGAGGGTATAATTTCTCTTCGTTACCCTTCCCATCCATTGACGATCCTCGCCTGCTGCTTTTTGGTTTCTTTACCCATATGGGATGTTGTTTCGGTTCGCTATGTTACCTAGTATTTGCTTCTGATAATTTTGTATATGACATGTAATTTGTTACAAACTGGGAGTCATTAGGCATGAAATCTGATGGCTGTTGAAGAGGATCATTGAATGATGTCTTTCCGTGATCTATAATATATACAATTTTTATTTGTTGCACCACATTTTAATTGCACATAAAATTCTTAATCTTTGTGCATTACAACAATTATACCTCTAAAGATTTTTCATGTCATTCTCGTCTTCAGATTTTCCATTAGTTAATATATTTTGTATTTGATAATAGTTTTATGTCCAAAAGTTTGTTGAAATGACGCAAAATAACTTTTTTTTATCATATTTTTAAAAGATAAATAATTAAAAAGTGTGAAAAATATTTTTTTCCTCATTTCAAAGCATAAAAATAAAACATTTTTTATATAAATTCTCAACAAGAACGAGGTGTACTAATTAATGGAAGGTTGAAGATAAGAATTTGATCGAACAAAGTTAAGAAAATAATTGTTACAATAAACAAAAATTGATAAACTTAATTGTAATTAAAATGTGGTGTATGAAATAAAAATTGTAGTGACAATATAATTATCCATATTGAATATCATATTAAGTGAGAATATTTCTTGGACAATTTTAACCCTACTACAATTCAATTATTTCAATAATACCTTACCTTTTGTTTTTTAATATGTAATAAATACTACAAAATTCTTGTCACGTATAAATTTCGTGTTATTAATTCTCAATTAATTAACATTTATATTAATCTATATTTAATGAATCTTGAATTGACGAATCTTGATATACATGAATTTAGAGTTATTATAAATTACTCTATTTCTATTCATGTATATAAGAATTTTAATGGGTGTTTAAATTCATGTATTAGAAATTAATTCTTATATACCAAATGTAGTATAAAAATGTTGCTCATTTGTAGTATTTTATTATCACAAAAAAATTGAATTATAGAAGTTGAGTTTTGAAAGTACAATTTTCTTCTCTTAAATTTCTATCCTAAATTTTATTTTCTTTAGTTCGTTTGAGACTCATCAAATTCTCATAATAAATTGATATCAAATATCATTTTTACAACATTTATAAAGTATTTCAAAATAACGTGCAATACACGTTCAACTTTAACTAATCTAGCGAAAATTCCTCTAACTGCCAATCATAGGTCCTTAAATGTAGCGAATCCATGTTCCACTCTTCCAACAAGAGTGATTTCAGATCATTTGCGTCAATTTCCTTATAAGTATTCAATCTTTTTGTTAAGTTTTTAGTGTTGGCAACTATGTGAACAAAATGACTAATTTGTACGTGTTGTAAAAGTTAAGGACTTATGGTGCAATTTTTACAAGTTGGGTTATGAGGTATAGGGTTCGAGCATGAAAAGAGGAGAAATACGACACTGTATTTTCTCTAGCTTCTCGTCCAGTTGATGCTCGAGCGACAAAAGCAGAAACATTGTCGCCATGCCTGTCGCTGAGCTCTGCAACCTTCATTTTGCTCATTCATGCCACAATCGTGATCGATAGCGATCACGGACAGTCCCGCATTTCCATTTAGCTGAAAGGAGAAGCCTATGTAACTATGGCCAGAACGCAACGCCCGTATTCCAAATCAAAAGAAAAAGGGCTCGTTGGGAAGAAAGACTTGAATTGGCGAACAACCGAACCGTTGGGACCTTCTTCAACCTCGGGATGTGATGAGTCGACTTCACTCGAGCGACAATTCGTCGCTCGTCTGTCGCTAGCTTATCGCTCAAGCGAGGGGTTAATCCGAAAAATCCTAATTTGATGTTTTGAAGTATTTTTTTCGGCCCATTCAATCTAATTACCATCTCCTATAAATACCCAAGCCTATGCATGTAATATTGAGTGGTTGTTCATTGTGCCCCTTCTCTATAATATATTCAAGAGCCTATTCATACATTGATTTCATCCTTTCATTCTTGATTTTATACAACGACATATTTGGGAAAAACTTCAAACTCATTGAATCCGAAACACCACCTACTTCCTATTGGTCATAGGAATGTACTCTCTCAGTTGAATTTTAGAGGTTGTTGGAGGTTGAGAGATGTTGGACTACAAGTGCAGGAAGAGCACAAGACCTTAGAGCAAGTTCTTGGAATTTCACTGGGAAGAGACAATTGCAAAAGGTCTTGGAGCAGACCTTAGAGTTAGCAGAAAATAGATTAGGAAGTCTAGTGGAGTTGGCTAGATAACATTTGACTGTAACTCACTCTGTATTGTCTATATTGGAGGTAACTAGCTTGATCCTTGAATTTTTACCCAGTTGGGATTTCTCCGTCATCATTTTGATGTTCGTTATTTATTGCTTTATTTATTACTGAGGTATTCAAATTTAGAAAAATTGAATTGTTTGATTAACCATCTAGAAGCAATTAAAAGTGATTTGTTACTTTTGATTGATTAATTTCGCACGTAGGGTCAACTAAAACCGAATAATTAATAACCATTGGCAACTTAATAGCCGTTAATTTGGTAATTTGTAACTCTCAAGTGGTATCCAGAGCGACACCCGATTTTTCAATTGGTATCAGAGCCCTAATTCGTTCATTGACCCATATTATCTAGATGAGTAATTCATTATATGTTCCACCATATTTTGATGACAATAATTATGTCTACTGGAAAGTTAGGATGAGAGCCTTTTTAAAATCCATGGATGAGTGTATCTGACTTAGTGTTGAGAATAGTTGGGCTGCACCTAGTTCTACAATTAATAATAAAGTAATCCCCACCCCTATTGCTAATTGGACTAGATCGAACTTAGATGAGCGTAACTGGAATATCAAAGCCTTATATGCCCCATTTATGGTAGTATTCCTGGAAGAGTTTAGGTGAGTGTCAATGTGTGAGGTAGCCAAAAAAGTTTCGAATATCCTACAAACCACACATGAAGGAACTCAGACGGTTAAAAACTCTAAATTGTAGATGTTAACCACTAGGTTTGAAAAAAATTGGATGAAGGAAGATGAAACTTTTGATGATTTTTATGCGAGCTTAAATGACAAAGTAAATTCTAGTTTCAAACTAGGTGAAATAATCCTGAAACTTAAGATAGTCAGAAAAATTCTTAGATCATTACAAGAAATGTTTAGACCTAAAGTCACTGCAATAGAGAAGAGTAAGGATTTAGATTTCATTAAGATTGAAGGGTTGGTTGGATCTATCCATACTTAGGAACTTACATTAACTAAACCTACAAATGATAAGTTATTGTCCTTAAATACTATGAGGAATAGTCATAAAGAGTCCTCAGATTCAGATTCTCCTAATGAAGAAGAGTTAGATTACCTTGATAAAAAAAATTTGATTTTTTTTAGGAATAAACAGAAACCTAAAAAGAGACAGCGAGATGATTCCAGTGAGTTTAGAAGGCAATCTCAATATGTGAGATGTCATAACTGTCGAGATTTTGGCCACATTAGGAGTGAGTGCCCTTCTAGTATGAGAAATCTAGTTAAGGCAATGAATGCCACTTTCACTTACGTCAAGTCTAGCTCGGACAATCAAAGTGAGAAATCAACTTGTGATGGAAGTGAAAAATATACTGCCTTTAATACGAGAATTAGGAATGGATCTGATGATGAGAGTGATAAGGCTAAGGGCATAAGTAGTAGTGAGAATTCAAAAGAAAATTCTGATAGTGAGGGAGATATTCATGAGGCTTATGATAGAATCTATGCAGAGAGCATTAAGATTATAACAAAAAATAAAGCTTAAAGTACGAGAGTTACAGAACTAGAGTTAGAAAACTAGAAACTCGAAGTGTACATTCAGAATTCTACATTTACCCTGAGTGAGTTGAAATCTAAAAATGAATCTTTAATTTCTCAAGTTAGGAATCTCATTAGTGAGCTTAAGAAGACCTCCAGGAGAGCTAATGAGCTAACAGTTGAAAATGAAACATTAGAAATTCAGGTTAAACCTGTGACTAACCGTGAACCTAGGAATAAGGGATATGTAGGATATATGCCTACTAAACAGTGTAGGATACGCCAACCTAGGAATAGATATCAATGATCACATACATTTGGTTTTAGGCTTATCTCTACTTGTTTTCATTACGGTAAGTTAGGACATAAAACCTAGATGTCGTCATTTTCTGACCAGAAATAGAAACCGAAACTTAAATAGAAATAAGAATCACGATTATGATGGTTAGCTTGACTTCCTTACTAATCATGTAAGTAAATTGACCAAGTTAATGATATAGGTGACCAGAAATATTCTAGTCATTGGACAAGTTTGGGTCAAAAAAAGTGTTATGAAAAGTTTGAAATAGATCACGGTTCTCTTTAATGTAAGAGTATTTGCATACTTAACTGATTAGATATTTTTGATGCATGCTCATACTTTATCATTGTGTAACATTTATGCATGCATTATATTTGTTTGTTTTTTTTTTCTAGGTAGAAACTCATGCATTTTTTTTGTTTAACATTTTTTGTGTGTTTTGTGCATTCATACTTTAAAATAAAAACAAAACAAAAAAAAAATGAAAAATTGAAAAATAAAAAATGTGGAAAATTGTTTTTACAAACATAATATATAATATACTTTAATTTGTTTGTTGTAATCAAGCATGAATTTAATCGATGAGCTATAACATAGTGTCTATTGCTGGCTCGATTATTATGGAGTACTTAGTATATGTGTTTTCATGTATCATCTGCACTATACACACTATAATATTGTCAGTGGGACTCAACTGCGTATGTGAGATTTGTGATGACAATTACATGTTAGTAAGGTGACTTTGAACATGAATTAACCTTATTTATTAGACATAAGTTCAAGTTTATCCCTGATAATAAAAAAAATCAATATCTTATATTTTTTTTCGAAGCATATTTGACTCAAACAATTAAGCATGTGAGATTTCTCATAACCTGGTGCCTATAGTCAACTGATTTAGGCTAATCGGTCTAAAGCTCGCTATTAGTCGCTTAATAAAAAAGAGCATGCACTTAAGAAGTGAAAAATAATTACGAGCTTAAAATATTAAAAGATGTGAAAATAAAATATGCTCAAAGTCAAGTGGAAAAAAGAAAATATCAATACAAAATGAGCTTTTATTTAAATGTCCTAATACGCTTTAAATGGTTTGACTTTCATAAATAGGGGAATACACTTATTGACAATAATATTTAGCATGTCTTTTCTTACAAAATTAAGATTTGGAGTTTTACTTACAAATGATTAGTGATACTTTACACACATGGACCACTTACATAATTTACTCTATGTTAACTTGAACTAAGTATGTGAGAAAGTTTATTGTATATTTCTCATACTTGTGCATGCTAACAACATCATTTTTGAGTTATTATATGTTAATGTTAAAAAAAAAAAAAAAGGAAAGTAACACATTTTTATGATTTTTTAATTATCGGTCCCTTCGTCATTTGTGACAAAAAGGGGGAGAGTGAAATACAATTTAATTTTTTTGAATTTTGATTTAGGGGAAGATTAATTGATTTCATTGCATTCCATATCATAATATTTGGTTGGTTGAGTTTTTGATTTTTTTGTGATGATAATGTTTTTGCTGGTGTTTGAATTTAACATTAGTGTTACGTCTCTATCTAGCTAATTTTGATATCATGTGTTTAATTGCTATATTTCTTGTATCAATGCTTTTACACTGGGTATTTGAGTTGTGAATTTCAGGAAATGGGTTTAACAAGAAATACAAAAGACATACAGTTTGATGAAGTTTAGGTAGTTTAGATTTTGTTTTTTTTTTAGTTCCTTGACTTATTGGGTAGTTTTGTCACATAATGCTAAATGTGAAGTTTGTTAGGTTTTTAGTGTTTGCAATTCTGTGAACAAAAGTACTAATTTGTAAAGTGTTGTAAAAGTCAAGGACTTATGGGGCAATTTTTACAAGTTAGGTTATGAGGTATACAGTTCGAGCATGAAAAGAGGAGAAACACGGCGTTTCATTTTTGCTAGTTTCTCACTCAGTTGGCGCTCGAGCAACAAAAACAGAAACTGTGTCCCCCACTTGTCACCGAGCTCTCGCTTGAGCGACAGTGCATCGCTCGCCTGTCACCGCTTATCACTCGAGCGACAGGTCGATCCAAAAAAAACCCTAATTTGCTATTTTAAAATATTTTTCTGGCCCATTCAACCTAATTACCATCTTATATAAATACCCAAGCCTATGCACGAAATCTTGCGTGATTGTTCATTGTGTCTCTTCTCTAAACATATTTAAGAGCCTATTCATACATTGATTTCATCATTTCACTCTTGATTTTATACAACCACATATTTGGGAAAAACATCAAATCCATTGAATTCGAAACACCACATACTTCCTATTGGTCATAGGAAGGTACTCTTTCAGTTGAACTTCAGAGGCTGATGGAGGTTGAGAGATGTTAGACTACAAGCGCAAGAAGAGCACAAAATCTTGGAGCAGGTTCTTGGAATTCTACTGGAAAGAGATAATTGCAGAAGATCTTGGAGCAGACCTTGGAGTTAGTAGGAAATAGATTAGGAAGTCTAGTGAAGTTGGCTAGATAACATCTGATTGTAACTCACTACGTATTGTTTATAGTGGATGCAACTTACTTGGTCATGTAGTTTTTACTTAGTTAGGGTTTCTCCATTATCATTTTAGTGTTCATTATTTATTGTTTTCTTTATTATTGCGGTATTCAAATTTAGGGAAATTGACTTGTTTGATTAATCATCTAGAAATAATTAAAAGTGACTTGTTGCTTTTGATTGATTAATTCTGCACATAGGGTCAAAAATAAAAACGGATAATTAATAACCATTTGGCAATTTAGTAGTCGTTAATTTGGTAATCTAACTTTCAAGTGGTATCCCGACATCCAATTTTTCACTTTTCCTATCACCTACTTCAAAACACAAGGGGCTGTTAAACTATACAAACATTAAGCCTAGAAATCTCATAAAAATCTTGAGTTCCAAGTCTATTCGACCCATATTTACGAAAATAGTAATATTATTTGCAGTCGCTCACTACTCTAATCGCCATATGTGGTATACATGTGACAGTTAGTGATTTGATGCATTAATGTGGTAATTTTTTTATTGGCTCATGTATCAAATTATTAACCGTCACATGCATGCTACATAGGGTGACGTCAGTAGTGAGCGACTGTGTTTACGAAAATTATACATATTTCAAATCTTAGATTAAGAAAATAAATCTAGATTGTAAGTGATAATACATGTCAAAGACAAAAATTAATAAATTAATTAATTAAATCACTTGCATTTTCTCTTAATAGCTAGGTTGAACTGTGTTAACTACGAGATGCACGAGTTAGAATCCCCGTCCCCCACCCCAATTGGAACAAAAAAATGAAACTATATGACTAAAAGTTAGAATTTAAAAAAAAAAAAAAAAAAATTTGATTATGCAATTGAAATTTTACTTGGAGTTCTTTAATGTCAACGCCTTTAACCCCAAATGAAATGACATTATGAAATAGTAAATTTAGTACTCGGTGGGAATGTTGCTAAAGTCGCAAAAACAGTATGTTAACATTAAATACACAAAAGGATCTTAATGATATTTTTATTTATTTATTATAATTACTTTAATTTTCCAATATGTGATTATTTATTATAATCACTCTTTTTATAAATATTTGTAACAAATAAATACTATCATTCTTTTCTATTTCGTGCAAGCTCAAATAAACAAAGTAGAATTGACAATCGACCATTGTGGATCCGTGCACGAATGTCGATTTGAATCAACAAGATCACTAATTCGAAGTAATGAAAATCGAGATCGAATGCAAAATTGTTGAAACTTTCTAAACTTTATCATAATTTATTAATTATCACTTAAATAACAATAATAGAAATTCACTCATTCATTTTATCGAAATTAACCTTGAGTAAAGGCGTGGTTGTTCTGCTAGCGAGTTTATTTCCAAATTGAAGGCGATATTCAAAGAAAAAGATTGCCCTTTCAAAGAGGAAAAAGTTATTATTTCTGGATGTAGAATTAATTTGCCGTTTTCTAAAAGTAATATTTAGAAGCTTCACTTTGAAAGGTGCCTGCATAGACTTTTCTCTACCAAAACTCTCTAGATACATAGAAAAAGTTCTTAATTTCCTTCATATTATATTATTGGTAAATTTGGTACTAATTAAAATTTTCAACAATAAACCTAGCTAAGGCTTTAAACAATACAAATTCTTGATGACTTCTTGGTTTTGGCTTTGAAATTACGTGGTGTACACATTGAGATGTTTGTGTATATATAGAGAAAAGGTTGTCTCAAGAAAGAGTCAATCCAGTTCCCCTTTCTCATATACAGCCTCTTCGCTCTTCATCTCGTGGAAAATATGGCAGCGGCGGCGGCAAATTTTCATACTTTTCTGGCAATTCTTTTGCTGTTGATACCCATTACAGCAAAAGGAATTAGTATTTTCCCTCCTTTTATTGGTACCGTCTCTCACTCTCATTTCCAGTCGACAGCATATAAAACCGCCTTACTGAATTGAGTTTTTATCTATACATCTATGTGTGTGTGTGTGTGTGTTTGTTGATATATATGTGCATGGTGGGTTTCAGATAACGTATGTGAAGAAGTGCAATGTGGAAAAGGAACTTGCGAGGCAAATCAGAGCTACCCTTTTAGCTTCAGATGCAACTGCGAGAATGGTTGGAAGCGCACGCGTCTTGACGATGAAGAAAATCTTGAATTCCTTCCTTGCATCATTCCCGATTGTAATTTCTTAACTTCTGCTTTTCATTGATTCGTACGAAATTAGTTAGTATGAGAATTGATTTGACTGTCATAGTTCGTATGAGAGTTGATTTGACTATCATAATTACTTTCTTCGTAAAATTTATTCGAACCGCATAAGAAAACGCTTAGGTGACATGTTCATATCGAATCACAAGAAAGCCCTTGTAACACTATTTGTTAGGCTCCCATATAAACTCCTTGAAACCCACTATTTATAATTAATTATAAGTATTGACAAACATGGGTTACTGATAAACTATTATAAGTTATTTGTTTACTTCATAATTTTCATTTGTTGACCTGCAGGCTCCCTTGACTACTCGTGCATGCCGGCAGCGCCACCAGTTCCACCGGTTCCCCACAATATATCTGTCTTTGACCGTAATTTCTTAACTTGACCCGACCCACTTTTCTTCAAATCCCCCTAAATGGGTGGATTCATATTCTGATTAAATTTAGTTAAAAAATACATTTAATTTGAAATTTATATTTTGGAATAGCATGTTATTGGATCTACTGCGGGGAAGGGACATGCACGAAGAACAAAACATATACGCACACATGCCAGTGCAATAGCGGCTCTAACAATTTGCTCAATATCTCGGCCTTTCCATGCTACAACGATTGTAAGTTTATAGATAAAAATTTAAGTCAAATCAATCTAACTTAGTTAATGAAAATTAATTAATTTATTTATTTATCGTCGACAGGTGCTCTTGGATCTGATTGTCAAAGGCTAGGAATTCGGGTCTCCCGTTCCACTTCCAACCCATCTTCAAATAATAATAACTATAATCAAGGTGAGGAATTCCACTCGAATTATCCTAAGATAAAATTTCAATATAGACCAAACGTCACATTTAGATTTCAAGATTATATCTCGTTGTTGTCCATTATTGAAGAAAATAAATGCGTGCATGTATCGTCTTCAACAATTTTGTCATTTTCTCTATTCAATTTTACATAAGTCAACATATAAATTTTTAGGTAATTTAATCGTTTCTTAAATTCATTATCTTATATTTTTTTAGAAATTATGATAAATATTGTCATTTTCTCTCTGAAAACGATATCAAGAATTTGTAGGTAGGTATTTTGAATAAGGAAGCAAAGGTAATTGTCAAGTAATTAACAAATCTTATTGGTGTACAAAGGTCACATTTTCTTCTAGAAACACGACTTCTTGACTTATTGAAGCCGTCCACCTACGACTTTAAAGATGGATTAGTTTGGAGGAAAGTCAACGGTTGCAAAAACACTTACAAGCTATTTGACAAAATATACATACTATGTGCTGCATGCATTCTCATTATATTTTTTTTTTATTGGCAGCTACGTCGTTTCTGCCGGGGCAGTTCCACTGGATAACGATTTTGCTTATATCCACTATTATGGCTTTTTATAAGTAACAATTACGATCTTACTTATCCAATAATCGCTCGAGTATTTAGGGTTGTGAGACTTTGATCGAACTACTCCATAAATTCATGTGTACAAAATTCATATTGTATTAATAATTCGAGCATTGGTTTTGTATAATAGTTACATGTGTTTGTCGAGTTTCTTTTACATGTGGTTAAGTTCTATATATTACAAAAAGAAAAAAAAATTATTATTTATTCTAAAAAGGCTTGATTTAAGATTGGTGATTGGATTTAATAGTGGGGCGAATGTATTGTACTTGTAATCCCCGCGTGCTATTGGCATTTGGGATTTTGTAATGACGTATTTAATAGTATTTTAATAGTTATTTTTATTCGCTTTACTCGTATAGTCTAAATAGGTTTCTAGTATTGTTTGTGGTAAAGAAAAGAGTCTAATGTACTGATATATGATTAAAAAGATCTAAAGAAGTGACATATGGAACTGATTTTAGATTGTTCACAGTGAAATTATCTACATCATACTCACGTCTATATGTACATACCACCAATAAAGAGAGGCAAGACATAGGCACAACAAATTCTGCGATGATATAAGTTTTATAGAAGAGCAATTAGTTGAGAATGAGATAAATAAGATATGATTGTTATAACAAAAGAAATTAGGGTACAATACTATGAACAGACAACTTATGCAAGGATTTCACATATGAACTATACAAGATTGTTAGGTAATTAATGTAATTGGTAATTCTGTAAACAAAAAGAACTAAAGTTGATATGTTGTAAAAAGTCAAGGACCAGCGTGCAATTAGTGAAAATTGTGATAATTTAGGTTTAGGGTTCGAGAATGGGAAATAAAGAAAAACGGCACGGATTCTCACTAGACTGTCGACAAGACTTTGCTCGAGCGTCAAAAATAGAAACTTCGTCACTCGACTGTCGCCTCACCTTCGCTCGAGCGACAACCTGTCGCTCGACTGTCGCTCACCCTTCGCTCGAGCGACAGTGCTATCTGAAATTTTTTAATTCGTTTCAAAGGTTTTTTGTCTGGTTCATTTATTTCCTAACCTACATATAAATATCCAAACGTCATAGAACGTGATTTCCAAAGTTGATCATTAAGAAAACTCTTTGCTTTTCATATTCTCTTCATCTTTTGAGATTTCAATCTTCATTCTTCATTATAAATTGTTCTTGGCGGTAAGAAAAACATCATATCTTAAAATTCAAATACCAAACTATTGCTTCCTTCATATTTGTCAGCGTTTCTGAAGATCAAGGGAAGGTGATTGGAGTTCCAATCGTTGAAGAACGCGGTTTCTTCGTACATCCACATAAGATAGAGGATTCCACAAAGTTGGGAGTTACTGCAGGAGAGCTTTGAAAATTGCAGCTAAGAGTTAGTGCAGGAGCACAGAATCCAGGAGAGCCATTTGAATTGCAGTCGGAGGTCAGATTCTACATGTCGTCGTCTAGTCTGTTAGAGTGTAAGTTTAAAAATCGTTTATAGTGAATTTTTGACTAGGAAAGTGCCTGAAGTTTTCACCCAATTGGGTTTCTCCGTGATCAATTCTTGTGTTCATTTATTGCTTACATAACTGCAGTATTTCAACATAAGATTAAATGAATTGTATGTTTAATCATTTAGAAAAATAATTAATTAGTGACTTGTTGCTATTTAATTGTTAAATATTTTTAATTCCACATGATTACCAATTCACCCCTCCCTCTAGGTGTTGTTAGGGTCGAACTACATATTTTCAATTGGTATCAGAGACTTATTTTGATTCCTGATCCTTTATTAACTCTAGATGAGTCATTCATTACTTGCGCGTCCATTTTTCGATGAAAGCAATTATGCTTATTGGAAAATTCAAATGAGAACTTACCTTAAAGTTTTGGATGAACATATTTGGATTTGCGTTCAAATTGGGTGGACTTCACCTTCAACTACTGTTGCTGGTGTAGTTACACCTACTGATATTTCACTCCGGTCTAAAGATGATTTAGCTTAGGGCGTGTTTGATTGTCCAAGATTTTCCATGGAAAATGGAAAATATTTTCCAACTTTGTATTTTGCTTTGTTTGATGCAAAAAAATTTCCATGGAATTAGTTTTCTTGATTTGCTTCACACATGTGCATTTTCCTTGAATTAATGGAAAATCAATTCCCACCAATTTGGTGAGAATTGGTTTTCCAACCAATTTTTTTTTCTTTGTTTTTTTAATTTTTTTTAATTTTTTTAATTTTTTTTTTTTGCAATGGAAAGAAATTCTATCTACAATTGTGAGATTTTCTTCCTTTAATGGACAATTTCTATGAAAAACAAAGTCAAACGAACACCAAAAGATCCAAGTTTTCAACATTTTTCAGGTAGAAAATTATATCAATCAAACACAATTAATTACAATTCCCCGTAAAACAATTTCTAGGCAATTTAATTCATTGTAATTCATTTTCTTTCCACTCATTTTCCACATTTGCAATCAAACGGACCCTTAGTGTAACTAGAACAGTAAGGGTCTTCATGCCCTGTTTATAGCCGTGTCTGCTGAGGAGTTTAGGAGAGTTTCGATGTGTGAGACTGTTAAAGAAGTTTGAGACATTTTAGAAACCACACATGAGGGGAACTAAAATTGTGAAAAATTCTAAACTGTAGATGTTGACCTTTAGGTTTGAAGAAATTAGAATGATGGATGATGAATCATTTGATGATTTTTATGCTAAGCTGAATGATATAATCAATTTGAGTTTCAACCTAGGTGAAAAGATCACCGAGTCCAAGATCGTTAGAAAAGTCCTTAGATCTCCACCTGAAAGGTTTTGACCTAAAGTCACTGTGATTGAAAAGAGTAAGGACTTAATGGAGTTAAGACTTGAGATAGAAGAACTCGTAGGATCCCTTCAAGCTTATGCACTCACCGTTTCTTAACCTAAAAGGTTAAGTCCATAGCCATGAATATTGTTAGAAAAGAAGATAGTGAGTCTACTGATGTTGAGATGCTTAAGGACGACGAAATAACTTATTTCGTTAAAAAATTTCAAAAAAGTGACGAGGAAAATGAGAAAGCCTTAAGAACGAAAAAAGTTAAGTCCTTAACAAGTGATTTTGAAAAATCTAACACTCAAGTGGTTCGTAGAAACTTGATAATTTGTTAGTGATGAACAAACCTGCTGGAAATAGGCATGATTTGGGTTATGTTCAAAATGATAATACTACTGCTAGTACATCCAAGACCACGTTCGTCCTGACCACTAACAAATCTTGTAATATTGGTTATCATGAACCAAATGTTAAAAATGTCTTAGGATCGATACCTACTAGACTACGTAGGGTCAATCGTCATACATGTAGGCAACAACCTCCGAGTAGATTTGAACTTATGTTTATTCCCAACTATCACCATTGTGGAGCACTAGGACACACAAGACCTAAGTGTCTAAACTCGTGACTAGAAGTAAAAGTCAGAATTTCTCTAGGAAGGTTAACTTCCTCGCTCATCAAGGCAGTCACTTAACTAAGATGATGACTTGGTTAACTAAAATCACTTCTACTTCCAAAAAGGCTTGGGTTAAAAAGAGCGATCAGAAGGTCGTGAGATTGATCATGCTCTTAAAGGTAAGAGCATCTATATTTCGCATTAATTAGTTACTTAGGTGCATGCATATGCAGTTCGTTGAGTCCATTCACTCTTATCTCTGTTAATCCATCTGATTTCCCTCTTACTTCTACTTCTCCATCATCCACTGATATTTCATCGTCTTCTACTTCTGCTCCTCCTCCCACTGAGCCAGTTCCTTTACCTACTGATATTCCTTCTGTTCTTATTGATCCTTATGTGGCACTTATAGGACATATGACTATGTTGATCGAGCAGCAGGCTCGAATGATGGCAGAGCTTACACAGCTGTGAGCTATAGTTGATCGACACACTGCCGAGTTTACTACGCTTCGGGGTGATGTTGGATATATTCAGCGTGGGCTTTGTTGGATTCGTCGCCACTGGGATGATGGTACGGCTTTCGAGGAAAGGATTGATTATGACGACGCTGCATAGATTTTAGCTTTTCCCTTGTCATTTTATGACAAAATGGGGGAGTAGATGATATAGTTTTTGATGGAGTAGATATTTTTGCTTTAACATGATGTATATGTTTTCATCTACTTGATGTATATAAAATTTTTGATTATATGATATAATTAATTTTGCTAGATTAAGTTTTGATATTTTGTAGTATCAATATTTCGTTTTGGTATATTAGATTGCATTGATATTATATCTTAATATAGCATATGATATGAAATTGAAAAGATGTATTATGAATTATAAACTGCAAAAATGAAAAAGGTTACACAAATTAATATAAATAAGTAAATTATAATGTGATTGTTCCTGCAAAATCTGTTGATATTTGAATCTAACAAGTAAATACTATTGTAAAAGGAAGCACAACCAGTTTACACAAATTCAAACCATGTATCACAAAAATTATTTAAACATCTCACATGACAAAAACAACATAAGAAATTCATCGATGAAGTCATTAAACTTCGATGCACTATTGAAATTAGTAAAATCCTAACAAATTTTGGTAAGTGTGCTCCATCAAAGTTCCCAGGCACATACTATAGAATAATATAAAAGTAAAAAAAAAAATTATTATTTTCTGGAAAGATGATTTTTTGGAGTGTGTGTAAAATATTTTATTGTGTATTTCGTGTAGTTAAAAATGAGTATGAGAGGAAAAAAAAAAAGATTTTTTAAAAAAAGGGTAAACAAACGGGAGCTAAACATTAAGTAATACATAATATCTAAAAATAAATTTAAGTCAGTTTATTCTACTATTGATCCATCATTATTGAAGCATAAGGTAACGGATTTTAAAAGTTAGTTTATTCTACTATCGATCAGTATTCTCAAACACAGGGAAGAAACTAAAAGTATATAAAGACATACCTGCAAACTGAAAAGAATAAAACTTGAAATTAAATTATTGAATTATATAAAAGATAAATATTATCTTAAATTAAAAGGAGCTAAGAGTGCTTCATACATTTGTGTTTACAAAATCGAGAAATGTTTACTTTCCAAATCCTCATCTCTTTCACGTAATGCAAGTTAGTCCTTGTACTTTGAATTTTACCATTTTCGCCACATTTTGCTTCATTCTTTCAATTCCTTTTCCATTCAAAGAATCTCACCTATTAAATATAAAATACAACAATTTAGAATATGTTTTGTCAAAAGAACTATCAAATATCGTTATTTTAGGTCCATAATATCAGTATTCACATTTGTTAAAATGTTAACAAATGTGAATACTGATAAGAAACAAAGAGAAAAAACAAAGAGACGCAGCCGAGGAAAGAAAACAGATACGCAGCCAGAGAGAGATATTATACTCACGCAGAAATAGAAGAAAAAGAGAGAGAGAATGAAGAAAAAGAAAAGTCAAATGCAGCAAAATAAATACATGCACAGAAAGTTGGTGGTAGAATGTTAGAAAAAAGAAAAAATGCGCGCGCACACACACACGCGGAAATTGAGGCAGGCAGGAAACAAAATTTATTCCAGATTTGTTCACATTTCGTCCATTTTCGGTGATGTCGTTCTGCTTTTCTGTGTTTAATTTCAATATTATGTTATGCTAGATTTTACATTGCTAAGATATTGATGAACCATTATTTTGAAATTTTTAGTATTAATTAATTATTTTGACGTTAATTTGTTTGAATGCGTTGATGGTTATTATGGTTTAATTGACCACTAGTTGAATTGTTTGTGGATTTTATTATCTTCGAGAGAGGTAATAGAATCCTTAGCACGTAATAATAAATATTGTGGAATTCAATAGAAGATAGATATATACCTCTATATTTGACGTGATTTTTTTTAGATATTCTAACTCATTTAATACTTTTCTTATATGTTTGGTATCTTTACAGAGATATAAAAAGGTCACATATAGGATTAGATTTAATTGCTATCAAGATAACCTTTTAAATAAATTTGGAACTTTGACCAACTTGCATGATAACAAAACTATTACAAACAAAGAAAATGTTGTAAATGAATTATGCAAGAATTAAGCTTTCACCAATAGTAGACACCTTGTAGACCATAGTGATGGCAACGGGGCGGGTTCGGGGCGGGGCGGATTTTTGCCCCGTTTAATGCCCCATTTAGTTTTTTTTTTTTTTTTTTTTAAATCAAAAAATTCCAATTAAATACAATTCAAAATTTTATAATACAAAGCAAATAATATTTAAAATAATTACATCAAACAATGAAAACAAACAATGTCCAAAATTAAATAAACAGCGTTCAATTTTTTTTTTTTTTAACTAAACGGGGCGGGGCGGCAATCCCCACCCCGCCAACCTATCGGGGCGGGTTTTTTTCTCCCCATTCGGGGCGGGGCGGGTTTTTTTGCCATCTCTAGTAGACCACAATTATTGGGGATTCATCATTCATGAACAAAAACACACATGTATTTCTATTTGTTCTTTCATTTCATAGACTGCCCAAGCAACAATGAAAAAAGCGGATTATCTACTAAAAATCTGATTTTAATCCTCCCACCAAACATGGACTAAATATAAAAAGATGTTTCTAGACTATTCACGGGTAGGGAAAATGGCCAACTTAACGTGAAGTCATACTACAAGTTTTTCTAACCACAACGAAAAAAATTGTCGGTGACGAAATTACCGATGGATGCTCAATAGAGGATTCAAATTGTACTCATTCCAATTGAAAGAATTGAGAGAATCCTAAAGCAATTTAATCACGTCACAAAAGATCCAATGTGTGTTTTGTCAAAGTATTAGTTTGGTATAATTCCAATAAGAAAATGATACAGAAACTCTTGTGAATCCGACACATTGTTCTCGTGCATAACAAATCAAACTCATCTATTATGACTACCGCCATTCTTAGCAACGCTTGAAATAGTAATATCTTATTTTCAGATTTCATCAATAAAAGAAAATAGAACATTACCGTCCAACCAATTACACAACAATCAAAGTAATCAAAATATAAATTAAGTGAAATATTCATTAATATAATGACACTTGAAAGTTGCGTAGTACCAAATTAATTGCTACTAAGTTACCGAATGGTTATGAATGATCTGTTTTTAATTTTGACCCTACGTACGAAATTAATCAATCAAAAGCAACAAGTACTTTTAATTGTTTTTAGATGATTAAGCATACACGTCCAATTATTCTTAGTTTGAATACCGCAATAATATATAATGCAATAAATAACTAACACCAAAATGATGACGGAGAAACTCAATTAGGTAAAAATTTCTGGACCAAGTCAGTTACCTCCACTATAGATATTAACTAAAAAATTATTTATAAGCAAAAAATTGCAATATAATTAAAAAATTCACTTATAAGATAAATATCACTTTTGTATAAAAAAAAAAAAAAAACTACTAATAATAATATAACGATTTATTTATAAGTAAAAATTCACTTACGCGTAGAAATTATTTAAAAATATAAAATTAACTTATAATTATAATGTTTACCTTTAAGTAAAAATATTGATTTAAGATTTTAAGTAAATATTTAACTTTCTTAACTTTTTAAGTTAAATATTAATTTATATGCAAAAAAAAAAAATTACTTATAAGTAAAATATTAATTGTGAATTAAAAAAATTATACAAGAAACTATAAACTGAAAATTTCGCTGAGAGACATATACCTAATTTTATTATTTTGAAAAACTTTCAGAACCAATGGACAATGGACTCTCAAGCGTGGACTGGGCTATGTTAAAAATAGCTACTAAAATCACTAAAAATCGATAAGCTTATGAATGCTCAAAATCGATGCTTTTAAAAAACGTTCATAACTGGTATCCAAAACTCCAAAGCAGACCCTTAGATTTGACTATCAAATCTTGACATAGTTCACGCAGATTCTGCTTGAATTCTAATTGAAGGTTGTGGTTCGAATTGTTTGGACGCGAAATAAAACCATGTTAAAGCCCAATTCCTAGTGAATAGTATGCATGTATGCGGGATTTTGCTACTTATACATAAAAAATGTACATAATGGATTACATAATATCATGTTGATAGAAAAGATTTGATAACAAAATTTATTGTGTTTTAAAATGACAAATGATAGAGTATCGTGTGACATTATATAATTCCATTATATAAATTTTTATGTGCGTATAGCAAGATACATGTATGCATAATATATGAAATTAAATACATAACTATCATACTTTCAAAATACACATTTAAGAAGTTTGATGAAATCTTTCAAAAGTCAAGTGTTCATATTTTGTGACCTATATTTAATCGGAAATGTTATGATCACAATAAACACACATTTTATAATCACCATCACACGTAAGTCATAAATCACACGTGGCCACAATCGAAAAGATATACTTTGTGGGTCACAATTACATATTTAGTCTAAAATCAAACATTTTAATAGATTACAAATTATTAATTGGACACAAATTACCTAATTAACTAGTCACGATCTTTCTTCATCTCACCCACACCTCATCCACTCCGCCACCTCAAATCCACAACCTCTTTCAAAAATCAAATATATCCACCCCAAAATCACTTTAATCACTTCACCAAAAATAGCCAAAATGCTGCTTCTTGTGTTCTTCCTCCATGCCTTCTTCCTTTCTCCTATCAATTCCTTAGATCTACCATCGTGTTAGTGCCCTTGCCTTCCACTTCATATCTTTTCATTACCATTCCATCGAATACACTCCCTAATCTTACTCTCCCTTCTCAGTACCATTCCATCGACACCAAGTTTCCTGTTTTCCGTTTCTAGTTTTTCGGTATCAAATTTTTCATTTTTCATGTTTCCTGCGTTCATATAGAGAGATTATATTATAACCGATTTGTAATATATTGTATATTTAATATTATACAATTTAATTATAACCTGATTTATGATGATCATTGGAATTGAAAGTTAAAAAACACGTGTGGGTATAATTTCCTAGCAATATATCGAACAACTTGGCCTTGATTGCCAAATCCAGTAGCCTAGTCAGGATGTATAGTTACAAATTAAGCCCCAAAAGTTTTGTAAAAAAATAGGTTATTAGTAGATTTTGTTACAAAAGTAAAATGCAATATTTAATTAAAAATTGATAAGAATTATAAAATATTATATCAATATTTTAAACTAAATCAAATCTGGGCTAATTTGAAAGGGTTGCCGCGGAATCTGGGCCCAAATTGGGCGGGTTCACATTTCCTCTATACCAGCGATAAATTTCGTGATTTTCACTCTCATTCTCTCTACTGTTCATTTCCCTACTTTGTACTGTATCCCGTGCTAAAGTTTGCACGATAAATTCGATTATCTGAAAGACAATCTGGCGAGCTAAGAAATTTTAGGGTTCAATTTGCCTGATATCTATTTTGACATGTTTATTAGTTGTCATCTTCAGCACAAATTGAATATAGGTACGATCTGATCCTAAATTGCGATTCTGTAACCTTGCCAAACGGTCAGATATAGCAAGTGAAATCAATGATACTGTTGCAGTCGCCCTCCAGATATCTCCTCCAAATCTTGTCTACTCGGGTTCAGAAGTAAGTTCCTGACTTGTTCCCCTTACTTGTTTTGGGTTTTTTTAACCATTTCTTTCTTATTTATATAATATGAGTGTGTGTTTTACTTTCATTTTCTCGTGTAATGTAAATGTAAAGGTAATCTATTGAAATTTAGACTGTTCAATTTACGGAGTATGTCGTAAACATACTCCACGTACTGCACATTTATGAAGAATGATATACATATACATTATACTCGTGTACCTCTCAACAAATTTATGCAAACTGATGTTAATGTTAGGTCGAACCAGGTTTAGGACTTGTGGTATCTTGTTGGACCAAATTTACTCCATCATTTCCACTTGTCTGGCACTTGAATGATGTTACGAGTTTCTTACAATTAATTTGGTAAACTATGCTCCTATGTTTTCTTTTTGAAAGTCAGATTTTGTATCGGTCCCAAAGGTAAATGACTTCTGTTCTTTAACAAATATGTATGCCAGTACATGCTTACTTGCATGATCTTTAATTTATTTACTTATCCTCCATAACAAGCAAATAAGTTTTATTGGTGCTTGTGTAGTCTTGAGAAAGGAGTTGAATTGGATTGCCAATGGATTGAATTCGATGATGTTCGTTATCATATTCAGGTGACTTATTTGCTTTTAATGTATTTGTTTCGTTATGTTGTTACTATGGGATGTTATTGCATCCTTTGACCTACATTTAGGGGCTGCAAACTCTCCTTATTTGATCATTTAACTCTTCTATAGGCTTCCATGAAGAATCCAAATCTCTTAGTGCTATCGGTATCGTTACCCACTCCACCTCCAGAAACTGTATTTTTTGGGGGACTTCCTCCAGAAGCAATAGAAGCCATAAAGGCTGCATATGGCACGGTAGTACATATTCTGGATCCTCCAAAGGATGGTTTCAATCTCACGGTGAAACTGAACCTGTCAAAACTTCCTCCAGATGAAGGTTCAACTGAGTATCCTTTTAAGGTCATCATGAGCTTACCATGTTATGCTAAGGGATGAATAATCCTTCTTTTGAAAAAGAACCATATCATTTCTTTGCTTTATTTCCTCTTTCTGGTCCTGCTATCGAATTCAACTTCCAATTTTGGTTCAACTATTTGGTTCAACTTAAGACACGGCCAAGTCCATCCATTATGAGCATAACTTGGAATGCAAGTTTTGATATTTGATTATTTTCTAATTCTTGCTATAAGATGGTAAGGTACATTTTCCAACTAACGATTGAGAAGGATTGTTGAAACATAATGTAGCAAGCGAACGCATTGTGAAGCCTCTAAGTTGATATGAGTTCAGTACCTTGAAAAACCTCTAAATAAAATGTCAGCAGAGTACTACAACAGTTCATCCAACTAGGATACAAATAATAAACAGTTGGAAGCATTCCAACTTCCATATAGTATCCATAAATGTATAGAGATAGTTACATATTTCTTTTCTGCAAAGTTGTTTGATTGATGATATATTGCTCAAATACAGAAGATGCATGCGGTTTTTTTTTTTTTTAATGGTATCTTGCCTTGGGAAACTTATATGCAAGCGTCCAATACATGTATTTCGTGTCCTCCTTTTCATACATCTTATTGTTCTTATTTGATGTTTCTTCTTGCTATCTTTGATAGAACACCGGCACGCACTCCTGGGAAAGATTGCATCTATTAGGGAAGTTGTACAGGGTGCACCGCTGAGAGCTGTTCTAAAACAACTTGTCTCAAGGACAGTGAAATCTGATTTAAATAAGCTTATTTCCCTAGTGCACCGACCAAATGAGTCCTTTTTCGCTGTACCTCAGGTAAATTGATTTATCCTTTTTTTCGCTTGACTGTTTCTTTTGGGTAAAAAAAGAATGTTTTACCGGAAAAAGGTTTATCAGTTCCAGGTCAATGTAGTATTATCTTGTTTCTATGCATCTATGTGCACGTGTATTTTCCTCTTCCCTGTTTATTTCCATACTAATATGCTCATTACTTACATCTATTGTCAATTTGAAGCCCACCCCCATCAATATCACCACCACAAAAAGTTAAAAAGGAGATGGAAACTAGAAAATATGTTGCTTCTTGATTAACACTTGCATATTGTATAAAAAGTTGACTGCTTTAATGCTATCATATAATGTCAGTTTGAATGTGCTGTCATCACGTCGGAAATAAAAAACTTGTTGCTGTTGGTTGCAGGCAGACAAGGTGACTGTAATTTTCCCCGTGAGATTCAAGGATTCGATAGATAGTATTCTTGCTACTTCTTTCCTCCAGGTACTTGAGAATCCTTCACTGTAGATTCAGAACTTTCATTCCTTTGCTCTGTGCCTTTTTTTTTTTTTTTTTATCTCTCTCCAAAAATGAAAAAGACACTAAAAAAATAAAAAATAAAAATTCAACTCCAACTGGTGCTCAAAGATAAATAAATGAAAGAAACCAGGCATCCTGTTGCAATTCTCAGACTCTGGAATTAACTTATTTATCTTTGTTTTAACTTGATCGATATGTTAAAGTTGTTGGATTTTGATATTCAGATGACCTGCTGATTCTGTATTTTGTATGTTAGCCTTACATAGATCATTTATCCTGCTTTTTGACATGGAGAGGCTTTTTGACATATGTATTAAGGAGCAACAAAGATGCTTATCGAAATATTATACCGCTGATTCTGAAGGTTTTAAAGCAAGAAAAACACAATCAATATAAAACGTATATCATGAATGCCCGTCTTGAATTCTCTGAACTTATTCTTTTAATATGAAGTGAAATATAAATAAAAATGTCTCTTGATTGGCTGAGGGTATACAACTAACACTTCCTACTATAGTAAACCATATAATTCTAATGCAGATTTAGTCCAACACTCTACTTTTCTTTTTTTTTTTGAAACTTAAAAGCAGCTTCTCTAAATATCCGGTGTTTTGGTTATCATTCAGGAATTTGTGGATGCAAGAAGAACTGCTGGACTTGGCAATGCCCCTCTTTATTTGTGGTCTCCTTCTCCCCCGCAAGAACTGAAAGGAGCTCCTGCTGAAGCATTATTGGCAAATGCTGGTTTTGTCAGTTTTGGTAAAGCCTGTTTTTGTGATTAGTTTTCTTCACCTACAAACTCTTGACTTGCCCTGATACAAGATTTTATTTGAGGAGCAGTCATTTCCCCACGTCATGTGCAAGGTAGAAAGCTGGACAAAACAGTTTGGAGCTTATCAACATTTCATGCTTACATTAGTTACCATGTCAAGGTGAGAATTTGTACACTCCAAGTGTATTCCTTTGAAATGTTCTCAATACTTTCTACTTGGGAGTTAGGATGGTGTTGCCCACAAATTAGCCTCCTGCTAAAGTAACCTGAGCTCTGAAGACAGTTTACATGGAAGAAGTCAAAGCACATCAAGTGTAAAAGATTAACATGGAAAAATGCTGTTAGCATATTAAGCAAGCAACAAAGAAGCATGAAAAGAACCACGGTGATTTAAAAGAAAATGAACTTTTATAGAAAGGAGAGATGCAAGAGATGCTCTAAAACCAAGCTTATTGCAGCAAAAAAGAATCAGAGGAAACAAGAAGGAAAAATAAAGAGAACTAATGCTCTGTTTGATTGACGATATTTTCCCTGGAAGTAGGAAAATATTTTCCTACTTCCACTTTTTGACTGTTTGATATGCTAAATTTTCCACGGAAAATGTTTTCCTCCCTTTTTCTAGGTACAACCCTTTGATGCACAAATGGTGGAAAATGTTTTCCCACCTACATTTTCCACCTTTTTTATTTTTAGCAATGGCAACCAATTCTATCAATCATTGTAAAAAAAAATTTCATTTTTATTGACAATTTCTATACAAAACAAAGTGAAACGAATATGGTAATTTTTTCTAATTGTTTAAATTTTTTTTTTTTTTACTTTTTGGTAATTGGAACAAATTCTAAACCCAATAGTAGAAAATATTATCACTTTAATGAACAATTTCCATAACAAAGGAAGTCAAACGGATTTCAAACTTTCAACATTTTCCATAGAAAATTATACCAATCAAACACACTTAATTACAATTTCCCATAAAACAAGTTCTAGGCAAATATTTTTCCTGGAATTCGTTTTCTTTCCACCCTATTTTCCATGGTGCAATCAAACGGATCCTAATGGTAATTCTGAACAGAATTAAGCTTTTAGAGCAATGGAGCTATAGAAATATGATATGTTAACGATAAATCTGAATTTCTACTGTTACAGTGAAAGGAATATTTATAGCATGATTTAAGACCTGTGTTTCCCTTAAAACTGACAAAATGAAGTAGAGTAAAGCAAGTTACTGTAGCACATGCTCAATTAACATTAAATAACAAGTACCAAAGTAAAATGGTTTCAAGAAATTTGCTAGATGTACAGAAAGAAGCCCACAAAATTTCACCAGAATACACACATTTGTGGGTCCCGCGCATTTTTTTTAATACATGGTGGGGCCCGCACAAATGTGTGTATTCTGGTGGGCTCTTTCTGTACATGGGAGATAGACCATGGTTTCAAATGGCCCCTGGGTCTGGCAGGCCTCTTTGATGTTGCTGCTTCTCAGTTCTACTTCATCGAGTTGTTCTGTAATTGCCGCATAGTGCTGTATATGGACTCTGAACAAGTACAAATGTGAATCTTTAATGTAAGGTAAATGCCATAAAATGTGCTTCAACAATAATACAATCTCTACAAGGGAAAACTGTAGCTATGACAAAATGAAAATGCTCTTATAATGGTGACAGACTTTTTTCTTCAGAATAGACATCAAGATTTCAGCTGTGTGAAAGAGAAGTAATGAATTTATATAAATAAGATTTCTTGGTCAACCACATGCTTAATTAAACTTGCTTTGAAAGTTTGATTTCTATGTTATTTGCCATTGAATCAGTATCTCTTATGATGAACAGTGTTCAGAAGGTTTCATGCATACTCGGATGAGGCGACATGTAGAGTCACTGATAGAGGTAATGGTTTGACATCTTTTAATCTCTACGAGTCTGTCTTTTACTGATGAATCATTGCTGAGATATATTTCTCTTTCTGAATGTATGGCGTGTAGTAGGCTTCACTTAGCGGAATGATTGAATGATGAATTCAAGAATAAGTTCAACATTTTTTAAAATATGAAGGGAAAATTATGGCTGAGCTACCCAACCTAAGTATTGTGTAAACAACTCCTCAACTTTCAATAGTGAATATTTGACTCCCCAACCTATTGAACATTGTAAGATTGGGTGTCCACTTAACGAAAACGTAGTTGAAGCATTAAAAGGTCAAACCTTGTGTTGAAAAACCTATGATGCCCTTGTTTTGAATTAAATAGAAGAAAATGGGTTTCAGAAAAAAAATAGAAGGAAAGAGAAATGAAAAGAAAAATATCTTATTATTTTAGCTGTTTGATGTGCAATGTTGATAAAATATTATCTTATAATAATATTCTTTCGATACTCGTCATCTGTTTCATGCTTTTACTATTTTCGCGTTCAAATGTCAAATTATGAGGTTCGGCCCAAATTACACTTTGAGGGTGAATAGGTGATCCTGTGATCATGCAGAATTAAAAAACTAATAATTAAATAGGAACAAATCACTTTTAATTATCTCTAGATGGTTAATCAATTAATTCAATTTTTCTATTTTGAAATGCCGCAGTTATATGAAAATAGTAAATAACGAACATAATAATCACGGAGAAACCCCATATGGGTAAAAACTTCGGGCACTTTGCTAGTCAAATATCTACTATAAATGAATTTATACTTATAGTTCGTCAGACACGACTACCAGTAGTACTTTCTAACCTCCTGACTGCAATTTCTATGGCCCTCCTGGATTGCGTGCCCCTGCACCAACTCTCGGTTGCAATTTTCAAAGCCCTCCTGAATTGCATGCTCTTGCACCAACTCCTGGCTTTATGAATTCGTCTATCTCCTGTGGATCAACGAAGAATTTCGCGTTCTCCAACAACAACTGGAACTCCGATCACCTTTCCTTAATCTTCATAACTATGACAAATGTTTAGGAAGTAAGCATCTTGGTATTTGGATTAAGTAGATTTGATGTTTTCACCACCAAGAACAAATCACACTACGAAGGTTGAATGCTATGGATGAATTTGATGAAAAAGATGTGGAGCAATATGAGTTCTCTCAATGTTCAACTTTCGAAAAAATCGTTAGAGGCATGTTTTGGTATTTATACTGTAAGTTTAGGGTTGAATGGGCCAGATAAAAGCCTAAAAAATGTGAATTAAAACTTTCGAATAACATTGTCGCTCGAGCGAGAGCTTAGCGACGGGGTGACAGGTTGTTGCTCGAATGAGGACTAGGTGGCAAGCGAGCGACGATGTTTCTATTTTTGCCGCTCGAGCAAAGACATAGCGATGAGCTAGCAAAATTGCGGCATCGTTTTTCTCTTCTTTTCATACTCGAACCCTAGAACCTATACAACTTAATTTATACAAATTGTAACTTACTCCTCGACTTTTACATCATATTAATTTTAGTCTTTTTATTCACGGACTTGTCAATTATAATAAAATCTAACAAAATGGTCCAGTGATTGCCTCTATATTTTTAAAAAATTTCTTTTAGTTTATTCTTTTTTTATATATATATTTCTGTTTTTAACAAGAGTATATTCTGCCTCAGGCTTTAGATCGTGCCAAACCAGATTGGAAGAAGGTGAAGAGAGCTGTACAAACTAGATCCTTTAAACGATTGGTATGCAATGCGAGCATTGTTGCACTTGTAATGCCCAACTCTTATTATCTTCTCGTGCATCTTCCATATACTTTTATTTTTTCTCATTTATTCTCTTACAGAGAATTAATGATGGACGGGTGATAAGTGCGTTTTGCGCACTTAATTATGCGAGAAAACATGATTAATTGTTGATATAAATGCTTGAATACGGCTTAATCCGATATAAATTGTGTTTGTAGGTTTACTTTGATGAAAATAATGAAATGTGCGCGAAAAAAGGCGAAATTGACCAAAATTGAAGGAAATGAAAGTTCGGGGACTAAATCGAAAATATTCATAAGTTGACCCGAACGATGAACCGAGCATGGAACATCGCTAAAGATCTGATTGTCAATATTATGGATGACTAGAAGAAGATGGAAGATGAAGAAATTCCAAAAGTGAAATGAAAAGTAGATTGGGGACCAATTTGAACTAGAAGCAAAAACTCATCCATGCTATAGCATAAGATTATACCATGCTATAGCACAGACCTCAACAGTGATTTTCAGGAAGGATTTACTTTGCCCATGCTACAGCATGGAAATACACCTTGCTATAGCAAGGGGTATTCTGGGCGAAAATTCTTAAGTTTCCTTATCCAACTACAACTCTTATGGTAATGATCCTAGGGCAACTATAAAAGCCTAAACTCGTCCTAGACTAGGTTATTATGCATTTTTAGAGAGAAAAACACCATTGAAGAGCAAGGAAAAAAGCGAGAACAAGGGTTTCACTTCAAGATTCAAGATTCAAGCTTTAAACTCTAATTCTTTGGTGATGTCTTCTCTGAATTATTTTTATTGTTCTTTAACTTTAGTCATGCTAGGCTAGACTTTTTATGTACTAGGTGAACGATGAACCTCGTATTGTGAACTTTTAATTCTTTATTTTGCAATTTGATATTTAAACACGTTTGATGGATGTTGAATGATTTATATACAATTTCTTGTCTCTACAATTATATGCGCAATAGTTGTATGAGTTTGGGTGATTTATTTTATGCATTCGAAAGAAGGAAAATAGATTCTACAAGGTATAAATCATCATAAGGTTCGATAGGGGATATAAATATACCGTTATGCTTTATGTGAATCTCTAAGTGTTTACAAAACGTCATGCATTCTTGTATATTGCATTTGTCATAGAAATATAGTCAAATGGTATGCTAGAATATGTTCAATTCTACTCGAAAGAGATTATTGAATAAGTTAGAAACATTGATTCTTCAACCAATTCATCGTGTTGTCAAATTGTGAAATATGAGTTAAAAGTGAACTTGCTTGGTGATTCGGGATCCTAGTACGTTTTTTCATACATTAATTTCTTCAACTTTTGCATTTAACCATCATTATTGCATTTAGTCGAAATTTTAGTTTAATTTACATTTTAGTCATAGTTACTCATAAAATCTAGAACAATCATCTTGAATTTAATAGATTCGGTTAAGGTCGAGATAATAATAATCACGTTAAATCAATCATCGTGGGAACGATACTCGAAATTCTAGGATTTTCACTTTATTACTTGTCAACGAACCGTGCACTTGCGGTGATTTAAATTCGAAACATATTTTCGTGACCAACGGGCAACTTCAAAGTCCAGAAATTGAGATTGGGGAATCCGAGTAAGAAACGACTCTTAGCTTCTGCGAAATCAGAACCCATTATTATGAGAACCAGTTATCTGTGAAATTGCAGTTAGCGAAGCATCCGTGTGCTTGTTATGTTGTGTATGAACTTTTGTAATCTTCAAGCAAGAAATTATTTATTGTTGGAATGGGAATGTGAATGTAATTATTTGGTTAGTTGAAAGTGCCTCGAATATTGTTTTTGCTACAAGAGGTGATATTATTATAAATTTTTTAGTTACGTTGTGAGGTACTCATGAAATCGTTACTGGTAAAATTTAATAATTCTTTATTTAATAAGTCAAATTATTATAATTTTGTTTTTCGAAAATAGATGATTTTCTCTGTGTGAAAATGGCGCAGAGTGAAGTGCATTCACTACTTAAGTGTAGTATCAAGCAAGTCGACGTCACAATTAACTTCATTGGTCACTGATCACAAAAATTACAGGTCACAAATTTTTAGTCACAGAGTAATGAATTTTAAGGTCACAGGTCACAGTTACCATATAGATGGTCACATACGCCCAAATACCCGTCCACCAATTTCAGTACACCACCAATACTTGGTCACAGATCGATATAGTTGGTCACATACACCCAAACAATCGTCCCCTAATCCCATTACATCACCATTACTTAGTCATAGGTCACAGATCGACCAAATAGTTGGCTACGGACACTTCGTCTCATTCACCGCACCCAGTACACCAACAATACTTGGTTATAAGTTACATAACGATCAAATAGTTGGTCATAGAGATTTCGTCCCATCTGTCGTGAACCCTAATCCCTAAACCACCCACCAACAATAACACCACCAACCACCACCATTCAAACCACCAGTGTCGCCGCCTGAGCAGCATCACCATCGTCACCTAGTAATAACACCACCACAACCACCGCCATAATAATACAAAACACCCAACCCATCGCCGCTCGCACCACCACTGTCGTCGACCCTGCCACAATACCACACAACCATCACCACCATGGTTTAAAAAGGCGCAGCTGAGGCGCATGCCTTTTGCCTCAAGGCGTTTTTTTTAGGCAAAAATAGGAGGCGTGCGCCTCTAAATATGAGGCGCACGCCTCACGCCTTGCGCCTCACGAAGCATGAGGCGTACGCCTCTCGTATTGTTTTTTTTTTTTTTGAAATTTATTAATACAAATTAGAAATGGTAATTTTTTAAAGAGAAAAGGGCCCATTTAAAAGCCATTTTGGGGGCCCAAACAAAACAACAAAAAATCTAGAAAAATAAATGATATATACACCCTAAATTGTAAAAGAACTGAAAAGTCAGAAAACAAAAAAAAAAAAAAAGAAGGGGACCGTCTTCTCAGTTCTTCATCTCCTGCTCGTCTTCTTTAGTTCTTCATCTCATGCTCTGGCCAACCTCATTGGTTTCATTCATCAGGTATTTCTTATTCTTCTTCTTCTCCTTCTCTTCTTCTTCTTCTTGGTATGCTCTGTCTTTTTCTTGGGACTGAGACTGAGTAGTGACTTTTGGCAGCTCTGTCAAGCTTTTTTGCATTGTCCTGCATTACAAGTTACAACAGCTGGTCAGTTACTGAACGTATTCTTCAATTCTTCATCTCCTGCTCTGGCCAACCTCATTGGTTTCATTCATCAGGTATTTCTTCTTCTTCTTCTCCTTCTCTTCTTCTTCTTCTTCTTGGTATGCTCTGTCTTTTTCTTGGGACTGAGACTGAGTAGTGACTTTTGGCAGCTCTGTCAAGCTTTTTTGCATTGTCCTGCATTACAAGTTACAACAGCTGGTCAGTTACTGAACGTCTGAACCCCAAGGAAAGGTATTGTTTGAAACTTTTGACTTATAAAAAAAAAAAAAAAAAAAATATTTTTGCCTTTTTGGATATGAATCAATATGCCGATAAAGATATTACATGTTAGGGGAATCATTTTGAAGGATAAATTTTTTTGGCCAAGTGTTGCATATGCTTTGAAGACCACTAATCCTTTGGTTAATGTTTTAAGACTTGTTGATTCTGAACAAATGCCAGCAATGAGATTTATTTATGGAGCCATGGATAATGCAAAAGAGCAAATAGCGAAAAATTTGGGTGAAGAAGAAGCTGCGTACAAGGAAATTTGGAATATCATAGATGAGAAGTGGGAGTTTCAATTGCATCGAGACCTACATGCTGCTGCTTATTATTTGAATCCTCGTTGTCAATATGCTGATAATTTTTCTAGGCATTCTGAAGTTATGGCGGGTTTGTATAATTGCATGGTGAGACTCATTTCCGATCCAACCGAAAGGGAGAGAGCAGATCTCCAGTTAGACCAATTTGTTGAAAAGCAGAATTTCTTTGGTCTCGAACAAGCAAAATTAACTTTCACTAAACGGTCTCCTGGTACGTATTAAATTATTAATAGTTGCAAAGTATTCAATATCTTTGATTAGCCTATACTTAATAGTTTGCAAAGTTGTATATAACATTTTTTTTTCTTAATTTTGATATAGTTGCTTGGTGGACTCAATTTGGCGTTGGTACTCCAGAATTAGCTAAGTTTGCAACGAGAGTTTTAAGTCTTACTTGCTCATCTTCTGTATGTGAGCGCAATTGGAGTACATTTAATTTAGTACATACTAAGAGAAGGAATCGTTTGACAACAAAGAGATTGCATACTTTGGTTTACATCAACTATAACAAGAAGCTCAAAGATCGACATAGGCGATTGAAGTCACTTAAAGAGGGTGAAGATCCTTGGATTGTAAAGGAAGTTCCATCCGATGATGAATGGATTGCAGATCACGAAATTGGAGCTCCATCAAACACATGCGATGTAAATGATGATGACTCGAGTCTAAATTTTTCACAATCAAAGGGAATTGAAAGTTCTACGCGAAAAGGTATTCATACTTTTATAATTCAAATTTGTTTTTATTTATGAAATTATATTAACAGATTACTTTTTATTCAATTTACAGGAAAGAAAAAAGTCACATTGCAATTAGTGGATGAGGAAGATGATTTTGTAGAAATTGAGAGCAGCGAAGAGGAAGATGATGGGAAAATTAGATATGATGATGATTCCACTAATGATGCTAGTAATAGTGATAATAGTGAAGACTTTTAGGCTTTTCTTTTAGTTTAAGCTGCTTCTTTTGTTTCTTTGCAAATGTAGTGATTTCTAACTTTTGTAAATTTTTTTGGCTAAACATCTTTCTTTAGGTGGACTATATCTCATTATTCAATATGCTAAACATCTCCAACTTTTGTTTTTTTGTATTATTTTATAATTATTTTACTTATATTTTTTGTTTTTTGTGAGGCTTACGCCTCAAACTGGCTCGAGGCTTACGCCTCGCCTCATAACAAAAAACCGCCTCAGTACTTAGTATCGCCTTTTTAAACCTTGATTACCACAACAGTTCCACCACACGGACCGCCCGTCCACACGCACACAGAATCAAAAAAAAAAAATCCAAAATCACCACCGCAAAATCCCAACCAAAAAAATCAGTCTACCACACACACCACCGCATCGAAGACATACAACACCTCCACCACCCGCCACATACACACGTCGACGCTGCTGCCGAATCACAGCAGCGCGACGCTGTTGAATCGTAGTCACGGCGCTGTCGTTCATAGGGAGGAGGGGGGAGTAGGAATGAGATGGGGAGGGGTCGACGTCGGAGTCGGTGGGAGGAGGCGGGTTTGGGAGAAAAATGGGAGGGTGTAGATTTAGGATTTGGATAGATTGGATTGAAATGGGGGGGTTGGTAGGGGGGTATATATTAATTTAATTTAAAACATGATTATTAATATTAATTATGAAATTATAACCTGATTTTTTATTAAATAAAGTATAAACCTGATTTTCATAAACATCAAACTAAACACCTGTTGTAATTTCCACATTGGATGAACGTATTTTTGTGGGATTAGTATGGAAAGTATAAGCCCCTTAAGTAATCATTACCCTGATTCTTACCTATGTACATTGAGAAATTGGATGGACTTTATGCAAAGCCTAAGGCGTGCAGTTGATGGCTTGGTGTGGTAGCTTGGATTCGGCAGCCGTAGTTAGATGAAATGGAAGGAAAAAAAAAATGTGAAAGGGAGAATTTAAGAGGGCAGAAGTGAGAAAAAATAAAATGTTTGCCAGTTTCTTCGTTTTAAAAACGCAAGGTTTGATGGTGGCTTCTTCAACCTAAATGGTGTGATACTATCAGCGACGAATATGATGCATTAATGGAAAATGGCATTTGGTCTTTCTGTTCTAAATCAACAGGTAAGCATATAGTTCGGATTAAGTGGGTCTATAAGATCAAACAAAAGCTAAATGGTTCGATTAAAAGGTACAATGCTGGGTTAGTGGTGAAGGGCTTTAATCAAAAGGGATGGATTTAGCTATTATGAAACCTTTTCCCTAGTGGCCAAACCATCTATTATGAGACTTGTATTACCACTTGCAATTTCTATTCAATGGAAGGTAAATAAGGTATTTCTAATGATTTTTTACATGGTATATTGGATGAAGAAGTTTTCATAAACAACTTAGCGGCTATATAGATGAAAACCATCCAGATTTTGTATGCAGGCTGCACAAGTCACTATGCCCTTAATCGAGCCCCACGGACATGGTTTACTAGGTTTTTTCGAACAATTACTGGAATATGTGGCTTCATTGAGTCCACTGTGGACTTTTCTTTATTCAAATACACAACTGCCAAAGTTAGATTTTTGGTTTTAGTGTACGTTGATAATATTTAGTCATTCGCTCTTATTATATCGCCATTAATCAGTTTATCACACAGTTGAAGGAGCATTTTCATGTAAAAGGTTTTAGTCAGCTGAGTTACTTCCTTGGGGTACATGCTAAGGCAGTTCGGGTGGGTTGCACTTGCGTTAAGCCAAGTTCGGGTGTCTATATTAATGATCTTCTTGACAGCACATAGATGACAAGATCAAAATCTGTCTTGTTCAATAACATTAGGTTCCAAACTTTCAGCTAAACACGGTGAACGAACTCTTATCAGTTCATGCATGCTCATCATCAACCTCACTTGATAGCGGTCAAACAAGTCCTAAGATACTTAAAATGTTTTATTGATCATGATCTCTATTTTACCTCTTCTTCGATTAACCTTCCTGTCTATTATAATTGGACTGGGTAGGAAATCATATCACAGACCGCATTACTAGTGGATATAGTATATTCCTTGGCTCTAACCTGATCAATTGGAGTGCAAATAAGCAAAATGTGATTTCAAGAAGGTCTACTGAAGATGAATACAAGTCTATGACCATCGTCGCAAAGGAACCATAATGGTTGCGTATGCTGTTCAAGGAACTTGGCATTTGCCTCTCTTTTCTTCCTGTGTTATGGTGTTAAAATATTGGTGCTAGAGCATTAGGATCAAATCCTGTTTTTCATGCTAGAACTAAACATGAGAGAATGACTATCATTTTGTTTGAGAGACAATGATTAACAACAATATTCAGGTCAAATATGTAACCAGATATTTACAGGCTACAGCAAAGGATAAGACAGCTCTCCAATTTCCAATTTCATTTTTTGCATGACAAGTTGATGGTAAACATCAATTCTTTGTTAGTTGCATTACAAAATTGACTCCTTAATGTTCTGATCTCAGTTTTCAACATGTCTATATAAAGAAAGTAATGCAAAGGGTTTGGTGTGTGAATCAAAACATTCAAAGCAATTTTCTCCAGTTTCTCATACATAATACATAATCTCTGCTTGATTTTTACATGGAAAGAATTTTGATTATCACCAGAACTATAACATGTTATAAGAGTTAAGAAAATAAAAGAAGTGTCACAAAAAATGCATTCAAACATTAGTTACCAATAAATTCTATTAATAGAAGAGAGACATTACAATACTATGATCTCCAATGACTATTAATTGACGACCCTCTGCACTAAACTAAAGCGTAACAGCATCATGAGAATGAAAATACATCATATGGCCACAACTTCAATTCATACTTCCTTGTATAACATTATCTGATTAATAAAAATATTACTGACATTACTGACTCGAGAAATAGTAATAGAGTTGACGAAATTGCAAGAAATATAACTAGAACTAGAAGCCCCAATTCTTCAAAAACATAAGATATAAGCATTTATTCATTTTGCTGTATTCACTTTGGAAAGGGGGTATGGGCAAATCTCCATTAGATTCATTTTGGGAGGGGGGTATTGGCAAATCTCCATGAGACCCGTTCAAGAGCCTCAGTAGCAGTCTTTGAGCCTGCCACTTCATTGATGGGAACTGCATCTGAAATCTCTTTCAAATCATCTTTTGTAAGCTTTACTTTCACGGCACCAATATTTTCATGGAGATTTTTTATTTTGGTTGTACCTACAAACATTACAGATTGGTTGACATACTATTGCAGAAATAAAAATAATTCTTGAGGTTAATATAGTAATGGTCCGTTTGACATAACTTTTACTTTTGCTTTATGTAAAGCAGCTTCTTGATGAATATATCTTAATTTTTGTTTGAAAATTAATTTATAAAAAACCTTTTTATTTAAAAGTACTTTTAGAGCAAGCCACATTATATTTGCTTCTTTTAAAAACTTTTATAACTAAAAGCAGTATTTTCATAAGATTAGTCCAACGAGTCCAAAAGCTCCTTTTAGCTTCTCAAAAGTCTTGTCAAACGATCGTCAACATGTCAAATTCTTATCAAACTCTAAAATATTTAAAGTAAGCTTCTTATATGAATGGGCTTACCCGGTATAGGTACAACATCATCTCCTTGATGAAGAACCCAGGCAAGCGCAAGTTGAGCAGGAGTGCATTCGTGCTTTTTAGCTAACTTTTCTATACGAAAATAAATGTCTTTATTTTTATCGAAGTTCTGTCCTGTAAACCTCGGATGATATTCCTAATGATATGAAAATTAGGCAACCATTTAGCAAATACAGATTACTAAAATGAAGAAATTACTGAATGAGAATTAAAAGATGTAAACGCATACACACCAACGAACTATTTGGTGGCACGCTTTCCACTATGGCCTTCCCAGCGAAAAACCCTCGGCCTACTGGACTGTATGGAACTATTCCGATCCCAAGTTCCCTAATCATCCATTTCAAAAAGAGAGAGGAAACCCTTTATGAGAACATAATCATTTAACAGAGTTACCACTTAAATTGCAATTTGCCAAAATGTTCATATGTAATATTTGAACAATTAAGACTATAATAATTATATTTGAGAAATAAGAAAACCTGCACAGTGGAATTATTTCTTCTTCGATATCACGAGTCCAAAGGGAATATTCCATTTGTAGAGCACTAATAGGATGAACTGCATGAGCTCTCTTTATTGTGTCTGGACTAGCTTCAGATAATCCAATATATTTTATTTTACCTTCGCCTACTAACTTTTTAAGTTCTTTCATCTGCAACTCAAAAACAAATTTATTAACCGGTCCCAGTATTACTTAAATAGAAAATGAAACAAGCCGACAAAATGAGGTTAATGGCCAATGATCAAAATGGCTACATAAGACCAAATAAAAATACTCACAGTCTCTTCAATAGGTATTGTTGTATCAATTCGATGTATGTAGTAAAGATCAATATAGTCTACACCAAGACGTTTGAGACTATCTTCACAGGAAGAACGAGCATATTCAGGTGAACCTTTCACTATAACTTCAGAAGGAGTAACTTTAACTACACCAAACTTTGTAGCTAATTGAACTTTTTCTCGAGGTAATTGCTTTAATGCCTGCAACAATGGAATGTCTCAAGTAAAATCACTCAAAGGTGACCAACGAAATACTCATGTGATCAATCAATGGCTCTATAGTACGGACACTTTAATTAGAGTAGCGTGTCCATGTCCAACACATGTCAATACCGACACTTCTCAGGCACTCTACCATAAACATTTTTATTTTTTATTTAAAATATTATATATTTTAACTCAAAGTTATTAGTAAATAACAAACAAGTACTTATATTAAAAAAAATTCAAGAAAAATTAATAACAAATATAAAATTAAATTTATACTATATAAATGAAGAATTTTAAAAAATTTAATCAATGTGTCGACGACGTGTTGTGATAGTACTTTTTTTTAAAAATCATGTCGACGTATCCGATACGTATCGTGTGTCAGACGCACGTATATGGATTGGTGCAACAATAATCATCTAATGGTATATTAGAGCAAAGCTGAAGTTAGTTATAACTTAAAAATAATTTAAATACCAATTAAGATTAAATCTCTTACACATAATTACCTTTCCCACCAAGTATTCATTGGCAAAATTCACACCATAAATATTGGATGTGTCGAAAAACGTAATGCCTTTATTAAATGCCTCTTTGATTATCGCAATTCCTTCATCCTCAGGAACCGGAGCATTGTAGTTACCTGTAAGCCCCATACAACCATAGCCTAACTTTGATACCTGCAAACAAAAACTTACATCATTGAATAAAGCAATAAGATTCGATGAATAATAGTGTTTGATCTTTGAGAAAACAACTGCAAGTGATTCGATATTGGAATTTCTTCAATTTTTCTCTCCTGTATCTCATGTTAAAGTGAACCTTTATAAATTCTAAGTGTCTATTTTCGTTATGTGATTTTATTAAGAATTAACGAATTGATCGATGATTTTCAGAATGATGAAGCATCAATCAGAAAGGTTAACTATTGTATTCAAATGGGATTTATGAATCGAATGTGAAACTGAGTAAGAAAAGTAGAATTCATACCTCAAGTCCTTGCGTTCCGAGTTTCACTCGGGGCATTTCAACTTGTTCAGTCATTGCTAACTTTCTTCTTTCAGTTCAAATTCATGCTTCGTTTAGTGAGTTGAAGATCCCACCCCCGCCATCTTTGCTTAAATAGATATAGGAAAGGAATATTCTGCAAGGCCGACATCATGGATTACGTTATGTTCAGGCTCACGTCAGCAATTCCGTATCGTTCTGGAATTTGGTGGAGGAATTTTTGCATTTCAAACCTAAAACAGTGCGGTCAACTTGTAAAAGGATAAACCCGAGCCTCAACGAACCAAAAACAAGATTTGGTGCTTGCTTTGGTGCTTGCCGGGGCAGACGTAGAGGTTAAAAGTTAAAGTGTACAATTGAATTTGTAAAAAAGTTGGAAGAAATTTTACAATTAAAAATTTACGTTCAAAAAAATCATACACCATGTAATTTTGCATCCAAAAATTCACATGGAATATGAATTTTTCGAATGTAAAATTTCAGAAATTTTTGATGTCATATTCCATATAAAACTTCCTAATAAAATGATGAAAACTATGTTGAAAAATTTGTATCGCAAAAATGACTAATGTTAATAAAATAATTTATTTTTTTAAAGGAAATGTGAATTAGACGTCTTTTTTAAAACTAACGTTTGACGCATCTTTAACTATTTTTTATATCTGTTTGGACTATTCGGTATGCCTATAATATAGTTCTCTACATAAGTTTTGAAATGGCATAAGAAATTTGTAAATTTGATTAGCGTACGATCATCGGATGATTTTTAAAGTTATCATGTTAACGAAATTTTCGAAATATTAATTTTGAACGATCTACTTTGACAAGTCGTAACATTTGCTACGATTGATAGTTTCATATGTCATTAACGACGTAGAAAACTGGACTGTGAGCACTTCAAAATAATATTAAGAATGTAATATTTCGATTTCGTTTTACATCCCATAATGAATTCGAAAATTGAAATAAAAACATAAAATATTTAATTGTGAAAAAAAAAAAAAAAAAATTGGAAGCAATTTGGTGCCCCTAAGCCACCCCCAGGTCCGCCCAAGCAATTTGAAATTGTAAAATAGACTAGGCTCAGATTTTTCTCGAGCTTGCAATACTATCCATTTCTCTATAATATTTTAATGTCTAGATTTTTCTTTTTTTTTATGATCCCAATTCCCATGTATCAATATACGAGCTATTACGGTAAAATTGTTGAGTCCCATTTTTCGAAAAAAAAAAAAAAATTAATTTTGTGAACTACACATCTTTCAATAAAATAATATTACACGCAAATTCAAGATTTTTCCTTCTTTTTTAACACACATTTTTCATCAATATACTATTCAAAAATATTTTTTATATATATATATATATATATATATATGGGCTCAAACAAGCCCTAGTATTTTTGTTTCAGCTTGTCTACATTACATCATTATTTTATTTTTCTTACTATGCTTACATTTATAAATTTGTTAGTAAAAAATGTTTTTTTTAATTATTGTTATTTCTTATTATAGTTTTTAGTTGTTGCTACACATTTTCATTGCATTTACGTTTAAGGTTGTATTAATAGCATTACTAATATATATTTAGTTTTGTTTGTTATTTGGTTCAAAATTGAAATGTTTACAATTTCATATGGAATCAAATCCTCGATTTCGAACCAACAATTTGATTAAATCAGACTGTGAAAGCTCAAGAATAGCTAACCAAGAGGGGGTGAATTAGTTTCTAAAACTTTTTCGAAAAATTAACTTAAAATCAAACACGTAATAACTAGATATATTAATTCAAATAGCAAACACGAATATGAAGGCAATAAGCAAAGAGGAGTAGAGTGTGCAAACGATGTAATTATGGAGGTTCGATCCAACGCAATAATCTACATCCCTCATTGCCAAATTATTCGGCATGAGCAATGTCAATTTCACTATGTTGATTAACTTGTGGTGCAATCCAACCTTTTACAAAACTTTCAGTGACTTACAAGTAAGAAATGTCGATTTTTTTGCAACACCTAGCTTTGCAGGACCTCAACTCGACCCACGATTCTAATAATCTTACAAATGAGTTCTTCTTTTCTCAATGAATGATAAATTCAAAGTTTAGTACAAGAAGAAAAGTAGGCTAACACTTTAATGAATAACAATGAATAATGCTCAAAAGTTAGATTTGAAAAACTTTGACGAGTGAAATGATTTTCAAGGTTGTGATCAATAAAAAGTT
This sequence comes from Fraxinus excelsior, assembly GCA_019097785.1. Taxonomy (NCBI): domain Eukaryota; kingdom Viridiplantae; phylum Streptophyta; class Magnoliopsida; order Lamiales; family Oleaceae; genus Fraxinus; species Fraxinus excelsior. The sequence goes on along the minus strand of CM032639.1, from coordinate 7,648,898 downwards.
TTTCAAAATAAAAATGAATTGATAATAATAAATATGATGAGAAATCAATGCAATTTTAGTTCAAAAATCTCAATTGAATTCTCTACGGTTGTTGTAATAAATGACAAGCGAGTTGGTATTTATAGTAGTTGAAAACGTGAAATTTTCTGCCCAATCAGACGACCCCTATCGAACGTCCACCACTGTACCGGACTACTGAACTATCCGTTGAGCGTTAGAAATTAGAACGGTTAAAAAATTGATCGTTGGGCAACCAGACATCCGCCGACTCACCGGACGTCCGTCCAAAGCAGAATTCTCCGGTTTACTCTTTTCTTGATTATTTTTGCAAGTGTAGTTCCTTTAGAGATATTTTCATTTAACTTTTTCAAAATAAGTGTCATTGATCAAGAGTTCACAAGTCAAGTCAAGATTTTTGTTACATCGAAAATAATTTCTATGCGAGTGCTTTTGTGAAGTGTTTATTTTGTGCATAAAAAATATTAACTTACGAGCTTGTAATAATTCATTGTTAAGAATTAAAGCGTTTTGCCTTTTACATATGGATTCAAATCTAAGTCTAATGTCTTCTATTGATTTGGCACGGGTGCACGTTTTGTTGATTGATTTTGTATTTGACACAAGAACTAGGTTTAGCTCCAATTGTTTTGACATGAGTGCTCGATTTTCAAGTTTGATTGTGAATGTTTGATTTTCAACAGGTTCGCAAAATGTATAAATGAAGACTCGAATATAAATGTTAGAAATAAGAATAATTTGTTTGTCATAATCAAAACTCGAAATCAATTATAGATCAACAGATTAATCTACTAACCATCGGTGTTTAACTTATGTTAAACACTCGAATGACATTGCACACTACAATATGTGGTTGGAGATAATGGCTAATTACAAAATTGATTATAGCCAAATAGTTCATTGTAAGAAATTAAACAAAATGTCAATGATTTAATTAATATTCATGATTGCTAGTAAGTTAGTAATTGCAAAAATTATTCTTAAAAATATTAAAATTTAATTTTAAAAGAAAAAAATCGTCATTGTAGTAGTTTTGAACAACGATTAACGAATAACAATCTCGCAGATTACGTCACGAAGCACGCCAAGATCCATATGTTTTTACATGTGATTTAAGAGAAGCAAATAAGTTATCTTTCGTTAACGCGCTGAAGTTAAGGCTGAAGCATAGCGGACAAATAAAGAATGTTCCAAAAGTACTACCGGCCAGCCGGCCGGCCTTCTTCCATATCATTGTACTTTGTTGGTAATTGAGGATAATATTGTAATTACATCCTTATGAAAGTCAAGAATTAAGGAATCAATTTTGATAAACAGTTTTAAGGATATATTGGATACTTCTCGAGAAGAAGTTTGTTAGTCAGTGTTATGGTTAAATTTGATTAACTCTTGAAGGGTCTGTTTGTTTCAGATTAAAATCAGATTTTAATCTAAGTCAATGTCAAATAATCTATATTAACCACATTTTCATGGATCTCACGACTTTTCAATCACACGTTACAAAAACTTCTATCACAATTTATTAAAAATTTAATTTTAATTTCCACCAAACACCACTTAATATTGTAGTCATATCAAGTTCAATACAAAACAATTGATAGAGAGCTATAGCATTAGTATTTTATTTTTCATTTTTAATTTCTTTTATATCTTTATTAATTCTGGGATTTGTTCTCAATTGTATTATATCCATATATGAATTCCTTCCTTATTTATGTTAATAAAATAATTCTTTATTATTAATCGAGTTGAATTATAATTTGATAATTGCATGTTTAGTATGACCAAACAACAACTAGTACTCAATATTATTCGCACCTTTTTTGAAATGCACAACTTATAATTACTTATCGAACACGTACTTGAGATATAAATTGACAATTTGAACTTTAAGAGTTTTTTTGATTAGTTTAACTTTTAATTATATTATACGGCACCATTCAAATATCATAGAAAGGCGGAAGGATTTAGTACGCGATTAGAAAATTAATTTTAAATTATAACTATACGAAAATGAGTGGTGAATGGTACCTGTGTATACGTTAGAATGTAATACGAAAAAATGAAGATTGATTATTTATAAGTGATTTGTAAATTTTATCAATTGTTTGGCTTGTACCATGCACATGCTTCTCCAAGAAAAAGTAAAAATTATTTTAAAAACGTAAAAGCCACTTTTGAGTTAGAAACTTACTTTTTATAAATTCATTATTTCCCATTTTTAAAAACTTTTTACTTTTTTTTTTAATTAATTTTTTATTTTTCTCTTTTTACGGGGGAGTTTGTACTCAATGATAAATAAGCAAGTCTATGCCGGCCATTGATGCCAATGCTCGCAGAGACAAGGAGCTGCAAGAGCCATTTGCGTGCACCTTAACTAATCATTACATATATGCATATATCATAATTTCAATCACCAAATCGTGACAGAATTTGCGCTATACTAACATATAACCAATTAATGGAGCTTCCTCCAAATCTACTGCCGGATGAGGCCAATCCCAACTGGATGAACAAAGGCGACAACGCATGGCAACTCACAGCGGCCACACTCGTCGGGCTTCAGAGCATGCCGGGGCTGGTTATAATCTACAGCGGCATGGTGAAGAAGAAATGGGCAATTAATTCAGCATTAATGGCTTTCTATGCATTTGCAGTAGTTCTAATCTGTTGGGTCGGGTGGGGTTTTCGCATGTCATTCGGCGAACAACTAGTCGATTTTTGGGGAAAACCTGCGGTGGCTTTGGACCAGAAGTATCTTCTTGGACAGGCCTTTTTGGGTCACTTTCCAACAGCAACAATGGTGTTGTTTCAATTTGTATTTGCTGCAATTACACCTATTTTGATCGGGGGTGCACTTTTGGGGAGAATGAATTTTGTTGCGTGGATGATTTTTGTGCCTCTTTGGCATACTTTTTCGTATACAATTGGTGCTTTTAGCATTTGGAGCCCGAATGGCTGGTTGGCAAAGCTTGGAGTCATTGATTTTGCTGGAGGATTTGTTATTCATCTCTCCTCAGGTGTAGCTGGATTCACTGCTGCGTATTGGGTAATTTGTTAACCTCTGATCTTTCGTTTATTGATACGTGGCACGCTACTAGCTTTGACACGTACTGTATACACACACTTGCCTAATTCACACAACTCGAGATCACACCAAGTTGATCATTGCTTGATCTTAACATAAAATCATGAATTAAGTTGATGCAAGTATGCACGAGGGATATATAATTTGACCTGCATGAATTCATGTATAGGTGGGACCAAGAATTGACAAGGACAGAGAAAGATTCCCGCCGAACAACGTACTTCTGATGCTGGCTGGTGCCGGCTTGCTGTGGATGGGGTGGACAGGGTTCAACGGGGGAGCACCGTACGCCGCCAGCACCATTGCGTCCTTGGCAGCCCTCAACACCCACGTGTGTGCTGCTACTAGCCTCCTAACTTGGTTGCTACTTGACACCATTGTTTTTGGCAAGCCTTCAGTAATTGGAGCTGTGCAGGGCATGATAACTGGTTTAGTTTGCATCACCCCGGGTGCAGGTATACAAAGAATCGTATAAAAAAATCGGTTACTTCGCCCTTTTCTGGGAACGATTTTTATCCCATTCTTAGCAAATTTTTGACCGTTCGCAAGTGCACATGGGTCCTATTGCTGCCGCAATTATTGATTAACTTAGAAATAAATTACTAGAAATGCCCTTAAGAAAAATGAATTAAATGTTAAAGAGAATATAGGTCATTCTTCTTGGTCCAATCAATAGGTACACTTGATATAGGACTGGCATACACGGTATAACGATAAAAATATTGCTACAAAATGGATAAAAAGCGCTCCCGGACAGGGACTAAATTTCGTGTGTGCGACTTAACATATTCAGAAAAATTATTTGATTCAGGAGTTGTTCAGTGCTGGGCAGCCATTTTGATGGGCTTAATCTCTGGGAGCCTGCCTTGGTACACAATGATGGTACTCCATAACAAGTTCAATATCCTTAGACATGTGGACGACACTTTTGCGGTCTTCCACAGCCATGCCATTGCCGGAAGTTTAGGCGGAATTCTCACCGGCTTTTTCGCAGTACCTAAGCTCAGCAGACTGTTTTTCCAGGTGCCAGATTGGGAAAAGTATATTGGGCTAGCTTATGGTCTCCAAACTGGAAGAACTTCAGCTGGGCTTAAACAAATGGGGATTCAACTTATAGGGATTGCTTTCATAGTGTCTCTTAATATAGTTACCACAAGCTTGATTTGTTTGTTCATAAAGTTGATAGTCCCACTTAGGTTAAGTGAAGAGGAATTGAGAATTGGCGATGATGCTGTGCATGGAGAAGAAGCATATGCTTTGTGGGTCGATGGGGATAGATTCGAGAATGCCAAGAGTAATTCAATTTACGATGTTGATGAATACCCGTCGATCATGCAGTCCAAGAATGCTAGTGAACTGCAAATGGTGTAATATAGAGTACCACATAACAAGCACATGATCTGTAGAGAGAGCATAAAAGTCACATATGTGCATGTTTGTGTTAAAGAAGCTTAAGATATTGGCGAGATAATTTTTTGGCTCACTTAGCCCTTATCTATGAACTACGAAATTGAGAGCCTGTTTGGTACGGCTTAAAATCCAATTAAAATTGAAAATATGACCGTTATTGGGTCCCACTCTTCTAATAAAAGTCAATAATAACGGCTATATTTTCAATTTTAATCTGGTTTTAATCTCTACCAAACACCATCTGAATAAGAAATTTATGAATTGAGAAAAATAATTAATTTCATCTGAAATAAATGCATGGAAAAGGAATTCACGGGCATACATGAAATCCAAAAGATTTAGAACTTGTATAAGCTTAGAAACTTAAAATTTGTGGAATTTATTTAAGCATATTTTGGAGTTGTTTATAATCGGTGTTAGCCACCGTTTGGCTCACGTTAAATTTATAATATATTTTTCTCTCTTCTTTTTAATCACACATTTTCTAATAAAATAATATTACATATAGTCAAAAAAAATCTTTCTTTTTCAACCACACATTCTACAAAAAATTATTATTCCAAAACCTCTTCGGGGGTGGTCGAGTTGGTGGAACAGGTGAATGCGGAGACCGAAGATCACGAGTTCGAATCCCCTGCCAACATTTCCTCGGTCGATCCCGTTGCTCCGGTCTTGCCTAGTGTGATTTACCTCTCATGTGTGGTTTGCCGATTACTACACATGGAACAAGATTTACCTAGTGTGAATTCACAGTGGTGGGGATGAATAAGTGAATAGTATTTATGAGTCCACGAAATTTGTGAATAAAAATATAATTTGATCGATTATAAATAAATTATAAACGATGCAAAATATGTTGGTGCATAAAATCTCATAAATAATATTTTAAATGTTTTAAATTAGGTAGATTTATTCTAACAAAACAAGCCTTGACAAATAGTACTCATGTTTAATTTAAGAGAAAATTTAAGGATGGCAAAATATTCGATCCCGTCACACACCAAGTGGGATGGATATTCCACTTCTCCACTGTGGAATTTTGTAAATATGAGTTTTAAAGAATAGGGCATAAATGGGGGCTAAATTTAAATTGTATGTAATATTGGTGCCATTATACTTTTTTTTTTTTTTTTTTTTTTTTTTTTTTTTACCGAATTGCTCTATACGGAGGAGTAGTTCCTTTATAAATTGAAAATATATGATGGTCCAAATTAGTATTATTAAAACTTGGTGGGTGAAAATATAATCTCTGAAAATAAGGGCGACAAACAGGCTTAAGGGTTTTGAATTTGCTCGTTCAATATCTTCCACCCCTACAGTTGACGGAAAGACTGCAAAGAACACGGCGTGAAGAAAAAACAAAGGGGGCGACCGATTTGGACGCAGCAATTGTACACAGTATTGGAAACTCCGTCTCACGAGGTTTTTTTTCGTATTCGTCTTTCAATTCTGTTTCGTACTGCTAAATATTCGCACATATTGAATTACTTTAGTTTTTGCCTTTGCTTTTGGGAATTTATAGAATTCAAAATTAGGATTTGTGGAGAAGTAAATTTAATTCTCCAATTTTTGAAATATTTTTTCTTTGTCCGGTGATTTTAGTTTTGCTGTTTTGAGAACTGGATTTTAGGGTTTAGGATTAACGTTCTTTTGCATATTAGTACAAATTATGAATAATTATATAGAAAGGACCGGGAACAGTATATAATCTTATCTCTTACATTTGAACTCTACAATATCACCTTTGAAACTTGGACTAGTGATAACTTCTAACCCATTTTTGCACTTTTCAGTTATCTCCATCCATTTTGCTTCTTGTATACAAGCTATGTCGTTTTTTTTTTCCTAAACATAACACTACTGTCTTCTTTACCAATTTACACCGCGTAGAGAATGGGAACTATTGCTTTCTTCAATGGGTGCTATCATGTAGAGCCATTTATGGGATATTCCATGATTAATACTTGTCCACTTCTGGGGTCCGATACATTGTGTTGCAGTGCAGGTAACAAAATGTTTGAGGGATAGATGGCGTAGTTGTGACTATGTGTTATGATGTTCCCTAACCTACGGCAACCGTCCTCCTTTATGTTGACATGCGACCATTAGTAGACAAGTTGGATAAAGAATAAAATGCTCCCAGAAACCAAGTATAACCATAGCAATATATTTTGTTTAATACCATGGATCATTGACGAAAAAAGTACTAATGAAAAGAAAAATTACTAGATAAGGGAACGTTAAAGAGCCCGTCTTAGAGCTTAGAAGAATTTCATCTTTCATGTTTGTAGTTTATTTTCTCAAGACTTTCATTGCCTGCATTATGCATTATCCTCCCATAGAAGGAGGAAACTCGACATTTAGTTTGAAGTGTTTTTAAGTATGGAATCTTTCCCTCCTCAATTATGAACCTTGATTTAGTAGAAAATTGTTGAATGATGACTGATTCTCCCCCTTTGTTAGTAGAAAATATTTTTTTCCTGCAGTTTATCATCTTTAACTGTGAGGCTACATTAATTTTATTTGAAGAGAAATGCTTAGAAGGCTTTGGCATGATTGATGATTCTAAGGTTATATTGTCTGCCTCAGAGAGATTCATAAGCTCTTTCTCTTACCTGATCTTTTCTTGTCTTTTCTTCTTTTCTAATTATATTCTTTCCAGATGTACCACCATTTATTGCTGGACAGCCTTCAACTTCTCATTTAAAAAAAAAAAAAAAAAATTGAAGAAGAAGCAAACATGTATTCCTTCCCCTCCACCTCTCAACCCTGCAGTTCACTCCCGCCCCATCTATCATCTCCAACTCTTCCCTCCCCACTGGCAGCTAACAGCGTCCCCTCCTCCTTTGTTTTCATCCTTTAGTTTTGCATCTTTAACTGTGAGGCTATATTAATTATGCCTCTGTTTGACACCCATTTTTAATCTCATTCTCATTCTCATTTTTCTACCGTACTCATTTTTAACCACACATTTTCCAAATAAAATAATATTACACATAAACCCGAAAATTATTCTTACTTTTTAACCACACATTCTTTACATCAATCACTATTCAAAAACTCATTCTTCAAAAGAATGGGTGTCAAACACCCACTATATTCCAAGAGAGATGCCTAGAATGCCTTGGCATGATTCTAAGGTTATATTGTCTGCCTCAGAGAGATTCATAAGCTGTTTCTCTTACCTGATCCTCTATTCTTCTTTTCTTGTCTTTTCTTCTTTTCCAATTATATTCTTTCCAGATGTACGATTTATTGCTGGACAGCCTTCAATTTCTCATTTAAAAACATGAGAAAGATGAGAAAAAAGAAGAACAAGAAGAAGAAGCAAACATGTATTCCTTCCCCTCTTCTCATCCCTGCAGTTCACTCCCACCCCATTTATCATCTCCAACTCTTCCCTCCCCACTGACAGCTAGCAGCTTCCCCTCCTCTGTTTTCGTCCTTTAGTTTTGATTCCTTCATTCCTGGTTTCACCCCTCTTGCCTAACTCTCCTTTTAATGGCTAAATTGACGACAACCACCCACTGTGGACCAACTTACCACAAACTTCAACAGTTGGAGACCAGCTTATTAGGACACAAATGGGTTGAGAGCCTCTACTATTTCACTCAAATTAAAGGACTTTATATTCTAAATGTGCCTTTGGTCCACCAAATTCATAAATTTTCGATGATTTTTAAACGTAATTGAAACTGTTTATTTTTGAAGAAGGCAACAACACGCATAGGTTAAGAAACATCACTAGATTCCAACAAACTTAATTTGTCCCCATCATTCCTACCAAGTTTTTTTTCCTAGTATGTTCCCGCTATATTTATCTGAACAATGTTAGCTTTGGGAGCATACTATTGCTGCCTATGCTTTTATAAAGCCAGGTGGCGCAGGTCATACGGGATTGGGTGAGTTGAGTTCTACGACTAACAGCTAGTGTGTGATTTGATATTAGTCAAGCTAAGTGAAGTTTAAACATGAATACGATTTTAATTAAGAATTTCATGATGCAGGTTGGGGAACAATTTGCATTATGGAAGCTCAGCTGACAGATGCTGTACCTGCCAATGCATGTGTTAGAGCCACCATTCACCTAGGATCAGAAACATTCTCTGTTCAGGCAAACAACAGGGTTCTTTCTGAGCAATTGGTTTCAGTGAAGGAGCAGAGCATGAGCATACTGAAGGACTTCATAACGAAACATAATATTCCAACTGAAGTTCCTGATGAGCCAGAAGAGGTCTCTTCAGAAGACGATAATGAAATATCTTCCAAGCCTCCAATGAAAAAATCAAAGAATGGACAATAAAATGTTCTCTCATAGTAGGTATAAATCTAATTCGCGCACGTGTTTCAGTAGTTTTCTGTCGGGAGTATTAAAATTCAACTGGGATTTAATTGTTTCTCCTTGTTAGCATGGAATATCATTAGTGTTCTTTGTTTTGCTACATAAGTTTTACCCAATTGCTCATAATTACTTTGATAAAATTAGGAATGGGTTATGAAGGAATTCTTCTCAGTATGTTGTAGATAGGAAGAAAATAAGATAATAAAATAAAAAATCACGTAAACCTTAATTAAAAATATAGACCATGTTTGGTACACATCAAAAATTTTCAACTACACATTCTTTATTAATCTACTATTTCAAAATACATTCTTCCAAAATAATGTGGCTCAAGCACACCCATAGTTGTGTGTAGTCGATCTCAAATATGGCAATGGCATCGATAAATGTTATTATTGAGAGTCGATGACTTTGTGGATCAAAATGTTTAATTCTAGCAAAGTGTAATTGATGATGTTTTGTCCTTCAAAAATAAGGATTGTATCCTAAAACATAAAATCAGAACTGAAGCTAAGAGTCTTGACATTAAATGTTTTGTTTTATTTTATATTCATATTTCGATACAAATTTACAGAAAAGATTACGACAATCTTACTCGTAGAAATAAAACAAATGGTCATATGGATCTTTAAGATGCGTACAGTGTATTTATGTCATATAGTTTTCGAATTAGATTTAAGTATTATGAATCATTTTATTATTTTATACATTATGTGTATTATCCTTTTTATTCTTAAATTGAATTGTATTTATATAATTTCTCTCGAAATAAAAATCTAACATCTCTTAGCTACTATGTGTCCTATAAAATATAAAACGAATATTGCGACTTTTAAAGCCCAAGTGTGTCATAATTTCCCCACAAGTACATAAATTATATTAATATATTAAAAATTAAATTTTTTAAATATAGAACTGTTGCAGTAGAATTAATATAGAATATAATAATTTTAAGAGCCTGTTTGTGCAGGTTAAGAATGCATTTTTGGAATAGTAAATTGACGAATAATGCGTGATTAAAATTTGAGAAAAAGTTTTGCGTTTACGTGTAATATTATCTTATGAAAAATGTGTGGTTGAAAAAAAATAGAGAAAAATGTATTTTAAAAGAAATGAGAATCAAATGGAATTAAATTATATTTAAATTTGGCCGTTCTTTTGATATGCGACGACCCTAGATCAACAAGACATGAATTGAGCCATGGGCTTGACTTTGAGAGGGAAGAACGTCGAAAAACTTGGGTTCTTGACAACGAGTGGAATTCTCAAATTTCTAGATGAACATGAACCTTGTATCGCCTCAAAGGCTTTGATATCACCATTACATGATGAACTTCAATCGAGGTCTCAAAATTACAATACAAAGTTGAAAATCAAACTATTTGAAGTCATAATCTTCAACACCGAAGGTGTATCCACAGTGATTAGGGGCAAAGTGATTTTAAATCCTCCCATACATAGAATGCTATGAATAATTGGACTCGAATCTCTTTCACGCAATACTACACTAATGGGACCACAAAAGGAACCAGAAGTTCCACTCAACTCTTCTAAACACTCCCCAAAATTACTCACAGTGAACAAAGAAACTCAAGCATGCAACTAGAGAGAGAAGATGAGCATAGAGAGAGCAATGTGAACACAATGTGCAATCAAAAATTCTGCTGGCACAGAATACTGTTCCACAGAAGAAAACCAGAAAAGAGATGGGGTGGGCCCACCCCATGTCAATTTTATATTGAAAAAAAATATACCACACACCCCTGCATGTGTCTTAGTCTGTATTGTTTCTGTACGTGTAGTTAAATTCGTGTGCAATTAGGGCCCAAGTGAGTGTTATAACTTACAAGTACCCTTGTTCTCCACTGTAGATTAAGTCTAACGCAACGTGAAACAAGAAATTTCAAGCGAAAACCTTAGAACAGAATTTTTGAAATACACCAAATTACAAAGAAAAAAACTCGCGAAATTCTATTAATGTGAGATGATAAAAAAATGATGAATTAGCCATTTATTTATATTGGTTTACATGAAAATCTAGTTTAAACAAACTAAAATTGCAAAGAATTCGAAATAAATTAAATGACAAAAATAATACTAAAATGGGATTCTTTGTTAAAAAGCCTAGTCAAACAATGAGTTTAGTTAAAACAACATATCTCAATGTTTCTTGGCCAAATGGCCTTCAATTATAAAAAACAATAAATAAACAATATCAAATATCCAAAATACCCTCACCATGGAAAATACCCAAACACCCCTTTCAATCCAATTAATTCCTCAATCCACCTTTCCTTCATTTACAATCTTTCAACCAAAGAAAAAAAAAAAAAAATTCCTCAATCCGTCTCCAAAACACGTCGACGTCTCCCTGTGATTGCTATCTAAAATCTTGTTATTTATCATATTCTTCACCTTTCTTTTCCTACATTTTAAGTATTTGAACAAGAATTTTGGTTTCTAAATTATCTACATTGAAATCTCTAAATTTTTGAAGAAAAAAGAAAGGTATTTTTGATAATTTCGTGTACATTGATCTTTTTATTGTTGAATATAATATGAAATGATATTTTAGCTGATTTATTTTCCATATTTGGTGTATTTCTGTATTGGGTGTAATTATTGGACGGTCTACAATACAGAACGACACTCCAGTCGTTTTACGTAGTGCAGAATGACAGTATAGTCATTATCTTCCATGTAAAATGACAATACAAACATTATCTGTTATAGTCTGTCCGTTCTTGACAGTACAATGTTGTTACTTTGATAATTTAAATATGATAGCTATTTTTATATTACTTTGATATATATTTAAGTAAACTATTTAACTTTTTTATTTTATTTGCAGCTATGGATTCTGTAGAAATGATATGGGTACAAGTATGTTATTTTGTTGAGTTTAAAAAGACTGAAAAATGCAAATGGACATGGAGTTATTTAGAGAATGCTGAAGAAAATGTGGATATTCAAATACGAAAATATTATTGTCATCACACTTGCTCCATGAGTGTTCGTCGCAAAGATAATAGACATGCTACATTTGTGTAGTGTTACAATGTACTCATTTTGTAATATTGAAAAATGATGGCGGTGTTATGTTACAATGCACTACTTTTATTATTTTGAAAATCAAACTATGTATAATGTTTGGAAAGAGAGATTATGTAATTGTCTTAGGCTCGATGAAGCCATAATGGCAGTTATACTGTATAACGACAGTTGTATCGTTTTCTTTGTAGATGCAGAACGACACTTGTGCCGTTTTCAAAACAGTAACGGCAGTTGTGTCGTTTTCTTTTTCCTCTCGATTAAGTAATGAGCATAAATCCCGAATGTTGTAAGGAGCGTGTTCAGTCTACAACTTAAATAAGTTCAGCTTATCATTATCGTGACTTGGACGGGATCGCGGCTCTTCAAAATCGATTTTATTGGCAGAACGACACTTGTGTCGTTTTCAAAACAGTAACAGCACTTGTGTCGTTCTGTTGATTTTTTCGGTATTTTATTACTTTTATGGAGAAACGACCTCAAGGATTGGACCCTCAACCCTGAGGAAGGACGAAAATTTTGATTCGTGACAACTAACTTGGATATTGACGTGGAATTGATGGTAGCAAACTGTAGAGTCACAAGTCTTGGTTCAAATTCAATTCGAAGTACAAGTAATAAACAAATCTCCCGAACGTTGTAAGCGTCGTGACCATCCTGCAACTTAAATGAGTCTAGCGTATCGATTATTACGGCTCGGACGGGTCCTGGGCCTAAGAATCGTGTTTAGAGGTAGAACGACACTTGTGTCGTGAAACGGCACTAGTGCCGTTCTGTTGATTTCTCCTTTATTTTATTACTTTTATGAAGGAACTACCTCAAGGATTGGATCCCCAACCTAAGAATGACGGGTCGCGGCTCTTCAAAATCAATTTTAGTGGTAGAACGACACATGTGCTGTTTAACGATATTTGTGTCGTTCTGTAGATTTTTCCAATATTTTGCTACTTTTCAATGTAAGGACATCAATGATTGGACCCCCAACCTTAGAAGGATGAAAATGTTGATTGTGTGACAACTAACGGTGGAATTGATATAGAATATAAGGCATGAAACGGTGAAAACACGAGTTTTAGTCTAAATTCGTTTGAAAGTACAAGTAATGGGCATATCTCAAGAATTGTGTAAGCGGCGTGTTGAGCCTGCAACTTAAATGAGTTCAGGTTATCGATTATCGTGGCTCAGACAGGTCGCGACTCTTCAAAATCGTGTTTACAGGCAGAACGCACTTGTGTCGTTCTGTTGATTTTTCAAGTTTTTCTCTACTTTTCAAAAGAAGGACCTCAAGGATTGGACCCCATAACTTAAGAAGGTGGAAAATGTTGATTGTGTGACAACTAACAGTGGAATTGATAGAGAATATAAGGTATGAAACGGTGAAAACACAAGTCTTGGCCTAGATTTGTTTGGAAATACAAGTAATGGGCATATCTTAAGAATTTTGTAAGCGACGTGTCCACTCCGCACCTTAAATTAGTTCATATTATCAATTATCGTGGCTCGAACGGGTCGTGGCTCTTCAAAATCGTGTTTAGAGGTAGAACGACACTTGTGCCTTGTGCCGTTAAATGACACTTGTGTCGTTCTGTTGATTTTTCAAGTTTTTTTTCTACTTTTCAAGGGAATGACCTCAAGGATTGGACCCCCTAACCCAAGAAGGTCGAAAATGTTGATTGTGTGACAACTAACAGTGGAATTAATAGAGAATATAAGGTATGAAATGGTGAAAACACAAATCTTGGCCCGGATTCGTTTGGAAGTACAAGTAATGAGCATATTTTGAGAATTTTGTAAGCGACGTGTCCAATCCGCACCTTAAATGAGTTCATATTATCGATTATCATGACTCGGACGGGTCGCGGCTCTTCAAAATCGTGTTTAGAAGCAGAACGACACTTGTGCCGTTAAATGACACTTGTGTCGTTCTGTTGATTTTTCAAGTTTTGTTTTCTACTTTTCAAGGGAATGACCTTAAGGATTGGACCCCCTATCCCAATAAGGTCGAAAATGTTAAGTGTGTGACAATTAACGGTGGAATTGATAGAGAATATAAGGTATGAAACGGTGAAAACACAAGTCTTGGCCTGGATTCGTTTGGAAGTACAAGTAATGGGCATATCTTGAGAATTTTGTAAGCGACGTGTCCAGTCCGCACCTTAAATGAGTTCATATTATCAATTATCGTGGTTCGGACGGGTCGCAGCTCTTCAAAATCGTGTTTAGAGGCAGAACGACACTTGTGTCGTTCTGTTGATTTTTCAAGTTTTTTTTCTACTTTTCAAAGGAATGACCTCAAGGATTAGACCCTCTAACCCAAGAAGGTCGAAAATGTTGATTGTGTGACAACTAACGGTGGAATTGATAGAAAATATAAGGTATGAAACGGTGAAAACACAAGTCTTGGCCTAGATTCGTTTGGAAGTACAAGTAATGGGCATATCTTAAGAAGTTTGTAAGCGACGTGTCCAGTCCGTACTTTAAATGAGTTCAGTTTATCGATTATCGTGATTGGGACGGGTCGGGCTCTTCAAAATCGATTTTAGATTGTGCCGTTTTCAAAAACAGTAACGACAGTTGTGTCGTTTTCTTTTTTCCTCTTGATTAAGTAATGAGCATAAATTTCGAATGTTGTAAGTGGCGTGTTCAGTCTGCAACTTAAATGAGTTCAACTCATCATTATCGTGGCTCTTCAAAATCGAGTTTAGATGTAGAACGACAGTTCTGTCGTTCTCAAAGCAGTAATGACACTTTTGTCGTTGTGTTGATTTCTCCATTATTTTGCTACTTTTTCAGTGGAACGACATCAAACATTGGACCCCATAACTTAAAAAGGTCGACAAACTGATTGTTTTTTTGGTCAGTCAATCTAACTTACCTATTTTGGTACTCAAAATCGTCGTCTTCAATCCTTAATTTAAAAAAAAAATTCGGGGGCTCCGCCCCCGAACCCCCGGGATGGGGGCCAGCCCCCCTCTACCCCTCATATTTTCACTAATATTTTTTGTTGATTTCTCCAATATTTTTTGTTTCTTTTCCACCACAAACGACACTTGTGTATCATTTGTACAGTTATCTTAAATCTTTTCATAACTTTCTATGTTACATACTTTAGAGAGTTCATTAAAATTTTGTTTTGTTGAAAAAATCGGATGTAAGTGAAAATTTCGGAACGACACAAGTGTCGTTACTGGAAATGAAAACGACACTTGTCCTGTTACATATTTAAATAAGAGTATAAGCAATCACGACTCATTCATCCCATGAAAAATAATAAGTGAAACTTATTTATATTATAATATGCACATGACAAGTATAATGTTGAGATGTATGTTCATTAACTTAATCGATACATATGAATAAGACGACTTGTGCTTTCATTATCTCGATAATATAAAAGTTATATCATTTCAATCGTTCTTTGTGGTCTGTCAATCTTTTTGTGTTATACATGTTAGTAAGTCCATTATTAGAGGTCATTTCGTTGAAAAAATCAAATTACAGCAGAAAACGATTGTAGTGTCGTTTTACGTTACAGATAACGATTGTAGTGCCGTTTTATATCGCGA
This sequence comes from Fraxinus excelsior, assembly GCA_019097785.1. NCBI lineage: Eukaryota > Viridiplantae > Streptophyta > Magnoliopsida > Lamiales > Oleaceae > Fraxinus > Fraxinus excelsior. The sequence continues at coordinate 7,633,423 of CM032639.1, read as the reverse complement.
CAGCAGACCTTTTTTAGCAACAGCAGATCGAGTTGGTGCATTATTGGTCGATGTTAAGTCATGGTGTTCGTCGTCTGGGTGAGTGCTATCCACTTGTGGTGGTGCGCCGGAGCCATTTACAATTGATTTCAGGACTTATTTTTCTTGATTTTTCTCAATACTAATGTCAAAACCAATAATTTTGTCATTGAAGAAAACGTTGATGTACAAATTTCGAATCTTTAAAGTTTTTAGTGGGTTGAAGATGATGAAAAGAGGAAGAAGAAAGACTTTAATCTCAAAAATGGAGAATATGGTTTTACAATGAAGTTAGAGAAGAAATGACGGTATGAAATGAGGGAATTGAGTTAATAATTGAAGGATAATTTTGTCATTTTGTCAATTAAAATATTTTTATTTATTTCTTTATTTTTTATTAATGGTCAAAGGTCATTTCACAAATATCATTGTTAAGTTAGGCTAAATGGCCAAATTCCCCTACAAAAATTTTAGAAACAGTTTTTCGACTCGTAAATGAATTTGGATGGTTAAAATCTATCATATATCACAACAAAGTGGTGAGTTCTACTCGTCTATTATGGGTCAAAACCAGAGTTTGGACACCACACCTGCACTATTACATGTTATCTTTTTTGATCCAATTCTTTTTCAATTCATCTAGCAATTTGTTCTACATCAAAGCCGTTGTTTGGTACCACTAAAAAAACTCGATAAAATTCCAAGTCGAGTCAACGATGAAGTTTAACTACATATTACATATGACCAACAACTTTTCAACCACACATTATATCAACTTTTATCAAAATCTACTAAAAACATGAATTTAATATCAAACAGCGCCTAAGTCTCATCCAACAACTGTAAGATGATTGCAGAAGAGTCCATTGAGTGGGTAATTATAAGTAATTGTCTTTCTCCAAACAGAGCCTTGACCAGGGTTTAGTTCGAATTTGGGCTCTTTTGCATGGAATTTGGCACTTTTTTTTTCCCTCACTCATAGGCATTTGGTGTGTGAACTGTGAAGTTTAACGGGCTCCTTAATTTGATGATCATTGCCACCCCTGCCAAGCCGAATTAGCTATGCCCGTAGACATTTGAGCTCGGCTCTTGTCCAAATTTTAGGATCAATTTGGCCCTTTGACTCATGGAACTCATAAAGTCGAGCTCGTCCAAGAGTCAAAACGAGTCGAGTCGTCCATGAATAAACTAAAAAAATAAGCAATTTTTAAAGAAATTAATACAATGAGCCTAAAAATAAGGAGAAAATGTGCTAATTAATTGGTTTGTGCACGAGTCCAAACGAGCCAGCTCATGGGCTTGTGCTCACGAGCTTAAACGAACCGACTCGTGGAAAAATGTAAGCTCAACTCGATTCACGATCTATCTCAAAATGAGGTCGAGTTGTCCATGAATTGAGTCGGATGACTTGAACCTGCGAGTGATTCGATCCCTTTGTCACACTTAGTGTCATAGACAATATACTTATTTGGAATGTAGTCCAAAAATAATATTACACGTAAATTTATTTTTATTTTTTAATCACATGTTCTCCATTAAAATACTATTTCTAAATATATTTTAGATAAAAAAAAATAGGGGTTCAAATACCTTCAATTCTATATACAGTCAAATCTCATTTTCCAAACTTCCAAGTCTTCGACCACGACCCACGCTTTTCCATAGTTAAGCCGTCAGCGTTAGTCCCAAACTTCAATTACGCGCTACGCGGTTTTCCTTTTCTTCTAATTGTCTTCGCGTAGTACGTTCTTCCCTATTCCATTACATTCAACTATTCAACTCTTTTTCTCTCTCTAAAAGTTGAAAATGGCGGAAGGAGGTTTAACGATTATGGACGGAACACAGCTCAGAGCACTGGACTTGTCGCTGCCACTGGCAGAAGGTGGCGGCTTGATCACCGGCGCGGAGGTATTGGAGCTGGCGGAGTCGAGAGCCTCACTCGCTCTTCACGGCCTTGTATTGTCAGAAAGCCTCAAGTCTGCCGCTTTACAACGTCTTGGCGTCTCCTATGGCTCTGCCTTTCGCACGACGGAGCTCGATTATAACAAGGCCTCGTCGATTCTCCAAACTTATGTGTCCGCCATCGCCGATGAACTAAAAGGTTGTGTTGACTTCGAATCTTGACTCATTAATTAATTAATTATTTTCTGTGCCACTTCAAAATTTGTTGATATTAATATCAATAACTAATAGATTCCTCTAAAGTAAGTAGGATCGTAGGTAAGGAAGTTGAAATTTATCCAAATCATGAATATTCATACTAATGAATGCGGATAACAAGTCAACTTTGTCAAATGAGTTTTTGAATAACGCGGAAAAAGCTTGGATCGGCAATTAGTTTTTTTTTTAAAAAAAAACTTATTTTATTATCATTTTGAATATTTTACAAATTAAAGGAGCACAAAATTCTCTAGAACTAGTCATTTCCATTAAACAATATTCGAACATGTGGCGTGAAAGAAATTTTATGTCCTGAATTTGATATATAGTTGAAGACTTGGGAAAGTGATTGACTTGTTCAAGTGCTTTAAGCTAATGAGACTTATTTCATGGAATTCATTCTTCTTGATTAGACCAGAAGGAAACGATGCAGCAGAACCTTATTTGATTGCATTTTCCATTCCTTACACAAAGATCAATACCTGGAAGATGAGATTGGGAACCTAAATTGAGGGAGTTTGGTTGTGTGATGTTATTGTGTCTCATTCCTCTCAAGAAAACTGAATGTCTCAGTTTTGGGATTGATTAGATGCTTGGTGAGATGGAGCGCTGAGCGAAAGAAACACGGAAGAATCCAAAAACTTATCGATTTCGTTAATTTGCAATGGAATACCAAATAATTCATTGATTTTAACGACTATTGAGGAATTAGAGAAAATCTGGCAACATAGAAGCTGATTTTTTTTTTTTTTTTTTTTTAAACTGAATAACAATATCATCCGTTCATACATAATAGCTTGAGTTTTATAGAAAGATCAAAAGGCTCAATAAGGCATAATGTACCCCACCTAGATAAGGTAATCATAATTAAGGCAACATAAATTATGAATTAATGTACATTAATCAGTACTTGGAAAGGAAAATATACTTCATCTTTGCACCATGAAAATCATCCTTGCACCTTGGAATTGGAAACATGATTTGTCCTTGCACCAATCTCTTCTTTTTGTCCATTTTCGGTTGAAATCCTAATTAAAATTCATAAACTCCTTTCTTGTGTGTGCCTTCGTCTTGGATCACATCACTTGGTCTGTTAAAATCCCTTTCTTGCATCAATTTGTCCTCTTAATTGGCACCAACAGACCCCTGACTTTAGCATTGTAAGACTTATTTATTGAAAACCACTTCAGCTCCACTGATAAACTTTATCCCCCTAACTTCAACTTGTTTCAGAGCAATCCCACCAGTTTTGATATGGTTCAGGTTTCCCCTGCCCCTTTATTGTGCATGAAAAAATGAACACGGGCATCAGTAAAACAGTGGCATCTTTTTGTTTTCTTGGTTCTACTTCTGTTCGCTTTCACACCATCTAACAAGTTGAAGCAGCAAATTGAAGAAAAATGAGATTGCAGGTCATACTCAATCGAGATATTAACGTCTCCAAGGTAATTTTTTCGTTCTTAATACGTTGACAAGTATTCTCGCCAGATTTTACTCTGTAATTCCACAATACATAAAGGTCCCTCTTGAAGCGACAAGTTATAGGAAAATGACATATTGAACACATTTATCGTGGACAAAGAGGGGATATGTGCAATTTATAGCGTTCACAGTCTAGGCCTTTCCAAGAGAATCAGTTTAAGTAGATGGACACTAAAGTTTTTGTGCATTTCCATACCATAAACTACATTTAAAGAATATAGCTTTGACCTTGGAATGTGTTGGTGATGAGGTATCAATCGCTCTTTGTAACTGCTGTCATTTCTAGTCTCGTCTCCATTGCTTCCTTCTCTCTTCAAGTTAAATATTTATTATAACATTGCGAATAGATTTATATAATTATTTAAGTACAACCGAAAAAATATATGTTGCTAATAATGTCATTATTATTAATATTTTGTTGTTTGGTAGAAGTTTGGCCTAATCACTCCACTTGTTTCTTTGAGCTATTTTTAACTCTTTTGTTGGATTACCTTCATTTGATCTTTTGAACTATAATTCTTTTGCCGTAAATGCAACGCCTCTTTCCCATACTTTTCTGTGCTTGGATTTTGATATACTATATGCTGTTCCTGTTTTGCATTCAGATGATCCCATTGTTGTGGCAATTTTGGATGGAAGAACTCTTCAAATGTTTTTGGAAGATGAAGATGATTTTGCAATGCTAGCTGAGAATCTTTTCACTGATTTAGACACAGAAGATAGAGGAAAGATTGCTAAGAATGAGATTCAGAATGCTCTAATTCATATGGGTTTAGAAATGGGAATTCCTCCTTTGTCAGGCACGCCCTCTCTCTCCCAAATATGAGATGTGGAACATCTGACATGTTTTCATTACAGGCTTCTTGGTGTTTTATTACTGTAAAATGCCTATAACAAGCATATATTTACTTGAACATTTAATTTGCAATAAAATATTATGTCTTAATTATTTGGCCTTAGAGTTGCATGTTTTATGCATTGTTGAGCTAGATGCCCTTGATTAAACCTTTAATATGACTAACTCTGTAATCTCAATTGCTTAATCTCTTCGGTAGGGCTCTTTTATAGGGTTTATTTAATATGATCATATGCAGTATGCTAAAAATCACAAGGTGAAATATATACATATATAGATATAGATATTTATTCCTGCTTATTTGTACTTACTGCTGATATGCTTGTGGGTCCTTTTAAAACTCACTAAATCCTTAAGTCTGCTCTGGAACTCCCACTGCTTTAGTTGTTCCACTGCTCATTGGCGTCGATCATGGACTCTCAATGCTTTGTTCCTTTTCTGATGGGAAAATTTAACTGTGTGCATTATTGATGTATTCGTTTATTACAATATATATTAATATTAATTCATCAAAGTTCGATTGTATAAGCAACTGACTTGCACTGTGTATAATACCCAGGGTCATGTCTGACCCTGCCCACCACGCATCTGAAGTGAAAAAACACGCATCACTGTTTTTTTTAAAGTTGATATAACTATATGGCATTGATTCTGAGGTAATTATGTTGTTGAACAGAGTTTCCTCAACTAAGCGATATCTTAAAGAGGCACGGAGCTGAAGGAAAAGAAGAATTGGGGCAGGCACAATTTGCTCAGTTACTTCAGTCTGTGCTACAAGAACTAGCAGAAGCTCTTGCTAAGAAGCATATTGTGATGGTACAGAACATCAAAATCGTGAATGGTTCTAAGCTTAGAAAGGTAGTTTATCACCTCTGATTTTTCTTCAGTTAAGACACGTTAAACACGGGCCTTTCTAGTAAATTGTTCTTGGCTATCTTACTTGTTCGTTGTTTGATAATTAGTGTGCAAGTTTTGGTGTTTGTACTTCACAAGTTATCGCTCTTTTGCCGATTTTACAAGTAAATTTCTATAGATGTATTATTTGATGTGTGCTACACCATTCAATTTAAAGGCAATTTATTTTTCTTACAATGTACTTAGAAATTTTTAAACTTTATCACTAGCGAGTCATTCCAATTCCATTGAGAAATGAATGTCTTACTTTTCATATTAATACTGGTAATTTATTTGTTATATTTGTTATGAAGATTTAACAAATAAGGAATATAATCTTTTTCACAGTAGGAAGTTTACATCACTTGTTGCCTTTTTTTGTCGTTTCTTATGAACTCAGTAGTGTATCCCAGAGTGATCCGCGAGGACATAGTTTTCTCTATCTTTGGTTGGTTTCGTTAAGCAGGTGCTTGACCTTTTCAATGAAGTTATTTTAATAATATCCAGTAACATATTTAATTAATTAACTAAAAAAGATATTGCAGCCATGATTTTAAGGTTTAAAGAGGACAAATAATTCTACTTCTTGATACTTTGCCTATTCCATTGGCACGAATTCAGACTTGTTAATATGAGAATCTAGATCTAGTGGCTGTCAGTATTTTACTTTATTTACAGTGTGAATAATTCGGTTATTACATTGGATGATGCAGCTCCTGACCGATGAAAACGAACTGGATGGCGTTTTAAAGAAAATATTGCTGGAAAAAAATGACAGCAAGAAGGAAGAAAGCAGCACATCAATAATTCGTGTTTTCCTGGAGAAAAGTGGGAAGGATTTGGGCTTACCGCCTTCAAAAGTAGATGAAACAGCGATTATCTTTGATGAAGTATTCACTGAGGTAGAGAGCGAGAAAAGAGACTCAGAAGCAGAGAAGGATGAATTCATGGTTCTCTTGAAGGAAATCCTCGAGAAATTCGCAGAAATATTAGAAGCCAATCCAGTTCTTTATGATGCGGTTGACTGAAAAGGCCCTGGTGATTATACTGGTATCGTTCTCTCTTTACCAGTGCTAATTTTCCTTTTCTTTATATTTCACATCTATTACACTTGGCGGACTGGATATGTAATATTATAGATTTTGCCATTTTGTTTCATGTTACTGCTATATTCATGTTCATATAAATCATTTACAGAGCATTCACAAGTCTTCTCTTACTATAACATTCCTTTGCTGTTTCTTATTTATTTTCTTTTTATACGAAAGTTTTACACTTATGTCCACGTTTATAATTTTTCACGTCTACTCATTTATATGCCATATCATCAATTTGACACCTGAGTAAAGAGTATGTTTATTCCCATTTTTTTTATTCAAAATATATTTTTCTCTCTTATTTTCAATCACGTTCTTCAATAAAATAATATTATATGCAAATCCAATTTTTTTTTTTTTAACCACACATTCTTCATCAAAACACTATTTCAAAATGCATTTTTGGCTAAAAATGGAGCTCCAATATGCTACTTTCAGCTGAGATCTCGATGATTTCCAACATTTCAATTTGGACCTCGATCAATGGCCTTCGATGATTCACTTTATATTCTTGGCAAAGAGAAACAAAATTGCAAAAGAAAAATAGATCGAATAAAAGCTAAACTACTAATTTCCTAAGCAAATAGGACATACAAGATTATGATGCTAGGCAAATAGGAACAAAAATTTCGAAAGGAAAATTAGAAGTAATCGAAGGTGGAAGGAGTCCTCCCTTTCGCGGCTCATGGCGATGACAGAAGTCTGGACGATGGTTATGATTTAGGAAATTTATTCAAGATTGGGCTAAACAAATTCTTTACAAAGTGTCACCCTCTCTATTCATTTTTCTCGATAAATGAATCCCAAATTCGTAGATTAATAGCATACATGGCATTAAAAAGTCACTTGGTTTGCACGTGATATACTGTAATAGTGGGGTTGCAGTAATTTTTCCTAAATCATAAACAAAACAAATTTCCTTTCCTTTCGTTTTGTTTATTATTTATGACAATTATGAATTGGGCCCACCACCAAGTAGGCTTAGGAGTTGAAACTGAAAAGAAGTTGGACCCCACAGACAACGTGGGCCAAAATATTTGTGGGCTGAATAAGCCGCTCCTTCTTCCAAATAAAGACTTTTCGTCTCATTTCGTCTTTCCTTGTACAAACATTTTGATTCATATTTAAACAAAAAACACATGAAAAGTCGAGGGTGTTAAATCAGTTGAATCGAACCGTTCCAACTTGTCATCAATGAACTCGACTCGGCATACTACCCGATTTGGCTTCCTTCATAAAATGTGGTTCACCTCGTCAAAAACTTTTTAAAATTTTCTCTCAACATATTAATGATCTTTGAAATGAGATCAATATTTTGTTGCATACATAACTATTTGTCGGAAAGCGATAGGTAGGGATGGATGTATGGGGATTGGATCGGGCTACAGTTTGGTCCAATCCTCAGCCCATTTCATTTTTGATGTGCATATTTAGTGGACATGAAATATAAAATTTAGTTCGATACTAAATTCACTCCTGACGATAGGTTTTTCAAAAACTTATCGATGAAGGCTCCTTCAGACAAATCTACATGTTTTTCTAATTCTCTTTATGTATACCTAATTGAAAGCAATAACGATAGTAAAGCATTATTCTTAATTTGGAAGCATTAACTAAAGTTGGCATTTTTTGCTATAGCTTTACTAGAACTTGTAAAGTAGAAATTTAAAAATCAATCATTTACTTGGTCTCTACTCAAGATTTAGTACTCGTGGTCGAGTAATATTTTAACTTGGACATTTTATTGGAATTTGATATATTCTTTCTCTTTGAAATAAAGGTTAAAATAAATAAAATTTGAAGCAAACATTTTGTTGAAGACACCCTCATTTGAATACTGTCGTTCTCCGAAATGATGTTTTCGGTACTTGAATTTTTACCCCTCTTCATCGGAGTCTATGAGTGCATCCTAGAAAAAGAAAGTGAAATTAAAAATACTCTAATGGTAGCATCGATAAAAATCCAACTACTACAGAATATTGTGATACAAAATCCAACGCAAATATTTTGACTCTCTACTTTTATTAGGTATTGCTATGCTCTTGAATCAGTCAAATTTCATTTCGATTAAACTCTAGGGCTATTCATGTTTTTGAAATTTGGCTAAAGTTTAAATGTATTAATTCTTTGGTTAAGCTCGACTATTTTCGATATTGATCATTTAGACGGGGTTTGTTTTCATTTAAATGTATTAAGAGTAAAGTGGTAACTTCAACACAGACCATAGTTATCAAAATCGATCTGGATACGAAGTTATCTAATTTATTTCCAAGTGAACCGGTCAAGAACCACTCAGAACGTTTAATAACATTTCGAACCGAAAGAGTTTACAAAAATCGAAACCGGTTCAATGTCCTTAACTGGTTTTTTATCAAACGATCTGTAGCAAAAAAATTCTTTTTATCTTTTTGTTTTAAAAGACAGTTTTGAATTAAAATTATAGCCCGACAATGATCCACCGATGAACCAATAATCTGAGAAGACGTTCCTTGATTATTATTTCATGAAAGGATAAAATTTTATTATTTCCCCATTTTGTATGTACCACTTGCATGAATAGAATTGAGATAAAATAAACTTCTAGCCACCTTCCCTGCTTTAAATTTCAAGAAAATTCAGACAAAATTGTGTCATTGGGAAAAATCTTGAAAATTTTGACCATTTTTTCTACCCCACAATTATATTTTCCTTAAATCCAGCAAATTGCTGAACAAGATATTTTTTGACGAGTTTAAGGAAGAGAGAAGAAATCCCAGAGAGGGAGATGGATAGGGTGTTCTCGGTCGATGAGATGGCGGACCCGTTCTGGTCGCCGCAGCCACCGTCGAACCGGCTGGATTTGGAAGAGAAGGATGAGGAGGAGCAGTCGTCGTCCTCCGCCACTGCTGCATCGTCATCCTCATCGAAGGCGATGAAGATGAACCGGAGTTCATCAGAATGGGCATTTCAGCGTTTCCTACAGGAGGTCGCCGCACCTGATCATTCCCCAGCGTCATCGATGAATCTTCAAAACGCCGATGTTGTGGAGATCGAAGACCACAGTCATCAGTCTAACCAAAATCAGTTTAATAATGGTAATTCTAATCAGCATCGGAAGACGGCGGCGGCAACGGCGGCAGTGGCTGGGGGCTCTTTACAGCCTGCTATTCCAGTGAATTCTGATGAGTACCAGGCCTTCCTTCAAAGCCGCCTCGAGTTGGCTTGTGCCGCCGTGGCGTTTACCAGGGTTCTTTTTATTTTTATTATTCAGTTATTTAATTTTCCATTTTATCACCAAAAAGGAGAAATTTGGAGTTTCCTATGTGACATTTTGGATACTTCTCTGCTTGTGTGTCTCTTGGAATTAATTTGAACCGATAACTAAAATGTAACTAAACTCTGCATTGTGAATCGATCTGTGTAGGCAGCTAATGTAAAGGCTCAAGATTTAGCAGTTGCGACTTCTGACAACGGGTCACAGACCTCTAATTCATCGCAGCCGCGGCCTCAGGTTCCTCAAAAAGGTTAGCTTGCTGCAGTGTATTTAATTAAATTATTTTCGTATGAGGAATCGTATGTAATTCAATACATTTTATATGGTAATATGTGAATGTACAAAAATGCTGCTGACTGGATCATTAAATTCGGTCGTATATACTGTTGGCTAGCAGTGGGGAGGTAGATAAATTTCTCCTTTTAGTGAAGTTATACGTTATTGCAAAATGAGAAAGTAGAGAAAGGAACATAACCGGCACTCAACCACCACCAGCTGTCCAATATTTTATGTACAATCATAAATAGAGCTAATAATTTAGATTTTGCTCCAATTGATTCTCATTGCTTTTCAAATTCCTGGCTATTTTCCTCTCCACGCGTACTATTCGCATTAAATTTATTGTTGTCACCGTTAAACCTCATCTCTTGTGGTTTGGTAGCTGATTTATTTTTAGTTTTCTCCTTTCCTCGGACACGGACACGGACACGCTACCCTAATTGAAATGTCTGTGCTATAGAGATTTTAATTTTCTCGCTACAGAGATTTTAATTTTCTCCTTTTCTTAACACTTGCAATGTATTCATGTTACATGGATTAGTAAGAGTTCTGTATGAAACTGATGGCCTTAAATGGTCTTTTTATGAATAATGCTGATTTCATATAAACTTAAGTGCTTTTGATAGAGCTATATTTTAAATGCCTAAGTGGATTGATATTGCTAATGAAGCTACTCAGCAGTTCTCTATAAATCAAGAGCTAGCCTTACAACTAAAACTCTTTTCCCTGTGCTTTAGTGGTCTCAAATAGGGAGCAAAGGATGGACATTAGTCACATTACTATTTGAATGAGACTTCATTCTTATTACATTACTAATATCCTTTGAAGTTCTTTACATGATTTCCTTGTGTTAGGCAGAGCTATTGTTGAATGGTATATGCCACTAAAAGTAACATTATATCAACTAAAAGTAAGACTATCTTATTCAAACTAAGAGCTTAAACTGTGGACTTACATGGTTGAACCTAAGATCTAATGACATAAGCTTTGGGTTCAAAATTGGTCCAAAGATGTATGTTGAAACCTCTATGTGGTGAAGTCCTTAGGTGCTGAAACCTATTATACTCTAGTAACTTTATGAACACTGTCTCATTGTTGTTACAATGTGAATTTTCTTAATCATACAGAGAATTGTTAATTTAGACTTTGGCTTTTTCTCTACTCCAAGGTTGATTTGTATGCTCTTTCTGTTCGTTTTACTGCAACAATGCACTTGATGTATTTGACAAAACCTTTATGTTGGTTTCTCTTAGTCCATCTCGATGCATCACCTCATCTGTCTTCGGGTTATTGTTTATATTTGGTGAACACATTTGGGATTATTGTAAAATTTACCTTCGAAGTTGGATGTTAAAACCTCGATATATAGGACCTTCAAGTCTCAGTGTATGTTGTTAAACTTAGCCGAAGACTAACCAACTTTACAATTCACATTTTCTACCATCCCCCGATGTGCAATGTTGACAACCGAAGTCTTTTTGACTTCTTCATTTCTTCTTATCTACGAATGATCATCTTTCAATTTATGCATTCAGGCTTAATATTAGATTGTTAAGTCATCTAGAAATCCTTTTGATTGAAGCACTTTCCTATTGAATACATCTTTACTTTTGACAAGTAAAACAATATAATAAACCAGCACAAGCTCCATGAGACCGTGTTTTTTTTAACATCGGGTGCCAAGGAATTAATTACGAGGCATAAATGACTATGGCTTGGTGTAGAAAATACTGTGAAGGTTAAAAACTGTTTCTTACATTGTTTGTTATTTGGGTCTTGTACCTCCATAACAGCTGGGCGGGGTTTATCGAGAGGAAAAAATAAGGACTCTAGTGTACCAATTGGTGTACCTTCGCTCCCTGCAATGCCAAGAAAATCTGTGACCCAGGTGAAGTCAACAACTAGTGGATCATCTGGGGACCAGTCAGATGATGATGAAGCTGAGGGAGATGCAGAAACAACTGAGAATATGGACCCTACAGATGCAAAACGCATGAGAAGGTAGTAACAGCTTAACCGTTATTTGGCTATCATATTAGATGAATACAATATAAGAGAATTGCTTGTATGAAAAATCTAAACTTCGAGAGCTTGAAAATAAAATCTTACTAGTCTCCTCTCTGAAGAAAGATTCTCTCTTTTTGTGTGTGGTTGTATATATGTGTGTCTTGCTTCACCAATCCAGTAATGAATTACAAATCTAATAATAATAGTGGGGACATGAGGAGGATGTTGTGACCGGTGGTTGGCGGAAGGTTCCTAATGCTGCCTTTGCAGCCAACAGTTGAGGAAGCTCCAAGGCAACTAACTCTTCAGTAAAGTAAATGTGAAATTATATGGTCATCACTCAGATAAGATAAATTCAGTTTGCTAGACACAGATTATATTAACAGATTTGAGATTCTATGTAAGAGATAATATATAAATAGATTGATAGGCAGAGAAGAAATGGAGGTATAGAGAGAAAGTTGAAAAACCTATGTATTGTGTTTTTATTTTAATTCTGGCTCATATAGTAAGTAATTCATTAGTTTTACTTTATCACCTGAGAGCATTGTACAGGAACTCCATCTTTTTTCTGTTGTGGTGTGCGGTCGGTGGGGCTGGGATTTCCAAATTTGCTGAAAGACAGTTACTTCCACTTGAACTTCCTTTCTGTGTTATCCACAACAAATTTTTATAACATACCACTCAGCCAATTGTTATTCAAGAACACCTAGCCAATCTATATTTCAGAATTGGTACATTTATTTCTTAATAAGAATGGAAATATTTACGAGAAGAAAGGTCAACGTCGGGACAAAGGAGCCACTGCTATACATCCTATCATATGATTTAAAAATTGTAATAAATTTGAAAAAAAAAAAAAAATTAAATTGCAATAAATGCCAGAATACTCGTACCCTATTGCTTAGAGTACAAATATTTAATAATGTCCGAAGTTATTGTTCGAAATATTTCATATCTTGAGAGATGCGAATTAGAACATGCATACTTGTGTTAAATTTTCCTTATGTTTTTCAACCATGGGAAGGATGGTTTTATTTATAGAACTCATTAATCATGTTCGATATTCTATTCCTAAATAATGATCTTCAATTATGAGAATAAAAGCATGTGTACCATTGAACAATAAATTGACAAATAGACTGGCTTCAATAATTATTATCCAATGATTAGTTTACCTTGTTATCTATGTTTATTTTCCATTTTACAATGTGATTGTTTCCTATTATTTTTTGTGATGATGTGCATAGAATGTGGCATGTACTAGTTGCAAACTAAGTTCAGTCCTCTTATAGTGCATTTATTTGTTTTCAGAATGCTCTCAAATAGAGAATCTGCTAGGCGGTCGAGAAGAAGAAAGCAAGCCCATTTGACGGAGCTCGAAACACAGGTATATGCTCTACACTCATCAGTCATCACCTTCATCTACCTTTTGGCTATTCCTCTGGTCATTTCTTACTCGTGCTACTGCCTAGGTATCTCAACTGAACCTGGAAAACTCTTCTTTATTAAAGCGCCTCTCTCACATAAATCAGAAGTACAGTGAAGCAGCTGTTGACAATAGAGTTCTGAAAGCTGATGTTGAGACATTGAGAGCAAAGGTGAGTAAAACAGGGGTTGTGCCATTTTATTCTTGTTAATCATTTTTGGGTAGTTCAAAAGGAGTGTTTAAATTAGAAAAACCATTGCATTTTCTCAAGAAAGAGAAATAATAATGGGGAAAAATCTAATATCATCTTACTAGTACATCACGAGCAGGGACGTAGCCAGGTTTTTAATCTTGGGGGGATGAAAATACGTCTTAAATTCAAATATTCAATAACTAACACAATTACACAAACTAACAGTAACTACTCTACTTAATTTTTAAATTCAAATATTCAAGAACAAGTAAACATGCATTATGCATAAACTAGATTGGGAATTGGGTTTTAATTAGTTGGGCTTGGGAATTGGGAACTTAGGTTTTGGATTGGATTTGGGCTATTGATTTATTTAAGTAACTATTGGATCTTTTGTTTAGATCTAAGATTTTTGTATGGTTGAATTTTAAAATGTAAGTTATTTACTCAATATTTATTAATGGAAAAAAAATAAAAAATTTCAAAATTTTGGGGCGAGTCAAAATCTTTGGGGGGGGGGGGGGGGGGGGTGGGGGGGGGGGGGGGGGGGGGGGTGGGGGGGTGGGGGGGGGGGGGGTGGGGGGGGGGGTGGCTAGTGCTCCGTCTCTGATCACGGGTATGAAAACTGATGCTCTTAAATTTATCTGTTCTGTTTATATCAGATTCAGGTCCATAACCATGGGTTCCAATGCACTTTATTTCTCTATATATTCTTATATCATTTTACTTTTTATTGTATGACTTGTATTTGCAGATCTGTATTACTCGAGTCTAGTATCCATGTCTAATAGATAATCTTGCTTTCATTAACAGGTGAAAATGGCAGAAGAGACTGTCAAAAGGGTTACCGGATTGAACCCTCTTTTCCAAGTCATGTCTGAAATATCTACTATGGCTATGCCTTCTTTCGGTGCTAGTTCCGATACATTAGCAGATGCTGCTGTACCAGTACAAGATGTCTCAAGACAGCATTATTATCAACCTCCTCCTAATAACCACCTGTTGACAAATGATCGTAGGGTTCAAAACAGTTCGGTGGATATTCCTCCGGTGGATAACATAGAGCAGAATTCTGCTGCAGAAGTCAGGGGGGACGAGGCCGGAAGAACTGTCTCTATGCAGCGAGTGGCTAGCTTGGAACATCTGCAGAAGCAAATCGGTGGTGGACCAGGAAAACATTAAGTCTATGTTGAAGATCTTGACAGAATGGCCTTCACCAACTTCTATTGGTTTATTCCTTAATTATGTCTTAATGCTTTAAGGAAAAGATTTGTAACCTAATTTATGGGTTTTAACTTGAATGGTATATCAAATATTGAACAGTAAGTATATCCTTAAATGCATTTTAATGGTTAAAATTAAGGTAAACTTGCCCACATTTTTATACCAAATGAGGTAGAGCTTTTTTCTGGTTTTAAAGCTCAAGGTATGTCTGATAGGTTGAACATAATCAGTGGCGGAGGGAGGTGGGATCAGTGGCCAGTGGGGTTTATATGGCATTTTTCATTTTTTCTTTTTATTTTTAATATGATTATATTGTGTTTGGAATTTTTTTGATAGTTAAATTAAGCTCCCACTGGATTTGAATCTCGGTTAGCCACTGAGCATGCTGGCAATCTTAAACTAAAAGGATTATTCCAAATTTTTACATCCCCTCACATGTGTGGGGCCCACCAGAATAATAATAATAATAAAATAAAAACCCACTCCACCCCAAGTATTGTGAGCATCTGTAGCAAAGTTCAAACTAAAATTTGGTTCAAGATGTATAAGCACAGAAAATATTTTATTTTAGATCTCAAAAGTTTTCAATCGAGTGAATCTCAACTGTGAAGAATTGACATGTGGTCACAAATAGTGACTTTGATTGCATAAAATATATTTTTCTCACGTATATTTCTCTTTTGTCGTGCTCAAATCTATTAGCATTTCTGGTGATGATTTGTCGAGCACTCTCTTTTCGTTATTCATCATTAGGTCACGTGGTGTGAAAAATATTACTATACGTTATTATTAAGCACGTGTTTGGTCCATATTTTCTAAATTCACTTTTCGTCGAACTTATTTTTAATAACACGTTTAATGAAATTCATGACTTTCATAAATTTTTTAACATCATATTTCATCAACTTTTATCAAAATGTGCTAAAATTCTATTTTTTATAATCCGAATGGGATGCTTGAGATAGACAAAAGTACAAAATATTATGGTGGTATTGGCAGCCAAAGGAGAAAAATCTGATTCAGGGGATAATAAAGGAGCCAGCAATGGATTATTGAACAAAAAGAGCGAAACACAATTCTTCCAACTTATTCAGAAAACTATTGCCTTCGATGATTCATTATGCCAGCGTTTATTTATTAAGGATCCATCAATGACGAAATATCCAAAAATATACTAAAACAGTGCTATTCCCATTCTTAATATAAATGTGAATCGACGTGATGGAGCAGACTTTCTAATCCCTCTTCTGATGGAACTGAACCAAGAACATCAATAACGATAATTTGGACACGACTAATATCACAGTGGGGGGCTCGTGAATGCAAAAATAAGTAGCAGCTACAACGAGTACTGATTACTTAGAAAGTCTCAAACTTGTGAGCGCTCCTTCATGCTCGGGACTTTAACCTCTTGTTTATCTTCTTCACTGACTGCTGTAATCTTATCAGCAGGAAGCTCCTCCGAAGATTCAGTATCCTTCTTCAGTTCCGACTCTAATTCTTTTGCAGCCTACAACAGAAATGTGTCAATACCTGGAGTGTCTTATATCCGTTGATACTTGTTATAAATGCATATACAAGACATATATACAGAAGTGACTTCTTAATCACTTAAAGCGCAAAAATTGAGGAGTTTGTAGCCCATTCTCTCTGTGATTTGCAGAGATATGAACAGAGGAATCACAATTTAGTGCAATCAACAGAGGCATTCACATGTATCATATAAGTAATTTTACGCGTAACACTTCGCTTTGCTTCCTCTAGTCCATCATCCCATTTCATAACTACTTGGATCAGAAAATAAAAAGAACCAAACATAACCCCATGTAATTTCTAGGATTGGGAAAGAAAAAGAACAAGCAAAACCCCACACAATTAAAGTAAGCTTGGGGAGTTTTGTTTCAACAATAATCCATGTAGCACCGAAACTTCTAAAGGTTAGCATTATCAGACATGTTTTAAAACCAAAACTCTTTAGAAACTTTAAGAAATGTTTAGAAACTTGGAGAAAACTTCCTATGTTTTTATCTTTTAATAGATTCAGAAACTCTTGAGAAAATTCAAAGGGGAACTTAGGAACTTTAGTAAACTCGGGGAAAACTTCGTTAATGTTACAACTTCATAACGCTCCTGGCCAGATGCTAACTAGGAGAAACAACACTCCTGAGATTCCAATGGAAGAAGTATTGCTACGCGATGGGAACTGGGCTTTACGTGTTAGGAAAACCAACAGTTTTTCTATTTAATAGCACTCCTAAATATTTAGGAGGTTAGGAAAACCAATGGTTTTTTTTATTTAATGTCAACATATTTTATATTAACTATTTAATAAATATTGGCTAATTGAGTAGATACCGATATTGTTATAATTAGGGGATTATGGGAACTCTAATTGAGCAAATATATAAAGACCTTTTGGTTATAGTCCCCAACAAACCAAATCATAAATAATTTCCCTTCTCTCCATCTGGAAGAATGACGACGGTCTCATTGAAGAAATAATGTGATTTGGTTGAGGAAAATCACAAACCACACCCCTTCATTCGTGTTCATCTGTACGTGATCAATTGTCATGGTAATTCCGCAACAGTTAACAATCGTTCATAATGGATCTAGGTATATACCCCGAATCGATAAATCCTAATATTCTGGCATGATGTAGATCCTAGGCTTTTGGTTATTTTAATCTAGGATGTTTGCATCTAAATTTGATTTCGATTTTAGATATGATTTATATTTTTAACATTACACTGCCAAGTCGTGGCTTTGACAGCAGAATTTGCTGCTATGCAGCAAGCAACACCAGTGAAAGAGAAATCATGACAGAGGTTTGTGCAATGGGGGTGGAGAAAAATCCCTCCGCACTTTCTTGATCCAATTCTGCCAGACAATGGAGGGGCCGGAGATGACAAAGGCAGGGTGGAAATCATGTTTTAAGGTGGACATTCCTGTATTTTATTGCGGACATGAACCAGAAAAATTCTTGGATTGGATCAATGTGGTTGAGGATATAATGGATTTCGTGGAGGTTCCAGATTGCAGACGTGTGTCCCTTGTCACCACCCACTTTCAAGGCCAAGCAGCAGCCTGGTGTTGCAAGAGAAGGCTGTATGGATCAGATTGGGGAAGATACAGGTTGCATCATGGAAGAATTTAAAGAAACACAAGCATGCAGCCTTCTTGCATATAGCTGTAAGCAAACGATGTACCGACGACGCCTACAGAATTTGCACCAAGGCCAATGTTCGGTGGAAGTGTACACGTCGGAGTTTTTCGCGTTGATGGCACAAAAAAATATCTATCTGAATTAGAAGGCTATATGTATAATACCCTGAAAAGTCCTAATAGTCGTTAATCTTGAATTTGGGACCTTAGTGTAAGATGTTGAAAGTTAGAAGACCAAATTGATGACGTCTCATAGTTTAGGGACCATATTGCACATTGTCCCATAGTTGAGGGACCTCATCTGAAATTTAGGAACTTACTGTTTTTCGTTTCTACTTTTGTATAGATTTATATGGGCGTGATTTTGATGGAGAATACATAAATACCACATATGTCAAAGATAAATTAAGAAGGTTCCTTCCTTGGTCACTTTTACCATATATGCGCCACTCCTTCCATGGTTAAATAAGATATTCAAGGAATGACTATAGCAAAATGATAAATTTCCTTATACATGTATAGCTATATATGTATTAATTATTTTAATTAAAGACACATTAAAGTTAATTAAGGAATATAGTCCCATTTGGCCCCATTATTTGAGATTATAATTTTTGGAATAGTGTTTTTTTAAGAACGTGTGGTTAAAAAAGAATAATTTTTTTTGGATTTAGGTGTTATTATTTTATTAAAGAATGTGTGATTGATTATAAAAAAAAGAGAAAATGGATTATAATTTTAATGGGAGCCAAATGGGCGTATAATTATATCTAATTATGATTGATTGATTTAAATTATATAATTAGTATAGTTTGATGTTTATGTTTATTTAAATTTGTGTTTGATCTTAGTCTCTTATTTCATTTGAAATCAATGGGCTCATGATCAGCCCTCGTTCTTCATTTCGCTTAAAATAAATTATGCTAACATCAGATCCCCACTCTCTATCTTTTTGGCACACATTCTAAAACTCCATTTTAGTATTGAAGACGTTCTTTTATACAGAATTCATCAAATACAGGTGTTAAATTTGGCCAAAAGACAAGTTTCCCGTTACATTCAAACAAAACAAAAGAACTAGATATAAAACAAGATGAAATAATCTCCCCCTCCCACAGTTAACCACCACCACTTCCCCCTCACTCCCCCACCGTCCAGCTCCCTCCAACTCACTCCTTTCGCTCAGCTATAAATGAGCAAGTATAAGGCACATTTTCCATCTTCCATTTCTTAGCTAGAGGAATAAAGAACTTATTCAGACAGATAGAAGGAGCCAACATCACTTATATCTAAAAAGGACGAGTTTTCATTTTTTAAGAAATCACTTGTACATAAAAAGTAAATAATAATAATAATAAATAAAGTCGATGGAAAGGGATTATCAATCAAGGATAATTGGCAGTGAATGTGTAATGAGTGGTTCAAGAGCGCACCAAGAAAAAAAAACCTTTACTTTGGGGGAGAGGAATAATCGTTTCAAAACAGTAAACCCACTTTGGCCTTCTTGTGCAGTCAATATACATAATACATCTATTTGCAGACTTGGCACCAGTCAAGTAACTAAAGTCAATTAGAAATAATTGCTTTCAAACTTAGGGTGTTTTGAAGATGATACTCGTGGTGATTGAAATAATCAGATTACCAGGATTCTCTTTTTGGACGAAATTCTCATGTTCTTGACTGAAAATCTTTCTCTTGCATCAGATTTGTACGGTGGGAGGTGGGAAGTCCCGTGGAAAAGACAGATTGGATGGAGGATCATGCACTCGAGTCCCCAACTTTATGATGGATAGTACAAACCGAAAGGACTTCTTTGCTAGGAAAACTGAATTTTGAGATCCGTATGCCCGAAAAAATAATACGACTCATGCTAATGACCATAAAAGTATACAATTGTCCAAGTAAGAATTACAGTGTTGTAGATTTGACTTAAGCAACATTTGTTAATCCTTGTCAACTAAGAGACTTAACTTTGAACAGTTATAGTTGGGGACTTGGAGCAGAAATTGCGCTATCATGAAAATCTTCACTGCACTTATGACAGAAGTGCTTTCCAAAAGATTCACGTCTAGGCACTGCTATTCATGCAAAATTTTGCCCTAGCACGGACACATAACAACACAGTGGATGCCACCAAAAAAGAAGGTCCTACTTGTCATTTGTTTGTTGGCGTGTGTCAAATTTATCCAGCTCTGTATTTTCTTATCAAGATCATTCAAAATATTAAAATCACTTGAATTGCATGATGCAGCTTCTGGCAAAGTTTAAAGCATCCCAAGTTAAAAAGACAAGTATTATTAACATATATGTTGCCTTGGGCAGCCTAAATATTCACTTCTTAGTTCCATATTATTCTCTATCTACATGTTTGACCCTACCGTAAAATCAGTGTATGAAAGGTCCCTAAAGAACTTTTTGGACTGTGTGGCCGACCTTTGTGTCTTTTATGGAGTGAGTTTACAAGCTACTGCTGGAGCTGTAAAACCGCCACGAAATATACAGAAAACACTGAAGCCACGAGACACCATAGTGCTAGAAATGTCAAAGACATTGTTTTTGGGCGCAGGCAGCAATCAATGATTTTAGTTCTTGCCTTTCTTCTTTGGTGTTATCTTCCGACGAACAGAAAAAGGGTAGCTGTCAGGCTGGGGGCAGAAGAAATAATCAAAGACTTACTTTGACCCTTCCCTTGAATAGAACTTTACATGATCAAAAAGGAAGGAAAGCAGAAAAAAGGTAAAGAGTGCATCAAGAAGTAAAGTTTTGGCAATCCAATGATCAGCGATGGAAGCTCAGTTAGAAGCAATTCACACGAACAGAATCCACTCTAATAATTTAATTGAAAAATGGTAAATACTCAGAATTAAACCTAACTTTTTTTTTTTCAAAAATATATTTCCAGTGAAGATGATCTCTTTTACGTTTTCCATGATTTCCTTTAACAGATACCACACCAAATTCTAGAATGTTGAAACAGGGGGAAAAATTCTCATATTTTTACCCAATTCTTATTAGGAAATCCCCAATATTCTTTCCTAAAATGACTCAAACGACGCAGTCAATATCCAAATTAGGCGAACTACAACACGAAACGAGATAATATCAAAAAGTCAAATCATAAGTATATTTATAAATAAAACCAATAAAGCTAAAACGCTGAGCTCAAGAAATAGAAAAACAGACAGAACCTGTTGGAAGCTCTTAACAGTCTTGCCAATGCTCCGGCCAACTTCGGGCAACTTCTTGGGCCCGAAAACCAGCGCAACCACGCCGGCAATTACCACCAGCTCCGGCACTCCTAGCCCAAAAAGGCAGTTACACGAGAGCCCTCTTTTCCGATTCGCATGGGCTCGTCTGGGCCGATCCACTGCGAGGCGAAGACCGATCTGGTTATTGATATGGTCACCAAAGAACACTGAGCTGGATGAAGAGAACACAGTAGTAAATCTCATAGTAGGTGTACGGTTTAGGTTTGAAGCAATTGCGACAGATGAAATGGTCGCCATTTCGGCAAAAAACTACCCTTCTGCTTTAGATTTGATGGGTTTTTGCAAAATTGATTTCAGAAAATGTAATTCGCGCACGAACTTGGTTGTTGGTTGGTGGTGAAGTAATTGGAGCTGGAGTACGATTTTCTAAGCTTTCACACTGGTACAGACAAGGGATACTTTTTAAAATGGGTTATACCACTTGTACATCAAGGGTTACACCCTCCTCACATGAAGGGTGGGACCCATTGCAATAATATTTTTTATTCGAGTGGACCCCACTCCCCATGTGAGGGAGGTGTAACCCCCTGTGTAAATCTTGATGTACTAATAGCATAGTCCTTTTAAAATACCTTGTCAAACCAACCGTTTTACACTTTGCCTAGAGGTGGCAATTGAGCCGAGCGGCTCGTCGGCTCATACTGTTCATGCCCACGAGTCGCTCGGACTCGTAAAAAAACGAGCCCGAGCACGAGCCGAGCTCGCCCAAACGGGTGACGAGCCGAGCCGGCTCGTGGGTAATATTAAAAAATAAAATAAATTACGAGCCACGAGCCGCTCGGCTCGTGGCTCGTGTCCACTAATTATAAATAAATAAAATAAAATAAAAAATAAAAAGGAAAATTCAGTGACCAGAACGGTCACTGAATTTTCCTGACCAGAACGGTCACTGAATTTATTCAGTGACCGTTTTGGTCCTCGAAATTTTTTTATTTTTTTATTTTTTTATAAATACCCATCTAAATCAAACTTTTTTTTCCACCAATATCAATCTCTATTCTCTCATTCTCTACTCTATACAATTTACATTCTCAAATCTCCATTTATTTATCAACAATATCATTCATTCATTCATTCTATAATCATCTTCTACATTTCTATATTCAATTTCTATTATTCTTAACAAATGGATTCACGATCATTTGTTGAAAACTTGTTCGATATGGAGAACGAAACACAAACACCTGTCCAAAATCAATTTGGGAATGAATTCTCCGGTCTCAATGAATTACCAATTCCAGAAAATATTGAAGATTACGACGTTCATGAAGGTAGTCGTCCAATTGATTTGGATGACGTTGATGTTGATCCCAGTGTTCCAATTGATTTGAAACAAGATGAAGAGCCTACGTCAAATATTCTCGATGCAAGAGGGAAAAGAAAGGGGAAGAACAAGGCAAAATGTTGGAACCATTTTAAATTGGTTCAAACCGGTCGTTTGGTCGATGGAATCCTCGAAACTAAAGCAGTATGTAAATACTGCCACAACGACTGGCATGGCAAAGAAGTATTGGAACTACCCACCTCAATCGTCACTACAAAGCATGTGTGACCAAACATGGGTTTCTTCCAGCTGGTCAAACTCAACTACAGTTTGGTTCTCCAGGCGTCAGTGGTACTACGCCACTTTCTACATGGATGTATTCAGAGGAGGAAGCTCGAACGGGAATGGTGAAGTTTGTTGCCGCGTCTGAGTTGCCACTAGCAATAGCGGACAACCAACATTTCGTGAACTACGTCAAAACATATATTCAGCTGAGGTACGTTGGGGTAAGTCGAAATACTCTCCGTGCTGATACAATTGAATATTTTCTTCATGCAAAACAACTATTGATAAATGATTTAGAAAAATATGGGGGTGTGATATCTTTAACTTCTGATATGTGGGAAGGGATTAATAAGAGAGGTTACATTGCTGCAACTGCACACTATATAGACCCACTTTGAGTTATGCATAAAAAAATTATTGCTTTTAAAATTGTTGAGTACCCGCACAATGCCCAAACTATATTTAATGCTATCATAAATATAGTTAAAGAGTATAAATGCGAGAGCAAAATTCGTTCTTTTACTTTCGACAATGCTACCGTAAATAAAGTTGTTATCGATAAATTGCATAGAGTACTTCAACCCGATTTTGGTGGTTATTTATTTCATATTCGATGTGTATGTCATATTTTTAATTTAGTAGTACAAGACGGTTTAAAATATGTTAAGGATGAAATTGACCGAATTAGGAGTGCACTTATATATATCACGATTACACCTAATCGAAAACAAGCATTTGAAGAATTTTGTTCAGAAAATGGAATGACAAATACAAAAACATTTATTACTGACGTAGGCCATAGATGGAATTCCACTTACTTATTATTAAAATCATGTGAAGGTTTCGAACATTTAATTACTGAATTTTATAACAATAGGCATGTTAGAGATGAAGACGAAACTATTTTGAATGAAACCGATTGGAATATAGTTCTTAAAATAAAACATTTTTTGTCCACATTTTATGATTCTACAAATATATTGTCTGGCGTTTATTATCCTACAAGTTGTATGGTTCTTGAACGTCTTTATGCAATTGCTAAGACTTTTAAAAGATTTCAAAATGACCCGATTTTCATGCATTTATATATTCCATGGAATTAAAATTCAGAAAATATTGGGAAGAATTACCTATGTTATTTCCTTTAGCATGCGTCATGGACCCCCGATATAATTTATCGGGGTACTAAATTTGTAATTGATAAAATTTCAAATTCTTTAACTTTTAGTATACCTATTACTTATAGGAATTTGGAAGAAACATTACGTGAAATGTACGAATTATATGTTTCACGAATGGGTACACATATTACTCGTGTACCTACATCTACTCCTCCCACTAATCCAACGGATGACGACGATGTAATTTTAGATTTATTCGAAAGCATGAACTCATATAGATTTAATTCATTTGCATATGCATGTGGTTCATCTGGTGGTAGTAGTAGTAGTTTGTCATCCACTGCATGTACTCAAACTTCGAGTAATAGTCCAAATGCGTTGCCATCTGAATTAATCGATTACTTTCGTCATACTTTGCCTACTAACAAAGAAGTTAAGAAAAATTCAGAAGAGGTAATTAAATTTTGGCGAGATAATGAACGTCGATGGCCAGTAGTTTCTGCAATGGCAAAAGATCTACTAACACCTCATGTTAGCACTGTAGCTTCGGAGTCTGCTTTTAGTGCAGGGAAGAGGGTTCTCTTTGATGTCAGGAGTCGACTCAAATAAGATATTTTGGAAGCGTTAATGTGCGTGAAAGATTGGGAAGACGCTAATTATCGAATTCAAGATAAATATGCCGAAATTGCCTGTAACCAAGTAAGTGATATTTAATTTCACCATAATCATCACAAAATTTAATTTTCATACATTTATAATATTTTTAAAAAAATTGTACACGTAACAAGTTGTTCGTGTACAATTTTTAACTCCGCCTACTAAAAATTGAAGTAGCCGGTCCCAAACCCGGATAAAGGAGGAGGGTCTATCTTTATTTTTTTATTTATAAAAAATAAAAATGTTTTGAAAAATGTATATTTAAAAAATGGTTTATAAAATGTGTTTATACTTTACATATATATTATTTTTAAGTTTAAGTATAAAATGGTAAACAAAAAACATATTACATTATTACTCAAGTAACTTAGTAACTCAACAAAACAATTTTTGTTCTTATTTTTTTAAAAATTATAAATTTTTTTGAAAATGTATATTTAGAAATTAATCACAAAATGTGTATATATATATATATATCTTTTACAATTAAATTAGTGTGTTATGTGTATTTTAAAAAAAAAACGAGCCGAGCGCTCGGCTCGTTTGGGCGAGCTCGGGAACGAGCCGAGCTCGCCCAAAATCCCACGAGCCGAGCCGAAGCTCGGCTCGTGCTCGTCTTGGCATGGGCCGAGCCGGCTCGGCTCGGCCCATTGCCACCACTAACTTTGCCCATTTTTTTTAAACATGCACCACAATAGCCGTTTTGAGGTTGAATGACAAAATTACCCTTAAAATAATATACAATTACAATTATATGTTAATGTTTAAAGACAATAATACCCTTTTTAAGTTATAAAAAAGGCCAAACACTTCCCACTTAAAATTTTAAAATCAAATCACTTTCTTTATCGATTTATTCCAACACAGATAAAAACAGTTTCATTTTTCATCTGTTTCAAACTTGAAAACAGACAAATTTATCAAACGATCAACAAGTAAATATTATTCACAGCCAGCGAAATCGGTAAGTATATTTACGTATTTTTTAATTGGGCTTCGATTAAATTATAATGTACATGTTATTAATTTTTAAATCTTTTTTCTATATATATGAAAAATTTATGTTCTTAAATGGAACTATATAATTTTTTTAATAAAAACGAGCAAAAAATTTCACTTGTTTATGAGATTTTTCAGACAAATTTTATGATATACAGAGAAGCGGCACGCCGGACGTGCGGGTTGAAAAATTTCCGTTAATTTTTTTTTTAACAAAATATTTTGTCTGATGCAACAAATATGGCATCGGTTGCAGTCCCAATTATTCACTTTGGTGAATTTGAAGAGGATGTAAATGGTCAATGGGCCTGGAAATGGACAAGTGAAATACATGGCACAATTCCGATTTTAATAACATCGAGTATGTCGTATGCAGAAATGTACAGTGAGATACAGAATATGCTTAATGTCGATCCCGCCCAATACGACATGGAATTGGGATTTCTATGGAACAACGAACATTCATCAATTCCAGTTCCACCTGTAAAGGTTACATCTGAACATTGAATGAATGCTCTATTTGCATTGAACCAATTTCCCATGACTACTCCTCTCTGCGTAAATTTAGTGAAAAAGAATGTCCCCGATAGTGAACATGAAGAGCTCGATGGAGGGGATCGTAATGTGAATGGTTTTTGGAACACAGTGGAGATAGCTCGTGAGGATGATGTGGTTATTCCTGATACAGTGGTTCCTCACCTCACCAATACGCACAGGATTCCCTCGATGGTTCATTCCAACGATAATGAAAATGAATTTACGAATGAGGATTTGATTGCTTTATCCAATCGAAGACATAGGTCGAGTTCACAAGATGGGATCAGTACACGTACTTCTAATTGTTCCCGTACAGTTCCAGATGATGAAGATGTATATGTCGAGCAACTGTTCGAAACAAAAAAAACATATGCAGGAAGCTGTGCATCGGATTGCTTTAAGAAACAATTTTGAGTTTAAAGTTAAAAAATCGGACAAGTCAACGTACACAATTGTCTGCATTGACGACGGTTGTCACTGGCGTTTGCGAGTGACAAAAATGGACACGAATGAGTGCTTTGTAATTCGTAAGTATGCACAAGAACATACTTGCGAAGTGGGTATTCGTCGAAATGATCACAGGCAAGCCCGGGCATGGTTCATTGGTCGACAAATAAAGGACAAATTTCAGGACCCACGAACGATCTACAAACCTTCGGACATCATCAATGACTTCCGACGAGATTACGGGGTGGTCATGAGCTATCAGAAAGCCCTGAAGGCTAGATACGAAGGTAAGTTGATTATTGCTACGTGTCAAAATCCCAACATCCAAATTTACCCTCTTACGTTCGGTATAGTCGATGGAGAGAATGATTTAGCGATGCGTTGGTTCTTTACGAAGTTGAAAGAAGTAATTGGAGACGTCGAGAACCTTGCATTTGTAACTGACCGGGGGCAGTCAATAATAAATGGTATCGCCGAAGTCTTTCCCGAGGCACATCACGGTTATTATATGTACCATATACAGGGCAACCTTAAGACGAAGTTTCGGGGCAGTGGCATCGTTCCATTGTTTAGGAGAGCTGCAGAGACATACAGTTTTGAAGAGTTTGAAAAGTTCATGGTCGAAATAGAGTGTAAATCACATGCTGCATGGGTTTATCTAACAGAGATGGGGATCGAACATTGGGCTCGATCACACTTTCCAGGACGTCGATACAACATGATGACGTCGAACAATGTTGAGTCGCTCAATGCGCTATTCAAGAAGGATCGAGAGTTACCAATTCTCGCAATGATTGAGCAAATTCGTAACAAGCTGCAGCAGTGGTTTCATGACCGACGTGAGGAATCCCAAAATTGCACAAGTGTGCTCACTCCGGCTCAGGAAGATAAGATCTTCAAAACTCTAGAGGTTGCGAGGAAGGTATTGGTGGAACCACTGGATCAGTTTCGCTTCTCCGTGAGATGTGGCAGTAATATCGGGTTCATCGTGGACTTGAATGATAACACATGCACATGTAGAAAGTTTCAGTTGGAGAGTTTTCCGTGTATGCATGCGGTGGCAGTGGCTATGCATAGGGGATTTCCTCCGCACACCTTATGCAGTCATTATTACATGACTGATTATTGGAGATCGACATATGCTGAAACGATATTTCCTCTACCAAATGAAGTCGAGTGGGAAGTTCCCGACCACATTCTTCCACTTAATAATTTGTTGCCACCCATAGTGGGACCACGTGCTCCGGGACGTAGACGGACGTCTAGAATACCATCCACTAGAGAATTTCCTCGACCTCGTAAGTGCGGCAGGTGCGGCGCAACAGGGCATACTCGTCAATTTTGTACAAGTCAGATTCCTCTACATAACAATTCAACGGATGTGTAATATTATGTAATAATTTAATTTTTATAACGAAGTAATATGTTTTTGTTTTTATTTATTGTCATTAAATATTCAACATAATTAATTGCTTATTTTAGTTGTTTACTTATTTTAACAAAATAATATTTAATATTTAATTGAATATTAAATTATATATAGACGTTTTAATTCATTTAATATTTAAATTAAGAACTAACGATAACAATATTTACATTTTTTACAATAAAATAATAATGTCAACAGCACTAAGGATCACATTTGGATTCATACAAATCGCAAGCTAACTACAACCTGCGCATGTCTATCAAATATTGATTTATTGGACTAATGTTGCGATCAATGCTCAAAAACTCTATGTACTTTATTGCGAATATACCACAATCTCCGTCAACCGGCTTGAGCAGTCGACATAGCAACGCATCGAGTATCTGCCCAGAAAACTGTACGTTGCGCAATGAATACAATGGCCATAAGCAGGACCGCCTCAATATATTTGCGTGCTCTTCGTCGAGTAAATCTAATACCACTGTAAAAATAGCAAAGTTACAGTTCGCTGTAACTTTGCAAGAAATTTGTCTCACCACATCGTCCAACTAATAATTCATCCTACAAAATTTCAAACGTTAGCATCATGTACAAGATATAATAGACAAAACATATTATGAGAAAATTAAACTATATTCACTACTATCCGCAATAATCAGTTGAGTATCAAATTATTTCTTATTTTAATCGTCAATTGAATATTTTATTAATTTTTATATAATATTTAATTATAATTAATAGAATAGTAAATAAACCATCGAATAGTAAATAAACATTTCGAAGAAACCATTTATTTTGTTTATTTAATATTTTGTTATTTAGGCGTAAATAATATTTTATTTTGAAATAAACAATAACTAAATAGTAATCAAATTATTAAAATTTACAAATTAAATAAACTAATAAATAAAAAAAAATCAATTATTATTGTTTATTTAATGTTTTATAAACAATTTCAATAAGTAATTAAATCGTTTATTTTTTTTTCTTAAACAAATTAAATAAGTAAATTTCAAATAAACTCTTTAAATTTTTTATTTAATATTCCATTTTAAAATAATAGTTTATAATATTAATTATAATTAATTGAATATTAAATAAACAATCCAATATTTAATAGTTTATTATTTATAACTAAATAAATAATATTTTATATTTTACACACTCTTTATTCGTGAATTTTTCAAGTTGTTTACAAAATAAATTTAATTGCTTATGTAATATTTATAAATTAATTTAACATTAAATATCAAATATAATTTAAACAATAGAATAATATTTCATTATTTTTTCTTTTACATGCATATGTCATTATTTATTATAAACAATTTCAATAAATAATTTAAAATAAAAATTTTAATTGTTCACTTCATATTATTTCAGTGTAAAAGAAGAATTTATAATTAATTTTTTTATTTAAATTCTTTATATAATATTTAATTATCATTATTAATAACATATTGAATAAACATTTCAAAGAAACCATTTATTTTGTTTATTTAATATTTTGTGATTTACAATTAAATAATATTTTATTTTGACATAAACAACTTGTAACTAAATAGTAATCAAATTATTAAAATTTACAAATTAAATAAACTAATAAATAAAAAAATTTCAATTATTATTTTTTATTTAAAGTTTTATAAACAATTTCAATAAGTAAATTTAAAATAAATATTTTAAATCGTTTATTTTTTTTTTTGCTCGTAAACAAATTAAATAAATAATTTAAAACTCTTTAATTTTTTTATTTAATATTTCATTGTAAAATAATAGTTTATAATATTAATTATAATTTAAAACTCTTTAATTTTTTATTTAATATTTTATTATTAAATAATATTTTATATTTTACAAAATTAAATATCAAATAAATAATTATTTTTTTTTAGAAAAAAAAAACGGGCCGCCTGGCAGACGGCCCAGTTGAACGAACTGGGCCGTCTGCCAGACAGCCCAGACAGAGCAATCTGGGCCCAGACGGAATCTGGACCCAGATTCAATCTGGGCCCAGACGTCTGACCGAGAGAGACGCAGAGCATCTCTCTCGGTCTGTCGGCAGCCGGATATCGCCATTTCCGGCGATCTCCACCCCCAAATTTCCCCCCAAACACATAAATTCACGCATCTAAACCCTAAATCAAAGATTTACAAGTATTTTTCCGAAAATAATCAACAAAAATTCAAAAACTTACATGCACTTTCTTTAAAAAATTCGTATTATTCACTAACCTTCTTCAATAGAAAATGGTGGTCTTGGAGTCCGGTCATTGGTTAGTCAACCTCGTCGGTGATGGTCGGCGTCGGCGTGGCGTCGGCGTCGGCTAGTACCTTGCTCTTCCAATTGCGAGGGTAAATATGGAAAAATGATTTTTACAATTTCACTTTTATTAGTTTTTTTTTAATATGGTCAACGGCTATTTTTGGAAAATGGGCCGGGTCATCCGGGTATTTTGATGTATTTCCTCGTACAGACAAACCAAATTTTCAGGACAGCTAATGGGTCGGATCTAAGGCCCAAATCCAAAGTTATGATCCTAATATCCAATCAATTGAAATGTCACAGCGTACATAAAATTTATAAAAAAAAAAATCATTTTTTACATTAAACAATTGTTTTTCACCGGATATACTGCAATATATGTAGTATAAATAAAAATGCAAAATGTAAAAGCTGAAATCATTCCTCCAAACGCGCCTCATAAGCCACCCCAATTCACGCCCCAATAATTATCAACCTCTTGTATCACCATTATACTGATGAGCTAAGAATTTGGTGAATAAAAAACGAAACATCTTCAATACACTCCAAGAACACTAGAAATCATATCTCAATCTGTTATCACATTTAGAATGAAGAAGAGTCCAAATGGAAGCGTTGAAGGCGCCACGACGCCCACCTCACATGTTTCCGTTTTTCGCGTTTTATCTCATTTTTCATTTTGAATTCGATTTTTTGGCATCCTACTTCATCAACAAATCTACTAAGAGGGTTTGGACATTCCCAACATATTTTTTATAAATATTAGGCTCTTCTATACAATTATATACGTGTGAGAAAATTGATTACTAGAATTATAGGATTCATTGTAATTTTCTCTATTTTCCATTATTTTTGAGTCAATAAAATCTTTTAATTCATATGTTATATTTCTTGTATTCTTTTATTATTCATTTGCTTATGATCAAATACTTCATTATTGTGTTATATAATTTCAACATCTCAAACAAGTTGTTGGTTTCAAAACAAGTGGTATCAAAGATTTGAGCATAATTACCATAAGCCAAGTTCAGCGAGAGTGCAGTTATTCGTGATGGCTTCCATGAAGTATGACATTTCGTTTTTGGATCGGAGCACTAGATTTTCGCTATGGCAAGTTAAGATGCATGCAGTACTCACACAGCTAGATTCAGATGATGCGTTGTTGGGAATTGACAAGATACCCACAACTTTGACAGCGGAGGAGAAATTACGGAAGGATAAGAAGACAGTTTCTCACATTGATCTTCATCTATCGAATACCATTCTTCATGGCGTTTTGAAGGAGGTTCCAGCAGCTACTCTATGGTTGAAGTTAGAACAATTGGGCATAACTAAAAATCTGACAAGCAAATTGAATATCAAGCAGCATTTATACTCTCATCGAATGGTAGAAGTAGGATCATTGGAAGATCACCTGACTTTGTTTAAAGAGATCGTCGCTGATTTGGAAAATTTGGAAGTATAGTATTATGAATAAGATTGGCCTTGATCATATTGTGTTTGTTGTCCGCTTCATTTTCTTTATTTAGAAACACGATCTTGTATAATTGTGATACTTTCACCATAGAGGAGGTGTATATGCTTTGTATTTAAAAGAGAAGATGAAGCATTTGATTTCTAAGGCCATAGATGGAGAAGGTCAGTTGTTCATGGTGATCACGGAAGGGGCAAATCAAAGTCTAAGCCCAGTAATCAGATTTGTAACTATTACAAGAAGAAGGGGCACATGAAGAAGAATTGCTACAAATTGCAGAATAAAAAAAATGTTAGCTGCAAGTTGATATGAGAAGCAATCAGATACTTTACGTGAAGCATACCTCACTGAGAACATTGATGAAGATCTTTTGGCTATTTCGACGTCGGGTCTAAACCAGATGAGGATCGAATTCTTGATTCAACATGTGTGTTTCATATGTGTCCTAATAAAGACTTGTTTACTACATATAAACTGTTTCCGAATTTGTCGTGGTTATGGGAAACAATTCACATTGTCAGGTTACTGGAATTGGTACGGTCATATTGAAACTTTTGGATGGAACAATTAGAACACTTGATCCGTTCGACATGTTCTGAATTTGAAGAAGAATCTCATCTCATTGTCTATCCTTGATTCAAATGCTCATGAGTTCTTTGGCGGAAGTGGAGTTTTGAAGGTTTGTAAGGGTGTACAGTTGTATTGGAAAGACAGAAAATGTCTCATTATACATCTTGTAGGGTCATGCAGAATCTAGAAAAGTTAATCAGCACGAGTTCAGTACTGTGGTGAACATTCAGTTTGGTACAATACCTTTAGGAGCTCGTAAATAGTCGAATTTGAAGAATACTGCTCGATTGAGTTCAGGAGCTATGGATAATGCAGCTTTGTCACCATCACTTGCGGTGCCATTGTATTCAATTGCTAGGGACGGACCTGTGGAAAAGGGTATGTAGATGCTAATTTTGTTGAGCATGCTTTCAATGTATTAGAAAGTGTACAATCTAGCAAGTTGCATTCTTTAAAAGTATTTGAGTTTGATTCTGCTTTGGGGTGTGTTACAGCTCATTTTGGTAAATTATAAAAGCATTTATGATTTTTTGGAATCTGAGATAATTCTATAAGAGTAGTGCTTGAATTCATTAGAAGAGGTGGAATATTGTGTTTTATTAGAAAAATTAATTTTTTGGTTATTGTTGAAGAAGTCAGTTCATTCCATGATGAAATTCGTGTCAAGGTGGAAAATGAAATTTGGGTGTGATCTGAATTCCTTGTTGAAGTAATTGAAGTGTACGTCAAGAAAAAATCAGTTTGGAATGCTATTGAAATCATATGTCAAGTTGAAATTCTATTTTGGAAACTCATTGAGAGTTGGAAATTGAACTTAAAGAAGAGTTCAGAATGAAAAAAACAATTTAGGAACACAAAAATTTATTTTTTCGGGCAAAACACCCGGAGGTGGTGCCGCCTGTTTCCGGTTTTCCGTGTTTTTATCTCGTTTTTTGTTTTGGATTCAGTTTTATAGCATTTTATTTCATCAAGAACTCTACTAAGTTGAATGACTAGGATTCTTTCTTGTGAGATATTTTATCTTGGACCATGACTTTTGAAATTAGAGAGACTTCCTTCATACGGCACTTTTCGATTTGAAGAGGGGGACAAGACTTCATTTTCTCTCTCTTGTTTTTGGTCCACCATTTCTTGCTCTCTGTTGGTTCCTTTTTCTTCTTCTTCCTTGTACCATGAAATCAACTTTGTAGCCTGTTATTGTGAGAATATTGTGTAGTACTCAAGCTTGAAATAGTAGTTGAGTGGGACTGATTTCTCGCTAGGCTTAGGTTCGATTTGTGCTTATTCTTGGCTATTTTGGATAGATCTCTTGATCGATGATCCAAGTTAAGTGATGGTTGATTCTGTCTGGTTCTCTAGCTCCCTCTAGAAGGTGATTTGCAAAACATGGAAGACTGTTCCTGAGCCTAAACTTTCAACCACTACAAAGGGAAGAAGCACTCCGGATTATCTACTGTTTATTTTCGGTTTTCTATGCATTTTTATGATATATTTATGCAATGTTTTTAGGCTGTGTTTTGATCATAAAATATAGCCAGTAAATATGGATTCAGGGGCTAGTCAAATGAGTAAGATCGTGGTCTTGGTTCTAGGTGTAAGCGGATTTGTTTGTGGTGACCATTTGTAAACCAATATGTGTGTAACTGTGCTGATTGTGACCAATTTTTGGTGCTAATTGTGACCGGTTGTGATCAATTTTGTGGCTATTGTGACCGATGTGACTTTATAATAATCAAGTCACAATCGTCACAATTAACACAAGTTTGGGGGGTCACAAATAGACAGTCACACTGACACACATTTGGTCACAATTTGTCACATTGAATACACATTTGGTCATAGTTAGTCACTGATGACACGTGTCAAGGGCTTGATTATATAAAGTGAAATATTCAATACTGTACACAATAAACAACCTTTTTTTTTTTTTTTCTTCTATTTTGTGTAATATTTTTAGGAGGTGGAGGCCGGGGTGGGAGGATGGTGGTAGGTTGGATTATGGGGGGTGTGATTTCCATTTTTAATTTTCTGGAATTTTAAGTCGTCGGAGCGGTTGCCGTAATGTTAGCTGGAAAATCATTGAAAATTGTCGGAGTTGGCCAAAGAGTCGTCGGACCATCGCCCGGAGCGGTCGCCGGAGTTGTATGAGAGATAGAGGGAATGTGGTATAGTGGAGTGATGAGGTGGGTGATTTGTCCATTAAGTAGAAAATAATTAATATATATTATAGTTATATTTAATATTTAATAAATAATATTTAAATATGAGAAAATTGACTAGATAATTAGACATAATTTGTTAGTTTTGAAAGTAATTTCTATATGGATGTTTTGGTGTATTGGTTCCCAAAAGAATGTGTGAAAAAAGGTGTTTATTGTCAATTTGGGCTCCGCCTCTACGTTATGCCTCGGTTTGTGTCCTGCTTGTCTAGTGTGATTAGGTTTTGGTGAATTTGGGGCCCTAGTTTTGTTGTTATGTGGGAAATTACAACATTTCCCTACTTTTGGAGATTCAAATATCTAAAATCAGATTTCATTTTTTAATGTTAAAAATCAGATATTTTACCCAAATTATTTTCAACCATAAATTACATTTTTCCGTCTCTCTCCTTCTCTCTCTCACCAGCGGGCGGTGACTGCCTCTATCTCACCGACAGGTGGCGACTTCATCTCTCCTCCATGTGCAGCTACTGTATGGGAATAGCGATGAACAAAGATCCTCTCTGCGAGCGATATGTTCGTCGTCGCCATTGTAGGTTTGTGTTCTTTGCTGTGGTTTGTGGTGGTGCGACGGTGACGGAGAGGATTTATTAGATTTAGTGGTGGCAATAGCGACGGTTCAATGGTGTTGCGTTGATGGGTCTGATGGTGGCGTTGGGAAGAGGCGCAGATCTGAAGAAATAGAAATCTGAATCTATGGAGCAAACTGGAAGAAATGATTCTCATCAGATGGAGTCAGGATCTGAAAAATTAAATTCTGATAGATCATTTAGGAACCGTCACAATCGAGAGTTGAAAGGTCTAGTTAGGGATGAAGATGAAGTTCCCCCACTACAGACTTCTGTGTTAGCCAGGGTCAATGTGGTATGTCGGTATTTCTTGGTTTTTGGTGTTTTGTGGTGGTGCGTCGGTATTTCTTGGTGGTTTTGTGGTGATGTTGACAATGTTTTGTGGTGGATAGTAGTGGAGGCGCCATTGGTGGTGATGGTGGTAGCACTGCGTAGAGTGGAGGGGTTGCGGGATGGAGTATGGGTTATGCTATGTTGACAGCAACGCATATGGTGAGGCTATGTTGGCGACGTTAGTGATGGTGGTTGTGGTGCGGAGTAAGGTTTAGGACATTTAAGACAGTAGTGGTGGTGGTGGTGGTGAGGTGGTTCTGTGTAGTCGATGTGACCTAAGCTATGTGATGTGTCCTATGCTGTGACCTGAGTCATGTGCTGTGACATATGCTGTGACCTGAGTCATGTGCTGCGACCTCTATTGTGACTTGAGCCATGTGCAAAAACATTATATGACTTGTGTTGTAGCCATTTAAAAATAACATGAGACTATGAATAAAATCGTGAGTCATGTGCAATATATTTTGTGACCTGTACTGTAACCATTTGAAAATAACCCGTGATAATTAGCAAAAATATAAGACATGAGCCTTATCATGTTATCATTCATTATAAATAAACAATCATGTGTTGTGACTTGTGACCTAGGCTGTGACTTTGGACTCGTGACTTGTGACTTGGGCTGTGACCATACAACATGTAAGCTATGACCATCAATTGCCGGAATAAATCGACGGCAAAATATTCACCGGAATCAGAGCAGTCACCGAGCGATCGCCGGAATCGGTCAAATTCTGATTTTTGAAATATGAAAGAGATTTTCTTATTTTTGAAGAGTCCCCCTCAAGATCATCCCTTTAGATTATTCCCATTGGTCACTCCTCAAATCTATAATACCCAGATCAACAAATTATTTTTACTCACAAAATCTAAACCAGGTAAACTCATATACTTCCCTATTGTCAAACTATAAAAGAATCTTGAAAAATCTCCTCTCCACATTCAGAAAAAAACCCACAGCACAGCCATTGTTTTTCTGCAAATCCTAACCATGAAAAACTCTACTTTCCAAACAATAAAGAAATCCAAACATTCCCCTCCTTTCAACATTCAGCTACGCCACCTAAAAATCATAGTACAGAATTCCCTTCTTTTTTCCTGCAAGTGTATTGACTCAATAAATCCCAAATATGAAAAACCAGAGTTCTTTATTAATAACTCCATAACTTAGGATATATAACATATACTCAACAACCATAAAATTCCGTAAACAAATGACTAAAGACAATAACATGAACACTCTCAAGCCACATATAATATAATCAACATCCAACACCGTTTCTTTGAGGCTAAACTATTCAAAAAACTTGCACTGAATTATACCTCGTGCTCGAACTCTCGTGAATTGATGTAGGGGAGAAATGAATTGAGCAACAGCAGCCGATTCTGAAGGTCGCCAAGCGACTTATAGTGCGAAGTGCGACTCGGATGGAGAAAACGCCAGTCGCCTCGCCGGTCTTCAGTCTAGAAGTTTCATTGGGGGAATGAAAATTATTTGAACTCGGGGCACGATAGGGATGTCAACGAGCCGAGGTCAAGCCGGAAAAAAAAAATCTGGGCTCAGCTCGAGCTTTTTTGGACCCAAGCCGAGCCAAGCAGAGCCCGGCCAAAAAAATAAGGCTCGGCCCGAGCTTTAGACCCGAGCCTAAATAGGCCGAGCCAACTTGTGTTTTTTGGATTTTTTTTCTTTAAAAGCTACCTGCAAAGGCAGCTTAATTTTAGCTGCGCTTTCCTTAAAAAAAAAATTAAATTTTTTTTTTTTAAATTGGCCGGCTCGCCCGAGCTCGGGGCATCGCTAGGCCCAGGCTTCGGCTCGATGTAAAAAAGCTCGAGTCGGGCCCAGCTCGGGCTTTTTACGGGCCGAGCTCGAGCCGGCGAGCTTTTTTGCCACCGCTAGGGCACGAAAGTGAATTGGGGAAAAGGGCTACTGGGCTCATTTCAGAAGACGGGCTTGGGTGGTTGGGTGGACTTCTTTTTTTTATTTTTGAAGAGAATTTTTTATTTTTTTTTGCCCAATGGGCGCTTAGAAGGCAAATTTTTTTTTGGCCCATTTGGGAGCCACCCTTAATGGGTCCGCCCCTGGTGGTATCAAAGCCTTTGAGGCGATGTACACTTCACGTTCATCTAGAATTTCGGGAATTTCACTTGTTGTCAAGAACCCAAGTTTCTCGACGTTCTTCCCTCTCAAAGTCAATCCCATGGCTCAATTAATGTCTTGTTGATCTAGGGTTGTCGCATATCAAAAGAACGGCCAAATTTAAATATAATTTAATTCCATTTGATTCTCATTTCTTTTAAAATACATTTTTCTCTTTTTTTCAACCACACATTCTTCATAAAATCTAAAACATTTTCTTAATTTTTAACCACACGTTTTTTATCAATCTACTATTTCAAAATGTATTATTAATCTGCTCATACAGGTTCTTAAAATTATTATATTCTAGATTAATTCTACTGCAACAGTTCTATATTTAAAAATATTATTTTTTAATATATTAATATAATTTATGTACTTGTGGGAAAATTATGACCCATTTGGGCTTTAAAAGTGGTAATATTCGTTTTATATTTTATAGAACACACATAATAAAAGAGTATATTTTACTTGTAATAACCAAAAATTTCTCTACTTGACATTAACCTAAGTATAGAGACTAGATTGTTTGATAACCAAAGTTTAAGGACCATTTTATATAGATACTAAGGTTTAGGGACAAATTACCACATCATATATTATTTAGGGATCATATCGCACGTCGATGAAAGTTTAGGGGTCAAGTTTTACATCCATCCATAGTTGATGACAACCACCATTTTATGAAAACTTTCCTTACCGAAACTTTCCTTTTATTAATTATAGAAACATTCTTTTTATTTTAATTATACCTAAAATAAAAAAAGGTAGTTAACATATATAATATGCTAACTACCATAATTGAAAGAATAAATTAAGGAAAGTTTCCTTGTATACCCCCACAAACACACAAACGATTCTTGTCAAAAAAAAAACACAATTCTTCCACGTGCAAATTCATTTATCAGATTCAAGATTGAA
The DNA here is from genome assembly GCA_019097785.1 of Fraxinus excelsior. Lineage (NCBI taxonomy): Eukaryota > Viridiplantae > Streptophyta > Magnoliopsida > Lamiales > Oleaceae > Fraxinus > Fraxinus excelsior. Next base: position 7,594,869 of record CM032639.1, on the reverse strand, counting down.
GGTAAGTGAAATACAATTATTTCAATGTTCAAAATTTACAGAAGTCAATATTATGAAATCATGGAGTTTAGTAGCGCAACGCACGAAATTAGAATCACGAAGTTCGATTTTTATAATTTCGTGTCTCATCAAGTATGTTCACGAATTTCTATTATTTTTATGTTATGTTATTTTACTTATTGAGATTATCATCTCACATGAAATATGTAATTATTTTATAGGTAATAAGTAATCAATGATTCGAGGCGGGTGAAAATTAGACGAGCAAACGACGGTGGTTAATGATTCAAATCATGTTATGGATTTAGGAATGTTTTGAAGTTTTATGATATCAAACATAAGAATCTTTATTGAAATCAAGAGAATCAATAACAAAATATTTCATACTCATAACCCTTCAAAAACTAAAATGATATCATAAAATTTCAAAACATTCCTAAATCCATAACATGATTTGAATCATTAACCACCGTCGTTTGCTTGTCTAATCTCCGTCCACCTCGAATTATTGATTACTCATTATCTATAAAATAATTATATATTTCACGTGAGATGATAATCTCAAAAAGTGAAATCACGTAATATAAAAATAACAGAAATCCATGAAATTCGTGAACATACTTGATGAGACACGAAATTATAAAAATCGAACTTCGTGATTCTAATTTCGTGCATTGCGCTACTAAATTCCATGGTTTCATAACATAATCATAATACTGACTTCTGTAAATTTTAAACATTGAAATACGTGTATTTCGCTTACTTTCAATCTTGAATCGGATAAATGAATTTGCACGTAGAAGAATTGTGTTTTTTCTTTGAAAAGAATCGTTTGTGTGTTTGGGGTGTGTGTGTGTGTGTGTATATATATATATATATATAATTACCATTTTTATACAAGGAAACTTTCTTTAATTTATTCTTTCAATTATTGTCGCCAACCAACCAAATTAGTGGTCACAAACAACCAAATTAGTTGTAACCACCACCAACATTATTTGTGACCACCACTTCGCCATCGCCATCGCCACCGCCTCCACCAGCGGCACCATCAACATCTCAAAACCAAAACCACACCCTCCACAACACCACTATCACCAAGACCTCTCATCGTCACACGCACAGCCAAAGTAAACAAAAAACACCCACATAACACACAACCTCGCCGCCACCAACTTCAAATCCACACTACCATCGCCCGATCTCCCGCCATACAATGGCACCGCACCCGATAAATCCAACTCGAAAATTGGAAAAAAAAAAGAAATCCAGATCTGCATCGGCGAGTCTAGATTTAGGTGGCTCGTTATTAGGGTCAATCTCAGAAAACGGTGCAGATATGTATTAGGCGTAGATGACGGATTGATTGGAAACAGAAGTGGCTCACAGCTTCTGTGAAGTGGTCGGCGGAAAACGTTGATGGTTGGATCGAACGACAGATGAGGGGAAGACGATTCGACATCGTGGCGACGGTTTAAAAAATCGGTTGGATCTGCGATAGAAGAACGTTGATGTAGAGGGAAGAAACGGTTGGATCTGCGAAAATCTAGGGAAAGAGACAAAAGAATATTGAATACAAGAGGGGGAGAGTAGAGGAAGAAGATCCAACGGCCGTGGAGGCGGCGGCGGCGTAGAGCAGAGAGACGGGCGACAGTATTGAGAGTGGAGATGTTGAGGGATTAATTGATTTTAGGGTTTGGGTAGATAGGGTATAGGGAGTTATATAAATGGATTTATTGTAAATAGATATAAAAATAAAAAAATAAAAAAAATTTAAAATTATTAATTAAAACCTGATTTTTATAATATGAAACTTTATTAAGGATTTATAAAAATGGTAACTTAAAAGTATGGTTGGGTGTAATTTCCCCTTTAAATTATCTTGGTCCAATATTCCTCTCTGACCCAAGTTTAAGTCCATTATCAGCTCAAATTAGTTATCCAAATTCTGGAGCATAGGGTTGTAGGGCTCAATAGTGTCAAACCTAAAACAAGTCATCTCCAAAACTCACTCACGTCTGGGCAAAAAAACCTCACAAGAAATCTAGCATTCAACTAGGTAAATCTTTTCACGTTTGAACAATTATTTTTCTTTGATTTCATCATCATCATCATTATCTTCTTCTAATCCACGTTGACACTGCACCAGTTTTTCAAATTTCAAGTCGCACATTCTCGAACCAGAAAAATCACTCGGCAAAAAAAAAATTTGTACAGGTAACTTCTTCGAAATTAATTTTCAGTTTCTTTGGAATTACATAATCTCGGTTTCATTTCAATACATATTCATAAATAAAAAAAAAAAAGAGAAGAAGAAAATGAAATATGTGAGTTTAATCTCATACTCCATTTCGGTTCAATCGCAACTCCAATTATTGCTCTCCATATATTGCTCTTCTTGTGATTGAAATTCTAGGTGCAGAAAACACTCGAAACTCGAGACTTCCAGCAGATTTTCTTGCCAAACGAGACATAACCCAGCCTCTATTCTCCCTCTCTAGCTTGGAACACTATCACACGAGCCACCATTTGCATTAAACTTCATTTCCATGTCATCAATTTTGGTTAGAAATTATTAAAATGTAAAACCCATTTGAAAATCCTCACAACCAGGAACTCTTCTGCGTGAAAATGGGATTTAGGGATGGGGGTTGGTTATAAATATTGAAAATTCATTTTTAAATCCCAAAGTTTGGCCAAAAGTTTAAGTTAGTCCCCTATTTGATTTTTACTCTTTCTTCACCCCTAAAATTTGATTATTCTTCAAATTAAATATAAATTACTTTCTAATTTTATTATATTGGCCCTAAATATTCTAATTTTGATAATTAGACCCTAAAGATTTAAAGAGTTATCAAATTACTCATTTCTTTACTTTCAAAAAAGTTCAATCAAGTCCCTAAAAGTTTTAAAGTATTAATTAAGACTTAGTATCCTAAATTATATTAATTTTGTTCTTGCTAGACGGGATCGCGAGAAAAGTTTAAAGTACAGTAACATCACATTCGTTCAATTTCAAGAAAAGGTTGAGGTGGTGTTTATATTTAAACAATTGTGGTTATTTTGTCCATGTTGATTCTTGATGTGCGATTGTGATTGTGATATTATGTTTATACATATGAAAAGATTGTCAGGGGCCGTAAATATGTCCGGGATCGAAAGTGGGTCCTTGAGGTTGTCACACAGTGCAAAATTGTCAAGCGTTATAATATGTTGTCAGGGACCGTAAATAGGTCTAGGATCGTAATTGGGTCCTTGGGGATGTCCCACAATACATATTTCTACAATATGTGGTATTGGTATTATATTCATAATTTGATTTCATGTTTAGATTTAACTTGGATTGATTGCTGTTTCTCCACTGAGTGTAATTTGTTATGCTCACCCCAATATTTTTCCATCTTTTCAGGTTTAGGAGTTTGGCAAGGCAAGACAATGTGCTAGGCAATCTTGATTAAATAATAGACCATTAAATTTATAAATTTTTGAAACAATTATTTTAATAGTCGATTTTCATTTTGTCAATTTAATCTCAAATTTTAGTATGTTTAGAAATTTGGCATTTTGCTTATTATATTTGGTATTGACACTTGGATGTGAGTAAATTATTCAAAAGATGTTTCCGCATTTAGTTCTAACTTGCTATAGTTTTAGAAAAAAAAAATATTTACGCATTTTGACGTCTATTGAAAATACTTATTTACATGATATTTCGACTTAAGTAGCGCTTTGAGTTAATAGAATTTGGGGCGTTACACTGAACCTTAGTCTCTATATAAAATGGTCCTTAAACTATGGTTATCAAAAAATATAGTCTCTATACTTGAGTTAATGTCAAGTAGAGAAATTTTTGGTTATTACATTACTAGTTAAGAGCATCTCCAAGGAACTCTTTAAACATGAGATGCTCTCTATTTTAAAGAGTCTAACATTTAAAATGATGCTATAAGAGACTCTTTAAATTAACATTTTAATTTAGAGATCTATAATTAAATGTATTCAAAAAGTTTCAATTTTCAATGTACGAAATCAATAAAATAATATAAAGAAAATCTAATTAAAATAAAAGATAAAGAAAAATAATAAATATTTGTTGGGAATAGTAAAATTAAGTGTTAAATATAAAGAGTTTGTTGGAGTACTTCAAAATTTTAACTCTTTAAATTTATAGATACTCTCCAAATGATAGAATATACTCTTTAAAAATAGAGTCTCTTGGAGATGGCTAGATTTTTATTTCGAGAGAAATTATATAAATACAATTCAATATGAATTCAATTTAAGAATAAAAAGGATAATACCCATAATGTATAAAATAATAAAATGATTCATAATACTTAAATCTAATTCGAAAACTATATGACATAAATACACTGTACGCATCTTAAAGATCCATATGACCATTTGTTTTATTTCTACGAGTAAGATTGTCGTACTCTTTTCTGTAAATTTGTATCGAAATATGAATATAAAATAAAACAAAACATTTAATCTCAAGACTCTTAGCTTCAGTTCTGATTTTATGTTTTAGGATACAATCCTTATTTTTGAAGGACAAAACATCATCAATTACACTTTGCTAGAATTAAACATTTTGATCCACAAAGTCATCGACTCTCAATAATTTTTTTTTTTTTTTTGATAACCGTGGATGTTCGGGCCAGCTTGCACGCACCTCGACTAATTCCACGGGGCCCTGAAGTTTACAGCTGTTTCTCACCTCAGTGGCCCTGAGGGGACTCGAACTGGTGACAATTGGGGAGCAAACCCAAGGGCTGACCAATTGAGCTACCCCTCAGGGTTCATCGACTCTCAATAATAACATTTATCGATGCCATTGCCATATTTGAGATTGACTACACACAACTATGGGTGTGTTTGAGCCATATTATTTTGGAAAAATGTATTCTGAAATAGTAAATTGATAAAGAATATGTGACTGAAAAATGGAATTAAGGGAGTGTATACAATTATAATTAAGGTTTACGTGATTTTTTATTTTATTATCTTATTTTCTTCCTATCTACAACATACTGAGAAGAATTCCTTCATAACCCATTCCTAATTTTATCAAAGTAATTATGTGCAATTGGGTAAACTTATGTAGCAAAACAAAGAACACTAATGAAATTCCATGCTAACAAGGAGAAACAATTAAATCCCGGTTAAATTTTAATACTCCCGACAGAAAATTAATGAAACATGTGCTGCGAATTAGATTTATACCTACTATGAGAGAACATTTTATTGTCCATTCTTTGATTTTTTCATTGGAGGCTTGGAAGATATTTCATTGTCGTCTTCTGAAGAGACCTCTTCTGGCTCATCAGGAACTTCAGTTGGAATATTATGTTTCGTTATGAAGTCCTTCAGTATGCTCATGCTCTGCTCCTTCACTGAAACCAATTGCTCAGAAAGAACCCCGTTGTTTGCCTGAATAGAGAATGTTTCTGATCCTAGGTGAATGGTGGCTCTAACACATGCAGGTACAGCATCTGTCAGCTGAGCTTCCATAATGCAGATTTTTGCCGCACCTGCATCATGAAATTCTTTATTAAAATCGTATTCATATTTAAACTTCACTTAGCTTGACTAATATCAAATCACACACTAGCTATTATAAAAGCATAGGCAGCAATAGTATGCTCCCAAAGCAAACATTGTTCAGATAAATATAGCGGGAACATACTAGGAAAAAAAACTTGGTAGGAATGATGGGGACAAATTAAGTTTGTTGGAATCTAGTGATGTTTCTTAACCTATGCATGTTGTTGCCTTCTTCAAAAATAAACAGTTTCAATTACGTTTAAAAATCATCGAAAATTTATGAATTTGGTGGACCAAAGGCACATTTAGAATATAAAGTCCTTTAATTTGAGTGAAATAGTAGAGGCTCTCAACCCATTTGTGTCCAAATAAGCTGGTCTCCAACTGTTGAAGTTTGTGGTAAGTTGGTCCACAGTGGGTGGTTGTCGTCAATTTAGCCATTAAAAGGAGAGTTGTACCCTTACTATAAATCAAAACAGAAAAATATACAGTGATAAAAGAAGAAATATGAAAAACAACTATTTTCTTTGTCCGCACACCACCCACCCCCCCCCCCCCCCCCCAGCCATGGACACCCCATCCCCACATCAAATTCCAGTTGGGGGTGGGGGTGAGGGACTGGGCAAGAGGGGTGAAACCAGGAATGAAGGAATCAAAACTAAAGGACGAAAACAGAAGAGGGGAAGCTGCTAGCTGTCAGTGGGGAGGGAAGAGTTGGAGATGATAAATGGGGTGGGAGTGAACTGCAGGGATGAGAAGAGGGGAAGGAATACATGTTTGCTTCTTCTTCTTGTTCTTCTTTTTTCTCATGTTTTTAAATGAGAAATTGAAGGCTGTCCAGCAATAAATGGTACATCTGGAAAGAATATAAGGGTCCGTTTGATACGCCGTGAATTCCATGGAAAATGGAAAATTTTTCCCACTTTTTAGCTGTTTGATGCGTCTTCTTTTCCAGGGAATTCGTTTTCCACCTATTTTCTAGGTACAATCATTTGATGCACAAAAGCTTGATTTTGTTTTCCCACCTATTAGGTGGGAAAACATTTTCCACCTTTTTTTTTTAGCAATAACAACAAATTCTATCAACTATTGCAAAAAATGATTTTCACTTTTGTTGACAATTTTTATACAAAACAAAGTCAAACGAATATGATATTTTTTTCTAATTGTTTAAAAAAAATTTTTTTTTTACTTTTTGGTAATTGGAACAAATTCTAGACTCAGTGGTGGAAAAAATTATCATTTTAATGGACAATTTCCATAAAAAATGAAGTTTAAACGGACACCAAACTTTCAACATTTTCCAGGTGGAAAATTATACCAATCAAACACAATTAATTACAATTCCCAGTAAAACAAATTCTAGGCATTTCAATTCCCTGGAATTCATTTTCTTTCCACCCATTTTCCACCTTTGCAATCAAACGGACCCTAATTGGAAAAGAAGAAAAGACAAGAAAAGAAGAATAGAGGATCAGGTAAGAGAAACAGCTTATGAATCTCTCTGAGGCAGACAATATAACCTTAGAATCATGCCAAGGCATTCTAGGCATCTCTCTTGGAATATAATTAATGTAGCCTCACAGTTAAAGATGCAAAACTAAAGGATGAAAACAAAGGAGGAGGGGACGCTGTTAGCTGCCAGTGGGGAGGGAAGAGTTGGAGATGATAGATGGGGCGGGAGTGAACTGCAGGGATGAGAGGTGGAGGGGAAGGAATACATGTTTGCTTCTTCTTCAATTTTTTTTTTTTTTTTTTTTAAAATGAGAAGTTGAAGGCTGTCCAGCAATAAATGGTGGTACATCTGGAAAGAATATAATTAGAAAAGAAGAAAAGACAAGAAAAGATCAGGTAAGAGAAAGAGCTTACGAATCTCTCTGAGGCAGACAATATAACCTTAGAATCATCAATCATGCCAAAGCCTTCTAAGCATTTCTCTTCAAATAAAATTAATGTAGCCTCACAGTTAAAGATGAAAAACTGCAGGAAAAAAATATTTTCTACTAACAAAGGGGGAGAATCAGTCATCATTCAACAATTTTCTACTAAATCAAGGTTCATAATTGAGGAGGGAAAGATTCCATACTTAAAAACACTTCAAACTAAATGTTGAGTTTCCTCCTTCTATGGGAGGATAATGCATAATGCAGGCAATGAAAGTCTTGAGAAAATAAACTACAAACATGAAAGATGAAATTCTTCTAAGCTCTAAGACGGGCTCTTTAACGATCCCTTATCTAGTAATTTTTCTTTTGATTAGTACTTTTTTCGTCAATGATCCATGGTATTAAACAAAATATATTGCTATGGTTATACTTGGTTTCTGGGAGCATTTTATTCTTTATCCAACTTGTCTACTAATGGTCGCATGTCAACATAAAGGAGGACGGTTGCGGTAGGTTAGGGAACATCATAACACATAGTCACAACTACGCCATCTATCCCTCAAACATTTTGTTACCTGCACTGAAACACAATGTATCGGACCCCAGAAGTGGACAAGTATTAATCATGGAATATCCCATAAATGGCTCTACATGATAGCACCCATTGAAGAAAGCAATAGTTCCCATTCTCTACGAGGTGTAAATTGGTAAAGAAGACAGTAGTGTTATGTTTAGGAAAAAAAAACGACATAGCTTGTATACAAGAAGTAAAATGGATGGAGATAACTGAAAAGTGCAAAAATGGGTTAGAAGTTATCACTAGTCCAAGTTTCAAAGGTAATATTGTAGAGTTCAAATGTAAGAGATAAGATTATATACTGTTCCCGGTCCTTTCTATATAATTATTCATAATTTGTACTAATATGCAAAAGAACGTTAATCCTAAACCCTAAAATCCAGTTCTCAAAACAGCAAAACTAAAATCACCGGACAAAGAAAAAATATTTCAAAAATTGGAGAATTAAATTTACTTCTCCACAAATCCTAATTTTGAATTCTATAAATTCCCACAAGCAAAGGCAAAAACTAAAGCAATTCAATATGCGCGAATATTTAGGAGTACAAAACAAAATCGAAAGACGAATACGAAAAACAACCTGGTAAGACGGAGTTTCCAATACTGTGGACAATTGCTGCGTCAAAATCGGTCGCCCCCTTTGTTTTTTCTTCACCCCGTGTTCTTTGCAGTCTCGTCAACTGCAGGGGATGAAGAGCCTGTTTGTCGCCCTTTTTTTTCAGAAATTATATTTTCACCCACCAAGTTTTAATAATACTAATTTGGACCATCAGATATTTTCAATTTATAAAGGAACTACTCCTCCGTATTGAGCAATTCAGTTAAAAAAATTAAAGTATAATGGCACCAATATTACATACAGTTTAAATTGGCGGGGTGGGGCGTGACGGACCCCACCCCGAATCTGTCCCGTGAAGGATAAAAAATAATAATTAACTACAAATTAAAAAAAAAAAAATCAGTAAAATGAAAATTTTTGAAAAAAAAAAAAATTAACGGGGCAAGCCCGCCCCCGAACCCACCTCGCCCCGTTTAAGGTGGGGCAGGATGGGGGAGTGGCGGGGCAGGACGGGGTGGCCCACCCCCATTGCCATCCCTACCATTTATGCCATATTCTTTAAAATTCGTATTTACAGAAATCGTTTTTAATAACACATTTTTTAATAAAATAATTTTACATGTACGAAAATTTATTATTATAAAATTTATTTTTTCGAAAAATGACTTAATAAAAATGAAAATTAAAAAAAAAAAAAAAAAGATTTGGGATGGGGACGGGCATGTTCTCCGTCCACTCAATTCCACAGTGGAGAAGTGGAATATCCGTCCCACTTGGTGTGTGACAGGATCAAATATTTTGCCATCCTTAAATTTTCTCTTATATTAAACATGAGTACTATTTGTCGAGGCTTGTTTTGTTAGAATAAATCTACCTAATTTAAAGCATTAAAATTATTTCTTTATATTACTTATGAGATCTTATGCACCAACTTATTTGGCATTGTTTATAATTTATTTATAATCGATCAAGTTACATTTTTATTCACAAATTTCCTGAAAACTCATAAATATTATTCACTTATTCATCTCTAATTTTCATTTAGCCCTCGTTTGACACCCATTATTTAATGTTATAATTTTTGAAATGGTATATTTTTTTTTTATAAAATGTGTGGTTGAAAATAAAGGAAATTTTTTTTGACATGTATAATATTATTTTATTGAAAAATGTGCGATTAAAAAGAAGAGAGAAAAATGTATTATAAATTTAATGTGGGCCAAACGGGGGCTAACACCGATTATAAACAACTCCAAAATATGCTTAAATAAATTCCATTAATTTTAAGGGGTTGTTCTTTTCGTGTTTCAATTTTTAGTTTTGAGTTTTGAATCCATTTTGATTGAAAATGCGTTCTTTTTGTCATTTTGAAAAATTATTTTCAAAAATAAAAAAAAAGAAATTTTGGTTTGGTTTTAATTGAAAACAGCCAAAATGATTTTTTTTTTTTTTTTTACGTTTTCAGTTTTCTTTGTAAATCTTAAACTCGTTCTTGGAAATTCGTTTCTGAAAATAGGTAACTAAACGTGTTTTCAATGTTTTTGAAAACTGAAAATGAATTGGAAATATCAAAGAGAACAGACCCTAAGTTTCTAAGCTTATAAAAGTTCTAAATCTTTTCGATTTCATGTATGCCCATGAATCCTTTTTCATTCAAGTTTCATGCATGTTTATTTTTTAAAATTCAAGGATGTTCATGCATTTATTTCGGATGAAATTAATTATTTTTCTCAATTCATAAATTTCTTATTCAATTACATAGTTCCTAGATAGGGGCCAAGTCCCAAGTGAACCAAAAAATGATGTCGTGCTGTTAAGGGATATATATCCCACATCGATAAATGAGGTTGACACAGACCAATTAATACAGATGTTGGGCTATTTCTCTTAATAAGGTTGACCTTTTAAGATAGAACCACAAATCTTAACATGGTATCAGAGCCCATTATGCTCCAACAAGCGATTCAAGACAGAGGAAGAGGGAGAGAAAAGAGGAGAAGAGAGAAGGAAGAGAAAAGAGAGAGGCAGAAAGGGAGAAAGAGAGAGAGAGAAAGAGAGAGCAGAGAGAAACAGAAGGACAGAGCAGAGAAGAAAAGAGAGGGGAGAGAGAAGAAGAGAGAGGAAAGGAGAGAGAAGAGAAGAAAAGAAAGAGGAGAGAGAGAAGGGAGAGAGGAAAGAAGAGAAGAAAAAGAAAGAGAAGAGAAGAAAGAAAGAGAGAGAAGAGAGAGAAAGGAAGAAAAGAGCAGAGAGAGAGAGAGAGAAAGGAAAAAAAAGAAAAGAGAGGAAAAGGAAGAGAGAGAAGAGAGAAGAGAAAAGAGGAAGGAAAGGAGGAAGAAGAGAGAAGAGCAGAACAGAGAGAAAAGAGAGAAAAGAAAAGGGGGAACAGAGACAGAAAGAAAAAAAGAAAAAGAGCAGAAAGAAGAGCAGAAAGAAGAGAAGAGAGAAAAAGAGAGGGAGAAAGAGAGAAAAAAAAGAGAAGGAGAGAGAGAAGAGAAAAAAAAGAGAAAAGAAAGGGAAAAGAGAAGAGAGGAAAGCAGAGAAGAGAAGAAAAGAGGAAGAGAGAGAAAGCAAAAGAGAGAAAGAGCAGCAGAGAGAAAGCAGAGGAGCACAGGAAAGAGAGAAGAAGAAGAAGAGAGAGAGAAGAAGAAAGAGCAGAAGCAGAGAAGGAGAGGAGAAACAGGAAAGAGGGGAAGCAAGAAAGAGAAAGAGAAGAAGAGAGCAGAAAAAGAGAGAAGAAGAGAAGAAAAAAAGAAAAGAGAAAAAGGAAAAAGGAAGAGAGAAAAAAGCAAAAGAGAGAAGAAGAGAGGGAGGGGAGGGGAGAGAGCAAAGAGAGAAGAGAGAGAGAGAAAAAAAGAAAAGAAGAGAAGAAGGAAGCAGAGAAAGAAAAAAAGAGAGAAAAGGGGGGGGCAGAGAAAAAAGAGAAGAGAGAGCAGAGAAAAAAAGAAAAAGAGAAAAAGAGAGAGAGAGAAGAGCAAAGAGAAGAGGAGAGACAGAAGAAAGAGAGAGAGAGAGAGGAAAAGAGACAGGAGAGAGAGAGAGAGAAGAGAAGAAAGAAGAGAAGAGAGCAGAAGAGAAGAAAGAGAAGAAGAGAAGAGAGAAGAAAGAGAGAAAGAAGAGAGAGAGAGAGAGAAAGAGAGGAGAGAAAAGAAAAGAGAGAGAAAAGAGAGAGAAGAAGAAAAGAGAAGCAGAGAGAGGAAGAGCAGAGGAGAGGAAAGAAAGGAGAAGAGGAGAAGAAGAAAGAGAAGAAGAGAGAGAAGCAGAAGAGAGAGAAGAGAAGAAGAGAGAGGAAAGAGAGAGAGAGAGAAGAAAAAGAGAAGGAAGAAAGAAGAGAGAGGAAAGAGAGAAGAGAGAAAGAAGAAAAAAGAGAGAAGAGACAGAGAGAGAAAGAAGCAGAAAAAGAGAGAGGAAAAGAGAGAAGAAAGAGAAGGGGAGAGAAAGAGAGTCAGAGCAGAGAGAGGAAGAGAGAGAAAACAGAAAAAGAAAAAAGAGAAGAGAGAGAGAGAGAGAAGAGAGAGAAAAAAGAGAGAAGAAGAGAGAGAGAGAGAGAAAGAGAGAAGAGAGGAGAGAGGAGAAAAGGAGAGAGAGAGAGAGAAAAGAGAGACAAAAAGGAAGAGAGAGAAAGAGGAGAAGAAGGAGAGGAGAAAGAAGAAGAAGAGAAGGAACAGAAAGAGAGAAGAGCAGAAGAGAAAAGAGAAGAGCAGAGAGAGAGAAAAGAGAGAGAAGAGGAGGAGAGAGAGGAAAGAGAGAGAGAGAGAAAAGGAAAGAGAGAGAGGAGAAAGAAAGAGAGAGAGAGAAGAGGAAGAGAGGGAGAGAGAGGAGGCAGAGGAGAGAGGGGGAGGAAGAGAGGAGAGAGAGAGAGAAGGAGAAGAGAGAGAAGAGAAGAGGAGAGCAGAAGAGGAAAAGAGAGAGAGAAGAGAAAGAGAGAGAGAGGAGAGAGGGGAGAAGAAAGGAGGAAGGAAAGAGAGGAGAGCAGGAAGAAGGGGCAGAAGAGAGAGGAAAGAGAGAGAGAGAGAGAAAGAAAGAAAAAAAAAGGAGAAAAAAAGAGAGAGAGAGAGAGAGAGAGAAAGGGAAAGGAGAGAGAGGAAGAGAGAAGAAAGAGAGAGAGAGAAAGCAGCAGCAGAGAGAGAAAAGCAGAAAGAGAGAGAAGAAAGAGAGAAAAGAAAAAAGAGAAAGAGAAGGAGGCAGGAGGGAGAAGAGAGAAGAGAAAGAGAAGAGAGAGAGAAGAGAAAAAAAAGAGAGAGAGAAAGAGAGAGAAGAGAAAGAGAAGAGAGAGAGAAAGGAAGAGAGGAGAAGAGGGAGCAAGAAGAGAAAAGGGAGAGAGAAAAAAAGAGCAGGGGAGAGAAGAGAGAGAAAAAGGAGAGAGAGAAAGAGAGAGGAAAGAGAAAGAGAGAGAGAAAAAGGAAGAAAGAGAGAGAGGAAAAGAGAGAGAGAGAAGAAGAGAACAGGAGAGAGGAAAAAGAGAGAGAAGAGAAAGAGAAGAAAGAGAGAGAGAGAAGCAGAAGAGGAGAAAGAGAGAGAGGCAAGAGAGAGAGAAGAGAGAGAGAAGAGGGAAGAAAGAGAGAGGAAAGAGAGAAAGGAGAAAAAGAGAGAGAGGGGAGAGAGAGAAGAAAAAGGAGAAAGGAGGAAGGGAGAAGAAGAGAGAGAGAGAGGGAGAAGGGGGAAAGAGGGGGGAAAAGAAAGCAGGAAAAAAGAGGAAAGAGCAGAGAGAGAGAAGAAGAGAGAAAGGAGAAGGAAAGAGAAGAAAGGAGCAGAAAAAAAAAAAAAAGGGAGGCAAAGCAGAAGAAGAGAGAGAGGAGGGAAGGAAAGAGAGGAGGGAAGAAAGAAAGAGAGAGAGAAGAAAAAAGAAGAAGAAAGAGAGAGAAGAGAGAGAGAGAAGAAGAGAAAGAGAGAGCAAAAAGCAGAGAGGAGGAAAGAGAGGGAGAAGAGAGAGAGGAAGAAGAGAGAGAGGAGAGAGAGAGAGCAGGAAGAGAGAGAAGGGAAGAGAAGAGAGCAAAAGAAGAGAGAGAGAGGAAAGAGAAAAGAGAGAAGAGAGAAAGGAGGAAAGGAGGAGCAAAGAAAGAAGGAGAGAGAGAAAGGAGAAGGGAGAGAGAAAGAAGAGACAGAAGAGAGGAGAACAGAGCAGAGAGAAGACAAAGGAAAGACAGAAGAAAAGAGAAGAAAAAGACACAGGAAAAGGAGCAGGAAAAAAAAGAGAGAGAGAAAAGCAGGGAAGAGAGAGCAGAGAGAAAAAGAGAGAAGGGAGAGAAGAGAAGAAAAAGAAAAAGAGAGGGAGAAAGGCAAGAAAAGGAGAGGAGAGAAAAGAGAAAGAGAAAGAGAAGGAGAGAGAAGAAAGGAGAGAAAAGAGAAGAGAGAGAGAAGAGAAGAAGAGGAGCAGAGAGAAGAGAGGAAAAAGGGACAGAGAAAGGAGAAAGAGCAGGGAAAGCAAAAAGGGAAAGAAGAGAAGAGAGAGGGAGAGAGAAGCAAAGAGAGAAAGAGAGAGAGAAAGAGAGAGAGAAGCAGAGGAGAAGAGAGAGGAGGGAGAGAGAGAGAAGAGCAAGAGAGAGAGAAAAGAAGAAAAAAAAAAGAAGAGAGGCAGAAGAAAGAAGAGAGAGAGAAGAAGAGAGAGAAGCAGAAGAAGGAAAGGAGAGAGAAGAGAAGGGAGGGAGAGGAAAGAAGAGAGAAGAAGGAGAGAAGAAAAAAGAGAGAGGAAGAGAAGAGAAGAGAGGAGAAGCAGAGAAAGAAAGAGGAAGAAAAGAGAAAAGAGAGGGGAGCAGAGAAAAAGGAAAAAGGAGAAAAAGAAGGAGAGCAAGGAAGAAAAGAAAGAAGAGAAGAGAAGAAAGGAGAGAAGAGAGAAGAGGAAAGAAGAGAAGGAGAGAAAGGAAGAAGAAAGGGAGGAGAGGGAGAAAAAGAGAAAAAGGGGAGAAAGAAAAAAGAGGAGAGAGAAAAGAGAGAGAAGGAGGAAAGAAAGAGAGAGCAAGAAGAAGAAAAAGAGGAGAGAGAGCAGGGGAAAGAGAAGAGAAGAAAAAAAGGAAAGAGAGAGAAGAAAGAGAGAAGAAAAAAAAGAGAAGAAGAAGAAAGAGAGAGAAGAGAGAAGAAAGAAGAGAGAGGGGGGAAAGAAGAAAGAAGAGCAGGAGAGAGGAGAAAGAGAGAAGAAAGGGGAGGAAAAGGCAAGGCAAAGAAGAGGAGAGAAAAAGAGGAGCAGAGAGAAGAAAGGGGAAAGAGAAGAGAGAGAGAAGAGAAGAGAGAAAGAAAAGAGAGAGAGAGAAGAAGAAGCAAAGAGAGAGAAGAGAGGAGGAGAGAAGAGAGAGGGCAGAGAGGAAGAGAGAGAAAGAGAGAAGAAAGAGAGAGAGGGAGAGAGAAAAGAGAGAGAGTCAGAGAGAGAGAGAGAGAAAAAGAAGAAGAGAGAGAGAAGAGAAAGAGAGAGAGAGGAAGAAGAAAGGGGAGAAGGAGGAGCAAGAAAGAAAAGAGAGAAGGAGAGAGAGAGGAAAGAGAGCAGAGAAGGAGAGGAACAGAAGAGAAGAAAAGAGGAAAAAGAGAGAGAAAAGAGAGGGAGAGGAAAAGAAAAGAAGAGAGGGGCAGCAGAGAGAGAAAGCAGGAGAAAAAAAAAAGGAAAAAGAGAGAAAAAAGGAAGAGAGAGGAAAAAGGAGAGAAGCAGCAAGAGAAAGAGGAGAAGAGGAGAGAGAGGAGGAGAAAGAGAGAAGAGAGAAAGAGAAAAGGCAGGAAAGAGAGAGAGGAAGAAGAAAGGGAGAACAGCAGCAGGAAGAGGAGAGAGAGAAGGAGAGGAGAGGGAAAGAGAGAAAAAGAAAGAGAGAGAAAAGAGAGAGAGAAAGAGAAGAAGAGAAAGAGAGAAAGAGAGAGAAGAGGAGCAAGCAAGAAGAGGAAAGAGAGAGAAGAAAGAGAAGAGCAGGGGAAAAAAGAGAAAGAGAGAGAGAGAGAAGAGAGGAGAAAAAAAAGAAAGCAGGAAAAAAAAGCAGGAGAAAAAAAAAAAAGGAAAGAGGAGAGAGAAGAGGGAAGAAGAGGGAAAGAGAGGTCAGAGAGAGAAGAGAAGAAAAGAGAGAGAAAGAGAGAAGAAAGAAAGAAAGAGCAGAGAGAAAAGAAAAGAAAAGAGAAAGAGAGAGAGGAGAGAAAAGAAAGAGAGAGAGAAGAGAAGAGGAGAGGGAAAAAAGAAGAGGCAGAGAGAGAGAGGAGAGGAGAGGGAAGAAAGAGAAAAAGAGAAGGAGAGAGAGAGAGGAGACAGAAAGAGGAGAAGAGAGGAAGAGAGAAGAAGAACAGGAGAGAGAGGAGAGAGAGAGAGAGAAGAGAGAGAGAGAGGAGAGAGAAGAAAAAGAAAAGAAAGAGAAAGGAGAGAAGAGAAGGAGAAGAAGAAAGAGAAGAAGGAGCAAGCAGAAGGAGGAGAAAGAGCAAAAGGAAAAAGCAGAAAAAAGAAGAGAGAGAGGAGCAGAGAGAAGAGAGAGAGAGAAAGAGAGGGAGAAGAGAGGGGAGAGAAAAGAGAGAGAAGAGAGAGAGAGAGAGAGAGGAAAAACAGAGAGAGGAAAAGAGCAGAGAAAAGAGAGGGGAAGCAGCAAGAAAAGAACAGAGAGAAAAAAAAGAGAGAGAAGAAAAGAAGAAGAAGCAAAGAAAAGAAAAAGAGAGAGCAGAAGAGAAAAAAGAAAGAGAGAGAAGGAGAGAGCAGAAGAGAAGAAAAAAAGAGAGAGAGGAAGGAGAAGAGAAGAAAAGCAGAGAGAGACAGAAGAGAAAAAAGAGGAGGAAAGAAGAGGAGAAGAGAGAGAAGAAGCAGAGAAGCAGAGCAAGAGAGAAGCAGAGAAAGGAAAAGAAAGAGAGAGAAAGAGGAGAAAGAGAGGAGAGAGAGAAGAAAGAGAGGGGAGAAAAAGAGAGAAAGGAGAAGAGAGAAGAGAGAAGGAGAGAAAGAGAGAAAGAGAGAGAGAAAGAGAAAAGAAAGAGCAGGAAAAAAAAAGGGAGCAGAGAAAAAAGAGAGAGGGGAGGAAGAGAGGAGCAGAAGAGAAGAGAAGAGAGAGAAAAGAAGAGAGAGAGAGAGAGAGAGAGAAGAAGAGAGAGAGAGAGAAAAGAAAAGAAAGAAGAAGAGAGAGAAAGAGAAGAAAGAGGAGAGAAGAGAAGAGAAGAGAGAGAAGAGAGAAGAAGAAGGGAAGAGGCAGAAAGAAAAAGAGGGGAAAAGAAAAGAGAAAGAGAGAAGAAAGAAGAGAAGAGAGGGAGAGGGGGAAGAAAGAAAAAGAAGAGGAGAGAGAGAGCAGAGCAGAGAGAAAAAAAGGAAGGAGGGGGAGAGAGAACAGCAAGAGAAGAGAGAGAGAGCAGAGAGGAGAGAGAGAGAGAAAAAAAAAGAAGAGAGAGAGAGAGAAGAGAGCAGAGAAAAAGAAGCAGGAAGAGCAGAAAGAAAAGCAGAAAGGAAAAGAGAGAGAGAAGAGAGAGAGAGAAGAAGCAAGAGAGAGAGAAAGAGAGCAGAGAGAGAAGAAAGAAGGAGAGAAGAAGAGAGAGGCAGAGAGAAAGAGAGAGAGAGAGAGGGCAGAAGAAAAGAAGAGAGAGAGAAGAGGAGGAGGAAGAGAAAGAAGAGAGAAAGAGAGAGGAGAGAAAGAAGAGAGAAAAGAGGAGAGAAAAAGACAGGGAGAGAGAGAAGAGAAGAGAGAAAGAGGAAAGAAAGAAGGAGGAGAAGAAAAGAGAGAAGAGAGAAAGAGAAAAGAGAGAGAGAAGAGAGAAGAGAGAGAAAAGAAGAGAGGGGAGAGAGAGAGAGAAAGAGAGAGAAAAGAGAAGAGGAGAAAAAGAGAGAGGAAAGAGAGAAAAAAGAGGAGGAGGAAGAGAAGAAGAGGGAGAGAGAAGCAGAAGAGAGAGGAAGAGAGAGGAAAGAAGAGGAGAGAGAAGAGAAAGAGAGAGGAAGAGCAGAGAGAGCAAAGGAAAAGAAAAAGAGAAGAGAAAGAGAAGAGAGAGAAGGGAGAGAAGAGAGAAGCAGAAGCAGAAGAGAGAAGGGAAGAAGAGAGCAGAAGCAGCAGAAAGAGAAGAGAGAGAAGAAAGAAGAAGAGAAGAGAGAAAGGAAGAGAGGAGGAGGAGAAAGCAGGGAGGAAGAGAGAGAGAAAAGAGAGAGAGAGCAGGAAAGGAGAGAGAGAAAAGAAGACAGAGAGAGAGGAGAGAGAGAAAAGAGAAGAAAAAAGAGAGGAGAAGAGAGAGAGAGAGAGAGAGAGAGAGAGAGGGGGAAGAGAGAGAGGAGAGAGAGAAGAGGAAAAAAAAGAGCAGAAAAGAGAAGAGAAAAGAGAGAAAAGAAAAGAAAGAAGCAGAGGAGAGGAGGAGAGAAAGAGCAGAGAGGAAGAGAGAGAGAAAGAGAAGAGGAGAGGAGGAGAAGAAGGAAAAGAGAGAAGAGAGAGGGAAAGGAGAGAAAGAGAGAGAGAGAGAGAGAGAGAAAGCAGAGGGAGGAGGAGAGACAAGGGGAGGAGAGAGAGAGAGGGAGGAGAGAGAAGAGAAAGAAGAAAGAGAGAGAAAAAAGAAGAAGAGCAGAAAGAGAGAAAAAGAGAGGAAGGAGAAAGGAAAGCAGAAAGAGGAGGAGAAGGGCAAGAAAAGAAAAAAAAAAAGGAGAGGAGAGCAGAGAAAAGAAAAGAGAAAAGAGAAAGGAGAGAGAGAGAAAAAGAAAAAAAAAAGAGGAGAGAGGAAAGAGAGAGAGGAGGAGAGAGAGAGGAGAAAAGAAGAAAGAGAGAGAGAGCAGAGAGAGAGAAAGGGAGAGAGAGAGAGAGAGAGAGGCAGAAAGAGGAGAGACAAAGAGAAAGCAAAAGAGAGGAAAAGGGGAGAGAAGGAGAAGAGAGAGAGAGGAGGGAGAGAAGAGAGGAGGAGGAGAGGAGAAAAGGAGAAGAGAAAAAAAGAGAGGAGAGAAAAGAGAGAAGAGAGAGGAGGAAGAAAAGAGAGAGAAAAGAAGAGAGGGGAGAAGGAGAGAGGGAGAGAAGAGAGAGAGCAGGGAGAGGGAAGAGAGAAGAGAGAGAGAAAGAGAAGAGAGAAGAGAGAAAAGAGGAGAGGAGAAAACAGAGAGAGAGAGGAGAAGAAAAGAAGAAAGAGAGAGCAGAGAGCAGAGGAGAGGAGAAGAAGAGAGGAGAAGACAGAGAAGAAAGAAGAAAGAAGAGCAAGAAGAGGAAGAGAAAAGGAAGAGCAAGAGGAGAAGAAGAGAGAAAGAGAGAGAGAAAGGCAGAGAGAAGGAGAGAGAGAGAAAAAGAAGGAGAAGAGAAAGAGAGGGCAGAGAGAGAGGGAGAGAAGAGGAGAGAGTAAAAGAGAGGGAGAAGAAGAGAAGAGCAGGAGAGAGAGAAAGAAGAA
The DNA here is from genome assembly GCA_019097785.1 of Fraxinus excelsior. Classification (NCBI taxonomy): domain Eukaryota; kingdom Viridiplantae; phylum Streptophyta; class Magnoliopsida; order Lamiales; family Oleaceae; genus Fraxinus; species Fraxinus excelsior. Next base: position 7,576,022 of record CM032639.1, on the reverse strand, counting down.
AGGAGAAAAAAAAGAAGAGAGGAAAGAGAGAGAAAGGAAGGAGAAAAAGAGAAGAGAGAGAGAAGAGAGAGAAGAGAGAAAGAGAGGAGAAAAAGAGAGCAGAGAGAGAAGAAGCAGGAGAGCGAGAAGGAAAGGGGGAGAAAAGGAAAAAAAGGAGGAAGAAGGAGAGAGAGAAAGAGGAAAGAAAAGAGGAGAGAGAAAAGAAGAGAGAGAAGAAGAAGAGAAAGAGAAAAAGAGAGAGAGGAAGGAAAGAGAAAAGAGGAGAGAAAGAAGCAGAGAGAGAAGAGGAGAAGAGAAAAGGGAGAAGAAAAAGAAGAAAAGAAAGAGAGAAGAAGGAAGAGCAGAAGCAAAAAAGAAAGAAGAGAGGAAACAGCAGGAGAGAGCAGAAGAGAGAAAGAGAGAGAAGAGAGGAGGAAAAGAGGGAGAGAAGAGAAAAAGAAGAAGAAAGAGAGAAAAAAGAGGAAAGGAAGGCAGAGAACAAAGAAAAGAAGAAAGGAGAGAGGAAGAGACAGAGAAGGAAGAGAGAGAAGGGAGAAGAAGGAAGAGAGAGAGGAGAAAAAGAGAAGAAAAAGAAGGGGAGAAAAGAGAGAGAGAAGAGAGCAGAGAAAAAAAAGAAGGAGAGAGAGAGAAAGAGAGGGAGGAGAGGAAAAGGGAGAAAGAAAAAAAAAAGAAGAGAGAGAGAGAAAGGAAGGAGAGGAAAAAGAAAAAGAAGAGAAAGAGAGGAAAAGAAGAGAAAGAGAAGAGAGAAGAAAGAAGAGAGCAGAGAGGAGAGCAGAAGAAGAGGAGAGAAGAGAAGGAGAGAGAAGAAGAGAGGGAGAGAGAAAAAGAGAGAGAAAAGAGAGAAAGAAAAAGGGAAAGAAGGAAGAAAAAAAAGAAAGAGGAAGAGAGGAGAGAGAGAAAAGAAAAGAGGAGAGAGGAGAGAGAGAGAGGAGAGAGAAAGAGAAAAAAGAGAGAAAGAAAGAAAAGGAAGGAGAAAGGAGAGAAGAGAGAAGGAAGAGAGAAAGAGAAGAAGAGGAAAGAAAGGACAGGAAAAAGAGAGAGAGAGAGAGAAAGAAGAGAGAGAAAAAAAGAGAGAGAAGAGAAAAGAGAGGAAAAGAGGAAGCAGGCAGCAGGAAAAAAGGAAAGAGAAGAAGAAAAGAAGAGAAGAGAGAGAGAAGAGAGGAAGAAGCAAAAGAGAAAAAAGAGAGAGAGAGAAGGAGAGAAGCAGAAAGAAGGAGGAGAAAGAGAGAGGCAGGGGAGAGGCAGAGAAGGAAAGGGAGCAGAGGAGAGAAAAGCAGGAGAGAAGAGAGGAGAGAGAAGAGAGAAAGAAAAGAGAAGAAAAAGCAGAAGAAGAGAGAGAAAAGGAGAGAGAGGAGCAAGAAAGAGAGAGCAGAGGAGCAGGGAAGAAAAAGAAAAAAAGAGAGAAAAGGGAGAGCAGAGGAACAGAAAGGAGAGGAAAAGGGAGAAAAAGGGCAAGAAAAAGAGAGCAGAGAGGAAAGAAGAGAGAAAAGAAAGAGAGAAAGAGGGAGAGAGGAAAGCAGAGAGGAAAAGAAGAGAGAAGAGAGGAAGAGAGAAGCAGAGAGAGAAAAAAGGAGAAGGAGAGAGAGAGAGAGAGCAGAGAGAGAGAAAGAAAAAGAAAAGAAGAGCAGAGAGAGGCAGAGAAGAGCAGAAAGACAGAGGAAGGAGAAAAAGCAGAGAGGAAGAGAAGAAGCAGGAAGAGAGAGAGAGAAGAGAGAGAAAAAGGGAGAGAGAAGGAGAGAGGGAAAGGCAGAGAAGAAAAAAGAGAAAAGGAAAGAAAGGGAGAAAAAGAAGAGAAAGGAGAGAGGAGGAGCAGAAGGAAAGAAGAGGAAGAAGAAGAAGAGAGGAGAAGAGAGAAGAAGGAGAAGAGAGAGAAAGAAGAGGAGAGGAAAGAGAGCAGAGAAAAGAGAGAGAGAAAGAGAGAGAAAAAAAGAAAGAGAGAAAGGAGAGAAAAGAGAGAAGAGAGAAGAAAAGGAGAGAAGAGAGAGAGAAAGCAGAAGAAAAGAAGGAGAAGGGAAAAAGAGAGAAGGAGAGCAGGAGGAAAGAAAAGAGAGAGAGAGAAGAGAAGAGGAGAGCAGAGAAAAGAAAAAAGAGGAGAGAGGAGAGAAGAGAGAGAAAAGAAGAAGAAAGAGAGAGAAAAGAGAGAGAGAGCAGAAAAGAAGAGCAGAGAAGAGGAAGAGAGAGAGAAAGAGAAGAAGCAGAGGAGAGAAGAGAAGAGGAAAAAAGAGAGAGAGAGAGAGAGAGAGAGAGAAGAGAGAGAGAGAAGAAAAGAGAAAAAAAGAAGCAGAAGAGAAGAGAAAAGAGAGAGAAAAGAGAGAAAAGAGAGAGAAGAAAGAGGAGAGAGAGGAAGCAGAGAGGAAGAGAGGAGAAAAGCAAAGAGAGAAAAGAGACAGGAGAAGAGAAGAAAGAAAGAGAGAGAGAGGAGAGAAGAGAAGCAGAGAGAAAGAAGAGGAAAAAGAGGAGAAAGAAAAAAGAAAGAAAAGGAGGAAGAAAAAAGAGAAAGAAGAAGAAAAGAGAGAAGAAAAGAGGAGAGAAGGAGAAAGAGAGCAGAGAAAGGAAGGAAGGAGAAAGAAAGAGGAGAGAGAAGAGAGAAAAGAGAAGAAAGAGAGGAGAGGGGAAAGGGAGAGAAGAGGAAAAAGCAGAGAGAGAAAAGGCAAAGAAGAAGAGAAAGAGAGAGAGAGAGAGAGAGAGAAAGAAAAAGAAAAAAGAAGGAGAGGAGAGAGAGAGAAAGAAGAGAGAGAAAGAGAAGAGAAGAGAGGCAGCAGAGAGAAGGAAGAAAAGAAGCTCGAAGAGAGGGAAAGAGAGAGAACAGAGAAGAGAACAAAGAAGCAGCAGAGAGAGGGAAGACAGAAAGGCAAGAGAGAGAAAAGAGAGAAGAGGAGAGCAAGGAGAGAGAGAGAGAGAGAGCAGAAAAAGAGAGAGGGAAAAGAAGCAGAGAGAGAGAAGAGAGAAGAGAGAGAAAGAGAGAGAAGCAGGAACAGGAGAAGAGAGAAGAGAGAAAGGCAGAAAGAGAGAGAGAGGGCAGAGGGAGAAGAGAGAAAGGAGAGAAAGAGGGAGAGAAAAGAGAGGAGAGAGGGAGAAAGAGAGAAGGAGGAGGAGGAGAGAAAGAGAGAGAAGAAAGGAAAGAAAAGAGAGAGAAGAGAGAGCAGAGCAGAGAAAAGAGAAAGAGAAAAGAGAGCAGAGAGAGAAAAAAGACAGAGAAGAGAGAGAGAAGAAAAAAGAGAAAAGAAAGGGAAGAGAGAGAGAGAAGAGAGAAAAGGGAAAAGCAAAGGAAGAAAAGAGAGAGAGAGAGAGGAGGAGCAAAGGAAAAAAGCAGAAAGAGAGAAGGAAAAGAGGAGAAAGGAGAGAGGAGAGAGAGAGAAAGAAGAAGAGAGAGAGAGAGAGGAGAAGAAGAAGAGGAGAGAAAAAGAGAGGAGAGAGAAGAGAAAGAGAGAAGAAAAGAAAAGAGGAGAGAGAGAGAGGAGGGAGGAAAGAGAGAGCAGAGAAGAGAAGAGAGCAAGAGAGAGAGAGGCAAGGGAGAGAGAGAAGCAAAGAAAGAGCAGAGCAGGGAGGAGAAAGAGGAGGGAAAAGAGAAAGAAGAGACAAGAGAGAGAGAAGAAAGAGAAAGCAGGGAGAGAGCAGAAAAAGAGAAAAAGAGAAAGAGAAGAGAGGAAGCAGAAAAGAGAGAGAGCAGAGAAAGAAGAGCAGAGAGAGAAGAGAGGAGGAAAAAGAGAGAGAGCAGAGAGAGAAGAGGAAGAAGAAGGAGAGAGAGAGAGGAGAAGCAGAGGAGAGGGGAGGGAAAAGAGAAAAAGAAGAGAGAGAGAGAAAAAAGGAGGGAAAGAGAGAGAAAAAAAGAAAGAAGAAGAGAGAGAGCAGGGAGAAGCAAGAGGAGAAGAGGAAGAGAAGCAGAGGGCAGAGAGCAGGAGAGAAAAAGAAAAAAAAGAGAAAAGAGAGAAGAGAGAGAGCAGAGGGAGAACAGGAGAAGACAGAGAAGAGAAAAAGAGAGAGAGAGCAGAAAGAAAGAAAAGAGAGGGAAAGAGAGGAGAGGCAAGAAAGAAAAAGAAGGAGAAAGAGAGGAGGAAGAGAGAAGAAGGAGAGAAAGCAGGAGAGAGCAAAGAGAAGAAAGAAGAAGAAAGAGAGAAGAGAGAAGAAAGAGAAGCAAGAAGAGAGAGAAAGGAGAGCAGAGAAAAGAAGAGCAAAGGAGAAGAGAGCAGGAGAAGAGAGAGAGAAGAGAAACAGAGAGGGAGGAAGAAAAGAAAAAGGGAAGAGAGAAAAGAAGAGGAGAGAAAGAGAGAGAGAGAGAAAAGAAGAGCAGCAGAAGAGAGAAGAGAGAGAAAACAGAGGGAGAGGAAGAGAGAGAGAGAGAGAGAGAGAGAGGAGAGAAGAGAAGAGAAGGAGGGGAGAAAGACAGAAAGAGAGAGAAAGAGAAGAAGAGAAAGAAAGAGAGAGAAGAGAGAGAGAGAGCAGGAAAGGGAGAGACAGAGAGGCAAGGAGAGAAGAGAGAAAGAGAGCAGAAGAAGAGAAGAGACAGAGAGAAGAGGAAAGAGAGAGAGAGAGAGAGAGAAGAGAAGAGAAAAAGAAGAGGAGGAGAAAGAGAGAAAGCAAAGAAGAGAGGAGAAAGGAGGGAGAAAGAGAGAGAAGGGAAAGAGAAAGGAAGAGAGGAGGAAAAAAGAGAGAGAGAGAGAGAGGAGAGAAGAGAGAGGAGGAGAGGAGAGAGGAGAGAGAGGGAGAGAAAAAAGAGAGAGAGAGCAGGAAAGAAGAAAGAGAGACAGAGAAGGAAGAGAAAGAGCAGAGAAGAGAAGAAAGAGGAGAAAGAGAGAGAGAGAAGAAGCAAAGAAAAGAGGAAGAAGAGAAAAGAGAGAGAAGAGAAGAAGAAAAAAGAGGAGAAAAAGAGAAAAGAAAGAAGAGAAGAGAGAGGGGGGAGAAAAAGAGAGGGGAGGGAGGAAGCAGAGAAAGAGAAAAAAAAGGAGAAAAGAGAGAGAGAGAGGAGAGAAAAGAGAGAAGAGGAAGAAAGAAAGGAAAAAAAGAGAAGCAGAAAGAGGAGAAGGGAAGGGAAGAGAGGAAAAGAGGAGAGAAGAAGAGAAGAGGAGGGGGGGAGAGAGAGAAGAGAAGAGGAAGAAGAGAGAGGAGAGAGAGAAAGAGAGGAAAGAGAGAAAGAGAGAGAAAGAGAGAGAGAGAGAGAGAGGAGAGAAGAAAAGGAGAAAGAAGAAAAAGAGAAGCAAAGAGAAGAAAGGCAGAAAAGAGCAAAAGGGAAGGGAGAGAAGGGAAGAGAGAGAGAGGGAGAGAAGAGAAGGAGAGAGAGAAAGAGGGAAAGAAGAGCAGAGAAAGAGAAGAAAGAGAAGAGAGAGAAGAGGAAGAAAGAGAAAGAGAAAAGAGAGGGGAGAGAGGGAGGGAGAGAAGAAAAGCAGAAGAAAGACAAAAAAGAAGAAGAGCAGAGAAAAAAAAGAGAAAGCAGGAAGGAGAGAGAAAAAAAGGAAAGAGAGCAAGAAGAGAGGGAGAGAGAGAAGGAAGAGAGAGGAGGGAAAGAAAGAGGAGAGAGAGAAAGAAGAGAGAGAGGAGAGAAAGAGAGAGAGAGAGAGAGAGAAGAAGAGAAGAGAAGCAGGGAAGAGAGAAAGAAAGAAAGAAGAGCAAAAAAGAGGGAGAGCAAGAGAGAAGAGGAAAAAAGAGAGAGAAGAGAGAAAGAGAGGAAGAGAGAAAAAGAAAAAGAGAGGAGAGCAGAGAGAGAGAGAAAGAGGAGAGGGAGAGAGAAAGAGAAAAGAAAAAAAGAAGCAGAGGAAAGAGAGAGAGAGAGGAGGAAAGAGAAAGAGCAGAAAAAGAGGAGAGAGAAGGAAAAGAGAGGAGAAGAGAAGGGGAAGAGAAGAGAAAAGAGGAGAAGAGAAAGAGAGAGCAGAGAAAGGAGAGAAGAGAGAAGAGAAAAGCAGAAGAGAGAGAAAAAAGAGAGGAGAAGGAAGAGAGAGGAGGAGAGAGAGAAGAGAGAAGGAAGAGAGAAAGAGAAGAGAGGACAGAGAAAGAAGAAGAAGCAGAGGCAGAGAGAGAGAGGGGAGAGAAAGAGAGAGAGAGAAAAGAGCAAAAGAAAAGAAAAAGGAGAGAGAGGAGAGAGAAGAGAAGGGAGAGAGAGAGAAAGAAAAAAGAGCAGAAAGAGAAGAGAGAAAGAGAAGAAAGAAGCAAGAAAAGGCAGAGGGAGAAGAAGAGAAGAAGAGAAGAGAGAGAGGGGAGCAAAGAAGAAAAGCAGAGAGAGCAAAAAAGAGAGAAAAGAAAAGAAAAGAAAGGAGAAGGAGAGAAAGAGAAAGAGAGAGGAGAAAAAGGAAGAAGAAAGAGAGAGAGAGAGAGAAGAAAAAAAAGAAGAAGGCAGAAGAGAGGAGAGAGAGAGAGAAGGAGAGAGACAGGAGAGAGAGAGAGAAGAAGAGGAAAAAGAAAGAAGAAAGGAGGAGAGAAAAGAAGAGAAAAAAAAGAGGGGGAAGAGAGAGAGAAGAGAGAGAGAAGAGGGAGAAAGGGAAAGAAGAGAGGAAGAAGAGAGAGAAAAAAAGAGAAGAAGAGGGAAAAAAGAGAGGGAAAAGCAGAGGAGAGGAGCAAGAGAGAAAGAGAGAAGAGGGGAAGGCAGAGGAGGAGGAGAAAGAGAGAGAAGAGAAGAGGAAAAGAGAGAGAGAGAAAGAGAAGAGCAGAGAGAGAAAGAAAGAAGAAAGAGAAGAAGAGAGAGGAGGCAGAGGAGAAAGCAGAAGGCAGAAGAAGAAAGACAGAGAGGGAAGAGAGAAAGAAAAGAAGAGAGAGGAAAGGAAGAGAAGAAAAAAGAGAGCAAGAGAGCAGGGAAGAAGAGAAGGAGAGCAGAAGAAAGGAGAGAGAGAGCAGAGAGAGAAGAGAGAGGAGAGAGAAGAGAGAGAGAAAAAAGAGAAGAGAAAGAGAGAAAGAAAAGAGAGAGAGACAGGAAGGAGAGGAGAAGAGAAAGCAGAAAGAGAGAGAAAGAGAAAGAGCAGAGGAGCAGGCAGAGAGAGAAAGAGAGAGACAAGAGAGAAAGAGAGAAGGAAGAAGAAAGAGCAGAGACAGAGAAGAAGAGAAGCAAGAGAAGAAGAAAAAGAAAAAGAGAGAAGAAAGAGAAAGAAAAAGAAAGAGGAGAGCAGAAGGAGAAGAAAAGAGAAAAAAAAAAGAGAGGAGGAAGAGAAAGCAGAAGAGAGAAGAAGAGAAAGAGGAAGAGAAGAAGGAGAAAAGAGAAAAGAAGAAGAAAAAAGAGAAGAAGAAGAGAGAGGGAGAGAAAGAAAGGGAAAAGAAAAAGAAGAGAAAGAGAAAGAAAGAGAAGAAGGCAAAGGAGAGGGAAGGAAGAAAAAGAGAGAAAAAAGGAAAAAAAGAAGAGAAAGCAGAGAAGCAGAAAAAGAAGAGGAGAGAAAAAGAGAGAAAGGAGAAAAAGAGAAGGAAAGAGAGAGAAGAGGAAGAAAGAGAAGAGAGAGGAGAAGCAGAGAGAGAGAGAAGAGGGAGGGAGAGAGCAGGAAGAAAAAGAGAGAGAGCAGAGAGGAGAGAGAGAAAAAGAGAAGAGAGGAGAAGAGAGAAGAAGAAAAAGGAGAAGAAAGAAAGAAAAGAGAGAAAAAGAGAGAGAGAGAGAGAAGAAAGAGAGAGAAAAAAGAAAGCGGGGAAAAGAAAGCAGAGGGAAGAGAGGAAGAGAGAAGGAAAGAGAAAAAAGAAGAAAAAAGAAAAGAAGAAAGGAGGGAGAGAGAGAAGGAAAGGGAAAAGAGAGAGAAGAGGACAGAAAGGAGAGAGGAGAGAGGAAGAAGAAAGCAAGGAAGAAAAAGAGAGGGAGAGAAGAGAAGAAAAGAAAAGAGAGAGAGAGAGAAAGAGGAAAGAGAGAGAAAAAAGAGAAAAAAGAGGCAAAGAGGGCAGAGAAAGAAAAGAGAGAAAAGAGAGAGAGAAAGAAGAGCAGAAAGAGAAGAGAGGAGGAGAGCAAGAAAAAGAGAGAAGAAAAAGAGAAGAAGAAGAGAGCAGAAGAGAGAGAGAAAAAGAGAGAGAAGAGAAAGAGAAAGAAGAAAGAAAAAAGAAAAGAGAGAGAGAGAGAAAGAAAAAAAAAGAGAGAGAAGAGAGAGAGAGAAGAAAGGAGAGGGAGAGGAGAAGGGGGAAGAGGCAGCAGGGAGAGAGAAGAGAGCAGAGAGGGAAAAAAGAGCAGAGGAAAGAGAGGAAGAGAGAAAAAAAGAAAGAGAGAAAAAGAAAGCAGAGGAGAGAAAGAAGAAAGAGCAGAAGAGCAAGAGAGGGAAAAAGGAGCAGAGAGAGAGAGAAGAGAGGGAGAGAGAAGAAAAGAGAAAGAGAGCAGGAGCAAGAGAGAAAAGAGGGGAGGGGAGAGAAGAGAAGAAGAGAAGAAGAAAAGGGGCAAGGAGAGAAAAGAGAGAGGAAGAAAAGCAAAAGGGAGAAGAAAGAAGGAGAGAGAGAGAGAAAAAAAGAGAAGAAAGAAGAAAGAGAAAGAGAGAGGAGAGAGAAGAGAAAAAAGAGAGAGAAGGCAAGGAGAAAGAGAAAGGAAGCAAAAAGCAGGAGAAAAAAGAAAAGAGAAAGGAAAAGAAGAGAGAGAGAGAGAGAGAGAAGAAAAGGCAGGGAGAGAGAGAGCAAGAAGAGAGAAAAAAGAGGGGAAAAGGAAGAGAAGAAAGAGGAGAGAGAAGAGAAAAAAGGAAGAGAGAAGAGAGAAGAAAGAGAAGAGGAGAGGAAGAAAGGAAAAAAGAGGAGGAAAAGAGAGAAAAAAAAAGAGCAGGGCAAAAAGAGAGAGAAGAAAGCAAAAGAAAGAAGGAGAGGAAAGAAAGAGAGGAAGAGAAAAGAGAAAGAAGAGAGAAGAGGAGAAAAAAGAAAGAGAGAAGAAAAAAGAAGAGGAGAGAGAGAGAAAAAAGAGAAAGAAAAAGAAAAAGAAAGAGAAAGAGAAGAAGAAAGAGAGCAGGAGAGAGGGGGAGAGAGAGAAGAGAGAGGAAAGAGAGAGAAAGAAGGGCAAGCAGAGAGAAGAGGAAGAGAGAGAAGAAGAAAGAGAGAGCAGAGAGAGAGACAAGAGGAAGAGGAGAGAAGAAAGAGAGAAGAGAGGAAGAAGAAAGAAGGAAGAAAAGAAAAAGAGAAAGCAGAGAAAGCAGAAAAAAAGCAGAGAGAAGAGAGGAGAAGGAAGCAGAGAGAGAAAAGAAAGAGAAAAAGAGAGGACAGAAAGAGAGAAGAGAGAAGAAGAGAAGAAAAAAAGAAAGAGAAGAGAGGGAGAGAAGCAGAGAGAAAAGAAAAGCAGAGGAAAGAAGGAAAAAGAAAAAAAAAAAGAAAGAAGGAAGGAAAAAAAGAAGGAAAAGCAGAGGAAAAAGAAAGAAGAAAGCAGAGAAGGAAGAAAGAAAAGAGAGAGAGAGAGAAGAGAGAGGGAAAAAGAGGAAAAACAGAAGAGAAAAAAAAGAGAGAAAAAAGGAAGAAACAGCAGGGAAGGAGAGGAGAAAAAAAAGAGAAAGAAAAAGGAAAGAAAGAGCAGAAGAAAGAGGAGAAAGACAGAGCAAGAGAGAGCAAGAAAGAGCAGAGAGAGAGGAAAGAGAGAGGAAGAGAGAAAAGAGAGAAAAAAGAGAGGAGAGGAGAGAGAGCAGAAAAAGAGAAAGAAGCAGAAAAGGAAGAGAGAGAAGAGAGAGAAAAGAGAGAGAGAGAGAAAGCAGTCAAAGAAGAGAGAGAAAAAAGAGAGAAGAGAGGGGGAGAGAGACAGAGAGCAAAAAGCAAAAAGAGAGAGAGAAGAGAAGGAGAGGAGGAAGAGAAGAGGAGAAGGGAAAACAGAAAGGAGGAGCAAGAACAAAGGGGGAGAGAGAAAAGAAGAGAGAGGAGCAGGAGGAAAGAAGGAGAGAAGAGAGGAGAGGGAGAGAGAGAGAGGAGAGAAGAAAAGAAAAAGAAAGAGAGAAGAGAAGGAAGGAAGAGAGAAGAGAGAGAGAAGAGAGAAAAAGGGCAGGGAAAGAGAAAAGCAAGAGAAGCAGCAGAAAGGGAAAAGAGAGGGAGAGAGAAAGAAGAGAGAAGAGAGGAGAAGAGAAAAGAGAGAGAAAAGAAAAAGGGAGAGAAGAAGAGAAAGTCAAGGAGAGAGAGAGGGGAAGAGAGAGAGAGGGAAAAGAGAGAGAGAAAGAGAAGGAAAAGAGAAGGAGAGAAGAAAGAGAAGAGAGAGAGAAGAGAAGAGGAGCAGAAGGAGAAGAAGAGAGAGAGAGAAGCAGAGAAAGAGGGAGGGGAGGAAAGAGAGAGAGAGAAGAGAGAGAGAGAGAAAGAGAGAAAGAGAAAGAAAGCAAGAGAGGAGAGAGAGAAGAGAGAGAGCAGACAAGAAGAGAAGAGAAGCAGGGCAGAGAGGCAGGAGAGAAGAGGAAGCAAAAGGCAGCAGAAGGAAGAAAAAGAAAGAGAAGAAGAGAGAGAAAGAGAGAGAGCACAGAGGGGAGAGAAGGAGAGGAGCAGAGGAGAAGAGAGAGAGAGAAGAGAGAGAGGGGAGAGAGAGAGAGAGAGCAAGAGAGAGAGAAGCAGAAGAAGGAGAGAGAAGAAGAAAGAAAAAGAGAAAAGCAGGAAAGAGAAGAGAGGAAGAGAGAGAGAGGGAGAGAGAAGAGAAAAGCAGGAAAGAGAGAGAAGAAGAGAAGAGAAAAAAGAGAAGAGAGAAGAAGAGAGAGAAGAGAGAGAGGAGGAAGAAAGAAAAAGAAAGAAAAAAGAGAGAGGAGAGAGAGAGAGAGAGAGGGAGAAAAGAAGAGAGAAGAAGCAAGAGAGAGAGGAGAGAGAGAGAGAGAAAAGAAGAGAAAAAAGAGGAGAGGAAGAAGAAGAAGAGAAAGAGAAAAGAAAAAAGCAGAGGAAAAAGAAAGGAGAGAGAGAAGGAGACAAGAAGAAGAGAGAAGGGAGAGGAGCAGGGAGAAGAAAAAGAAAAAAGCAAAGAAGAGAAAGAAGAAGAGAGAAGCAGAGAGAGAAGAGAGAGGAGAAAGAGAAAGAAAAAGAAGAAAGAGAAAGAGAAAGAGCAAGAGAGAGAAGAAGAAGCAGAGAGCAGAAAGAAGAGAGAAGAGAGGAAGGGAGAGAGAAGAGGAAGAAGAGAGCAGAGGAGGGAGAAGAGAAAGAAAGAGAGAAAAGAGAAAAGAGAGCAAAAGAGAAAAGAGAAGAAAGAAGAGGAAGAAGGAGAGGAGAAAGGAAGAGCAAGGAAGAGAGAAGAAGGAAAAGAGGAAAAGAGAAGACAGAAAAGAAGAGAGAGAAGAGGAAAAGAGAGAGAAGGGAAGAAAGAGGAAGAGAAGAGAAGAAGAGAGAGAGAGAAGAAAAAAGACAGCAGAAGAAGGAAAGAAGAGAGAGAGAGAGGAAGAAAGGGAAGAAAGAGTCAGAAGAAAAGAAGAGAGAGGAAAGAGGAGGAGAGAGAGAAGAGAAGAGAAAAAAGCAGGAGAAGAAAGAAGAGAGAAAGAAAAGGAAGAGAAAAGAGAGAAAAAAGAAAAGAGAGAGAGAGAAAGAAAGAAGAAGAAGGGAGGAGAAGGAAGAGGAGAGAGAGGGAAAGAAAAGAAGGAAGAAGGAGAGGAGGCAGAAAGAGAAAAAGAGAAGGAGAAAAAGAGAAAAGAGAGAAAAAAGAGAAAGAGAGAGACAAGAAGGCAGAAAAGGGAAAAAGAGAAAGAGAAGAAGAGAGGAAAGAGAGAGAAAGAAGAGAAGAGGGAAGAGAAAAAAAGAGGAAGAGAGAGAGAGGAGAAGGAGAGGAGAGAGAAGAAGAGAAAGAGAGAGAGAAGAGAGAGAGAAGAAAAGAGAAGAAGAGAAGAAAGAAGAGAGAAGAGAGGGGAAAGAACAGAGAAGAAAGACAGAGAGAGAGAGGGGAAAAGAACAGAGAGGGCAGAGGAAAAGAGCAGAGAAAGAGCAGAAGAGAAGAAAAGAGAGAGAGAGAGAGAGGGGAGAGACAAAAAAAGAGAGAAGAGGGAGAGAGAAGAGAGGACAAAGAGAAAGAGAGGAGAGAGGCAGAGAAGAGAAAGAGAGGAAGAGAGAGAAGAGAGGGAGAGAGAGAGAGAGAAGAGAAGAGCAAGGAAGAGAGACAGAAGCAGAAAAGGAGAGGAAGAGCAAGAGAGAGAGAGAGCAGAGAAGAAGCAGGAGAGAAAAAGAAGAGAGAGGAGCAAAAAGAGGAGAGAGAGGCAAAGAGAGAGGAAGAGAGAGAAAAAAAGAAGCAGAAGAGAAGGAAAAGAGAAGAAAAAGAAAAGCAGAGAGAAAAAGAGAAAGAGAGAGAGAGGGAAGAGAGAAGGGAAGAGAGAAAAGAGAAGAGAGAGAAAAGAAAAAAAAGAAGGAGGAAAGAGAAGAGAGAGAAAAAATTACTTCAACGCTCTTGTCGAATTTTTTTGCATCTGTGCCAAGGGTGATTTTAAATTGACCTTTACTGAGTTTTCTGCTTTCCTGAAGCACCCGCATCAACATGCAAATATGATTAGTGATTCCAAAATCTACAATTCATGAATTTGTAGTATAAACCACTAAACTTAGTAACGAAAAACTTCATCCATACCTTGCTTTCTAGCTAGTGTAACTGGGCAGTCTTTCTCTAATTTCCTTTTCTATCGTAGTTGGAACGTTTGCCTTAAGTCTTTCCATCTATTTTTGGTCTTTGTTGCTCTTGTGCCTTTTGTTAGCTTTCTTCCTCTTCTTCCTAAATTTGCATTTCTACTCAAAATCAGTGGAGCCACCAAATGACGCTCGAGTATTGCCATTGTACCTTTAAGACTACTTTCCACGTCACAACTCTACCATCTACTCAGTTAATGATATCTTCATCTTGTATAAGTGATAGTCCATAGTAAACTATGACAAATTACCAAGTTAAATTGATTCTTCTTGATAGATGGTTGTACCCAAACTCTCAGCCATGTTTGAAGTGTACAATCATGTCAAATTATGAAACTACATGGCACTGCAAATTTCATATGGATGTTATATAATGTACAAATGGCTTCAAAAGAACTTTCCTACTTCGATGACCAAACATGCCCTAAAGGGTATGTAGCCCCTGTTTGAGCCAACTTTTTTGAAAATGAGAATGAAAAATATAGCCGTTATTGGGGCCCACACAAGAGATAGAAAATTTGAATTTAAATGTTGATGTGATGGATAACGGTCATATTTTTCATTTTAGAAAGGAAAAAATATGGCTCAAACGGGGCCGTAGTATATCATATGAGGTACTATGACTTTCAAGCTTTGCTGCAACACATTTGAAATCAAAGTCAAAATGTAACAGTGAGCCATCTTGTCTGCAATCACTCACTTAGCATACAAAATCATTTTAGACTCATCACATGGTCTCAGTACAAAATTAAGTTTTTCCACATTGAGCACAAACATCGAGTTACGTTTTCAATCTACATAATTTTTCTTGTTTTTCTAATTAGTTGGTTCTGTTTTACAATAACAAAAAAAATGGGCCAGTGATATTTTGCATAAAAATAACTATCCATTGCATATTAAAAATGAGTTGTGAAAAACAATTTAACATATTATGCATGAATGGACATGTATATCTATCTAACTAAAATAATGAAACGACTACTTGATCCTTGTGATCCAAAGGGCCCCTCTACGAAAGGTCATTGTATCCATTTCTGGTATCATTTTGAAGCGTTTCACACCTTTTTAGCTTGGTTGTTTGCACATTTTCGTGCATGGAGGCTGTAGTAATATATATACGGATGATTTTCATGTTGAAACACATATCTTTAACATCAAAGTCATATCACTTGTATCCAAATCAAATATCAAACCAAGTTTCTATAATTTGTTCTTTAGTTCATTTTCCAAATTTTGTTTTGCTTGATTAAAACTGAGATTAAGGTTTTATTACTCTTATAAATTATTTGCCATAAAAGCCTTCAAACACTTATTTCAGTGATGGTAAATATCGTTTGAAAATAGGATTTATAATCGTGTTCAAATATTTCATTTTTGGCGATTTCTTGTTGATTGGTCATTTTCGTTCTTCATGAAACTTTTGTACAACACTCCTTGTATTGATAATTCCATCTTGGAAACCGGTTAACAAATTCTGTGATTTTGTGCCTGCAATCTGGAGGGCCGACTTACCATTAGTCGTCCTTTGTTTCAATAAATCAATAAGCAGACTGGAAAAACCACCCCTCTATTTACCTGATTGGCAAAATTCCACTTCTTGAATCATAGGAAAGTGGACACTGTTGAAAAATCAACCTGTTGCACAACGAAAACAAGTACTTCAAGTTAACCAATTTCAATTGAATTTCAAATCGCACTGTATCAATACCATTTGATTCAATGTTCCTTACGCTGCGATGGCATAACTAGAAAGTTGGCAGAGATTGATATCAGACCTTCGTAGTATGATACTGTTGTGAATAAATCGTAAGATAATGACAATAATGAAATAAATAAAGATAAAATCCTAACTCTCAAGATGTTGAATGTAAAATAAAGATAAAATCACGTGGGATACATAAAACAGTCTCTGTTTGGAATTCTAGTTGAAGAAGAAAACATAAAATGTAGAAAAAATCGGGATAAGCCCGTCATGGTGGCGCTTCGCCTCCACCAACTCTCTCCTCGTCAGCCTGGCGCCTGGGGCATTTCCTTCAACAGGGGCGCTGCTGCTGGGCCTCTGTTTTGCTTCTGTTCTATGGGCGTTGTGATGTCTCGGCACCCACTTTTTGTAATTTATGCCTACCAAATCTTTTTCTTCATTTCAAAGTCATTTTCCAAGTCAAACTCCCAATCCTTAATGAAACTTGACCTTTATTGATTATGACTATTAATCCAAATCTCCCTAGACTTTCTTTATCTAACAAAACACCAAATTAAAAGAAATTTGGGTTACACTAGTCCCTACAAATCTACAACAGGAAAGCCATAATGATTATTGCTTCTCAAAATATCAAGAACATCAGCAACCTTGACAACATGAGTAAAATAGACCACTTACACGACGTAGGAAGAACATTTAGTTAGGTGAAAACAACTAAGGCAATTAAGGAAAACAAAAATTCATGTAGTGACCCATGAACCTTGTAACTTCTTAATTGCCTGTAATTCCCTCTATTCTCAGGCAAGACAAACTATTAACTTCTTAATCAAAGACAATCTTTCCTCGTGACCAAATAAAAATATCGGGCATATGTCAACAATTGAATCACGAGATAATTGCTATGTGACCAAAGGGGGGACGATATTTCCTTTTTATCAAATAGCAACAAGAAACTCCAAGAAGCAACGACATGTACAACTCATTTATAGAAACTATAATAGAATCCACATGAGGAGCACAATGCACTAGCAAAGCAAACTGAGCTATATAAAGAAATGTTTGAAACAACATTGGCTTAAATGTGTCCCGATAAGAAAATAATTCTACTACGTACTTGTTTAATCCATATTTTCTCCAAAAAACAATTTTTTCTCTTCTTATCAACCACATATTTTTCAATAAAATAATATTACACATAAATCCAAAACGTTTTCTTATTTTTTAACTACACAATCTCCATCAATTTACCATTCCAAAATGCATTTTATACAAAATAATGGGCTCAAATAGGTCCTATAGTGACAACAAAACATTTAGTTAGGTGTGATGGTCAATCAAATAGATTAAGTTCAATGAGTGATCCAAATTTTTCTTCCTTGTATCTTTTGAAAATCGTGACAATGAACACATAACAAGGCATAAATATCATCATGAAAGCATCGGTTCTTAAACTATGCATCAAAATTATGCTCAAAAGTTTCATGATTGAAAATAATTTGTCCTTATTCTCGACGTAAAAATCAATAAAGTATCGAGCTGAAGCAATGAGACTGTTATGAACCAACCCGATATCAAGAACGTTTTGATATCACTTGTTGAGAAATCGGCCAAATAATTAAAGACGAAAAATATGAAATTTAATGGATCACACAACAATCAAGTAAATTGTGAAAGATGAGAATTTATTATACCAAGAAACAAACAATTGTCTTACAAGATCTTGATCTTCTCAATCTAATCTAAATAATTCTCTCTTGTTTATAATGTATTCAACAATGATCTAATTATTATAATCCATCTTGAATCTTTTCTTTTCCTCTCTTATGAAGTGCCTATACCTTGTGGAGTATTTATAAAAATCAAATCTCAAAGTTGTGGAGTCCAGGATGAAGAAAAAGTCCCAAACTTCGGATAAAATGGAAAAATCGTGATCAAGTTACTGTTGCAGTGCCTAGGCGCTACTGTTGAAACAACCAAATTCCAAATCACATGGAATCCAATCAAACTTCTAAACCAAGATTAAACAAGATTTCTTCATGCAACAAATTTCTAAATCACATAAATTTTTTGTCACAAAACCTAACAAAGCTCCACCTTGACACAAATTCCATAACAAGGAATTAAATCTTAACTCTTCAAGTCATTCTCCAATTCTTCAACCATGTCCTAACCGGACACCCTATGCCCCTGTCGGGCACGCCATGCCCCTTTCGGGCATACTCAGCGACTGTGAACTACATCCAAACCTTGCATATCAGTAGAACTACCTTGTGTACCGTCCTTATTTAAATCATCCCGTTCACTTCCAGCTCCTGCCGAGTCAATAAACCTGCTTGAACCACCATAAACAACCCTAACTCCACCTGAGTTGTCAAACTTGCTAAAATCACCATAAGTAACATGATCAACAAGATCACAACTAGCTCCACCTGAGCTACTAGAAGGTTTCCCAACATTATTGTCCAAATCACCACGAACAATCCTATCACAACCAACTCTACCCAAGTTATTACTTACTAAATCATAAGCTGCAGTTGCTTCTTCCGTGATCGTCAAACCTTCCAACACATATAACCGAGACTTTCTTCCCCCTTAACACAACTCGAACACCATTGCTAACTTTCTGAACTCCACCTCCATCGGTATATTGTATTCTTTTGAATCAAGAGTACTCAAAGAGGTCAGATTTCTGTTTATACCTGGAACATGTCAGATCTGACCAAGTGTTCTAACCATCCCATTTAGCATCTTGATTTTAACTTTACCAATCCTAGCTATTCTACGAAGCTCATTGCTTTCAGTCATCACGGAACCCTTCGTAACTATTTCATATGAAGAAAACAATCCCAGTTTGAACACATATGAAAAGTGCAATTTGAATCAAGAATCCTCGTCAGGTTTGAAGTCACCTTCAGTAATCGCCAACAAATCTCCATCACCGTTCTCATCTGCAAGATTAATATTACCAAAATTTTCTAATTGTTCATCCTAATCTATAGTAGTAAACCACTTCCACCACTCATAGAAATCCCTCTTCACATGTTCCTTGTTATTACAATACCAACAGACTATATCGCTATTGCTATACTTGACTCTGCCCCTTCCATGGCTACCCATCTTCCTCTCACGAACAACAAGATTCTCTCCATGAGCCATATAATCAATGACCAGATGCTTCATCTTTTCCTTAGAATAAAGTGCATCATATACCTTGTCAATTGTAAGGGCATCCCGACTATAAAGAATGATATCTCTAAAAGTCATATATGAAGGCGGCAACGAGCATAACAATATAAACTCTAAATCCTCTTCATCATATTTAACCTTCATCGTTTCCTAATCAGCGACGATTTTCTTGAACACTGATAGATGACTTTCCAAAGATCCACCTTCTGTCGAACGATAAGAATACAAGAGCTGCTTCAAGTGTAACTTACTTGTCAAACTCTTTATCGTACAAAGGTGCTCCAACTTCAACCACAATGTATCGGCACTTTTCTACTTTACTACGTCCTGAAGAATTTCATTAGAAAGATGAAGATATATATGAGATATGGCTTTCTGATCCTTCCGTTGTTTCTCCTCCACGGCCATTGTTGCGGCATTCTATCAATCCCCAACAAAGTATCATCTAGATCCAATTGAGTACGAACCCCTCGTATTTGATTTGCCACAATGAAAATCTACTGTTGCGATCCAAAAATGAAATTTCAAATTTCAAAATTGTCATCTCTGAACAATCGACCTTGTTCCAACCTTGCTTTAATAATTAATTTGGACCTCCCAAAAATCACCAAAGAACCCTTGGCTCTGATACCACTTGTTATAAACCAACTCGATATCAAGAGCGTTTTGATATCACTTGTTGACAAACTAGCCAAATAATTAAAGACAAAAAATATGAATAATATGAAATTTAATGGATCACACAATAATTAAGTAAATTGTGGAAGAGGAGAATTTATTATACCAAGAAATTAACAATTGTCTTACAAGATTTTGATCATCTCAATCTAATCTAAATAATTCTCTCTTGTTTCTAATATATTCAATAATGATCTAATCTAAATAATTCTCTCTTGAATATTTTTTTTTCTTCTCTTATGAAGTGCCTACATCTTATGGAGTATTTATAGAAACCAAATCTCGAAGTTGTGGAGTCCAAAATGAAGAAATCCAAAAATTTGAATAAAATGGAAAAATCGCGACCATGTTACTATTGCAGTACCTAGGCGCTAGGTGCAGTGCCTGGGCGCTACGCCTAGCACCTAGGTCTCGGGTTAACATTCTAAAACATGCCTTTTGCCATCCAAGAGTCTCTTTTCAAGCCAAAATCTTAATTATTATTGAAATTTGATTTGCACAACTTAGGACTCTACAAACCTAAGTACCTTAAACTTCCTACAATCAACTAAGTCCCAAATCACATGGAATCCAATCAACCAAGACTAAACAAACTTCCTTCATGCATCAAATTTCTAAATCACATAAAATTTGTATCACAAAAGCTAACAGAAACGATAATTTGTGAGCAACAATTTAATATTGATATGAAAGGAATGAAAATGAATAATTGCCTTTGATAAAAACGAGACCACCCAGGGATATTACTGAGTTGAGGTTGTTAAGGGATAAAATTCCACATCAAATAAAGATGAGAACATAAACCAATTTATAAGAGTTTGGACTACTACTTTTAATAAGGTCGACCTTTTAAGATAGAACTCCAAATCTTAACATGACGTCGAGCCCGTTAAACTCCAACGAGCGATTCGATCCGACAAAGACTCAAAAAATTGAGTACACGGATTTAAATATTGGTCTGCTCAAACGAGCCACCATCTTGTGGGGGCATGTTAAGATATAGAATCTCACATCGAATAAAGATAAAAACATAAATCAATTTATAAGAGTTTGAACTACTCCTCTTAATAAGGTTGACCTTTTAAGATGGAACTCCAAATCTTAACAGATGTAACACCAAAATAAAATTAACAGGAAAGTCACTCTAATGGGTGGGCAATATCAATTTTGGTATGAGATCAAGGACTCATGGAATGTTTAGCTTAGGTGACAACACTATAGGTAAATCATCAACTATGTCATGACCAATTATGTTGAAACTCTTCCTCGATATTAGAATATTAATATGTTTAAAAATAAAGACCTCATTTTATTCTTTATGATGAGGAGTAACATAATCAAACTTGGGGAAGTGATTCTCAGAATTGGGGGTGGGAGACTTAGCGTATATCAATTTTGGCGAAGACGGAAGGTTAAGTCCTATACGATGGCCGTCACTAAGCTTCATCTAAAGATTGTGGAGTGAAAATATCGTGACAATTGAGAATTCTAGATACTTCGACACAAAGAGCTTCATAAATATAATAATTTTGTTATAGCTTTACGAAGTGTGCTAGATATTCGATAACATGGATGTATCTTGTCTATAGTGTTAAAAGAATTGATATAGAAAGTGAATTCGATAATAAACATGGCATATTTATTACTTAATATTCGTTTTATCTCATCCCATGAAATGAGAGGGCTTGACCTAGGTGATCAATATTACGTAAAAATGACTTCTAGTAAGACTATCAGATTCGATAGGTGACATATTAGCATGAGAAATTCGATGGAAGTAACTCAAGTCATGAAAGTCGAACTTCTCAAAATTATCGAGCCAATAAAAATAACTCGGGATTAGTTAGACCATCAAAGTTCCACAATTATAAGTTAACTTGTATAGAAGAATTATGAATGTCATCAACATAATCCATAGACTAGTGATAGTTGTACTCATAAGGAGAAGATGCACTATCGTGAACGACTGATTTAATAATTGGAGCAAAATGTCCTGCATTTTTCATTTTTTTTTTAACTCTTTTTGTGTTTCTTTTACACTTTTTGTGTTTCTTTTTTCGTTGAAAACTGAAACAATAATAAAACAATTTATTTAATTCAAAATTTGCTAAATCAATGGATAGTTTTGACGACAACAAAAAAGGAAAAAATTGCTTTTCCGAATGAACAATATTGATAAAAAATATTTTTTTTCTTTTGATTACTGTTGCCCCTTTACTTTTCTTTTATTTGAATCTGGTCTACTGTGAAATTTTTTTGTAGTGGAGGATGGTGAAGGTGGTGGTTAAAATAAACTATTGAATTTGAACCCCTACCAAAACTTAGCAAAATTATTTGGCCAAGAAAAATGAGTTGCTATTGTTGGGTTTTGATACCCAATAATTTTGGGCGATTTTGTAAAACAATTGTCGGATTATTTTAGCGACAACATAGACTTGGCTCGACTCCAAAATGACCTATACCTTTGGATGGCTCAAGTTTGGGTTTGAATAGTTATGTTATTAGCTCATTTATGTGGTTAGTTGTGGGAATTCTTTGGTAGCTCATTTAGTGGACTTTGGCCCATTTTGGAGGGAGTGTTTGGCCCAAAATCAAGTGACCTAATTGACCCCTTTTTATTCCCGCTTCCCATCCGTTTTCTTGTGTATAGTGTGTGCAAGAGAGTGGAGATGAGAGAAGCTGAGAGAGAGGCAACCGGGTTTTGCATTGGTGGATTTTTTTGTGAGTTCCAACCATTGTTATTCTCTTTTCATTCTTTTCTTTGTGGGCTAGCAATCACCACCACCATATCTCCTTCATGGGGATGAAACTTGGGTCAAACAAAGTGTGAGAGTTTTGGGACGAGCTTTGATAGTGTGGTGTTCGTTTGGTTGTTTTCTGAGCCCGAAAATTGGTTATTTGGAGCCAAAATTCAACAGCTATAATGCCAAATTGATGTACTGCATGGAACAAAATGAAACTCGAGAGTAAAGGAAAAGGGAGAGGAAAAGCAGAAGAAGATTCGAAGAGAGAGAGAAGATGAGGGAGACAATAGGGAGAATTTAGGGGAAGAATATCAAGTTTATTTTAGGGAAAATTGCAGCCCCGGTTCCAAACCTTTCAGTTTGTTGCAGATTACACCCAAACCTTTAATTTTTGCGGCCGAAGTCCCAAATCTTTATATATAATTGCAGCGCAGTCCCAAACCTTTAAATTTTCGATCGAAGTCCCAAATCTTTATATGTAATTGCAGCGTCGGTCCCAAACCTTTCATTTTTGTTGCGGATTACAGTAAAACCGTTCATTCCGTTCATAAAACCGTTAGTCAAAGTTGGAACGGTAATTTTGACTAGGAAAAATTGCAGCTCTGATCCCAAACCTTTCATTTTTGTTGCGGATTACACCCAAGCCTTTAATTTTGAGGCCGAAGTCCCAAACCTTTATATGTAATTGCAACATTGGTCCATTTCACGCATTTCATCCATAAAATCGTCATTCAACGTTGAAACAATAATTTTGAATCAAATGACAACGTAATTGATGGGCAAAATTTTCAAAACAGGCTATCCAAACAAAAATGTTTGTCTTCTTCAAATCTTTCAATCTTTTCATAGCAACAACATTCTCATAATCGATAACAATCCGATCCGATTTGTATAATAATTGAATCAGTAAATTATTTTTATAACATGTTATTTGTCACTAAAATAAATAAATGAAAAAAAAAATTTGTATTTGGTACTATAATTTGTATGTATGATTAAATAATTTTTAGATTGATTAAAAATTAAAAATAATTTTAAAAATAAGAAAAAAATTTAATAATTTTTAAAAAGTCAATCCGTGTGTATACGGTGTTCTAAAAAGCTTAATACATTGCGATGAGTGAATGTTTCCGGATAAACGAGTTTAGACAAAATCTAGGCATAAAAATACATAAAAATATATTTTCTTATTTTAAAATTTTAATCAATCTAGAAATGATTTAATAATAAATACAAATTATAGTACCAAATTCAGTTTATTTATTTTTATTTTCTCATTTATTTATTTTAGTGACAAATAACATGCCATAAAAATTATTTACCGATTCGATTATTATAACAAATCGGATTGAATTTTTATCGATTATGAGAATGTTGTTGCTGTGAAAAGATTGAAAGATTTGAAGAAAACAAATATTTTTGTTTGGATAGCTTGTTTTGACAATTTTGCCCATCAATTACATTGTCATTTGAGTCAAAATTATTGTTTTAACGTTGATTGACGATTTTATGGACGAACTGGTTTGAAATGGACCAACGTTGCAATTATATATAAAGGTTTGGGACTTCGGTCGCAAAATTAAAGGTTTGGGTGTAATCTGCAACAAAAATGAAAGGTTTGGGATTAGATTTGCAATTTTTTCGAGTCAAAATTACTGTTCCAACGTTAACTAACGGTTTTATGAACGGAATGAACGGTTTTACTGTAATCCGCAACAAAAATGAAAGGTTTGGGACCGACGCTGCAATTACATATAAAGATTTGGGACTTCGACCGCAAAAATTAAATGTTTGGGTGTAATCTGCAACAAACTGAAAGGTTTGGGACCGTGGCTGCAATTTTCCCTTTATTTTATATCAAAGTTGTCTATGTAATAAGCCCCCTTTATAATAAGGTTTAAAACAATTTTGATTGAAGTAGAAAAATACTAAAAAATTTATTGAATAAAATTCTAAAAATATTTTCAAAAATAAGCGTCTAAAAAGTATATTAAATACTATACTTAAAAAGATGCCCATCATTTAAGGGGGTACTTTTTTAAATACCCTTGTCAAATCCACCGTTTTACCCTTTGCCCATTTTTTTTAAACATTCACCACAATAGCCGTTTTGAGATTGAATGACAAAATTACCCTTAAAATAATATACAATTACAATTATATGTTATTGTCTAAAGACAATAATACCATTTTTTAAGTTACAAAAAAGGCCAAACACTTCCCACTTAAAATTTTAAAATCAAATCACTTTCTTTATCGATTTATTCCAACACAGATAAAAACAATTTCATTTTTCATCTGTTTCAAAATTGAAAACAGATAAATTTATCAAACGATCAACAAGTATATATTATTCACAGCCATCAGCGAAATCGGTAAGTATATTTACGTATTTTTAATTGGGTTTCGATTAAATTATAATGTACATTTTATTAATCTTTAAATCTTTTTTCGATGTATATGAAAAATTTATGTTCTTAAATGGAACTATATAATTTTTTTAATAAAAACGAGCAAAAACTTTCACTTGCATATGACATTTTTCAGACAAATTTTGTGATATATGCTTTCCAGAGAAGCCCGCACGCCCGGACGTCCGGGCGTGCGGGCCCGGACATCCGGATGTGCGGGCCCGTACGCTCCGCACGTCCGGGTTGAAAATTTTCCGTTAATTATTTTTTTAACAAAATATTTTGTCTGATGCAGCAAATATGGCATCGGTTGCAGTCCCAGTTCTTCACTTTGGTGAATTTGAAGATGATGTAAATGGTCAATGGGTCTAAAAATGGACAAGTGAAATACATGGCACAATTCCGATTTTAATAACATCGAGTACGTCGTATGCAAAAATGTACTGTGAGATACAGAACATGCTCAACGTCGATCCCTCTCAGTACGACATGAAATTGAGATTTCTATGGAACAACGAACATTCATCAATTCCAGTTCCACATGTAAAGGTTACATCTGAACATTGCATGAATGCTCTATTTGCATTTAACCAATTTCCCATGACTACTCCTCTCTGCGTAAATTTAGTGAAAAAGAATGTCCCCGATAGTGAACATGAAGAGCTCGATGGAAGGGATCGTAATGTTAATGATTTTTGGAACACAGCGGAGATAGCTCGTGAGGATGATATGGTTATTCCCGATACAGCGGTTCCTCACCTCACCCATACGCACAGGATTCCCTCGATGGTTCAATCCAACGAGAATGAAAATGAATTTACGAATGAGGACTTGATTGCTTTATCCAATCGAAGACATGGGTCGAGTTCACAAGATGGGATCAGTACACGTACTTCTAATTGTTCCCGTACAGTTCCAGATGATGAAGATTTATATGTCGAGCAACTGTTCGAAACACAAAAACATTTGCAAGAAGCTGTGCATCGGATTGCTTTAAGAAACAATTTTGAGTTTAAAGTTAAAAAATCGGACAAGTCAACGTACACAATTGTTTGCATTGACGACGGTTGTCACTGGCGTTTGCGAGCGACAAAAATGGACACGATTGAGTGCTTTGTAATTCGTAAGTATGCACGAGAACATACTTGTGAAGTGGGTATTCGTCGAAATGATCACAGGCAAGCCCGAGCATGGTTTATTGGTCGACAAATAAAGGACAAGTTTCAGGACCCACGAACGATCTATAGACCTTCGGACATCATCAATGACTTCCGACGAGATTACGGGGTGGTCATGAGCTATCAGAAAGCCTGGAAGGCCAAAGAATGCGCATTGGAGCACTTAATGGGTTCGGTCGAGGAAAGTTACGCTAAATTGGCCAGATATTGCCATAACATGGAGAAAACTAATCCTGGATTAGCATTTTATATTGATACGGAGGATGTGAATCGCTTCAAGTATTTCTTCATGGCCTTTGTACAGTGCATTCGAAGATTTCGTACGGCAATGCGACCCGTAATTCTAGTCGACGGTACAACCCTGAAGGCTAGATACGAAGGTAAGTTGATTATTGCTACTTGTCAAGATCCCAACATCCAAATTTACCCTCTTGTCAATAATAAATGGTATCGCCGAAGTCTGCTACTTGTCAATAATAAATGGTATCGCCGAAGTCTTTCCCGAGGCACATCACGGTTATTATATGTACCATATACAGGGCAACCTTAAGACGAAGTTTCGGGGCAGTGGCATCGTTCCATTGTTTAGGAGAGCTGCAGAGACATACAGTTTTGAAGAGTTTGAAAAGTTCATGGTCGAAATAGAGTGTAAATCACATGCTGCGTGGGTTTATCTAACAGAGATGGGGATCGAACATTGGGCTCGATCACACTTTCCAGGACGTCGAACAATGTTGAGTCGCTCAATGCGCTATTCAAGAAGGATCGAGAGTTACCAATTCTCGCAATGATTGAGCAAATTCGTAACAAGCTGCAGCAGTGGTTTCATGACCGACGTGAGGAATCCCAAAATTGCACAAGTGTGCTCACTCCGGCTCAGGAAGATAAGATCTTCAAAACTCTAGAGGTTGCGAGGAAGGTATTGGTGGAACCACTGGATCAGTTTCGCTTCTCCGTGAGATGTGGCAGTAATATCGGGTTCATCGTGGACTTGAATGATAACACATGCACATGTAGAAAGTTTCAGTTGGAGAGTTTTCCGTGTATGCATGCGGTGGCAGTGGCTATGCATAGGGGATTTCCTCCGCACACCTTATGCAGTCATTATTACATGACATATTATTGGAGATCGACATATGCTGAAACGATATTTCCTCTACCAAATGAAGTCGAGTGGGAAGTTCCCGACCACATTCTTCCACTTAATAATTTGTTGCCACCCATAGTGGGACCACGTGCTCCGGGACGTAGACGGACGTCTAGAATACCATCCACTGGAGAATTTCCTCGACCTCGTAAGTGCGGCAGGTGCGGCGCAACAGGGCATACTCGTCAATTTTGTACAAGTCAGATTCCTCTACATAACAATTCAACGGATGTGTAATATTATGTAATAATTTAATTTTTATAACGAAGTAATATGTTTTTGTTTTTATTTATTGTCATTAAATATTCAACATAATTAATTGCTTATTTTAGTTGTTTACTTATTTTAACAAAATAATATTTAATATTTAATTGAATATTAAATTATATATAGACGTTTTAATTCATTTAATATTTAAATTAAGAACTAACGATAACAATATTTACATTTTTTACAATAAAATAATAATGTCAACAGCACTAAGGATCACATTTGGATTCATACAAATCGCAAGCTAACTACAACCTGCGCATGTCTATCAAATATTGATTTATTGGACTAATGTTGCGATCAATGCTCAAAAACTCTATGTACTTTATTGCGAATATACCACAATCTCCGTCAACCGGCTTGAGCAGTCGACATAGCAACGCATCGAGTATCTGCCCAGAAAACTGTACGTTGCGCAATGAATACAATGGCCATAAGCAGGACCGCCTCAATATATTTGCGTGCTCTTCGTCGAGTAAATCTAATACCACTGTAAAAATAGCAAAGTTACAGTTCGCTGTAACTTTGCAAGAAATTTGTCTCACCACATCGTCCAACTAATAATTCATCCTACAAAATTTCAAACGTTAGCATCATGTACAAGATATAATAGACAAAACGTATTATGAGAAAATTAAACTATATTCACTACTATCCGCAATAATCAGTTGAGTATCAAATTATTTCTTATTTTAATCGTCAATTGAATATTTTATTAATTTTTATATAATATTTAATTATAATTAATAGAATAGTAAATAAACCATCGAATAGTAAATAAACATTTCGAAGAAACCATTTATTTTGTTTATTTAATATTTTGTTATTTAGGCGTAAATAATATTTTATTTTGAAATAAACAATAACTAAATAGTAATCAAATTATTAAAATTTACAAATTAAATAAACTAATAAATAAAAAAAAATCAATTATTATTGTTTATTTAATGTTTTATAAACAATTTCAATAAGTAATTAAATCGTTTATTTTTTTTTCTTAAACAAATTAAATAAGTAAATTTCAAATAAACTCTTTAATTTTTTTTATTTAATATTCCATTTTAAAATAATAGTTTATAATATTAATTATAATTAATTGAATATTAAATAAACAATCCAATATTTAATAGTTTATTATTTATAACTAAATAAATAATATTTTACACACTCTTTATTCGTGAATTTTTCAAGTTGTTTACAAAATAAATTTAATTGCTTATGTAATATTTATAAATTAATTTAACATTAAATATCAAATATAATTTAAACAATAGAATAATATTTCATTATTTTTTCTTTTACATGCATATGTCATTATTTATTATAAACAATTTCAATAAATAATTTAAAATAAAAATTTTAATTGTTCACTTCATATTATTTCAGTGTAAAAGAAGAATTTATAATTAATTTTTTTATTTAAATTCTTTATATAATATTTAAGTATCATTATTAATAACATATTGAATAAACATTTCAAAGAAACCATTTATTTTGTTTATTTAATATTTTGTGATTTACAATTAAATAATATTTTATTTTGACATAAACAACTTGTAACTAAATAGTAATCAAATTATTAAAATTTACAAATTAAATAAACTAATAAATAAAAAAATTTCAATTATTATTTTTTATTTAAATTTTTATAAACAATTTCAATAAGTAAATTTAAAATAAATATTTTAAATCGTTTATTTTTTTTTTTGCTCGTAAACAAATTAAATAAATAATTTAAAACTCTTTAATTTTTTTATTTAATATTTCATTGTAAAATAATAGTTTATAATATTAATTATAATTTAAAACTCTTTAATTTTTTATTTAATATTTTATTATTAAATAATATTTTATATTTTACAAAATTAAATATCAAATAAATAATTATTTTTTTTTAGAAAAAAAAAACGGGCCGCCTGGCAGACGGCCCAGTTGAACGAACTGGGCCGTCTGCCAGACAGCCCAGACAGAGCAATCTGGGCCCAGACGGAATCTGGACCCAGATTCAATCTGGGCCCAGACGTCTGACCGAGAGAGACGCAGAGCATCTCTCTCGGTCTGTCGGCAGCCGGATATCGCCATTTCCGGCGATCTCCACCCCCAAATTTCCCCCCAAACACATAAATTCACGCATCTAAACCCTAAATCAAAGATTTACAAGTATTTTTCCGAAAATAATCAACAAAAATTCAAAAACTTACATGCACTTTCTTTAAAAAATTCGTATTATTCACTAACCTTCTTCAATAGAAAATGGTGGTCTTGGAGTCCGGTCATTGGTTAGTCAACCTCGTCGGTGATGGTCGGCGTCGGCGTGGCGTCGGCGTCGGCTAGTACCTTGCTCTTCCAATTGCGAGGGTAAATATGGAAAAATGATTTTTACAATTTCACTTTTATTAGTTTTTTTTTAATATGGTCAACGGCTATTTTTGGAAAATGGGCCGGGTCATCCGGGTATTTTGATGTATTTCCTCGTACAGACAAACCAAATTTTCAGGACAGCTAATGGGTCGGATCTAAGGCCCAAATCCAAAGTTATGATCCTAATATCCAATCAATTGAAATGTCACAGCGTACATAAAATTTATAAAAAAAAAAATCATTTTTTACATTAAACAATTGTTTTTCACCGGATATACTGCAATATATGTAGTATAAATAAAAATGCAAAATGTAAAAGCTGAAATCATTCCTCCAAACGCGCCTCATAAGCCACCCCAATTCACGCCCCAATAATTATCAACCTCTTGTATCACCATTATACTGATGAGCTAAGAATTTGGTGAATAAAAAACGAAACATCTTCAATACACTCCAAGAACACTAGAAATCATATCTCAATCTGTTATCACATTTAGAATGAAGAAGAGTCCAAATGGAAGCGTTGAAGGCGCCACGACGCCCACCTCACCTGTTTTCGTTTTTCGCGTTTTATCTCATTTTTCATTTTGAATTCGATTTTTTGGCATCCTACTTCATCAACAAATCTACTAAGAGGGTTTGGACATTCCCAACATATTTTTTATAAATATTAGGCTCTTCTATACAATTATATACGTGTGAGAAAATTGATTACTAGAATTATAGGATTCATTGTAATTTTCTCTATTTTCCATTATTTTTGAGTCAATAAAATCTTTTAATTCATATGTTATATTTCTTGTATTCTTTTATTATTCATTTGCTTATGATCAAATACTTCATTATTGTGTTATATAATTTCAACATCTCAAACAAGTTGTTGGTTTCAAAACAAGTGGTATCAAAGATTTGAGCATAATTACCATAAGCCAAGCTCAGCGAGAGTGCAGTTATTCGTGATGGCTTCCATGAAGTATGACATTTCGTTTTTGGATCGGAGCACTAGATTTTCGCTATGGCAAGTTAAGATGCATGCAGTACTCACACAGCTAGATTCAGATGATGCGTTGTTGGGAATTGACAAGATACCCACAACTTTGACAGCGGAGGAGAAATTACGGAAGGATAAGAAGACAGTTTCTCACATTGATCTTCATCTATCGAATACCATTCTTCATGGCGTTTTGAAGGAGGTTCCAGCAGCTACTCTATGGTTGAAGTTAGAACAATTGGGCATAACTAAAAATCTGACAAGCAAATTGAATATCAAGCAGCATTTATACTCTCATCGAATGGTAGAAGTAGGATCATTGGAAGATCACCTGACTTTGTTTAAAGAGATCGTCGCTGATTTGGAAAATTTGGAAGTATAGTATTATGAATAAGATTGGCCTTGATCATATTGTGTTTGTTGTCCGCTTCATTTTCTTTATTTAGAAACACGATCTTGTATAATTGTGATACTTTCACCATAGAGGAGGTGTATATGCTTTGTATTTAAAAGAGAAGATGAAGCATTTGATTTCTAAGGCCATAGATGGAGAAGGTCAGTTGTTCATGGTGATCACGGAAGGGGCAAATCAAAGTCTAAGCCCAGTAATCAGATTTGTAACTATTACAAGAAGAAGGGGCACATGAAGAAGAATTGCTACAAATTGCAGAATAAAAAAAATGTTAGCTGCAAGTTGATATGAGAAGCAATCAGATACTTTACGTGAAGCATACCTCACTGAGAACATTGATGAAGATCTTTTGGCTATTTCGACGTCGGGTCTAAACCAGATGAGGATCGAATTCTTGATTCAACATGTGTGTTTCATATGTGTCCTAATAAAGACTTGTTTACTACATATAAACTGTTTCCGAATTTGTCGTGGTTATGAGAAACAATTCACATTGTCAGGTTACTGGAATTGGTACGGTCATATTGAAACTTTTGGATGGAACAATTAGAACACTTGATCCGTTCGACATGTTCTGAATTTGAAGAAGAATCTCATCTCATTGTCTATCCTTGATTCAAATGCTCATGAGTTCTTTGGCGGAAGTGGAGTTTTGAAGGTTTGTAAGGGTGTACAGTTGTATTGGAAAGACAGAAAATGTCTCATTATACATCTTGTAGGGTCATGCAGAATCTAGAAAAGTTAATCAGCACGAGTTCAGTACTGTGGTGAACATTCAGTTTGGTACAATACCTTTAGGAGCTCGTAAATAGTCGAATTTGAAGAATACTGCTCGATTGAGTTCAGGAGCTATGGATAATGCAGCTTTGTCACCATCACTTGCGGTGCCATTGTATTCAATTGCTAGGGACGGACCTGTGGAAAAGGGTATGTAGATGCTAATTTTGTTGAGCATGCTTTCAATGTATTAGAAAGTGTACAATCTAGCAAGTTGCATTCTTTAAAAGTATTTGAGTTTGATTCTGCTTTGGGGTGTGTTACAGCTCATTTTGGTAAATTATAAAAGCATTTATGATTTTTTGGAATCTGAGATAATTCTATAAGAGTAGTGCTTGAATTCATTAGAAGAGGTGGAATATTGTGTTTTATTAGAAAAATTAATTTTTTGGTTATTGTTGAAGAAGTCAGTTCATTCCATGATGAAATTCGTGTCAAGGTGGAAAATGAAATTTGGGTGTGATCTGAATTCCTCGTTGAAGTAATTGAAGTGTACGTCAAGAAAAAATCAGTTTGGAATGCTATTGAAATCATATGTCAAGTTGAAATTCTATTTTGGAAACTCATTGAGAGTTGGAAATTGAACTTAAAGAAGAGTTCAGAATGAAAAAAACAATTTAGGAACACAAAAATTTATTTTTTCGGGCAAAACACCCGGAGGTGGTGCCGCCTGTTTCCGGTTTTCCGTGTTTTTATCTCGTTTTTCGTTTTGGATTCAGTTTTATAGCATTTTATTTCATCAAGAACTCTACTAAGTTGAATGACTAGGATTCTTTCTTGTGAGATATTTTATCTTGGACCATGACTTTTGAAATTAGAGAGACTTCCTTCATACGGCACTTTTCGATTTGAAGAGGGGGACAAGACTTCATTTTCTCTCTCTTGTTTTTGGTCCACCATTTCTTGCTCTCTGTTGGTTCCTTTTTCTTCTTCTTCCTTGTACCATGAAATCAACTTTGTAGCCTGTTATTGTGAGAATATTGTGTAGTACTCAAGCTTGAAATAGTAGTTGAGTGGGACTGATTTCTCGCTAGGCTTAGGTTCGATTTGTGCTTATTCTTGGCTATTTTGGATAGATCTCTTGATCGATGATCCAAGTTAAGTGATGGTTGATTCTGTCTGGTTCTCTAGCTCCCTCTAGAAGGTGATTTGCAAAACATGGAAGACTGTTCCTGAGCCTAAACTTTCAACCACTACAAAGGGAAGAAGCACTCCGGATTATCTACTGTTTATTTTCGGTTTTCTATGCATTTTTATGATATATTTATGCAATGTTTTTAGGCTGTGTTTTGATCATAAAATATAGCCAGTAAACTGTCATTGTGGTTTCTTGGTAGTCTTGAACTCTGTTAATGAATATTGGTGATTATGATATGCTATTTTCCTAACCTTTACTTATGCAATTATGGACTTATTGTCGAAAAAAATCTCCGTTCCCTCCTCTTGTATCGTGTTGGGTTATTTCATCAAAAGTATTAGCCAAATTGCATGGTAAACACAAGAAGTTGGGGCTACATATTTAGCTTCACACCAAGAAAGTGGAAAATTGGTTGCCTCTTTGAAATCCAAGTAAAAAGGGGTATCTTCCTTGAATTACACAAATCTAGATGTGTTTTTTCTTTCATCCAAGCCCCCACCAAGTTTAAAATAATTAGATGATGATTAAAGTCAATCAAAATCAATTGTATTCAACAAGTTTGTAATAATTTTATCATGTAGGTAACCACCAATTACTCTATATAATGGCAAACATACCAATTCCGTAGAGAATATTGGGCATTGTGCATGTCAAATTCCACAAGTTTCCAATAAGGCTCTTGAAGTTAGTAGGATTAACTCATTCTCCATATTCGTTTTTTGACAACTTGATTCAATATTCAATTGGTGTGCTTACCGACGTGATTTTTCCATGTTGAAGTGAGAGGACCTTCGTCACTTTGCTGCATTTCTATGTCAAGACAATACGACATCAACTCTAGATTATTCATCTCGAATTCCAAGTTCATAGTCATCTTGAGATACTTTTGAATTATTTTCTTATGAAGATCGAGTCATCAACATATAAGCAAATAATTAACGTGTTTCCCTTTTTCATTAATAACCTCAGTGAAATTATTATCTTGAAAGCAGGGGCGGGCGCAGAATTATAAAGTTAGGAAGTACAATCGAACTTGCAAAGAAGTAGAGAAAAATTTTACAATTGAAAATTTTCGTCCAAAAAAATTCATACCCCACGTACTTTTGCATCCGAAAATTTACAAGGGATATGACTTTTTCAGATATAAAATTTTGAAAATTTATGATGTCATATTCTATATAAAATTTTCTAATAAACTAATGAAAATTACATTGAGTAATTTGTATTGTAAAAATAATAAATGTTAATGAAATAATTGATTTTTTTTTTAATGCGAGTTAAACATCTTCCTTTAAAACTCACTTTAACGTACTTTTAACTATTTTCGATATCAGCTTGAACTATTCGATATGCCCATAATGTAGTTCTCGAAATAAGTTTCGAGATTACATAAACAATTTGTAAATTCGATTAGCGTATGATCGTCAGTTCTTTTTTAAAATTAGCATATTATTAAAATTTAAATTTATTGTAATTTTGCTCCTATTTGGTGGAGATTAAAATCAAATTTTTAATAAATTTTGATAAAAGTTAAACAGTTATGGATTCCATAAAATATGTTATTAAAATTAATTGGTAACTTTGATTTAGATTAAAATTTAGATTTCAATCGATACCAAACATGATTTTATTTATAAAAAAAAAATCCCAAAAGTTGGGGTCACATACCCCGGGTCCGCCAGTGCTTGAAAGTATTTATCAATTACTATACCATACTGTGCTTGCTTTTAAACCCTTATTTTTCTTTTCCTTGCACCTCGTAGTCAAGTGGTTGTTCAATGCAAACCTCATCTTCAAGATATTCATTCAGAAAGGCAGTTATCAATAATCATAGTTGCATAAATTAACACCTTGAATTGCTCATTATCGGCACGATGTAGAAGTCATTTAACGCTCCTTAGCGGCACGATTTTAAGAAGAGCGTAAACACAAATGTATAATGTTCGCATGTTAATGTACAAATCATGTTGTCTAGTCGTTCACCATTAATGACATCACAATACCGAATAACCCCAGATAAAGTTCGGCCCCCTGGGGCAATCGTAACCTTGTAGACTTCAAAGGTCAAATTTAATTATAGAATGTGATGAGTCGACATTGTTGCCGTGACATACTATAAATCACAATGCAAATATATATATATATAACAAAATACATTGCATCTTTGGCAAGTTGAAAGGGACACAACTAGAAGTATAGACATCGACCTAGTAAAATCGAAGACAAAGATGAAAAGATACCGATAGTACGAAATTAACGTTGTATTTTAGATATAGATAAGGATAGAGAGGTTATCTTCAATTTGTTCTGTTGTAGGTTTTAATTTTACCCAAAATCTGTAGTGTAACAGCGATATAAGACACACGCTGATGTTGATACACGTGAGATGCTTCCGAATCTGAACGAATTGGCAATTTGGGCATCGACCCTACTTTTTGTTTGGCCAGTTAATGTTATAGTCCTTTTTCCTAGTTCTCTATGCTTTCTGTTTTCAGTGTAAACTAATTCAAGCTCTTAAAAACTAAAAGAATAGGAAAAAAATAAAAATAAATAACATATTACAAGGATTAAAAATTGTGGCGTCGCTGAAATATTCAAAAAATTTATGTTGGTTACTAGATTTATAATTAGACTACTTTGTTCTTTTCTGCAAGCTAGACCAACGAAAAATAATACTCAGTGTAGTTGACAAAAATGACGATGAAACCCGCAGTCGCTACTCGTGAGTGCGTATTGGGTAAATCTCGCTCCATGTGCAGTAGCTCGCAAATCACACAAGAGAGATAAACTGCACTAGACAAGCTTTGTTCAACGAGCTCGACCGAGGAAGTGTTGGCAGAGGATTCGAACTCGTGACATTCGGTCTCCGCGTTCACCTGCTCCACCAACTCGGCTATCCTCAAAGGGGTAACATTTTTCGTTAATATTAATATAACATGTGTTGGCTTACATGAGATGAGAATAAGTACTCAAGTTATTGTAGTTTCCTATTTATGTTTAGGACATTTTCCTTTACTTAGTTTTTCTTATTTAAAAAAAAAATAATAATAACTAGACTTCATTGAAAATTCAATTTGGTCACTGAAATTTATTTTAATTCACTCTATTAGAATCGCATTTTATTTCTTATCCGCGTGGTGGCAAATATCCATGCTAGAAGCGGTTTTGCCAACTAGACTGCCACGTAATTCATCACACAAAGTAATAAAGATGAATCCAATGACTCGATTATAATAAACATTTAAAACGAATGTCTTAATTGTAATTAACCACAAGTGGAGTGACCAATTGAAACTAAATTAATTAGAGCTGGCAAAAGTTCCTGAACCGAATCGAGCGATTCTTCATAAATTAAATACCCGAACGGGTATCTGAATCGAGAACCGATGGGTTTGGTTCGGTTCTCGGTTCTAGACGAAAAATCGAAGAATCGAATCTAAATAATTTTTTTATTTTTTATATTGAATTAATTAAATTATTTTATTTTTTTCTAAACAAATTAGCAAATTAATTAGGCAAATTTAATTTTCGATATTTCTATATATTGAATTAATCTTATTGGACAGCTTGTTATTTATATGTTTTTAAATTAAGCTACGTTAATTTGTAATAGTTACGAATGAATATGTTATTAGTTATATTTATGTAGTGTTGTTATAAATGTTAAAAAATTTAATTATGGTAAGGAACTGAATCGAACCGAACCGAACCGAACCCGAAAGGTTCTATAATTATATTTGGACCCGACAGTTTCATTTATTAAATACCCGAAGATTTTGGATCAGAACCGAACCGAATCGAACTGGACTATGTCCAGCCCTACCTTCGTGACCAAATCAAATCTCCCTTGAAAGTTTTAATTACTACATTTATCCACATAATTCATGTTAATGCATACGTTGAAATTAATTGATAAAAAATGAATATATTTATTAATTGTTTGTTCAATTTTTTATTAACTTTTACAAGAAAAAAGCTTCGAGTAATCACATATTTGTTCGTAAAATTTAAGCAGCCAAGTGCAATGGACACAACTTGGGTGCGTTCGCGCACATGTATTGACGGAAGGGGTGCGCTTAGTGGAGTTTGACTCCCACTGAAATTTAAGAAAAATTACTTTTTTCAATTTTTAATATTATTATATTTTTACAATTTTGTGTTTGAAAATTGAAATTCTTTTTTATAACTAAATTAAACTGTTTGACGGTCATTTTTCTGGAAGAATGAGTTTTTAAATAGGAATTTTTTGGAAAATGTCTGGTTAAAAAGTATGATTTTTTTATAAAAAATTTATGTGAATAATATTTTATGTTGAATGCGTCTGATTAAAAATAAGTATGAAAAAGAAAATGGATTTTAGAAACATGATTATCAAATGGGGTTAAATTCGAGTCGTGGCTCGATAACACTTGCTGCAGAGTAATATTATTTAGTAACGCTAGGATTACAAACCTCAATTTAGGTGGATCTAATTGATAGGTAAATGCAAAGTGAAATTAAATGATTTAATTCAATTTTAATTATCATTTAATGTCACATTAACGATACATAAACTGAAATTTCAGTTAGACTACGTAACATTGCTCTTACTCCTCGAGACAAGGCGTGTCCCATTCGCACAGGATAGTGGGCCCACTTACCATTTTGTCTGCTCCAATAGAACTAAGCACATGCTTTTCTCCATTCAACATTCCCACTCATTTGTTTTGCTCCCAACATGTAAAGGAATAACTATGAATTTGTTTAAAGACCATGTTGGACAGCAGAGTTAAAAATACTCATCAAAACTCTACACTCGATTATGAGTTGTGATTAGCTGTCCAATTTTTGTTGTTCGAATTATTGTCTAACAAATTAATTATTGACATATTATTTTTAAATTAACATATTATCTTAAATTTATCATCATTAATTTCATCACTAACCCATTAATTGATGACATGTTAATTTAAAACAACTTGTTAATAATTAATTAAATGGACGTTAAATTGGATAACAAAAATGAGACAACGAATTTCAACTCCCCAATGATGACCTACTGATGTGACCACGGATAGAACAAAATCGGTGCGAGATCTTCAATTTTTGATAATTTCCTATTTTAATTAGAATTCTATATTTTTAGCATATTTTACAATATTAGAATTATATTTTCGTGCAATTAGGGTTTTTAAAAGTTTTATATAAATACCTCATTATTTCATTGTATTAAAAATAAAACAAGTTATGATATTTATTATTAAAAATTGAGAATTTTCTCTTTGTTCTTGATTGAACATTTATCGAACTTATCAAATATTCTCAATATTTGTGACGTTCAAATCCTAGAACTTATTAAAGAATTAGGCACCCTTTGTAGCGTTCACAAATAGAGGTTCGTTGATTTTGTAATTAAGAGGTCATTCAAATTTCGTTTTTGTTTGGTTGCTTGGTTCAATACTTTGCGGGTCGAGATTCTACCGTCTACAACTTGAATTTGGGCTTTCCCGACATTTTGAATTAATTTCGCGACTTCCACGATCTCGTTCCTGATTTCACGTCATTTGGTATCAGAGTTTGGGCTCCAAATTCAGGTTCTATCTTTTCTTTTGTTTTGAGTTTTTGTTTTAGTTATTCGTGTTCTACATTTTTTTTTTATCCAAAAAAATTCTAAAGTTATTCTTGGGCTAATATAGCATCCAAATCAACTTCCGTATCTTTTGTTAGTTTCATAGTTGAATTTCGAGTGCAAAAAAACATTTTTTACTGTTCAAAAAAATTTTACTGACTTATTTGGGAAGTGGTCACTATCTTATTATCTATCTCAAATCTAAAATATGTTTGTGTTCCAATTAAGAAAAAAAAACCTTAAGAACCACTTTCTTGAATTAAAAGAATTCTCATTCGAAATTTCATCTAATGCAATTTTTTTCTTGAGTCTTCTTGATTACACCTACGTAAAAGGATGGATGGTGATTGGGGGTACATTTTTCAAACTCGGTGCTTTGTGGGTAGTACAATTTGCAGTTTGATTATTGATAAGGAGTACATGTCAAATTTGGTTAATATCACGATGGTGAAAAAATTGGGATTACAGTTACAACAACACCATGAGTCTTATAGGATAACTTGATTGAAGAAGTGTGGGAAGTATATGTGACAAAGCAGGTTCTAGTAAATGTCGCCATTGAGAGAGAGTGATGAAATTTGTTGTGATGTAGTGCCATTAAAATCTTTTCATATCTTGTTTGGGAGACCTTTGAGACATGAGAGAAAGATTGTTTATGATATGGGGAGGAACATCTATAGGTTTCTTCAGAACGAGGCAAACATCACTCCGGTTGGCTTGACATTAGAATAGTCCTTTACAGACCAATGGAAGGTGAGAGGGGAAGCAGAATGGGAAAAGCAAAAAAGAGAGGTGACCACACTTAAAGAGAACACAGGGGTTGCATTGCAAGAGGAGCTCAGAGATAGGGGAGTTGAGATGGAGGATGGTGAATTGAAAAATCTAGTTAAAATTGAGGAGATTGAACAAATTAAAGCGGAGAAACACGAGCAGGTTGGTATAAAAATTGTAGAGATTGTTCAACAAGAGAGTGAAGAAATAATAGAAGAGCGTGTTGAGCAAATTGTTTAAAATATTGTGGTGGAGACAATACATTATGAGTATGAGGACCTATATCTCGTTTTTTGGGAAGCTAACAAATTCAACCATGTTTTGCTTAATTCTTTCTTTTAGGTTGATCATTGTGCGGGAGAGTTCATGCAACATCTATGACTGATTGAGTTTGTGCTGCAATAAATCCATGCCTGCAAAATGGAATGGTACCATGTATTGATCATTTGCCATGGGAGGAAAAAAAATTTCATTTGATCCATGTGGTGCAGTGATGGGATGTGATGTGAACTCAGCTAATAATTGATCTTAGGAACCCACGAACAAGATGGAACCAACTCAAGAAAGCTAGAAATTACGTCGTGCAAAGATCAACCGACACGTTATTCGACCCGTACCAAGAACTGAGATTCCGCATGAGAAATTCGAATCGTTGATTACCCGGAACAAAAATCGTGAAGTGGGAATGCTATAAAAGGACTGCGAAACATTTTGATAAATTCAAGATTATAAGTCTAAGCCACCAAAAATATAGATGAAAAAACTCACAAATTGTATTTTAATATCTCAAAATAATAAAAAGTCTTGATTTTACAATGAAATAAATCTCCTATTTATACTATGATAGAAATCCTAAAAAAACGTAATTAGGTCATAGAATATTGTTCTCGGCCTGTTTCTATGCGATCGCAAGTCCAAAAGTACTATGAGCTCACGTAAACTTGTGCAGAATTTCGTATCGTTTATAGAATGTACTCATAGACAAAAATCTGACACTCGAGCTGAAAGTTATATCTATTTTTTAATACATGCCTCTCATTTTCTTTTCAAATATCTTACAAACCTTGAATCCAACTCGTTTCGGCTTCTGAGCCCTTCACGAAACTTGAACATTAGCTTGTCAACTTCACTCATCTTGGACTCCATAGCTCGATTACACGATTGCGTGGCTTCTTTGGCTTGATTTGAACTTCGATTCCTTCCCGAGCTCGACCTTGACTCCTCCTCAATGCACTTTGATTCTTTGCTCATTTGAAGCCTTATTTGGATCACATCATCTCATCTCTCTTCGAAAGGATTCGACCTCGAATCCGAACTTGCATCAAACGAAGCAACAATAGCAACGTCAAAATTGTTAAATATTATAGACTTACCTAATAGAAGTAAAATGTAGCATTCGTTCTTGCTCATAGCAATGATATGGAAAGATCCATATCCTCTAGGATGTAGCCTGGACCTCCTTTGAATTCGTTTTCGCCTTGTACGTAGCATCTTCCAAACACCAGTGCCTGGATCAAACAAAACACATCTCGACGAATCCCTCTGGCTACATTGATATGTGTCATGAAGGATCTCCCATTTCTCACAAAACCCAATACTAACACCAACAGATGAAGATATTAAATTGAACAGCATTAGTAGATTAAAACCTCATGTTAAATTGATGTGTGGAGTGGAATTGGTAGACATTACACTTAATCCTAACACATTCCAAAAATCCAATCTAATACAGTTAATAAAATCAAGATATAAACTCAAACACACTTGCATACAATTCCCGATAATGCAACCTAATTGCCTAGCATTTATAATTAACTCCATGTGACATGTTAGAATTTGATGATGTAGTAAGTGTATATCATGAACAAGCAAGGCATTTTCCATGAATGTATTGGACAATGGACTTATTATACTCACAAAATGATTGAATGCATTAGCATTTGCAAAAGTACATGTCCTATATGGAAAACTATTCCTACAAGCCAGCCCATTCTCTATCCTAGGTGTAAAGTTTTGACATGTTACCATAACTCCACCTATTCATCCTTACTCTTCAAAGCCTCCATTTGCATTGCTCCATTTAGATTCTCAATGTATGGCTCACCACGAATTATTCCTACATGGAGTAATTCCTTGAATTCTCGCAAAAGAGAATAATCGAAATTGGGGAAGAGATTGCTAGTTCTCACTAAATCCTCCTCACACTCATTCTTTTTTTTTTCATATAAGTTCACTTCTGATTTTTCTTTCCTCTCTGACAACTCACTTTCTTTTACCTCTTGTGGCCCTCCTTATTTTTTGTCACATCTCCACTCTCATTTTTATTCTCTTTTTCTTTTACCCCTTGTGGCTCTACTATTGTTTTAGTCACCTCTCTAATTTCTTCTTCACTCTTTTGTGGTTCTACTCTTTTTTATTTACTCTTAGTCACCTTACTTTCTTCTCCTTGGCTCTCCTTTTTCCCCTCTTTATTTTCTTTCTCTCGCTCACTTTTTAATTTGAGTCGATCTTCATAAACATGTTGCGGTGTCAACGATGCAAGACTAATAGGCTTCCCATCCTTAGTAGAGTTATACCATTTTTTGCGTTCATCACGTTTCACCTTCCTATTATGTTGTCATGGCCTACCCAATAGTATATGCTCGACATACATATAAACGACATCGACACAACATATCATCGCGGTACCTCCCAATTGAAAAACTTATCAACACCTGCTCACATACCCTAACCTCTTCACATTCATCTAACCATCGCAGTTTATAAGGTTTGGAATGTTTGACTGTAGTCAACCCAAGTTTCTCAACAAGCATAGCACTAACAATATTTACACAACTACTTCCTTCAATAATCAAACTACATACCTTGCTACTAATATGACATCTAGTTTGAAATATTATTTCCCGTAGCTTCTCAACAACATCCAGTTGATGGGTTTTTGGAAATCACGCATCAACACACAAGCTTCCTCCACTACAGGTTTCCGGACTCTATTACATTCTCTAGGATGCTCTCTAATCTCCCTTTTACACACATTTCCCATATCAACACCAACTCCAACAAAATGACTACTCTTTCGTTCAAGCCTACCACCTCTATCCCCACGAGGAACCCTTAGGGACGTCCCTCGCTGCTGACTCCCAATCAAAGTTTCAGGCCTACTTACATCACCACAATTACGCTCAACCACCAAACCCAACTGATCAAACATATGATGTATAGCCTGCAAACTATCATTAATCTCTGTATAAATCCCCTATGGCACCACTTCCTCCTCGCCTTTTCTCATATCTTTTTTTTTCTTTTGCAAGTAAGTAAATAACAAAATTTAAATGAAAAGAAATAACAGAAAACAAAATAAATGTACCTCACACGTTTGTACTCGTGTATCACGCGAGATTGACTTTTACCCGATAATAAGCTCACCACTTTGCCTTTTACCGATCGTCCTCACTCCTCAATGACTCGAAAAATAATCAATCTCAGTCAAATAGGACACAATCCCGCAATGAACCTTACCTAAACACAAGTTCGAATAATCAACAGAATATGTACAGACTGAAGTAATTGACTCAAACTCAACAAAAGAAACAAAATGACTCAAAATCGATATTTATTTTTGTTGTGTTTACCTCTAAACGTTCATGAAGAATTGGAGACTTTTTCTGTTTCTTTTTTTTTCAGATGAACGGTATCATACGGATGAATAATAATTTTTTTACTAACTCAATAAATAACTAAATATAATATAAAGGCAAAACAAGACAATAAAGACTAATTTTATTTTTTACTCAAATAATAAAATAAATTACTGAAAAGTAAAGGATAGATGACTTGAAATCTAGGGTCAAGCTCTGATACTAACTAATGTGAACCCAGCCAAAAATTGATCTTGGGAACCCATAAACAAGATGGAACCAACCCAAGAAAGTTAGAAATTACGTCGCGCAAAGATTAACCCGACCCGTTGTTCAACTCTTACCAAGAACCGAGATTTCGCGTGAGAAATCCGACCCGTTGATTACCCGGAACAAGAACCATGAAGTGGGAACACCATAAAAAGACTGCAAAACCTTTTGATAAGTTCAAGATTATAAGTCTAAGCCACCAAGAATATGGAGAAAAAAACTTACAAATTGTACTTTAATCTCTCAAAATAATAAAAAGTCTTAATTTTACAATGAAATAAATCTCATATTTATACTAATGCTAGAAATCATAATAAAATGTAATTAGGTCATAGAATATTGTAAAATTTGAAAATAAAATAAAATAGAATCTTAGACCAACAGGGAAATCTCGCGAAAAATATGAAAATCCCGCCAACTTGTTCTCAATCTGTTTCTATGTGATCGCAAGCCCAAAAGTACCATGAGCCCATGTAGCCTTGTGCAAAATTTTGTGCCATTTTCGAAATGTACTTATGGATGAAAATCCGACACCCGGGCTGAAAGTTATGCTTGTTTTAATACAATCCTCTCGTTTTCTTTCCAAATATCTTCTAAACCTTGAATTCAACTCGTTTTGGTTCTCGAGCCCTTCACGAAACTTGAACCTTGTCTTGTCTCTTTACTCATCTTGGACTCCATAGCTCGATTACACGATTGCATGGCTTCTTTGGCTTGATTCGAACCCCGACTCCTTCCCAAGCTCGATCTTAACTCCTCTTTAATGCACTTCGATTCTTTGCACATTTGAAGCCTTGTCTGGATCACATCAAGATGGGTAGCAGGTTGGTTATTCCCTACACAATTATAAGATAC
The DNA here is from genome assembly GCA_019097785.1 of Fraxinus excelsior. Taxonomy (NCBI): domain Eukaryota; kingdom Viridiplantae; phylum Streptophyta; class Magnoliopsida; order Lamiales; family Oleaceae; genus Fraxinus; species Fraxinus excelsior. The sequence continues at coordinate 7,533,414 of CM032639.1, read as the reverse complement.
GGATTCGATGGCAAATCCTTTCGAAGAGAGAGTTGATGATTTGACCACGGATAGAACAAAACTAGCGCGAGATCTTCAATTTTTTGGCAGTTTCCTAATTTAATTAGAATTCTATATTTTTAGCATATTTTACAATATTAGAATTATATTTTAGTACAATTAGGGGTTTTAGAGGTTTCATATAAATGCCCCATTATTTCATTGTATTAAAAATAATAAGTCATGACTTTGATTATTAAAAATTGAGAATTTTCTCTCTGTTCTTGATTGAATATTTATCGAATTTATCAAATATTTTCAATATTTCTGGCGTTCAAAATCCTAGAACTTATCAAAGGCTTACGCACCTTTTGTGACGTTGGCAAATCGAGGTTCATTGATTTTGTAATCAAGATGACATTCAAACTTCATTTTTATTTAGTTGATTGGTTCAATAGATTGCGACTCGAAATTCTACTATCTACAACCAAAATTTAGGCTTTCCCGACATTTTTAATTAATTTCGTGATTTCCACGCATATCCCGTTCACGATTTTGCGTCACCTAGTAATATGGGGTATTATCCTAAAAATCATAATCTATATCAATTATACAATTTTCCAGCTATCAGTCGAAATCTAGTTTGAGATGTTGAAGTCCCTAATCGACAACTATTATTTCAAAATTCTTTAATTCTCATACTTATTTTTAACCACACATTTACAAAATAACAAATTATACTTTGTAACCATGCACTCTTCAAAAAGTCACTATTCAAAACTCAATTTTCTCAAAATAATAGCCATTAAATAGGGTTTAAGTTATAACAACAGCACTTCCTTTAGACTTATTCTAATTTCAAGCTTCGCGTTATCTATCTATTCTAAGAGAGAGTTCTAGGACGTGTTCGGTGGAGATTAAAATTGAAAAATTAGTCGTTATTATTGACTTTTATTAGACGACTGTGACATCATAATAACTATATTTTCAATTTTAATTGAATTTTGAACTGTACCAAACAAGCTCATAGTATCCACTCAAATAACTGACTTTTAGTTTTGATATTAATTGATGTATCATATTGCTACTACTTTCCTCAAAAATTATAACTCATGACGGATAATTAATATATGGTATTACTACTACTTTATCCAAAAATTACAACAAATGTCGGATGTTACAATCCATCCCATATCATTATCCATATCAAGCTTGAAAATCCATGCCAAACCCATTTTCTTTAGCACCTCGTTGACCCTTCTTCTTCTTTTTTTTTTTTTTTTTTTTTTTGGAGAACGAATTTTAACCAAGTATTTGATAATTTTTCATTACATTAATAATTTTTCTTTATTTTTTAATCACATATTTCTCATCATATTATTATTTAAAATATATTCTTTTTTCTAATAATATCCATCAAACAATTTGAATATCATTAATTATTATTATTATTGTAAAATAAAGCAAATGCACCCAAAAGAAAGGCAAAAGATAGCCAGCCAGCTGCTCTGTCCCTCAGGCTCGATACAATAATGCATAACATTATGTCATCAATTGCGTCACTCACCCGACAGGCTGGGGGCTATTTCGACAATCCACACACTCCTTGTGTTAGCATCTCATCCGTCCAAATATCTTAGCCGAACCAATATATCGTCACACATTCCTGCTCCACTATACTTTCTTCCAACCATCTCTAAGTTCGCATTTTCTCCTCTCACAGCAATTGCTCGAACAAATTTTTAAAACTGCACGCAAATTTGAGGGAAAAGGGAGATAATTTGGTTTTATAGGTGAAATTGTGGAGAAATGAGGGGCATGATGAGTGATTATGAGGAGACAGAGCTGCGGCTGGGGTTGCCCGGAGCCGGAGGAGGTGGGAATGAAGGGGAAACATCCAGGAATAATAGCGGGAAGAGAGGGTTCTCGGAAACCGTTGAGTTGAAATTGAATCTGAACTCTAACAGTTCTGATGGAAATCAAGTTGAGGATATGGAACAGAAGAATATAATTCCGGCTTCCACTGATTCTACTAAATCACCCACGAAGTGAGTATCCTCTTAACTCTTTTTCTTAGTTTGTTTCCCAATAATGTCATTCATGTAGAGGCGGATCCGGAGTTCACGGCGTACAGCATGCTTAAAATTTATTTTATGGGAAATTAAGTTCAACCTTATTTTGTTATTGAAAAATGTAGCATTTGAAAATCATGATAAGATAAGCAAATTGAAGACACTCTTATCTAGGAAATTATTGTTAAAACAATTTCTAGGATCGTTCATTGAGTTTATATACACATGATTTTGCTTGGATTCTTTGCTAATTATGCAATTTTAAAAATGATGTAACAGAAATTAAAATACATATACCCAACCCTATCTTAAATTTAACAGGAATACTATGTCGACGTTGTATGCTTGGTCCTTGAATTCTTGTTACACTAGAAGAATAATTATTTACTATGATTCTTTCCTTTTCTAGTTTTTTCTTAGTTTGATTTTTTTTTCCCTTTTTCAAGAAATAATTTGATATCACCCGACAGGTGGTATCGTGCTATTTGTATTTATTCTCAAGCGATAAGATAGTGTGTCCACTTTTAAAACCTGGCTCCTGTGCATGTGCAAGTGGGCTTGATAATATCGTGGATAATCCAATAATAGAACAAAAACATATGGAATCTTACTTTTTTAAACACCCATATTTTTAATGGAGGAGACAGTGGCCTGGAGTAATTGTGTATCTAATAAAGCAAATGTGAGTAGATTTGGAGTAATTGTGTATCTAATAAAGCAAATGTGAGTAGATTTGGATAAGACACCATGAATACTATACTAGTTGTGTGGCAGCTGAGATTGGACAGAATTAGACTTGGATCTATTTCTGTTTAGTTATGTCTAATAGTATTGAATCTTGAATAAATAGAAGGTAATTTTGAAGCGCTTGTGGAGTATAATATTTACATACCATCGACTTGAAATAGAATCCTGCAAGTTTAGAACAAGTTGAGGGTTTAAGAATTATTGAGAAGAAACACTGTTTAAGTCCCATTTATCTAATCTGTATAATGTGGAGAGGAAACAATGAACTTCTGTACTCAAACTAGAACCACTTGAACTAAGTCTTTTTAGTTTCTCTTTGCACTATTACAGAAATTCGGTTCACTCGTCATAAATGCTTAAATCGTGTATCTTGATTCATTACAATAACAAATTAAGTTTCTTTCCCAGTAAATTTGGAGTCATCTACATGAATTGTTTTTCCTTACTAAATTCAATTAATTGCTAGATTAGAAACTTATATTAACTTCAAGTAGATAGATGATAGTATATTTACATGAGACTTGAAATTTCAGGGCCCAAGTTGTGGGATGGCCACCAGTTAGATCGTTCAGGAAGAACATCATTTCCGTCCAAAAGAACGCCACTGCCACCAATGACAACAAATCAGGTGGCAGCAGCACAGTGTTTGTCAAAGTCAGCGTGGATGGTGCACCTTACCTCCGTAAAGTGGACTTAAAAATGTACCAGAGCTACCAACAACTATATGATTCCTTAAGCAAAATGTTCAGCTCATTCACCATTGGTAAATAAATAATTATAAACATAGGAAATTAATAATATTATTTCAACATTAACACAATATATTTAATCAACATTTTATATCTTCAAGGCCTAACAGAAAATCGTTGTGCTTGATGTTAGATAATTGTGGTTCTCAAGGACTAAAAGACTTTATGAATGAGAGCAAATTGATTGACCTTTTGAATGGTTCTGATTGTGTACCTACTTATGAAGACAAAGATGGAGATTGGATGCTTGTTGGTGATGTTCCATGGGAGTAAGTTGTTCCTACATTTTCAAGTTTCTTTTGTTTTCTTCGTATTTTTATACAGAGTAATTATCAAAATTTACCTCTGTGAATAACAAACACTTAAAGCATACTTCTTCTCTAACCAGGATGTTTGTTGATTCATGCAAACGCATACGAATAATGAAGGGTTCAGAAGCCATTGGACTAGGTATTGCCCTATAACTATTGAACTTACAGCATGTTTGGGATACTTGATGATGAAATTGAACAAAAGTAGACAAGATTTGTGAAACTTTTTAGTCCTTGTCTAGTCGAGCCTACCTAACATGCCCATTAAAAAGCATGGCAACTCGACATGGACATCAGGACATGCCTGATAAAATTGTTATAATTCTTTTATCATTGTAAAGCCAAATTAAACAATCGATCTGACTTTATTTACTTGAAAGCTAAACTAAAGAAACATAATCTTTTGAATTCCAATGCAGCACCAAGAACAGTTCAAAGGTGCAAGAACAGATGCTGAAAACCGTTTCCTGCAAATCTTTCCCAGCATAGTTCCCAGCATGGACGATTGGATGATGGCTGGATCGAGCGGGATCAAGCCTAATGATTGATTATATACATACTGTTTTTGTAAGGAAAAAAATTGCATAGTTGAATCCAACTCGACCATCTTTAGGTTGTTGTCCGCAACAGCCTTGTTGGAATAGTTTTTGTTAGCATGCAATAGTGTGTTTATTCTCCACAAATTCGGTTTCCCCCCTTCTTATTTTGTCATGCAGATCCGCTTCGTGTATCATGTTTCATATAATTAATGAACTGTTGATTATCGTGCAAACATTTCATAGGTGGACTGAACTTTGGTGAAAAAATAAAAAAATTGAACAAAAAGTCAGGAAAATGTACAAGAAGACAACTGCCTCCAGTGATTGGGAGCTGCCCAAAACTGTTTTTGACAGCTGCCAATCATTGTCTTCCTGTGAATTTTATTGTCGAATTTTTTGTACTCATAGTATATCTCTAAATTGAAAGGCTGGCTTTGGCCTAGATTTTGAGTGGAACCCGTTTATTTATTTTGGAAAATCGAGATTGATTTGTATTTTTCTCCGTGAGAATATTGAAATCATATATTTACTTATTAAAAATAATGCTTGGGTGAATGGAAAATTGGAGCTCAAAGTGACGTATTGGAAAAAGTTTTATGTTGGAGGGAAATTAATTTAAAGTTATCTAACATAACAAAATAAATAAAGGCAATGACCATTTTAAATTTGATTATACTTTAGAATGGTGTAATCATGTGTAGCATAGAAGCTCTCTTTGCGTACGCGTGCCTATGGATGTAAATCACGGATCGAAATAGGTTTCCGATCTTGAATTTGTATGCAGGCACGAACTGTGTATCCGAATGGACCAAAAATTAGCCCTTAAGATGGTTCACGTTTTGCCTTTATTTTATTATTTTTTCAAATATAAAAAAAAAAACTTCCAAATTCTTTTGACTCTTGAAACTTGTGTGATAATAGCGGTGTTAATGGAGAGATTAACAGTCGGGTTAATGGTGGTTAATGGTATTACTCCGGCATGTTAATTCTCTATTACATAACATCAAACACCTACGATGAAGAGGTAAATCTGTTTTAAAGAACTGTGTTTACACAAAACTTGGTTCATTCGCTTTTTGAATTGATTATTATAAATCCAAGTACATTACTTAAAACCAACGAGTTAATTAGACTATGAAGTTAAGCTATATAAATGTATACCAAAATTGGATAAAATGATTATTGTCGAAATGCACCTAATCCAATTAATAAAGATTAGAATTTTAAGTAATCAATTATTTCACCACGAATTTTTTTTTTTTAGAAATGTAATACCGCTGAAAGAAAGCATTAGAGGATCCCCAATTAATGTATTGGAGATGCTCTTATTTGGATGTCAAATTACTTATCTCCTAAGATATAACAGATACAATTTGTGTTAGAAGTACTTAAAAGTACAAGCAACATTGAACTAGGACAATTTTTCCTCTCTACAAGAAAATAGTTTTTGAATGATTTTTGGAGTGTTTTAACAAGAGATTTTGATGTAATGTTCAATGCGCATGATATGAGATGCATAATGGACGTTCAAATAGTCATATTTATAAAAGTTGAGAGGTCATGAGTGAAAAGTCACGTTCCAAAACTCAACAACTTTTAAGAAGGGAAGCATTCCTTGTTGTTGCTACCCTATCACTGGTCTTTCGCTCGAGCACTAGGTGAGTGACGGAGTTAGGCAAAATCTCAATCAGCTTTTCCCTCTTTCCTTTCCAACTTTGGACCACAATTTATCATTCATCCCAATTTGGTTTTGAAATTCTAAATATATTACGACAATTTACTTGACAAACAGAATAAGTTAGTCTATTTAATTTTATAATTTGACTATCGGATCAAGTTCGAATATTTGGCCGAAGTTGACACGAAGTCCTTTTTCAAGTTTTATACTTAAACCAAATTTTCCATCAGTAAACCAAATTCCAACATGCTTTGCACTTTACGTTTATAAAATTAGTTCACTCAAGTTCGAGTGTGCTTAATCTGTTATCAATTCTGATCGATTCATGTTAATCAGTTCACTGAAGTTCGAGTGCATCCACGATTATACTTGCTAATAATGAATCTTAGCAGAATAGGGCAATTTACCGTCCAATAGACGTAAGCCATGAAAATTGCTTTCACGTACTACTCGCCATAATCGCCTCTCTCCCCTCTCTTAACACTTCACAGCATCAATGGGAAATAGAGAAGAAAGAATCGAAAAAATCCAACTTGTGATAGAATAATGAATTTCCCCTCAGGCTCTCTGCTATGTAGACGCATTGTTTCCATTTTGACAGTGAAGAGGAGCTTGAAAATGGCCAAACGCAGCAACACTCAAGAATCTGCTTTAGGCAAGAAACTGCAATAGATTCATATTATTTATGACCATTTTAATTAATAAGAAAAATATTTAAAAATGCCCACCAAATGGGGTAATGTCTAAGTTTTATGGACATAGGATGTGAAGGGGCAATTTTTAATTTATCATAAGAAATTAATATTTTCCTGGAAGGAGGTTTCGGGCTTTAGTTAGTATTACAGGACACTTGTGAGAAATTCTAGAAAGATTGTTAAGCCACTTACATACCCGTTGAAGAAGGGACAACTCAAATAGAATGAAGTTGTAAAAAAGTCTTTTCAAGAATTTAAAACAAGATATGATCATGAACCTTGCTACACTTACAGATATGAGGGGTGTGAGTTTATTTTTTCATTTTTTAACTTAGTGGGTCCCGTATTGATAAAATATACAGAAGAAACAGTTCTGTACAAGCGGAATAATTCTATGATCATATATTAAGAGTTAAATTGGCTAAAGGTATGGGTCCTATTACGAAGAAACTTGACCCGATTTTAGGTGTGGTGCATTTTTGGCTATACATACATTTTCACAAATAAACTGTCCAAAGACCAATCAATAGTTCAAATCACACTCCCATAATCTATTTTCTCTTCGAAGAACTCCCTTCAACTCGATCGCATGACCCAATGAACTTAATCAAGCTAATGTATGTGTGTCGTCGACTCATTCTTCAACAAGCACCGACTCCTCTCATTGCTTTGGAGCTTATGGTTTTGTGTTCTATTTCACTTCCCGATAGGTTCCGTTCACCCTTCCCTCACGAATGTGAATTGCATATTTTTAGAAGTATAAGGGGCAATTTGTAATTTATCATGAGAAATTAATATTTTCAATTTCAGTCCATCGTTCATCAGTGTGTGGTAAGCTACCACTGTTGTAGCCTTGTAGGGATTAAGAATTTCTCTTCCCCCTCCGCACGCCGTCGCCGATCAACCACCGCCACAGTACAACAATGTCCATAAACTCATATTCTACTTACGTCGCCACATCCACTCGTACCCCTACCATAAAACCTCCTCTGCCACCAGCTTCACCGTCCTTGATCTCTCGCGCCCGATCCTATTACGATATACGTCGCCCATGGCGCGTGGTTTTCGACATCTCCACCTTTTCTCTTCCCTTCAGCTATGCCGAGGCCATGTCCCGCATCCGCCACAACCTCAACCATTTCCGCTTCAATTACGCTGTTATCGTCCTCTTCAGCCTCTTTTGCAGTCTAATTTACCACCCCATTTCGATGATTGTCTTCTTGATTACCTTCGTCGCTTGGTTTGTCCTCTACTTCTTTCGGGACGACCCACTTGTCGTTTTCAACAGAGTTGTCGATGATCGGATAGTTTTGATGGGTTTAAGCCTGATTACTGTAGTTGCACTAGTGTATACTCAAGTGGGGTTGAACGTGCTTGTGGCATTAATCATTGGGTTTGTTGTAATCAGTGTTCATGCGGCTTTTAGGGGCTATGAGGACTTGTTCTTGAACGAAAGTGAGGCAGCCGAAGATGGATTACTCTCAGTTGTTGGCGGGGAGCAGCCGTATCGCCCAAATTAGAGTTTTGGAACTGATTCTTTCGATTTGATGGGAAAACGGGTTGCTTCTTTTAGTTTTGGATCTATTGTGGAATTGAGTTGAAGTTTCATTGTTGATGCTGAGGATTGAAATTTAACTATTTTTTTTTTTTCAAATTTTGAAGATAATTGGTTGCTTATGATTGAGTTAGGGAAGCTGAAATCGTCATTTTCAGAGATTTATGCATATCTATCCCAGCATTTTAAGTCTTGTGGAGTAATTTCTAGCTTGAGGTGGTGTTGCTGAGAAGTGGCAAGCACGAGTGGAACTACATAGGTTCTGTTCTTTATTCTTCTTGGATCCATCTATGATAAGATGACGTTTGCTTTGTTCAATTCTTACAGCTTCATTTTGTAGTTTGATCCATGTTAAGCAGATATCTAAATTGTTGCTAGTTTTTGGTCTATTTGGATTTGAATCAAAAGTTGTACTTGATTTAATTGTGGTGTGTGATATTAACAAGTCACTGAGTTTGGTGGCAATTATTGGACTAACGGAACTTCATTTCTAAATGGATGGTTTTGATTTATAACATTTTCTTGAGATTGGTTGGGAGTATGAAATGTTTGGTCTGTCTTTTGGAATTGCTCATGTAGAACAATTTATTTACGACTAGAAAACAAGTTTCTTGTGCAATGAATGAATTGTACAAGGGATTTATCTTTCCGGGTATTTTGCTTTTCTTGGTGTGAAGTTTCGAGCACTTGCTTCCCTTTACAACATATCATTGACCTTATATGCTTGATGGGTTTATATTTTCCAAACTCGGGTGTTCGTATTTTGAAGTAATAGATGTTTTCCCTACGAATAGTTTTGCTCAGGTTGCATACCCAGTCCCCAGACGAAAACTAAGCTCCCACTCACGACCCGTGTAACAAGCTACACCAAGTAAGAAGTGTATACTGTTGAAGTTTCATCAGGGGGCAGTTTCGCATTCAATTGGCTGTCAATTTGACTATGTTGGTTAGTGTTCCTCGCGAATGCATGTAGCTCTATTGGTGATCCTTTTTAAGATCAAAATGGCCTGCCTGTTTAAGACTTTTAAGGGGCCGCCATAAAGAGGTTTGGCATAAAACTAGTGCTCGATGATACCTTTAGAGATAATGGAGTAAAGTCAAAACTCTCAAGAATTAGCACATGCAGAGGTGGTTGAATAAAGCATAGTGCTATTACATCACTACTAAAAATAAGAAAATTGCAATTTTGCTTAAGTTGAGAATGAAGTCCAACGATAAATAAAACATGAAAAGATAAAACGTTAAATACATTGAAAAAGAAAAATAAAACATGAAAAGATAAAACGTTAAATACATTGAAAAAGAAAAATAAGACACCAAGGAGTTTACAGAAACACTTGACCCTCGCATACTCAATAGTGTATAAAATATATGTAAAAGAACCTAAAAAGGATAAAAACACCCATAATACACTAACGCCTCACCAGTAAACAATTCTCGATTAATCCATTCTATCGGTATTCTTTGGTTCATGGATTTCATTATCAAGAAATGTTAGATTTGGCTGGCATGTAAAATGTGAAATTTTGTGAACCCGGGACTAATGTTTCTTGAAGAAAATTTCATTATCAAATTATTGTCAAGACCATGCACGAACATCACCAGCTAAATATGAAAAGGCTGGCTCATTTTGAGGAGAAAATTGCACAACCATTCGTCAGTTTATACACGTTATCAGTAATTATTCTAAGATTTTGGCTTCTGTACCATGAAACTTTCTTCCAGCTTCAACAGCTTCCCTGAAAGCAGTCACAAGCTCTTTATTTTCAGGATCAAGCGTCACCCCCTCGTAGAAAGCATTAGCTGCCTCTTCAAATTTCTGCAACAGGAAATATGGAATGTGTCAAATGATAAGATAGCCTGGAAGACTCCAGGCCAGCTTGCAACAGAATAGAATCAACAGTATTCTGTTAACAATGTTAGCTGATGTGAACAGAGTAGTTACAATAAGGTTATAAATATAGAAGGGGGCAGGAGGAATCATGCAGGCAATTTCAGAGAGTAGTGTGGAGAGTATTAGCCCTCTCAAATGGCCATCTGTTTCTTTCTTTATCTGTAATTTTCTTTCAATCTCAATCAAATACATCATTGTTCCTCTTATTCTTCCAGCAATCTTCAATTTTACAGTTTGAATCCTATCAAATTGGTATCAGAGCATCGATCTTAGGGCAATGGCAGCAGATTGGAACACAGAATTGGAGAAGAAGATTGGATCATTCATGGAGAATCATGAGAAATACACGAGTTCAACAAAGAGAATGATCCTGGATTGGATTCGAGGCCTTCTCAAGATACCAATATTCTATGATGGCAGTCCAGATTGGTGGCTGTGGAGTGGAGAGAATTTTCTCAAGGAATCGGTTGTCGGAGAGGGAAAAGGTGGAAGCCACTACAGCGAAGCTTGAGAGTGGTTTCAATGGGTAGATCATCATCAACCTGTACGAACTTGGGAAGATTCCAGGGCTAGCTTGCAACAGAATAGAATCAACATAATTCTGTTAACAATGCCAACTGACATGAACAAAGTAGTTACAAGATGATTATAAATATAGAAGGGGGCGGGAGGAATCAGGCAGGCAATTTCAGAGAGTAGTGTGAGGAAGTGAAGAGTATTAGCCCTCTCAAATGGCTATTTGTTTCTTTTTTTATCTGTTACTTATTTCATAATTTCAATCAAATACATCATTGTTCCTCTTATTCTTACAACAATCTTCAATTTTACAGTTAGAATTAAAATTGTCAAAGATTTCTTCACCACTTAAAACGATTTTACTTATGTAATGTGGGTTATTGACAAAAGAAATTTGAAAAATTTGATGGGATTTTGATTCAATTAAATCTCAGCACGTCATTGTTGGTAAATTATAAGTTATGATATACATAAGTTATAATACTACCGTTATTTAAATATGGCTTCCAACACATCTCCTCACATGTTGGTTGATTTCTTATAGGACATTCAATTTTACAGTTAGAATCCCATCAGATTCCTACACACAAAAGAAGCTTACCTGCATTAACCGATGAGCTGCACCCTCTCGATAGCAAGCCTTTGGCCAATCTGGTCTAAGACCCCTACACGCCTTAGCATCAGCTAAAGCACGATCAGCTTGGCCCAGACGAAGCCAGCAAAGACTTCTATTAGAATACAACGTAGCATCAGTTGGGTCGAAATCAACTGCCTGAAATCCAAAAAATGAAAGCAACTACGTAGATAAGTAACCCAAAAGCATTACTGTAGGTAATATCTTCACAATCAAGGTAATGGCAAGTTGAAGAAAAGCTCGCATTGTGATGGATGGTGATAGCCCATACCGACTACATTTTAGTTGCAGATTCTAAATAGAAATGGTAGTAGTTTTCATGAAAAGTCCAGACTAAAAGACTGCATGTGTACGTTATGCACTTGTGTAAGATATAAAAGTACACAATATTAACATTGTATAGCTTGTTCCGTTGTTCGCTTTGTAGTTTAGAAGTAAACAATTTCGTGTAGAAAATATCCTAATTAATCAAGCATGATTTGATGCCACGCCATTCTCCTTGATGCCAAACCCCATTTCCTCTGCAATTGGGCTCGTATTTATATAGACAGATAAATTGAAAGAAGAGTTCTCACTAAACACATAATGTGACATAGTAAAGGGAATCGATATTTTATTTATTTATTTATTTTTGGTAACTATCCATATGATAACATCATTTAAGACATTTTTATGTATTTGCTGCCAGTTTGCAGAAGCCACTAAATTTATTGTAGTCGCTTTTAAGCTATTAATCTACATGCAAGTATTTCTCACCCAGGATCCTTACAAACGATCTGCTTAATAGAAACTGCAATTTTTTAACTGTACTCAATGTCCAAAATTTGCCCCATTAGATGAACTTGAAAACAACCCCATGTATACTTATAAGACACGCTGCAAGATTATAGACATATTTTTCATACCTAAGGCAGCGGTATCCAATTAATATCTTTGCAGGTATAATAGTCTCTAGATTAAAGATTACTTAAAATGTAAAACACAAGACCTATGACCTGCATGCCAGTCAAGGAAAACAGTTTTCAACAGAAGATTTTAGACTGTAATGGAGGTTAGAGCTTATAATTTCTATGCCAAGCAATAAAAAGTAAAAAACATACAAAAAAAAAAAAAAAAAACTAATTTGATAATCATATATGAAGCCAGTAAAGTAACAAAAACCAAACCTGTGTATAAGCATCAACCGCAATCATATAGTCCTTCCTCTTAAAAGCATCATCACCTCTTGCCTTTGCTTCAGCAGCTTTCTTCTTGGCCTCTGGTGTTACCTGAAAATTAATCATTAGAGAATAATTCAAAAGGAAAACCGGACTCAGAATCTGACTTCAAACAAGTGTCAGCAATAGAAAGCAATTAGGTACTTCACAAGATGTAGAGAAAATGGGATCACTTGGCTGTTAAATCACATTAATTGTTAGTGACGTACTTTAGCATATACATCAGAATACTATTTCCTTGTTCACAACCATTTTTTCACCCACCATCATTCCATGCCTACGAAGCACAAAGACTCCTGCAGCAGAGCTTGTAGGACAAGCACATGTCACAGTGCATTCTATCCAAATTCTGGAGACCTGAAACCTGCAAGGGACTTCTAGGGGACTTGTTGACAACACTTCAATGACACATAAGGATAAGACATGCTAGGGACACATTTGAGGGCAGTTTTATGATCAATGTGCAACTCTGAAAAGACAGAGAGGTATGGTTAATATATGACAAAATTCTGGTTCGAGGAGGAGAAGAAAAAAGGGAAAAAGATTAAGAAATATAACAGAGAAGAATTGTAAAGAGAGTGATTACTCAAGGTTTTTAGCTAACTATAATGTGTTGAATTCGATCAACTCTTTTTCTCGTCTTCAATTTACCTATATTAATTGTTGTGTTTTCGCTCTCGGCCTCAAATGTTACAAGTTACACAACTTTAATTTATGAAAAGCAGTCAGCATCTTCATTACACTAGCTTAGACTTGTACATTTCACATTACAAGATATAAATCTGTCATTCACCAGCATGTACTACATATTTAGGCTATCTGCAGTTATAACCTCACGATATTTGCAAAATGAATGATCCATCCTCCCAGTCACAATGAAATCTTTTCAACTGAACTTTCACCCACTTCTAAAAGATGCTGAGTGAGAGTATCTTTTGAAACATGCGTCTGTCCAACACGATGTCACAAGTTACCCCAACTTAGAAAATAATGTATGTTCTACATTCTATCTGTGAACCCGAATTCATTACTCTTCCTGACTCTAAATACCTTTTGCATATGAAAATTTCTCCTCTAAACAATATCATATCTTGACTAGAGTCTCATGTAGACATATAAATACAATTTAAACCACTCCATATCCAGAGAGAGATCCAAGAAAAGTCAACAAATATTTAAGTTTTTTTGTATTATGTTCCATAGAACTGTTAAGATTTGGGATTCCATCTTAAAAGGTCAACCTTGTTAAGAGGAGTAACCCAACTTCTTTATTAATTGGTCTGTGTCAACATCATTTATCAATGTGTGATATATATCCTTAATGTTAAGATTTGGGGTTCCATCTTAAAAGGTCAACCTTATTAAGAAGAGTAGCCCAAGATCTTTATTAATTGATCTGTGTTAACATCATTTATCGATGTGGGATATATATCCCTTAACACGCCCCCGCAAGATGGTGGCTCATTTGAGCAGACCAATCTTGAAATCCACGTGCTCATTTTTAGAGTCTTAACGGGATCGAATCGCTCATTTGAGCATAATGGGCTCTGATACCATGTTAAGATTTGAGGGTACATCTTAAAAGATCAACCTTGTTAAGAGGAGTAGCCCAAAATCTTTATTAATTGATCTGTGTCAACATCATTTATCGATGTGTGATATATATCCTTAACACTTAACACGCCCCCGCAAGATGGTGACTCATTTGTGCAGACCAATCTTGAAATCCACGCGCTCATTTTAGAGTCTTAACGGGATCGAATCGCTCGTTGGAGCATAATGGACTATGATACCATGTTAAGATTTGTGGTTCCATCTTAAAAGGTCAACCTTATTAAGAGGAGTAGCCCAAAATCTTTATTAATTGATCTGTGTTAACATCATTTATCGATGTGGGATATATATCCCTTAACAAGAACCAACCAAAAAAAATGAAGTGGATAGACAGATAAAGAGAACTTTAAGACAATGAAAACTATTTCAGAGTAATGAAAGAAATGTGAAACTAAATTCAAAGAGAAACCTATTCTTTAACAGATAGTCCATTCATATGTAGTATAACAAATATTAAAAGACGGACCTCTGGCAAATCTAGCTTTGGAGCTGTAATGTCCTTCAACTTGTTGGATTCCCTCAAAGCTTCTACTTCTCCCTGTTTTTATTTATTAAAAACTTGTAAGCCCAAATCCTGAGACACAAAAGTGAAAGAAACAGGGCTATTGTGCAAAAGACCCTGAATAAAATTGGGAGCTGTTATACTTATATGAATGCTCAATTAAAATAGATGCTCCTTTTTCTATAATGAAAAGATCCTCCTTTTACAAGTGAAAGCAAACTTAAGAACAGCCACTGGAAATCTTAACCATTACAGATTGCAACTCGGCTGAATATAAATATCATGATATTATCCACGGAAATAGGTAACGAAAAATGAGGCTTTTCAGAATAAAAACAGTTCAACATCTTCTGGAAGGCTAACCCAATGCATATAATGAACTGGAATACCTGTTTACTCTCATTTTCAGATTGCACGTGTCCAAGTATTCCGTCAACACTCCACTCTGGAATATTTTCAATTGGCGACGTTACTGGAAATAAAATCTTAACTGCCTCCTTGTTATCTCTTGAAGCTGCCACCTGTATTGGCTTCAAATCATCCTGCAAGGAAAAAATTTCATTTTCATAGAAAATTTAGCGACACTAACTGCACATATCATTGTATCATTAAGTGCAACAAACTAGTATGTCCATCTCTGTGCACCATGCATCAGCTAATGGAATCTTGTTAGAGTTGGGAAATTTGGAGATAAATGCAAGACAATTTGTAAATGCAAAAACTTGTGGCAGATGTGTAAATTTGTAATTAAGCACATTCCTTCCCTTCCATCATTAACAAAATAGATTTTCAATAAAACAAACATCTTATGCATGTTGATAAAGGTTTCCAAAGGAAATCAGCTAGCTGAGCAGTAAATAATAGGGGAACTTATAGATCATGCAGCCAGTCCCAGTTCAAATTGAGAGCAAAAAAGCAGCAGATTGATCAAAACACTATAGAACAGCAACCAACACTTTAAGCTCTTTTTCTTACTAATTTTTGGCAAACGGGATATGTTATTAGGAATTAAGTGTCTTTTCTACCAAAAATATTAAACACAATACTCGATGATTTAGTGGCAGGGAAATCATATATCAAAGAGAGGTATGTGACCATATTTTCTGACGTATCATGTAGCGAAATTCCACTTGTAAGGTGAACACAAAAGACCAAAAGAAATCTTTAATTAAAAATCTGTGCACATAATTTACGAAGGTCACCTCATCTATGGCGTTGGGATTTGCTCCAGCTTGCAATAAGCAGTCTATGACTTCCAGGCTACCAACATCAGCAGCAATGTGCAGAGGTGTTGCTCCACCAGCAGTAATATTCACATTGGTACCTGCCTGTATTAAAAAGAAAGTGTGTGCCTAAATCGTGCTTGGTATGTTTAACAATAAAAGAAGGAAAACACAGATAAATGAATAGAGAAATAAAGCACATGGAACAGCCAAATTCGAAGTTTTTTTTTTTCAACATGGATGAACATGCAAATGGATCATGTGCTAAAGTGAACTGCAGCAAGCACAACAGCATCTGTTGTACTAGAAAAGAAGCATGAAGTTTAATCATCAGATATAACCTTAGTTTCAATCTGATAGTAACATGAATATCAAATAATGACACAAAATGCTCCTGATGAAAGTATATCTGGCACCAGAATGAATAAAGTAAGAGACCTAATATATCCTAAAAATAATATATATCTACCAAATTAGCATTATCTTTTCGGCAAATATAACACAAAAACAACAGCATTATTCGGATAAAAATACCGCAAAATTTGTGCCAAAACAACAGCATCAGTCAAAAAATTTGAGCCAAACACAAGCAGATAAAGTCTTTACTTTTACTTGTCTTTGAAAAAAAAAAAAGAAGAAGATCATCATTCTGATTCTCTGAAGCAAGATTAACAGCTTAACAGCCAAAAAGACTATCATCTCAGAACATTCATTTTAGCCAAACAGCTATCGGATATTAAAGTTTTAATACTAATGACATATATAGGATTAAGAAAGAAAGAACACAGAGAGACATTTCAACAGATCCCTGCAATTAGCTTGTGCCTAGGAAGCAAATGGGCAAACAATGAAAACATTCTCCTTGCTTGAAGCTCATAGCTTTCTTGCAGATGAAAATACTTATCTTGAAATACAAAGAAAAAGTCGTCAAAGTGATAACACTGAAAAAAGAGCGAACTAGAAAATATTTGTACTTTGAGAAAAGAAAAATGTTGACAAAATCTGTGCAACAAGTGATATAGCCCTTGTTTGAGCCCCTTTTTGGTTAAAAATGTATTTTAGAATAGTTATTTTTTGAAGAATGTGTGGTCAAAAAGGTAAAGAAATGTTTTCGGTTTAAGTGTAAAATTATTTCACTAAGAGAATGTGTGGTTGAAAATCAAATTTGGGAAAATGTGTTTTGAAAAAAATGGAGCCGGAACATAGGCATAATATTGAGTTCCAATATGAGACAGATGACGCTTTCGAGCATAACTCTAAGCAAAATTTAAAAAGGCGAAACTAAGTATTGAGGCGATTTTTCTTTATGAGGCGAGGCGTAAGCCTCGAGGCGGATTGAGACGTAAGCCTCACAAAAAAAAACAAAAAAAAATGAAGTAAAAAATTATAAAATAATACAAAAATACAAAAAACCAAAGTTGGAGCATATAATAAATAGGATAGATAGCCATTAACATATTGAAATATAGTCCACCTAAAGAAAGAAGAAGTTTAGAAAAAAAAACATTACAGAAGTTAGAAATCACTCCATTTACAATGGAAAAAAAGAACCAACTTAAACTAAAAAAAAAAGCCTGATAATCTGCACAATCATCACTATTACTAGCATCGTTAATGGAATTATCATCAAATCTAATTTTCCCATCATCTTCCTCTTCGCTACTTTTAAATTCTACAAAATCATCTTCCACATCCACCAATTGCAATGTAAACTCATTTTATTGTTTTGTTTGGGCCCAAAATGCCTTTTTAAATTATCATTTTCTTTTTTAAGAATGGCCCTTTCTGATTTCTTTTCATACAATTGAAAAATCAAATTTTAAATGAGGTGCACGCCTCATGTTCCATGAGGCTTGCACCTTGAGGCGTACGCCTCAGATTTAGAGGCGTAAGCTTCAGATTTTTAGTCTCAAAAATACCGCCTCGAGGCATACTATATGCGCCTCACGATGAAGCGGGCCTCAAGGCGAGCCTCACTAACGCCTTTTTATACCATGACTCTAAGCCAAGATCCGTTTTAGATATTTTTCTATTAATAAAAGAAAAACATGGTTTCTTTTACTTCCATGGATTAGGGAACAAATCTCTTGCAAGTCATGCATGTCCTGAATATAAAATCACAGGAAACTGAATCTTGGTTGCACTGAACATTTACTGAAGAGTATCATATTCTATTCCAATTAAAAGTAGTGTCATTTAGAACATTAAGTTCATCTGTTCATGCGATCAAAAAAAAAATTAACAAGAGATCAAATGCCCAAGAAATAGAATGGTCCTTTATAGAGGTTGATGGCTCAAAACTGTGCATACACTAGTAAAAGTAGAAGGGATAAAAAGGCGAATGCATGGGCCATGGAGCATTACTGGTGGTAAATGTAAACAATATATCAAAATGCCAGCAACCCACTACAGAATGCTAGCTACAGCATAATAGATGGTGGCATCCATATTAGCAATGCACTAATAAGGAATAGAAAGTAAAATTGTTAACCTTGATTAACAACCGCAAACATGCTAATGAACCTGCTGCAACAGCTGATAGTAGAGGAGTAATATCATCTTCAGTTTGAGCATCAGGCTGCAAAGAGAGAGGGGGGGGGGGGGGGGGGGGGGGGGGGTAAACTCATAATACAAGTACAACCAGTCTTCAAATTTAAAAAAAAAAAAAAAAAAGTGATGCATTAGTTCTATGATTTAACTCACTGTGCAAGAAAGAAAATAATGGAATAAAATCAGTTAGGTTAGGGGAAAAAAATAGAAAATCACTTACACTTGAGGAAAATATATTTACAGTATGTTCATTTTTTTCATTTGATCATAGTAGAAGATTTCAGATTATAATGCAAATGAATTTTTAAAAATGCATAATTGGGTACTGAGGTGTTTGAGGCAAGGCATAAGCCTCAACGCATTTTGAGGCTTAAAACTAAAAAATGTCAAATGATTATTAAAATGCAAAATATGCTCTTAATAAATCATAAACAAACTTCAAAACTCATAATAGAATAGTTTAAAGTGTGCAAACAAACAAAAGAATAATAAAGAGAAACTTTTATTTCAGTTGGTGGGACAGTGGACTATTTACAAAGAGAGTCTGAGATATACAATTTTTAATATTTTACTGGACCATAGGACTATACTCAAAATGGGCAATCAGAATGTTTTTGTTATATTTGTATTTTTAACTTATTTTTTTGCTAAGAAGCATCGACACGGATATGAGTGCCGTATCAGACATGTTGACACGCGATTTTTTGAAAAAGCTCCGACACGATACGCCATCAACACGTTGATTAAAATATTATTCTTTTATTTTTGTAAATATAATAGTCTAAAATAATAAATGTTTTATACTTATTACATCATATATACAAATAATTAAATAACCATCACACTCGAATTTGATTTTTCATTGGGGTAAAGCGATAAATTAAATGGTAAGAAATTTGAAAGACATAAAAATTTACCTTTTACTTTGTTAAAAGGGTAAAGCTACAAAAAAGCCTTTTCATTTATGAATTGTTTAATGCTTTGGACTCATTTAAAGAGCATTCAATGTTATGGGCTCAATTTAAATTGAAAATTATATTTAGGGTCTACTTCTTGGACTTTTCTTTTCTTCCTCGTACAGCCATTTCTTTTCTTCGTCTCAGTCTGTCTCTTCACCGTACCTTTCTTCCTCCTCAACCTTTCTTTCAATTCCAGCCACCACTACATCTCTTCTTCAACGCAGTAGCCATCACACACCTCTTCTTTTCTTCCAGCCATCTGTTTTACTTACCGTTTCTTCTAGCCGTATGCATTTCTTTGTCTCCAACATGCGTCGGCGAGGTGTCGGAGACGTATCGGTGTCGGGCGACGTGTCGGAGACGTACTGGTGTCCGACACCAATACGTAAACGCCGGCAACATGTCTGTGCTTCCCAGTTTTTTAAGTTTATGGTGAGGCTTACGACTCAAAGTGCCTCGAGACTTACACGCCTCTCCTCACACAAGGAAAATGCCTCAGTGCCGATTTCACCTTTTTTAAAGGCTGGACTTGATGATAGAATATACTTGATGTGATCCCAGGAAGGCAACAAATGTCAAGGGTTCGATGTATGTTGAAAAGAGACTAAGGGTAAATTCGAAATCAAATAGAGTTAATAAAGCCATGAATTCACTTGTTCGAACTATGGAGTCCAAGAGGGTTAAGTTAACAAGCCAAAGACCAAGTTCTATGTTGGGCAGGGGAGCAAAAACAAGTTGGAATGCTTTGGAATCAAGAACTCAAAACTTGGAGGCAATACGGACAATTATGCGACCGCATGTAACCATATCGTGACCAAAGTGAGGGCAACTTATTGATCTATACGACCACGTACACTTACACTATGCAGCCGCATAGCGTATTTTCGAACGCAATTTTTTCAATTTTGACGTAATCTTCTATTTTAGTTAAAACTCTTGTATGGTATATTTTTGGTATCTTTAAGACTTAAATTCCGTTTTTAGCTAGGTTTTATGGGTTCCATATAAATAGGACTCATTCTATTCATTGTAAAATACACAATTTATTAAGAGATTACTTGAGAGGCATATTGCTTTCTTCTTGTTCTTCATCAAGCTAATTGTGAACTTATCAAGAATATTTTCTTGTGGCATTCAAACAAAATCGAGTGAGATTCTTGAGTCTTGTAATCACGGGATCAACATATTGTAGGCGATTGTGTTGGTTCCTTGATTCAACATTTTTTTAATCAAGCTTAAAACATTGGTTTTTAGGCTTTCTTGGGTTAAATCAATCTTGTATGGGTTTCGTAGCTACAATTGCTACGTGGGTTCGTATTTGTTGGTATTAGAACAAAGCTCCAAAGATCAAAGTTATATCCTAGTTATTTTCCTGTTTGTTTTGAGTCTTTTGTTTTTCATTCTTCGTGCCTAATTATTATTATAGGGAGCTTCATCAAAAATTACAAAACCTCTGCCAAGGTTCTAGGAGTGTGGAGGATTATCACTAGGAGATGGAGATTGCGATAATTAGAGCAAATGTTAGGATCGAGAGGCCAACATGGCCCGATTTTTGAATGGTTTGAATAGGGATATAGCTAATGTGGTAGAGTTGCAACATTATGTGGAGTTGGAAGACATGATACACGTAGTTATGAAGGTGGAATGACAACTAAAGCGGAAATGGACAGCTAGATATACATCGGGTTCTTCTAGTTCTAACTTTGGGATAATAAAGGTGATGGGGGTTGTTTCAAAGGGTAGGACTGAGCTGCATAAGGGAAAAGAAGAAATTGCTAGCAAAGCTACACCTAAGGTGAATTCCCAACCATCTAGGAATCGGAATATCAAGTTCTTTAAGTGCTTGGGGTCGAGACACTGCTTCTCAATGTCCAAACAAAAAGACAATGATCTTGTGTGACAATAGAGAAGTGGTGAGTGATAGTGATGGTGCTAATATGCTCACGTTAGAGGATGCTAATGAAAGAGGTGGAATAAAGTACCGGATAGGAGGTTACTTGTGGTGATGCGTGCTCTCAATACACAAATTAAATAGGATGATGTGGAGCAGCAACGGGAGAACATCTTTTATGCTAGATGCTATGTCAAAAATAAGGTGTGTAGTTTGATTATTGACGGGGTAATTATACTAATATTGCTTGTACTATACTTATTGAGAAATTAGGGGCTCGTTTGATTCTCATTATTGTAGAATGAGAATGAAAAATATAGCCGTTATTGGACCCCACACAAGAGATAGAAATTCAAAATTGATAACTTGTGGTAATGGATAACGGTCATATTTTTTATTTTTATGGATGAAAAATGAGAAACAAACGGGGGCTAGGATTGAGTACGATAAAACATCCTAAGCCTTATAAATTGCAATGGCTAGATGAATGTGGAAAGGTTAACGTGAATATGAGAGTTTTGGTTAATTTCTCAATTAAGAGGGATAATGATAAAGTGATGTGTGATGTGGTTCCTATGCATGCTAGACACATTTTATTGGGAAGGTCATGGCAATATGATAGGAAGGTCAAACATGATAGATTCAAGAATAGGTACAACTTTGTAAAAGATTGGAGAGCTATTACTCTTGGAGGCCTATGAGGATCAATTGAGATTGAGAGGTGAAGAAGAAAAGAAAAACAAAGAAAGGCAAAAGGAGAGTAGGAGAGAAAATGGTGAAGTAGCTAACTATGAGAAAAAATAGCAGAGCCACAAGAGAGGAAATAAAGAGCCTATTGAGAGGAGAGAAAAATCAAAAGTGAGTTTCTATGTAAAAAAAGATTGAAAGGGCTTTAATGAGAACTTACAAACCCCTCCCCGGTTTAGATGTTTCTTTATTGCATGAACTTAAAAACTCGTCCATGAAGACTTGTTTAGTGGGATACCACCCATTGAGTATCCAATTGATTCAACGCAAGTGGAGAATTTAATGAGCATTGAAGGAGAAGTATTCCACTATACCATGGTAAAGAATCAATTCCCCATACATAGGTTAAATGATGGTCTGGCATATAGTAATATTTTTTCACATGGAGCATGTACTTTTGCATATATTAATGCATCTAATATTTCTATGAGAGTAATAAGTCATTTGTTATATACATTCATAGGCAATGAATTACTAGTTAATGATATTCTAGTATGTTGTATGAAATTAATTGAGCATGATAGACATTTGGGGTGCATTGTTGGTGATTTGAGGCATACGAATTTATATTTTAATCTTGAAGTCTTTAACTATTTTGGTTCGACTTTTAGGAATATGTTGGGAACCAATTTAGTATCCTCTACTATTTGTTGGTTTATGGTTTAAATCCGTTAACTTTGTTTGGTTTAATTCCTTTAACTATTATTGTAAGTGGTAACTTAGGTTGAAAGCGGAGGATTGAATTATATACATCTCAAAGTAGCAAAAGGAAAAGGCGTAAAGTATTCGAACCGGGAGATTGGGTTTGGGTGCTTAAGCAAAAATGGCTTGTTCGATTGCAAAGAAGGTCAAGATTTCATCCTCGAGGAGATGGACCATTCCATGTTATTGGAAGAATTGAAAACAATGGCTACAATTTGGATCTTCAAGGTAAGTTTGTGAAAATTTACATTTTCGTTGTCTCTTATCTTGCTCTCTCTAATGCAGGTACAGATTCGAAGTCGAGTCCTTTCGAAAAAGAAGGGGATGATGTGATCCCAAGAAGGCAACAAACTATTAAGGGTTCGATGTATGTTGAGAAGAAGCTAAGGGTAAATTCGAAATCAAATAGAGTCGATGAAGCCATGAATTCACTTGTTCGAACAAAATCGAGTGAAATTCTTGAGTCTTGTAATCGCGGGGTCAACATATTGTTGGCGATTGTGTTGGTTCCTTGATTCACCATTTTTTAAATCAAGCTTAAAACATTGATTTCTTAGCTTTCTTAGGTTAAATCAATCTTGTATTGGTTTCATAGCTACCATTGCTACATGGGTTGCATCAATACTAGTAATGAATTTTGTGCTTGCAGATTAGACACGATCAAATATCTAAAAGTAAAGGAAAAAAACGAAAAAGCTACAAATCCTTTCGAAACAGATAAAGGATAGAAGGTTGCAAAGAATCCAGTCAAAATTTATAAGAACCATCTGTTGACGAGACACAGGAAGATCTCGTGACACACACGTGTCTAGATGAGAAAGCGTATATTGGTGTCACGGCAAAACCTGATGAATGTCACATACTTCTTCATACTGAGATGATGTACAAGAATATGATTATAATATGAAGAGTGCTACATAGTTTTAGAAACTTGATTAATAAATATAACAGTTAGAAATGTCTGTATAAAAAGACAAACTGATTTTCTTCTTCACAATGAGTAATTGTTTAGAAAGAATTCGAAATGTGTTGACCATCTTTTTTTACATAGTGATGTTGCAAGGCTGTTATAGGACAGGTTTAACAGGAAGCAGATGAGAATATTAGCTATATGCATATCTTCTCATCATTCATCTAATTTTCTACCCATTGGTAGTTTAACATCCCCTAAGATATATCTCCTTTGGACTTTGAGGTACGGTCTAGGTTCCCCTATGTGGTATGTGTGATATTATTGGAAAAGATAAAGTGGTTAACAGACGCACATCCCCACAAAAACATCTATAGAGTAGAATGTTAACTTACATTAGCATTATGTTCTAGTAGCAATTTGACGGCATCTTGCTGGCAATGACCAGCAGCCCATATAAGTGGAGTACCGGCATCACTTTGTAAATCAACATTTACACCCTTAGCAAGTAAGAATTTCAGTAACTCGATATCTCCTGCCAGCAAGGATGTAAAACCATCAAAACTGGAAGGCAACTTTACAACTGACATATATCAAAAGCTTAAAACAAATCTTAAGAACTTTGCATTGACCATGGTGAAGATCAAAGTCAAGATATAGACAATACGGCAATAAATATGATCAGATGTATATATCTCATGATTAGCTTAATATTAGAATAAGAAAGAAATTGAAATATGGAGCTTGACAGCACAAAATAAAAATAAAAAAAGAAAAGAAACTTTAAGTCGACTACATGAAGCCTTTTATGCCACACCACTTGGTTCATTTTTATATCAATTAGAAGATACAAAGAAACCACATCAAGTTATTTTAGTTTTGGCCCAGCTCTCCTTTCCCAACAACTTCTAAGATTGCATCACTATTATGGATAGGATTTTCTTTAGGTAAACGTAAGAAATGCCACCCACATTTCTATTGAATTCTTGTAGAAATCCCGAGATTTGGGACTTATTTGTATTGATTATATTTGATTGTATTACCTTATTTAGAGTAGGAAAGTTTTCCTTATTCATGTTTAGTAAGTTACCTTATTAGTTCCATCTCCTATACTATATATTGGAGTTGTATTATTGTAATTAAGCAAGTGAATAAAATCTTGAAGTTTCACGTTTCAATTCACATGGTATCAGAGCTAGAGTCTGTCCTAACCTAGCCATAGAACCGATGGAGGAAAACACCACCAACAGCAAGGAATCAACAACCTCAGAAACCTTCAACAGTGAAGTTGAATCCCTTTCCACCATGGGCTCAAGTGGACTCGATAACACCTCATTCCAACTCACGGTTGAAAAATTGAATGGAAAAAACTATCGAGAATGGGCTCAGTCAATAAAACTCATCGTCAACGGAAAGGGGAAATTAGGATATCTTACCGGAGAAAAGGAAAAACCCGCCTCAACCGACGCCGGACTTCTACAAAAATGGAGCTCCGAAAATTCAATGGTGACTGCATGGCTAGTTAATTCCATGAAACCTCCGATTGGTAAGACGTATCTCTTCTTCCCGACGGCAAAGGATGTGTGGGATGCTGTTCGAGACATGTATTCCGACGCAGAAAATTCCTCCCAAATTTTTGAAATTAAAACGAAACTTTGGCAAACAAAGCAAGGGGAGAGAGACGTGACTGATTACTACCTAGAGATGTCGTCACTCTGGCAAGAACTCGATCAGAATGTTGATGAAGAATGGGATTGCCCGGCTGATTGTGTACGGTACAGGAAGAAGATAGAAAACGAGCGGGTATACGAGTTTCTGGCCGGACTTAATAGGGAGCTAGATGACGTACGAGGTAGGGTTCTTGGCCGGCGACCCCTACCATCACTTCGCGAGGCCTTCGCTGAAGTTCGCAGAGAAGAAAACCGGCGAGGAGTGATGCTTCGAGAAGGGAAAATGTCTGGGCTTGAAGAAAACACTGGATCTGGGTTATTCTCTAAAGGAACTGGGCTTGTTGGATCAGCCCAACTACATAAAAGTCATGGGTCAGCCCAATTTCCTAGAGGGCCAGCATTAAATGGATACAAAGGGAATGGGTCTATAGAAATGGGCCTAATTTCTAAAGGAACACCCACTAGCGGGTTCGGCCCAAAACAACAAAGGGGCCGTCCTTGGTGTGATCATTGCCGTAAACCGGGACATAAAGAAGATACATGTTGGGATTTACACGGAAAACCAGCTGACTGGAAGCCAAGACAAAACAACAGAAATCGAGGTTACCAAGCAATTGTCGATCCAATCGAAGAAAACAATGCTACTCAGGGCGGTGCATTCAATCCTGAACAATTGGAGCAATTATCCAAAATGTTTTCAAAGTTCCAATCTTCGGGTCCATCTAGTTCACTAGTCTACAAAGGTAATTTTTTGAGAGCATTACATACATTTAGCCAATTAACCAAACCTCCTTGGATTATTGACTCCGGTGCGTCTGATCATATGACGGATTCCTACCACCTTTTTTCTACGTATTCCCCTTGTGCTGGCAATATCAAAGTCAAAATCGCAGACGGCTCGCTCTCACCAGTCGCAGGGAAAGGGAGTATTCGAATCTCTACTTTTATAACCCTGGAACATGTTCTCCACGTTCCAAATCTGTCTTGTAACTTACTGTCAATTAGCCAGTTAACAAAAAATTCCAATTGCTCAGCAAAATTTTTCCCGTCTTCTTGTATTTTTCAGGACCTATCATCGGGGAAGACGATTGGCAGTGCTAAGGAATGTGGGGGACTCTACTACTTTGAGGAGGCTGATGTGAGTAAGCGAAATCAAGTTGCAACTTGTGATTCTGTTTTTATTCCTAGAGATAGTGAACTTTTGTTATGGCATTTTAGAATGGGTCATCCCAATTTTCAGTATTTACGTCATGTATTTCCTTCCATGTTTTCGAATAAAAAGACATTTGATATCCAATGTGAAACTTGTGAACTAGCAAAACACCATCGTGCCTCTTTCCCAAAATCTACATACAAACCATCAAAACCATTCACCTTAATTCACAGTGATTTATGGGGCCCTTCACGAATCCCGAGTCGAACACAACAAAAATGGTTCGTCACATTTATAGATGATCATACTAGAATTTGTTGGGTTTATCTCCTCAAAGAAAAATCTGATGTCCGAACTGTTTTTCTAAATTTCCATTCGATGATTCAAACACAATTTCAGACTCAAATTCAAATATTACGTACTGACAATGGTACAGAATATTTCAATACTACTTTGAATGAATATCTCCAAAAACATGGAATAATACATCAAAGTTCTTGTGTTGATACACCCCAACAAAATGGAATTGCTGAAAGGAAAAACAAACATCTTCTTGAGGTAGCTCGTGCCTTGCTGTTCACCACAAATATGCCTAAAGTTTTTTGGGGAGATGCCATTTTAACATCTGCCTATCTCATCAATAGGATGCCCAGTCGTCCTCTTTCCTTCAAATCACCCCTTCAAGTATTTCGAAACTTCTTTCCCGGTTCCCGTCTTGATTCAAGCTTACCCCTTCGGGTATTTGGCTGTACTGTTTTTGTCCACATTCACCCTCATCATCGGGGTAAACTTGATCCTCGTGCTCGTAAATGTGTTCTCATTGGATATTCCTCTACCCAAAAGGGCTACAAATGCTATGATCCATCCACGAGAAAAGTATTTGTTAGCCTTGATGTCACATTCTTCGAAAAAACTCCCTACTATGAAAAGTCCTATCTTCAGGGGGAGAATCTGAGTGAAGATCGATTTTTGGATAAAGACCAATTCTTTGACGTTGATCTCTCCCCTACTGAACCTATCATACATACTGAATCAATCCCGCTTCCTTGTCCTAACATGCCATCTACAAAAGTAAACTTAAACTCAGGGGGAGATGCAGGAAAGCAAGTTGACAAGGAGATATTAGTTTACTCAAGAAAGCCAAAATCGAAATACAAAGAGACTCTCACGTCTGAAGCACCAAAAGAGTTAAACCCGATGATAGCTCCAGATCTTCATAAGTCATCAGAAAATGATCTACCCATTGCTCTCAGAAAACAACCTCGGTCATGTACTTTCCACCCTATCTCAAATTTTGTGTCATATAACGCTCTGTCTGCAGGATTTCGCACTTTCTCTTATAACCTTGATAATACAGAAATTCCGAAGAATATTCAGGAGGCCATAACCATTCCTGAATGGAAAAAAGCAGTTTTGGAAGAAATGGAAGCACTGGAAAAAAACAAAACTTGGGATGTGGTAAAGTTACCAAGGGGGAAACGACCAGTTGGTTGCAAATGGATCTTTAATGTGAAGCACAAATCAGATGGGACAATAGAACGGTACAAAGCTCGTCTTGTTGCAAAAGGGTATACACAAACATATGGCATTGATTACACAGAAACATTCGCTCCTGTAGCAAAATTGAATACCATCCGGGTTATCTTGTCCTTAGCAGCAAATTTGGATTGGCCTCTCCAACAGCTGGACGTTAAGAATGCATTCTTAAATGGGGAATTAGAAGAAGAGGTCTTCATGACATTACCTCCGGGCTTCTATAAAGGCGAGGAAGAAAATAGTGTGTGTAAACTAAAAAAATCCTTGTATGGTCTCAAACAATCACCGAGAGCATGGTTCGACAGGTTTGCAAAGGTATTGAGGAAACAAGGATATCGACAAGGACAGTCAGATCATACAATGTTCTACCAACTATCTGATACAGGGAAGAAAACAATTCTAATTGTTTATGTTGATGACATTATACTAACGGGAGACAATGTCATGGAAATAGAAAGGCTCAAGAAAGGCCTAGCCACAGAGTTTGAAGTAAAGGACTTGGGACAGATGCGATACTTCTTGGGAATGGAGGTGGCCAGATCAAAGAAAGGTATCAGTGTTTCACAACGGAAGTACATCCTTGATCTTCTGACAGAAACTGGGATGCTTGGCTGCAAACCAAGTGACACACCGATAGAGGCAGGAAGAAAGGTAGAAAACATGGGAGAACCAGTTGAAAAAGATCGATACCAGCGACTAGTTGGCAAACTGATCTATCTCTCACATACCAGACCCGATATTGCATTCGCAGTTAGTGTGGTTAGCCAACATATGCACTCTCCAAAGGAAGTCCATTTAGAAGCAGTATACAGAATTCTCAGGTATCTCAAAGGTACTCCCGGAAAGGGACTCTTCTTCAAGAAAAATGAAAAGAAAGAAGTAGAAGTGTTTACTGATGCGGATTGGGCAGGTGCAATAGAAGATAGAAGATCAACCACTGGCTACTGCACATTTGTATGGGGAAATTTGGTAACTTGGAGAAGTAAGAAGCAAAATGTGGTAGCTAGAAGTAGCGCTGAAGCAGAGTTTAGAGCTGTCGCACAAGGAATATGTGAAGGACTGTGGATCAAAAAACTATTGGAAGAATTACAAACAATGGTAAAACTTCCAATCAAACTATATTGCGACAACAAAGCAGCTATCAACATCTCACTTAATCCAGTTCAACATGATCGAACCAAACATGTGGAAGTGGATAGACATTTTATTAAGGAAAAGGTAGAAGATGGGACTCTGTGCATGACTTATGTACCTACAAAAGAACAAATAGCAGATATCTTCACCAAAGGATTACTACGACGAGATTTTGAGGATTTCATTGGCAAGTTGGATATGGTCAACATTTACGATCCAACTTGAGGGGGAGTGTAGAAATCCCGAGATTTGGGACTTATTTGTATTGATTATATTTGATTGTATTACCTTATTTAGAGTAGGAAAGTTTTCCTTATTCATGTTTAGTAAGTTACCTTATTAGTTCCATCTCCTATACTATATATTGGAGTTGTATTATTGTAATTAAGCAAGTGAATAAAATCTTGAAGTTTCACGTTTCAATTCACAATTCTCATTTAGTCTTAACTACCATTTGTACATTCTTGTTCTAAAGCTATCCCATTTACATCGTGTTACAATCTCTGCCTATCATATTTCGTGGAAGCATGGACACGTCTACATATTTTTCACAAAACTAGGATAAGTTGACTAAAACATTCTTAGATTATTTATTTACATTTTTTTCTTTATGCTTTACTTTTCAATTCAAATGTTTATAAAGATTTATGCCATCATATGTGACAAAATAAAGTGGCTATTGGCTATCAACCTTGTGGTCATTTTGCAGCCCTCCTTCTTTCGGACATTTAACCAGCTAAGGAAAAACATAGTCAGAGTTCACAAATCGTGCTATATATGAGATGCTTATGTGAAATTGTGAATTAAATGAAAATAAGAAATATAC
This sequence comes from Fraxinus excelsior, assembly GCA_019097785.1. Lineage (NCBI taxonomy): Eukaryota > Viridiplantae > Streptophyta > Magnoliopsida > Lamiales > Oleaceae > Fraxinus > Fraxinus excelsior. The sequence goes on along the minus strand of CM032639.1, from coordinate 7,503,411 downwards.
ATACAAAAAGTAAATAACGAAAATTGTACTTATAGCATCAATACCAGATAAGAGTGACTTCAAAGGCGGTCCATACCATCATACTTACTGGGGGAAAAAATTTCATTACAATCAATATTAAAGCCACTCTCTTGACAGTATTCAATTGGATAAGCATGTGCTTCAGGAATGAGGATATCATGTATTTAAGGGATGGAGTTCAAAGAAAAAAATTGTAGGAAGGAAATCTAATCCATATAAAAGTAAAAATGCATAGGCGAAAGCATACTCCACATTCTCGCAGTGGAACTTAAACTAACACCAAATTTGACTCTTCTTTATCCCTTGCTTTTAACTCAGTGTATCTAGGAATAATATGATATCATATTTTCAACAGGAAAACAAAGGAGGAAAAGGCAGACATTGTACCTATTCCTGCAGAATGATGCAGAGCAGTGGCCCCCAATTCACTTGGTATAGCAGTATCAGCATCACATTCTATAAGGTATTTGGCAGTGGCTGTATGTCCTTGCCTAGCTGCATGGATAAGAGGAGTCTCGCCTGCAGTTTAACAAGAAATGGAAGAGAGACAAGCAGCAGTACCATATAAGATTATAAGAATATTACAAAAACAGGGGCAATACACTTATAAAAAAAATGAATCTTAATAACTCTACCAAATTAATGGAGAAAGTATGTGGCATTAAATAACTACCATCTTCATCTTTCGTATTGACATCAAGCTTCAACTCCTCCAATAAGTACTTGCACACCTCAGTCTGGCCCTCCCTTGCAGCAAAATGCAGAGCCCCTCTCTTGTTAGCATCCTTAACATCAGCTACTGTGTGGGCCAACCCTTTTCCATCATCAAGGTTTATGGCCAATTCTATTTTATAAAAGAAAATAAAACACAATAATGATAAAAAGATATTAAATTAAAATCTAAAATCCAACAAAAAGGCATAAGATATAGAAACAATAATTTAAAATAAAATCCCAAGTTGCTAACTCTTGAGAAGTCCCAGATTTCCAGTCCGAGCAGCATTTAGGAACTTCTGAACTTTTTCTCTCACTGCAATCAAAGAAAAGTAACATCAATACTTGTTCAAAAAGGCGTGCACGTATATACAAGTGTTTTATATATTCATAAGGAAAGCAAACCTGCAAGAGCATCAGAAGCATCGGGAGCCATTATGATTGCTAGCAGCCGAGCGTAAAAGCCTATTCACTATGGGTTTTCAGTATACAGAAGTTGAACAAAAACTTGACTCTTCTTGACAATGGCAGAAGCCAGAAGCAAACAAGCAACGGTTGCTAAAGTGTATCCGAGGAGGAAGGAAAGGGTTTTGGACCTTATTGAACGTCGAAGAAAATTCCAGCGAAGGTCATCCAACTACATGTTTGTTTCATGTTAGTCATTCAATTTGTTTAAAAAAATCATATCTAATTGACTCTTAACATATTTAGGGTGTTTTTGAACCACGTTATTTTAAAAAAATGTATTCTGGAATAGTAGATTGATGAAAAATGTTTTGTTGAAAAAAAAAAGTTATTGATGTGATAAAAATATTATTTTATTGAAAAATATGTGATTGAAAATGAGTAGAAGAATGAGAATAAAAATTTTAATATGTACAAAACAGGAGCTTAAAAGTTTCTTAAACTTCTTATTATTACACCCGCCATCAATTTCCATGTTTCGACCTTCAACGAGATCCGTTCCTCCTCATTTGCAACCATGACTCCTACTACTTGCAACCTAATTCTCATGCTTCCGCATCTCATGTAACGCACCTGCACTTAACAACTTCAAAATTAGCCCTTATTTGACAATAATTATTTGAGAAAAGTTTTGAATAGTGATTTTTAGGAGAATGTATGATTAAAATGTATAAAAAAAGTTTGGATTTATGTATAGAATAATTTATTGTGTGAACGTCAAATTGAAAATGAATATGTAGAAAAAAGAGTTTGAAAATAATGATTGTCAAAGCGGAGTTTAATTGATGAAGTGTCAGCTCATATTCATTTTTTGCACAAGAAAACATATTTATTTATAACATGAAGGGGTTGTTTGAGCCCCATTTTTTTTTTAAATGCATTTTATAATAGTGTTATGATGGAGAATGTGATTAAAAAATAAGGAAAAGTTTTGAATTTACGTGTAGTGTTATTTTATTGAAAAATGTGTGGTTGAAATGAAGTCAAATTACTTTACAAAAATATATTTTAACGGAAAAAATGAGACTCAAACGAGAGCTAAGTCAAAAAAAATTTAGAATGGAATAAATAATAAATATTACTTACTGGAATTTAAATTATGAGATTTTCTTGATATTTGAAGAGAGATCATCTCAACCATATTCTTGTGAAGTGCTTGAGTCGAAAGATTGCTTTGATGGAAAGGTTAAAATTGACATTTTAGTCTTATCTCTAATAGACTTACTAACCACACAAAATAATCTCTATTTTAAAGAGTTAATACTTAAAAATAAGTTTAAAAAAACTCTCTATTTTAATTTTTTAAAATAAAAAATATGTTTTGGAGAGCTAAACTCCATTTTTAATTAACAATGATTAGATTTAATGAGTTACAAATTTTAATATTGTATAACTTAAATTATTCAAATCACATTTGAATTGATTGCTCATTAACATATAATTAAAAGGGAATAATGTTATCTAACATCAGTTGTGTTACAGTACTAATTTATATAGCACTATGCGATATGTTCAATTAAAGGTAAAATATGTGATTCATTTAATTAAATTTATAATTTTATGTCACAATACTGTCACCTATGCTGGTGTTATAGACAAGTGGTTCTAAAAAACATTAAATCATGCAACATTATTAGATGTCTTAATATAATCATTGACATAATATTACAAGACATTCCATTAAGGGTGGCATGGGATCACGTGACCCCTCAAACTTTGGGTACAAATTTTTTTCGCCACTATTAAATTTTATATATTTTTGTCTCAATTTTCGAAGTCGTCGTGGAATGCAAGTGAAGCTAAAATACTGCATTTTAAATATCATTTCAAAGTTTTTATGACTTCGTTTTCTACGTCATCAATAGCATGCGAAATGGCCAATCTTAGCAAACGTTATGACTTGTCTAAACTAATATTTCGAGAATTTCAATAACGTGTAACTTAAAAAATTCTCTAATAATCATACGCTAATTGAATTCACAAATTGTTTGATTCGTTTCGAAACTCTTTTCGAGAACTACATGATAGGCATACTGAATGATCAAAACAGAAATAAAAAATAGTTAAACTTGCGTCTTAAAAAGAGACATCTAACTCGTATTTTCTTTAAAACGTTTTAATTATTCCGTTAATATTTATTATTTTTGCGATGCGAATTTCTCAATATAATTTACATCATTTTATTATGAAATTTTACATGGGATATGACATTAAAAAATTTCGAAATTTTACATCTAAAAAAATCATACCCTACATAAATTTTCGAATGTGAAATTACATGTGATGTGATTTTTTTAGATGTAAGCTTTCGAATGTAAAATTTCTCACAATTCTTTTTTTCAAATTTGATTATGTCCCTTAATTCAAAATGTTTGTTTCCGCCCCTGATTTTATTATTGGATTATTTTAAAAACATTCGGCTTTTTTAATAAATCATATGTTGCCTTCTTGAATTATGTCATTGCTCATGTTAAATTTCTTTTAGAAAAGTGGCAAAATCGGACAGTATTACTCAAAAAAAAATGTTAAAATAGAGATGAGGAGGAATCAATTAATGTTAATTGGAAAAAATAAGATAAAAAGTACGGTTGGAGTGCATAAAAAAATTACTCTCTAAATTTAAGGTTGCTTTATATTATGTATAAAATACACTTTATAAATAAAAAATCTCTTGGATATGTTCGTAAGCACGTGTATTTTGTTTAATTAAATAATTATAAAACTCTAAACTTGATGAGACGCATAAATATTAAATACTACTTGTACAATGCTTGGAATCTCAATTTTTTTGAATAAAATTTATTGGCTAAATATATTTAAATTATATCTTTAACAATTGCACCATATTTTAATTCTATTAAAGTTCGTAACTTTTACTCAATATCATACTTATGTTGGGGACTACTTTTGTTTTTTTTTTTTTTTTGGTCTCATTCTTATTATCAAAGAATTTCTCATCAAGATGGGGGCAAATAGACTTATTTGTTCTCCTTATTTTGAAATAAGTAAAAAAAATACAAAATTACGACAAAATATTTGTCTCTCATTTAAAAGCATGCTAACTATATCTATATATATAAAAAAAAATTATTATTTATTTTTTTATGAAATTTGGATTAAAGACAAGATTTACTAGTTAATGAAAGATTAAACATAAGAATGTAATAAAAAAAAATAAGAATACAAATGTAAAAATTAATATAATTAAAAATTAGGTTATTTGAAAAAAAAAATGTAATGAAGAACCATCCTTAATTATTTACTTGAGTATTTGTGCAGAGGGTATACATCCCCACAAGTCGGGAAGTCAGAACTCCACAATTACGAGTCAATAAACTTATTATAACATCCTAAAAACAATGTCTCAACAAGATTTTTTTTGTTTGTACAGAGTTTTTTGTTCTAGAAATTGAACAGAAACTCACGTGGAGTGGATCCCATGTAAATTAAATATTTAAAAACATGAGACACACCAAATTGTGTGTTTTCTGTGAATTATTTTTTCTGTACAGGTAGTTTCTTCTGGATGAACAATCACATGTACACTATGTGACACTGGAACTTTTTGTATTCTATAGTAAGAGTGTGTTTGGTAGAGATTAAAATTGAAAAATTAATCGTTATTGTTGATTTTTATTAGACGTGTGAAATTCAATAACGGCTATATTTTTTATTTTAATTAAATTTTAATTTGTACCGAACACGCCCTAAATGAATAACCTACAACCTTCTTGGGCTCCGGTTGGGTAGTAAAGTCACCATCTAACATCTAAGTATCAAAAAAAAAAAAAAACTTCGCTCATAGGCATCTTTCGAGACATATCTATGGAGTATTGACGCGACTAGATAACGTAATAAAAAAGAGATTTTAACTCCTTTTCCCTGCCTCGTTGAACCCGCACTCAAGCTCTATGCACCCCCCTTTAACCGTTGGGATCCTCATCCATCAAGTCATTAGTTTCATGAATGCTATTTCTCCTCCTCTCTTGCCTGAGAAATTGGCGGCGCCGCTTCTCCCATGCAACATTTCGTGGGGTCACACACACGTACAGCTGCTTGGACAATCTCTTTTTTGACTTGGTCGTCCTCTAGAACGGTGGCACATGCTCTAAACGCTTTAGCTCATCGGTTTCCGACTCGTAAAGAAGGCAAGAAGCAAAACAGATGGCGACGATGTAATTTTCTCTTGATCCCCATGTCACTCCCATCTCAATGAGAAATTCAAATTGGAGAGAGAGAATTAAGAGGAGACGAAAAAGAAGAAGAGAGAAAATTCTGGAAGAACGACGTGTGGAGTATGAATGAAGATTAGGGCAATCAAGACATATATTTATACTCCTACTATCAGCAATTGATCTTTATCTCCTCCAACGGTCCAGAACAACTGGCGGTTTTTGCCACTGTTGAGAAAGTTGCACTTCACCAAAGAGCAACATCATTAATGGATCCGGGTTGATGGCCTTATCAGCAATTGATTTCGCATTGGGCCAAGTTCATTTCATCACTGCCCATCTGTTTAGTTGGCATCACAGCCCAACAGAAATTGTTGTCATCACACAACATTAAATTTTGAAAAAAAAAAAAAAAAAAAAAAAAGTACCGCTACATTACCAGATTGATGATCTTTACCAGAATTGCGACAGATTAACACTTGGCAGTTGGCAGCATTTCATTGGTAGTTGGGCCAAAAACATTTTCCAACCATTCAATCACAATTTGCCAACTCATTCTTGCAATCTGATTCTAATAAAATCATCTGGCAAAGTAGCAAAATTCTAGGCATAAATGCAATGTATATCTTCACATTCTTGTTAGTTCTTATATAAACGGAAAATGCAACAATACAACACAATACAAATATGTTTTCTACAGTCCTGATCAGATATTTCCGAGGCTCGAGGGCTTCCATTACTCAGAAATAGTTGTTCCATAGGTTTAACAAGAAACCCAGCGACTGTATCCAAGTTGTTCAAACAAGCACACTCGTTTGTGACCGACTCTTAGGATACGGCATGAACATTTTTGTTTTACCCCTACTCTTATAAACGGTGCAGGATGGCCATTTCTATGCTACCTAATCAGTCATAACTATCTCAAACATGTAGCAGCTCAGCTCATCAGTCAGCTCTGTTTATGTTTTGATATCTCACTTTGGTCATACTTCCATCTCCTCGGGAGACATTTTGTGCCGTAAATCTATTGAACAGAGAGAGAATTAGTTGGCTATATCACCAATCAATTCTCAGACACAGCCAAGGAGCAGATTTTTAACTCAGAACAAACTTCATCTCCTCTTCCAAAAATCCTATGTCACCTTCCTTTAACCAAAAACTTTAAGAAAAAAAATGGTTTTCTTACAAAGCAAGTTGAGTACACTGGCTATATTGCAAGACTAGTCTATCAAAGAGAAAACTGTAAACCCTCTATATTTGCAAACAAATTTTAAGAGGATTTTGAAAGAAAAGAAACAATTTTTGTAGTGTCCATTTGTTCATTTATCCCATGCCTGCTACATTGTTAACAATTCCACCAAATCTTCAACTTTATTCTTTGTTTTTCGGAAACTAAACCGCTGAAAAGAGAATCAATCTGCAGAAGTGAAAGCCAAAATTCAAATTTGAATCTAGAATTGCTCAAAATTTTCATTTTCTCATTGATCTAAAGAAAATCAAGAACAGAATCCAATCAAAAGAACTGATCCATTAAAAAACAAAAAAGGGACAAGCAAATTAATAGATAATAGGAGGTCATCTAACATCCCAAAAATTCATAACCCAGTATTCACAAACCCGTTTCAATTCCATCACCAATTGCAGATCTATTGCGCCGGCTTTTCGGCTTCCACGGCTGAAGCAAGGAATCGTGATACTTAGACGGCAATCCCATCATTTTCTTGTGCCTCTTCATCACTGACTTCCCCTTTTTACTAACTTTCTTTTTCTCATTGTGTTCACGTTCTTTCTTCAACAATTCGCAAATTGTAAACCCATCCAACTTCAATTCTCTTCTTCTTCTTCTGATAATCACGCGTCGTTGAATATACGGGTATCCCACAACAGACCCAGCAGTCACTTGATGAATCGCCTTCACTAGTAGATCGAGGCCGTGGCAGCGGCTAGTAGGGATCAAAGTAGATGAAAATGGGCACGAGTTTGACGAATCTTGCGATGAAACTGAAGAATTGATGGTGATCGATGAGCTAGTAGAAGATGGTGGGGAAGAAGATGGAGCAGGCGAAGAACATAATGATGAAAAAGAAACAGAACTTGCAGATGATTTTCCCCTAATCCTCATTGGAAATTACACGAAAATTTGATTAAGAAAATGGGATATAGATTTGGAATTCTGGGTTTTGTGATGTAGAATTGTGAGAAGATGCAGATGTAGATGCAGAAGCAGAGGAGAGCGTCCAATGGTGGAAAATAGTTTTTGTGAATATGGGAAATTAATGGTACTGTTAAAACCCAAAAATAAAAAGCCAGCTGTTTTGCACTTTCTGAAATATGAACGCGGATGGCCAACACGTTAATTTTGCGGCAAATGGATTATAAGCTTAAGATGAATTATTTATAAGGAAGTTACTTATAAGTACATAAGTAAATTTTAAATTAAAGCAGATTTTTAGTAAATTTTGATAAAATTTGTGATTAAGATTAATTGTTGACTTTGACTTGAGATTTTAATTCAAATCAAACATGGGCTAAATAAATTTTTCGTTGGAATAATAAGTGAAGCTTTAAATAAATATATATATATATATATATATATATATATATATATATATATATATATATATATATATTCAACTATATATACTTGAATCCGATTATAATAAATTAAGGGAGTGTATACAATTAGAACTTTTAAAGATTCTATAGATCTTTTTAAGTGGGTGGCCTTTGTGTTTTTTATGGAAGTTTTAACGGAATTTTATGTATTTGTTAAAAATTAAAAAAAGTCTTCTATGGATTTCTGTAAACTTTGATTAAAGATTTTTATAGACTTATCATCTTGTAAATTCATTATATATCTGTAAAATCTAAAAAATTACAATCTTTTTTACTATCTAATTAACATTTTCGAGAACCATGATGCTCACAAAATTTTCTTGGGTAAAGTCACCAATCAAGGGTAAGTCATTCAATTTTGGCGCAAATAAGATAATAAACTAAATTTTACATCAAATTCTAAACATAAAAAAAAAAAAAAATCACGAAATTAACATAAATTCTAAGAATATAAATTGCTCCTAACCAAAAAGAACAAAAATAAAAAATAGATTGATTACATGGAATTTTATATTTTGAAACAATTGCATATAATTTCAATTCAAATGTAATTATGTACATATAAAATAATCATAAATTGATGATAGCAAATTTATTGAAGAGGTATGAAAAAAAATCTTAGAATTGAAAGACAAAAAGACGTTCTTCACAAATCTCAAAGTATATAAGAGATTTTTATTTGAGATTTGATATTTATGTTTTTCATCAAAAAAAATCTCCAAAAGTCCAATAAGTAGAGAATTTTCCAAAAGTCATTGTCTATTTAAATACAACATGACCTAAGATTTTTAAAAAGTTTCAATTAAATACCCAGTAACTTTTAGAAACATTTTAGAAAGTTTTTAAAAATCTCAAATGAATTTTGTAACTATTTATAGACAAAATTTTGTAACCATCGATTTTAACAAATAAGTATAATTAATAATTATGAATTTTGAAAAGTAAGCGTGTGATTCTTTAACATAAATAAGCTCGATAGATTTTACATTTTAATAAACTTAGCATGTGTTTGAGCTACATTATTTTTGTTGATAATGCATTTTGTAATAGTGATTTTTTAAGAATGTGTGATTAAAAAATAGGAAAAACTTTTATTACATGCAAAATATTTTATTGTGGGAATGTATGGTTGAAAATGAGTTTGAGAAAAAAAATAAGTTTTCAAATAATAAGAATCAAACAAGGGCTTAAATAAGCTACTTATTTAGAATCGACCCAACGCATTTAATAATTTTTTAAATGTCTATGTCCTATGCTGTTATATACGCCCAAATCAAGTAAAATCATTTAGGGCCAGTTCGGAATAGCTTTAAATCCAATTAAAATTGAAAATATAGCCGTTATTGGGTCTCACTCATCTAATAAAAGTCAACAATAACGACTAATTTTTCAATTTTAATCTGTTTTTAATATCTACCGAACACACTCTTAATAATGACAACAAAATTCATCTCTCACATTCGTCATGCGTTGTCGTGCTCTCGATTGGAGCGAGGAATCTCTGCCCCAATTGTAAAACGAGCAAAAACAACGAACATGATCCCACCATGAATTCCTCGTACCCACCCCGAATTTTTTTTTATTTTAAGTTTATATATTTTTAAAAAATTGAAAATAAAATTAATAATTAATAATTAAATGGAGCATAAAATCAGATTTATTTTTTAATCCCCGCTCCACCTCACATTCGTCGTGCGTTGTCGTGCTCTCGATTGGACCGAGGAATCTCTACCCCAATTGTAAAACGAGTAGAAACGACGAACATGATCCCACCATGAATTCCTCGTACCCACCTCGAGTTTTTATATTTTAAGTTTATATATTTTTAAAAATTGAAAATAACATTAAAAATTAATAATTTAATGGAGCAGAAAATCAGATTTATTTTTTAATCGCCGCTCCACCTCTCGAAAATCCCCAACGAGATAAAAATGATAATGATCGCCCTAACCCTACCTTTTTATCATCCTTACGTTTAATCAACTTTGGATAATTTCAGTTAATAGTACATGGAAATTACATGGAACCATATATTTTAAATTACTATTTTAAAATCAAATTTAAAGTTTATTTATACAAAAATCATATGATAATTCAATATTAATATTATAAAGTTAAATTTCAAACCCATTTCATTTGCTTCTTCCTTCTTTCTCTCTCTTTCCATTCTCTCTCTATTATTTCTTCTACCCATTCTTCTTCACTGGGAGGGTTCTACCCATTTTTATTCTTCTTCACCGGGCGACCATCGCACGCAGCTACACACAAGATCGTTGTACGACATAGCAACAATGATGGAGTTGCGTGCAAATCGTCGCTACTCGAAGCAACGGTGATGCCGACACAAACACCGTACGCAGCGACAACAGTGTAGCGTGAAGCATATATGTGAAATCTACGCGAATCGTTAATGGCCATCGTGTGGAAAATGGTAGTTTGTTAATGAGACCGGTGTAGTTTCTTGTTGATAGGTCTGTGAATGAGTGGTGATTGGAAATGGTGGTGGTGGTGGTGGTGGTGGTGGTGGTGGTGACGGTGGTGGTGGAGGCGACGACGACGATAGTGAGGTGATGACAGTTGTGGAGTGTTGCCGGCTGTGGATCTAATTTGTTAGTGGTGAGGGGGTGACGCTGGTTGTGGTGGTGAAGTGACGGTTCTCATGATGTTGATCGTGGGGGTTGGGGGGCGGTGGTGGTTGTGGTTGTGGTGACGACAGTGTGGTGGTTACAAATTATTTGGTTGACTGTAACCCGTAAATTGGCTAATGTGTGATCAATGAAATAAATAATTTGTAATTAATAAATAATGTATGACCTAAAAAAAATAAGTTGTGACTAAAAAATAATTTGTGATTGATTAATTAGATATTATGTAACCATGAAATAAATTGTGACTTTTAAAATTTGTGATTTGTGACTTATTAATTTGATAAATTTGTGATTGATGAATAACTTGCAATCTAGAAAAAAATTTATTTGTGTTTGCGAAATAAATTATGACCTATAAAATTTCTTATTGTGATTAAGAAATAATTTGACTAATTAATTCGATAATCTGTGATCAAATTGTATGAAATTGTGACTTTAATATATTTAATTAATAAAATATATGTTTAATTAATTTATGCACCAGAAATCGATATTTTGCAATAATATCACTATCAATATTACATCATGTTCATAATTATTACAGGTAATTTGATGACAATTTCTAAGCACCAAGAAACTCACAAATATGTCAAGAAACTATGGATATACAGACCAACACAAGTACTCTTGAAAGAGAGTAGCGCAGATAGAGTGGTGCCTTCGGGAATGCAGACATGGGTAGTTCAACGTCCTTGGTTGAAGTACATAGAAAAACTTGGTGCGTGCTTCTTTTATTTGAAGTCTACAACAAATAAGTACAAGCCCACAAGCAAAAATTGCAAGACTACTGAGACCGTATTGAAATTTAACATAGAGATTCTGAAAGCAAATAACCACAAGGTCCTTTGTTACAAAAGAATAGGAAAAAATAAAAAATTAGACAGACGGACGGGGAGTTTATGAGGTCATTTGTATAAACCACACGAAGAAAAGCATCATAACGTCAACCATGTTAAATAGCTGTCAACATAGTATTCATACATCTTCTGGTTTCCATGCACAGTACGATAAGAAGCTGAGACTAAAAACACAGCGTCTCACTCCAGTAGCCGTCTGTGTTTACACCAGGCAATTGCAATCACATAAAGGAAAACAGTGCCAGCTGTACCTCCCCCGACTGTCCAAAGGAATTCTGGCATCCCGGCTATTTTGTCATCAAACAATTCAATCTTGATGTTCATACCAAAAATCCCAGCCACAACCACAAAAGCACTCACCACAAGGGTTGCTGTTGTTAGCATAACCCCCATTTGTAAGAGATGGTTTTGCTTGTCATCCAACATAATGTTGATATAATCTTCCGTGTCATCTACGTACTCCCTCAGCTTCCAAGAACATCCAAGGGATAAAATGTCAGTACATGTATTAAGGAACTTGCAGAAGTGGTGAAAATAGATGAATGTTTGGCATGCAACACTAGCAAGAACTTGACAATACAATGAACGAGATTTTAGTATCTTTTTCTTCTTATACTGTCTGCTCCACTGCTTTCCAATCTTTCTTGTCAAACAAGCCATAAATGTTTGTAGGCAGTTTTGATAAAACTATTCATAGCACTAAGCTTTGATGGGAGAAAATTTCTCCTATAGAAGCATCTCGATCACAGCACAACATAAGATCAAAAAGACAAAGTAAGAACAAAATATTGTAATTGTATTCAAGGTTTAAGAAGACCAAATTTTGTATCCAATAAAAAGGTATTTCAAAAGGTACCATAAGAAGTTTTCTGCTCCTTTTAACTTTCTTCTATCTGTATCAAGCAAATATCAATGTTTATAGAGAACATAATACATGGTTCATCTCACAATAGCGGTAACTGGTAACACGAGGTTCCATTGATAAAGAATATGTGATAAAAACTTTGCAGATGTATTCAGTGAGTGCAAAGAATGTTCACATAACGCCTTTTGGAAACACATTTTGGGTAGAAATTTTGCAAATCTGAAACTTCTTCCATCAAATGACTATTAATCACTTAAATGTCGAAACATCATCCAGGGTAGTACTCAAAACCAAATTTCAGCAAAAGTGAAAGAAACTAATGCACCAAAGAACCCCTTTATGGAAAGAAGGGGCTAAATTACCATTTTGAAGCTCATAAAGAAATCAAATCAATTTAATATTATTTAAGCGTAAAGATTAGTTACGTACTGTGGATAATTTATTCAGTGTACCATCAAAAGAAGGGGCTAAATTACCATTTTGAAGCTCATAAAGAAATCAAATCAATTTAATATTATTTAAGCGTAAAGATTAGTTACGTACTGTGGATAATTTATTCAGTGTACCATCAACCTGAACAAAATATGCTTCCAAGAGCATTTCGAGCTCTTCCACGTCAAGGTTCTTGCTTATAGCACTATGTGTACTGGTATGGGTCCCATGACTGTTTCTGCTAGGAGCAACAGGACCTTCAAAAAATTGCTCCTGGTGGTTGGTAATCTGCTGAAAATCACCATCAGAAATAAAGGAACTCCCATTACCTTCCATTGATATTTCAGCACGAACCCTGCAATGTTACAAGAATTGAGTGTAACATGAACTTTAATAGTGAATAATTACTGTATAAACTGTTAAACTACCTCATCTAAAAACTAAAGCTGTAAGAGAGGGGTCAAACTTTTTTTCTTTTGAAGGTGAGAGGGGTCAAACTTGTTTATTTAGACCGTCTCCAATACGCCCCCTCATGCGTAGACTAAATTCACTTTTTACGAAGGGCGTCGTGCACAAGTTTATGCAAGGGTGGTAATGAGACTTGAACCTAAGTCTTCTACCTACCCTGATACCATTTTGAACCACCTAATAATCTAAAAGGTTCTCTTCGTAGGTATTAAAACCGGACTGGATCGGCCGGTCCAACCCAGGAACTGGCAAACCAGCCATTGGTCCAGTTCGGTCTGCATTAATTGGCTCATTAGTAATTGAACCGGTCAAGAATCGTTTGAACTGGTCAAGAACCATCGAACCGGACTGGTTTGTCTTTAATTGGACCCGGTTTGGATTGAACCGATTAGTTACCAAATAGGTTGAAAGCAAGATTTTATATAAAATTTGTAGTCGTGATGATTCGAACCTTTGCTCACCTTGAGATTTATGGGAAGCTTGGCCACTATAGCAATTGGTGGAGTCTTAACAATAAATGTATCAGAATTATATGCTCCATTTTAATCTTTGCTTAAAAAAAAAAATTAACTGAAATTCAACCTTGCAAGACCCACTGGTTGAACCACAACCCGATGACCCAATGATTTGTCCGGGTCAATGACTGGGTCGGGTATGATAACAATGGTTCACTTTTAGATGAGGTGGTTCAGTATTATCTAGAATATGTCTTATGACTTAGACAAAACAGAGAGGCTTTCACATGCCTGTCATCCATTTCAGACTGAACAACTTCTTCCATGTCATCTTGCTCATTTAAAGAAGAGGCAGAAGAATTTTCAAGCTGTTGTTGCGCAAGCTTTTCAGTCAAATACATCTCTGCCATATCTTCATCGTCATCAAGCAAATGCTCTAATTCATCCCTTACCTGAAAAATTATGTCAGATTTACCAGATGAAGGGTAACAGAAAAAAGTAGCTAATACATGGCCAAAGGTCCAAAACTATAAGAAAGTAAATAGAAATTATCAAGACAAGGTTGTCGAAAAAATGATTTTGTCAAATTAAGCTAAGAAACTATGCCATATGCATCGTTTTTTGTGAGTGCATGTATACATGAAAATTAGCGCTCAAAGAATGGAACAGTGCTAAAATGTACGAAAATGTTAAAGAACCAGTAAAAGTAACAGTATTACTTCAAGTGGTTAGTAAAACCAATCTGTCGGCAAAGAATTTAATACCACAATTTTGATAAAGAACATGCTCCAAGTACGAAAACTAAATTGCATTAGTATTATTATTACCCCAGGGGTAAAATTCATATAAATTTAACGAGCGAGAAGAAAAATATCATATAATCTCAATTTGGGTCAACAGTTTGTCATCTTCTATATGATAGACTGCATTACAAGTAAACGAAAAAAGAACAAAACAATAGCTAATGATAAACCTCTTCTCCATTTAGGTAGATATGTAAAAGTCATTGATTCTTTGTTAGTGTTACAAGTCTTAATATGCAGTTGTAATTGATTAGAGAAATCAAGCCTAACAATCAAAGATGACAATTAACTGAGCATGAATTCAGCAATTAAAAAAAAGCTCTAAACAGAAAACGTCTCCTGTTTTAGCACAGTAGACAAACTTAATCAGAGTTTAGTTTCAAAGCCAGATAATTTAGGCAGTACAAGCAGACACTTTGAAATGGGATTACAGAGACTCGTCAAGCCAACCTTTTGAACTCGTCCAGTTATTGCAACCAAACGACTTTTAATTTGTCGTACACGTTCCAAATTGAGAGTACTAATCTTCGAAGTCAGCTTATCTAATGCAGGATGAGCTTCTTGCTCCAATGTCCTTGCCTAGCTTGAAATCAGGGGAAAAACATTCAAAATAAACCGAAGAACAAAGGAGGCAAGAAATTGCATTTTTCTAACAGAAAGGGCGGTATAAGAATTCTATACTTCACTATCCAAACAACTGCAAGCAGCTTCAAGGCATGCCTCCAAAGCAACAAACTCAAATGGAAGAAGCTTCAATCCGTCTCGATTCTCCACGACTTGTTGCCTCTCATCTTCCTTCCTCTCTTCATCCTTATTCAAGAAAATCCTGGAATAAGTTGGAGGACTAACTTTTCTTGATTGTGGCTCTCCCAAATCATATAAATTTGCCCAGTCCACATTCTCACCATTGGTTCCAGCTTCCTTAATTGCCATCATCCCATATGATCAGATAAATGTGAAACTAATAATATGCATAGATGTATCATGTATATAAGTTCATGTAGACAAGGAAAACTCATCCAATTGAATAGATTTCGTAATTTGGGAAACAAATGTCAATTGAAAATAATAAGCCCCTGCTTGAAACCCCTTTTTGGCCAAAAACTAATTTTCCTACGGTATTCTTAGACAACACTCCCCAAAGTCAATGAAATGCGTCAGAATCCCAATTCCAAGACAATATTATATTCTTTCCGTTTTTGCCCTCCATTTGTAATTGCAATTTCAATCCCCCAACCCTTTTCCACCTACCCTTCTTTGAAAATTTACAGACACCTGCGCAGCTCACGGTGAAAAAAATTTCTGGACCAAATCAAGTGGAGAAATCAAAACACTTTTGGAAATCCAGTAGACACACGGCTTCATTTCACTACGGCAAAGACCCAAGAAAATTTTCACCTGAAAGCCTACCGATTTTGTGGAGATAGTTGATTTTTTTCTCCTCCTCTCTGTTGCCGACTTCAATCCGGAGCTTTCTTAGCCTGCCTACAGATCCAGCGGCTTGCACGAAATTGTCACCGGCTTCCATGGAAAACGACTGCTACTGGTGGCAAAGTTCCCCTGACCAAACGGTACATTTGAGGATTTCCGGCGAGCACACTGTGTCTATTTGCTACAAATATACAACTAATGTCACTTTCTGCACATGGACAGAACTTCAATTTCTAGGATTTCATTAAATTTTTCGCATACCCGCCATTAGCACTTCCCCCTTTAACTTATGACGGAAACTGATTTTGCTTTACTATTTATTCCGTTTTAGTCAATATTATCTGCCTCTTAACCCAGTGTTTCCCATGGTAGCGGTTCACAAGTGGGAGCCCTGACCAGTTGCACTACTTCTTCTAAGTCATAGGCACCCCAAGGTGTGGTGCGTAAGACAGCAAGGTGGAACTGATCAGAGTACAAAGTATTCATCGACACCTGCGAACTTGTCATAGTTGAAGGCCACCAACGAGGCAAATGCTTCTCCTCGAAAGGATGGCATCGTATAGCAGACATGTTCAACGCCTCGACGGGGAAGGACTGGACTACATCGCAGATGAAGAACTATTGAAATAAACCACGAATGGACCACAAACACCTGTTTATGTTGCGATACACTGGAATTGAGTACCGCTCGGGTATCGAAAGAATTCACGTCCCGAACCATTGGTGGAAAGCAAAAATTAAGGTATTCCTTCAATTCTGTCTGCACCGAATCAGTACTGAACTATTAGACACTGGACTCCATCCAATTATGTTACTTGGAATAATTCACATCGTGAGCTTCAAATTTTCAAGTTGCTATTTGTAGTTTACGATGATGTTGATTGTGTTGGTATTGATTGAACATGATGAACGGCAAAAAATTGCATCTCCCAAATCTTGTGATATATGTGAGAACCAATAGTATCGTATGTATGTTTTGTTTGCCTTCCCAATCTTCCTTCATCCGCAGAACCCATAGATACATGTAAATGTACCAATGATTACTTCTTTCGCATTCCAACGTTATTTGTTGTCTACCTCATCTATGCAGGAGAACCCAAAGTACGGGAACTTCAACTGCAGTGAAATCTATAACACGTGGTAGATTGTTCGGGGACACCGGCGATTCAACCAAGTATGCGTTGTCCCCAACGAAGCTATCGCAACGTGGTTTCGAATTGGGCAGAGATAGCGACAGAGAGTACGAAGATGACAAGTTCTCCATTAACACGGAGGCAACGGATTCTAGGGCAGCCAGTCGAAGGTCGAGCTAACTCCTCCATGAATATATCTGGACACCATAGTGGGGATAAAAGAAAAAGCAAACACGGGAAGAGGAAAAGAAAGAAGAAAATGTACGGTGCACGAGAGGTTTCAGCTTCCCTTGAGCAGTTAATTAGTGTTGGAACGGATCTTGCTTCAATTGCGTGCTTGCATCGTGAGAAATGACAATCGGTAAATGCGTTGACGACCTTTTGTCGTCTGGCCATGTTCAGGAAGGTGATCGGCTCCACCTCTTTGCCCTATAGTTCCTACGAGACAAAGACAATCGTAACTCGTACTGCGCTGCCAAGACACCTTATTTGAGATTTAAATTCATCGAGTACTGTTTTAAGCGAGACAATCTGTCCATTAACCGTAAGGAGTGAGCGCTCCTTTCGGATGTTTGCTACAAGTTTTTAATGTTTTTTTCGTTGTAATCGGACAATTTTATGTGTATTTCACCCGCGTTTAATTTTCCTTTTTATTTTTAACTTCATGTATCGTAGAATTTTCGAATTTGTGTTCTAATGTGTATTTTCAGTTCGATATCACTAATTTTGCACGTTTTTATGTTTTTCTGAAATAGTACGTCAATTATAGTTAATGTACCGCAGGGAATATATTCCCTGCATCCTAATTTGAAAATTCTCACATGCGTACGTAGTTGCTACAATTCCATATGGTTTCCAAATCCACATTATTACTCTCACTTCTATTGTTTAACTTGTTCAACAAAACAATAGTGCATGAACTGCAGAGAATATATTCCCAGCATCTTGAATTTGAACCACGCATACAGTGGGCTGAGTAAAACAAAAAAGGACAAATCAATTATTCAACAGCCACTTTTGCTTCAAATTATTACTCCTGTAATTTCAGTTCTATAAATTACAACTGCACGAGAACGACATTATTTCATGACTCCCTATGTAGAGTTCTTCATTCTTTCATAAACTCTCGAATCCTTATTATTGTTTGTAAACGAATATTTGAACTTTCTACATAACAGAAACAAGTTCGAAACGATGTCAGATACGTCGGATGTGTACGCATCTTCAGAAACATACTGCATCGTATGAATGACACACACAATACTTAGCGTCCGTTTGAAACCCATTCTCATCCAATTTTTTTCCAATCAAAATTCTAAAGTGGTGGGACCTACGTACTTATCTATCCATTTCATCGACAATGTTCCCAGCACAGTTGCGAGAATTGATTTTTCTTATGCACAATTATTTATTTTTTCCAATATTGCCCCCAACTTGGGTGTTAGGTGGAATAGTTTTCTTTTATTTTATCGAAGACGGCACGTGCTACAGACAAGAAATATTGCCTTCGTCCGAACATTATTTTAGCTTCACCATGAACTAATCAATTCGGTCAATAAATATGTGGAAAAAAATGGAAATGACTTCGTGGAAAATTATAAACGAGTTCGCATGCATCAACATGTATAATGACAAACAAATACATTAAGCCCCCCAATCAATTCGGGCACGATCTACAACTACTAACGTAATGCATGCGCCATGTAATCGCGTAGTTGTAGCCACAGCATGTCCTCTTCAACTATTGCATCTAACTCGGCGGCAATTTCATCTTCTTCAACTATTGCATCAATTCGGGCGCAATCTACAACTATTAAGCCCCCCAATCAATTCGGGCGCGATCTACAACTACTAACGTAATGAATGCGCCATGTAATCGTGTAGTTGTAGCCACGGCATGTCCTCTTCAACTATTGCATCTAACTCGGCGGCAATTTCATCTTCTTCATCAGGTAGATCTATCTCGACTTCGTCGTCATCTAATTCTTCGGCTCTATGAAAACCCTCATCCAGCCGACCGTTTCTCCTAAAGAAGTTATGTATACCCATTGTGGCCACGACCACAACTGTTTGCGCTCTCTTATTATACGCAGACATTCGATCAATGATCTTCTATCTCTGTTTCCAAACACCGAACGCACACTTAGTAACGTTATGGCATGAGAAGTGATGGAAATTGAACCACTCCCGTGCATTTAGGAATCGGCAACGTTGTCTTTGCCTTGCGTTGTCAAATTCTTGAAAATGATATCTGATATCAGAGCCCTTACATGGAACCATATACCCAAGCCTATGTGCGAAACTAGAGTCAACCATGTAATATTTACCATTCACGAGTTGGGGAAAATTGATTTCCTGACTATGTACAGCACAGGCCAATATGGGGCTATCGTGGGTATTCCTGGTGGTTCTCAGCAGCACGAACGTAAAATAGAGATTGAAATTACAGGCTGCCAGTACATTCTAGGTTGGAATCCCCTTTCTTCCAATTAGGGGTGGGCAAAACCCGATCGAACCCGCCCAAACCGAACCAACCCGACCGGTTTAGGTTGGTTTTTTTTTGTTATTTTTACACGGGGTTGGATGGGTTGGCTGTGTAGGCGGGTTAGGTTATGAGTTAACTCATGAAAACTGAATAAACCTGTCCAACCCAACCCGACCCGCCTCTTTTAAAAAAAAATGTAACTGTAATTACTTTGGTGTATTTTAGAGGAGGAGCTTACTGTCCTTCCCACAATAAATATAGTATAAGTTTTTCATGTTATGCTAAATGCACTTTGTTCTTTGTAAGCTCGACTAATAATGATTGAATAAAATAATAGATAATTTTATTTATTTATTTACTTAATATTTAATCTTGTCTATCCGAATTAGTATAATAGAAAATTAGATGACTTTAATTTTTGTTGACAAGTCGTCACGACCCGACCCGACCAGACCAATATTCAATTGGGTTGGGTTAGATTTCAACATTTACACGGGTTGGGTTGGGTTAAATTTTAATCAAACCGATCATGTTGAGTTGGGTTTGGGTTGAAGCAAAAATCGACCCGACCCAACCCAACTCATGTCAACCCCTACTTGCAATGTAATTCTCTCTTACATTGCGTGGCAACACGGCTTGCACATGGGTTCCATGTGCTAAAATACACAAGAACATTCCCACTTGTTCGTATATGTAAATGTTCGCGTGGCAGGAAATGTCGTACTTGTCGCCAAGTATGTGCATAAAGTACATAAACATTGGCGGGTACATCCTAAACTCCTAGAAACACGTTTGTGGATACACATACAAATTTTGTAGCATAAAAATGTGACCTCATAGCGTTGTCGAGAATAAAAATCGACGTGCTCTATTAGGTGCCAAGTACTCGCAAACAATTCGCTCTGCGATTCTACAGTACTGAAGCCAAGGGTTAATGTCATCCTCAAACTGCTCCATCAAATCTTCATCAGAACTCGTATCTAAATCAAACATCGATTGAACATCGCAGTACGTTTCTGAAGATGTGTACACATCCAAACTCGTATCTGACATCATTGCGAACTTGTTTCTGTTCGGTAGAAAGTTCAAATATTCGTTTCGAATACTTGTGGCGAATTGAAGTCCTTACGAACGATAATAAGGTTTCAAGAGTTTATGAAAGAATGAAGAACTCTATGTAGGGAGGTATGAAATAATGTCGTTCTCGTGCAGTTGCAATTTATAGAACTGAAATTACATGAGTAATAATTTGAAGAAAAGTGGTTGTTGAATAATTGATGTCCTTTTTTGTTTCTCAGCCCACTATATGCGAGGTTCAAATTCAAGATGCTGAGAATATATTCCCTACAGTCAATACACTATTATTTTGTTGAACAAGTTAAACAACGGAAGTGAGAGTAATAATGTGGATTTGGAAAAACATATGGAATTGTAGCAACTACGTACGCATGCGAGAATTTTCAAATCAGGATGCAGGGAATATATTCCCTGCAGTACATTAACTATGACTGACGCACTATTTCAGAAAAGCATTAAAACTTGCGAAATTAGTGGCATCGAACTGAAAATACATATTAGAACACAAATTCGAAGGTTTTACGATACATGAAGTTATAAATAAAAAAGAAAATTAAATGCAGGTGAAGTACACATAAATTTTCCGATTACAACGGAAAAAACATTAAAAACTCATCACAAACATCCGAAAGGAGAGCTCATTCTCAGACATATTGTCTCACTCGAAACAGTACTCGATGAATTTAAATATCAAATAAGGTGTCTTGGCAGCACAGTACGAATTACGGTTGTCTTTGTCTCGTAGGAACCATTGGGCAAAGAGGTGGAGCCAATCACCTTCCTGGACATGGCCAGACGACAGAACGTCAACGCATTCGCCGATTGTCATTCTTCCCTTACGATGCAATCGCGCAATTGAAGCAAATCTATTCCAACACTAACCAACTGCTCAAGAGAAGCCGAAACATCTAGTGCACCATACATTTTCTTCTTTCCTTTCCTCATCCTGTATTTGCTTTTTCTTTTATCCCCACTATGGTGTCCAGATATATTCATGGAGGAGTTAGCTCGACCTTCGACTGGGCTGCCACTGGAATTCGTTGCCTCCGCATTAATGGGGAACTTGTCACCTCCGTACTCTGTCGCTATTTCTGCCCACTTCAAAACCATGTTGCGATGGCTTCGTTGCAGACGATGCATACTTGGTCGAGTCGTCGGTGTCCCCGAACTATCTGCCATATGTGTCATAGATCTCGCTATAGATGAAGTTCTCGTACTTCGCATACTTTAGGTTTTCCTGCATAGACGAAGTAGACGACAAATAACGTTGGACGTGAAAGAAGTAATCATTGGTGCATTTACATGTATCTATGGGTTCTGCGGATGAAGAAAGATTGGGAAGGCAAGCAAAACATACATACGATACTACTGGTTCTCACATATATTACAGATTTGGGAGATGCAATTTTTTACCGTTTATCATGTTCAATCAATACCAACACAACCAACATCATCGTAAACTACAAATAGCAACTCGAAAATGTGAAGCTCATGATGTGAAAATTATTCCCAATAACATAATTGGATGGAGTCCGATGTGCAATGTTTTACTGTCTAATAGTTCAGTACTGATTTAGTGAAGACAGAAGTGAAAGAATACCTTAATTTTTGCTTCCCACCAATGGTCCAGGGCGTGAATTCTTCCGGAACCCGAGCAATACTCAATTTCACTGTATCGCAGCAACCAAAACAGGTGTTTGTGATCCATTCGCAGTTTATTCCAATAGTTCTTCATCTACGATGTAATCCAGACCTTTCCCGTCGAGGCGTTGAACATGTCTGCTATACGATGCCATCCTTTTGAGGAGAAGCATTTGCCTCGTCGGTGGCCTTCAGCTATGACAAGTTCGCAGGTGTTGATGAATACTTTGTGCTCTGACTGGTTCCACCTCGCCGTCTTATACACCATGCCCCGGGGTGCCTGCGACTTGGAAGAAGCAGAGTGCAACTAGTCAAGGCTCCCACTTGTGAACCGCTGCCATGGGAAACACCGGGTTAAGTGGCAGATAATATTGACTAAAACGAAATAAATACTAGAGCAAAATCAGTTTCCGTCATAAGTTAAAAGGGGGAAGTGCCAATGGCGGGTATGCGAAAAATGTAGTGAAATCCAGGAAATTGGAGTTCTATCCATGTGCAGAAAGTTACATTAGTTGTATATATGTAGCAAATTGACACAGTGTGCTCGCCGAAAATCATCGAATGAATAATGGCTTACCGTTTGGTCGGGGGAATTGTGCCACTGGGAGCAATCGTTTTCCATGGAAGCCGGTGACAATTTCGTGCAAGCCGCCAAATCTGTAGGCTGAGAAAGCTCCGGATCGAAGTCGGCAATAGAGAAGATGAGAAAAAAATCAACTATCTCCACAAAATCGGTAGGCTTTCAGGTGGAAAATTTCTTGGGTCTTCGCCGTAGACAGTGAAATAAAGCCGTATGTCTACTGGATTTCCAAAAGCGTTCTGATTTTTCCCCTTGATTTGGTCCAGGAATTTTTTTCGTCGTGAGCTGCGCAGCTGCTTGTAAATTTTCGAAGAAAAGTAGGTGGAAAAGGGTGAGGGGAAATGAGTGAAATTGCAATTACAAATGAAAGGCAAAAACGGAAAGAATATACAATGGGAATATTATCCTGGAATTGGGATTCTGACACATTTCATTGACTTTGGGGAGTGTTGTCTGAGAACCCCATAGGAAAATTAGTTTTTGGCCAAAAAAAGGGTTTCCAAACAGAGGCTAAGTAAAGAATGACATTCACTGGCTGAATTGCAAGCACTAGTGGAGCACAAATTTTTCTTTCCATGTTAACAATGGAAGTGAATAAGTCGATCTCCCAAATCAATATATATAATCAGAAAAAGAAGATAAGAGATAAAAACTAGTAAGAACATCAAGCATTATTCATCTTCTACTACTAATATGAAATGACATTCTAAAATTGAGAAAATCAAGATTTTGTGGCATATTAAGTACATTAGCATATCTACATCAACGACCAAAACGATCAAATTTTAGCAATAAATTTTTTTTTAACCTAAAATCAAATAATCATCAATAAAACATTTTTTTACAATTTCCCATAAACTCTTCAAAAGCAAAAAAAATATATGTGCGTGTATATGATCAGATGGAGAGAAACCTCAGCCTTGAAGGCCTGATGATGGCGAAAAATTCTTCTCTGAAGCTCTTCAACGAAAGGGGTGACTGAGGGATCTCTGGAATTTAGCAAGAGCACTTCTCGGGCCGTAATTATTGCCTTTATGTGCTCCAAATTGATAACAATTGCCCGCTCTCGACCCAGAACGGTAGAGGGATAGGAGAGGAGCGGGTCCAAGATCCGGAGATCGCGAGCAGGGAGGCCCGTCCTCCTCATGATTGCGTGTTTTCCGGCCTCCACCACCTGGGCCTGTCCCGTCGACTCCAAAAGCAACCAGGGCTTTACCCCCGCGGCCTTCTTTCTGAGCCCTCCTCCAATGCTTACACCTACACCGCCAGGAACCACGGTGGTGGTTGTTGGGCGAAGGAGGGGCTCTCCGGTACCTTCCTCGTCGGCCACCGCCGCTGGAACGGTGTATTTTGGTGGGGGAGGAGGTGGGCCCATCATGGTTGTGGGCATGTTTTCTCTGTTTTTGTCTCCGCCTCTTTTGGTCTAGCATTATTGGTTCAGAAATTATTCCAAACAGGATTATTTGCACGCAATCCAATAGGTTGAGTGGGTCATTGCTAAAAATGAAAGAATAAGGGGCCGTTCTCTTTGGTCGTTTTGGGCCGTTTTCTGTTTTCGGTTTTCCAAAACAATGAAAACGCGTTTTCTTTACTATTTTTGAAAACGCGTTTCTGAAAACGGGTTGAAAATTTACAAAGAAAACAGAAAACGACAAAATTGTCGTTTTGGGTGTTTTCAATTATAATTTGACAAAAATTTCCAAAACATGTTTTCGTTGTTTTCAATCACCGCCAACCATCACCGCACCCGACCACCACTGCACCGCCGGAACCACCGCTACACCGTCAAAACCCACCACCGCACCACCACGACCAAAAACCCCCATCGCCTCGGCCAAAATGGCGACCCAACCACCGGAAATCTCGAACAGAAAGACAACCACCGCTCCAGCCAAAATGGCAACCGAACCACTACCAGATTCGTGACTAGGTAGACCACCACCGCCAAGCCAAACTGGCGACCCAACCACCACAAAATCGCAACCCAACCACCGCCAAATCGCCACCAGATCGCGACCTCTACTCAGCAAAAATGGCGACTCAACCACCGTAAAATCACCACCAGAAACCACTGCCAATTTATCGACCAGAAAGACCACGCCACCCAGCAAATGGGAACCTAACCACCGCCAAATCGCGACCTAGAGAATAGCCAAAATTGATTTGCCATTACCCCCACCGCCCCAACCAAAAGTCGCGACCCAACTGCCACCACAGCCACCACCGCAGCGTCGTGACCCAACCACCGCATTCAACCACAAATCGCCACCAACATGTCAGTGAAGGAGGAGGGGAAGAAGAAGAAGAAAAGGGGGGAGGAGGAGAAAAATAAAGAGGAGAGAGAGAGCGCGAGAGAGGTCGAGGAAGGAGGAAGGAAGAGAACACAATTTCCATTTTCTAATTTTTGAAAACAATTTTTCAAAATGTCAAAGAGAACGCATTTTCAATAATCTCAAAATGAACACTCAAAACACAAAACTCAAAATGATTTCAAAACACAAAACACAAAACTCCAACACAAAGAGAACGCCACCTAAGCCATTTGAACACAAGGGCCATATATTAGGGACCTTTTGTGCCAATATCTCTTTTTCTTTTGTTTATTCTTTATCTTGCTATTTTATTTTTTAATTCCTTGTTATTTGCTTTTTGTTTTTCTTCTATTTTTCTTTTCGATTTATTAAAGTTAAGAGAGTAGAATTTTCTTCTTTATGTGACACTAACAGAAAAGTTAGTTAGAGATCGTAAAGGACCATCCGAATGAATTAATAAAAGGTTTGAGAACGGAAGAGGATAATCAAATGGAAAAGAAATTGCTACAAAAAAGTTAGGAACCTGAAGTTAAATTTATCCTATGGTAAATAAACTCGAATCATGCTACATGAATAGGGCTTACGTTGCTCAATTCCCACAAATGACATGATAATTACGTAACACCTCGCACTTAAAAGAAAGAAGCCAAGTAAACTTTTAATTGATAACTAACTCAAATCTAAATTAAAAAGATACTTCAATTGTTTATAGAATTACTTATACTGAATAGTAAATTTGGTGAAATGGTTTTTTTTCTTTTTCCAAGAAAAGACTAACATAAAACAATTTTGTTTGATTTCAATCCACTTTCAAAATTTCAAAACTCGATATTCTCTAAATGAAAAATTCTTCTGCTCAGCACCCTCCCCCCCCCCCCCCCCCCAAAATAGGGGGGCGCCTCGGGCTTTGAGCCTGGCCCAGTAGCACCACTCTTCTCTAAATACGTCTATATTTTTAAAAAAGTGTGCAAGAAAAATGAGCAAACATGTTTCTTGCACTGAAGTCAAACGAGATGACAATGTCTTAGCATGAAAACATGTACCAATTAGAATTCATAAAGGGAATAAAAGAAATTGGGAAAATTGGTTCTCGTTCAGCTTGATAAACAAAACCAAGAACTGCGCGGTTCTTCAGTAAAACATTACTAATCATAGAACCAGACGAACCAAAACTTCAGCATCACTTTCGTGCCAGCCTCCCAACTGCTTGGATCCAAATTGTAGTCACGACATCTTAGTATCCATACAAATAGCTTAACTCACAGAGCTCATCGGTGTTGCTATTGACAGCTCAAATATTTCTGTCTGCCTGTTGACAGCGAAATAAACCAGAAAACTGATTCAGCAAAATCCCATCTTGCATGCAACAGTACATGCCTTAATGCAGCAAGTACAAGAAATCATAATTAGAAACAAATTTAACGTTGCAAAGGTTTACCTTGGTAGCGATCCACGAGGAAATGATCGGGTAAGCTTGCACAGTAGGCAATACAGCAAAAATAACGCTTTGTTTTCAGGTACGCATACTCCTGTGTAGTCCTTGCACTCTCTTGAACCAACTAGTCATGCTAGGAACTGAATAGGCAGAATCTCTTGTGAACATCAAATTATGACACTGAAGGAACAAAAACTCAATTAATACTTACAAACAGAATTGTTACTGGAGTAAATTCAGGTAGTAAGTTTTAAGGCATGGGAGTCATCTAATTGTCCTTGAGCCGCCAATCCCGGAAACTGGCCAATATCATGTCCCTTAAGTGGATGAAATTCATTGTGCAACCCAATGGCAAACTCATCTGGACATGTTCCACCACTTTGGAAGTAATCTGCAATCTGCATGATTTGCAAAACTAGATATTTCAGTTTCAAAAAGCCAATGTTATAATTGCATTTTATATGCAGGAAGCCACTTAGCAGAATAAAGAAAAGAAGGCAGAAAATTCAAGTGACTTGCATGATTAGCAAGAGCCATGCCACTTAAGGCTGCAGCTTCTAAGCTTGATCCCAATAACCAATCACCACATATGCCAGCTCTTCCTTGAGGATCAAAGATGCAGGGGATGCCAGGAGAATTAGTGGGAAGAGCTGCACCCCTGTAAGTTATGAAACTATATAATTTGAGTCATTGCAATATAATTAACAAAAGCTTCCGCGTATGGAAAATGATAAACACATCCAAAATTTCCAAATCAAAGATAATTTTCTTCTTCAAACGTACTTCAAGATGGCAAAATGCAGAATCATTGTTTCTTTTACATGGAGGTTCCAAATTGAGCATGTAACTCTTAACTAAAACAGCTGATACAATTAAACTGTTTTACATGTTGAGCATTTTGTCAACTGTAGTGAGCAACCCAACCGTTCCCCTGACTACAACAGCATATGGTTTCATATTTTCTTTAAATTTGACCGGAAGCAGTGACAATTTAATGTGTAATTTGTCTTGGCCTGGATTGTAGCTTTTCATAAAAAATTAGAAGTGGGTGTAAACACTTAACTGACCTCAGAGTTGAATATTCCGTAACAATTTTTTTAAGCAGTATTAATCATGTTCTACTGGAAATTGAGTCAATACTAGAACATATTCACTAGCATTGATTTGAAGCTGTCACTGATATTAGCTCACTGTTTCATTCTGTATCTTCCAAATTAATCCTAAAATCAACAAGTCTTGGAATAATTTGATGTAATACTAGCTAACTATGGATCTGTTTAGTTAAACAATACATGAGGTCTCATACCATAACTGTACACGACTGTAGAGAGGCTTTTTGAGTGAGCATTTTTGTAGTCCTAATGCTTTCTCAACGCCTTCAAGCATCGCTTCCGTCACCTTTTCTGCTGCAGCAGTAGGAATACTTTCCTGATAAATGCAAATGACTTGGTATAAATAAAAAAATTAAAAGTATCTATCAAGAAATTTCATGTACTCTACATAACTCCTTTTTAGCTCCTCTAATTAAGGGAGCTGCAATTTGATAATGCCTCTTAATGGCTAAAGTCCCACCATCCCCTCCCTTCCAACTTCCAAGGAAAAAAGAAAGAAAGATAAACAAAGACCCAGTAATTTGAGCCCATGATGCTGATATTATTTGGCAATGCTTTTCTGTCAACAGATTAGTGATTCAGAAACGGCACACAGCAAGATTCTCATTCCCTTGTTCATCAGATAAGCCTTCCGGCTCACAGCCCATATCCACGAATAGTATTAACATTATCATTGACAAGGGAAAACAACATTATATGAGAACTAAAGTGAATAAACCTTAGCTTATTATTTGGCATAATGAGCAAAGTGAACCTTGCTACCAAGATCCATACACTGACTTAATAGAATTTGAGGAAAGTTTATCGTGTTGATTGCATCATTGGAGATTTGTTCTCCATTTACTATGTCAAACATAGCCCACAAGCAAAATACGTATTCTTGCATGTTTTTGCTTAGAAATGACAACAGTTCACCAACTTTTAATTAGTCTTTTCTCGAAAGGAACAAGCCTCTGTATTGAGCAAAAAATAATCGCTTAACTGACCTGAGGAACTTTATTCTGCTTCCCAAATGTTGCTGTGCTGAGAAAGGTCCAGCACTCAGGGCCACCATCTTGGGAACTCAAAAGTTTCTTGGTGTTGTTTGCCATCCATGAGAGAGAATCAACTCCTTTAACAAATGCTCCTTCAAAAGGGAATGCAGATTCAGTGGAAGGGACAGGAACAGGATCTTCAAATGCAGCAAGAAGAGCCCATATAGAACTCAAATCCAGTCTCTGTGAAATGAGATTAACTTAAGGTTAAGAAAATAGGAACAAAATGCAGATGGTAGTTCTTTAAGGTCAATAGAAACTGGATTGTATTTCTAAGATTACCTTCATTTGTCTAGCAATTAATGGTAAGCCTGATGAAGCTAGCAAACGATTCGCACATTTTCCTGGTATCAAGTGGTAACACAAGCAGTGAATCATACATTTTCCATTTCTCAAACTAATTAACTTGATCATCTGGTGCACCATAAAGAAGTCATGCAATGCAAGATCTGCAACCAAATTATGATAAATTTCCATATTGCTCCGAAGCCTTCAATTTCCAGCCTGATATTACATATAGCGTGACAAAATATATAACATGGAGACAAGAATGACAAAGCTAAGCTTCATCATTTCATGCCCAACTAGAAGTACGATTGGTATCGGAAGAAAGAGAATCTCTAAACCTAGGGAATATAAATATCACAAAATGAACAACAAGTCATAAATATAGTTATAGTGAAGTTGAAATTCATCAAACAATTCTTGGCAATCTGTGAAGTAGAATCAAATTGATAAACTTTCGAAATTTTGAAAGCATACAGTCTCTGGTGATTATGACGTTTCATTTTTTGATTATATACAAGGTCATTTCTGGGAGCCAAACATAAACAACTGAACCAATTCAACTTGAGAATATCAACCCGGAACCACAAACAGGAAATAAAGGTTCGTCTGCACAAAAAGTACCAGAGTTCAGTTTATACCAATTAATAAAATGGATATACAACTTAACTTTGATGTAAAAAGTAAAACGGAGAGGTTTATATGAAGAGAAAGAATACGTATTAAATAGTTCTAACAAGTTCTCCCTCGAATTACAAGGAAACTACAATATGAATTGTCAAATATGTGCTTCCTGATCTATAAATACACTATAGATGATGTTTGACAGAATTCAGAGAAGGGATAATTTCAACTTCTTGAACAATGATTTCCAGAAATACTCCAAATTGGTTCCAGAGATCTGTAAGGGTTGAAGTTTTTTCCTGTACAAACTGAATGCAGGCAAATTGAATGATTAAACAACACTGAACAAAAATAGTTACCATTGTGCGCAATAACGATAGCATCAAACTGTCCACAAGGTTCCCCCTTCTCACTCAAGTACCACTTCCCATTATATGGCTCTAGTGCGCTCACCCAGCAAGGGCGTACCACATCCACCATAGATGTCTGCAACACGAAGAATATCTACTTATATGGTAAACTAAAAATCACCATACATGGATGCTAAATTACAAGGCAGGCCAACAAGCGTGTATAAACCTTGTTCAGAGATTAATTGGTATCAACATGCCCAATTTTCAACTGCTCAAATCCTTCGTAACAGATTATGCGGCTCATTTCTGAAATAAAATTTTGAACTGCTAAAACCATCCCAATTTCTAACAAGCTTTAAGACTTTTTAAAATATGGCCTTTTCATAAGCCATGGCATTGAGAGTGTGATGCAGAGGCTCACAATATTTTTCAAATGCATTGATAAAAAAGTTCAAGGATAACAAAATAAAAAGAGAGAGAGGTCCCAAAGAGGAAAAGAAACTGCAATATTCAAAGATCTCAATGGGTCCAATAAATTAAGGAGCATTCTTCCACAAACGATTCAGTGCACACTACCAATACTCTACAGTACCTATAAAGAAAAATTAAAACTGCCAATTGCATCATAGCAAAATGATTGTCTCCCCTTTAAAAATAAAAAATTATCTTGGGACGCTTTCCTGTTAAGGTCACGATCAAATGTCATATGTTATGAGATAAGCGGATAACTTTAAGTGGTAGTGGCAACCCTAAAAAAAAAAAGAAAATGAAAAAGGAAACACTGAGAGTGTGGGGGAAAATGGCCCCTCGGTAGACACGGTGAAAATGCATATGGGACAGGATATTATAAAGGATACTTATATTAAGCTGACGGAAATGTACAAAACAGAGATTCACCACTAACAAAGAACACTATAAACATACGATATGCACCTGAGACAATATGGAATCTGCAAGAGGGCGCATTCCATTAACACCTATATATCTTGGAGGAGAAGTGGGAAGTGGAGCAAACCGTCCGCCAGCTTCAAGCTCCCCGATTGTACCCTTCCATTGACGAACCATACCTTTCCTGGACCAGTCATCAACCATCTCAGCAAACTTATGGTCAGTAACTGTAAAGAACTGAGCCGCGTGGTCAAATATCAAGCCCTCAGGATGAATTTTTCTGGTTCCCATTCTTCCTCCCAACCCACGAAGTCCCTAATGTAGCTAACATAATGAGAAACTCCATAAACTTAATGTCCTACTTTTGCATTGTCTGAAACATTGGACAAAAGGAAAATATGCAAAAATATTCACACAAATATTCAAATATAACAGTTTTCTATTTTAACATAGGAGTATTTGCAGCCTTAAAAGCTACCCTAAAAGAAGACCCGAGAATATATTGACTTAAACAGACTGAAATTTGCTAATTAGATGAACACGTGCTGAAAACCCAAGGAAGTCGTGGGATATAGTTCCTTATTTAGGGATAAAATTTAAATAGTAGGTGTTAAATATTTTCTTAAATTTTAATATCTAGAGGAATGTCAGATGCTGCTCAAATTCAAATGCTATCCAACCTCTAACATTCATAAAATCAGATAGAGATTCGGATCATCATTAATCATTTGATATAAATATATTGTAGCCCGAAATAATAGCATCGAAACTCCTAAAATTGCAAATGACAAATCTATAGTGTAAGAAAAAAGAACGCGTTTTAGATAATGTAAAAATGAACCACCAACCGTGTCAAAGACAGTGGATTTAATCCCTCTTTTCTCCAAATAAAGAGCGCACGCAAGGCCGGACATGCCACCTCCAATAATTCCAACAACCGGGTCATTCGAGACCTGACCGGTGAACATCACCTGCTCTTGGCTAAAGCTTTTCTTGATGGCAGACCTCCTGGAGGTTCCATAAGACGGTTTCTTTCTCTGGTTCCTGGAGGGATTATTCATGGGCAGTTTGCCTTTCTTGTGGGGTTTAGTATTGATTTTGTTATTGTTGTTTGAATTGCTGCTATTATGGGTAAGGGAACTGTGGATGTAAAATGGAATTGTGGTTTTGGGAGTACGAAGTGTGAAGGAAACGCAGAGCATCGTTTGAGGGGTATTAATGGAAGAGATGAAGGCCGCCATGAATTGGAGGGAAAAGAAGAGAATGAGGATAAAGTGGGACGGAGTAGATGTTACTGGAGAATGTTACACTTGTGACTCGTGAGTAAGCTTTTTCCATCCAAATGATAGTTTGGTACGGTTTAAAATTCAATTAAAATTGAAAATGTGATCATTATTGGCTCTCATTCGTCTAATAAAAGTCAACAATAACGGTTATATTTTCAATTTTAATCTCTAACAAACACCCTTGTGTTTGATTTCAATAAAATAATATTATACGTAAATTCAAAATTTTTACTTATTTCTTTAACTGTACATTCTTCGTCACAACACTATTGTAAAATATTTTTTTTTGAAAAGAATGGAGCTCAAACAAGCCCTAAAAATATTTTTTTACCGATAGAAGTTAGTTAAAATCTTAAAAATGGGAAAATGGGAAGAAAAATGAAATGGATCTCTTTTTAATATTTGAATTGAAATTTATATTACTCCGAGAAATTGAATAAAATTTAAAAAGAAAGTTACGTTCTATCGAATATTTTGTGATTGAAGTATTGCTCTCTTCAAACTTGAAGATCTTGATATGGGCAATTAGCGCAAAACGTCCCCACATTTACATGGTTTTGTGCAAAACGTCCCTACCTTTCGTTTTTTGGTGCAGAACGTCCTTACCTTTCCAATTTTTGGTGTGAAACGTCATTTTGACCATTTTACCCTTCTATTGAAATAAAACAAACACAAAAGAAAGGAAAAATAAAGAATAAATTGTAGTTACGGGTTCAAACTTTTAAAAATGCGCAAATTAGTCACAAATATGAAAAAATCATCAACCTCTAAGCCGCCACATTTGAAGGCAAAATCCCCAAACTCTGATCACCTTGGCCGTCGGATCAACATACCACCTTGAAGCCCTCTTCACAACCCACCCAACCACAGCCCCTACTCAGACATATTTGACCGGAATCGAACTACAAACTTCACCGCATGAAATGTGGTCAAAACGTTGGAATCACGTTGTCCGGCCACCTTTCTGGCCGAAACATACCACCAGCCAATTCCCCTACTCAAGACGGCATTGACCATGCAAACAATTTAGCCCAAACAGCAAGGATAAGATCTGAATTTCAAATTGAAAGCTGCCCGTCACGACTATCACGACACCGCACTAGTTTTCCTCCAATTCTAAAGCCACCGTGATGACCTATGGTGGTGGACCACCTAGGTTGGGTGATCTATCACCTACGCACCTAGCTCAACCATGGACCCCCTTCAATTTGGCTCCAATCATCTTCAATTTGGGTCTGAAATGTTCGCTGGTGCGAACTCGCGAGCGTAACGATTGGACTGTTTTTCTTTGAAATTGGTGGTTGTTGATTGCTTGTTGGAGGAAATTGTTTACATAAGTAGCTTCGACTTTATGAGGGGAGTCGACTAATGGTGGATTCCAGCCGGTTGGGTGGCCGGACGGCGAGTTGTGGGCGTTTAACCGATTTTCAGGCTGCGATTTTTGAATTTGATTTTCGGCCAAATTACAACGAGTTATGGGGATTTCTTGGTATGTAGTTGTAGAGTGTAATGAGGAGGATATGTTGGAACCAATATCTAACGGTTTGGACGACCGGGAGTCGCCGAAAAAATGAGCTCATGTATTCGGCTAAAAGAGGGCAAAAGAGATTTTTTTATTTTTTTTAATATTTTTATAAGTTTTCGATTAATTTGCATTTTTTAGAAGTTTAGGAGCAAGATTGAAAATTATTCTTTATTTTTCCTTTCTTTTGTGTTTGTTTTATTTCAATAGAAGGGTAAAATGGTCAAAAAGGACGTTTTGCGCCAAAAATTGGAAAGGTAAGGACGTTCTGCACCAAGAAATGAAAGGTAGGGACGTTTTGCACAAAACCTTGTAAAGGTAAGGACGTTTTGTGCTAATTACCCATCTTGATATTGTTAAAGATATTTTTCTAGAAATAGTACATCAACGTGCAGATATGCAATACGGTATAGAAAGTGTTGGTTCTCAATTAATCGTTTAACACAAAATATCAATAATAAATTTCGCAAAAAAATAAACAAATCGAATACAAGAACTAACGGATTCAAATGTTCACGAGCTCGAAACGATATTCATCCGTTGAACATCTACAAGATAGATTATACTTCAAATCACAAAAACCAAGCAAAGAATCAATTCAGTACAAATTTTTGAAGATATCCACATATTTCTTCAAATTTCTATCGCCTCATAATTTTCAAGTTTACCATAGTAAATCGCTCACTCAATCTATCAATATATACATCACAAATCCACTAAAGATTTACGGATAAAAAGAGCCTGAATCAGAGAAAATCCTTGAAGACCACCAAAGAAAAATGAAATGGCACACACACTAATCCATGCGAAAAAGGGTTTAAGACACCAGAAACCGCATTTCACAAAAATGCGTTTTTATCAACAATGGTCAACCGATCAAAGAGTCGACATTCAACAGATTGATCCAAACACGACTACTTGATTCAATCATACCAAGATGGCTACACTATTTAAGTGCTTTCCAGTTTCCACCCTCTACAATAGCTTGTTTGTAGAATTTGCCTCTAGATTTAGTTAAACTTAAAAAGTAAATAAGTGTGTCTCGAAAGAGAGAACATTTTTAGTTAAAGTTGACTACGAATAACTTGCGCAACACAACTTTTTCCTTACAAGTAGGATTGGGCTTAGAAACCACAGTCCGAAAAATCGACCCGACCCGAGCCAAAACGGGGCGGGTGGGCTCAGGTTTGACCAAAACCCAATGAAACCCTATTATTTAGCTCTTCGATCTCTTCTTTCATCTTTCAAAATTCCGACAGCCCAGTAGAATTTTCTTCCTATCGGACGCACTTTTGAATTGAGCAGTCTCTGAGTCGGGAGCTGAAGATACTGAAGAGGAGCAGTCTGTCATTCGAGATTTCGAATCCTCGTGCACTCCATATCTGCTTGTTGCATTTAGCAAAGCAATGCTTTCATCAGGAATGTTAAATTTTTGAAGAGCACGAGTTCTACCCTTATGTGACAAATCTAGAAACTCATCTAGTGTGCTCCCTAAAGACTGTAGAGCATGAGCTGAGAGAGGATTAATTGAAGGAAATGAAGTGAGGAAGGATTCCGCTAGACTTTCTGAATCGGACATTTTAGGGCATAATCCCCTATGTGTCTTTATCCCAACCTCAATGCAGGATAATATAATTTCGTTCGTCACCATTGAATGCCTGTTTTACAACCAAAGTGCGGGTACAATATTTTCTCCTCCATTAATTCTCTATTTGTCCTCTTCTCTCGAATTAATTTGTGTACATAGGAATTGACATAATGTGAGCGGGGTGAGACGCATGCTACAGTATCATAGGCATCATCCCCACTCGCATTATGTTTGTAGCATGGGCAACATCTCACTCACATTATGTCAACATCTATGTACGCACATAAGTACACATAGAATAATCCTCTTCTCTATTATTCCCTCCATTAATTCTCTGTTGTCGATGTTAATTTTGTAGAGGAATTAGAGAAGTCAAATTAAAAAAGGGTCGGCCCGACCTGATTCGAGTCGATTTTGTTGACCTATGGTTGATTATAATTTTAATGTTTTGATTATAACGAACAAGCCGTTTTATTTACTAATATTTGAATTCGAGCGACTAACTTTTAAAGCTATCAAAATTATAAATCGGACTCGAAAGTTAAGCATTCAAAAACTCAAATCGTCATCCGTTGAAGAACAAGCAATCAAATGAGACTCGAAGTGAACAAGAACCTTGAAGATTAAAGCTTAGAAGTAGTTTATAGGAACTTAAATGTAAAGGTATTAACTCATCGATTCTTAGCAAATGCATAAAGCTCAAATTATTTTCATAATTCATCACTTGCATATAAATACTTTTTATTCGTAATATGAAATAGATTTTGAAAAAAAAAGTCAACTTCGGTCAATCGAAAATGCAAAATTGGTCAACCGAAATTTCAATGGTTTGATTTCTCAACGGCTATAACACTTTCGGTCAACCGAAAGTGACTGATTGTGTCCCTTTTGCTTTATAAATATCCATCTTTTTTGCATTCAATCTCAATATTTTATAAGATTAATTAAAAAAGTATATTTATTAAAAATCATTGAGCTTATTTGATTTTAAATTTTATTTCATTTATTACAAAGAATTTCTTGATTGATTAAACTAATTTTCATTTATCTCATCAAGAACCTTGTGAAAACTCGATTGTAAGATTATCGCTTACATTTTAACGGTTTCGAGGACCTTGTGAAAACTCGATTGTAAGGATATGTGCTCCTTGTTGTAAGTAGCCTAAAAATAAATACTCGTTGTTGTAAATCACTTAAGGGGTAGGTGCTCTTTGTTGTAAGTTACCTAAGGATAAGTACTCCTTGTTGTAAGTCACTTAAGGATTGATACTCATTGTTCTAAATTACCATTATAGTGCATTTGACCTTACTCGTGACAGAGAGCTTAGTAACGGGGACGTACAACACATTGTGTATCGAACCCCATTAAATTTGTTTGTTATCTTTACATTTGTCATTTATATTGTGTTATATTCATACTTGAATTAAGTTATCAAGTTTCCATATTTATCTCTCTTATTACACTCTGAATTTGTTTCTTGTGTATTGAATACTTTTGAGACTAATTGTTGAAAAAGTTTCAAACACCAATTCACGTCCCTCTTGGTTAATTATTCTTGGGCTAACAGGTTTAGGATAATAGTTAGGTCGAGTCGATTTGTGAAACAGCCCAAAATCGGGTTTATTGGGACGGGTCGATTTTGGGTCAAACTCGACCCAACCCATTGTCCACCCCTACTTACAAGCAAGGTTCTAAAATGCGTAATGTGTGGCGATGCGTGGAGGTCGAGCCATGGGCTAGGCGAGTTTAGACGAGGCATATGCGAAAAAATGCGTAAAAATGTGTTTTCTTATTTTAATATTATTATAATTTTTAATCAATTAAAAATAATATTTACTAAATATTTAAAACAGATTTATAGGAACTTTATACATTTTTTTCAAAGTTTCCAACAAAAATATAAGTTTCAAATTTAAATACAAAATAGTAAGTAAATAGTATAGAAACTTAAATTTTATCTAACTTTTTATTTAAATAGCATAGACTTTATTTTTGAACACTGGACGAGAGTGATAATGTGCATTTTTATTTTTGAGCTTTGGTTCAAATTCGATAAGTAAATATTTTTTATTTTAATAACTCGGGTGTCTTAAGAAATTATCTACAGTAAATAAGATTTATTGGTCACTTGACTTTTGGGTTCAAATGGTTGTTTTGATTTTAAATTAGGGCAAACTGAAGAAATTAGTGTTTAATAATTTTTAACTTAAAAAAAAAATGGTAATGCACGCCTTGGCACGCATAATTGCGACTAGGCACGCTTTAGCGGTCAATAATTGTCGTTGACCGCTAAATAAAAAGTTAACCTACTTGGCTTGGCATTTTGGCCACGCCTCACGCCAGGCGCACCTTTTAGAACACTGCTTACAAGTGAGTAATCTTCAAATATTATATTTTAAGAAACAAAGTAATATACGGACAATGCAAAAAAGAAAAGTTCTATAGGATAATATTTCCAAGCAAGACATGTCCAGGGTAATTCTTATATGTCACACATTAAACATCATAAATTATAGAGAAATATACAACTCAGAATTTGGACATCTCTTGACAAGTCACCGAAAGAAAAAAAAAACATGATCACCATTTCGTACTACATATAAAACTAAAACTACATAAGACTGGTAATTTTTCATGACTCGACACCAATATCATCATTCCCCTGACCTGTGGCGTGGGAATTTTCTGCAGTCTCTTTCATTCGTTGCAGGCGATCCTTGACTTTGCCCGTTGCATTTACATTGCCAACCCGACTCTTGCTTTTGGGAGTTATGCTTGTAGGAGAGGGTTTGCTTTCCCTGAAAACGCCTATGCTTTGACGAGTTGCCCGAGCACAAGTTCCCTTTTCCACTGGGGATGATTTCACTGCATCACTGCAGCTCTTTCTCCGGGTTAGATTTGGTGATTTGGCACGTGTCACTGGCAGCTGAAATTCAACCAAAAAAAGGTATTTTTTTCCCTTTTCTTTTTAGTTTTATGGAAACGGGAAATATAATCGATTATTTGACAACACTTAAAAAGTAATGGAAACAAAGGCGGATTCTCCATGTACCTTCTTAAGTTCAACCTTTGGGGGAGGGCCTTCACGATAAAAATTGGGAACTGGATTTGCTTTATATGCCATGGTCTTTCTAAGCTGCTTTATAGCTGCTGCTTCTTCTTCCTGCCAATTAGGATAAGAGGATACATTTAATAATAACTAGAAGATTGAGAGGAAGAGAGAGGAATAACAAAGACCAATGTAGTAGATATGCACATGACACGTGAGGAAAAAAATTGGATCCAAAACCAAAAATACAATGGTATATGCCAGCGACGGCGAAGAAAATTGGGCATGCCATGCAAGGAGAAGCGTACCTTGGTTCTTGCTTCATATTCAAGTTTCTCTTGCTCCAATGCTTTATGTTTTTCGTCCAACTTAGTGTAAAACTATAATGGAAATGGAATCAAGAATTAAAAAAATATATGCTAAAAGGAAAAAAATTGAAAACAGATCACGCAATGAACTTCATTATGTAACTAAAGTACCTCCTTGCGTCTCTCTAAACGCTCCATACATCTAAATGTTGGAGCCACCGGAACTGTAACTCCGGATTTACCACGTACAGATGTTGCAGTACTATGAATGATAAGGAGAACTCCAATTGCAAGAGCACACGAAATACAAGGACACAAACTAACTCAAAATAACAAAGAAAGAATCTGATAACAGAAAATAATAATAATCATCTTAAGCCAATAAAGAGGATACGAGGAAGCCAAGGACCAATTATCATCTTCATCATTATATTTCTTGTCATCAGTTTGTGGTGTCTTGCTTGACACGGCAGGAGAAAATGGCTGAACAAGATTGGAATTGCAACCTCAGTACTAAATACAAATGTCCAGCCAACAAAATATCTCTTTATCTGTTGCATGTGAATCTACTTATAAACCTAACCTCAAGTAACATGAATCTATCATTAGCCAGACACCATACCAAATTTAGAACCACATTTTACATGGCCAATGTGCTGCTATTAGTCAGATACCATACCAATTTAGAACCACATTTTACATGGCCAATGTTGTGTTATTAGTCAGACACCATACCAATTTAGAACCACATTTTACATGGCCAATGTTGTGCCAAAATGCTCCATGATTTATAGGCAATAAGGGTTGCATGAGAACGTTGTCCAGGAAGATGACAGTGCTTGGTCCTGCAAAAGTCATGATGTTTTGTTCTCTCCTTCCAAACTTCTTATCAGTGTAACTTAACAAAAGACAGCATTCAAATCTACGAACTATTAGAGCAAAACCAACTTATCATTAAGGGTGTTAAGTGGGGTGAGCTACTAGCCAGCTCGCCAATGGCTTGGCTCGACCCACCTAAGGGAGAGCTCGTGGGGGTCAGCTCACTCGCCCCATTTAACACCCCTACTTATCATGCCTTCTGGATAATTATATTGGATAGGATGACTAGAGTACTTAATACTCAACACATCCTAAACTTCTAGGCTCGGGTATTGATTTTCCCCCCAGCTAGGATGACTTGGACGAAGTTGATGACACAGAGTTCTTAAGAAACTTAATTAATTTAGTTGTGATAAAAACAGTATTGAAAGAAGAGACTTACAAGTGAATTTTTTGCGGTTGTGGGGGAATGTAAATCACTAGTCTTTGATACATATTGTAAACCAGAATCAACAGTTTCAATACCATTGGCATGGTTCTGGAATGAAGTTTGTGTCCCAGACTCAACACCAGGTGTCAGCGGCTCCAAAGAATTCATATTCACTGTCCCATTAACAGAAGACCCTGATGCAGGCATAACTAGATAGTTTAAATTTTTGTCACTTGACTTCTGAGTCTCAGCCTTAAAGATTTTCTCCCCTGGCTCATGATTTATGCTTTTCAGACCTAGTACATCCTGCTTCTCATTACGTTCATCAGCAGGTGTGCCTTTTGCAGTATGATCCACTGCCTCATTTGTTTCATCTCTTTCTGGTACAACTTTAGGAGCAACGTGAACAGCACCGTGAAAGGTACCGTTTGACTTTGCATTGACAGCACCGGGTTTCTTGTCAATGCGTAAACCTGTAACATCCCTCCCCATCTGCCTGCATGAATTTATGGCAGAGCATAAAAATGAATTACTTTAAATCATAATTCTCCATTTTCTGTAATGTTAAATGTTGTTTTATAAAATTACATATAAGAATTTCAATAGAGGAAATAAAGAAGGTTCCATCCTTCTTTCGCACATGATTGGAAGAGAGACTATCGACGTATTAAAGCGGAGATGCTAGACAGGAATGTGGAACTAGTGCCAACTATTGAAATATACAATGCATGCCACCAAATAAATAAATATAAAAATAAAAAAAAGCCACCAAGTTGCCATATTTTGGAAGAAATCTATAATTTATTATATCTCATAGAAAGGCATAATGGCTATGTCATATTAAACAACACTAAAAAATTTAGAATGTTGCAAGAAACCGGACCCTCAGTCCCTCGCACGACCAACAAAAAAAATATAAAAGAAAAGAGTGTGGACTTAGAGGAAAACTTTCATGGGCAGGGGATGTGTTGGCTCATTGAATAGTTATGCGACCATCAATCTGAAAGGGGCCCCAATTTAAAAAAACATCAATTTCAATGCCAATAAAGCTCAATAACACACACCAATCTGCAGCACTATCCGTTCCTTTTGACCATCAGTGATATGATGACATCTAAAGAAATTGGAACCCATTTCGAGTATCTGAAATGTTGTTAAGAACACTTCCGACTCTTTATACGCTATTGCAGTCCTAAAAGTTTTGCAAATGAACATAAATGAAACCAGTAAAGAAACATTCAACCGTGGTAAAAGATACCCTTACTTAATAGCCCAGAACAATTTCAAAGGGACAATAGCCTTTCAATCTAAAGCAGAAACAAAAAGAAAAGGAGATGAGATTATAAAGCCACCATCAGAATATATCTTCGAAAAAGAAATTCACTCTAAACTGAAATTCAAAATAAATTTGAGAGAGTATTAATCGTGTAATATTATTGCTAATTGACCAGCTTCACAAGAGCATCAAGCAACAGAAATTCGACCCATCATCTAACTAACACCAAATAAATATAATTTAAAAGCTGGGAAAGAATTAAAAGGCCCGATTGTTTCACCCATCGAAATAGGTGGAAAATGTAGCAAAAATCGAAAAGAAAAACACAATTCCAAATTGTTCAAAAAAATTCCCACTTTCAATTTCACTCTCGTATACCAAAGTTATATTAAAAATCCCACGAGGAAATATAAAATTGCATGCATCAGACTGAAAGGCCAAATCCCTTATTTTTTCTCCCCGCTTCAGCATAACAA
Source organism: Fraxinus excelsior (assembly GCA_019097785.1). Classification (NCBI taxonomy): domain Eukaryota; kingdom Viridiplantae; phylum Streptophyta; class Magnoliopsida; order Lamiales; family Oleaceae; genus Fraxinus; species Fraxinus excelsior. The sequence continues at coordinate 7,461,750 of CM032639.1, read as the reverse complement.
AAAATACCAAGATATATATCGAGCTCCCACGAAATTTACATATATTTTTGAACATACAAATATTTATACAGAGATTAAGAGGGAGAGGAACCAGAAGAAGAGTAGCTCAGCAGCAGGCACGAAGGTAGAGATAGATGCGGAAAGGGAAATAATTGACAAGGCAACAAGTAGATCGAACCAAACAACTCAGGACGTGCATGAAGTGGTTGAGAATTAAAGGGCTACTAAACAATTAATAACAAAAAAAAAATCTTACAAACTAATTTTTTTCTTCTTTCTGCTTCCGATCTGGCTGACAAGATCTTCGAGCACCACCTTCACCTGAAACCCAACGTGACCACAACTCTCTCTCTAAGAATCGAATGTTTTCTTACAGCAATTTCTCCTTTTTTGTTTCCTCTTTCAGCTCTCTGGTCAGTCTTCAATCTCGAAACCATTAATCACGGACTGCTGCTAATTTATATTTGTCTTATTTTTTCTTCTCCCTTTTGCTTTTTCTTTTCTGAATTATAGTTGTACTTGAATTTTAAAAAAATAAAAAATTTCAGAATAATTTTTAATCGCACGTCTCTTAAAAAGAAAATTTGTTAGAATTTATAATTTTTCACGTATTTTAATTAGGGGTGTTCAAAAGTCCTGAACCCAATGGTTCTTTATAAGTTAAATACTAGAACGGATACTCGAATCGAGAACCGATGGTATGGGTCGGGTCTCGGGTCTAGACCAAGAACCGAATAACCGAATAAGAATAGAAACTAAATCATTTTTTTATTGAATTAATTAAATTATTTTATTTTTTCTAAATAAATTAACAAATTAATTAAATAAATCATATCATTTCATAATTTTAAGCCTTGTGCATCAATTTTTTAATATGGATCATCGACATTTTAATATTCATACTACTTTTTGGTATTTGTATACATTGAATTAATGTTATTCGACAGCTATTATATATTTTTGAATTGGGTTGCGTTAATTTGTAAAAGTTACGAATGAAATGTCATTAGTTATATTTATATAGTGTTGCTGTAAATGTTAAAAAATTTAATTATGGTATGGAACCGAACCGACCGGAACGGTTCTATAATTATATTTGGACCCGACGGGTCCATTTATTACATACATGAAAATTTTGGAATCGAACCGACCCACGAACATCCCTAATTTTAATCATTTTCTTTTTCACAAAATCCACTATAAAAATAAATATCAACCAAATATAGGCTAAATTACTACCAAAATGATCAGAATTATGCTACACGTACATAATAGTGTCCACATACTGGGGATCCATTTCGAATAAAATATAATATATCCGAAGCAGGTTCCCCTTCATGTGACAGTATATATATCATTATGTAATATGAATTATATACGTGTAACATAACCCAAACCAAATTGTAATCTTCTTAAGAGCTTGTTTGTTTCCCATTATTGTGAGAATAATGGAGTTTTGAATAGTATTTTTTGAAAAATGTGTGGTTGAAATTCAAAGTAAGTTTATTGGTTTGTGTATAGAATATTTTATTGGGTGAATGTATGGTGGAGAATCTTTCTGTAGCAAACAGAGTTTTAGATTAATGGTTGACAAACATGGGCTAAAATTTAAATTTAATAAAACAGAGAATTGATTGATCGATAATTGTAAGTTTATTTAAATGTACAATTAAATGACGTTTGGCTATTTGTAAATTTGGTTGAAATGAAGGCTCAAACAAATTCACGTAAATTTCACTTTTTAACTTTTTCTCAATTTCCCAAAAAAAAAAAAAATTAAATAAAAATCCCTCTTTTAGTTATAAATTTATAATTGAAAGACGTAAAATTATTGTTAGTAGGTTAACTGTCAATGTAAATTTTTGTCACTCAATAAACTCGATTTGACTAGTTGGTAATTATTTCAATATGTTAGTTTGAAAATGATTAAAACCTACCAATGAAGAATTTGGGTAATTGTGAGGTTAATTATCGGCGTCAAGTAGGGATGAGGATTGAATTTCGGAAACTCAACATGAAAAGTGGGCAGAATTGGGCGGTGGGTATTGATTCGTTAGTTTTGAAATTGAAAGGCTTGTGTGAGAGGGAGCATATGGCTAGGGATGTTAAAATGGCTCGTCAGTTCGAACGGTTTGTGGCTCGGTCAGGGAAAAAAAAATTATAAATAGATTTTAAATTCATGTCCGTATAAATTGCACAAAATTTAAATTCTTAAAAAAAATTATTTTTGTCACGAAACAAAAATGAGTCGGCTCTTAGCCAAAAGCTCAAGTCGAGCTTTCGTTTTTTCGCCGAGCTTTTGTTTGGCTAAGCTCGGGCCAAAAAAATCCCGAATCATTTTTGCTCGAGCTGAGCCCAATCTTCAAGTTTTGGCTCGTGACTCAACTCGTTAACACCCCTACAAATGGTTGGTAAATGTCTGACTTTCACACTATGGGCCCATTACGTAATTAAGAGTATCTCCGAGAGACTATCCAAATACAAAACTCTTTTCTTCATAATGATTAAAATGTACTCTAAAAGACTCCCTATTTTAACTTTTTTAAAATGGAGAGTGAGTTTGACTCTCAAAATTTAGAGAATCAACACACTCTATTTTTAATGTACATTGTACAATAATTGCATTCAATAAATCGGTTATCTTAATACTCTATTTCTTAGACCATTCAACCCACATTTAAATTCATTGGTTAATTGACATGTAAAAAAATTTAATTTTGTTACAAGTACATTAAATTTGATGTCATGGGTGACATTGTTTGACGTGGAAACATTTTGGGCAATTTATTAAAATAACCGTTATTCAAATCAATAGCACATTTTTTTCACACATCAAACAATGTCATTCATAATGTCATTTAGGAATGTACAACTAGCATAATTCTTTAAAAAAAAAATTTAAAACAAAAATTAAAAAATGTTTTTTGAGAAAAAAAATGAAGAGTTAAAATAGAAAGCTTTTTAAAATGTATAAAAATCTTGACTCTCTAAATTTAAATAAGTTTTCTATAATATATAAAATGTTCTTTATAAACAAAGAGTCTCTTGATATACGTCAATCTCGTACTTTAATTAGAGCATCCCCTACATTATGAATTACAATTTTCTTCAATGGATTCTGTTTACCTTTCAAGCTTCATTTTTAGGCCCCGTTCGGTAGGAATTAAAATCTAATTAAAATTGAAAATATGGTGGTTATTAGATCTCACTCGTCTAATTGAAAACCGGTACATTATTGTCCCTAATTCGAACACATAATTAAAGGAAGGTTTATTGTCGAAGATAGATCACAAAATTCACCACTCACACTTCGTCCCCTTTTTGAATCTTACTTCATAACATCTCAAAATTTTTAGCAAATGATGGTGAATTTTTGCAGATATTAAGGAGTTTTAATTACATTTATGGGGTTAAAATGGGAAATAGAAAACCTTTTTTTTTTTTTTTTGGGGGGGGGGGGGGGGGGGGGGGGTGGTATTTACAAGAATTTCTCCGAAAATAAAATAATCGTCTTAATTGCTACCAATCTCTTGGGAGAAACTATAAATAGGAGTGAGAAATTGTTCATCTTCGACTTTCAAGGTTTTATTTTATTTTTTTACTGATTTATTTTAAGTTATTTAACCATTATTTTATTTCTAACATAATTTTTAACATAGTTTTCAGTGACAAAATTTTCATCCATAAAGTAAATTTACCAAAATATTTTATTTTTTTATTCTAATTACTATTTAACAGTTTTTAATTACTACGTGATATGTTGATCACAGTATCTAATATTTTATTACTCTATTTGATAGTGAAAAATCTACTATTTAATCTTCATTTTTCATTGTTGTTTTGTTTCCTATGAATTTTCCATTAATAACATTTATTTTTATTCTTTTGTTTGGTGTCGATATTTAAGCCCCCGTTTGGTATATATTAAAATTAGATTAAAATTAAAAATTTAACCGTTATTGTTGACTTTTATTAGATGAGTGAGACCCAATAACGACCATATTTTCAATTTTAATTGGATTTTAATCCCTACCGAACGGACCTAAAATTTCCATCAAAGTAAACCTACAAACACAATTCATATTGGATTAAGCCATATTCAAGCATTTATATCAACAATTAATCATGTTTTGTCGCATAATTAAGTGCGCAAAATGCACTTATCAGATGGCTATTGCTCCTATTAAAGAGGATGATGTTTTACTTGAAGATAGGGATCAGTCGACACACACGCGTCGAAGGTCAAGTCTTCTTCATATTGATGTTGTGTGTCCCTACTTCATAAGGCACCAATGAGCTCTGCCCAATCCATTTGGGTGGGTCCCATTAAAAGTATTGATTATAATTGATATTGACCTTGATGTAGATTTTATGAATTTTTTAGGATGTGTTTGAGTCACATTATTTTGGAAGAATGTATTTTGGAATAGTAAATTGATAGAGAATATGTGGTGAAAAAAGAAAGAAAGTTATTAATATGATAGAAAATATTATTTTATTGTGTTTGAAAATGAATAGAAGAATGAGATTATGAGAATAAATTTTTTTAATGTATACCAAACAGGAGCTAATCGGTGACACTACATTGCTTGAAAAGTTAAAAAGGGTACAAGACTTCGTATTTTGTTAATTCAATTTGAGTTTGATAATTTCTCACGATTCACGTCGTTGTAGTAGAATTGTTAAGATGTACCTACCATATTTTATAACGACTAAGTTTATTGTTAACATTTGTAGAAAGGCGTGAACAATAAGTCTCCGTTTGGTATACATTAAATTTTTTATTCTCATTCTTCTACTCATTTTCAACCACACACTTTTTAATAAAATATTATTTTCCATCACATCAATAACTTTTCCTTCATTTTCAATCACATATTCACCGTCAATCTACTATTTCATAATATCAGCCCCGTTCTCCTATCCACGGTGGGTAGAGAAACTTTACCCACTACTTATGTGGCAAAAGCTTGCCACATAAACAGTGGTCTGTGACTTAAAACATAGAAAGATTATGGTAAAGCCAATCGAACCACAGTCGTGTTTTAAGTTATTTTGCTATATAATTTATTGATGATAACACAATTTTTTGCTATGTAATCTATTGATGATCAAAAAATTGACAAAGTCATACTTTTTTATTGTCAAATATTTAAGTATTTTTAAAGGTGTCAAAAGTATATCGATATTAGTCTCATTTTAAAGCCCACGTTAAATAAAATATGTTAGGCTCGAAAAAAAAAAATTTCCAACCAGTTAAGCTAGAGTTATCGCTATTTAAAGAAACATATAATTTTCTCTAATATTTTATTAATAAACTTTTGATTTGGGGTTGGGCACCTACTTGGGTGGGGGGGGGGGGGGGGGAGGTTGGGGGTTTAAAAATGAAATTAAAAAGTCATGGACCACTGGTTATGTGAAGTTTCTCCTACCTGGGGTAGGAGAATGAGACAGTTCATAATACATTCTTTCAAAATAATATGGTTCAAACACACCGTATTAGGATTGTCATTCCATACTTATAAATGTTAATTTTCTCATCACTCAATACATGTATGATGTAACTCAAATGCCTAAATATGCGATCGAGTTAGCATTTAAAATAAGCACGAACGCTGGAGAGCCAATCTAGATTATGTAGAAGATTTAATTATGACCAAGTGATCACTTATCTATGAACACAAAGTCCGATTAAGCCCATGTTTGAGACACATTAAAATTTTCATTATCATTCTTTTACTCATTTCAACCACACATTTTTCAATAAAATAATATTTTTATCACATCAATAACTTTTTTTTCTTCAACCACACATTCTCCATCAATCTATTATAATGTGGCTCAAACACACCCTAAATACTCCCATGTTTGATAATCATTATTTCAAAAAAAAAATTCCTACACTCATTTTCAAACACGAATTCACACAATAAAATATTCTACACGTAAATCAAGTTTTCATCTCTATTTTTTAATCACATATTCTAAAAAAAAAAATCATTGTTCAAAATTCCATTTTATTCAAATAATAATAGTCAATCAAGAGCTTAATATCACAACTTAAGTGATTTATTTGATATAGTCATACTTAACAACCCCTTTCCTTGTAAATAGCAATGTCTAACTCACACCTATACATGTATGGTTTGACAAAGACAAGATAAAATAAATAACTACACTGATAAAAAATGATGGGTTTCATGAAATGTATGACGAAAATAAGAGTAAAAGTCATAGATCCAATGAATTTGTAGTTAAAAATAAAGTTTGATTAATATTTTATCAAACAAAAGCTCTATCAAACGATCACTTAGTGCACATTTGACACCTATTAATTTATTTTATGAATTGTTATATGATCGTTTTCAAGAACACATTCACACAATAAAATATTTTACAAATGTACGAATAATATTTCCCTACCTTTTAACTACATACTCTCCTAAAAATAATAATCACGTCTCATTTTTTTTTCCAATCAACGAGAATCAAACAAGCTCTTAATTGTATCTAGCTAGAATTGCATACCAAACAAGTCATCTATACGTAAAGTACCCAACTCATATTAATATTACCTCAAGAAGTGAATATTAGTAGACAATACCATAAGAACAATCCACAGGATCCAAATCTAGATTTCTTATATCTGCAGACACATCATAGACGTTGAACACAGATGAAAAGGAAACATCAGTTCCTAATATGAGTCGCGAAAGCATTTTCTTCTTACCACCTCAAGAATAAAATAGTCGTAAAACATTAAAATCGTGTTTTGTACCTACATTTGTGGGGCTTCACAACTTTTTTAAGATGGTACCGACGCTCCGTTTGTCCTTTTTATGTCAGAAGTGTCATTTTGGGACCATAGAGGGAACATAATGTACACACTACAAACTTTAAATCTCACGTATCGACAGTGAATAAGTTATAACACCTCTTTTCTTAATTTTGTCTGATCATATACAAGCAAATTTTAAAAACTTGCCTCGATGTTAAAAACTCAAAATGACGTTATGATAATTTGACTTTTTAAAATTTTCGATCAATAGATATGCATCAATAGCTTGTTACTAAAAATACAAAAAAAAAAAAAATGTGTCCTGTAATTGATCGATTCCTCTACTGTCCCAAATAAATGGAATAATTCTGGAGACACAAGCACACGTGCAATGGTGCTTGCGAATAGTCACTATTCTTCATTTATTGACCTTTGGATTCAATCTAAGGTGGTCACTTTACCTCATGACTTTGATTATGGGATTTTATGATTTCGTCGGCCGTGCAAGTTGTAGGATTTAAAAAAAAAAATTCATTTTTTTCAATGTGAGTTCGATTTCGTGCACTTTTCATTCAAAGTATTGATTGGAACCAACAGAACGAAATTCAACCCCATCTATTTAAAAATGTATTTTTTTATACCTTTAAATCACTAACAAGCTTTGTTTCCATTCAAGTTATTATTTTGCTACTGCACGTGATGTTACAAAATTAATATGCAGAAAACTGCAGTAGTATATTAATGAATAAAGGGAAAAAGAATTCGTCCCATCACCGTGTATGCTTGAAAGCGCAGTCAATTATTAAGGTAAAAATACTTGACCAGGGGACATACCTCCAGCCAATAAGGGGCACCACATCATCCCCCTGGATGGCTCGTGCCCACGTGGCGTATTGTCAGCCACTTGAAGGTCGACATGCGCAATGACATGGGAACGCCTTGCACTCATGCCGGGATTTTGCAGGAAGATGTGTTGATGGTGCACACTTCGAATTTCGGGTAATGAAAATGTGGGAATGATGCTTCAGTTTGGTTTGGTGTCAAGGTGTTGCAGATTGGCAATGCATGTGCTGATCCAATTTGCTGCTCGTGGGCAGAGTGTTGCAGATTAGCAAGGCATGTGCCGATCTGCTTGCTGTTAGTGGGCTGAAGTCCATAAATTCGGGTGTCCAAATGGGGCACATGTTTGGCACATGTGCTGCAATTTTCGGAGTCTATACTAGTGAAAAGTGTGAGCAGTTGCTAGGAATAGTTGTGGGATACGGTTTCTAGCATTTTCTTGCTAACTAGGTTGGTTTATCCCATTTGGCAGTTAAGGATGTTAACTGCACACGAGTTTTGGCCTATAAATTGAGAGAAGGTCTGGCTGATGAGACACGGAAGACCATGTTGTGTTCCTTTAGTGTTCCTTCGTGTCTTGTATTATTGTTGAGTAATAAAATGAGTAGGTTTACTCGTAATACTGTTTTGCTTTACTTTGATGCCTTACTTCGTGTGTGTACATTGTGCAAATCGGTAGGTTGACTAAGTCGAAATTTAGTGCCATCATAGGCGAAAATTTGGCTAAGTATTTTACTTGGATTTCCTCCATGTGATAATTGGTATCAGAGCATCGTTGCAGTTGTTGGGTGTCTAATTATCACATGGCCACAAATCGGAATCTTAAGGATCGGGTTTCTAAGTTGGAGGATTTTGTTGGTGTCTCTATGACCGATAATGCAGTCAGTTTAGCTGCACGGGTCCATGCACATAACGATGTGGACACATAATCGAGGGTTCAATTCGAGGAGTTTGCTAGCGGAGTTGAAGAAAGACAATCTTCGTTCATGAAAGATTTGTTGGAACTGGCAGATAACTCAAAGGCTTGGTTTGATGCCCTTGCTAAAATTGGCCCTAAACAGTACCACTATATGGAGGCAGTGGATGCTTTTAAAATTCGTGTCTCGGAACCAAAGCAGTTCAATGGTGCTCATAATGCCAAGGAGTTGGAGAACTTCCTGTGGGATATGGAGCAATACTTCAAAGCTGCCCGTAGTCCAGAGGATGAACGGGTAAATATCACTTCGATGTATCGAGAGATGCAAAGTTGTGGTGGCGAACTCAGGTGAAGGATGACGAAGCTACATGGTGGTCACCTATTGTTACTTGGGTTGCTCTCTCAAAAAGCTAAGACCAACGAGTAGTGTTCGGGAATACGTGAAGGAATTCAATAGTCTCATGCTGGATATCCATAATATGTACGATGAGGACAAACTTTTCAATTTCATGTCGAGATTACAAGGTTGGGTACAAACGGAATTGCGGAGGCAAAGAGTGAAGGACCTTCCTTCGACAATGGCAGTAGAAGACTGTCTTGTTGATTTCAAAATGGGCGGTAACTTCTCTATTCAGAGGAAAAACATCGAGAAAAGGGCCGGCACATCAAAAGACCGGAAAAATGGGACAATAAAAAGAAATTCGAGGGCCTCAAATTGAAAGATGGTGATCAGTGTCAGAAGTTAAAAAGTTTCAGTGGATGCTTCATTTGCAACAGTCCCCATCGTGCAAAGGATTATCCAAAGAAGGAGAAACTGAATGCCTTAAGGCTGGAAGACAGTGATGACAGCTCGGATGATGCCCCCACACGAGTGAATATGCTACAGTTCGTGAATGCCATCACTATACTGCAGCGTGGCTTGATGTATGTTTGAGTTATTGTCGATGGGACAGAAGTGTTGGCAACGATGGACATGGGTGCTACAAACAACTTTGTAAGTTCCAAGATAATGGAAAAGATAGGTTTAAGTATGACTCAGGTGACTACAAAAATTAAGGCTGTGAATTTGCAGCACAGCCTGTGAAGGGATCTACTGAAATCACCCTTCGTGTGGGCGAATGAGAAGGAAGGTGCAATCTGATGACTGTTCCTTTAGATGGTTCGATTTGATCCTTGGTATCGAATTCTTTGTCAATGCGAAGGCATCTGTGGTACCACACCTGAATGGGCTATACATTGCAAATGAAGAAAGTCCATGTTTTGTACCAACGAGACATCTTGACAGGAATAAAGGGAAGCAAATTCATGATGATATGCAATCTACTAAACAACTTAAGGTGGGTCTGAAGAAATGGGAGGTGACTTACGTTGCAACTTTGATTGAGATCAAAGAAGATCAGATTGTAGAGGTACCTGATCAGGTGGCAAGTGTCTTAGAGGAGTTTGTCGATGTGATGTCCTCATAACTTCTAAGAACTCTCCCACCTCGTCGTGCTGTTGATCACAAAATTGAACTCGAACTAGGTGCATGGGCACTAGCACAAGCCCCATATCGAATGGCTCTGTCGGAATTGGTAAAGTTGAGGAGACAGCTTGATGATTTACTTGATACAGGATTCATTTAGCCTTCGAAAGCTCCCTAAGGTGCTCCGGTTCTATTTCAGAAGAATCGTGATGGTTCTATAAGGATGTGTGCAGATTATCATGCACTGAATAAGGTGACGGTGAAGAACATGTACCTGGTACGGTGGTACCTAATGTTGCTGATTTATTTAATCGATTGGAGAAGGCTTCATTCTTCACAAAGCTGGATTTGCGGTCGGGCTATGGCAAGTAAGAATTGCTGAAGGGATGAATCAAAGACTATATGTGTGACGAGGTATGGTTCATTCAGATTTCTGGTTATGCCATTCGGTCTTACAAATGCACCTGCTATTTTCTACAACTTAATGAATGATGTGTTGTACGAGTTCCTGGATGATTTTTGGTAGTCTATTTGGATGATATTGTGATATACAGTAGATCACTGAGTGATCATGTTGTTCACTTAACCAATGTGTTCTCATGGCTTAGAGAACGCCTATTGTATGTCAAGAAGGAGAAATGTAAGTTCTGTCGATCAAAAGTAATGTTTTTGGGACACTGGGTGGGTCAAGGAAGAATCAGAAATTGATAAAAAGAAGGTGAAGGCTATCATGGAATGACCAAGGCCATCCAAGGTTGATGAACTACGTTCATTTCTTGGATTAGCTAATTATTATCGACAGTTCATTTAAGGCTATTCCAAAAAATTGAACGCCTTGACGGACTTACTGAAGAAGGATTGGAAGTGGGAATGGACCGAGAAGTGCCAACGAGCTTTCGAGAAGTTAAAACAGGTCGTTTCAACTAAACCAGTGCTGCAGCCGCCTAACTTTGAGAAGCCATTTAAAGTATACATTGATGCATCTGATTGTGCTATGGTGGTGTATTGGTACAAGAAGGTCATCCGGTCGCTAATGAAAGTCGAAAACTGGAGGAGACAGAACAACGATATTCAACTCATGAGAAAGAGATGACATCGGTTGTTCATTGTCCTGAGACTTGGCGACATTACTTGTTAGGAACAAAATTCACTGTTCTAACAGATAATGTAGCTAGTACATATTTCCGATCCCAAAAGAAATTGTCGGCAAAATAGACGAGATGGCAGGAGTTTCTGGCTGAATTTGATTTTGCGTGGGTTTACAAGCCAGGCAAGCAGAATCAGGTTGCTGATGCACTCAATCGGAAGTCTGTGGAAGTATATGTGTCGGCTTTGATGACGGTTGAATTAGATCTTCTTGGTAAAATCAAACAATAGACTGAGAAGGATGTTGCCTATACCAATCTATTGCAGGAAATTAAAGACGGCGTGGTGAGACGGTATTAGATTGAAGATGGTTTGATCTATGCCAAAGGCAGTAGATTGTATGTGCCTTCATGTGGGGGACTGAGGCGGATACTGTTGAATGAAACTCATGATCCGCTGTGGGCAAGCCATTCGGGCATTGAAAAGATGTTGGCTTTGCTCTCGAAATCATATTACTGGCCGAAGATGTGCGACGAGGTAGAGGCGTATGTGAAATCTTGCTTGGTGTGCCAATAGGAAAAAATAGAAATGAGGAAAGAGACAGGTTTGCTCCAGCCTTTGCCGGTTCTAGAACGGCCCTGACAGTCTATTTTTATGGATTTCAGTTCTGATTTCTTGAAGGTTGATGGGGTTAAGTCCATTATGGTGGCAGTAGACATGTTCTCGAAATAGTTAATCTTCATTTCAGCTCCACAGGAGTGTGCTGCGGACGTTGCTGTTTGATTGTTCTTCAAAAATGTGGTAAAGTACTTTGGAATACCCGATGATATTGTGAGTGATCGAGATTCTCAACTTACCGGCAAATTCTGGACCATGATGTTCAACATGATGGGGTCTGAATTGAAGTTTTCAACAACAAATCATTCGCAGACTAATGGTCAAACGGAGGAATATCTCAGACATTAAGTTACAGCCAGTTAGAATAATTGGGTTGCTTTGCTTTGATACAGCCCATTTTTGCTACAATCTACATCAATCATCTACTATAGGGATGTGTTCGGCCGAGTTAACTATGAGAGATATGCCCAAGATTCTTCTCTAGATTGTGAAAAAGGGGGATACATTGTATGTCCAGTTGCTTTTCGGTTTGCTCAAGACAAACATGAAAATGATTAAGTAAGCAAATGACAGTCTTATGAAGATTGCTCGATGAATGAAGAATTATGCTGATCAAAACCGGAGGCACGTGGAGTTCCATGATGGAGATAAATTTTGTTGAAATTGATTCTCCAGATTTGGAAAAAGATTAGTAGCAAGACCGTGCATCATGGGCTGGTTCAAAAATATGATGGTCCCTTTGAAGTAATCGAGCGGGTTGGGAAGGTAGCATACCGACTGAAGCTACCCGATCGTTTGAAGGTTTATCTACTTTCTACTTAAGTTATTCGAAGCCCTTTAATGAAAGTTTAGTGGGAGAAGATCGTTTGCAGGCTAAGAGGGCTCCTCATATGATTTGAAAACAATATGATAAGAATGTGACAAAGATCATGGGTCATTGAACCATGGGGGCAAGTAAGAAGAACAGACGGATAGACTATCTTGTTTTGTGGAAAGGTGACATTGGAGTTGATGCAACCTATGAAAGGGATGTTGATTTGTGGTAATTTGAGGAAAAGGTGAATGAGTATCTTGATTTTCTTCCGACAGGGATGTCTGACTCTTCTGATGGGGGAGGTTTCTCAGCCCCTTAAATGTTGACAAGCGCAATGGCATGGGAATACTTCGCACTCATGCATGGATTTTGCGGGAAGATGTGTTGATGTTGTACACTTCGGATTTCAGGCAAGGAAAATGTGGGAATGATGCTTCAGTTTGGTTTGGTGTCAAGGTGTTGTAGATTGGCAATGCATAGGCTGATCCAGCTTGCTGTTCGTGGGCAGAGTGTTGTAGATTAGCAAGACATACGCTGATCCAGCTTGCTGTTAGTGGGCTGAAGTCCACAAATTCGGGTGTCCTAATGGGGCACATGTTTGGCACATGTGCTGGGCAATTTTCGAAGTCTATACTAGTGGAAATGGGCAGTTGATGAGAATAGTTGTGGGATACGATTTCTAGCATTTTCTAGCCAACTGGGTTGGTTTATCCCTTTTGCAGTTAAAGATGTTAACTGCACACGAGTTTTGACTTATAAATTGAGATAAGGTTTGGCTGATGAGACACAGAAAATCGTGTTGTGTTCCTTCGTGTCTTGTATTATTGTTTAGTAATAAAACAAGTGGGTTTACTCGTAATACTATCTTGGTTTACTTTGCTGCTTTACTTCGTGTGTGTACATTGTGCAAATCGATACCTAGACATGTAGCGTAGTTCCAATTATCATTTCAACAGACAACATTAAGGCCCCATTTGATTCACAAAAATTTCCAAGGAAGTACGGATTTTTTTTCCATTTTCCACGTTTTGGAGCGTTTGATTGCCAAACTTTTCCCTTGAATTTGGTTTCTAGCCTCCACCCTTACGCGTCATCTTTCCAGCATTTCAATGAATTGGTTTTCTTGCCTATTTGGTGGAAAAGTGTTTTCCATTTATTATTATTTTTTTTTTCAATTGAAAAAAATTATAGACACAATAGTAAAAAAAAAATCATCACTTTTATTGACAATTTTCATGCAAAACAAAATCAAAAGAATGATATTCGATATGATAATTTTTAAAATTTTTGCAATTGGAACAAATTCTAGACCTAATGGTAAAAAAAAACTATCACTTTAATGGACAAATTTCATAAAAAAAAAAACAAAGTTAAACGGACACCAAACTGCAACATTTTCCAAGTGAGAAATTATACCAATCAAACACAATTAGTTACAATTCTCATTAAAACAATTTCTAAATAATTCCATTCCCTGTAATTCATTTTATTTCCACTAATTTTTCACATTTACAATCAAACGGACCTTAAGTTAAATATTCTAAGAAACATCATTTTTTGATAATCATTAAAATGAAAAAAATGATGTTTTGAATGGTGATTTTTTTTTTTTTTTTAGAATTTGTGGTTGAAAAATGGATTTTTTTTATTTATATGCAAAATATTTTATTATATGAACGTGTGGTTGAAAATGAGTATGTGAAATAGAAAATTTTATTTTCATGGAAATCAAATGAGGGCATTTCTCAATCTTAAAAATCATTGTTGACAAGGAAGCTAATTTCAACACCAGCAAACATATAAGAATCATGCTATAAGTACATTTTGATTTGATAATATTGGTTGACAACTCACATTTGGTAGCATCACATTAATCTATTTTAAAAATTGTTTTTAAATCAACGGCCTAAATTTTGACAATACCAACATTGTCAACTATTATTTTCAAGTATGATTGTACATATAACATAATTGACCATATAGCTCCTGTTTGACACACATTTCTTTCAAAATACATTATTTCATAACTCATTTTCAGCCACACATTTTTCAATAAAATAGTATTTTTCATCACATCAACAATTTTTCCTTATTTTTTAACCCCATATTTCATATTATATAACTATTTAAAACACATTATTTTCTCAATAATATCGATCAATCACACCCATAACATCATGGAAACTCAACTTATCATAAAACAAAACTTAGTTTGAAATTAACAAAAAAATAAAATTCTAATATATAGAATCACGCTTACGTTGTTTCTTCAAATATGACAGTCCCAAATTTTATACACCAGGTCTAAATCTACGTTATCATCCACACTTCAATTATAGATTGAATATCATCGACTCGTTCCTAATTTTTTTTAAAATCCAAATTGATGGATTTATTTGGAATCAAGGGGGCTCATTTGTTGATTGGAAGAACATTGTGGAACCACTGTTGGGAGATTCAAATTTTTGATATTAGCCGGAGGGTTTTTTTTGCCATTATTTGAACCATGTGAGTGTTTTTCTCGTGTATGTTTTTTTACCGGGTATTTAAAAGTGGAATCCTGCTACATGTATATTTTTGTTTAAATCATCGTTTATAAAATTTATATTTGACAAGACCTCGTAATATATTCCATAAGAAACGCAATTAATCCTGTTACTCGTATAAATAATCGTACAATAAATGCACGTGGCAAGTGGACAAGTTCCAACGAAGTCCTAAATATAGCCAAGTGACAAACTACACAGCAAGTGAACCTAGATCCATCCCACATCATTCTGCCCATATGGAGATGTGGCCGAGCCACTGTTGGCCGAGCCTCTATCTTGCCGAACCTCTGTTGGTCGAACCTCTATTGTCCGAACCCTTATGAAGAGCTGAGCCCCAATGGATGACGAGATATGTAGAAGCGTATTGGAGAGGACCTCATACTAGATCTTGTATCAAGTGGGTGATGTGACAACTCACTATATATGTAGCTCCACTTAATGAAGCAAGTCAAGTCTAGTCTTACATATCAGACGTAGGGCTGCCGAGCCGCCACATCATTAAATGCGAAATGACCTATGAATGATTGATTGATTGATGGCTACGATAAGAGGTCTCGGCTATGCGGATGAGGCCACGTGTTCCATCATCTAACGGCTCTCCACTATTGTACTTTACTATAAAAGCACACACTTAACATTGTAAAAGGTAATGCAAATTTATACACACAAAGAAATCTTTTGAATTCTCTCTACTGAGAAGATTTATTTCTCGGACCGACCCCATTTTACTATAGAGATAATCACACTACAACTAAAGAAACGCTTGGAACTCTTCTCTTCTGTTGGACCATTTTTTGGGGTCAACAAATCCAGTTGCTCATTTGCTGCCACATAATCATCTGTACACCAAGGCGTACACATTTTATGTACAAATGACTTTACTCTTCAATTTTATTTATTTTTTAAATCCGGGTATATAAAAAGGGTAGTTTTATACTACTCTTCCCTATACAAAAGTAAAAATAACCCAACGAAGTAAAAAGTTAAGAAATGGCTTTGCTGAGACCAAGAACCAACCATGTATGAACTATTTTGACTTTTATGTTTTTGGGATCAATATACGAACAGTTATTTTATGAGATCGGTAAAAACAAGTGACACAGGGAATTTGGGGGCAGGTACGGGATGCGGCGGCCTCATCCGTACTTGTCCAGTGCCATCCCCATGTGAACCTTGAGAGGCCAAAATAAAGTTTACTTTGGCTGTGTTCGGGTGGGCTTAAAAGCAAATTTGGACCGTAGATTTGGACAAATTTTGCAGGAATTCTGACATGGCAGTGGGCATTTTGAATCATTTTATGGCAAAATGAC
The DNA here is from genome assembly GCA_019097785.1 of Fraxinus excelsior. Taxonomy (NCBI): domain Eukaryota; kingdom Viridiplantae; phylum Streptophyta; class Magnoliopsida; order Lamiales; family Oleaceae; genus Fraxinus; species Fraxinus excelsior. Next base: position 7,445,374 of record CM032639.1, on the reverse strand, counting down.
ATTTTTGTCCTCTACATTTAAATCATTTTGCATGATGGAAAGACATTTTCGACATTTCATTTGTAGGAAGTCAATTTTTGCTGGCACACTGGGACCATCTTGCAGTGAGCAACGGTCCATTAATCAATTGACACTGGACAAAAAGCTCCCCTAGGCATGCTCTTTAAAAGTAAAAATATAAATGTAAATTAACCAAGATGAAATTTTATACCGTCGGTGAAAATTATGATTAGATTTTTTTTATCGGCTTTAACTTTCAAGAGGGAGAATTTATATTCTTAATTTATTTAAATTCGTTAATTCGTATTCTCATGTGTAAATACCAAATAACATCAATTTTACCATACTATCTTTAATATCTCACACGTTTTATTTCAACTATCATAATACTACCACATTGTTAGTCTGTTGACCAAGGTGTCAACCAACTTATTTGGCTTAAGCTATTTGTAAACTTTGGTTGATATCTCGATTCACAGGTTGATGACGTGAAAGTATTATAATGATTGAATTGAATTAAATGTGTGAGATGTTAAAAATGAGTTAAATTCACATGTGGCCATCCAACTTTAAAACTTGGTGTCCACATGACCACATAATTTGATTTTGTTTCATCATGATCACTCAATTTTATATTTAGTGTCACTATGGTCACCTAATTTGATTTTATTTCACCAAGGCCATCCAATTTCATATAACATTTTACTATGACCACTCAATTTCATCTAACATTTCACTATGACCATTCAATTTCTTTTTACCATTTGCATTAACTTTAAAAGGGGTAAAACGGTAACTTTTCAATATGTATATAAAAGAAATTTAAATAAAAACTTATTAAAAAAAAAAACTTAAAAAGGTTTATTTTAAAATAAGTTTTATTTTTAAAAAGAACATTTTTCAAAAATAACTTTTTATTATTTTTAAGTATTTTTTTAAAATATATATATATATATATATATATATATGAAATTGAGTGTCATAATGAAACGTTATATGAAATTAGACAGTTTTGATGAAATAAAATCAAATTGGGTAGTGATGGTGATACTAAAGACCCGTTTGGTACCAATTAAAAAATATAGCCGTTATTGAGTCACACTCGTCTAATAAAAATTAACAATAACGGCTAGTTTTTCAATTTTAATCTCTACCAAACCAACTCTAAATATGAAATTGAATGTGCATGATGAAATAAAATCAAGTTAGGTGGTCACATGTACACCAAGTTTAAAGTTGGGGGCACCGGAGAATATAACTCTGAAAAATAATGTGTAAATTCTATAAGAAACTCGCAGCAACATTCATTTTCGATTCCCTTTATTTCGCCACCAGGCGCTTTTTCTTATTTTGAAAAGAAAATCGATTGCGAAATTTGGCGCTCTTCCTCTCTTCCGCCGCCCCCAGGAGCCACCGCTCCAGACTAGAAAGAAACCATCTCTCTTTCACACATAGACACGCACTCAATTGCAGAAGAGTGCTGTTCGTATACAATGAAAATGCTTTCCCGTAAACGCCCTTCCAAATCCAATAACGCCTTCGTTCCCCCCTTCGCTCAACCCAACAAACTCCCAAAACCCGCCACCGTCACTCGCCACCAGCAAACCCAGAAAGACACCAGTTCATCAGCTACACCAACAGAAGCTGAATCCGTAAGCCCATTAGACAAAATGTTATCGGTGCTAGCGGACGCCGGGTGCACACTGATCAATCCCTCGGGTCCACCGTGCATCCCCTCCGATCTCCACAAGCTCCGAAACCACCTAAACCGATTGTTTTCTGGAGATTCTTCCCTCCGCGAAGAATTTCTCAAAGGATTCGCTTCTTATATTGCTTCCCCCAGTAATTTCCGCCGGTGAGTACCTCTTCTGTTTCGTTTCTGCAAGGTACAATTTCTTCCTGTACTGCATAAGGTGCCGAGCAGAAAAATACTTACGGTCTAGAGACATTTTATTTCCGTATACAGTATGTGAATTGATAAATTTTTGATGCTAATGCTAAATCTCCTTCTGTTGTCTAAGTACAACAAACTTAAGCCTCAGGCATGAGAACGTAATTTTCACTTGAGGCAGTGACAACTCAACTATGCCGCGACGAAAATGCTTTTTTACATTTTATTTGTCTTTTTTTGAAATATAATAGTCCATTAATATTGTAACTACCTATTCAATCACTTTGTCGTCAATTAAGTACGATTTATAATCACAAATATTGAATTTAAATATCAGCTATTGTTATTATTGTTTCATGGTTTCCTTTTTTGGGACCGGATTCTTCTGAGTTCTTTTTTACCTTCTGATTGTATACTTTTCTTTGTCTGCGAAGACATAATTATAAACATATGCATTGTTTTCACTTGACAACTAGATGCCTTTTTATGACCTTAGTATTCAATGTATTCTCAAACGGTGTTTTTCAGTAACAGTGAATTTTTTCTGAAACTTTAGGTTTATACCAAAAGAGACATACTTTATCACAGCCAGTTAAACCTTAGAGAATATTGGAAGCAAATGAGAGTGTGAAGGAAATTTCTTTTTTTACACCTCGGGGAAGACAAGTGCAAATTAAGACAAGGAGAAGACTAACTGTATAGATTAAAAGAGACTGAACTAAAAAAACTCATCTTCCTCTACATTTCCACTTTCTACTTCACCAACAAATGCAAGACTTCATTTTCTTCTTGTTTTTAGTTCTTGCTAGGAAAATCTTTTTTAGCATATTAACTCCTCAGTATATCCAGCCGTTTCATCTATTGTGCAAAGAGATAGAAATTAAAACGATTATTTAATTTTGCTACTCACCAACTTGCTCTCTTCTGAACTCTTTTTAACTATAGGGTCTTACTGCCTTCCTCTCGTGAAGGTTCGGGCTCAGTAAGAAGCGAGAGCTTGGTTCGAGTACTTTTACTGGTTCACTCCGTCCAGCAAGACCTTCTATGCATGTTGCTTGAGAAACTTCCGGAGTACTTTGACTTGTACCCTAGCGGTGGTGTTTGTGGGCCTTCGTCATCGTGTCTGAACGAGGATATAGCAAGGCTGATAGTTAACCAATTCCAATGGCTTGACTTCCTGGTAGATTCTGAGGCATTTACTGAAAAACTAATGCAAGCCTTATCGATTTGTCCCCTTCCTTTGAAGAAAGAGATTATAGGGTCACTGCCTGAGATCATTGGTGACCAGAACAACAAGACCGTGATCAGTTCACTTCAACAAATGCTTCAAGAGGACTCTTCCATAATAGTTAACGTGCTCGATTCATTCTCCAACCTCAACTTAGACAATCTTTTGCAAGACCAGGTAGCTATTTTATTAGTATTATTTTTCAAATTATCACAAACCCGAGTTATCAACTTGTATAAATTAAAATTAGTTCTTCAATATCAAGGAATTTTTTTTCTTAAGCCTGAAATCGAAGATTCTTTTGAAACACAAGGAATAGTTCATTCTAAATTAGGGGATAACACTTCCGAGTTTTGAAATGAATCAATGGAAAAACTGGTTAAGAGGGTATCAATACAATTTATCTTATATCTGATGGTCAGATTAATACCACAACAATGTCGGAATAGAGAATGATATAAATACTACCGCTGCTTCGGCTTTACTCACTTAATGGCTTAAATGAATCTATGTATTAACGAGCGGGAATCGTCGAGGTGTTTGTGTAATTTCTACGTAGGTCTTACCTTAAAAGGATTAAGGACTCCATGTATTGACAAGTGGGAATCGTTGAGGTGTTTGTTAAATAGATATAATCCTTGAAATCGCAAAAACTATCAAACAAAGAAGTAACAATAATAAGTAATTTTACACTCGTAGTTGTATGGCAGTATGTGGTCAGTATGCATTTCTTTTTTATTTTAGTTTTGTTGTCTCCTTGTAATCAAATTTGTCCTGTTCTTTCTTTTACCTTCAAAGGTGATTACAATAGCATTATCTTGCATTCGAACAATTGATGTGGAGCACATGCCATACCTACTGAGATTCTTGCTGCTTTCTGTGGATCCATCAAATTCTAGGCGAATAATCTCACAGATAAGGGAACAGCTAAAACTTGTTGGAGCATGTCACGGGCGAACAACTCAACACGCTAAACTCAAAGGAAAATCTGTTGTAAATAATACAGAAGCTTCAATTCTCGATGCTTTGAGATCTAGTCTTCAATTTAAAAATGTGGGTTTGACATTTCATGCGTATATTTCTCTTTTTACTCACCTCATTTGTATATTTTCTTTGAAATGCATTCCTTGAAAATAATGCTATTTATAGATACTGTGCCAGGAAATAATTAAAGAACTGACAGGCCTTGAGGAAGCTCAGGATCATAAGGTGATTGATATATGGTTGCTTACACTTGTATACATGAACAACAAATCTTTGCAAAAGAATGTTGAAAAGTTATTGAAGAAGAAAATAGTTGAAGGTTGTATACCAGAAGATATGTTTGAGCAATACATCAACGGTGTTAAGGATTTGTCGAAGGTATGGTGGTTACTGGATTTTACTTTACATTATCAAGAATATTATACATCACGAGGCTTATTCTGAGTTTAATTTTACTATGAATAGGATTATCTTCCCACGTTCCTATCAATATCTGCATACCTATTGACTTGTAAAGAGCAAAGAGTACAGGAATTCGGCATCCACATGTATATGTGTCTATTTGAAGGGTTTGTTGATGCTTACTCAAGACAGGAAGTAAGTTGTTTTGTCAACTAGTTCATTGGCTATTCATTGTTAATTTATCAGGAAGTAAAGATTAGGAGTTCGCTTCATGCTCAGATTCCTAAACAACGAAATTTTCTGAAGGTTGTAGGAGCATTAATAGCTCATCTCGGCTCTGGAATCAATCGTGAAGTGAGCGCTGCTTTGGAGACCATGGTTAAACTGGCCTCCAAGAATTCGAAGGAGTTGATTCCATTCTATTCTCATATAACTGGTACTCCACCTTTTTTTTTTCAGTATGAACTTATTTTCATTCTAATCAAAGTAGTATCTTAATTCTCTTCCCGTTTACCTATTTAACAGGTATCTTGGATTACTTGGAGGGCTTAAATGTTGAAAGTCTTCACAAGGTTACGAATATCTTGATTTTTCTTTTTTTCTGCAATTTTAACAATGTGACTCCGCAGCATTTCTCGCGATATGTTCTTTTGTTAAAACATTTCATGTTGCAGGTGTATGAAGTTTTCACCATTCTTGCACTTTCAACTCAATCTAGCTCCCAGCCTTATGAGTGTTCTATTGCAAATGAACTTCTAATGATTTTGAGAAAACAGGTAAATTTGAAAAATTATCGTACATTAACTTCTCTGTATAACTATCAATGTTTAAAGCCATTAAGGCACTGTCCTTCTTTATTTGCTCATCTTGCTTTATTTATTTTTCCCATTGCATAAATGTCTCTATTCATGCCATGCTGCTGGCTTCAAATTGTGCAGATAAGTAATCCTGATCTGATGTATAAGAAAATGGGCCTAATTGGAACTCTTAAGATAGTTTCCTATCTTGCAGATGCCAATAACACTTCTCTTCCATCTTTATCACAGGTAAATGTTATAAACACACAGTTCAATGCATTTACAGATTTCTTTTTCAGATCCCGTAATGTTCAATAATCATTTATATTATTCAGTTTCCATCTTTGTTGAGGTGTGATGTTAAGTTAATGACAACAAAAACAAAATCAACTGATTAAATTGATAGAGTTGCCAGATGGCAGATGGTATATCCCCTTGTTCTTAGCTGATTACTTTGTGATCACTGAGAAGATAGTACAATGAGCTAACTAAGTTACAGCCTGCCTGATTGTAACCAATACAACCACAGGCAAGACATGCTCTGTATATGTTTATCATCCTTATTATTATGCTTCTTCCTGGTCGATAATTTCGTGTTACCCATTTTTAAAGTTCTTCTTGGATTCTAGGTGGATAACTGCAACGGCTGAGGTTGTAGGACTTCCTTGATGTATGTACACGTGTGTAGAACCTATATAGATTGTTTTCTGTACTTGGAAAATTTGTGATCTCAATACTGTTGATGAGCATAGAGTTATAGTAACTTCAGAGTGCCTGGTAAATGCAAACTCTGAATTTAGCCAGAATAAACACAGCCAGTTAAATACCTCCAAATTCTCGACCCTGTTATCAGATTAAGAGTGCCAATTATTAAGAAAAGTGAGAGCAATTGAATCTTAATGGAGCTGGAATGAAGTGGAGTCGGGAATCTCATTTTGCCCAAAGCTGTTGACTTCTTCGTACTAAACGTGCATGCTCCAACTGTCTTTTTTCTCTACACTATTGCCCTCCCCCTTTCCGCCTCCTCCTTTCTCTTTCCATTCTATTTATTCATATCACCAATTTATATGCCAAAAGTTCTTATATTTTTTCTTATTATGATTCTCGAGTATTCATTTTTCTGTTTTTTGTTGTTGCTAGTTTCGCACTACGAAGTTTAAAAGAGTAGTAGGATGGCTTTCTTCTTTGTTTTTTCCCTTGTCAAGTCAAAAAATGTTATTTAGCCTCTGTTTGAGCCCCAATTTTTGGAGAAAATAGATGTTGTAATAGTGATTTTTTTGGATAATGTATGGTTAAAAAGTAGGGAAATGTTTTGGGTTCACGTGCAAAATTATTTTTTAGGAGAACGTGTGGTTGAAAATGAGTATTTAGATAATGGGGCTCAATCAAGGGCTTAAGTTATTTGGATAATTATTGCTAGAATATCAGGCTTCTTCATATTTGTCACATGTGAAACTGATTGCAACTGCCAAATAAAGAACCTCTGCATCCGGTTTTCTGACCAAACCCAACCCAGCATATATGAATTGTGAAATATATTGTTGATGGCTGGTTTGAGAGTGTTTTCATAATTTTTTTCAGATCATTCAGTAACAACATTCTAGTGTTTTTATGACCTATCACAATTTGGAAAGTGTAAAAGTATGCTTGGATGAGATGATCCAATAGCAGATTCTAGTACCCTCTTGATTGAAATGATGAAAACACGTCTATATACTTTCTAACACACGATCCCTTATGCCAGGGGAAAGAATATATGCTCTCAAAATGCAACGCAATAGAGATTATGTGATCTAGTTCAGCAGCAACTGAGATAGGAGAGAAACTTGAAAATCATAAACCATATGAATGTTGAAGGATATTTGCCACTGTGCAGGCTAAGTATTAATTTCAATACTTAAATGGTTGTGATGAGCAAGCACCAATAATTTGTCAAGATGAAAAGAATAAGAAATCCTATTCCTGCTTTTATTCAGTTGTCTCTGGAGAAATTTATAGCTGGAGATGTGCATTTCTGTATTCTTAATTGATTACCTCATGCTTTCTAGTGATTATCCGCCATAAGGTTCTTCATTGCTCACCCTACAAATCTTCTTTGTAGAAGTCAAATTATGAAGAAGCTATGGAGCTCTTGAAATTATCTTTGGACTCTTGCAAACAGTTGCCTTCATCACTGATCATGTTTTATGAAGAACTGGTTTCCACACTGAAAAGCAGAAGTCTTCATCCAACTATAATGGAATGGTGAGTCACAAATGAATACTAAATTATTTAGAAACAAGACTAAGTATTGTTTTGTCTTCTAGGGTCAGCAAACATGTAGGAGATTTTGAATCAATATATTTATCTGATCTTGATGCTGGATGTCTACCTGTTCAAGACTTCTATGCTGGTTTAGAGGGTAAAATATTTCACAAACATTTCTGCACTTCCACTATCTTCCTCAAATTAGTTTTATAAAGTTGGAAAGTTAATTTAAGATACTTGAAACTTCTATTTTGCTTAATGCAGGTGAACTATGGATGAACCTTGATGGAAATATGTCACCTGTATGCTTAAACATTTTGCCACTTGTCTTCCCTTCTTTTAGGTAACTCTGCTGTTTACATGTGTCTTTTGGATGATTGCCTTTCCAAAGCTTTCTCTTTGAGATCATTTTGGAAACAAAACAGAGCACCAATGAGCGGTTAAATAGGAATGTCCACGGTTATCTCTCCGTTTGTGTTTCTTAAACGTTAATATCTTATCTTATCATCATTATGAAATATTTTTTTATCAAAAAAAAAAATATATCTTATCTTATCATGAAGAACGTTCTCTTTATTCATAATATTTCTTTTGCTCAGCAAGAAGGTTTCCTTAAATCCAGACATCAATCATTATTTCATAGGATAGATTTTGCTTATCACCCGATCTCTCTCTCTCTCGGTTCAATATTGCGTCTTACTGCTGATGTATGCAACCACCATTTCTTGCAGATCCGCTTCACCATTACAAGTTCTTCCAGCAAACTTTGTTCTACTTTCTGTAGTAAGTGCATCGTTTCATGTAAAAAATAGATCATTGATGGGAGCAAATCTTATGTGTTTGATCAATTTTTGCTAGGTCGAGAGATTGGCCAATCAAGGATCTCTTGGCGGAATTGATGCACTTCTTGGTTGTCCTTTACATCTTCCTTCCTCAAAGGTTGGAAAACATCCAATGCATATTGTTTTTCCTTAAATTGAACAAACATGGTATTTTATTAGTTGATTTAATTTGAATCTTCATGTACTTAGGCTACTCTATCTCTTGCTTTCTCCTTTGGATTTATTATTTACTAGTTTTAAACCATGGGGAATATTACTATACCATTACTATAGTGGACTCTGCAGTGTATATACTAATTCTTTTCCCCAATTTTAACTCTACTAGTCAACATTGAACATGCGTTGCACGTTATTATGAAATGCTTTATAAGTGTTGTAAAAGTAATATTTGAATATGTGTGAATGTTAATTAATTTTAGAATTAATACCAAGGAATATATACGTGACAATGAATGTTAAATCATTTATTTAATTTTCAGTTAAGTAAAAATGTATTTTAATTAGTATACATGGTCATGAATAATGAAATGTATTCTTAAATTTAAAATTCTAATTAACTTATAATTTGAATTAATAATACTGAAATGCATAAATAAAGATGAATATTAATTGAATGAATGTGAATGTTAATTAATTGAGAATTAATAATACGGAATTCATACATTAATAGAAGTGCATAGGTGAAATGAATTTGTCCAATGTACATGTACTTTGATGGTAACTAAATGGTTGAATAAATTAAATACATATTGAAAAATGAAAAGTAATGTATTATTGAAATAATTGAATTATAGTAGTGCCAAAATTGTTCATTAAATGATTCTCATGTCATGTGATATTTAATAATAGTAATAAAAATTTAATAACATTGAAATGCATAAATGAAAATGAATACTAATTAAATGAATGTGAATGTTAATTAATTGAGAATTAATAACACGGAATTCATACATTAACTAAAACACATATGTGAAATGAATTTATCAAATGCACATGTACATTGATGATAATTAAATGGTTAAATAAATTAAATACATATTGAAAAAGGAAAAGTAAGTTATTATTGAAATAATTGAATTACAGTAGAGTTAGAATCGTCTAAAAAATGATTTTCACTTCATGTGATATTTAATTAAGGCTGTCTTAGACTTAGTTTGAAGATAATAATGGGACCAATTAGTCCTAGAACATTTAAATTTTGGTGACTGATTCTAAGGAATTCCTGATCCTCCAGGTTTTTGTTACACTAGCATCTTCCATGCAATGGGCAATAAAGTTCTATGTCTAAAGCCATGTAGCGACCGAGTGCTCACAAATGTATGAACTTAAATTAGAACCTTAAAATGATCTAAGAACTCGTTGCAAATACTTTGACGAGACTCGAAGCCTACTAGAAGTTGAGAACTGATGCAGCTGGAATGCCTATGGGCTCAACTAGTTTGTTTTATTTTACTACTTATTTTTATTATTTTATGCATTTGACTAATGTTTAGTTAGGGGTGATTCATTAAAGTTAATTACGAAATAAGGACTTAGAGTGTAATTTATTTACGTTTAGTAAATAGGGTTTGGCTTAATACATCAGCCGCAACCTTATTCTAGGTTTGGTGTATTTTTATTGAAATTTAATAAAGTTTAAAGTTTCCTCCAATTTTTCAATTCAAATTGATATATGTGCGTGAATCAGTGATTTGTTCGACAAATCGGTTATTCAATATTCCGTGGTGAATCAATGAATATTTGGTTCCTTTAATTTTCTGTATTCTTTGGTTATCTACGCGTTTTTAGATTGTTCTTTGTGTTCGTCATGTTTATCTCTTCGCGCTGCACACTAATACCGAATTGGATTGAAAAATGGGAAAAACTCTCGATTTTATTAAATTTCAATCAAAATACACCCAACCTAGAATAAGACCCCAGGGCCAAACTCTATTTGCTAATTACCACTAAATTGCACCCTAAGTCCTCATTGTCGAATTAACTTAAATAAACCATCCCTAGCTAAACATTTATAAAGTGCATTAAATGATTAAAATAAGATAGTAAAATAACACAATTAAATCAGCCGAGTCCATGTTCCTTGTGGCTGCCTCAAGAACCCAATAATTATGATATGTCAGTTGTGTTCCTACGATTTGGTTTCTTGTATTAAGTAGTTCATGTCTGCTGCGGAAAGCAGTATTGAGATAAGTGCTCTATAAACATGGAGTCTTTGTAGCTTCATTTGTTGTTGTGCTCCATCCGTTCCCCCTTCTGCTCCATTGTCCATTTGAAAAAATGGTTCTGAATGGCTTCCTCAAAACCAGAGTTATTTGAAAACTAAATTTTGAAACTTTTCTATTACTAACACCGATGATAGAGAAAGTATACATTTACCTTTTGCGTGTACCAATACGTACCCATATCATATTCACTACAGTATTGATTGCCTTTGTATATTTAATTCAGATTGAGTTCCTGTGGATGTACCTTAATAGCTGTTGCATTCTATTTATGTGGCTGTCAGCTGTTCTTGGGTCCTTCCTGGCAGTTTTTGACAGCAAAGCAGAAACAGGTTGCTATTTTTTCACTCTATTATGCTGCTAACTGGATGAGGGAATTGGTAAGTTGGTGTCATTGGTTCACTTCGTTGAGGGTTGAAACAAATTTTACTTTGATTTACAGCAGCTTACACTTATTCCATTGTCATGTAGATCAATACCTTCTCCACTCAAGTTGTTGAGGGATGTGGCTATACAAGCCAGACAGCAAAAGAAGAGATAACCATCAAGCTATTAAAGCGCTTGAGGAACCTTGTGTATGTTCTCATGAATCCACTTTGGTAGTATATATAAAATTTACCGCGTCAGTTTTTATCACATGTATTGCCTTTAGAGTCTACAAATAATGCTTTAGGACGACCATTTACAATATTTGGTGTCATTTCATATAACTTGGTATCAAACCATTGTTCCTACTTTCCTTGTGACTGCATCATGCAACAACAATTAAGTATTGATACTCTACTTGTTAATATTTATATTAACAAACACATTAGTTTGATTTGCAAGAATATTATATCTCACTGTCAATTATATTATTATGTGGTAAGCAAACTGGAAGACAGCAAGTGAATATAAACTGAAAGACAGCAAGTGATATATACCTTTTGACAACATACTACTCAAATTTATTCAAAGTGTCCAGATTTGATAATAGACGATCCGCATCAAGCTGCGGTTTATATGAAAATTGTACTTGCAATTATAAATTTCTTTGCCTTGTCAGATTCATTTTAGTGGTGGTTGAGAAATAGCTCATTTTCTTGTCTTGTTTCGGTTTTGAATAGGGCTGTAAAATGAATGAAGCTGCTTGAGTATAGTTCATTTTCTTTTCGTTTATTGGTTGTGAATTTCTCGTAGATATCAAGAGCCCGTTCGGTACCGATTAAAATCCAATTAAAATTGAAAATATAGTCGTTATTGGGTTCCACTCGTCTAATAAAAGTCAACAATAACGGCTAGTTTTTCAATTTTAATTCGATTTTAATCTCTCCCAAATGGGCAACAAGTAATATTACTGTAGTAAACCATATCAACATTAGCCCCTGTTTGAGCCCCATGTTTCCCAAAACTCATTTTCAATCATACATTTTCCGATAAAATAATTTTACACGTAAATCCAAATTTTTCCTTATTTTTTAACCGCACATTCTCCAAAAAATCACCATTCAAAAACGCATTTCCCCCAAAAAATGGGGCAGGGGCTAAATATGAGGACAGCTAAATGTTTCTTTTCTTCATCACATAATAGTTTATATTTCTGCTATAACTATTAAGTACACACTGGCAATGTAACACCAACTTAAATAATTATCAGAAACTTCTGAAATATTTCTGCATCAACCATTTATTTCAGTTATTAAGCTGAAAAATCTTGCTTTGATTTTAAGTTTACATTTATAATTTAGCTCATGTTTGATGCACATCAAATGGAAAGAATGCATCTTTTTGGGTGATGTGATGTTGAATATGTGGTTGAAAAAGAATGAAAAATTATTGATGTGATGAAAAATATTATTTTATTGAAGAATGTGTTTGAAAATGAGTAGAAGAATGAGAATGAAAATTATAATGTAGCTCAAACAGGAGCTTAATTGATGCAAGGCAGTCTTGCTTAGCGAACTATTATACCTCTGACAACATGATAAGACAATGGCTAACAAGAGCTTGGTAATGCAGATTTATCGAGAGTCTATTGAACAATATCCTCGAAAAACACACCGTACTGCTACCGGAGCTCTACCCCCATTTGGAACGCTCGCTAGTTAATGAGATTAATTATTTATGTGATTTGGAAAAGACAGGTCAGCGTCGTAAGGGGAGTGAAACTTTCCAAAACAAAAAGAAAAACAAAAGGAAGGCGGCCTCAACTCATTCTGCCAATTCAGATACTGTGGAAAAATTCAGGCAGCCAAAAATTGTTGATATCTGGAGGAAAGCAGGTGCTATTCCAAGCCAAGAAAATCTCAATGAGGATATGTCTGCCACGTCCTCGAAGGACAGACAATCTGACTCTGCAGAAAGTGAAAAGAGCAACTTGAATATTGCTCAAAATTTAGAAGTTTCTGCTCCTGCCAAGTTTTTAGAAGCCCAAAGATACAAATTCAGGCCACTTTCAGTTGATTGCTTTGTCATATTGACATTTTCAGAGGTACACAAGCGTCTTATTCTACAATTGTTATACATCCTTTTCAGCATTAGACTGCATTTGAATATTTTACGAAGACTGAAGCTTCTCTCTATGATATGAAACTACGATGACAAATGTTGGACATTCTAGTCTCTCTATTAGAAGGTGGTGCCATGTTTCTTCTCTCTTTCTTTAGTAAATACTTTATGCACAGTGTTTTGCATGATTTCCATATTGATCTGCCTGTTATATAATTTTTAATTTCATGAACAATATCTGCAGAGTAATCAATGCTATCAAGCACTGACTCTTGACATCATGTTTGCTTTTTCTAGAAAAAGGCTATTAGTTCTTGTAAATTACATTTAAGCTCCATTTAGATGCAGTGATGCACCTTTGAAGGATAGGATTTTTACTATGTAAACTGTTTACCCTTTTCTCTTGTATAATTCCTGGCATGCAATAACTCTTTAACTAAGCATGGTAAATTAAATTACCCACAGCGACAAAAGAATAATGGCTCAGCTCCTTTGCGTGGCCCAGTTAGAATATTTTTTTGGCCTTTCTTTAGCTTTGTACTCCTCCAAGCTTTTAAAATCTTAATCCAATGAGGGATTCACATTATAACAGAGCTTTGTTAGTACCGCCTTAAGTCTCTTTAGATGTTTGAAGCACCTCGTGGACTGCTAAGGATGTCCATGATCGTTTCAGATATGGAGTTTTGTCGTAGAATACGACTAATAAGAATGAGACTGGACAAGAAAGGGAGAGAAAGACAGAACAAAGGGGAGAGAATCAAAAGAAATTAGCCGAGAATACGAGTTTATTCAATAATCAAGTCTAACTATACAATGCATAAGCTCCCTTTATATTTTAAACTGATCTAATCTAAGTAGAAAAAAACTAATAAAATACTAAAAATTCTATAAATAAAATGTTAAATGCATTTCCTAAAAATAAGTATCTGACTTGAAAAGTCATTCATACAATATATCTGAAAGGATCCCCATCATTTCTTCCCAATTGCAACAAGGTAGACTGCAACTTTTTATCAAATGACGATAATCCTCCTTCCCGATCAAATAACAACACTGACCATATAATGAGCTTATGATAGCAACAAGCTGTGCAACTCATTCAGTATCAACTGTATCCAAATCATTAGTACAAATGACCGGTGTAGATTGCCTATAGAAACGAATGATTACAGTCTATCAATAGTTGACAGTAATGAGTTAAAGTAATTTTAGAAAGTTGTTTATAGTTTTGGAACTGAAATTATAAGTTATAATGTTTTAAATGAGATTTAAACGTATGAAGTGCAATATTAACATACATAATAAGCTTTGACATCAGGGGTGGAACAAAGAATGGAATGTCCAAAATAATATTGAACATTTGTCCAGAGAGCTTGATGGAGATCCTATTACATATATTATATAGAAGACTTTTCAATATAGACACATATTTTAGGAAAAGTAATTATGAATTTATTTTATAGATTTTCTAGTATTTTATTAAATTATTTCCTATATAAATTAGATTAGTTTAAACATTATATATGGAGTTTATTCATTGTGATAGTTAGACTTTTGATAAATTGAATAAAACTTTCTCCAATTTCTTCTCTCAGCTTCTCCCCTCTTTCTATCTCTTTCTCCTTTCTTCCCCCTTCTTCTACAAGTCTTGTTCTTCCTTAGATAGTGTTCTGTGTCAATTTAGTAACAGAACAAGTTGTACTCCTTTGGCCAAACAAATTTCATTGGGTTTTGATAGGTGTTCAAAATCAAGATTTTACTGTAGCCACCGTCCAAAAGTATACACAAAGACCAACCTCATACCCACCGAACACCAGCGTCATCCTCTACCCATACACAAACAACCGTTCACCCACCAACAACTCCAAATCCCTACACCACCCTATAATCCACCACCACATCCAAAAAACCACACCAACATAAAAAATAACATAAGAAAGGACAACAATAACAACAAATCACGGTGCTCTGTTTAGAAAAATAGAAGCAGAGAAAAAAGGCAAAAAAAAAAAAAAAATTGTTTCCTGCTTAGTGCTAGTTTTCGTTTATTTTTATTTTAAAAAAAGAAGAAAATTATTCCATGGTTCCTTATTTATATTGTTGTCGCTATTCAAATCCAACTACATCCTCGATGTCGAGGCTTATTCTGTACGTTAATACTTATAAGTTATAAGTTCAATTAAAATTATTTTAGCTGATCACTGTCATTTTGTGATGTATTGTTATTTTCACGAACATTTCCACTATAAATTACCATTATTTTAATCTTTCTATCATACCATATCTTGATTGGAGGAGGATATGGTTATGTTAAAAATCTACCAATTCAATTAATATGACCATTATAAGTTTTAATGTTCTTTAAGGTAAATCAGAAGTATTTGAAATTTCCTTTCTAAACCCTATCTACTCATATAAACATATTACATTCTCCTTGTCAGATAACTGTATATGTCCTTGTACATTAATATGCCTCCATATCTAAATATATTTTGACTACGACTTAGTCAAACCCTTAGTTATATTAAGTCTGTTACTCTGTAGTGCAGTAATAAACTATAATAGCCCTTTACAATATAAACATGGTGCCTCAGGTCTGAAGATCACACGTGCCAGCTTAACATGGAATAACAAAAATAATACGTGAAGTACCATGTGACTTGTTCTGTCATGGGGTTTCAGTGAATTTGTTCTCTAACAAGCATCTATACAATTATGTCTCCATGTCTAAATATATTCTGACTACAACGGACTTAGTCAAACCCTGAGTTATATTAAGTCTGTAGTGCAATAATGAACTATAATAGTCCATAACAATATAAACATGGTGCCTCAGGTCTGAAGATCACATATGCAACCTTAACATAGAATAGCAAAAATACTTGAAGTACCATGTGACTTGTTATATCACGGGGTCATTTTAGAGAATTTGTTCTCTATCAAGCATCTACACGATTACTTTGATATCTCATGTCAATAATATGAAACTCATCTCTCTAGTAAATCATGCACTGGTCTTGTTGAATTACTATAGCCTCACTATAATCCTAAGAATGAGAACTTTAAAGATCAAGAACTAAGAAATGCACCTTTAATAATCTTAAGAACGAGTTTCCTTCACTTAATTTTATGGGTTTATTCGTTTGTCATGACAAAATAAAATATGATCGTGAATGTCTTGCCACCTATAATTTTTGATGACCATACAAAGTATGTCTTAAACTAATGACACTTGATTTTTCTTAGGGCATACAACTAAAAGTTAATGGCGTTCTTGCTAGTCTGTAACTCTGGAAGAGATTTGGTAGAAGACACCCTTCATTTTTATTCTAACCTCTGCCCACTTGTCTACCTGTCCCCAATCTTAGAACACTGTGATTACTTAATATATCATGATGAAACAAATTCAGCACATGGATGGTGGTCAAAATTTAATTCATTATTCTTGTCAAAGGGTGGGTCGAACCTTGGGTTAACTAAAGATATTCAAGCAGCCTAACGTTTTGAAGCCTGGATTGTCGTAGTAATTCTAATGTCTTTTATATGCAGGATAATCAAGGTTCTTGTTGTGCAGATTCTGCCGCGGAGGTACTCTCTTTCTACTGTTCGTTGTGTTTTTTAACTAAAAATAAATAAGCTCGTTTTGTTTCGTAGTCACAGTTGATATATATGCTGGAGAACTACCTTCTTTATAATGCAAATCTGTCTACATGCACCAACTATCAACATTGACACTTGATACCTGCATATCATAATGAACTTGTGCCCCCTGAAAGGAGCAAGGATGAAGCCTTCAACCATTCATAAATGCTCAAGTTTTCTTCATTCATTAACTAACTTTATTTTAGAAACGAAAAAACAATTTTGTTGAGAGAACATGGTTCATTTAATTGACAATTTTCTTATCATTCGAGAACACAGTTCATTTGATCGACAGTTTTCTTATCATATGCAAGTTATGTGTAGCCCAAACTAATGCGTATACTTGAAAATCTGTCAGATTAATTAGTAAAAGTGATGAAAAGATTGATAACATAACAATGAAAAATAAGGAAAGGATAAAGAAGTAAAAATTGATGGTATCTTATTATTCCAATTGCCATTCATGAATCAGCCAGCAGTTTTACCAAAAAAATTGTGAATTTTTGAACTTAAATTTGGCAATGTAAGCTTTGGACAAAATGAATATAAGGCATTGGTTTTCGATGTCATGTGAATGATGGGAAATCATTACTTTTGTGTTTTTAATTGGCTTTAATAAGCAGGAGAGGATGTTTTCCTTTATATATAGTGCCTGCGAGTATTTTGCTTATTGTTCTTGCATTTGTACTAGTTACCCCTTCATCTGTATCTTCTGCGTGATCTTCACAAAAAGCTGGGGTTCTCAAATCCTCCAAGGAAACAAAATATAGAACGTTCAGATGTTCCAGACGGATTCATAGGAATGGAAGTACCCGAATTCTTAAGCAAGATTCGGCCTCTGTTTCCATCTCTTAGAAGGCATCTTGATCGTGCGGTACACATTCTTACTAAAGGTACTTGAACACAGTTTGTTGGGGAAGCTGCACAACTAGTACTTCCTATTTGTCTATATCTAACAGAAGAAACTGCAGGTCCGGAAACTTGTCAAGATCACTGGAAAACTCAGTCTAACCTGGCTGCCATTCCAGAAATGACCAACATTGTTATTTCTACATCACCCGCTTTAGCTTCTATTTCAGTTTTCAAAGAGATACTTCGAAGCTTTGGCAAGGTAACCCTCCCTTCCACATTGTCCATTTTTTAATGAAATTCGTAGATTACGTCGTCCATCCCCTGCGTTCTTCCTTCTGGGTAGAATCTTTAGTTCTGAAGTGTGGCTCATTGTTTCTTTTTGCCCTTTCTTTCGTAAGTGCAGATGCTAAATCTGCCAGATATTCAAAATGATAAATCAATCCTCTCAGATCTTCTTCTGGCTTTCCAGCCAAAGGAAATATCAAATTGTTTTTTTAATGGAATGCACCTGATTCCTTCACCAGGAAATTTAGACTATCTGTATTCTGGTGCTTATGCTTTCCTACAAGGGGTCTTTGATGTTGGTATGTTAGTTTATATTTCATCAATACCTTTGTTTTTATATGCTAACCAAAAGCAAAAATTGTAAGATTCTACTGCTACAGTATCTTTTTCTTGGCAGCAATTACCTTCTCATTTGTACTGGCTTCAGAAGTGGTGCTGACATTAGAGTTGATGGTTACATCCATCCAAATGTTTCTTGATAAATCTCTAAATGGGAATGGAAAGGTTCACACAGGAGCCATAAAGGAACTTCTTCCTTTTCTGAGAAACAAACTCGGGACTTGTGCTCAGAAACTCTTGATGCATAAATGTGATAGAGACGATATTGATGATAATGTGAAAGCTAAAGTGAGTTTATTTTCTTATACTTTCATATATGAATATGACTTTTTGTTGAAAATGCGAATGGTTACATTCTTACATGATGCAGGGGGAAATGGTCCAGAGGGTGCTTCGCATTTACTTGGAAAACTTCCAGTCGACTTCTGATTTGATAAATGAGCTTGTTAGCTCTGTTTTATCTCAGGTGTGTCAGTGTTTTTAATTCTGATCCATTCTCGCTTCTTATTTTTCACTTTATTTGGGATTCTATAATACGTGTCAAAAACAATTTCCATTCTATTATAACCTTTTTAATAAGCTGTGAAACTCTCAAGATATTATTAAATTCAAATGGCTATGCTGCATTTGGTGACATTTTGTTTTGTGTCAGGTATCATCAGACAGAAATGCAGTAGAGGATGATAATCAGAATTTTCCTACCCTATGCCCTTCGACATTGGTAATCTGGTGCCGCGTGATGGTTAGCTCGCTACTACCACTGCTTTTATGTCTGAGTAGTCATATTATTTAACGTATCTATTGACAGAAGATGATTTATTATGCAGCATGAAGAGAACCTCGCTGCACTTAACAATTTGGTAAGCCAGCTGTTCACGTTGTGTTTTCCATCAGAGATCAAGAATGAGCCTGATTGCTTATTTTGGCTGGAATTTGGTTTTTTTCGTTATTTTATTTTCATGCTTAGGTCAAGGAAATTGCTGTTCTAAAGAAACCAAGAGCTGGCATTGAAGTGGAAAATGTTGAAAGACTCCTTAACAAATTGCTGCAGTCCGTAAATGTGGTAGTGTCTCTAGTTAGCATGTGCAGGACCAACGAAAAGGTGGTTCTCTCAAACTCCTTGCGGATATGTCTTTATTGTCTGAAGCAAATGGACTGTTGACATTTAAGAATGGTGTGTTAGGTGACCGTGCATGCGATGGCAGTCAAGTATGGCGGAAAGTTCATTGATTCCTTTCTCAAAGGTATTTATTACTGTGAAGATATAGTCGCTGATTTCCCCCACACTGGTTGATTAGAATTCAAAACAACAGATATGCTAAATGGGTTGCTCTACTTAGTGCTAATGGTTTCAGATGGAACTGACATTTGCTAACATGCTATCATGGTGGGATTTAGACTTGTTAGGCCAACTCTCTGCTACTTCCTTACATTTGTCTCCAGTTATATCTGTATGCTTTGTCTCCTTTTGTCTGTTGGTCCTGCTAGCCTGGATCATGCTACAGGGAGGGTATTATGAGCTTGTATCACACGTTGGTTAAGTAAAATTCTTCAACAGCAGTCAATAAAAAAAATAGCCACATTCCTAATGTCAATGCTCTTCACACTGGAAGCTCCAGCACTTGCTTTAGGTAAATTACTATTTTCTTGTGTTGCTAAAATTTAATATTTTCTCCAGTTTTTGATTTCCTACAGGCCCAGTTTCAAACACACAGGGAACTCATAATCCAACTGGTGAGACATTTGAATAGGTTGATTGACACAAAGCAGGCCTGAGATATTATGGTCCAATATTTACTTCCTTTGCACATTGTCTCAGGTTAAAGAGCTTCAGAAAGCAACAAGAACTATACAGACGCTATGTTCTGAAGCAAAGGTTTGCTCTGCAACTCCAATTCTTGTTATGAAACATCTTTACTTCTTTACCTGGTAAATTCAGGCGTTCCCCTTATGTATAACAAATTGCTTTATGACAGGGCTCAAAACAAACAGCTATCACGAGTAAAATTCCAGCTACAAAGAGATCTATGGAACGCTTTTTGTTTCATGTCAAGGCTCTTCTTTACTCAACTTCAAGTGGATGTACTTTCTGGATAGGTAAGCATTGATAAATTATGCAGTAACACTTTATGGGCCACAGATTATGCTCTCTATGGAACTATTGATCTGTATATTTAGTGAAACACCTATATTGGAGTTCCATCTATATAATTTGATCATTTGAATTTGCCAGGAAATCTAAAGCACAAAGACCTGATGGGTCATGTGGTTAGCTCTCAAGCATATGTGGACGAACATGTAGACAATGCTGATGAAGATCCTGCAGAAACTACAGTCAAGGATCAACCAACTAATGTAGTTAGCCAATGACGATAAAATGAGGCTTAGAAAATGCGCTTCACATTTGTTGAAAGCATCTCTTAAATGCTTTCGAGTACAGGGCTTTTCTCTGTGCAGGAGCAAAACGCCAGGCTTATGCAACAACTTTTTATGTTCATGGAATTGAATCTGCTTTGGCTTTTCAAGGAAATGAAGTTATCCCTGCTGGCTTGTCGTCCATATAGACCTTGTGGATGTGAGTGACAGTAGATGCTCACAGAGCGTTTGAAGCCCTGAGTAATTTGTATAGTTGGTCTGTTGTGCATTTGTGTAGAACACCTTTTTTTTTTTTTTTAAATGTATTAATAGTTTGACCACCAAACTGTTTAAACATTTCCTTCTGCTGGAGATATTCGATAAAGGTATATGTATGTTTTATGTGGTGTTTGTGTGGACTGAACAAAAATACAATAGTAAGAAAGTATCGATACTCGTTAAAGAGTAGCAAAACACAGCTGAAATATATAATATTATGTCATGGTAAATAGCTAAATAGACAAAAGGAAAAAATAACCTTAAAATATAATAAAAAATCACACATTCTACATTAGGTTGTTTTGAGTTCCATTTTTTTTTTTGAAAATTCATTTTTGATTTCATATTTTTCAATAAAGTAATATTACACGTAAATAGAAATATATATATATATATATAATTTTTTTTTAAAAATTTTTAACTCCACATTCTTCAAAAATCACTATTCAAAAATGTATTTTCTCTTTCAAAATGGAGCTCAAACAAGGTTGTACACAACATATTACAATTTACATTTTATTTCTTTAATTACTATAACATTTTCTAAATTTTAATTACTTGAAGCATGATGCCCATAAAATGTTTTTTCTTAACTAAATTTAATATATTCTTTTTCCTTGATTTCCTGCTTAAATAACTAAGAGGTTTACCAAAGTATTAAAAATATTGATAAAATCATTTGGATTTTTTTTTTTTCAACATTGTAAAGTAGAAAATGGGATTCTTGTCATATTCCAACTAAAAAATTATGTTCGTTATATAAAAATTAAAAATAATTAAAAATGATTTTTTATATTAGTTTTTATTTTTGGAGCTTAAAATTAAATTTTAACTCATTTTAATTTGGGTTATTAGGTTATTAGCCAAAAATTATTGAGGAATGTAAACAAATGCAAATATTGTTAATAAAGAGATATAATTTTATTTAAGGCTTGATTGATATATATTTTACTAAAAATAATTTTTCTGAGAATGTACGGTTAAAAAATAGGGAACATATATGAACCCAATGTGTAAAATTATTTTATTTCGAGAATGTGTGGTTGGAAATGAATTTGAAAAAAAGAGTTTCAATAAATCTGTACAAAATAGGGGCATATAAACTTGTTAGTAAATAAAATTATATTAATGCAATAAGGAGACGAAAAAAATTAATTTGTAAAGAGATACTTGAAAGAGAAAACAAAAATATTAAATGAGAAAACAGTATTAAAAATTTGATAAATAATTAAAATTGTAAAATGTAACATCATTATATAGTTTGATTAGTTATTCTTAGATAGGAGTATTTTGGTGTGTACAACTATTTTAATTATATATTTAGAAATCTTAGAGTAAATGTGTCTTTGTTTCCATTTAATAAAAATTTAGAAAACAAATAAGGTGCAATTATAAATCTTGAAAAATACAATATTGAAACATAAAGAAAAATTACCAAACTCATATCTTCTTCGACTTCCACTTTATGATAATCTTATGACGATGCATTTACTATAAAATCTTCATCCCATGTTTTCTAACGTACAATTCTTGCATTTAATTTTTTATTGAAGATGTATACCAAACTCATTGGTAACTTACAAACAATAAAAATCTAAGACTAAATTACCATGATGAAGGCTTTTTACTATTTAGAAGTATGCAGCTCTATTAATAGATATACATATATAAATGTTTAAAGTAAATATTCTATAATCTATGCTAATTAATAAATTATTGTTTAATAAATCGTATTAATTTAGAGAGGTCATGGTCTTAAAATGAATTCTTGAAACATGTCATTTTCTAGCAATAAAATCTTGATTCCTATTTGGCATTACATGACATTTTTGTTGGGATTTTTCAGTGACATAATTTGTCACGGTAAAAATATAAACTCATTATACGCATAACAAAGTAAAAACAAACACACAACATTAATATGTTTACCCAGTTCAGCCAAAAATGGCTTAATCTGGGGGTTCAGGAACAACCCATTCCACTACTGCAAAAATCACCTTGAGAGAGAGAGAGAGATTATATCGAACCACTCAAATCCAATTTTAGTCACCAATTGAAAAACAATCTCCTAAAACAGTGAGTGAAAACTACACAAATCCAACCCAACACTTGGGAGATAACCTACACGAAATCAGCTACTCTTTCAGGCCTGATTTTACATAAGAGATTCACATCCAAAACGGGTAGATCAATTACAGAGAACTCAACAATAACAAGAAAATACAGACTAAAAAACAAACGAGCCAAAAAAGAGAGAAAAACGAAGAGTCCAGAAAATCAGAAAGTCATATGACTTAAAAGGAACCCATCAGACGATATTATCACATGAATAAATCTTAGCCATTGGTTTCATCTAACGGTCCAAATCAGTTTAAACTAGTACAATCCGTGTGAAGGCCCATCTACCAATAAATGGATGCCACATAAGCAGCATTAACCAAATAAGCAGCATATAGGAAGGAACACAAATAACACCATTTTAAACGTGTTTTGAGAAACATAACTCTCACATTCTTCACCTTGGTTCTCAATAACACAATCTATCTTGGTTGCGGAGTTTGCATATGGAAATGTTGTTCATTATCATTGCCCAATACATGCAAAAATTTTTTTTACCATGTGTCAATATGGAGTAAAGATAAACACAATTTAAACTTATCTACAGGCAGAATTATAGTCCCCATATCTGAGGAATTTTTATTAGAATGTATTTTAACATGATTAACTTTACCTTGAGACAATTTTTCCCTAATACAATAATATTTCACCTCACTATGTTTTGATCTTTCATGATAGACATGGTTTTTGCTAAGTAAAAGAGCACTTTGACTATCAGTAAATATTGTAGGAGTATAATGCATGAATTTCAATTGTTTTAAAATTTCTTTTAATAGAATATATTCCTTAATAACTTCAGTTATGACGACATATTCAGTTTCAGTGCCGGATAATGTAACTAAAGGCTGCAATTGAAATTTCCAAGTTATGCAATTGTTACCAAGAGTAAAGAAATATGATGTAGTTAATTTTCAGCTGTCCTTATCACCAGCAAAATCAACGTCTACATAACCTTTAAAGGTTAAATTTTCAGATCTTTTCTCATACACAAGACCGAGATTTAATGTCCCAACTATATATGTTAACAACCATTTCATTCTAGCCCACTAAGGCTTATCAGGATTGGACATAAATCTACTTAGAAACTAATTGCATAAGCAAGGCCAGATTTGGTTGTTATCATAGAAAACATGACAAAACCTATAGCATTTGCATAGGGTATATTTTCCGTCTCTTTCAATTCTTCTTCAGTTTTAGGAGAGTGGGAATGGGAAATGTTCATATGTCCAGCAAGAGGAACATTAACAGTTTTGCTCTCTTTCATCCCAAATTTGATTGCAACTTTATTTAGATATGCCTCTTGTGTAATAGTTAACTTGTTCTCAGACACATTTCTATTTATAACCATTCCTAGAATTTTCTTAGCACTTCTTAAATATTTCATATCAAACTCAGATTTTAAAAGATCATTTAATTTTATGATTTAAGACTTGCTAGGACTAGCTAAAAGCATATCATCAACATAAAGAAGTAAGTAGACTTTCACACCTACTCTTAATGTTATTATAGTATAAGCAGGAATCAAAATCACTCATTTTAAAACCTCTCTTCAGTACATATGCATTAAACCTTTTGTACTATTGTCTTGGACTTTGTTTAAGCCCATACAATGATTTCTCGAGTTTGCATACATAATCATCTTTATTCTTAACCTCAAAACCTTGAAGCTAACTCATGCATATATCTTCTTCTAATACCCTATGTAAAAATGCAGTTTTAACATCAAGTTGTTCAAGTTTCCAATTAAATTGAACAAGTGCTAAGACCAACCTGATTGTCTTATATTTGATTACAAGTGAGAATATCTCATTGTAATCAACTCATTCTCTTTCAGTATATCCATTTGCCATTAATATTGCTTTAAACCTAACAGGATCACTAAGGTTGTTACTCTCTTGAAGTTTGTAAATCTATTTACATTGTACTATTTTGTGATCTTTAGGTTTCTTAACTAGTTTACATGTTTTGTTCTCAATTAAAGATTGTATTTCTTCCTGTATTGCCCTTATCCAATTCTCATATTTTTTCCATTAGCTGCTTCTTCATAAGATGTATGTTCAGTTTGTTCAAGAGCTTCACCTGAGATTAAGACAAAGTCAGTCAGGTTCAGTAACTCATAATTAGGGTTAGGATTGCTTTTCCTTCTTTCCCTATCCCTAATAAGTTGATAATCTTGACTAGCGGTATGTTCAGTAGCATGATTAGGTTCTTTAGGTTCAATTTCAGTTTGGGGTTCAATCACCTCAACAGTTTGAGGTTTAGATTTAGATTCTTGATGTACATGATTATTATCATCATCTTCAGGTCTAGGTAAATCAAACTTAGCTAGCTTCACCTCATTTTGAACAGCCTTGTCACTTTTAGATTTGTTTGATTTATCAGTACATTGTTTTAGGCAAGGCATTTCAGATTCATTAAAGACTACATTTCTGCTATTAATTATCTTGATGCCTTGGACACCTAAAACCCATAACCTGGACCTTTTCACACCCTTTGGATAGCCTAACATCACACACTTAATAGCCCTTGGCTCCAATTTTCCTCCTGACTCTAATGTGCATATGCAACACATCCAAAAAATCTTATGTGATTTAAATTTGGAGGCTCTCTTGTCCACGGTTCTTGTGGAGTTTTAAAACCTATCCTGTTGGAATGGGACCTATTGATCAAGTAGACTGCAGTACAAGCAGCTTCAGCCCAAAAACCTTTGGCTAAGCCATAACTAATTAACACACACCTGACTTTGTTCAAGTGTGTATTTTACAATTCTATGCCTTATTATCCCCTTTTGCTTGCTGAAGTTATCAAATTCAAAATTACAGAACTTAAGCCCATTATCACTTCTTAAAGTTTTTTCTACAGATTTGAGCCAGGTTCTAAACTTCTGAAAAGTTTCAGATTTAGCCTTTAAAGGATAAATCCAAATATTTCTAGAGTAATCATCCACAAAGGATAAAAAGTACTTACTTCTACCAAATGTGGAATACTTCTTAGAACCCCATAAATCAGTATGTACATAATCTAAGGGTTTATTGATTTTATGTGAGTCGGTTTCAAAACTCACCTTGTGGGACTTATCCAACACACAAGTCTCAGAAATCCAATATTTCAATATCATATTTTCCAAGTAATCTTTGGTTACTTAAAGATTTTAACCCTTTAATACCAATATGTCTCATTTTGTTATGTCATAATTTAGATTTGTCTTTATTAACAGTAAGTAGATTGGAATTAGGTGTAGTTTCTATTTTGCCTTCTAGATAGTATAGACCATTTATTTTAGGTCTTTTCATTACAATTAGAGAACCCTTCATAATTTTCAGAACTTTCTTAAAGAAATAAGGTTTCTTTTCAGATATGAGACATATCTCACATTATTGATTGGCACGACAATGCCATCATACATTTTGATGACAATGTCACCAATCTCAATCACAGTCTGAGAATTATTGTCTCCCATGTAAACATTTCTTGGTTCTATTTATTTGTAATTATAAAACCAAGATTTTTCATATGAAACATGCACCTTATGTTTAGAATCCAGTCTTTATTAGGCACTTCATTAGACACATTCAGTACATGTAGGCTATCCAATTTAGATACTATGGCTGCATTATTTAGATCATTATTATTCAGGTCATTTTGTTTATTTTTTCAGTCAAAGCAATCCCTTTTGAAATGTCTGAACTCCCCACAGTTATAACATTTCTTAAACTTTTGAAATGTCCGAACTCCCCACAGTTATAACATTTCTTATTACTTTTGTCTTAGATCTAGTTTTAGATCTCCCTCTTCCCTTCTTATTTTGAAAATTAAATTCTTTCTTTTCAGTTCTTCCTCTTACAAACAAACTTTCTTATCTTGAGTTAGTTCTATTATCTCTCCTTACTTCTAACTCTCTAGACCTTAATGCATCTATCCCAATTGCTTGGGAAAGAGAATCTCTACCATATTTTATGGCATTCCCAATATCTTTATAGTATTTAGGTAAAGAGTTCAGCACTATAACAGCTAAGTCCTCATCTTTAAACTTTTTATCATTGTGTGCTAAGCTCTTAACAATTAT
Source organism: Fraxinus excelsior (assembly GCA_019097785.1). NCBI lineage: Eukaryota > Viridiplantae > Streptophyta > Magnoliopsida > Lamiales > Oleaceae > Fraxinus > Fraxinus excelsior. The sequence continues at coordinate 7,418,338 of CM032639.1, read as the reverse complement.
GCTATAGTCACTTATGTTTTCTTCCAAATATTTTTCAGGGTCCATCTCAAAATTAAACAACTTTTCTAACAAATATTTTTTTTTTTAGGTAGAGTCTTAGCTAAGAACAGGGCATCTAAAAGTAGTCCATGAAGTTCAAGCAGTTTTTGCGCTATCAACTTGTGTAACAATGTTATGAGATAAATGCAAAATTATAGAGCTATGTGGTATTTCATTCATCTCTTCAATTTTAGTTGGTTTTGCTTTCAACTCATCAGGAAAAGTTTCAGGATTATCAAGGGCCTTTGCAACCCTTTGTTGGACCAGAATAGCCCTTATTTTCTACTTTCATATAGAGTAATCTCCCTTTCCATCGAATTGTGATAATTTGACCTTCGAGCCCATTACGGACTCTGTAAAAGAGTGGCTTGCACTCATTGACATAGCATAAAAGGTTTTGAAAACAGTTTTCAGATAATCAGCGCAATGAAACCACATAGTCAAGAATGTCCAGAAATTGAAGAACAGTAAAAACAAATACTTGACAGTATTGTTAATCAATTCAATCAAGAACCTAGTCAAATATTATGAAGGTATGAAAGAAGCTCAAACAGATTATTGATATATGATGCAGATATATGTATTTCAGAATTTCAAAAAAATAAATATATATAACCTATTATGCATATATCATCTACAAAAAACATCAAAACGAAATTAAAGAAGGCTTGGAAATGTCTTACCAATACTGTTGAAAAACAATATTATTAACACAAAGCCCTCAGTCGAGCCCATCAGTTAGAGCATTTGATCAACCGATCAAAATTCGCCAAATCCAGTAAATCAGTCAGTGGCATCTCGCCCAGATTTAACACCAGTCATAATCAAGATACCCAAAAATAATACACTATCTGTTTAGATCTTTGAAGATCTATATAGATATGTAATCAAGATACCCAAGAAAAGAATATTTTGTAAAAGAAAACATGAACCCAGAGACCTTGAAGGCTCTGATACCAATTTTGTTGAGATTTTTCAGTTGAAATAATTTTTCACGGTAAAAATATAAACTCATGACACGCATAACAAAGTAAAAACAAACACACAACACCAATATGTTTATCCAATTCAGCAAAAAAATGGCCTAATAGGCCGGGGGGGAGGAACTCAGGAATAACTCATTCCACTAGTGCAAAAACCACATTCCAAGAGAGAGAGATTACATTAAACCACTCAAATCCAATTTTAGACATCGATCGAAAAACTATTTCCTAAAACAGTGAGTGAAAACTACACATATCCAACCCAACACTTAGGAGATAACCTACACGAAATTAGCCACTGTTTCAGGCCTGATTTTACACGAGAGATTCACCTCCAAAATAGCTAGATCAATTGCAGAGAACTCAACAAGAAGAAGAAAATACAGACTCAAAAACGAAGAAGCCAAATAGAGAAAAACAAAGAGTCCAGAAAATGAGAAAGTCATATGACTCAACAGGAACCCAACAAACGATAATATCACATGAATAAATCTCAGTCATTGATTTCATCTAATGGTCCAAATCAGTTTAAACTAGAACAATCTGAAGAGTCCAGAAAATCAGAAAGTCATATGACTCAACAAGAACCCAACAAACGATATTATCACATGAATATATCTCAGTCACTGATTTCATCTAACGGTCCAAATCGGTTTAAACTAGAACAATCCGTGTGAAGGCCTAGCTACCAATAAATAGATGCCACATAAGCAGTAGACGGCAATTGACACAAATAGCACCATTTTAAAAGTGTTTTGAGAAACACAGCTCTCACAACTTTGCATCCCTTTTTCTGCTCGCATGTGATCTATTTTATCCTAAAACATTTTTCGCGTGTCTTAAAATTTAATGGGAGAGCGCCTAATTTTTCTATATTTCACTAAACCAATCGAATGGAACGTCATTGAGAAATATTTTGTACTAACGAATTCAATAAGAGGTGACTTTCGTAGAAAAAAGTTATAATGTACGGAATCTTCTCTGTTAAATTTTTGTCTATATAAATTTGTCATTAAATTTAAATAGTTTCACGACACATGAATTTCTTTTATTGAAGCAAACATGTTCACGTACGAACTCCTATGAATTTATTATCAAGAAGTACACAGGAGAGAGACATGATGAGTACTTGATGTAACACTTTCCAAACAATAAAAGTAAATCGAAATAGAAAGATTAAATACGTTGAACTTTTTCTTTAGAATATCGCTAGAAGAAAAGAACAAGATTACAATATATACGAGCATAAGGGCAAGTTTCCATGAACTCATTCCTATAAAAAAAATAATAAAATTTTCATCGAAGCCAAAAAGATCCGTTTCCCATTAGCCTCGTGCTAGATGAGCAACAATCCTAGTAGCTATGAATCTCATCAATTATTTGTTATAGATTCCAAGATCCATCGACCAATCCACATGCACATTGGATTGCCTTCAAAAAATCAAAAAGGGTTGTGAAAGTTAGCCATAAGATCAGAGTCCCAAAAGCCATATGGACTTGCTTGTTAAACTACACGTGCTAAATATTTTGTTACTCAATATAACAATTGACAACAACTTTTTGTTAAAGCATAACTTACCCAAACAAGATCTTGTGCGACATGTGCATGTTTTTATTAGCTTTGATTAAATTTTGTCTTACAACTCGCCTACGTTATTCATATCTGATCTCGATCGTGAGAAAAAAAGGAGGGTCGCAATAGGTTGATGGTTTTAACATAAAATTTTGTCGAATCCTATGACATAGTTCCCAATGATTGCTAAGAATTTTTCTATAGATTTAACAATGATTCGAATGGAAATACAAAAAGTAGTTACCAGGAAAGAAAATTATCTGCCCCATAAGTTTCAAAGAGCTAGCTGGTAATGGAAATGTGCACAAAACCTTGCACAGTAACAGACTTTCCAAAATAGGAAAGGCATCTGAAAGTAGAAAAAATGTGCACTAAAAACAACATTTAACAGCACGAAAGATAAAGTAAAATAGGAGTGTTTCTTTTCAACACGTGGAGATATAAACCAAAAATGTTTCACATGTCTGAATTAATTAACAATGTTGGCACACCAATATTTTGTAGGGTTTGCATTTTCTTATAAAACGCATTCAGAGCTTTCTTTATTAGTCCCATTCTACGTACTCTACTTAATTTGTAAATTAATGAGATTATCTTTCATCTTTTGTATGGAAATGAATTATATATGGAACGAAGAGAAAAGTTTTATGTAATGATCCGGAGGAAGTAAAATCAAAGGAAAAGAAATGAGGAGAAACTATTATCAATTTTTTCCTTCCTTGCCATCAACGAGTTCGAGTTCGAGTTCTTGTAGTCAACCGGTGTAAGTTTGATATATATATTTAGTCCCTTTTTCGTGTTTTTCTGAGGATCAACGACGGATTTTGGAACATCAATGACGTGTTCATTAATGTTCCAATGAACGAAAAATAGCCGTTAATGCCTTTTTCGTAAGGAAGATGTCTTTTATGTAGGATTCGTAGTTAAATTCAGATATTTTGCATAATACTAAGAATTATCTACTTTGCGACATGTTTTTAACATCTTGAATGACAAAATGAGGTGTGGCAACAAGTGATTGGATGACAGTGTGATTAGATGACAATGTTGACTCACGAATAACGAAATGTCACGGTATCCTGCAATGTAGCAAGATTGTAATCCTAAATCTTGATATATATTGCTGGAGTTGCATGCACGAGATTGCATACGTGATTTTTCCATTTATACTTGTAGGACTAGTTGCTCATCAACGAGGCAAAGGATTACAAATTTTCAGAGCGATTCAACTGAAATACAGGTACATAATTTCCCATATGCTTTTAATTATTTTTGATTCATTAAAATCAGGGACTTCTCTATTTTATGTTTAATAAAAATTTTGATAGGATTAAGAAAAACATCAACTCTAACAATTCCAAGAAATTAGGCACACAAAAACTGATTAATGGATGAGAAAGAACTTAAGAAAATTCGCAGAAAACTTGGTGAATACAAATTTTAATGGCTAATAATAGATTAAATATTGATTGGATTGTTTTATGTAATGCTCCTGCAGGCCATTGCTATCCTTTGGCTTGCAAGAATGGAAATGGAAGAAAACTTAAACAAGTCAAGAAATAGTAGTGTGGGTGTGGCATCACCATATCTGCAATTTCAGTTGCATCCTACTATTGTTAATCGTGGCCTCTCGTTAAAGAAATCTCTACAGAAGTTTCTTCAGAAAAGAAAAGATCGGATTCGAGCAACCCAGTATTTGTCCAATCGATACCAAGCCGCCAATTAAATTGGATCAGAAATCCGATCAAAATAATTAATATGTCACAGAAAAATGGAATAAATGTACTGCCAATGAAGCTTTGGAGAAAGTTGTAAACAATGAAACGACATTTTAAAGGTTAAGAAAACTGCTCAAGAAGTTTCAAACGACATTTTAATGAAGCGATGAAGTATTCGAACTTTGTTTTAGTTGCAGCATCAACAATGAAACTTCTAACAGAAGAGATTCAAGCAATCAGAACAAACGTCTCTCCATAATCAATACTCAATATCATATTCTTGAATGAATTTTGATTTTATGAACTCATTTTCAATTTTGCAACCCAATATATTTGTTTAAAGGTAAGTCAACAAGATCCCATGTGGGTCGAGATTAAAATCTAAATACGAGAAAAAAGAAGAAGATGACTTGCCTGAGATTGATTTCTTAAAAATGATGCCAGTTTTAATTCAATAAACACATAAGATGTGTACCAAGTTGTTTATGCAATGAAGAGGTCGAAATTGATGACTTATCATCAGGTACGAAAAAACATGCTCTGGTACCAAAATAATACCACAAAAAAACAAAAAAGAAAAGAAAAGAAAACTGAATATTGTGAATTAATGTGTTCAAACACAGTTCAAAAAGAGTTGCTTTAAATTTTTTACAATAGTTATACGCTTGAAAGTAATCGTAAAATATTCAACAATGCTCTAAGAGAGATGCGAGAATCTCCTATATTCTGATAGATACTGTTAATATACGTGTAATCCATCAATCTTGAAAGAAATTTAAACCAGAAAATAAAACTGCATTCTTGATTCCGATGTTTGTACAACTGAAAAATGTAGTTCACAAAGTAAAATGAAATTCCTTCCAAGTAAATTTATAAGCTACTCTACAAATGTGCATAGCCACTAGTTTTGATACTGATATTATGTTTACTTGGTCAAAAGGGGCTATAATTTCGGTTTTCCATTGAAATGAAGGCAACAACATTACCCCTAATTTTGTGCTCTATAGATATATAGTAACCAACAGCCAAATTTAGAGATTAATATTGGATTTTTTTTTTAACATATTTGGAGAGGGAAAAATGACAATGGAAACAGATGCAGAGAAGCATATAAACAGCGAAAATCTGAAGAAGAACAGAATTCAAGTGTCGAACACAAAAAAACCCCTCTTCTTCTATGTCAATCTTGCTAAGGTAGGTACTCACCTCTCTCTCTCTCTCGGGATCGTGATTGGATCCGCCTATCTTCTTCTTCTTCGACCATAAAATGATCATCTTATCATGCTAATATTGTCAACGGATGCTCCTATTCTATGCTTTTGCAACGTAGCATGTGTGTATCCATTTAAGGAGATCAATATAAATGCTAGAACAATGTTAAAATTGAGATATAAACATAATTTCTTTATGATGCAGAGGTACTTGCAGCAGAATACTGAGATTGAGCTTTCTGCTTTGGGCATGGGTAACAATATTCTAATTTTTATTCTTAAAATTTAGAGAAAAGATAAGTTTATTTATTTATATTTATATATTTGGGACCTTAAATTCACATATTTATGACTCGTTTGATGAGAAATGTGGGGTTGAGCTGACATTTTTTTCTTTGTATAAATCATTACAGCAATTACCACAGTTGTCACAATAGCCGAGATTCTGAAAAATAGCGGATTTGCCACTGAGAAGAGTAAGTAATTACTCTTAACAGAGATTAAATTAGGAAAAATTGCAGTTTCAGAGAGTGACAAGTTTCCTAATATAATTTTAATCTTTGTTGTGATATTATTGGAGCAGAGATTTTAATATCCACAGTAGGAATGAAAGACGAAGCCAAGGGACGTTTAGTTCAGAAAGCCAGGGTCAGTACCTATATGCTCTTGTATTTATTATGTAATGTTAAATTACCTCGTCTGAAAGGAACAATCTCATGTACTTTTACATCATCAATAGTCTCATTATGTGCACAAGAAAATTTATTTTCACTAAAAACCTGACAAATTTTACTTTATTTTGAGGGTGTGAGGCTTGATTTTAAACTAGGAAAACAGGTTTAGTTTACTTTTATACATTCACATCTTCAACGTGTGAAATCACCGCATTTAGAAGTTTAAACCATTAGAAAATAAAATGATTACATGAACACATCGTGGTCTCCTCATGTGTAGACTAGTTTCTTTATGACTCGTGGATTTTTAATTATTGAGTGGGAGACCTGAACTTTATGAGTTTTGCGATACTATGTTGCGCCGCTCATTCTCGAGCAACACTGAACTTCTCGTTTATAAATACACAATAAATGAACAATCTTTTTGATTTTGCATTATGTTCAGATTGAAATTGTGCTGGAAAAGGGTGAGAAATTTGAGACACTGATGAACCCAAGCCCAGCAGTAGTGCAAGAAGCAACTGAAAATGAGAAAGTTGAAAACAAGCAGTAGCATCTCAATTCTCAACAGATGGCCTGTTGTTTGTATTCTAAATGTTGGCTTCCATTCTTACCATCTATATTTTTGTTTCCATTTTAAAAACAAAGAAATAGCTAATAACTTATTCTATTCTAATTGTGGCTATGACATTACTATTTGGAAGAGTGAAGAAGGTTTCCCATTCATTTTGTCATATGTTTCTCTTGCATGACCAGGTGGTCCATTTATTATCATGTTTGGTACGATAAAACTGAATGAGATTAAGGAAGAAATAGAAACACGAGCTTTTCATATAACCAAACAAAACTTTACCAGAATCGAAATATTGCAGAGTTCAATATATCATTGAACGACAAAAGTCCTTTCTTTATGCAAACCAAAACTAAACATAGACAAATAGTAATAATCACACAGGCTCAACTTTAACTCCTATATACAGAAATTGAAAGACAAAAAAATAAAGAAGTGGTTTACTTCCCAATTGATTTAGAATTTCTATAACCAGCTGTGCATCACAGTTACCTTCATCTGGCATTCCAGAAAGTTAAATCATCTTCTACCATAAGAAGGCATCTGAAAACAGATTATAGACAAAATTTTAATTAGTTATGCAACAATATACGAAATATTTTCATGAAATCGAGCATTTCTTGTATATATTAGAAGTTCCTGAATATACGATTATACATAGTATACTAGCATAGAACATTACTCTCACATTGCAGTGCCAAATTACTCAACAAAATCATTACTAAGAGTAGACTAATCCATCATTTTGGAAGAAACAACACATTAGTAATGAATTCACTTATGATAGGCATTCAAGAACTATTTGCATATTCATCAAAGCAAACGGGTTGCATCCCTTCTTACCTTGAAATTTTTTGATACCTTACGGAGATGCTTATGTAATCAACTATTAACAATATTTCAAACTCAGTATTCATGTAGCCATTTGATGCTTCTTTTTAAATATTCCCATTTTTTTCTCCACTAATCTGAATCAGAAAAGCAATTATTCAGTATGCTTTACTTTTCATCACATATCTTTATATGTCGTACAAAAACAAAGGCTTCGTTGAACACGAGGCATGGAGTAGGCTCACAAAAGGTAAAATACATGACTGATAAGAGTTTCCTTATTAATTCTAAATCAATGAATAATTTATAACTCAATTGTAAACATGTCTATATGTACAATGACAATAAGTCGAACCATTTCGAAGGGAAAATAGACAGGAATAAGATTGACAATTAAGATGGCTTTGTAAAGTGTTTACCTTTAAGGTGGAGCTCAGTTATAGAAATTCACATTGAAAGCTGTTTTCTTCTGATTAGAGTTGAATGTACGTCTCACAAGCGAAAAGGTATTCTCCAATAAATTCAAGTCCCCAGGTACCCTTCTCAAGTGATAACAGCATGTTCAAGAAAACTTTGTTCTACCTTTCTAATGTTTTTCTCGAAACAGAACATCATGTTTAGGAGCATCTAACTCATATCTTGAACGACGTGTTGGTTATATTTGAATCCACTGTTCCCTTCATAATATATTCAGAATTTCAATGAAAAAGCAGATTGTTCTTGAGGTTTGCTTTGCTTTGTATCTTTTGTAAATGATTCCCTCACTTTCCACTATTTTCTTGAGACGCCTGCCTGTATTCAAGAACTTTGGAAACACTTACATTACTCTCTTCCTCTGATGAATTGTCTCCATCAGTCATCTCGGAGTAGACCTCATTTTTCAAGAATAAATTAATCTTTTCTTCTAATTGTTTTAAACATCGCAAGATATATTGTTTTTCATCTTCAACCTCCACAAAGGTCTTACCGCCCTTATTTCCAAACAACTTCAGTGCTTCAACAACTGTATTGATAATATCAAACTTATCATCATTTGAACTGTGAAATGAAGTGGTATTGAGTTTTTTATGGTTTGTATCTAATTGTGCTTCCTTCAATTCACCTGCACCAGATTCAGGATTTGGCATCAAAATGTGACCTGACAATGATACATCTCCAAGTTTGTTCATTTGCAGTTCAAGTTCAACCTCTAAATTTTGAATCTCCTTCTCCTTCTCTGCAAGCAGGTCATTTGCTTTCTGCAGTGCTTCGCCCTCATACTCAGCTTGCTCTTCCGCCATTCTTAGGCATTGCAATGTCTCCATATAGAGGGCTGACTTCTCTTCCTGTAATCTAGTAATCATTGCCATTGCTTGATTAGCAGCAACTGCAGAAGCATTTCTCTCCTCCTCCAATTCTTTATATAAAGCACCTATTACTTTTTTATCATGCTCAACCTGACGTGTTAATCGATCGATCACAGTTTCACCTTCGATTTCACTAATAGTGCTTCCATCAAGAGATATATTAGATTCATTTCTCTCAAGCGAAATCCTTCTTTGTAATATCTGCATCCCTATAGGGTTATGAGCATCAAAAGTTCTAAAATCATCGCTGTTTGCAGACACCCTAGGGCTTATATCGTTTAATGATGGATCAGTTCCCCGAGAAGATATTTGTGACAGCAAGTGCTTCACATCTTCACTGGCTCTCTCAGAATCCTTCATAGACTTCTGCTGTTCTAAGAGTCTTCCGGAGAACTGTCTTCCCATATTGCCAACAGCTAACTTATAAGCATCACTAAGATCCAAAGAATTAGTTTTCATTAGCTGAAGTGGTGTCACTTTCAAACTAGAAGTTTCTCCACCCTCAAAGGTAACTTCTCTCTCTAATTCAGCCATGACTTTGGCATCTACAGAAAGAATGCAAAGAAGATAATAAGGTTGGCAAAATGGTCAAATGCAACTGCCACATCATATTTTCAGAATCATCTTCATTCTTCTTTAAAAGAAGAAAGCAGAAAAAAGAGTAAAGCCATTTCAGTAGCATATCAGGCTATCAACCAATTTTGAAACTCATCTTGATTTATTTTTTCTCAAATTATATAATAACTATTTTAGGAACAAAAGATGACAAAAAAAGTGAAAAAAAATCATGCATTCCTGACCAATGGAGATTTGAATCCACCTAATAGTAGCTGGAATTGGAAAGGTAAGCAAATCCAACAGAAAAGAAAAGAACAAACATGTTGAGAGATAAAAATACAATAACTCACCAGTCTCTTTTGAATCATAATTTTGAGTCCCAGAAACCTTGGGCAGCTGAAGTACCTCGTCAAAAGTTATGAGTTCAGATGGTAGCACATAATCATTTTTGTGGTTATCTTGTTGCCAGTTAAGTTCCTCCAACCCATGATGTTTAATGGGTGACTCAGATTTTGTATTGCAGGAGGAATTATTAGCGACCAGTTGCATCTCTGACTCTGAAAGTGAAAGCTTGGTTGAAGAATCTGGATGTATCAATTTCTCTAGAACGTGATTGTCAGCAAGAGAAATAATTGGAGGTAATGTCTGTACATACTCAGCAGCTACATCTTTGTCCCATGACTCCATTTTCCGAATAAGTGCACAAGAACTTTCATCTTCAGAAAATGGAGTTTCTGATTCAATATCAGAAGTAACATTGATCTTTGCATATTCCACATGTGACAAAGGATCAGCATGAGCAATAACCAGAGGTTCTGGTGCATGAGCACTTTCATCATCAGAAAGTGGAGTTTCTGATTCATTATCAGAAGTACCATTGATCTTTGAATATGCTACATGTGACAAAGGATCAGCACCTTTGTTCCCCGGATGGTGGAAGTTAGATGGTGCATTTTTAATCTCCTTCAACTCATCCCTATTAGGTGCAGATGCTTCAGATAAAGGTGCATCAAGCTCAGCTTCCTCAGTGTTGATTGGTTTAGTTTGAATTAAATTATCAGCATAACTAGTAGATATCCATTTCTCATTGCAACAAGAACACTCTGTCGTGTCAGACGAACCGAGATTATGTTCCCAAGATAAAGAACCTTGATCAAGCCGGGAATGAGGCTCAGCCCCCAATTTGCCAACCAATAATCTGTACGTTTCAGCACTTGACTTGTTTATTGTGGCAAATGAGGAAAAGCAACTTTCACATGTGTCATGAACATCAACAAGATTGTTGTGAATATGACAAAGAACTAAAGATGAAATCTTTAACTTGTGCTTGTGGCATATCAGATCCCAATAAAAACCTACTCTCTCATTGCCCAGAACACGATCAAGTCTTGAACAGAGCAAACACGGAATTTGCAAGTGGCTATAACGAGCAAACCTTGTAACTAAATACGAGAAACCAGCATCGATAAACAGCATAAAAATCAGCAACCATTCATGAACTGCTCTAACTAGAGCTGTGACAATACTAGGGTAAACTTTCTGCTGAAATTTAACAGTCCCCCTTGAATCCATTGATCAGTTGTTAATTAACGAGGAGAGAACTCTACAAACACCTCAATGGAACAGTAACTCAATATTCCCAAAATACAATAGACAGTCCACGGTGAAATCTAATGCTGTAAACATAAAGAAATTCATAAAGCCCCGATCTGGCAGTGCAACGTCAATAAAACTTTCACTATACATATATTTATGAACGAGCTAAAAAATCCACAGCACAATCAAACTATGCATTCATGATATTCACAGAATCGTACACAAGGCCTTATCATAAACCCCTTAGAGAGGCAAAATCCAAACAAATATTTGAATATGCCTAAGAGAGAGAGAGAGAGAGAGAGAGAGATGGAATCAAGTTCTGAAAAGTCGAAGAACCCCGGTAAATATTACTGCCAAATAAACAAATTAATTAGATGATTTAAAAACATAGAAGATCCACCCCCGCGATCTCTGAAACTCAACCGTAGAAACAAATCAATCTTCATGTATCTATCTTGGAAGAGAAAAACACATGTGATGTAATGTACCCTACAATTTTCCAAAAGAAAATACGAAAAAGGAAGCAGAATGAAACCTGGTAATCTGAAGAATCCAAGAAAACAGTTGGGCGTTTCAAAAACAAGCACTTTCACCAAATGAAACAGTAATAGTTACAAGAACAGAATGAGAAAGAGTAAAATCAAGAAAATAAAAGACAGAGTCAATCTTGTATTAGAATAATGTATATAGTGGTGGATTGATGTAATGTAACCGAAAGTGTGCGCACAGTTCTACTAAGAAAATAAGTGCACGTAGCTTTTACAGGAAAAACGAAAGTTCGAAGAAGAAACGACGGCCGACCATATCCAAGTACAGCCCACGGGGCTTACAACTGATTCAACTCGCGTTTGATTTCGTTGAAAATCAAATTTTTATTAGAATTATTTTATTTGTGCGTAGAAAATGCCTAGGCCGTCTAATAGTCATGATTTTCCGTTCCATTTTTCAATTTTTGCACGTTTGATAGGAATTTTTTTTTTTTTTCCACCTTTCTACATTTTCAGCTTTTGATCTTGTTGTTTTGGTTGAAATTGATTTTTCAGGTTCTTAGATGTTTTTTTTTTGGCAATTGAAAAAAAATTCTATCAACAATGATAAATTTTTTTTCCCTTTAATGGACAATTTCGATACAAAACAAAGTCAAACGAATGGTATTTGGTATTGTAGTTTTTTAATATTTTTTTTAAAAAAAATTTGGCAATTGGAACAAATTCTAGACTCAATGATAGAAAAAAATTATAACTTTCATGGACAATTTTCATCAAAAACGGAGCCAAACGAAACTAAACCTTCAACATTTTTCAGGTAAAAAATTACACCACTCAAACACATTAATTATAATTCTTAGTAAAACAATTTTTAGGCAATTCAATTCTCTGTAAAACATTTTCTTTCCACCAATTTTTCACATTTGCAATCAAACTGACCCTTAGTGTATATTCCTTGATAATATTTTTGTTAACATTGTGTGGGGTTAAGATTTGTGTTATTGATTATTTTAAGTGTTTGTTGTTAAAATCCAAGGCAAAAATATAGACCACCTCACACAATGTCAGCTAGGGGTGTGTTTGAGCCACATTATTTTAGAATAATATATTCTGAAATAGTAAATTGATGGAGAATGTGTGGTTGAAAAGAAAGAAAAATTATTGATGTGATGAAAAATATTATTTTATTGAAAAATATGTGGTTAAAAATTAGTAGAAGAATGAGAATGAAAATTTTAGGGCGTGTCTTTAATTGAAATTGTGATGAATTTTAAAAATCATTCTAAATTTAGGTGTTTTCAATTGAGATTTTAATGAAATTCGTTAAAATTTAGGTGTCTCCGATCGAAATTTTAATGAAATCTTTCAAAATTTAGGTATCCTCGATAACAGGTAGATTTATAAATATTTTATTAATGGGTGAATTTTAAAATATTTAAATGGATTTCAAGCTTAAAAATAAACATAACTAAATCTTTTGAAATTTCACAACATTTAATGAAATTCTTATGAAATTTGTGAAATAATTCAAATCCATGAAATTCATTAAGATTTATAATATTTTAAAATCCATCAAAATCTTAGTTGAGGACACCCCCATTAATATGTACCAAACAGGGGCTAGATTGTATTAACAAAATTGTTTTTTAATAAGTCCCCGTTGGTACAGATTAAAATTTAAAATTAAAGTTCACAATTAATTTTAACCACAATTTTATAGGATCCACAACTTTTCAGCCACACATTTTATTAAATTTTTTATTATCAAAATTTACTAAAAAAATCAATTTTGATTGTAATCTCATGAAATATATAATTAAAATTAATTATTAATTTTGACTTAATTTTTTATCAACCTTTTTAGCTAAATCAAATGGGTATTGACTCTACATTTACTTTAGACATGAACCGATCTAATTCAAGTAGTGCGATGGATCGACTATATATATAAGGGAAAATTGCAGTAGCAGTTTCTAACATTTTCAACAATAGTTCCCTAACTTTTAAAAAATATATATTTGGAGTCCAAATGGACGAGATCTGCCCCCTTTTTCGTTAGTTGACAAAAAATGAACTTTGACCAAAATAATAGGGGTAAAATATTAACTTTAGAATGACCACATTAAATAATAAACAAAAAATTCATAAAAAAAGAGTTGCTTCCCACCCTACCCCTACCTTTACACCACATCCCATTTTCCTTAGCCACCAGCAATGTCGGCACCACAAACGACCAATCGGCCACAGTCGCCCATCTCACACGGTTGTCAAAATAGTTATCATTTTGTCCCTTTAAAAATAGTTAAAATATGGTCAAAATAATTGTTTTAGTTAACTAACGGAAAAGTGAACAGATTCCATCAATTTGAATTCTAGATGCATATTTTTGAAATGTTAGGAGCCGTTGTCGACACAATTTGAAGGTTATGTTAAAATTTGCAAAAATTGAAAAGTTTAAGGGTCGTTACTACAATTTTCTCTATATATAATGCAATCCAAGTTCTATCTCTAAATTCAAACCTAACTAATCTCCTTTTGACGAAGGCACGAAGCAATCGACACGACGACTTTATCAATAGAACAAAACTATTCTTTTTGCAATTAACCAGGCTTTGGTAGGAGATATTTTATTTTTATAATTTGAAATTCATTTTTTATGATAGATACTAATTAATAAATTATTGTAAATGTAAAATTATATAAATGTATATTCAATTTTAGGGTATTTGACATAAAACCTTCCGATCTTTGTCTCTATTGTGAAATACCCTCATGTACTTTTATTTTGGCCGAATACATCTAGATGGCCCAAACTTTGCAGGATAAAATATTTTCTTCCACTTTCTTGATAATTTCTTTTGTAAAATGACAACTATATTCTCATTTTTAATAAAACAAGAAAGATAAAGAATTAATTGCAATCGTAATTCCAAACTTTTCAAAAGTAAAAAAATGCAAACGAGTTTCAAATAAATAATTAAAATTTTAAAACATATATCTTTTTCTCCCACCTTCCTTCTACTCCCAACCACCATCTATAGCTCTACTTCCATTTCCATTGCTAGTGACGTCGAAGAAAGAAATGGGATTATAAGGAGGTAGTGATAGTGGGTAGTAGCGATTTTTTTTCTTTATTTTAAAATATGAATTATTTATTTCAGACTCGTTTGTACCTTTTTTTTAAAAAAAAAAATTCAAATTATGACTGCAATTAATTCTTTATTTTTTTCTTCATTTCTTTTTGTTTTATTTAAAAATGAATGTACGTTCATCATTTCACATAACATTATTAAGCAAATGGAAGAAAAATATTGTATTCCGTAAAGTTTGAACCATCTTAAGTGGTATTCCGCGAAAATGAAAATATAGAAATATTCCGTAATAAAGGCACACGTCACGGAGATTTTGAAATACCCTTCAATTTTAAGTTCCATGATATTTAAAATAATCTTTAAAATAAGAAAGAACTCAAAACACGATTTAGATTCAAATCAAAAGAACACTTAAAAAGATTATTGGCAAAGCCACATTGGATCATATTAACTCTAATTTAACACATATTTTACTCTACTTGTTTTGATAGTTCAAATTTGGGACGTACTAACTTGGCATATACTTATTTGTTAATTGCAAAATTGCTAATGATAATAGTTTTTATTCTAATGAATTTTTTGAAGTATTGTTTGCTTGCTAGCGTATTGATTTTTTGATCGTTGTTTATTTATCAGCTTATTTTTTAAATTAGATTGTTATTACTTTGTTACGTTGTTCCTGCCTTTTAGGTTTAATGTTCAATTTTGTCGTCTTCTCTTTCTGTTATTGATCTGTTACTGCTTTGTATCGTCATTTATTTTTCTTTTCGCAATTTTTAGAATTTACAATTAAAAAGTCAACCTCCTGCCAAAGAAGAAATATATGGTTTTCATACTTTAAAAAGACACTTCACGAATGAGGACTAGTGGAGAAAGTAGATCTAGATTCTATTGTAGATAAATGTAATGTTTTAAATTCTCAACATGAACGACTTAAGTAAATAATGTCATTTTAATAATTTTTTATGTTATATATAAATTGTATTATATTGAATTTCTTACATTTCAGCCTCTTAATGAAAATCCTAAATCCGCGAGAACAATTTGAAAATATTAAGAACGTGGAGATATAAATTGGTAGTTTTGAATTTAAATTTGAAAAAAAAAAAAAAATTCTTGGAAAAATCAAAGTAGCGTGAAAAAACAAGAAAATAACAAAAACAAAAAAGTCTTTTTTCAAAATTTTAATAAAAGATTAAAGTTATGACAAGACTACTCTACTACCGACAGGTGCCACCTCCACAGAAAATGAAGCTGTCGACTAATCAGATTTAAGATTCTTTTTAGCCTTCGTTTGACACTCATTCTATTCTCATTCTTTTCTCTTTCTTCATTTCAACCACACATTCTATTAATAAAATAATATTACACATAAACCCAAAAATTTTCCTTACCTTTTAACCACATATTCTTCCATCAATCACTATTACAAAACAAATTCTTCAAACAAAATGGGTGTCAAACAAGGGCTTAGTTTCTTTTTTCTTTGCTTTATGAATAAATCTGCAGGTGCATGAAAAATTCACAGGTTATGGAGCGTGCATGATTTTGTAGCCGTCCAATTCACCATAACAAAGGAGGAGAAATGCTATAAGTAAAGGAAAAATTCACATATTTTTGCACGAGAAGACAACTTTGAAATAAGAAGTCAATTTAATCCTAAATCAGAGCTAGTTCAAACTTTAGGCAAGTAAGAACATATCTAAAAGACTCTTTAAACATAAGATCATCTCCATTTTAAAGAGTCAACCCTTAAAATTATGTTTCAAACATAAGATCATCTTCAAATTCAGTATACCTAAAAGCCTCAGATAGATTCCATTCGACGTAAATGCTTCAGAATAAACAAGAAAGCTAATTATTCAAGCTTCAAGTTCCCATGTTGATAAACAAGAACTCTTAATGTAATTCTAATCCCTTTCTTGAGTGTCTGGTAAAATAAATCCTATAAATTAATTCTAATATCTTTATCTCGAAATAAAATAAAGATTTATTAAGATTGTGGTTCTTAGATGGAACAAGTTTCACATATTCTATACTTTCTCTTGAAACCGATTAAATCTAGGTTGTGTTATTGTTATGATCACGCCTAAATTCATCTATATCGAGTGTCGGAATTGACTAGCATCTAATTATTTAAGTAGTGGCCAATTAATTGAAAGTGTTAAATCAATAATACAAATAAACGGAAAGAAAAATGTCTTGGAAATAACTAAAACAAAATCAAACCATATCCTCAAGTTTTGGCTAATCAAACCCTAGAAAAATTATATAGTTCATGATATGAGACTTGAAATCTATACAATTCATAAAGAATAACATGAAGAGAAGAAATATAAGACAATTTTATGGATGGTTGAATCAATCTTCTTCGTCAAGTTGCATTTGCTTCTTTCTTGATTTCTTGAATCTTGCCCCCTTCAATTATCTCCTTCAAAGTGGTTTCTAGGTTTGTATTTATAATCTTGTCAAGTCTTGGGATAATTTGGGATGGACTGCGCCAAGAAAAGAGTCCAAAAAAATAAAAAATCTTTCTGCATGACGATGCCTCGACGTTGGCACGACTCTTCTTCCAGTGGTGTTGCAGTGCCACACATTTCATTTATGCTATTTCCCAGGCGCTATGACGCCACACAACCTAGATTTGGTTTAAGGATATAATAATGTTTTGTAGGCGTTTAGATTTAGCATGTTAGTTCTCTATTTCAACCAATAAAACATGGATCAACCTATTCATTTACAATGCTACAATCAATTCACATGCATATATATCTCATGTTTCACATGAATAAGCAAAAATAAAAAATAAAAAAATTTAACTAATGCATGTAACTTATCCAATGCATAAACCAACACAAGCATGCGAAAACAACTATATATATATAAAATAAACTTGAGATTTCCTACATAAAAAATAAACTCATCACTAACTAAAATCTGACACTAATATCAAAAACTAAAAGGTAGAGAGATATAAAATTTGGGTTGCTTCTCAAAAAGCGCTTATTTAACTTCATTAGCTTGACATAATCGAAGTACCTAAGTTGGGTTAGGTGGCACTTCTCTCATGTTTCCAAACGTCTTCCTCAACTTTAAACTCTTTTTCAATATAGCATGGCCACTAGGATTATGATGCGGCTTCAACTCCGGTATAACTTTCAAAACCTCTTTTGTTTTCATAATGGTGGAAGGTTTCAAAAGTTCTACAATGTAGTTCTTCTTTCTGTCAGGCGGATCTGCTTCTTGAGTTAAGATGAAATCCACCACTTCATTGGTCTCTGTGTAGCTTTCAGTAGCAGTTGTATCAATATTTGAGTAACTGGTTGTCATGTACTACAATAGAGGGCTATAGAACAATTCTTTTTTGAATTTTTACCCTCCACCGTGTCAATTAATTGGACAATGTGGCAAGTGTTGATTTTTTTTCGTTTGATAAATGTTGAACATGACTTGCTCTTTATTAACCTGCAGTGTTGATTTTCATCCTTGGACATCAATTAAAGCTCGCCCAGTTACGACGAAGGGCTGACCAAGAACTAATGGTAATTCTTGATCTTCTTCCATATCTAAAACTACAAAATCTATCAGGAAGATGAACTTATCAACTTTAACTAACACGTCTTCAATGATCCCTTTAAGGTTTGTGATAGATCTATCTGCTAATTATAAAGTGATTGTGGTTGGTTTCATTTCTCCAAGGCCTAATTTCTTGAATAAGGAGAAGGGTATTAGATTGATGCTAGCTCCTAGATCACAAAGTGCTTTAACAATGGTAGACTCGCCAATTGTGCATGAAATTATAAAGTTGTCTACGTTCTTCAATTTTTTAGGAAGCTTCTTTTGGAGAATTGCACTACACTTCGCTATCAATTTTACTGTCCCAAATTCTTCATGCTTCTTCTTTTTGACATTACCTCCTTCAAGATCTTGGCATAATTCGACATTTGTGCTAAGACATCTGCAAAAGGAATATTGATGTGGATATTCTTGAAGATTTTTAGGAAGGCTACAACATGTTTGCATTGTTACCATAATAGAGGTTATCATGGTTTCATAGTCCTTGATGGTATTGATTTGCCAATTAGTTTCCTCTCTGATTGAAGTTTCTGCCATTCGCACACTGGACTTGCTACTTCTCAGACTCAGACTCAGACTTATGGTATGAAGTGGAAGCGGTCCTCATAGAATTTGCTTTCTTATGAGTTCCTTGTGATGTCAATTCAGCTATTTGAGTTGTGAGATATGACATTTGAGCTACTACCGTCCGTGTTTAACCATTCAACCCATTGTAGAAGATCTATCTGCATCCATTTCTGGTAACCATGCTGAGGGCATCCTCTAAGTAGATCTTTGAATCTATCCCAAGCCTCATACAATGGTTCGAAGTCTATTTGTCTGAATTAGCCAATTTAACTCCATAATTGAGCTACCTTAGAAAGAGGGAATAATTTGGTGAGAAATTCCTGAACTAGTCCCTCCCAAATTGTGATGGATCCATATGGTAATGATTGGAACCATGATTTGGCTGTATCCCTTAAGGAGAAGACAAATAGATGGAGTTTGATGGCGTCTTTAGTAACGTCGTTCATCTTTACTGTATCGCAGATCTTGAGAAAAAATCAAGATGAACATTTGGATCGTCTTGGAGAACTCCCAAATTGATTTTATTGCACAATATGCATCAATCTTGGCTTCAGTTTGAAGTTATTTGTACCACTGCTTGGCCTGCAATACTGGAGTAGTTGTCATAGATAACTGGATTGATATAGTCTCTAATTGCCCGCTATTGATGGCTCTGATTGTTCTACTTGTTCTGCCATTGCTTCGAGTTCGTTTCTCCTAATACCCTTTAAAAATCTTAATGGAGTTAGAGTGTTGAACACACACGAATTATAATTTAATTTAATATTAAGTACTATAATTGTGTAGCCTATATTTGGTCTAGATGAATGAATTTTTGAATCAATGAATTATCTAAATTAGGGATGATTGTGATGAATTCAATAAATAACTGTAAATTTTAAGAATTTATCAATGGGAGAGAGCATAGTGTTATGATTTACCTAGCTATCAAATATGATTTTCAAAAATCTAGTTATCCTAATCAATTTTTCTTGTTTATAATCAAGAACTCTAATGTAATTTTTACCCCTTTCTTGAGTGTTGGATAAAAAATAATCCTAAAAATTAATTCCAATATCTCTATTCCAAATTAAAACAAAGATTTATCAAGATAGTTGTTCTTAGATGGAACAAGTTTCATAGATTTTATACTTTCTCTCAAAACCCATAAAATTTAGGTTGTCTTATTGTTATGATCGTGCCTAAATTCTCAACTCTTCACTGTCGGAATTAACTAGCATCTACTTATTCAATTAGTGACCAATTAATTGAAAGCATTAAATTAATTACACAAATAAACAGAAAGGAAAATTTATAGAAATAACTAAAGTAAAAAATAAAAAATCATATCCTTGAATTTTGGCTAATCAAACTCTAGAAGAATGTGAAGAGAAGAAAGATAAAACTATTTTTTGGATGGTTGAATCAATCTTTTTCGCCAATTTGCCTTTGCTTACTTCTTGATTTCTTGAATCTTGCCCCATTCAATTATCTCCTTCAAAGTGGTATTCAGGGTTGTATTTATAGTCTTGTCAAGTCTTGGGTGAGTTTGGGAAGGATTGAGCTAAGAAAAGAGTCCAAAAAAATCAAAATGATCTTGATGCGGTGTCGCAGTGCTGCGACTCTACTTCCAGTGGCCCTGCAGCACCACACATTCATTTATGCTATTTTCCGGACTCTTCGGGGCGTTGTGGCACCTGATTTTCTGAAGAGTACTTTTCCTTTTCTTCCCTTCTTTTGCACCTTTTTGCACAACTTGAATCAACATATCTCACAACATCAAAATACGCATAAATATGTTCTAAACACTCTCAAGAACAACTAATTAACAAGCTGAAGTGATATTAAAAGAATGAGTGAAATATACTCATCAACATATCTCACAACATCAAAATACGCATAAATATGTTCTAAACACTCTCAAGAACAACTAATTAACAAGCTGAAGTGGTATTAAAAGAATGAGTGAAATATACTCATCAACTACAGTTCAAATATTTTGTTACTAAGGGCAAAGAAAGCATCAAAATCCTTCTTTTTACATATATATAAAACTCGAACTTTGGAGACTAATGTTACATATTACGTTCTATTTGGATGCCACATCAGCTATGAAAAGAATCTCACTGCATGCCCAATTGTCATGTGACAAATATATGCCTCAACAGCCAAGGTCTACTAGATCAAAAGAATGCCTCAATAGTAGAGGCTCCCTAGAGCAAGGTGTTCGTGTGAAACCCGCAAGCGTACGGGATCGTTGTACAAGTAATAAGATTTGTGAGTTAAGAGTATCGTTCCCACGATGAATACGGTCTAATCTGTAGTTTAATAGCTACTATTAAATTCGAATTGTGGTCATATCAAAATAGATGATTTTTATGATTTTTATACTAATCCTAAACTAATAAAACAAATAAAGTATTTATATAATACGTGAATGTTTGTATTGGAATCGTAATCCCCCTATTTTCATCTATTTCAATTCTCAATAATTAATCTAGTACATTCATGCATTTTTGACAATCGATAAAGCTAATATGTTAAATGTTCTTTCCCAAGATACACCAACCTATGACTAACACGAGACGATCATATTCCTAGTCCGAATTCATATGAAAGTCATGCATTTGGTTTAGATTATCAATAAGATTGCATGCGTGAAAGAGATTATTCCTAATTCTAACTACACATGTTGATTTTACCGCGTTCTAGACTTATTGTGAGTATTCCTACACTACAACAAGCAACTAACTACTTAATTGGTGATCAAGCAATAAGTAGTGCAATGGGTATGTAAAATCAATCAACCAATAACACAAAAAATCCTAAATTGATATCTTGAATTAAAATGAATGAAAATAGGGTTCAAACATTCATACAATACAATGAAAAACTAGCCTAACATATTTAAAATTAAATTACAAAGGAACAATTGGAAAAGCATCACCCGGAAAGAAGAAATAATGAAGAATTGGAAATTTTCCACATTCTTGATGTGAATCTTGAATTCGGATGAAAAATCTTCAATATCCTATGCAATTTGCCTTGATTTCACGTTGTTAGCCATGTTCTTCGCCTCCAAAATATCTATAATGTAGAGATTTTTAGGTTTAGAGATGTTCCCCTTATGTGTATCCCTCGTTTTCTATTTATAAGAGCCAGAAAATAGGTCAAAATCCCGTTCAATTTGGTTTCCAAAAGAGTTTGAATTGTGAAAGGAAACTAAAGATTCTTATGCGGAAAAGGCCTGTACGCGCGTACCGTTATAAGTGTTGCCCGCGCGCCGTAGAACCAACTGACTCTCGGGTTGGGGGAAATAAGGCCGTGCGCGCGCGCCATGAATTGCCTGCGCGCACGCGCATGTTTGTCTCTGAACAATTTTTGGTATTTTGATCATAACTTTCTCCACACATATCCGATTGAGTTGATTCAAGTTGTGTTAGAAAGATAATTCAAAGATCTACAATTCTTATAGAAATATCAATTTTCCAATTCGAAATATTTCTATGCCAAAATTGCGTCTCAATGTGAGCCTGAAAATCCGAAGCATAAATTTTTCGGCTGGAAGTTAATATGTAATAATACTTGGACTATATTTCATTCCTTTGGCTTCTTTTCTCATCCAATTGATGTCTAACATTCTCAAATATTCATCGCGAGGTTCGACGTAACTTTTGAATATTTTCATTTCAGCCCCCGAACTTTGTATTTGATACAATGAACCCTTTTTTTCTGCTATCTTTGCATTCTTTTCTTCAATTCTTCCTCAAACATTGAATTTTACCTATGCAATAAAATATAACACAAATTAAGCAGTACTTCATCAAAAGAACAGTAAAATATCATCATTTAGGATCTCGAATAAGTGTAGAAACTACACTTATCACAAGGCGCGCGAACTCTAACACTTAGCAAGGAACATAATTGGAGGCCTTGAACATCCTCAGAATAAGAGCTTCAAATGGCCCTGGACATGGACAAAAATTTTACTACAAATTCTAACAAAATCAACCCGAGTTTCAGTGCACTTAATTTTACAATGATAACACGTAAACCAAAATTTAAGTAATTTGGAGCTATAATACAATGTTTGCATGCACATGACCATCATCATACAAAAAATCAGAACAAAATAAATAAATAAATAAAAGGGGTAATATTGTAAATGCACAAGGATGGAGAAACATAAGCCCAGGGCATTACTCATAATAACTTTTGACCTAAATACCCATCTCCCAGGCCATAACCAGCGGCTGTAATTCCCATCTCAACCCTCCCAACGTCCTTTTTGACCTAAATACCCATCTCTCAGAGCATAACCAGCGACTGTAATTCCCATCTCAACCCTCCCAACATCCTCTTCTGCCCCTCCAAATTTCTCTCATTCTTCTACCCTTTTACCCGCGCACTTTCAAATTATTGTTATTTTTCTGGATTTTGATATTCCTTCAAAATAACTGAATAAATATTAGATATTGTTTTCTATTTTTATTTTTGTTTTGATGGGATCTTTTTAGTTGAATTATTGGCGGATTGCTTTGTGTTTTTCCAAGATTCTTCAACTTCGAGTATTTTTGCAGCTGGGTTCGGGCTGGGTACTGTTCTTGACCAGGACTTTATGCGAAAAAAGTGGAATTTTCATTTTTTGACATTTATCAGGTACTCTTTCAGTATATTTTCGATACTTCATCTTGCAAGTTCGATTTTTTTTTTTTTTCCTTTTCTTTGTATTTTGAATTGAAATTCTGGTGGTTATTTGCTTACCTGCTAAATGGGTTTCTTAATTATTGTGTTTTTTGATTGATGGGGTTTGACTTTCTTGAAACATGTGAGTTGTAATTGATTCTAGTTGTTTGTAGAAATTTGTCTTTATACGCTGTGGGGGAGTCTTACTGTTGTAGAAGTATGTGATGCTTGTTATGCTTCTATTTCGTGTGTATTGAACACAGAACATTGTTTGTGTTTGCGGGAAATTGTTGGTTCTATATTGATTTCCACGACAGCATATCAATTAAAGTCATTATGAAAAAGATGTTATTGGCTTCCATAAATCCATTGCTTGCTGTTTATAGAAAATAGCTCTGTTAACTTAAATCAATTGACTTTTGAGGGGAAAAGGGTGATTCCATATTGATTTCCACGCCAGCATAGCAATTGAAGTCATTACGAATTTTTTTTCCCCACTAATGCATTGCTTGCTGCTTGCTGGCTCTATTAATCAGACAGGCAAAGTAAGTATTCATGTTGTTAACTTAAAATGTTTGACTTAATATGTTATATTTGCTGTACGGAGTTCTACTGTTGTAGAAGTACACGACGTTTGTTATGCTTCCGTTTCATGCTTATTGAAATTGTTTGTCTGCAGGGAAAATGGTGGTTCTATAGGCAAAGTAAAATGTTTACCTATACTGTGTGAAGTTCTACTGTTGTAGAAGTTCTTTCTATACTTCTGTTTCATGTGTACTGAAAATTGTACGTGTTTGTGAGAAATGGTTGTTCTACATTAATTTCCACACCAGTATAATAATTAACATCATATGAACAAAATGTTATTTGTTTCCATTAATGCATCGATTGCCATCTGTTAGAGTTCTATTGATTGGCAAAGCATCGCAAATATCAGCGATAACCTAAAAATATTAAACTTAATATGTTATGTTTGCTGTCCAGAGTTTTACTGTTGTAGAAGTCCATGAAGCTTGTTGCTTCTGTTTTGTGTGTATTGAAAAATTATTATGTTTGCAGGAAAATGGTGATTCTATATTGAATTCCACCTGGAGTTTAAGTCATTATGAAAAAGATGTTACTTGCTCCATTAATGCATTGCTTGCTGTTTGTTTGAGTTCTTTTGATTGCAGAGAAAATCAAATGTCCTTGCTAACTTAAAATGTTTGACTTAATATGTTATGTTTTTTGTGCGGAGTTTTACTTTTGCACAAGTACGTGATGCTTATTATGCTTCTATTCGTGTATTGAAAATTATTTGTATTTTAGGGAAACTGTTGGTTCTATATCGATTTCCATGCGGTGTAGCATTTAAAGTCGTTATGAATAAGATGTTGTTTGTTATCATTAATGCATTGCTTGCCACTTGCCTGTTGTTGGGGTTATATTGATTGGTGAAGAAAATATACGTGTTCACTTAAATTGTTTGACCTAATATGTTATGTATGCTGTGTGGAGTTCTACTGTTGTAGAAGTACAGGACTTGTTATGCTTCTATTTCATATATATTGAAATTCTTATTTTCGACTACACGTTCTTCAATAAAATAATATTACACTCAAATCCAAAATCTTTCCTTATTTTTTAACCAACATTACCCGTCAAATCAATGTTCCAAAATGCATTTGAACAAAAAAATGGGGATCAAACAGGCTTTTAATATGTTATGTCTTTGACAATTTTTTACTATAAAATTTGTTAGATTGTTTCCTAATGCTTTGATAATATTACATTGTGAATTAAGGCGATTATTTCAAGCTTGAGAGGAAAATGGTGAACCACGATTTAATGTTTGGACAGAACCACAGTGTATCTCTTAGTCAGAACCAAATTAGTCATAATCACAATGTGGTTATGGCTCAAAACCATGGCTTGGAGATGGGCCAAACTCATGACCACGAAGCAGGTTTGGGGAGGAGCCATGATATGAAGGGCAATGATGATCATGGATATGAACACGAGAGTGGGGTATTGTTGGAGCAGAAGCCTGAAGATGAAGGCCATGCATCTTTACGTACAGAGAGCAATGAGTTAGATATGTCCGAGCACAATGAATTGGTTGCGTCTGGGAACCAGGAACTTGACGAAAACATGGAATTAGCAGTTATCCAGCAGGACTTGGGTATTGAAACGATGCATGATATGAGCGTTCAGCATGGCCCTCTAGTAGTTACTCCCAATCATGTTCTTCAGGCACGTACTCTTGCTGTGAACTCTAATTATGAGCTTCACGTGGGACAAGAATTTCCTGATGTCAGAGCTTGTAGAAGGGCTTTGAGGGACACAGCTATTGCCCTTCACTTTGAAATGCAAACCATAAAATCAGATAAAACTCGCTTTACTGCTAAATGTGCCAATGAGGGATGCCCCTGGCGCATTCACGCTGCGAAGCTTCCTGGTATGCCCACTTTCTCTATCAGGACCATCAATGACAACCATACATGTGGAGGAATCGCTCATCTTGGCCATCAGCAAGCCTCAGTTCAGTGGGTTGCCAATTCTGTAGAGCAACGGCTTCTTGAAAACCCTAATTACAAGCCAAAAGAGATCTTGGAGGAAATTCATCGAGTTCATGGTATTGCTTTGTCATACAAGCAAGCCTGGCGTGGAAAGGAACGTATTATGGCTGCTATGCGTGGATCCTTTGAAGAAGACTATCGTCTCCTCCCACAATACTGTGAGCAAGTAAAACGGACAAACCCAGGAAGTATTGCATCTGTTTATGGAAATCCGAATGACAATTGCTTCCAGCGCCTCTTTATTTCTTTCCAGGCATCCATCTACGGTTTTCTGAATGCTTGTCGTCCACTACTTGGGCTTGACAGGACATTCTTGAAGAGTAAATATCTTGGTACTTTACTTCTGGCTACTGGATTTGATGGGGATGGTGGCCTTTTTCCTTTGGCTTTTGGTGTTGTCGACGAGGAGAATGACGACAACTGGATGTGGTTTCTCTCTGAACTTCATAACCTGCTTGAGGTAAATACAGAGAACATGCCAAGGCTTACAATTTTGTCAGACAGGCAGAAGGGCATCATAGATGGCGTGGAAGCAAATTTCCCCACTGCTTTCCATGGCTTTTGCATGCGTCATTTGAGTGAAAGCTTTCGTAAGGAATTCAACAATACAATGCTGG
The DNA here is from genome assembly GCA_019097785.1 of Fraxinus excelsior. Classification (NCBI taxonomy): domain Eukaryota; kingdom Viridiplantae; phylum Streptophyta; class Magnoliopsida; order Lamiales; family Oleaceae; genus Fraxinus; species Fraxinus excelsior. Next base: position 7,391,672 of record CM032639.1, on the reverse strand, counting down.
TCAACCTTTTTTGGGATGCTGCACATACTCTTACTGTCATTGATTTTGAAGCAAAATTTTTAGAGATTGAAGAGATATCTCAAGATGCTGCATACTGGATTAGGCGAATCCCCCCTCATTTATGGGCTACTGCCTATTTTGAGGGGACAAGGTTTGGACATTTGACGGCTAATATAGTAGAATCTCTGAATGCTTGGATGTTAGAAGCCTCCGGTCTTCCAATAATTCAGATGATGGAATGCATTCGAAGGCAGCTCATGACTTGGTTCAATGAACGTCGTGAGACTAGTATACAGTGGACGTCTATTCTAGTGCCTACAGCTGAGAGGCGCGTTGCAGAGGCCATTGAGCGTGCACGTACCTACCAGGTTCTTCGTGCCAATGAAGCTGAATTTGAGGTAATATCCCATGAGGGGACAAACATTGTTGATATCCGAAATCGCTGCTGTCATTGCCGGGGATGGCAGTTGTATGGTTTACCCTGTGCACATGCTGTTGCAGCTCTACTTTCGTGCAGGCAGAATGTCCATCGATTCACCGAGAGCTGTTTTACTGTTGCTACATATCGGAAGACATACTCGCAAACCATACACCCGATTCCAGATAAAACATCGTGGAATGAGTTAGCTGAGGGAGATCCAAATGTTAGCAAAGCTGCCAAGATTGTTGTTAATCCACCTAAATCACTGCGTCCACCAGGCCGACCAAGGAAGAAGCGAGTTAGAGCAGCAGAAGATCATGGTCGTATGAAGAGAGTTGTACATTGTAGTCGTTGCAATCAGACAGGCCATTTCAGGACAACATGTGCAGCACCAATCTGAGTCCTCATTCTAGCAATATACAGTGTATTAAAGGGAGAGTAGGCCTTTCGTCTGTGCAGAGGTTTTCTTAGGATCTATTTATTATATACAGATTTCATGTTAGTTGAGGTTGCAAGTCAGTAGTATAATTCTTGTCCATGACATCATGCTATTAGGCTTATGATAAGTTGCATCCTGTATTTGGCTTGATAATGCAATAATGGATTATTAACCTCATGGTTTTCCCCCCAATAATTCCTAGATTTCTTAGTGAGATTATTATTATTATTATTTTTAAAGTATTTCCTATTTCTTCGGCAAGGGGGGTGGTACAAAATACAGAACAACGAAATGAAATGAACCTGGAAATGCCTTGTTCAGAGTGAAAAGTTTCATTACTGACTAAACTTTGTATATTGTTACGTTATAGTCACTCTACTTCGAATTGCTTATGAATGGTCATTGAACTTGCACAAAATTCTCTTCATCCATCATTTCCAGGTAACTGTTTGAATATTTGCTTATGTGGCATGATGGAATCCACAGTGTGAAATTAACGGCGTTGCTTTCATCTATGTGGCTGCCTCATAAGAAAATCGTTTGTTGCAGCACCTGACTTTTGTTCCTTGAAGGCAAAACCAGATCCCTATCAGCAAATCAGGAGCCCTATCATAAAAAATCCCAATTCCACGAACCCTAACATTGCAAATCAGGAAATCATCTCCTCCAATTTCCACTGAACATAATCTGTTGAAGTAATACTGAATTTTGCTGTGTATCAACGAGGTCTTCCGCCTTATGCAACCTCAAGTGAAAGGATCGAAGCAACTGCCGGGTATATGTCCTACTCTGAGGCATTCAATATGAATGCTTTCATGAAGTTCTTGCTCAACTCGTGTGACAGATATTCACCAGATTGCATCATTTTCTTTACTTCAAGGACAGATGGGCTAGTGAATTTTTTATGATTTGTATCATTTACATATATTAAAATTTGTCATAGATGCTGAGAATTTGGTTTCATATTATTATACATAAATTGTTATGGTAAAGTTTCACTTTTCTTTCTCAAGTCTTACTGGATGTTAACATTCTGGCTTCATTGTGATATTTTAGTCGGTATAATATATATTATTCATGTCTTTCAAGGTAAGAAGCAACTGCCGGGTATATATTTTGGTGGAATCTTTGATGTTGAATCGCTTGTAGAGGTTACTTCAACAGGTTGCTAGCAAACATGCTATGGAAATTTGACTGAAGGTAATCCCATATTGAAGGCTGTGAAACCTTCCCCTGATTTGATCGTGAACATAACTATCCGCAAGGGAAAAGAGCTACAGACGGGAAAGGAAAGGGAACAAATCCATGCATTAGAAGATCCAACAAAGTAACCCAGTAAAAGATTTATGTTGTAGTTGTCAAACTCCACTTTTATGTAATCGACACCAAACTTGTCGTAATTTAAGTTATTGTAGGTTGATTGCATTGAAAATTGGTGTACATTTATCGTCTTGGCTATGAATTGAAGTTTTGCTTGATACGTTTGTAATCAACTTTAGTTTGCCGGATTACATTACCATACTGCATGTCATTTTCCAAGCTTTTGAACTTCCTGTACATTTATTTTTGCATTGTTGGTGGTGTTATGGCCCTGCCTTTGCTTGCTTAGAGTGGGTTGGGGATTAGTGTGCTTGAGGACACACCAGCATCTTTAATCTTGATGGGGTACATTGATTTCTTGATGCCCTCGTACACTCTGCGTTTATATACATTGTTTGTATAGAGATCATGAAGAGGACAAACAAGTTTAAATACTGGAATCATTTGCTATCCCAAATGTGGAACCGTTTTCTTCAATCGACAGCTTAGAAACTATACAAGAGAAAACCAAGCAGCAAAAATTTGGACACAAACGCCATGACAGAAGTACAAGAATATATTTTCCTTCACATGTATTATTTGCAAAAAGTCGTACATTTCATAAGCATATTAGCCCAAAAAATCACAAATTTTAAGACAATATTAGCCCAAAAAACTGTTAGTAGACAAAAAAGGTAAGATAATAGTAGCCCAAAAAACTGTCATTTACTCCGGTCTTTACTCTGCCCTTCACGCAGGTTTTTGGTCGATGATCCTTTCCCTCTGGCGGCTAGTGATCATGATTTTTCCTATTCATTCACCTCAACAGAAGTGTCCTCGGAAGTTTCTTGAAATTCCTTGTTGGTCTCAGAATCGAAGTTTCACAACAAAACCAAGAAACCATAGAAAAATTGCAGAATTGAAAAAGAACACAAAGGAATTTTCGCCCCTTTGGGCCCGGATGTTCAGCTTAAAGCCTACTCACCTGTTGAGCATCCACTACGTAGATATAGCTCGAATCCACTAAGAATTACAAAGTTTAGTACAACAAATGTATGAAGAAATCGATTTCTTCACTAAGTTTCCCTCTAGCTTCTCATATACAAGTATTCACTCCACTATACTAGTGTATACACAATACACTCAAGAATATCACTAAGATATTACAAAGATCATAACCAAAAGATCTCAAGAGCTGAAACAGAGTGAAAACGCTCGAGAGAGAAGAACAAGAGAAAACCCTAGAATGTGAAGAATCACTCAATTGAAGAGTCCAGAGAATAATGTTATAAAAGTAACCCCAAATTACTCCATCCAAAAGGTCCAAGATATGACAAGTGTAAAGCCAAGATTACACCATTAAATAAAATAGCAAACCGATGGCCCAAACAACACAGCAAATGCCCAACACAAAAATAGAGAGGCAGCCCAAACCAACAATCTCCACCTTGCCGAACTATTCTGAGTATTCTTTTTGTGGATTCAAACTCAATTTACTAGTTTCATTTGCTCTAACACACATGTAAAAGGAAAAACAATCAGATTTGGGTAAAACTAAAAACTAAAGTAACTGTAAAACTTAATAGAATTAATTACATTTAGACCATATTCAACATTTTCAAACAGTTTCTAAATTTATTCAAAGGTAAAACCTTAGTGCCAAAGTCAGCATGATTGAATTCAGTGGGACTCTTGATTAAACTAATCAAACCCTTTTGGGACATATTTCTTACAAAATGAAATTTAATGTCAACATGTTTGGTCTTATCATGAATAACAGGATTTCTACTTAAGTGAATAACACTTTAGTTGTCAGTATATATCCTAACCACTCCATTTACAAAACCAAACTCATTTAAAAGACCTCTTAATCACATACCTTCTTTAACAGCATCACAAGCCGCAATATATTCAGCTTCTGTAGAAGAGAGCGCAGCAATTTTTTGTAATTGTGATTTCCAACTAACACGGCAATCACAAAGAGTAAAAACATAAGATGTAGATCTTCTTTTATCTAAATCACCTGCAAAGTCAGAATATATATATATCCCTTTAAAGTAACACTTTCATTACATCTTTGAAACTTTAAGACCAAATCAGTTGAACCCTTTAAATACCTTATTATCCATTTAATAGCCAACCAATGTGTTTCACCAAAATTAGCCTTAACTCTACTAAGAATACTTATTCCATGTGCTAGGTCAGGTCTGGTGCATATCACAAGGTACATAATAGAGCCAACAACATTAGCATAAGGTATTTTACACATTCTATCATGTTCATCAACAATTTTAGGTGATTGCTCACTAGAAAGTTTAAAATGGTTTGTAATAGGCAGAGTTAGAGATTTGCATTCAGTCATAGCAAACTTTTCAAGTACTTTCTTCACATAAGAATTTTGATTTATATACAAAACACAATTTTTCCATCTCTTTTGATTTTCATTCCTAAAATTTTTTGAGCTTGCCCTAGATCTTTAATTTCAAATTCAGTTTTAAGCTTATCTTTAACACAATCAATTTCAGATATGTTTTGACAAGCAAGAAACATATCATCAACATATAACAATAGATAAACAGATTCAGGTCCTCCTGACCCTTTGAAGAAAAAACAGGAATCAAAATTACTTTTAGAGAATCCCAAGTTCTGAACATAAGAGTAGAATATTTTATACCATTGTATTGGAGCCTATTTTAGGCCATAAAGAGATTTCTTTAACAAATAAACATGTTCAGATTTCAATTCAAAACCTTTTAGCTCATGCATATAAATGGTTTCTTCAAGATCACAATTTAAGAAAGCAGTCTTAACATCAAGCTGGTTTAATTCCCAGTTAAAGTGAGCTGTTAAGGCAAGTAAGATTCTGATTGATGTATACTTTGTAGCAGGTGAAAAAACTTCATTGTAGTCAATACCCTATTTTGTGTAATACCTTTTGCTACAAGTCTGACTTTATATCTTTTTCCCAAGGTATTGGCTTCATCTTCTTTAATTTTATAAACCCATTTACAGTCAACAATCTTTTGATGCTTATGTTTATCAACAAGGACCTATGTCTTGTTTTTAAGTAAAGAATCCATTTCTTCTTGCATGGCTTCCAGCCAAAGTTTAGAATCTTTGCTGTTAATAGCCTCTTCAAATGTTACAGGTTCAGAATTAACATATTCCAATTCAGAATGGAAAGTAACAAATTCATCATTGTTAATTCTAGTGGAGGATATCCTATTTCTTCTACCCATATCCTTGACCAATTGGTAATTTTCTATAGAAGTATCTTGAAAAATTTCTTCAGTTTTAGATTCATTTTGAGACTAATCGGTTTCAAATTGAGTAGACTCCACCTCAATCAAATTTTCAAGTTCAGTTTAACATTGTTCTTGATTTTTGAGCACTGTTTCTTTAACAAAGGTAGGATGTTCAATGTTCTGACTTGAAGAGGATTTACAGGGAAATTGACTCTCATAAAAAACAACATTTCTACCGATAATGGACTTTATAACCATTTTTCTCTCTCACCCAAAGTCTATAACCCTTAGTTTCTTCTCTATAACCCAGAAAAACACATTTTTAAGACATGTGGTTCTAGTTTGCCTGCATCTTGATGAACATAAACAACACAACCAAAAATCCTAAGTTTGAAATAGTTTGGAGACTCTCCAAACCATAAGTGTTCATGGATTTGAAAATCAATAGCACTTGAAGGAATTCTATTTATCAGATAAGTAGCAGTTTTTAGGGCTTCTCCTCAAAATTTTTTTGTAAGACTAGAACTGAGTAACATACATCTCACATTTCCCAATAAAGTTCTATTCATTTTCTCAGCAATACCATTTTGTTGAGGAGTGTATGTTACAGTTCTGTCTTAAAATCCCACATTATTTACAAAAGGAATCAAATTCATGATTACAAAATTTCAAACCATTATCTGTTCTAAATGTTTTTACCTTTTATTAGTTTGATTTTCAATCATAAATTTCCATTGCTTGAAATTTTGAAAAGTATCAAATTTATTCAAAAGAAAAATTCAAATTTTTCTTGAAAAATCATCCACAATCAATAAGTAAAATTTGAAGCCACTTAAGGTATTTACAGAAGCAGGCCCCTACAGGTCTGCATGTAAATACTCAAGAATAAAAGTAGATTTGTGAATTCCAATTTTAAGAGGTAGTTTATTTTGTTTTCCAAGAACACAATCTTCACAAAATTTAAGACTTTCAATGTTATCATTTCCAAAACATTTCAGTTTATTCAAAATCATCAATCCCTTTTCACTAATATGACCTAGTCTCCTATCCCAAATAAAAGCTTTATCAACACGAGTCTTCACAGCTGCAGAGCTGTTGCCAACTAGAGGTTCAACTTGTAGTATGAAGATCCCATTGGATCTAGGATAAGAAATAACCTATTTTGAGTTAAGATTTATTTTGGTAAGACTTTTATGAATTTTTATCTCATATTCATCATCCAATTGCACCAAAGAGATCAAGTTTCTTTGAAGATTAGCAACATATCTTGTCTGAAGTGGTTCAAGGATTTGATTATTGTCCAGTAAGAGTTTAAGGTTACCAATCCCTTTAATTTAACAGGTCATATTATTTCCCATTTGAACTTGACCACCACTAAGATCATTAAAGCCAATAAACCACTCTTTAACATGACACATATGGAAAGAACATCCAGAGTCAAGGATCCATTCATTTAGTTGATGCAACAAGGACAACACCTTGTATTTCATGATTTGCGAGGTTAGGGTTTGTGGACTGGGATTTTTGATGTTAGGGCCCCTGATTTGTTGTTAGGGATCGTGGTTTTACCTTCAAGGAAGGAAATTTGGGTTTTACAAAAACAATTTTCGTACGTGGCATCCACGTAGACAAAAATGACATCGTCCATTTCACACACCGGATTCCGTCATGCCATGTAAGCAAAAATTCAAACGGTTATTTGGGAGTGATGGATGGAGATAATTTTATTAAGTTCAGTGACTATTCATGAGCAACTTAAAGTTAGAGTGACTATGACATGACAATATACAAAGTTCAGTGACTAATGAAACTTTTTACTCGCCTTGTTCATGCAAAAACCTTTGTGAAGATCAGGTTGTCTGGCTTATCCATTTGAGTGGATGCAAATCCGAATTCTGATGCATTAGAAATTTTTTTTTTTTTTTTTCATTTGTTAGTATGTATGTAATGTTTCAAGTGTATTTTATTTGTACCTTTTATAAGTTATGGGATTTTATTTGCAATTTTTCTCTTATTATTATTATTTTTTGTTTTACTCTTTCCTTTATTTATTTATTTGTTTATATAAAGGAAAGGACAAATCCATCATTGGCGAGTTTTGCTACATGATTGAAAGGTTGTGGATAGATTATGCTCAAAAAGGTTGAGGGTAGAATTGTTACATTTTGCAAAAGTTGGGGATGAAAAGTACAATTTTCCATATATAATTTACCCATAAAAAATGCATTCCAGGCGTCAAAACTAACGGCGCTTCAAATGGAATTCATTGAAAATTACCAATTGTGTCAAGAATGCAAAGATTTGGGATCATCTACGCTAATCCGCCTTTCTAAACTGTGAATTTCATCTTCAAGATGGTTCACCATTGAGTGGTTTACTTTTTTTTTTTCCATCACGAATTAATAAAAACGAGTAGCGTAATGTTTTTCTTTTTATCATCCCAGAATTCCACTCTAAAATTATGTCCTTCTTTGATAGGGAGTAAAATCTAAATTTTAATCCAAGTCAAAATCAACAATTAATTTTAACCACATTTCATATTTCATCAACTCTTATTAAAATATACTAAAATCCGATTTTAATCTCACCTAATAGAAGCTATAATGTATTCATTTTAGAAAACGAAAAATATTTCCCTCGTTTCAATGAGATTTTGCAAGAACTCCAGGAGCTCCACCTTTGTCAATAACTCAAGGTTCCATAACAGAATCATGTGGACATATGCAGCAAGTACATGTTTGATAAGGTAAGTTACAAAATAATAAACATTAGTAAAAGAAAAACAAGATTTGAAACGTACTATCTAATTCAGTCTAATACTGCATATCAGTCATGCGCTAATAACATCATAAGCTATATATACGAGTAATATATGAAGATTAACAAGTTCTTGCAGTGCATGGAGACTAGTTTATACTACTGACAGCCTCACAATTTGAAAACAACAGCAGTAACCAATTGGCCATACAAGATGTAAATTTAATGTTTTGTTCACAAGTTTCCTGAAAGGAAAAATATAATACTGCATACTCGTAGAAGGATGACTTTGTTCGTCGCCAGTCACCAATTAACTCTCATAGCCTCACACTATTGTTATATGTTGTTCAAATATTGGTAAATGAGAATTGATCAAATGTGATTGAAAAGAGATTAAAAATTGGAAAGGGGAGAATAAAACCTTTTTTGGCGCCTTCAAGGTCGCATTGGCCATTATGGCTTGCGATCACATAGCGACCATCAGGAAATAAAAGGCAAAAAATGTTATAACTATGCGACCACATAGTTATAGCCCATACGGTCGCATAGTACTAAAATTTGGCCGTTGTATAGATTTTTTCAAATTTGTTTTGGCACCTTTTCATCCTCTTTTACCAATCTTTGTGAAAAGTTGGCACCCATACGAAAGTGTATGAATGAATTCTATAAATAGGAATAGAATTCATGGTTCATATATATCTTTTTCTCATTTTATCCTTTAAATTCTCATCCCAAAACTCACTCAAAATCTACTTAGAATTATTTCATTTTACTCTTTTTTGTTTCTTATTTCCGGGTTTCAAAAGTGCTATTTGCAATTCGGTTCTTGACTTGAATGGTCCTTTAATATTCTCATTATCGAGAGGACGCAAATAAAGCTTTTAGGATAGCATTCTTTGCGATTCAAGTCTTCTTCATTTCTTCACTTTCGAGTTTTGTATTTATTCCTTATTTGGAGACTTTGTTATCTACTTCGACGGAAATATCTCAACAATCTAAAAGCTTTATTTTTGTGCAATGGCAACCGAATGAGATACAACCATGGCAACAATCAAACTTATGAATCAAGACTTGGTGAGGCTAGACCGTTTGATGGATCAAATTTTACAAGGTGGCAAGACAAGATTAAATTCTTGTTAACGGTGCTCAAAATCTTCTACATTCTTGATCCAAACATGGAAGATATACCTGAACTATCCGACAAAGACACCGAACAAACAAGGGTGGACCAGAAGAAGCGTGAAGAAGATGGACTTATATGTCGTAGCCATATTTTGAATGCATTATCGGATCGTCTTTATGACTCATACACCAACACAACATCTGCAAAAGAAATTTGGTATGCACTTGAGAACAAGTACAAGGCTGAAGAAGAATGTACTAAAAAGTTTTTAATTTCTAAGTACTTTGATTTCAAATTTTTAGACAACATTCCCCTATTGCCTCAAGTACATGATTTGCAAGTCATTGTCAATAAATTGAAAGCAGTAAAGATAGAACTTTCGGAATCATTCCAAGAAAGAGCAGTTATTGTTAAATTTCATTCTACTTGGAGAGGATATAGGAAGAAACTTCTTCACAACTCCGAAGACATTTCATTGGAGCAAATTCAAAAACATCTCCGAATTGAGGAAGAGTCAAAGGTCAGAGATGTGAATGCAAATTCTCGTGTTGGCACTTCAAAAGCCAACACAGTGAAGAACAACAACAAAGTCATTAAAGTAAACAAAAGAAAGTTTACTAAAGACGACAACAAATTAAAAAAAAAAGCCCAAGGGAGAATGCTTTGTATGTGGAAAAATCGGCCACTTTGAGAAAAAATGCCAACATAGAAAACAAAGAAAAATTGGAGGTAATGCGAATTCCGTTGACAAGGATGAAATAGTTGCTATTATAAGTGAAGTAAATACCGTCAAAGGAAAAATTCCGAGATGGTGGTATGACACATGCTCCACCATTTATGTTTGCTACGACAAGTCTCTTTACAAGACATATCAAGATATTGATGATGGTCAACAAACTCAAATGGGAAATGAACGTTGTTCAAAAGTCATAGGCAAAGGGAATATTGAATTAAAATTCACATTCGAAAAAAGTCGTAACTCTTACTAATGTTTTACATGTACCAGATATGAATAGAAACCTTGTAAGTGGGAGTTTGTTGGGGAAATCGGGGATTAAAAATGTTTATAAGTTGGGAAAACTTGTATTATCCCACAATGATTTCTTTGTTGGAAAATGTTATACTAATGGAATGGTCAAGTTATATACTATTGACAATATTAATACAATGACTTCTTCTTACTTTGTTTGTACTTTAAATCTATGGCATGATAGATTAGGGCATATAGGATATTCTACTTTGCATAGAATGGTTAAATGTGGAATGATATCATGTGAATTAACTAAAAATTATAAGTGTAAAATTTGTGCTGAATAAAAAAATGATTAAAAATTATTTTCAAAGTGTAGAGAGATCATCTAAATTACTTGATTTAGTTCAAACCGATATATGTGAACTTAATGGCATGTTAACAAGATGATGTAATAAATATTTCATAACTTTTATTGATGATTATTCTATATTTTGTTATAAGTATTTAATGAAACATAGAGATGAGGTCATATGTTTAAAGTATATAAAAATGAAGCAGAAAATCAAAAGAATAAAATGATTAAAATTCTTAGAAGTGATAGAGATGATGAGTATCTTTCTAGAGAATTTGACATCTTTTGTGAAGAGCATGACATAATATATCAATGTAGTGCACCTAGAACACTAGAACAAAATGGTTTAGCGGAAAGGAAAAATAGAACCATAGTTGAAATGGTAAACTTTATGTTAACAAGGCCTAAATTGCCTAATAATGTATGGAGAGAGGCATTACTTGCTACATGTTTAAAATAAATAGTTTAAATTATAATTTATAAACTACCTCATATACCCTTATTCAACAAAACTAAATGAGTAGAAACGTCAACCATACGTTTAAAACGATCAAATGCCGTTTTGGGTCACATGTCTCGATTTCACTCAAAAATTAGCTTATCATAGTTTGAAACATGTTAGTAGACTTGTACGTGTTGAATTAACTAATTTATTGAGTATCTTATGTGGACACGAGGGAGCATAAAGTGAAACGAATATAAAATTTGTTAAAACGGGATATCTATTTCACTCTGAAACTAGTAAAACAATGTTTGAAACATCATACATGACTCGTACACATTGAACGACTACACGTGCTATGTTTTTGGATGTCGTACTTGCTACTTAGTTTTTCTTTATTGTCAAGTACAATGTAGTTTATTACTATAGAGTGACTCACTATCGTATGAATAAATGTATCCATGGACGTAGCCAGGATTTCAATCTTGAGGGGGCGAAAATACCGGGGGGTGGACCCGAAATTTTTTTTTAACTAAGAGGATTGAAAACGACGATTTTGAGTACCAAAATAGGCCAATTGATTGACTGCCAAAAAGACAATCAGTTTATCGATACAAAAATAATATGTCCATTTATGTATCTAACATTATACAAATTGAAAACATGAACGTTAGATGGACATAAAAAAGATAAAAAGTAAGCTGCATATCTATATAACAGATGGTAGAGATGACTTGGACATCTGAAATTAGTCATTCCGTAAGGATTTTTAATTAGGCCGGCTTGGGAATTGGGTTTTCATTAGTTGGGCCTGGGAATTGGGAACTTAGCTTTTAAATTGGATTTGGGCCATTTATTTATTCAAGTAACTATTGGATCTTTTGTTTAGATCTAAGATTTTTGTATGGTTGAATTTTAAAGGGTAAGTTATTAGGTCAATATTTATTAGTGGAAAAAAATTCAAAATTTTGCGGGGACATGTCAAAAAAATTTTGCAGAGGGGGAGAGGGTGAAACTGAAAAATACGGGCATGAATGAATCGAAACGAATACTAAATGAGTAGAAACGTCAGCCATACGTTTAAAACGACTAGATTCCGTTTTGGGTCATGGAGTATCGATTCACTCTGAAATTAGTAAAAGATGCTTTGAAACATCATACATGACTTGTACACACTAAACGACTACACGTGCTATGTTTTCGATACACACTTACTACTTACGTTTTTCTTTATTGCCAAGTATAGTGTAGTTTCCTATCAGATTATGGATTGACTCATTATAGTTTGAAAAAATGTGTCGACCGCAACGTCAAAATATAGATAAAACTTTCATCCTTAAGCATTCATGTGGTTATAGACGCGAATGAATCGAAACGAATACTAAATGAGTAAAAACGTCAGATATGTGTTTAAAACGATCATATGCCATTTTGGTTTGCACAAACAGTGATGCTATTATAGTTATCAAAAATCTTATCAAAATAGCTATCAAAATTTATAAAAAAATCATCACAATTTCAAGATTAAATTCAACAATTAACATTCATTCATCCATAACAAACGTGAATGAATAGAACTGAACACTAAATGAGTAAAAACGTCAACCATACATTTAAAACGATCAGATTCCATTTTAGGTTGCAGGGTGCAATTTCATTCAAAAACTAGCCGATCGTAGTTTGAAACATCTTAGAAGACTTGTACATGTTGAATTAACTAGTTTGTTGAGAATATAATGAAATTTGTATTACTTACCTTTATTCGTAGTAAAGTAGAGTGTAAGTTACTTACAGAACAATAGAGTTGGTCACTATCGGATGAACTTTGTATCTAATTCGCCATTCATTTATGATAAAAATTTGAATTTGTTAATTTTTATATAAATATATGTGAATATAAAGTGAAATGAACACAAAATTAGTTGAAATGACAACTAGTCATTTACAATGTCAGCATGTCATTTTGGGTCATAGAGTCTCAATTTCACTTTAAAATTGTTCGATCATATTTTTTAACATCTTAAAAAACTTATATAAATTAAATAAACTATCTTTTTGAATATCTTATCTATAATTGAAATATAATAAAATTTAGGATATTTACCTTCATTCGTATGAAGAATAGTATAGTTTACTCATGGAACAATGTTGTTGAGTTGAAGCGGACATTAAATGAGTAGAAACGTCAACCATACGTTTAAAACGATCATATTTCGTTTTGGGTCACGATGTCTCGATTTCACCCAAAAACTAGTGGATCGTAGTTTGAAATATCTTAGTAGACTTGTACATGTTGAATTAACTAGTTTATTGAGTATCTTATGTGGATAAGCAGGAATATAAAGTGAAACGAATACGAAATTTGTTAAAATGGTACTTAGTCGTTTAAAAAGGCATGTTGAATAATTACATGTTTTTTCTCTTTTGCCCTATACCCTAAAATCTAAACCATATACCCTAAAACTTAAACCCTAAATGGTAACCTTCCTTTTAAAATGATTAGATACCGTTTGAGGTCACGGTGTATCGATTTCACTTCGAAACTAGTAAAAATGTGTTTGAAACTAGGGGTGTCCAAAATATCCGAACCGAACCGAACCCGAACCGAACCGAGCGGTTCTTCATAAGTTAAAGACCCGAATGGGTACCCGAATCGAGAACTGAAAGGTTTGGGTCGGGTCTTGGGTCTCGACCAAGAACCGAAGAACCGAATGAGACCCGAAACTAAATAAATTTTTTATATTTTTTTATTGAATTAATTAAATTATTTTATTTTTTCTAACATTTTACATTGGTGGGAAGATTAATAAATCAAGATTTGAATTTTTATCTGAGGTTGCAAGGGATGTTCCTGTCATTCCTGTATCTACAGTTGCTTCTGAGTCAGCTTTAGTACTGGAGGACGCATTCTTGATCCATTTAGGAGTTCTTTAACTCCTAAAACAGTTGAAACCTTAATTTGTACACAAAACTGGCTAAGAAAATATTCTAGACTCTTGAAAGTTTCTCAAGATGGAATTTGCATTGAAGAAACAGAGTTCTATGAGGGCATTGAGACATGTAATAGATATATATTATATATTTTTTTTATCAAATCTTATTAGTTGAATATTTTTTAGTTTATTTGTTTGTTAATTGTGCTTTTTCAATTCTTGTAGAGTTTTTTTGCCATGGCAAGTCAAGCAGTAGCAGTTGATGATTATATCAAATAGTTGGTAAGTATTAATATCTACTTTTTGGTATTTGTATGCATTGAATTAATGTTATTCGACAACTAGTTATTTTTATATTTTTGAATTTGGTTATGTTAATTTGTAAAAGTTACAAATGAAATGTCATTAGTTATATTTATATAGTGTTGCTGTAAATGTTAAAAAATTTAATTATGGTACGGAACCGAACCGAACCGAACGAAACCGAACCCGAACGATTCCATAATAATATTTGGACCCGATGGGTCCATTTATTAAATACCCGAAAATTCTGGAACCGAGCAGAACCGAACCGAACCGAACCGACCCACGGACACCCCTATTTGAAACATCATACATGACTCGTACACATTGAACGGCTACACGTGCTGTGTATTGGATACCATACTTTCTACTTACGTTTTTCTTTATTGTCAAACATAAACTTTCACGTGGTTATAGACGTGAATGAACCGAAACAAATACGAAATGAGTAAAAACACCATCTATACATTTAAAATGACCAGATGCCGTTTTGGGTCACGGTATATCAATTTCACTCCGAAACTAGTAAAAATGTGTTTGAAACATCATACGTGACTCGTATAGATTGAACGACTACACGTTCTGTGTATTGGATATCATACTTGCTACTTTCGTTTTTCTTTATTGTCAAGCGTAGTGTAGTTTACTATCGGATTATGAAATGACTTACTATAGTTTGAATAAATGTGTCAACCGTAACGTCGAAATGTAGTTAAAACTTTCATCCATAAACTTTCATCCATAAACTTCACATGGTTACGGTCGTGAATGAACTGAAACAAATACTAAATGAGTAAAAACGTCATTTATACATTTAAAACGATCAGATGCCGTTTTGGGTCACTGGGTATTGATTTCACTCAGAAACTAGTAAAATTGTGTTTGAAACATCATATATGACTCGTACACATTGAACGACTACACGTGCTATGTTTTGGATACCATATTTGCTACTAACGTTTTCTTTATTGTCAAGTGCAGTGCAATTACATAGTGTTGATCATTATTGGATGAACTTTGTATCTAAATTGTTGTTCAAATATGACAAGAATTTGAATTCGTTTAACTTTTATATGAGTATAAGTGAATATAAAGTGAAACGAATACAAAATTTGTTAAAACGATACTTAGTCGTTTAAAAATGCATGTTGAATAATCACATATTTTTCTCTTTTGCCATATACCATAAAATCTAAACCGTAAACCCTAAAACCTAAACCCTAAATGACAACCCTCCGTTTAAAATGATAAGATGCCGTTTGGGATCACGAGGTATCGATTTCACTCCAAAACTAGTAAAACGGTGTTTGAAACATCATACATGACTCATACACATTGAATGACTACATGTGCTATGTTTTGACTATCAAACTTGCCATTGTAATTTGAACTTTGTGTGGACTGTGATGTCTAAACTAGTTAAAACTTTCGTTCTTACAATTTCATGTGAAAACGAGCGAGGATGAAGTGAAACGAACACGAAATTAGCAAAAATGGTATACATACGTTTAAAATGACTACATGCCATTTTGGGTCACGAGCTCTCGATTTTTCTTCGAAACTAGTAAAATAATGTTTGGAACATCATAGATAAGTTGTACATATTAAACGATTGCACATGCTATGTTTTGTATACATTTTCCTTGGTTGTCAAGTGTAGTGTAATCTTCAAACGGATGTATGATGTGACTCACTATAGTTTGAACTTTTTGTGGACGATGACGTCTAAATCTAGTTAAAACTTTCATTCTTACACTTTCATGTGAAAACGAGTGAGAATGGAGCGAAACGAACACGAAATTAGCAAAAATGATATACGTATGTTTAAAATGACTACATGCCATGTTGAGTCACGTATTCTCGATGTTTCTTCGAAATTAGTAAAAACAATGTTTAGAATATCATAGATAAGTTATATATATTGAACGATTACACATGCTATATTTTCTATACCATACTTGTTTTATTTACTTTATTTCGTAGTTAAGTCCAATACAACTTGTTGACGTTGAAAAATGTATAGACAAAATTCAAGCCAACTTAAAGAACGAACACAAATTCAAGTGGATATTAATCAAAAGGGTTGCAAGATGGTTAGTACAATAATCTTTTTCTCTAATTATAGAGGATATTTGAAATATGAGAGAATTGTAAGAAGTTTGTATTTTTTTCTTAGAATCTCCCTCCCTTCCCCCCCTTCTTCTTTTTTACTTCAATGACTTTATATAGGAGACATATGCATGCATGTAGTACCCCTATCTTGTCAATCTTGATACTAAGCTGAATAAGTTCATATGTTGGTGCAACATGATTGGTGGTCGAGTTCAAATCTGTCAGTTGATCATGAGTTACTGATACAAGTGGTCCCTAGCAATTAAAGCATTACTTAGGGAGAGAAACTAAGATTTTTGATTGGAAGATAATGTGGGCGCTGACGTGAGATCTTTACACATGCATCTGTCTTATTGGTAGCTTGTATATTCTGTCAGTGATTCTCAATCATTATTCACTATTACGCCTTGAAGGACTACACAAACTTCTTGGATAAGTCTCTCGAGATCCGAGCTAAACTCACACGTCCGAGCTCGCATTATCATCCCTTCATTGGATACAGTAATCCGAACTAAGTGACATCGGAGGTCGGTGTCAACACAACTTACTCACGGAACAGTGGTGTTGGTTATTATCGAGTGAACTTTATGCCTATAAACAGGTCCAAACATAATGAAAACTTCCATTCGTTCATTTTCATGTGCATACAAGTGAAAATAAAGTAAAGCAGATACGAAATTAGTTGAAACGACACCCAATCGTTTAAAACAGCAGCATATCATTTTAGATTATATGATCTCGATTTCACTCCAAAATGAGTCAATCATATATTAGAACATCATGTAAGATTTATATAAGTTAAACAATATACTTTATTAAGTATCTTATCTCATAATTGGAGTTTAAATTATTTATTTTTTTAACGACATCATGTTGTTCTGCATAGCGGGGCCTTGATTTCACTACAAAATGAGTTGACCAGACTTGGAAAACTTCCACTCTTTCATTTTAATGTGCATACGAGTGAATACAGTGAAATTGATACAAAATTAGTTGAAACGACACATAATCATTTAAAACGGCATCATGTCATTTTAGATTATAGGGTCTCAATTTCACTATAAATGTAGTGAAAAATTATATACGTTAGTTAAAATGTCACCAAACCGTTTATAAATACAACATGCCGTTTTGGATCAGGGACTCTCGGTTTCACTCAAAATATTGTTAAAACTTGTTTTCATTCATTTTTATGTGGATATGAGAAAACATAAATTGATACGAACATAAAATTAGTTAAAACGGCATTCAGACATTTAAAACGGCAGTATGCAATTTTACTGCTGGTTTTAAATTGCGTATGGAAAAAGAAGAATAAAAGTGGGGATTTATGTTTGGAGGATTTGGTAAATTTTTGTTTCAAATTGAATATTTTAGATATTTCAAATGAAGGGTCTTTAAGACTTTTAACACATAATGATATAGAATAAAGGCTAGTTAACCAAAAAGTATTAAGATGGTCTATTTTACCAAATATCATTGTTGACTAGGCTTTTTAACCAAATCCCCCTTTCAATTATAGTAATTCTGACTTATGGGCAATCACTCAAAGAAGAGAAGATATATAAGTGCAAAATTTAGCAGAAATCTTCGGATTTCAATGTCTATGTGGGAATAGTTCAATGTTGAAAACATGATGGATCGACATGATTCCAAGTAGAAGGTTTCTCGGATGCAAACATTACTAGAAAGTTGGTTGTATAAAAATTGATTCCAACTTTCTTTTAAGTTCTACTCTAATGAACCCAAAATCTTTTATTGTATGGCATAGGTCATGAGTGATGATGCTAATTGTCGTGTTAGGATATTGTGTAACAATATTGCTATTTGTACAAAGGTGGGTTAGATGGCCAGTTGACAAAGTGACGTGAACGGTTGAGCTGAAATGAGTTTGGATGGTTGTGATTTTAAACAAAGAAAAGAGAACCTAGCATATCCAGAAATTAGGGCGCCAAAATGGGTTTCAGAATACTTTATGACAGATCCTTAGCCATGAAAATCCAACATTATTGACCAAAATAGGGAAATCCGGCATGTTTCGTATAAGAACCTAGCATTTTCCCCAAAAAATTGTAAAGTAAAAATCCAACATTTAAGGTAGCGAGAAACCTAGCATCGCCGTGTCCGACTCGCACCACCAATCCAGCCCATATTCTCCATCTCCAAAACCATAGCTCGGTCATTACATAGAAGGTATGATTGATTTTGTTCTGTAGGTTGGAATTCTTTTTTTTAGTTAAGTTGAAATTTTTGCGGTTCAGTACAATATCATGCATCTACTTACCTTAATCGAAGCATTGTAGAAGATATTTTGGAAATCTTATTGGATAATTGGATTTTTGCACTGATTAATTCAATGATGAACTATAAGAAATTCTGAACACTATTTAAATTGATCTATTTTTTTTCCCGAATTACAAAATTTCTTTTTTTTTATTAGTTTATTCATTTGTTAATTTTAATTAACCGAAAAAAAATGGACTTCTACCGTAAATATCAGTTGATGACATATAGCATTTCAAATACATAAATATTGGGTGACTGTTTATGTTTTGCAGGAAAAGAGAATATAAAAAATGTTTTGTTTGCTGAATCCAAAAATAAGAATATGGACGACAATGTGTATGTCGTGGAAGAGGAAACGTTAGAAATAGATTATTTGACTGTGGTTGAGATTGGTATGCAGTTCAATGATGAAAAAGAAGTGTATGATTTTTACGCATGATATGCTTATGTCGTAGATTTTCCAATTAGGAAGAGGAGTTCAACGAAGGATGATAATGGTATTTTGAGGTGCGTCACATTGACATGTAGCTGAGAGGGACGAAGAAGTGGTAATACAAGCAGTTCTTTGAAGCCGCAACCAACAATTCAGACATGTTGTAAAGCTAGAATCTCTGCATGTTTAGATATCCTGGTTACTGGAAAATTAACATGGTCCACCTTGACCACAACCATAAGACAAGTCCTACTAAGTCCAGGTTGTATCGATACAACCGAGAATTAAGTGCACATGTTAAACGGAAGCTTGAAGTGAATGATATGGCAGGAATACCATTGCACAAAAGTTTTAACTTCGCAGTTGTTGAAGTATGTGTCCATGAGAATATGACTTGCGTGGAAAGGGATTGTCGGAACTATATTGAACAAGTGAGACGACTAAGACTTGGTGAGGGTGATGTAGCAGCAATACAATCTTTTTTTTTTTAAATGCAAGCCTAGTGCTTGGGATTTTATTTTAGTATTGACTTGGATGACGATTTGCGTCTAAAGAATGTTTTTTGGGCAGACAATCAGAGCAAACAAGCATACAAAGAGTTCGGGGAAGTTGTCACATTTGATACCACCTACCTTACTAATAAGTACTACATGTCGTTCGCCATTTTTGTTGGTGTGAATCGTCACGGACAATCAACGTTGCTCGGTTGTGGTTTGGTATAGAATGAGGACACAAATGCATTTGCATGGTTGTTCATGACATGGTTTCAGTGCATGCATGATCAAGCTCCACACGGAATAATTATTGATCAAGACAGAGTCATGCAAAATGCAATTTAGATCGTTTTTCCAAATACGAAGTATAGATGGTGTTTATGGCATAAAAGCTTGGATACCATGTGGTTAAGTCTTCAATCTTTTCGGCTATACACATATTAGTGTATGATTCACAGTCCGTTGAAGAATTGAGGATGGTTGGAAAGTGATGATCAATACATATACGTATGACTTGTACGATAATGATTGGTTGTCAGAATTGTATGAAAATAGAGGTCGTTGGGTTCCGTGTTTCTTGAAAACAACTTTCTTGGCTAGAATGTCAACAACTCAAAGAAGTGAAAGTATGAACGCTTTCTTCAATGGTTATGTGCATTCGAAGACATCATTGAAGCAGTTTGTCAAACAATATGAATGGGCACTGTGGAATAAGGTTGAAAAAGAATTTCATGCTGATTTCAAGTCTTTCTCTCAAATGGTACCATGTGCAACAACATACGAAATTGAAAAGCAATATCAAGCAATGTAAACCATTTCGTTTAGGAAAGTTTAAGGTGAATTTACGGGGAAGGTTTATTGTGACCTCATATTTGCTTCAGAGGGATACATGGGGACGACGTACGAGGTACGTGAGGACGTTTTATGTGCCAATCGACAAAAGAAAAAACTATTTCCTTTCTTATTTCATAAAGAGAAATGTGAAATTATTTGCAGTTGTCACTTGTTCGAGTTTCGAGAAATAATATGTAGGCATGCAATCGCAGTGTTGATACGTAATGGCGTGACTGTAATGTCGGATCGGTACAGATTGCGGAGATGGAGGAGAGACGTCAGTAGAGCACACATGAGATTTACAGTTAACCATGATGTGTTGGTTAGTACTCGTGGGCAATTAATGTATGACGACATATGTCAATCATTCGCCAGGGTGGTAGACCTTACAGCTGA
Organism: Fraxinus excelsior; assembly: GCA_019097785.1. Taxonomy (NCBI): domain Eukaryota; kingdom Viridiplantae; phylum Streptophyta; class Magnoliopsida; order Lamiales; family Oleaceae; genus Fraxinus; species Fraxinus excelsior. Next base: position 7,370,830 of record CM032639.1, on the reverse strand, counting down.
TGACGAAGGGCAATATCGTGCTATCAAGGATTGGATATAACTTCAAAATAAAGAGCTTAGTTTGATAAATTCGAGTTCGGGTAGTAGTACCATTAGGTAGTGTATTACATCTTAAGATAGGAAGCGGGATCATCAGGGATTCGAACTCATCAAACACAAAGGGGGCGCCGAATACCAAATGGAGAAACGGCCCATTGGAGGCAAGCACTAAGAAAGCGAAGGTATATATTCTTATGTCCTACCCTTTTATTCACTTCATTTTATACACTATGTCATATTCGCTATGGTGTACATGTAGGTACGATCTAATCAAACCAAAGGAAAGAGACCAACACCGAGGCATAGTAGTATGGAAGATGGTGCACCTGACGTTTTGCCACCTCCTCAACAACAATATTTCATGTCGATGCCGTTCTCAAATTTACAACTCCTATTGGTTAGTATATTAATTATACCATTTTCGTAAGCACTTTATGTTGTATTAACGCCAACAAATTTATGTAGGGTGACATGATGAGTCATGTGTTTACATCACAAGTGATGTCTTCTAGTTTGTTCCCTCTTACGACCACAAATGTTATTTTCAATTCACAAGGTACGTAAATATTTAAATAACAACATTTGAATTTGGATACTTCCTCTTCTCTTATTAATTTTAATTTGCACGTTAGGTCATGCGAACCCGTACAACTATCCACATTTATTGCATCATGGTGGCACCATTTGAATTCAAGCGAACAGTTAAGGCATATTTTAACGATCAAGCTGTTTTGTCATGATAATCTTGGAACACATGAAGTGGTTTACCTTGCGGTCAAAATTTGATCTTGGCGGTATTATGGTCCATGAGTGGTGTTTGTTGACAGTTAGGTTGTATACATTTTTTTCTATAGAATTTGCTCTTTTTAGGTTGAATTATGAACTTCAAGTTCTTGGTTAAAGTGTAATTTGTTTGACGATTAATTTTAGTCTTTTCCAATTGCTAATGTATTGATGGGGTTATTTCTATCTAGTGACATTTTGATCTGGACACTAGAAGTTTTATTACTTTTGTCCACATTGTAATTGTATACTTTATAATTGTGGTGTGGCACAGCTTTTGTTCGATAATTTTGTACCAATCAAAGGATTGATTTGGCTGATGACATATGATCTAGTGGAATTTTTCAGCACTTAATTTGCCCTGGACAACATGTTTCGATGATCTCGAGAAGAATTTACAGTTAAATGCATTCTTTTTGGCTAAAAGGAAATTTAAGTTATCTTTTTCCTTCCTTGAACTCCTAATGAGAATGACTCTAGACTTAATATGTAAGGTGGGATTTGGTGTGGAAATAGGATCGTTGGCTCCCAATTTACCAGACAATCTTTTTGCAAAGGCCTTTGATACTGCAAACATTATAGTATGATTTTACATACTCTGTCATAAGACGGAGATAAGCAGAAATAGACGAAGCCAGAGGGTATAATAAATATGAAGTTTCATTACTTTTGTCCAAATTGTTCAATAACTCATGTTATACTCCAAAGTGCATACTAATTTAACAGGCATCCAATGTGCTGGCAAGGTACAAGGTACATAAATCAAGACATTCATGGTTAACAAAATTAACCTACGTACTGCACTAAACTAATTGACAAAAATGAGAATCACAACTTCAAGGAAATTCACACAACTACTTTACCAAAATGTCATGCGTTATATACATGAATATGCGAAAACCCACATAGCCAGCCAAACATTAACCACTAACCAAGCCGTCTCCGTCCCCTTCGTTTTCCCTTCGACAGGTGATTTTTCCCTGAATGTCACATTCACGTTCACATAAATCAAGAGTTCTTTGTTATTTAGCTAAACTTGAGATTGGAACTTTTGCGACATATCTTCAACTTCTTCGTGCGCCGCTGGTTTAGCCAAAGTAACGCTACCGTTACTCGATTCACCGGTTGCTTTTCCTTCTTTGCACCAATCTCAAAACCCATACTTCTCACTGTAACATTTGAAGAATTTATCTTTGTTAACATTGTCTCTTTCAACCTCAAAAAACTTCTGAAATCCATGCGTACAACGTGGGTATCGACGTTTTATTGGACAATCACCGAAGAAGTGTCCAACACTCCTGCAACCGTGGCAAACTCCAGAGTTCTTTCCCAACATTCTGTGTTGCTGAATACATTAAAAAACATCAGTATTACCATTTTTCCCTCAAATTTGAGGATGTAAGTTCAGTCAATGAAGTTTACACTAAAGCGCGAGAACTGTTTTTTCTCCTACAATCGTGACACTCCAATTCTAATATGACAAGCAAAAACTAAAAACCAATGTCAATCAAAAAATTGATGGAGGGACCAAGAGCAAATTTATAAAATGTGCAGATAAGATTTTAGTGCTTAGCAAAACAAAAAAAAACCAAGAGCAAATGTCAAAATTGTACAAATAACATCTTAGTGGAAGTGAAGGATTGAGAGACGAGGCATGCCAACCGATTATTTCTTGGTCGAATGTTCGACAAGGCGTCCGTTTTGACAAATGTGCAAAGCAGGGCGGAAGCAAGTACACTGCTACAGTTGAGCGACCGTCGGAGATGGGAACGACGCCGGAGGTGCGGAGACTGCCGGAGGTTAATGCTTTGGGAGGAAATGATTTTGAGGAGAGAGAAGGGTTTGATTTTAGGGGGGTGGGGGTGGGGAGAGAGTGCAATTTTGGATTTTAAATTTTTTGGGAACAATAATGCCGCATCACTTTGTGAACCGCCTTTGTAAGTCTAGTGTGACTCATTATGTAAATTAGCATTGGTGTCGCGTATTTTCCTCCACCTTTCTCAATAACTTTTTAAGTTATGCCAACATCCAGAACAAACCATATGGATAAAAACACTAGCAGTAAATTGGACAATACTGAAGAGTACTAAAACAAAAAAAGAGTCAAGATTTAATCCAATGCATCATCTGGTCCAGTCAAATACTGCATAAATCATTCGTTAAAAGCTCACAAACTATCCAAAAGACTCAAATATGTCAATCGAGCATACCAATCATTCGCTAAAAGCTCACAAACTATCCAAAAGACTCAAATATGCAACGATTGACAAGTTGTTCAGGTACATGTAGAATAATTTCTGCTGCTGACAGAAAACCTCGTAAGGTGAAAACATCAGTATCCAATTGGCTCTGTATCAAATTAAACCTAACTTCTGCTAGATGTATATTTAATTTTTCGTTTACAGGTTCCCTGAAAGTATAATACTGCAATCATCATACAAGGATCACACAGTACGTCTATCCAGCCAGTCACAAAATGACAGCCTCACACTAAATTAATCACCCAACTTAATAACCATAGTTGCCACCATAGACTGAACCATAACGTCCGGTTTGCCCAGCAAGATTAGGATTGGAAGGGGGAGACGAGTATACCGAACCGTGGGCTGCATAAGAGTTATAGACTTGATCATTTGATGGAACATTCTGGGTCTGAGGTGGAGCAGCAGCGTCTGCTATGAAATTCTGCAAGACATCGATTTCATCATTAATTTAGTCCATAGCAATTGGACCTTTCAGTAATAAAGCAATGATACTGAGAGGTGGCAGCACAGCAAAGGAAGCAAAAACTGTTGCCACGGATATAGGTGTAAAAATAGGCATTAGGTCTGCCCTGGTCGTGCCAGGACTACAATTTTACAAAAATGGAAAAGAAAAGGCAAAAATTAAAACCGACGGTGTCATGGGCAGACCCTCCATTCATTAATGAAGAGTCCGTCGGGTTGGACTCTACATAGCACAGAATCCATTGCAAAACAAAATTATTTTTAGCGAAAAAACAAGTAACACAAAAACAGTCAATTCAGTTAGTTCATGCCCGCACAGGTAAGGCCCCCACCAAAACTGAGCCCATCTCAGGCAATTTATACCTCTAGTTACAGAGGTGAAACTAAAACATCACTTTGTGACATCACTGGGTTTTCTAATGGCCTAACATGACATTGGAAAAAACAAAGCAGAAATGAAATGAAAAAGGAGTATAAATCAGCCACAAGTTTGTTGCTCGTCAACTTCATTGGCACACATGACAAAGAGAGGCAGATATACAAGGTTGGAAATCACCATGGACAAATTTTTCAGGGTTATGCATAACAAAAATTTATGAGAAAAAGACGGCAGCTTTGGAAAATCAATTTAAAGTCAGGGTTCATAAGATTGCCTGGATCAATTGCTGAGCAGTTTGAGTTTGAGAAGCAGTTCCACTAATCTCAACCGTCATCTCCCCAGGAACCCCCCTTGTTTCTTGAATGGTAACAGTAGCACCACTAACCCTCCGAACATAGCTTATTGTTGAACCTTGTGTGCCAATTACAGCATCAGCATAAGAAAGCGGAATTTGCATTTGCTGTGTGACCTGCAAAATCACCACTTCGAATCATTCATCCAAGTCACAATTGAATATATACCCAAATTTATTTTTGGTCTTCTACTCTTCTCCATTTTCATTTGCTTTTTACTTGCATCATTTAATCATGTTTATATCGACTAGCAGCCCTGGTACACTAATAATTTCTTCTTTTTCATTGTGCAAGCTAACTGAAAATTCAATTAGCTAAAATGAAACCAGATAAAGTATCAAGTCAAGAATCTGAACCACACAAAACATAGATAAGGCTGAATTTTTTGGCTCCGGAATTTTCTCATCTAGCAGAAAGGCGTGCCTACTATTGTCAGAAGTAACTTTGGGTTTAACCAAATCATAGCTAACCTAGGCAAGACGTAACCAACAGCAAACTTTTCCTGTAAAATAGGGTCTAGCAATCTTTTTATGACTAAATTAATCATGGCCTGCAAAGTGATCAGTTAATAGATTAGTACAAAGGTCCATCAAACACAAATCTGGAGATAATTTTGCACCACTTGAAAGATGCTATAAAGATCTTGATGGAGCTCCCAGCATATAAATCCCCTGTTTCTTACTTAAACTTTGATAACAGAAATTTCATAAGATACTGTATGTTGACGGTTTGATGGTGTCACAAAAAAAAAAAAAAGAAGAAGGCTCAGAAGGGCTAAGAAAATTCGTTGTTCCAACTATAATTCTCCTATCAGATGTCAATAAAATCAAAATGAGGACAGAACTACCTGAGTGACTACTGATGGTGCAGACTGGTTCGATGAAGAATGCACTGGCATTGGACCTTCTCTTCCATAGGCAGATATACCACGATGGGGTTGTTTTTCTGGTGGAGGCAGCATGTCAGCAGGTGGATAATAATTATCAAATTGCCTAGGAGGTGGAGCAAAACGATGATCAGCTCCATATCCAGGACCACCGGGTGCACTTGGTGGAAAAGATTGAGGAGGTGGACCCCAAGATTGGGCAGGAGGCATGTGGTCCACATCGGAGTTGGGCATTTGCATCTAACAATAAGGGCATTCAGTTAGGTCCAATCAATATGTTCAACTGATGAAAATTTGAGCTGAATTAGATTTTATAATGAAAGGAACACTAACCTGCATTTCAATTATAGAAATTATGCTGCGATCGACTAAAAATTTTCTCAGATGAGTAGCAATTAATTCAATTGCTTTATGTACGCCAGCTGGCTCCCCTACTACCTCTACAATCCTATCGTCTTGAAGAGCAAAAACAGGTAAATCTTCTGCAATGTGAAGAGAATTAAGTAAGTTGGGACTCCACTACAAACTCTAAAATCCAATCTGCTTCCTTCCAAACTCACAGGGAAGTTACCAGTTTCACAAAAGATGAAATAAGTTAAAGACTCGATAACAGAATATTGCAAACCATTAAATTATATCAATAATCAAGCAACTTATTGTGAACGAACTACCTTGGACATACAGAGATAAAAGGAAATATATATACTCAGCAAGAGAAGCGATCCCAGATATACAGCTGTAATTCAAGCACCATATTTTCATAGAGCTAAAACAATGCAAAGAGAAAAACCTGCTCCAAGAACTCTAACAACACAATTGGACTCTTCCTGAATGGATTTAACTGTTGTGCCTTGTCTTCCAATCAAACTTCCTGCTTGAGCAGCTGGAACAAGCAGCCTTGTTGAAACTTTGCCTCCAGCACCTGGTGGACCAAGAGAAGAATCACCATCCAGCCCATCAACAACACGTTCGTGAACCCTGAGGAGACCATCTACAGCAGGAGGAAGAGGAGCATTAGGCTCTTCCTTGGCAGATACCATAACCTATCCACAAGATAACAACATCAGCTCTAGTACAACCCAACTATCTAGCAGCTATAGAAATTCTTCATTGAAAAAAAAGTGTGTTGCAGAATAAAATTCATATTGCAAAAAAGGGATCAAAGAAAATGGCAACTATGCATGTGTATTTACATATTTGTACAACTCAATTCTACCCAATTTTTAACTGTCTCGTACTCGTATGGATCCTCTTTTTCAACTTTGCACCATCAAGCATCATCACCAATTCCCCATGTTAAACCACAAAGGCTCAAATCTTCTTATATTAGTTCATGCTATGAAATATTATGTTGACATCTTTTCTGAATTTTATCATTTATATAATACTTGTCTAATCAGAAAAATGAAAGCGCATCGAATAGCCAGAAGTAAAGGGTTGGACGGTCATCATTACGACCGACTTAGTTGGGACTGCACACAAATTCTTATGTAAATCCGAAATGACTATATAAACAAAGCACCAAACCAGATGGAAAAACCGCATATACATGTAGCCTGCAGGATACCAAAAAATAATATAGAAGAAAATATATAAACCCGAGATAGAAATAAAGAAAATCAAGCAATGCCTTTAAAAGAAAGGTACAAAGTGAAAGATACAAGTAACACGACATTCAGTTCAAGAAGCCAAAAAGGCATAAAAATGGACTTAGGGCAGTCAACAGAAACGGTAGTTCAAGATATTCAGATTTTTCTTTCCCATGCAAGATAATTATGTAATATTATTTCCATGATTATTTTTTAATTCAGTAGAGCTTTGTGGCGCTCATTTACACCATTCGGTCTCTGTTCAAGAGAGATTTGATTCAACAAGTGACATAAGCTTTTTTTGAGAAAGTGCAAATGAGGATTAGCAGGATTATTTGATGTATAATGGGAAATGATTAAAAAGGTTAAAGTTTGCTAGAGTATTTGATGGGCAAATAAACTGTCACTTTGTCGCAAGACATTCTGTATTTAAAGCCCATGGAGTTTTGCTTTATGGTATTTTTTTACTAAGAATATACCATATTAGGTGGGTTAGAATCTAATTCTTTTCAAATGTTAAATAATCAAAAGCATATATAATCCATCACAAAATGGATGCGAATTGCCTCGAATGGTACTTACAGTAGCGAGCAGAGATTTATTATCCACTTGTATCCTTCACATCTATCATTTCATATCAAGGTAGGAAATGACTCACTTGTGGATCTTCAGAAAGAGCATATAAGGCATAATTCTGGTTTATTTACCTATAATCATTTGAACCATAGTCCCCATATTCACAATGCTCTCTTATCAGTATTCGTGTTATTTTGGCGGCAAAACACTTAGTTGGATAATGCATTTTATCCAAAAACTCTAGAGGTAAAGGATCTTATAGTCATGATAAATTAGGTCCATCTAATTTGCCCTTCCAATATTTCTGATCATAGGGTGGAGTCTTGTCATCAAAGGGTATGTATTCTTGTCAATACATTTTTTTTGTTCTGTATTGTACAATCCTGAGTTCACTCTATTCCTTTTGAGTTATTTAATTTTAAAGTACCAATGCCTTCAAGGTGAAGACTTTCAACATGTTCTTTGGTCCTTCAAAAATTACACGGTGATATTCTCTAACAACGGCATTGTCCTACAAGGCCCTTTTCCCTTGATGTTTGAATGAATTAATACATCTTTTCTAGCAAATGTGGTACAGAATATGGAGGAAACTGTTTAAAGTTTTTTTGCTTTTTGAACAATTGCACAAATTCTTTTCCATTAAATTCAGAGACATTGGCACTTCTTTAACAGTAAGGGTCCGTTTGATAGAAAGTTGGAAAATGGGTGGAAAGAAAATGTTTTACGGGGCAAAGATTTTCCTAAAAATTATTTTACTGGGAATTGTAATTAATTGTGTTTGATTGGTATAATTTTTCATGGAAAATGTTGAAAGTTTGGTGTATGTTTGACTTCATTTTTTATGAAAATTATCCATTAAAGTGATATTGTTTTCTACCATTGGGTCTATAATTTGTTCCAATTGCCAAAAAAAAAAAATTGAAAAAAATAATCATACCGAATACCATTCGTTTGGCTTCGTTTTGCATGAAAATTGTCAATAAAAGTGAAATTTTTTTTACCATTGTGTTTCAAGAATTTATTTTCCTCAAAAAGGTGGAAAATTTGAAGAGTTAAAAAATATTTTTTCGGAAAAATTTTGCTTATCAAACACTACAAAAGTTGGAAAATTGAAAATATAGCCTATCAAACGGACCCTAAGATTTTATGTAGATGCATTCTAGTCAATACTGGGTGGATATCAAAGGAGTGCTAGATATAAGCATCATATATCAATATATTAAAGTTTGACGCTTTTGGGGGCATCATTTCACTCCTAATCCTAATTGGGACATTTTTTGAGATATATTCTTTAACTTATGGGACAAATAGGAAAACTTGTGACACAAGACAAGAATCAAGTGTGGCTGTGTGGGGGTCAAGAAAATGATGCAGTTAGAAGGTCAAACATCTTCTCTAATTAAATCCAGTGGGGCGGCCACTTCGGATCCTAAGCTTGACAAGAAGAGTGTGACACCAAGAAAAAAGAAAAAATGCCAGAAATAAAGGGAAATTTTGACCACAAAAGATCTGCTTCTCTTGGAGCAAAACCTGGGCCAAAGTATCGCAACTTGGAAATTCCAAAAAGTTCTCCATTAATAAAGACAAAATTAGATATTGAATATATGCTTAATCCAATGGAGCGTTTTCAAGAGAAATTCAAGGAATTATATCTGGTCATAAATTGGAACCGAAGAAACGACGAATTGTTTCATAAGAGTCCACCCTTGAGAACAAAGGTGTTTCCAAGGGGAATGCTTTTTGCTGGTAGGTTTCATTATCATAAAGTGGCCCCAAAATTGACTTGGTTTCAAGATGTAGAATCTATTTTGAATCACGATTCCATGATTGGAAGAGACATGAATCGGAAGAAAGATTTCAAGAAAAGAAAGATCTATTCACTCAGTGAAATGTTACAAGCTTATTTTTATTTTTAGGAAAGTTATTATTTGTTCGTATTTCTAGTTTTCAATTATAAGATTTTTATTGTATTTATTGTTTTAGTTTAGATAAGTACTAATAAGAATCTAAGATTATGTCCATGTGACTAGTATAGATAATTTGATACGTCTCACTAATGCCTTACCTCCCTCCCATAGCAGTCATCAAATTTAGCTGAAGATCATCGGTAGTTGGTCAATCTAGCTGTTGCAAGTGATAGTGAAGTAGGAATTTAACATCCCTCCCTAATCCCTGCCTCGTGCAGGAGTCATTTGATTTTAATTGAAGGTCATACATAGATGTTAAATCTGGGTGCTGGAATTAGGAGGAATCGGGCATCCCTCCTTCCCTCTCTTTCTCCCACTCTCTAAACATACGTGCATACATCAATGCGCATATACATATAAATAGATGTACTTGATGGAACCCAATTATGAGAAAATTAATTAACACATCATTTACACCAACTGAAACTACACTCTGGCAGGTATATTAAGAGTTTTATTAGGCCTCTATTTTTGCACGCATCAGAAGCATTTCCTAACATCTGATTCGCTGACTAAATCAAGAAAAACAGGCATGCAAAAAGATCACAAAATCTTGTCATGTAACAGACAGATTAGCCAACGGCAACCTCATCTACTTTTTATATATCTATGGTTTCTTGAAATTGAGAATTCCTATTGTTAATTAATGTAACAAAGACAGCAGCAGTAGACATGCCAAAAATACATGAAAATAAAAGAGAAGGCATATGTCAATTGACTAGAAACTGAACCAATAAGCAAGTCATTTCACCTCTCACGAACCAAAGACTTAAACACCATTAAAAGAAAGGAAATATAAATCTATATAATAGAATAATATAAATATCATACAGAAATGTAAATTTTGCATATATTAGAGTATCATGTTTTATTTTTGGCTTCCATTCATTATGCACCCAGTTTTATCTAGTTCTATTAATAAACTCATGACAGTTATCGCAAGTTACGCTCTAGTGACCTAAACTGCAACGTGTATATACTTATATTCCAACCAAAAATAGTCTATAGAAAAGCCCACCAACAGAATGTGCGGTGAAGAAGCAGAAAAACCATAGCACGAGCTAGTAAGAATACCAACTGACAGGTAAGCAATAGTTAAGTCCATCATGCTAGGCTGACCATAAAAGTTTCATAGTTAAATGAAAATCAAGGGAACAAAAGTTAACTTACAGCTCTTTCTCTTGTTCCTGAAGGACCATCAAGGATCTTAATCCGAGCTTTTGTCTCTTCACATGTTTTCTTTATGTATTCTCCTTTACGTCCAATTATACTTCCAACCTTCTGTGCAGGCACCAACATCCTGAAAACACTCTCTCCGGGCCACCCTGGCCATTTTACATCTCCTCTAGCGACTGAATCATCTCCAAGATCCTGGTTTTCATCAGGATGTGAGTTATCTGGTATTCCATTTTGGTGTTCTTGTTCTTGTTCTTGTTCTTGTTCTTGTTCTTGTTCTTGTTCTTGTTCGGGTTCGGGTTCGGGTTCGGGTTCGGGTTCGGGTTCGGGTTCGGGTTCATGCTGAATTTGGAGTTCATATTCATGTTCATGTGCTAGTTCACTTTCATTTATACTAGGATCAAGTTCAGCCATAAGGTCTTTACTGAGAAGAACAAATTGAAAAAAAATAAGTTCTGCTGCATAGATAAGTACAAAATATTTATCCAATATTTATAAAACAACTTTCCTATCAAGATGCATTTTTTTTTTTTCTTGTAGAAAAGTGAAATGAAAAATCAAGTTGTTCAAACACATGCAATGAGTAAAGAGACAGGTTACGAACACGCAATCTGAAGACAAAAAGCTGACAACAAGGTATTAGTAGGAAAAATCTCATGCCTAATATCTAAGATAAGTTATATTTATACCCGTCTTGTAGCCACATGAGAAATGCCAAAACACATACATGCAAACATGTGCCCACTGGCAGCCAGACAGAGAACTTGGTGTTGCTTCCAGTTTGAAACCATGAAGCCACCGAGTCGGGGAAATTATATTATAACATCAACAGCAACTCAATCATCTTTGAGAGCACAAGGAACGACATTTTACTGAATCACCAAATTCTCACTTCTGATTCATGTAAAGAACACGATAATTGTTCCCATAATTTCAGTATCCTTCAACTTCTCAATGCAACTCAACAAAGTCTTACCCATATTTAGTCCTTAGCAACATGAAAGCTCTTCCATCCACAATACTCTATCGAGGTTCATCTCAAAAGTTAAACAATGGAATTTTTTCCATTTAAGATACACAAATTTATTAATTATTATAAGCGTGATTACAACCAAAAAAAGGATAAAGAATGCTATGACATCAAGAAAATAATAACAAAGAAATAACACATATAGCCAAGAATAATTAAAGAAAAGGAACACCCTTTTAGAACAACATTAAACACTTAAGGGACGTTTGGTTTGCTGTTTTTAAGCTGTATTCAGTTTTCAGTTTATAAAAAATTTAAAACTTTTTTGGTTTGATATTTTTGATAACAAGATTAAGCCCATGTTTTGGTACACGTTAAAATTTCATTTTCATTCTTCTACTCATTTTCAACCACACATTTTTCAATAAAATAATATTTTTCATCATATGTGGCTCAAACACACCCTAGGCCATGTTTGAGCTCCAATCTACAAAAACTCATTATACTTCAAGCTCATTTCTAACCACACATTCTCCAAATAAAATAATTTTGCACGTAAACCCAAATTTTTTTCTTGTTTTTTAACTACACGTTCTCTAAGAAATAACTATTACAAAACCCATTTTTGGGGCTCAAACAACAACTAAATTTATTACAGAAAACTCAAATATATTTTTAACGTTTTGATAATCTAATTCCTCCCTCTAATACCAAAACAAACCCACCTAAATAACCTATGATATCCCATCCTAAGTCTGATTTCTATCCTTATGATTTGAACAAAAAAGGGGATGAAATCACAGTATTTTTCTTAAGTATTTTCATCCTGGATGTGCATTTATCCCCAAATCCTCAAAATATATCTGAGCCAAAATCCTTGAGATACTATCCAAAACCATATTCGCTTGTGCGTTATTTAAAAAAAAAAGGCTATGAACCCCAAATTTGTACACAATGGCGTAACAAGGTGTTATTGTGGGCATCCTCAAAACTTCATGGATGGAGGCAAATCTGCGTTGATGATTCCATGGAGGCATGAAGTGGAGAACTCCATACAATTGCAATTATTTTTCTTGGTTGGATCCTCCAGTTCATACTCAATCAAGGTTAGTGATTGTCGATTCCTCTCACCAATGCAATAGATGAGAAGGAAATAATATAATGACCTCTCAAGAAGTTTTGCATTGGACAGATTGTATCTAACTGAAGACGAAAAAATGTTAGATCTTCCTCTCAAACACTGAAGATATGGCAGGTTACACAGATAATACCATGTAGTAATCAAGAAAACTGATATTCAATAGGAAACTGATTCAAAATCAACTTAAGTTTGGAGACTAGAGGCAATTTATTCATTAAAAAGGATAAAACCATAGATTCACTTTGCAATATTTGGAGACCTATCATTGGGACTATGTAGTGGAAATCAAGAAAAATATGATCTCGAATCGGAAACTAATGCAAAATCAACTTAAGTTTGAACAAATAAAATTCAAGTTATTCAAAGCCCACAGTTGATTATTAGCTAATGTAGTCTTTCCTTTCATCTGCATTTCATTCTAATTCAATATTTTTCAACAGAACAACCCTTGAAACTCAGGAGAATAAAGGGTACTCCACTCTGCTTTTATATCAACACACAAGCGAACAGGCTCGAATTCAAGACTACCTTATTTTTTAATACCTTCCAAATAACAACTGTGCAATTAGTTTCCTATAATTAATGTTTACCTTTACTGTTCCAACTCTATCGTCCAAACCTACCTTAATTAGAGACGGTGAATAAAAGAAAATCCGAATATTGTACACCTCCAAAACCCTTAATTTACAAGTAAGCATGAAACAAATGCTACAAATTCTGAAATAAAAGCTACAGTAGACAAACAAGGGTAATTAACAGTAAAAAGAGAAATTAGCTCAAGATTTGGAGCCAAAAAATGTAAGAAAGCGGTAAAGAAACAAAATCATACAAATAGCGAGATATGTATGCTTACTGTGACGAACAGAGAGAAAAGAGAGATCCCAGAGAGAGTAATGATAATATTTGTAATGGAATTTGTCTATCTATCAGCAGTGTGTGCTTGGGAGAGACGGCCGATGTTTCCTTGTGTTAGGTTGCCTTTTCTGAATTTGCTTAGAGGTCCTCTGAAAATCTATAATATAACGATTTGCCCGTCGAATGGATTAAAAAGGAAATGCATTATTTTTGGGAAAAAATAAAATTTTGGGTTTATTTTTTATTTTAATGGAGACTTTTTTAGTTTTTTAAGTGGTGGATTTTGGTGAAATTCATGAATTTTTATAAATATGTATGAAATTAGTGAAAGTCTTTTGTAAACTTATGAAAACTTTTATAAAATTTTGTAGTATTGATAAGACTTTTGAAGACTTTAATTTAAAATAGAATTCATGTGTCTAATACCCTCAGGGTCCGTTTGATTGCAAATGTGGAAAATGGGTGGAAAGAAAATGTTTTACTGGGAATTGAAATGCTTAGAATTTGTTTTACTAGGAATTGTAATTAAGTGTGTTTGATTGGTATAATTTTTCACCTGGAAAATGTTGAAAATTTGGTGTCCGTTTAACTTCATTTTTTATAGAAATTGTCCATTAAAATGATAATATTTTCTACCACTGAGTCTAGAATTTGTTTCAATTACCAAAAAGTAAAAAAAAAAAAATTTAAACAATTAGAAAAAAAAATCATATTCGTTTGACTTTGTTTTGTATAGAAATTGTCAACAAAAGTGAAAATTCTTTTTGCAATAGTTAATAGAATTTGTTGCCATTGCTTAAAAAAAAAAAAGGTGGAAAATGTTTTCTCACCTAATAGGTGGGAAAACAAAATCAAGCTTTTGTGCATCAAATGATTGTACCTAGAAAATAGGTGGAAATGGATTCCTGAAAAAGAAGACGCATCAAACGGCTGAAAAGTGGGAAAATGGAAAACGAATTCCATTTTCCCTAGAATTCGTGGCGTATCAAACACACCCTAATTTTAAGTTCTCGTAGAGGAGGTGGAGTTCAGTCCCCATGGTACCCCTTTCCCTCTGCGTGTAATAAAAAAATATTTTAAAGATTGAAGAATTTTAAGTCACGTTAATTAAATATATATATAGATTTAATTATAATTTGATCTTCTTTTTTGTTTTTTTTTTTTTTTTACATAAAATCATATTACAAATTGGTATTTTTTATTAAAAATAAATAAAAATTTGGATGAAAAAATGTTATAAGAATCATTAATAGCAATTTAATTTTTTTTAATCATCGCTCTAACATTTGTAGGAGGGAAAATGGAAGAGAAATATTAAAAGAACAAAATATGTAATTTTTTTATTTTTGTTTTTAGTGAAAGTCTCCTATAATCTTGGGATGAATACCTACTAGGCATATGAGTTTTTGGTTTAAGAAGCAAGCCAAAAAAATTGCTTATAGAAGTGTACAAAGACTTTTATAAAGTTTCAATTGAATACACCGTAATTTTTAAAAACCTTTTAAAAGTTCACAAAAGGGTAGATTCAATTGGGATTTTTGAAAGTTTTTGTGAACTTTTTTTAAATAATGACTTCTATGGATTTTTTATGGATTTGTATGAAATTAATATACGTCTTTCATAATTTTTTATAAATTTTCATTTTAAAACTTTTATTTAAAATAGAATTCACGTGGATCTAGAACAATAGTGTACAAATTTCATATATCCCACAATTCCGTTCACCTCCCCGTATAATATAAAAAGATTTTTAAAAGAATAAAAATTTAAGTCACCTTAATTAAATAATTAAAAAAATTATATATATGTATTAAGAGTAAACAAGAAATCAATGTATTAAACTTAATTATAAATTAGTCTTTTACAAATAGATATTTTTCATAAAAAATGATGAAAAAGAAAAAAATTATAAGAATCTTTCGTTATAATTTAATTTTTTTCGTGGAAAATAAAGAGAAAAAATAAGGGGGGGGGGGTGGCGGAGGGGGGGGGGGAGAGAAAGGAAAAATAGATTAGTTACAATTTATTTTTTTTCATAGAAAATAAAGATAAAAAAAATAAAAGTGAGAGAAGAAAAATAGAAATAAATATAACAAGCAAAAAAATAATTTTTAATCATGACTCTAATTTTTGTAAAAGGGAAAAAGAAATATAAATATTGAAACAAACAAAAAATACATATTAATTGTTATGAAAAGAAAAAGAATAAAAGCCAATAAACTTATATATATTATAATAAGAATCAAAATCATATATTTATACGAAATGATTAGGGATACAATTGTTATAATTTTTAAGTTTGCAGGGATACAATTGTCATTCTCTAATAAGCTTATCATTTACAATACTTCCTCTTGATTGACATATTACAAAATATTTATCTCGTCAAAATCTTGTTTGAGAAAAATTTAATGGGACAAAAATTCAAACGAAGGAAAAATAGTATAATTATTTTGAAATATTAAAGATAAATGTTGTCTTATTAAAACTTAAGTAAAGGAAAAAAAAAATACAACTAATTCATTTGATGTTGATTACTGAAATTTTTTGAATCGATGCATTCCAATCTTGTGAATCATTTTCTCGAATGTAGACGTTAGTAGTGATTTTGTTAATAAATCAATCATATTGTCACTTGAGCGAATTTGTTAAACATCGATGTCGCCATTCTTCTCAAGCTCGCGTGTATAAAAGAACTTAGGAAAAATATGCTTCGTCCTATCACTTTTGATATAGTCTCATTTGAATTGTGCAATACAAGTAGCATTATTTTCATACAAAATTGTTATACTATCTTTTGTTGAAATTAATTCACATGATATTTGAATATGATGGATCATGTTCCTCAACCATACACGTTCTCGGCCTGCTTCGTGGAATGTAATAATTACAGAATGATTTGAGGACATTGGGGTCAAAAATTGCTTCGCATATCTCTATGATATAGTTGTTCCTCTACATGTAAACACGGATTATATTTTGTGATTTAGATTTATTTGGGTCAGAGAGATAACTTTTATCTGCATATCCTACTAAAGCAGATCCTAACTTTTGAGAATAAAATAATATCAAATCAATAGTACCCTTTAGATAATAAAAAATTTGTTTAACATTATTCTAATGTCTTTATATTGGTGTAGAGTTGTATATTGTAAGGAAATTTACAAAAAAAAAAAAAAAAAAAAAAAAAAAAGTCATGTCACATCCAGTACAATTTGTAAGATAAGTCGATACTCCAATTGCATTAAGGGGTCCATCCGGTATTGATTAAAATCAGATTACAATTGAAAAAGTAGTCGTTATTGTTGACTTTTATTAGACGAGTGAGACCTAATAACGGCCATATTTTCAATTTTAATTGGATTTTAATCTTTACCGAACGGGCCCAAAATATGATACTCCAGAACCAATAACATCTTCTCCATCAAGAATATAATAATAGTTAAAAATAATTTATTTATTTATTATTATTATATAAATAAATAGATATATAAACTTAATTGTCCGTAACTCATAATATAAATAATATTTCATTGGTGATATCTTGCTTTCTATTGACTATTAGTAACTAAAGCACCGTCAAATTAAGATGAGTTATGCTCATAATATTTTCTTCCAAAAAGAATAATAGTGAATATGTTTAGATAACATTAATGATGATGATTGTAAGTGCTGAGAAAATAAAATATTTATCATATTTAAAGGAGAACAAAGTTTAGACGAAAAAAAAAACACATTTTCATAATTTATTATCCATAATATTCCCCGAATATTATGGATAATAATATGCAATAACAATCCAAAGAGACCCACTAATTGGAATAAAAAAAACAATCAATCAACTATATAGAATACAATAATAGAATTTGATTGATACCATATGATGTATGCGTTTTGCCTGCAATAAAATATCATTTTAAAAAATAATTATTTATTATTAATATTATATAGAAAAATACATAGAAACTTGAAGTACTTAACCTTCGATAAATTTTAGAAAATAAAACATTTCGTCTATAATACCCGACTTCTTGTTGACGATCAACAACTAAAGTATGTCAACGATTGTTGATTAGCCAAATTATTGTCGATACTTACATTCCAATCACCAACATATATTTATTTCTATCAAAGTAGATTTTTTTTTTTTTTATGTTCTCGAAAAACATCTCTCAATGGATTCGTTTAAAGCCCATATTGCTTGAATTGTCTCTACATGTCACTCAAAGTCTTGAACTCATACTTAGATTTTGTCTAGTAAAATGTAGTTTGAATCAAAACTTAGGCATTGGATTTGCAATTTTTAGATTAATCACGATGTTAAACTAATTTTGGGTGATCCTCAAACTTTCGGGTGAGATGGATTATAATACTCAATAATTTGGATCCAATACAAAATCCCCACTATATAGGGGTGTGTTTGATAGGTTGCTTTTTCCCTAAAAAATTGAAAAAGTTTTCCAATTCTACATTTTTGTTGTGTTTGATAGCTTGTTTTTGGCCTAGAATTGGTTTTCTCCCATGCCCACCCACGTGCCACTTTTCTATGCGTGAGTAGAATTTGCTTTCTTTTGGTTGGGTTGGTTTTTCATTTTCCAGCTTTCTTTTTTTTTTTTTTTTTCCAGATTTTTTTTTTTCGCAATTGGAACAAATTCTAGACCTAATGGCAGAAAAATTATCACTTTAATTGACAATTTTCATGAAAAATGAAGTCAAACGGACACCAAACTTTCACCAATTTTCAGGTGTAAAATTATATCAATCAAACACAATTAATTACAATTTCCAGTAAAACAATTTCTAGGCAATTCAATTCCCTATAATTTATTTTCTTTCCACCCATTTTCCACATTTGCAATCAAACGGACCTAATATTAATCTACACATTTGAGGGAACTTTAGAGTACATTTGAATCAAGAAATCTCCTCATCTTCTGCTCCCCTCATATACTCTAGTTTCCTTGCACATACTCTCTTATTACTATGGCACTCAAGGAGCCTACTCTTCTGCATTTTCTTTATTAATATACCACTTCGAAAATTAGAAGAAGAATGAAAAATATAGCTGTTATTGGATCCCACACAAGATTCAAAATTAATAACTTGATGTGATGGATAACAGTCATAATTTTTATTTTTATGGATGAAAAATGAGAAACAAACGGGGGCATAAACTAGACTAGTCTAAAATCTTGTTGCATTTCTCCATTGTTTGTCTCATTCCTCTCTTCAAATTTTATGTACCTGTACCACTTTGCAGTCACAAAGTACACAGCAAGATTAACAGTTGTCAGAGCTGCTAAAAGGAAGTAGAATCTGTCCAAATGACCATTGTTGAGGTTTCCAGGGATCCATCCCGGCATTTTATGAGAAACAGAAAGTTTCATGACTATAGTCACTAGCAAGCTACTCACATAATTTCCTAAGGATATGGAAGTCATGCAAAGTGCACTCCCAAAGCTCTTCAAACCATCGGACGTCTGCCCATTGAAGAATTCCAGTTGTCCAACGTACATGAAAACCTCTGATGCGCCAATTAAAACATATTGTGGAACTTGCCAAAATATGCTTAGAGTACTCGAACATTTCAAGCAATCTTTCGGCACGTATTTCAGCCTCAAATGCTCGACTGTACCTGCTGCTATCATTGCCATTATAGCTATAATTTGGCCAATTCCCATTCGTTGGAGCTCAGTTAGCCCTTTGGAACTAACCTTTCTCAATCTTGCAACAAGGGGGTCAAGAACTCGCCTATAGATGAAAATAAAAGCTGCAACGCTAAGAATGTCGAAGCTAGACATGCTGGCCGGAGGAATATGAAAGCCTGCAAAAATGGTTTTCATGGCAGCCCCTTGTTCTACGAAAAGAGAGGCCATCTGAGTGAAGACAACAGAGTATAGTATGGTGCATAGCCAAATTGGAAGAAGTCTAAGTATGCATTTTACTTCTTCAACTTGTGTTACTGAGCATAGGCTCCATGGATTACTGCCAAGATCATTTCGTTCTAAATTATACTCATTTGATGTGATAACCGCGGCTTTGTCCAAGAACCTACATACAATACAACAATAAGAAACTAAATCTTATGTCCCCAAATTTATATATATTTATGTCAAAAGGAAAAACTTAAACACTTACTTGAATCCATGGGTATGAAGTATTTTTCTGTCCCCACTTTCTGCAAGCCCCTTACCATCCACTTCATATAATTCATCATCAATTGAGGGGAGCTCAGCTTTCCATTTTCTTAATGCAGCAACAATCACTTGGCAAAACCTTGAGAGAGGATTTCCTTTTGGTATAAAATGTCTATACCTTGGTGTCCCAACAAGGAACAAGATTAGCGCAACTATAGCTGAACCAGCTGATGTCCAAAAGCCTAATGCCCACATTCCCTTGTCCTCATAATAACCCAAAATTGTGTTTGAAAAGAGAGATCCAAGATTTAAAGCCAAGTAAAAGTAACTAAAAAAGGACACTTTTGAGTGGCTTTCTGTAGGGTGATCTTCATCAAATTGGTCTGCTCCAAATGTTGCAATATTTGGCTGATACCCTCCATTGCCAAGAGCAATCAAGTAAATGGATATGTAGAATAGAGCAACATCAATGGTGGAGTGAGGAGTACAAGGTGTTTTTTCATCCCCACAGCCACTAGGCTTGACTAAGAATATGTATGATGTTAAAGATAGTGAAACCAAACCCTGCAATCAATTAAGCATAGCTATATTAGTGTGCATTAATTTTTTTATACACACCAAGTAAAATAGCTATTAATGAATAAGATTGATGACAACTCAATCAAGAGTATGTGGTTAATAAACTATGACAAATGGACCAATCTAGACTTGTAAAGTGTGTCGAGCTCGTCCAAGTTAGTCAAGGAAATAAAACATTTAAAATTTTACAATAATCTTATTTTTGTAGGAAAAAAACCCGAAAGGTCAAAACATTTTTGCCCACGATGCGAGCCAATGAAAAAAAAAAAGAATAAATGATTTAAATTGGCTTAACCAGGATATTTTTATGACTTTGGCCCGACTCAATTTAGGGAATTTTTAACCGAAATTACTAAACTGAACAACGAGTTATATTATGTTAAATCAAATAGGATGAACCCACTCTACACTTTACATCACTTGACCAATCTTATTGACACGGTCAATATCAGATGATCAACTATAATGTATTCAAATTCGGTATTTTTATTTGGATTTTGCTACTTTGACAGAAAAATTGTGACATATGTAGTGATATAATCCCAGTTGGCAACATATGATTTGATATAAATGTTGACTATGTTTAAAACAATCCAATGATGAGATGTCATGTGACACTATGTCAAGAATTATGTTACTGTAGCATGATTATTTTTATTTATAAAGGCAATCAGACATGATCTTCTACCCCTAGTGAGTATGATAAAAACTTCTTACTATTGACGTTGCAAGAGAATTTTAATTATAATTTTTTGAATTTCACGTGTAAGAAGTTTTTATTGTGCCCACTGAAGTGAGAGATGAATTTCATAAAGACCATAAGCATATAAATATTGACTACTTACAACCACAAAGATTGCTTGGAAAATGGCACAAGTTTTGTATCGACCCCAATAAGAGTCACTAAGGAAGGCCCCCAAAAGAGAGAAGATGTAGACAGTGCCTGTCCATTTGCTAACGTTATTTGCAGCTTCAGCATTGTCTTGTCCCATAACTCTTGTTAGAAACAAAACTAGATTCACTCCTACCCCAAAAAATGCCAGTGTAGCGAGACCTTGGTTCACTACAAATAACTAATATTAATTAATCAATTATTTTACATGAGAAACTTATTGAGAAACTTATTTCTTCATTTTGAGTGCTTACCAAGTATTAGAACACCAGCAAACCATGTACCAGTTCTTTTGCGGACAGCGGGATGTCCACGCTTATCTCCACTTCCATCGAAAGTGAATTCTTCATGTTGTTTCATTGTTTTCTCCTCAACTCGATTCTGATAAAAATTAAAATTTATTCTGATAAGTGCATTTGTTTTTTTTTTTTTTTTTTTTTTTCGATCTCTCATATGTACGACAGTTGTTGTAAAGTTTTCCATATATCCAGGGGCGGACGCAGAAGATAAAAGTTAGGGGGGCACACTCGAACTTGCAAAGAAGTTGGGATAAATTTTACACTAAAAAATTTACGTAAAAAAAAAATCATATCCCATGTAATTTTGCATTCGAAAATTTACATGGGATATGAATTTTTCGAATGTAAAATTTCGAAATTTTTTGATGTCATATTCCATATAAAGTTTCCTAATAAAATGATGAAAATTACATTGAGGTGTATCACAAAAATAGTAAATGTTAATGAAATAATTGATTTTTTTTTGAAAAAAATGCGAGTTGGACGTTTTTCTTTAAGACTCACGTTTAACGTATTTTTAACTATTTTCGATATCTATTTGAACTATTCGATATACCCATAATGTAGTTATCGAAATAAGCTTTGAGATTACATAAATAATTTGTAGATTTGATTAGCGTACAATCGTCAGTGAATTTTTAAAATTAGCATGTTATCGAAATTCAAATTTATTGTGATTTTGCCCCTGTTTGATAGAAATTAAAATCAAATTTGTAGTAAATTTTGATAAAAGTTAAAACAATTATGGATTCTATGAAATATATTATTAAAATTTATTGTTAACTTTGATTTAGATTAAAATTTAGATTTCAATCGATACCAAACATGAACTTTAAAAAAACAAAAAAAAAAAAACCCTAGTGGAGCACGTGCCCCCACTAAGCCCCACTGTAGGTCCGCCAGTGCATATATCATGGAAATTATTAATACGAAGAAGAAGCCAAATTGACTTGTATCAAATAACAATATTATTGTCGAAAGACAGATGGAAATTAATGCTGTGATGGAACTATTTTCTCTTTTTCGAGGAAAATAATAAAAGCGACATCGTTAAATACATGAATATAGTACTTACTAGGTGACGCGCAGCTTTTGGCTTCGTATAATCCATTAAAAGCAGCTATATATGAAACTACAGTAGAATCAGATTATATTTTGATCATATAGCTACATGTATATATGCATATATGAGCACGATATTATCATATATGTCAAAGGATGACATAATCTCTCAAGCACGTATTTAGATTCAACTACAACAAAAAATAAATTAATGTAACAAAATATGGAAATGATAACTTACACTGTTACATGTCATGAGTAGCGAAAACTTCCCCCTCCTTAGTCCTTACCACCACTCTAACCCAAAGAGCATGTTTACTGGTATGTTACTTTCGTCTTCCAAACCTGACTTTTTAAGTTACTTTTTACTCATCAAACTTACTTATATGAAAATAAGTCTTGACTTTTTGAAAACATCCAAACATGTTCGATATGATAGTTGCCCTTGTATTGCTAGTTCCGGATCATTAATATACCGAATCAAGTGTACATACCAAAGTTAAGATAATGGAATGAGAAGAAAGTGGATTTTCTTCGATTGCACATTAACTATTTTATGAGCTTATTCGAAAAGAATAAATTGGATAGAATGATCAAAAAGAAAATTTCTCTGCAAATTATAAAGATACCAAAGAAGAGAACATCACACTAACCACTTGAACAATGTTTAAGCAACCCTTTATTTCTCTTTACGGGACGAATTGTATTCGAAATGCAAACTGCAAAATGCTTCAAAGGGATGATCAAGTACATATATATAGAGATAGAGAAGAAAGTTAAGAAGAGAAGCAAAAATGGTGATGTATATATAGAGGAGCGAGGTTTCCTAAGTGTTCAAGAAGACTACAAAATATGCTGACAAAGCAATGTGTTGTAAAACAAAAAATATTTTATGGAGAAGAGAGAAAAAGAATCGTTTATTTGGTACAACACATTTATTGGAATATTGCATCATCATAACATGTCCTTTTCACTTGTGGGAGAAAATTGTTGGGGTTAAGCTGTATTGATGCTGACACATATTTGAAACATGCACGCTTCTTTAATTACTTGACTCCACTTAATTTTTCTTGACTACTATTCTAATTAATTTTTTATTAGAATGCTAGTTTGATATAACTTAAAAAGTTGAGATCGAGGTCAATAATTAATTGTATTCACATATTTCATCAACTTTTTATCAAATTCTCCTAACATTCTTTTGAGCTAAGTCGGATCCTTGCCTCCCCAAATGGATCTCTGCTTCTAATATTTCACACGTTGCACGATTAATTACTACTTGGCTTACTCTTTTATCCTTGTGGGCCACTTTGATTCTATATAATGGGTTTGGGAACAAGAATGCTACAAAACGTCGATCTCCTTTTCGAATGCTTAGTATGTTGGCTGATCTTACTCTACTCGTAGCAAAACAACAAACAAAACCAAAACTATCAAAATCTTTATTATACAACTAATGGTTTTTATGAAAATACATACATGGACAACCCTAAGTAGTACCTGGCCAGAAAAAAATATTTTAAGCCATAAAATAATGGCATAATATGGTTATGATTAGGTTATAATCATATAACCATAATAATTGTTTGCATTATAACTTTTATGTACCACTTTCTTTCTCTCTTTTTTAATGGAAACACATGTATGGACAACTCTTGTATCCGGCCAAAAAAATCATTTGGGCCTTCAAATAAGGTCATAATGTGGGTTTGCTTTAGGCAATATTCTAAGCAATCTTATATTAATTGGAGTAATAAAAAAAAATTGATTTCTAAAGATAACTAAAGTAGTTTACAGATCATAATGCATTGGGATTTTGGGGCCTCAACCACTATTTTTCTCCTTGTTATGTTAATTATGCCCAGAAGCTCTGATACCACTTGTTATGAAATCAACCACCGGATTGAGATGTTGAAATTATATGACACAATAATGAAATATTTGATCACAAGCAAAAGAATAAAAGAAGACAATAAAATATGGTAGATGCATTAAGATATTTTATTGCACCAAATATAATGAAAATGGAGAAATATTACACCGATCCTAAAAGCTAGTAATCACTCTTCTCACATTATAAAATTGTATAGAAGAGTTTAATATTTATAGGAAACATTAGGTGATGTTCGAACACTCCTATTAGAGTTATTGATGAAGTTGGATACCAAAAATTCGAGTCCAAAACAAATTTCAATTCTCAATGGGCTTTCAAAATAGAACTTCAACTTGACATAAGACTCTAATAGCATTCCAAACTAAATTCTTCTTGACGTGTACTTTAATTGGAATTCTTTAATTACTTCAACAATCAATTCGGGTCACACCCTAATTCTAACAATCTACAACTTGACACGAATTCCACTGCAACAGACAAAACTTCAAAATATTTTTCACTTGGAGAAGAAAATATGTCTGCAAGGGATGAACCGACTCTTCAACAATAACCAAAACTAATTTCTACAACCAATACAAAATATTCACATTTTCCAATGAATCCAAACACTACTCTGCATAATTACCTCAAATTCCAAAAAAAGATCATAATAATTTTAAAATTCACTAAACTGGGCAATAACACACCCCAAAGCAGAATTAAACTCAAATGCTTTTAAAGAAGGCTATTGCTAGATTGTACACATTTTACTACTCTGGAAGCATACTCAACAAAATCAACATCCATATACCCTTTTCCACTAAGTCTGTTCCTAGTAATTGAAATACAACAACACCACATGTAATGGTGGCAAAGCGGCATTATCTATATCTCCAAAACTCCACCGAGCAGTATTTTTCAAATTCAACCTTTTACGAGCTCATAAAGGTATTGTACCAAACTGAATGTCCACCATAGTATTAAACATGTGCTGATTAACTCTTATAGATTGTGTACAGCCCTGCAAGATGTATAATCAAGACCTTTTATGTCCCTCCAATACAACATGGGCACCCTTACAAAAAGTTTTCAAAGATTACTACTGAAAGGTACTGTGTTGTCAGGATTCTTTCTCAATTTCATTTGTTTGATATGAAATCCATTTTTATTGTTTCATATTGTTAGATTCAGGCCTCAACGTTGGGTGGTTCATTCGACTATTTCAATATCCAGAACCACCAATTACACCTCAGGTATTTCGTAAATGAAATCAATCGAGTCCATGTAATTACCCGAACCCAGTTCCCTTGTTCACGTGCAACTTCGGCACTTGTTTCATATGTAATGCAACTACAATGCTTGAGAGGTCTTGTGATTGATCTCAAAAGCAAGATGAAAATGGTTAAACAGTGGAATCAATAGTAGGAACGCCTTATGATAGAATACGTCTTGTTTATCTAGTTACTGCCCATGGGTGTTCTTAAGAGATGGTGGCAACTGAATACGTTTCACACTTAACCTAGGCTTTTGCCAACAACTTTTCTTTCAAATCCACTGGGTAAACCCATCAAAAGTCCAAGAACAGCTAAGAAATCTTAAAACATTAAGAGAAAATAGAAAAATTAGTGTCGCAGCCGAAGCCACAAAGGACTATCTAGCCACGGGTTGAGTTTGAGAGCCTTGTGATGGGTCACTATCCAACATGGTTTCTGCTTCGATGAATAGAAGCCCCCTATCGAGCAAGAACGAAGCAACTCTTCCTACGGTAGAGTTACTATTGACTCTATTTATTACCCGCGGTCCTTGGATGCGTTTATACATTTCCTTTAGCTGCTCTCAAATACATTTCCTCTCAGATATTACATTTGAGGTCTTTTATCTCGTCCAAGGCAGAAAAAATTGTTTCTAATTTCTTTTGTCCCATAAGCTACAAGATAAAGTATGATCAGATTTGCACGCAGGACTTTGAACCCAAATACATTACCTACAATGAAAGTAAGCATGCTAGTAACAGAACCTTCTTCAAAAAAGACCATAGCTAAAGCAGATTCACCCATTAACAATGACCTCTTGATTTTGACAAGTTTCAAGCAACAGGAAGTCAAAATTGCAATCCTCAAGTTCTGTAATTGGAAAAAGTTTTAAGATTGCAAGAATGTAGAATTTGAGATTGAAGAATTGAAGCTGTTATTTTATTGAAGCTCAAAATGAAAATGCATAGCAAGCACCGTATATATGCAACGGCTAATGAAACTGATTTGCTGTTTAAGTCCCAAACTACGAAACAGATACAAGTAAGGACAAAAAGAATAATTGCACGTGAAGTCCTCAGGAATATAAAATGTGAACATTTGGCTGAATTCTATATCCCCCCCTCAAGTGGGACATTGATGGAAATCCAGCAATCCCAACTTGGACAGTAAGAAGCGAAACTGTGGTCCAGGTAGCGACTTGGTGAAAAGATCTGCAATCTGATCATTAGTGGATACATGACGGGGAAGAACAAAACCCAGCTTGAACTGATTGCGAACAACGTGACAATCAATATCAAGATGCTTAGTCCGCTCGTGGAAAACAGGATTAGCACAGATGTGAAGGGCTGCCTGATTGTCACACCAAAGGAGAATAGGGAGAGGAACTGAAATGTGGAAGTCTTGTAGAATGTAATGAATCCACTGTAATTCACAAACCGTTGCTCCCAAACTTCTGTATTCAGCCTCAGCCGAACTTCTGGAAACTGTGGTCTGCTTCTTTGTTTTCCAAGAGACTAAAGCACCCCCAAAGAAAATGCAGTAACCGGTTAAGGAACGGCGAGTGTTAGGGCAAGTCGCCCAATCCGCATCACTGAATGCTTCCAGAACAAAAGTATTAGTGACAGGAAAGAATAAACCCTTTGATAAAGTACCTTTAATGTAACGTAAAATATGTAAAGCTGAATTCCAATGAGCAATGGAGGGACTCTGTACAAACTGACTTAATTGCTGAACACCAAAGGTAATATCTGGTCTAGTAAGTGTGAGATAGAGGAGGCGGCCAATAAGTCTTCTAAATTGCTCAGGATCTGAATGAGGTTCCGGTCAGAGGCAAAAAACTTTTGGCCCTTAGGTAATGGTGTAGGAGTGCTCTTAGCTCCCAAGAGACCAGCATCAGTGACAAGATCAAGGGCATACTTCCTCTGATTTAAGTATGTGCCGTCTGTGGATCTTGCAATTTCAATGCCAAGAAAATACTTGGCATAATTTAAATCCTTGATGGTGAAAGCCTTGTGCAGTGATTCCTTGGCCCGACTAATTTCTAACTCATCACTCCCAGTAAGAAGCTAATATTGTGTCATACGACATATACAAGAATAGGGCAATGGATTAGAAGGGAAAGAAGTGAAGCTTTGCATCTAGTAATGGCAGTATAGATCATGTTGGGACTGTTGAAAACCAAATGTAATGAGATGTTTACATAATTCAGAGTTCCATTGTCGGCTAGCTTGCTTCAGACCATAAAGGGATTTTTTAAGCTTGCAAACCTGGCCTTCAGCAGCCTGATCATACCCCTGAGGTGGAGACATATATACCTCTTCATCCAACACACCATGCAAGAATGCATTGTTAATATCAAGTTGACAAATAGGCCAAAGGTTTGCAGTGGCAATGGCAATGAATAATCTAATAGTTACTGGTTTGGCTACTGGAGAAAAACTTTCAAAAAAATCAATGCCAGGGACCTGATTGAAACCCTTTGCAACTAACCTCGCTTTACACCTATCCAAGGTGCCATCAGCCTTCAACTTCGCTTTAAAAACCCACTTGCATCCTATTGGTTTTTTTCCAGATGGCAAGGAGGTTAACTCCCAAGTACCATTTTTCTCCAAGGCATCAAGTTCTGCCCTCATAGCTTCTGACCATTCTTTCTTTGTGCTTGCATCCCTGTATGAAGTTGGCTCTTGGATAGTAGTGATGTTAGCCAAATAATCAATATATGTAGGGCTAAAACTAAGTGAGGTATAGTAGGGAAAAGTGTTAGGAGTGAAGGAAGATGAGGTGGAATTAGAATATTGGGAATGTGATCTGGGAATGTGATGAGTGTGGCTAAGATTGGATACAAAATCTTGCATCCATCTAGGTGTAATTTTCGGTCTGGTACTCTTCCTGATGCAGGGTTGATTTTGGATAGAACTATCAAGAAGTATTGCTTCTTGAGAAGTGGAAGAACCATCATTGAGATCATCTGTGGCAGGAGGCAGACTAGCTGGTAGGTCAAAAGCTTCGGGAGAAATGGATTCTGACTGGTTTTGATCAAAAATTGGAATTGGAAGTGGTGGTATATCTGGGTCAGGGATAGAGTGTCCTTTATAGGGAAAGATATTTTCATGAAAGATAACATCTCTTGAGACAAATATCTGCTGTTTTTCAAGATCATAAACTTTGAATCCTTTTGTACCATGACAATAACCTATCATAATACACTTAAAGCTTTCGGGGGAGAATTTATCCTTGAAAGGTTGAGTATTAGTGGCATAGCAGAGGCAACCAAACACCTTGAGGTTCTGATACGAAGGCGTTCTATTGTGGAGAATCTGAAATGGTGTTTTCCAGTTAAGAATTTGAGTATGTAAACGATTAATAATGTATGTTGCCATCAAAATAGACTCTCCCCAAAAAAATTTAGGCAGGTTGGCTTGAAACATAAGAGCTCTCGCAACTTGTAATAGATGTCTATGCTTCCTCTCAACAATACCATTTTGTTGAGGCGTGTAAACACAAGTCTTTTGATGCATTATACCATTATCAACAAGAAATGTTCGAAAGTCTGAGTTGACAAATTCAGTACCATTATCAGACCTTACACACTTGATATCTTTGTTGAACTGGGTTCTAAGAAATTGATGGAAAGCCTTAAAAGTTTGTAGAACTTCAGTCTTATGTTTGAGGAGAAAGGTCCAGGTGGCTCTACTTAGATCATCAACAATGGTTAAGAAATAATGTGCCCTTGATATCGATGCTTGTTTATAGGGTCCCCACAGATCAATATGAATCAGTTCCCCTACTAGTTTAGTTTGTATTATACTTGTTGTGAAGGGCAGTCTAGGTTGTTTGGAAATGGCACAAATATCACAATGTGGAAGACAATCATCATCACAGGTATTCAAGATTTCTAAATGCTTCAAAGCCGTAATAGAAACGTGTCCAAGTCTCTTGTGCCACAGATTCAAAGATCTATCAATAATAGCATTTGAAAATATGGGAAAATTATTACACTGAGGAACAGCAGAATTACAATCAGAAGTTTTGAACTTATTTAGATTTGACGGAAAAAAAGAGGTTTGGTCTAGAATGTAGAGATTTTTGACTAGTCTACCAACTGCCTTGATTTCTTCAGTCTGATGGTCCTGTAAAAGGCAATGGTCATTAAAAAAAATGAGTTTCATCTTTGATTCCTTAGTTAATTTGCTGACAGACAACAAATTAAATTTGAAGGTAGGAATGTGCAAGACATCTTTCAAGGTTATGGACGGATGAATGAGGATATCTCCAGTGTTCTGGACAAAATTAATAGATGCATCAGGAAGGTAGACAGGAATGGCTGAAATGCATTGCTTGGGTTCCTTAAAGAAATTTAAGTTGTTGCACATATGATTAGATGCCCCTGTGTCTAATATCCAAGAGCCTACTTCTAACAAGTTTGAAGCATTGAAAGAAAGAATAGCATCGGGTTTGAGTACAGAACCTGCAAAGTCACCAAAATGAGCAAAGTTGATCATGTCACCTCCAGTGTTTCCTTTCATCATCTTCACCAATTCATGTTGTATAATCTCAGACAGATTGAAGGCCTGCAACTTATCCTTCACTTCCTGATTAGTTCCAATCGGTGTATCAGCCATGTTTGCTGAGTACTTCATGGTTCCAGATCTATTTTGATTCTTTAATTGCTTGAACCAATCTGGATATCCTATAAGTTTGAAGCACCCATCCTTGTTATGACCATTTACCTTGCAATGAGTACAATATAACAATTGTTTCTCCCTCTTTATTATTTCATAGCTCTTTCCACCCATGGGTCTAACTCCCTGATCCCTTTTTTGATTACTTGTCTTAGAGAACATTGCACTCATTTCAGGTTCATTGCCAAACGCTATGTGTACCTCTTTCTGTCTCTCAATCCTTTGGATCATAGCGTAAGCCTTGTTAACAGCAGGTAAGGGTTCCATAACTAGAATTTGGCTTCGAACTTGTTCATATTCCTCATTTAGTCCCATGAGAAATTGCATCAATCTATTAAACGAAGTTATATCTGACACTGCTTTAGCTGAACTACAGATGCATTCAGGTACTGGCATAAGATATGTCAATTCATCCCAGAGACCTTTCAATTTTGTGTAGTATTGAGATATTGATTGATTACCCTGTGTTATCGAGCAAATTTCCCTTTGTATCTGGTACAACTGTGGACCATTACAACCACCGAATCTCTCTTCTAATTCACTCCAGAGTTCCTTAGCCGAATTAGTGTATAAAAACGCGTCAACAATGTCTTTTGAAATAGAATTTAAGATCCACGAAGTAATCATGCAATTGACTCTATTCCATTTTACAAATTGAGGTGAATTCTTAGCTGGAATCTCAATTGTTCCATCAATAAAACCTAGTTTCATTTTAGCACCAAGTGCAATTCTAATCGATCTGCTCCAAGCCAGAAAGTTCTTCCCAGTAAGAGGCACGGTGACAAGTGACATACCAGGGTGATCAGAGTTACCCAATTGAAGTGAATCTCCGTCATCACCTTCGCGACGACCTCCATTTGTTTGATCTCCATTTATTTGCGAATTAGTACCTTCTTCGAATTCATCAGCCATCCGAAATGAAATCAAGTTGAAAACAAGTTGAATCACTAATAATCAGTTTGCATCAGATCCTTTCTTCAAGATCTTCCCGCTCTGATACCATGTAGAATTTGAGATTGAAGAATTGAAGCTGTTATTTTATTGAAGCTCAAAATGAAAATGCATAGCAAGCACCGTATATATGCAACGGCTAATGAAACTGATTTGCTGTTTAAGTCCCAAACTACGAAACAGATACAAGTAAGGACAAAAAGAATAATTGCACGTGAAGTCCTCAGGAATATAAAATGTGAACATTTGGCTGAATTCTATAAAGAAATTAATGGTTGTTTACGATGTTGAAATTTCAGCCAAGTTTCATTGCATAACTGAAGGGTCTATAGCCATTGAGCTTAAGCACACGAAGATAAAAGATTTTGTTTCTGCCAGTTTTTTAGTAACTACGCATATAAACTTTTTTTGTGGAGTCATTACATGCTTAATTCTGAAATACTTTCTTTATGTGATATTCCGCAGCTTATCTATTTTACAAATTGTATGGCTGGTACCAGGTGAGATTCGACAGTACTTATTTTGTGAAGAATGTGATGCACAATTTGTAATATCAAGACTGTGATATCCCATCTTACGGACTTGTAATACATTTTGATCATGGACTTTTAAGTTTTACTGGACTTTCCCTAGCACCTGCTTGTGAAGTGTGAATTGTCACTTACGAGTTACAAGACAAGTCATGGTTGTAAAAAAAATGGTGGCTTTTTAGAAGAGAAAGTTTAGCTTGTGCCACAATACTAGCAGGAACTTCTGTAGCATTCTGTGTCAATTTATGAAGATAGAATTCTATTGGGCTCTGTTTTCATGTTTTAGCTTTACTTATTGCCTTTTGAATGGTATATAGAATTGATGAGTGTGTTTTTACACACTTATTAGGTACATTAACGAGCTAATTATTGATGAAGTTGAGCGAATTCCTATTTATAGTTGTGTAATTGTGGCTTTTGTAGGCTAAAATCCCAAATTGGAAGGGAAGAAAGCTAAACGACGAAAAAGGTCTGAAAGTGCATAAAAGGATTTTCGGGAACCAAAATGTACAAGTGCTGAAAGTTTAGGGACCTTGGATTGAAATTTTGGAGGACATGATAGAAAGGAAATTTAAAAATTTAGGACTAAAATGTTTGAGATAAAAGTTTAGGGACTGGACGTGTAATTACCTGATGACCGAAGCTGCAAAAAAGAAGAAAAAGGGACGCCACTCACCGACGCCTTGAGGGCATTCCGTCTATCATCTTTCTACACACTTAAGGGTCCGTTTGATTGCAAATGTGGAAAATGGGTGGAAAGAAAATGAATTCCAGGGAATTGAAATGCCTAGAATTTGTTTTACTGGGAATTGTAATTAATTGTGTTTGATTGGTATAATTTTCCACCTGGAAAATGTTGAATGTTTGGTGTCCGTTTAACTTTATTTTTTATGGAAATTGTCCATTAAAATGATAATTTTTTCTACCACTGAGTCTAGAATTTGTTCCAATTACCAAAAAGTAAAAATTTTTTTTTTTAAACAATTAGAAAAAAATATCATATTCGTTTGACTTTGTTTTATATAAAAATTGTCAACAAAAGTGAAAATCATTTTTGCAATAGTTGATAGAATTTGTTGTTATTGCTAAAAATAAATTTGTTGTTATTGCTAAAAAAAAGGTGGAAAATATTTTCCCACCTATTGTCAACAAAAGTGAAAATCATTTTTGCAATAGTTGATAGAATTTGTTGTTATTACTAAAAAAAAAAAAAAGGTGGAAAATGTTTTCCCACCTAATAGGTGGGAAAACAAAATCAAGCTTTTGTGCATCAAATGATTGTACCTAGAAAATAGGTGGAAAACGAATTCCCTGGAAAAGAAGACGCATCAAACAGCTAAAAAGTGGGAAAATGGAAAACATTTTCCATTTTCCATGGAATTCACGGCGTATCAAACGGACCCTAAGAGAAAGTAGTGGGAGAAAAGGAGGAAATACAAACCAAAATTTAGGATTTCAAAGGAAGATTCAAGATTTCAACCTTTCATTTTTTTGAGAATACATTCAAGGGCTTCTTCTACTATTTTGTATCTTTTCATCATTTCTCTCATTTTGTGATGGATTTCATCTCTATTTTCATGTTCTATTTAGATTGACCTAAGTTTCATTAATATCAATATTTACCCTTTAATGCTAAAGTTGCCATTGTCATTTTGCATTTTCTATTGTGTATACATTTCCATCATTTATGTGGCTAATAGATGATTGTGTTAGGTGGTTTGTGCAATTATTGAAAGATCGTTGTGCTTTCTAGACCAAAATAATGTTGTTTTAGGAAAGAGAGATATACTCATAATCATAGGTCATCCGTTGAGTTATTTTCACTACGATTTAATGTGGTTGGTTATGTTTTTATCAACATAGAGATATAGTTGGTAAAACCAATCAACTAGAGTTATTTTTGCTCGCCAGAGGTACTTAATTAAAATTGAAAAATCGGGTCTAACATTGTAACTAGGTGATTTACATTTTCGGTTTATTGAGACATTAATGAAATGACGATAAAGTGATATTGTAAATCCCAACTCATTTTAAATTCAAAATCTTATCGCTTTCATCATTATTAGTTTAATTAAACTCTAAGATTATTTTATTTTCATTTCTAACTTCAAAAAAATTTAATTGTGTGTATTTTTATCATTAATTTGAATCGATTATCGTGTAATTGGAAGAAACACTCTTCGAGGGATCACTTGGACTCAAAGTCAATTTTATTACTTGAACGCGATCCATGCACTTACGGTATATGATTTTAGCGAACACGAATATTCTCAGCATAGATGATACGATCTTTTAATGTAAATAGTCAATATTTAGTTGCAGTTTTCACATTACGTGGGTGAAGAAATTACTCTAAAGACATGAGAAAAGGTCTTGCAACGAGAGTTTGAAATTTTCTCTACATAGACATGAGTACACAAAATTTAGGGGTTATATACACCATATAAATGCTAGAAATTATACTGCTTACCCTATGATGTTACAGTACATTACCGAGGTTATTTGGTCTTCACTTTGCCTGGGGACATATTAACTCAAGAATAATTATGAATGGGAACACAGTTCCTTTCTTATAATTTAGGGCTGTTTGAGTATGCTGAATAAAAAAGAAAAATGAATAGTTGGTCCCTGTACCATTACACTGATTTGGTCTGCTGATCTAGTATGTTAGAAAGTAAGCATATGGAAGAACTTAGTGTCATGATCTTTTACTACCAAAACTTGCTGAAAGTTAGGAGCTCTGCACGATTTGCAGTCTTTACCCAACCTAGATAGATTTTCATGTTACTTATTAATTGAAATTCTAAAATTTTATGGCTTCAAACGGTCATACTTGGACTTAAATTTTTAAGTAAAATGCTATTCAATTGTTAAATCACAGTTCAAAGAGTGCTTAAAAACGTATCATGTGTCAACATTGGTTTTTCCATGTGAATATGCTAATTCTATTGCTCTTTTTTAACTATTAACTTGCATCTAGTGGACCTTCTAAATAGAAAGCAGGAACTCTAGCTGTATTAACATACAAACTGCTACTCTCATTTGCTTATTTAGATAGTTAAGTCAGACATTTGACGATTTCAAAAATTTTGACTTTCGGTTGCGGAAGGAACATTCAACTGGTAGATCTTCAACTTCGTAGCTTGATTCGTTCTATAAGCATGAAATTAGAAGCAGATGACTTAGAAAGTATTTTCCTTTACCCCTATATTCAAATTTTATGTTGTAAGCATACTTTTTGTATTGGAAGTAGTGTATTTAGATTGGAAACTCTCGCTAAATCTCATTTCATTTAAATAGTTTTGTGAACAAGAAAGGGCAGAGTTCAAATGCAGGATGGTACTCAATGGGGTCATATTTAATCATTGCCACA
The DNA here is from genome assembly GCA_019097785.1 of Fraxinus excelsior. Classification (NCBI taxonomy): domain Eukaryota; kingdom Viridiplantae; phylum Streptophyta; class Magnoliopsida; order Lamiales; family Oleaceae; genus Fraxinus; species Fraxinus excelsior. Next base: position 7,335,759 of record CM032639.1, on the reverse strand, counting down.
TGGGAAATTCATGTGTTTTGATTCTTCATCTTACACTACATGGACTGGACCTTCCCAGTTTGTGGTATAGCCATTTCTGCTTCACCCTCCTTAGCCCCTCTATGTCTTATCTGCTTATCTAGCTGCAACATCTAGGTGCTGCTTCTTCATGCACTCTCTTTCTATTTGATGGATGATAGTAAGCTGTGTGAAGCTGTTGGAACTTTCAGCTAAATAGCCACTCTCAAGATCATCAGCAAGGAATGGCACTATACCTCGCTGATGCATCCACACGAGTCCACCAAAATCGGTTATACCAGATTGCCTCAGTGCTTCATCTCTTGCTGCAGGACCACTTATTATTTTCTCCATATTTTATGGATCACAATTGTTCATTCTTTTACACATGTACAACTGAGATTGTAGATCTAGAACATTCCCTTTACTTGTATAAATTTCAGTATTACTCAACATTGTAAATCATCAGTTGCTAAATATACTTTCATCCTCAAAGTTTAACTTGGTGTCAAAGCTTCAAATGGCAAACGCCAATAACACTGAAATTAACAGTCCACAAACTCAATCAGCTTCAATTGCAAATACAATGGTATCTCTAATGCTTGGAGGAAACCATTTCACTCCGTTTGGTATGAATCTCACCCAAACACCTTCTATCAAGCTTGACAAAGACAACTATCTTCTATGGAAGAACATGATTCTACCCATCATTCGAGGTCACAATCTAGAAGGATATTTGCTGGGAACTAAGGTGTGCCCATCAGAATTTATCAGCACTCAAGTTATTGGAGAATCAGGGATTAGTGTAGAGATGACATCTAATCCAAAATTCAATCAATGGAAATCTGTTGATCAGCTACTTATGGGATAGCTTTATGCCACGATGACTCTAGAAATTGCACTAAGAGTAATAGGATCTACAAGCTCTTTTCAATTGTAAACTGCAATCAATGATAGCTATGGCATTCAAAACAAATCCATAATTACATTCCTCATTGGTGAACTTCAGAAAACCAGAAAAGATAATTTGAGTATTGACCAATACTCAAGTAAAGTAAAACTTCTTGCCATTAATCTAGAAGTTGTTGGAAAAGCTATACCACTTCCTGATTTGGTGACTCAAATTCTGGTTGGTTTAGATGAAGAATACACGCCGATTGTTGTACAAATTAACAGCATAGACTCCATATCTTGGGAGGAACTTCAATCTACCCTCATGACTTATGAGAGTAGACTTGATCACATTAATGCCATTAAGAGTGAAATGGCAGGAATCAATCTAAATCAATCATCTGCAAATTTCACACAAAGGTCCTCAAACAACTACTACTCTGGCAGAAACTACAACTCCTATAATGGTGGAAGATCACAATATAGTGGTAACTATATGGGTGGTAGAAGAGGAGGCAGAAACAGATGCAGATCCAACTATAATAATCTACCTACATGTCAAGTGTGTGGAAAAGTTGGACATAAGGCAAATGTGTGTAACTACAGATATGATGAGAGCTATAATGGACCTAATGCACCTCATCAAAACACTTTAGAAATCCTACATCGTCAGTATTTGTTGCCTCACTAGACACACTCAATGATCCAGCCTGGTTTGCTGATACATGAGCCAACAACCATGTCAGATCAAATGCTGAACATCTCAGTTAAGCCAGTAAATACTCTGGTAGGGAGAGAATTATGGTTGATAATGGAAATAAACTTAACATTTCACACATAGGTATAACCAGAATGCCAACAATGAATGATAAACATCTGTTTTTGGATAAACTGCTGCATGTGCTAGAAATTACGAAAAATCTTATAAGTGTCTCACAACTTACCTCTGATAATCATGTGTTAATGGAATTCCACTCTAACTGTTTTTTTGTTAAGGACAAGTCAACAGGGAAAACGATGCTGCACGGAAGGCTTAAAGAAGGATTGTATCAGCTAGAACCTCCAAACATCAATTTTAAATCTCAGTCAAGTCCTCCAAAATCAGTATATCTGAATAACCTTTGCAATTTAGTATGTTCACTTGAGTTCAGTAAAGTCAAGAGTCACGAGTCCTTAAATTCCCTAATCAATGTCTGGCATACAAGAGGCTTGGACACCCATCTAGTCAGGTGTTGTCTCAAGTACTCAAAGGATGTAATAAAAGTTGAAAATAAATGAATTCAAGTCATTTTGTGATGCCTGTCAGTATGGAAAATCCCACATATTGTCCTTCAATACATCCAACTCGCATGCCAAAGCTTCTCTAGAACTCATTTACACAGATGTCTAGAGGCATTCACCTGTTCTCTTAGCCTTTGGCTTCAAATACTACATAGCATTCGTAGATGATTTCAGTAGATATACCTGGATATAGAAGTTCACATGCACAGTATAGGGATTCATCTAACTCAATCACGATATATATCAGAGTTACTCAAGAAATTTGACTTTCAGAACCTCAAACCATGCCCTACTCCTAGTGCAGTTGGGAAAGCAATGTCTAAAACCGAAGGTAAACTCTTAAAAAATCCATCTATTTACAGAAGTGCAGTTGGAGGCCTACAATATCTGTCACATACCAGACCAGACATAACTTTTGTTGTCACAAACTCAGTCAATTCTTGTAGGAACCAACTTCAGTGCACTGGCAAGCAGTGAAAATAGTCTTAAGATACTTAAAAGGCACAATCAACCAAGGGCTATAGATCAAAATAAGTGATAATCTGATAATAAGTGGGTACTCAGATGCAGATTAGCCATCTTGCCCAGACGATAGAAGATCAGTGGTAGCCTATTGCATCTACCTAGGAGACAGCTTAGTGTCTTGGTCATCTAAAAAACAACATGTTGTCGCCAGATCAAGTACATAGGTAGAATATAGAGCCTTAGCCTCTACTGCATCAAAAATAGCTTGGATACAATCTCTGTTTAAGGAACTTAAGTTAAAACAAACTTCAATTCCAATCATTTGGTGTGATAACCTAAATGCTGGAGCCTTGGTAGCCAATCCTGTATTTCATGCTAGAATGAAACATATAGAATTGAATGTACAATTCATAAGAGACAAAGTTCTTACAAAGGAACTGAAAGTTAAGTATGTTCACACTGTAGATCAAACTGCTAACCTGATAACAAAAGGTGTCTCTCACTCAAGATTTACATACTTGAAAGACAAGCTTGGATTGTCAATAGCCCCCTCCAGCTTGAAGAAGGGTGTTGGAACTTTCAGCTAAATAGCCACTCTCAAGATCACCAGTAAAGAATGATACTATACCTCACTGATGTATCCACACGAGTCTACCAAATTAGTTATACCATATTGCCTTAGTGCTTCATCTTTTGCTGCAAGACCACGTATTGTTTTTTTCCATATTTTATGGATCACCATTGACCATTCTTTTACACCAGTTGAGATTGTAGATCTAGAACATTCATTTTAATTTTATAAATTTTAGTATTACTCCACATTGTAAATCATCAGTTGCTAAATATGCTTTCATCCCTAAAGTTTAACTGAAGCCATATGGAAGATGAATGGTGGAGAGGGGAATTTCTGAATTTGGAACATAAGACTTGATCCACTTACAACCAATTAGGAAGTGGTCAAATAAGAAATGAAAAATGAGTCAACTTGCAAATTTAAATGCACAACGTTAATTAAATTCCAATTCATATCGATTGGCACCTTATTCTCACAATTCACCAGAAGATACACAAAGTACCTGAGATCAAGCCATCACCATAAATGTACGTGTAACACACTTATTGCATAACAGAAATATGAGCACGAATCTGGTGTGTGTTTGCAAATCTAACATGCTTATGTACATAATAGATGTAGGCATGAGTTGGTCCTGTGTGCTTAAGTTCTTGCTTAAATGCCAATATGTTGATTATTGCATATGATTGCGTTATGACGTGTAACATGTTTCACTTCCTGGCACTCAGCTTTTCCCATATTACACCATACTCGAGTCTTGACCCCTGACTAGTTTTCTGAACATTCTCTAATTTATTCTTCTATTCTTTTTATGTTGCAGAGAAATGCTGCATCAACTTACAACATATTGAATGAAGAAGGCAGAATCGTAGCTGTAGCTCTTCTCCCATATGGAGTAACTTCTTGAAGCCTATATTCTAGATGAACGTGTATTCAAAGGCAAGATCAATCGCATTTTAATTTCATTGGACAACGTGACAATGTATGCAGTTGTCCAGTTGCGACTTCAGATCCAACGACTGTAGGTGAATACAATCTTGTGAAACTCATCACTTTATAAATTCTGTGGAAGATGATTGTGATCTGATACTATGTAATCAAAGGAAATGAAAATTAGATCACTATATATCCGATTAAAACTGATCAAAATTTTATGTTCGACTCTAAGTAGAGATTGAAACTCATCTCATATAGAAAGTGGTGGAACTTATATATGCAATCTATTTATCTGAAAATGTGTGTGAAAATCCAACTCTACGATAACCTTGAAACTTTGGCGAGCCTCTAAGTGTATCTTGTAAACGTTGCTTTCAAGAGTGTGAAGCTAAACACTCCATCGTTGACAAGGAACCATTCATCAAGGGCATGGCTATGCACATATGGATGAACTTAATCTCACTATCCTCAAAGGTGACGTACGACGAACTTATTTGCCTAGAAGTCCTTCAACTTCTAGCAAGCACAAATCGGGTGATTTGATATTTCTTGCTCCGAATAGTGAAATAACATAATATTCTTTTTTCTACGTGGCAAAATGCCTACCTCTATGTGGGCTTCAATCGTTAAAAAGATAAAATAAAATAAGAAATCAATTATTGAACAACCTTACCAATAATAGAGTAGCAAATAGCCATTTAAGTTAAAAGTTTTGAGATATCCTTGACCTTAAACCCCTGTTTGATGGCCATTATTTTGAAAAAATAAAAAATGATGTAAATGATCCACTCACGCTCCAAATCAATTATTGAACAACCTAAATTGTGCATGTAATATGTATATAGACAATGGGGGTAAATGTATAGGGAAAAATGTATGGATCAGACTTTTTCTTTCCCAAAATCACAAATCAGGTCCCAAATTTTAAATTTGCAAAAATCAGGTTTTTCAAAAATTAATTAATTATATTTTACAATTATATTAAATTAAATATTTAACTATAATGTAATATAATTAACCCACCCCACCCCACATCCACCACCTCCATCCCGACCCCCACCCCCACCCCCACTGTTCCGGCGGCTGTGACTGTTCCGGCGACGGCGACTACTCCGGCGACCACTTAATTCCGGCGATTGGTCGATTCCGACCGTATAGGTCACAGATTTTTAAAATTTGTCGATCACAAATTTAGTATGGGTCACAGATTTTTAATTTAGTCACAAGTTAAAATTAGTATAGGTCACAGATTTTTAATTTAGTCACAAGTTAAACAAAATTATAGATAACAGAGGTCACAGATAGATTAACAAATTAACAAATGAAAAATATTATTGGTCACAGATTAACAAATGAAAAATATTATTGGTCACAAATTAACAAATTTTAAGGTCACGGTTAAATAGTTGCCACAAAGAACAATAGCCACATATCGATATAGTTGGTCACATACACTCAAACACTCGTCACTCAATCCCAAAACACCATCAATACTTGGTCACAGATCGACCAAATAATTGGTCACGGAAACTATTTGTCACATCCGCAGCACCCGTCCCTCAATCCCAATACACCAACAAATAAAAGGTCACAGGTCACAGAACGACAAAACAGTTGGCCACAGACAGTCCGTCCCATCCCCATCCGACCCTAATCCCTAAAACACCCACCAACAACCACCACCCAAACCACCACCACAGCCGCATGAACAACACCACCAATAACAACCACCACCACCCTAACCGCCTGCACAGAAATTCGCCCCCACACCCACACACCCACGCACACAGATCTCCCCTGTCGATAACAAATTGAACCTCCCGCCGTACCCACGCACACACAGCAGAAACACACACACACTGCACTCATGCCAACAACACCGACCCACAACACCCACGCCGGCAACACCCACACACATCACCCACGCCGGAAACACCCACACACACAGCAGAACGCTGCTGCGACGCTGCACACAGCAAAATCAGCAGCTTCTTCGCTGCTGCCGATTCACAACGGGGACGGGGAGGGCAGTGGCAACAACGGCATCGCTGCTGCCGTTCAGCAGCGTCGACGCTGCTGAACGGCAGCAGCGATTCGCAGCGGGGGAAGGGGAAGGGGACGGGGAGGGCAGCGGCAACAACGGCAGCGGCGATGTTGCTGCCGCTGCTGCGATTCACAGCGGGGGAAGGGGAAGGGGAGGGAGAAAGGAGGAGATGAGGGAGAAGGGGAGGTGGAGGTGGAGGCGGCAGGAGGCGGTGGTGGCGGGGGACGGTGGCGGCGGCGAGCGGTGGAGTGAGGAGTGAGAGAGTGAAAAAGAAATGAAATGGATTAGGGTTTGGTTACGTTTTTATAGTTAAAATAAATTTGGTGGGGTAGGTAGTAGGGTGGGTATGTAGATTAATTTAATTTAAAATATCATTAATAATATTAATGGTAAAAATTAAAACCTGATTTTTGATTAAATAAAGTATAAACCTGACTTTTTAAAAGTCAAAAGTAAACACCTGGTTTAGTGTAATTTCCTCTAAATGTATATGGGTCTGTAGCCCGTGGACTATGGCAGGCAGATCCAATCACGCTCCAAGTTCCACTGTTGGCCCATTTAGCATTCGGTAACCGACCCAAAACTTTTAACAGATTTGGAACCACACTTCATCGCTCTCTCTCTCTCTGAAAGCAAAAACCCTAGACTCTGTCTCTGAACAGTACTTTCATTCACCACCTCGCTGGCTGGCTCAGAGACGCATATATACATACACCGATAGATACAAGCATACATATATAAATATACACACAGCCACGAATCACTCATGGCGGAGGTTGTATCAATGGATGAAATACGTGCCACCGCGGGCCGCCTCAACATCGACCTCTCCTCCGTAGATCTTGATTCCATTCGTCTTCCCTCCGGCGAAGATTTTGGTGTCATTAGGTAAGATTACTGTAACACCCGGCATTCGACTGTACTCTTTAAGGTTACAATTATTTATGGTGATAAATTGTTTGGGTGAAATGATTGTTTGTAGTGATGATGAGGATTTGAAAGAAGAGGACCCGTTGGAGTTTGAGGCGGGGTTCGGGAACATAATTGTTGTGGACAATTTACCAGTTGTACCAAAGGAGAAGTTTGAGAAATTGGAAGGTGTAGTTCGGAAAATCTACAGCCAAATAGGGGTTATTAAGGAGGATGGCCTCTGGATGCCAGTGGATTCTGAGACTCAGAAAACCCTTGGATATTGCTTCATCGAGTATAACACCCCTCAGGTATGTGTGACGTTCCACTTCTATTAATGTCATTTCCGCTGTTTAGTGCGTTTACTTCTTTACCTAAATGTGCTTTTTATTTTTATTAAAAGTTTCATTTTTACTAAGATTTTATGTGAATTTTTATTTTTTAGTTAATGTCATTTCAGCTGATGAAAAGCATATAGTGTATTTAGGGTCTTGACTAGCAAAGGGGTTTCTCTCTGACAGTTCAAAAAGATTTTTCATATCAGTTATTTATACCTGTACAGCTGTACTCAATATAAGTTTGGTTTTTTGTTTTCATTTCGTAGGACAAATTTCTTAGAAATGACATTTGAGATTGTAGAAGTCTCTAGAAATACACAAGAAAAACAATTGAGTAACTTATAAATATTAAATTAATATTGTATGCCAATTCAGATACATATGGCACAATTTGGAAGGGTGTTAAAATATCATTATCTGTTATATTAGAGTGCTACTGACTACTGAGTTGGCTCACTCCATAAATTATAGCATGTGGTTTACTGAGCCTTGCTCGGGAACTAGAGAGGACTAAGGGGGTTTTATCGTACATGTTAATTTAATCTTTCTTGCTTGATAATATTTTTCAGGAACTATGTCTACATGCTCCGAGACATTGTTAAAACTAGGACCTTTTGTCTATTCATTGTTGATACTGAAATTTTTTGTTTTGTTACTGGAGTTAGTTACCTTGTAATGGTGTATCATTGTTTAAACACATTTATGGTTGCTGTTTTAGGAAGCTGAACTGGCCAAGGAAAAGACAAATGGATACAAATTAGACAGATCACACATATTTGTTGTTAACATGTTTGATGATATTGAGAAGTTCATGAAAGTTCCAGATGAGTGGGCACCTCCAGAAACAAAACCTTATACTCCAGGGGTTGGCCTCTGCTCTCTCATATCTCTTCCCCTCACCTCAATAGAAAAATGGAGAAAAATGAAAACAGAGGAAAAAAATTAAAGTTACAAAGAGAGAGAGAGTGAAGAGACGTGAAAAAGTCTCGTAACTTTTTTTTTTTTTTTTTGCTTATTATTTATCCATCTCTTTCAGGAGAATCTGCAAAAATGGCTTACAGATGAAAAAGCACGAGATCAATTTGTGATTCGTGCTGGCTCGGACACTGAGGTTTTATGGAATGATGCAAGACAGTCAAAGCCTGAGCTTGTTTACAAGCGTTCTGTAAGCAAAACCATAATACTAACTATTCTTACCTGGAGTGTTGGTTGGATAGAATGATCTTTTGGTCTCCATACGCATTGGTTTCCTGATAAGTCTTGTACTTGCTGCGTTTTGGGAACGATTTTAGTGGCTTATCATGCATTTGTGATGCCTATCTGTGCAGTTTTGGACTGAAAGCTTTGTACAGTGGTCCCCTCTAGGGACTTACTTGGCCACTGTGCATAGACAGGGTGCTCAAGTCTGGGGTGGTGCAACCACTTTTAACCGTCTGACACGCTATGCTCATCCCCAGGTTACTTTCTGGTTGTGGCTGACTGCAAATAACAGGCTTCTTTCAATTTTTAAGTCTGACAGTTTTGATTGTAGGTTAAATTGATTGACTTCTCTCCTGGTGAGAAGTTTTTGGTGACTTACAGTAGCCATGAACCAAGCAACCCTCGTGATACTCATGTATGGTTATTATTCCTGTTATCTAATTATTTCCCTGCATTACTGCATTGATAGTGTTGTTAACATGAATTTTCTTTACAGAGGGTTGTGATAAACATTTTCGACGTGAGAACTGGAAAAGTCATGAGAGATTTCAAAGGAAGTGCAGATGAATTTGCAATTGGAGGAACTGGAGGTGTTAGTGGCGTATCCTGGCCTGTGTTCAAGTAAATTTTGATACGTTGATTATATCTTTTCCATTTATTCTCCCCTACCTTCTCCCCCTTTTCCCCAAAACAGACAGATATACACAGCTAAGCAGGATGAAGTATAGTAACATTACAAACATGCTTATGTCCTGTATGACAACTTTCCATTTGCCAGATGGAGTGGTGGAAAAGATGACAAGTACTTCGCCAGAATAGGAAAAAATGTCGTTTCTGTTTATGAAACCGAGACTTTTACTCTCATTGACAAGAAATCTATCAAGGTTGAGAATGTTATGGATTTCTGCTGGTCACCAACCGATCCAATTCTTGCACTCTATGCTCCGGAACTTGGTGGAGGTAATCAACCTGCCAGGGTGAGTCACAAACTTCCATACACTTTTTCCATTATATCAAGTTCTTTGTAGATTTCTTATACTGATGACTTTAACTATTTGGATTCAAATAACAGGTGAGTCTCTTGCAAATCCCGAGCAAAGAAGAGTTGAGGCAGAAGAATCTCTTTAGTGTGAGTGATTGTAAAATGTACTGGCAAAGCAATGGGGATTACCTTGCTGTCAAAGTCGATCGCTACACAAAAACCAAGAAAAGCACGTATACTGGCTTTGAGCTTTTCAGAATCAAAGGACGAGATATTCCTAACGAAGTTTTGGAGCTCGAAAATAAGAATGATAAGATTATATCATTTGCTTGGGAGCCAAAGGGCCACAGGTTTGCAGTTATTCATGGCGATAGCCCAAGGCCTGATGTAAGTTTCTACTCGATGCGCAGTGGTACTAATACCGGCCGGGTCTCAAAGCTCACGACCATTAAGGGCAAACAGGCGAATGCGCTTTATTGGTCACCAGCTGGTCGCTTTATTATACTGGCAGGGTTGAAAGGTTTCAATGGACAATTGGAGTTCTACAATGTAGAAGAGCTCGAAACCATGGCTACATCTGAGCATTTCATGGCAACAGACGTTGAATGGGATCCCACAGGAAGGTAAAGTCATTGACATATAGCAGTGAATCCTTAATTTCATTGCCTTTGCATTTTTATGCTTTTAGTTCACAGCACGGATAAGATTACTTGACTGTGTCCGTGTAAACAATTGGTTAATTATGATCTCAAATGAAACCAAATGCTCTGTTTGTGACTTGAATTTTCTTTCTATAGATATGTTGTCACATCAGTTACCTCGGTTCATGAGATGGAAAATGGGTTCAATGTCTGGTCTTTCAATGGCAAGCTGTTATATAGAATAATGAAGGACCATTTCTTTCAAGTAAGTTCTGTTTTTCTACTTGTTGGCATGTGGACTTGGTCTACAAATCTGTGTTCCTACCTAACAGGACATTAGTCTATTCCCAGTCTGATTTTTGCTTGAATAATTCCTCTCCTCATTTCAGTTCTTGTGGCGCCCAAGACCTCCATCCCTCTTGAGTCCTGAGAAAGAAGAAGAGATTGCTAAAAACTTGAAGAAATACAGCAAGAAGTATGAAGCAGAGGATCAAGATGTTTCATTGCAATTGAGTGAGCAGGATAGAGAGAAGAGAAGGATGTTGAAAGAAGAGTGGGATAGGTGGGTCAGCGAATGGAAGCGTTTGCATGAAGAACAGAAATTGGAGAGGCAAACACTACGTGATGGTGAAGCAAGCGATGAGGAAGAGGAATACGAGGCAAAAGAAGTTGAGGTTGAGGAGTTATTGGATGTTTCTGAAGAGGTTATTTCCTTCGACTAAGGTGAAAGGTGTCAAAGGAAACTTGGCAACTGTGATATCCCATTCATCTGATAAGATTTGGACAATAGGTGTGAAGCCCAGCTTCCAGGATCCACTCGGAAGTTATGAGTAAATCTTTTCTTCTCACCACAATCGATTTAATCTTTTGACTGTATCGACGACCCCTACAAGGAATTTTTTACTAGTAGCAATGCGATGATCAATTATGAATTTGATTGGTATTTAATTTTGACTAACTTGGTATATCCCTGAATAATATATATGCTTGGTTGAAATTAGTGTTTTGCGGATCAAGTCTCGTGTTCTTTTGTCGTAACAATGGAGGTATTGTTTAAGAAGATAGGTGTTAGAATTCAGGAAAAAACTGATCTCTGAAGAATATGTACCATCTCATACTAGAGTTTTGATGCATATAGCTTCTACATCTGGGTAATTATATTATCACAACGAAATTTACTAACTACCCCAAGTAGAATTACTTAGGTGGCGTTCTCTTTGTGTTTGAGTTTTGTGTTTTGTGTTTTGAAATCATTTTGAGTTTTCTGTTTTGAGGGTTCATTTTGAGATTGTTGAAAACGCGTTCTCTTTGACATTTTGAAAAATTATTTTGAAAAACCCAAAATTGAAAACGTGTTCTCAATCAAACATTTCCTTCCCATCTCTCTCTCTCTTTCTCGCCGTCTCTCTCTCCCCGTCCGTGTCTTCCTCCCTCCGTCTCTCTTTCCACTCGTCCGTCACTCTTCTTTTCCAACCAAAATCTTCTTCTTCCCACAATAAATGAACTGACCAGTGTAGAATCCTTCGGTGGCGACGAGAAGTTCCTTCGGTAGCCATTGCATTTGCCGAAGTCGAGGGAACGGAATCTGTCCGGATCCTTTCCGATGGTGCGTACGAGACTTGAAAATGAGTCCTTCGGTAGCCATTGCATTTGCTTGTGTGCGTGCTGTGTGTAGAGGTGAAGGGAAGGGAACGACTGGGAAATGGAGGTCAGGGGAAGGGAAAAGTGGAATCGAAAATTGGAGTAGTTTCTGGATTAATTGGTGCAATTGACATGTAACCCAAGGTTCTATGTGCCTGCTGAAGACTTGATTGGGGCTAATTTGATGATTCAGTGTTGTGGGGACGATGAATTGAAGCAGACAGTTCCGAAAAAAATGATGGTCCGTGTGGCGAGGGTAGTGGTGGTGGTTTTTGGGTGTGGCGGTGGTTGTGGTGGTGATGGTGGTGGTTCCGGCGATGGTGGTGGTCAGGGTGATGTTGGTGGTGGTTGGCCAGTTGGTGGAGATTTTGGCTACTACATTGGTCTGGTTGAAGATGAACAGTGCAGCAATTCTGTTTCCCGTGTTTTGAGCATTTTGGTGGAATTAGCTTGAAAACGGCCAAAACGATGTTTTGGCCGTTTTCTGTTTTGTGTACAAATAATTTTTTCGTTTTCGAAAATGCGTTTTCGAAAATTGGAAAGAGAACGCGTTTTCGGTGTTTTGAAAAATCGAAAACAGAAAACGGCTGGAAAACGACAAAGAGAACAGGCCCTTAATTATCCATAGTTCTATATAAATTCTTAGAACACTTTTTTGGAATACACTACAATAACCTTCTTTTATATTGGAGTCTCTCTCCAGCCAATTATTCCAGTTTGCTGGCATTCAAACATTATAAAAATACTTTATCTAGATGAGTAATGCACCTTCAAAAACACAGTCCAATTAGAAGCGAAAGTGCACCCCTTGAAAAAAGGAGCAAGAGGGCACCCATTGAATAGGCTTCACAAATGCAAATTTCATCAGTGAAAATTATATGGAACCAGATTTTCTAAGTTATCATTTTAAAAATTAGATTTGAAATTTTTTGGTTCAAAAATCAGATGATAATTTCATTTTTAATATTAATAATATTATTATTAATTAAATTAATTAACCACATTCACTTTACCCATCCATAATTGATTTTGAAAAAAATAAAAAATCTAGCTCCCAGTTGCTTCATTCACGTGGCGAACCTACTCCGGCAACTTATCACGGAACAGCGGCGACGACTTTCCTTCGTGCAATGCCGTTCATCGTCGTTGCGCACGATGTGGTGATAGTGTGTTGGTTTTGCAATTGAAGTAGTGAATGTCTGTGATATGGTGCGGTGGTTGGGGTGCGATGGTACTATGTAGTGGTGGTTGGGTTCGGTGGAGCTATCCGTGGTGGTGATGTATGGTGCTATGTCTGGTGGATAGGTTGGGGTGTAGTGGGTGATGTGCGCGGCGTGGTGATGACATGTAGTGGGTGGTGTGTGGTTTTGGTGGTGGGTGTGGGTGTGTGGGTGTGGGTGTGGGTGTGGGTGTGGTGATGGTGATGGTTTTGGAATTGTGAGGTGGTAGTGGCGATGTGTGTGGTGGTGGGGCTGCTAGCTTTGATGGTGAGTTGGTGTGGTGGTGGTGATATTGGCGACGGTGGCGGTGGTGATGGTGGGGACGATGTAGTGGGGAGGAAGAGTGTGATCATTATTCGGGTGTTGTGATTATTGGTTAATTTATGACCTAAAAGAATGTGTGATTGTGACTAAATTTGGAATCGTAATGAGAATTTGGTAAGTTGTGACCAAATAATTCCAAAATTTATAATTGGAAAATAATTTGTGACCAACTAATTCGAAAATTTGTGATCGTGAAATAAATTGACCTATTAATTTTTTGATTGGTTATCGATGAACAAATTATGACTAACGAAATTTTAGATTCGTGACAATAAAATAATTTGTGACTTGTATAAATTTTTTATTTATGGTCGAGAAATAATTTGTGACAATTAATTTAATAATATGTGACAAATAAATAAGTTGTCACTCATAAGTACGTACTTGTGACCTTAATATATTTTAAGTAATAAAATATTTTTATTATTTATTTATCACCTGAGTTTTTTCCCTTTGAAAATTTGAATTAGTCATAGTTAATGCTTGAGTTGTGATTTTTTCCCATTTCATAAATTTCCTTAATTTATCCTGCGTTTGAGGCATTAGAATGTCAGTGGCTTCATCCAAATCCGTCACCTGAAAACCGTCTCTCATATATCTCTCCTCCAGGCACATTGGTGCAGCAAAGCACCACCTTCTCCATCGTGTGATCTTCCACTTCCGGTACACCACAATATGGTTTAACTTCCCACTTTCTTCTTCTTCATCTTCCCCTTCTTTGGAAAAACAATTAAGAAAAAAATAGTTTTAAAAACTCTTTTCATCATAATGAAAATTTCCAGAATGAATTAAAAGAATGAGAAAAATGATAAGAGGAATATTGGGTGATGAGTAGACCATAATATTGTATTTTTTTTTTCCTTAGATTTTATTGATTGAAAGTATAATTGTAAATTTATTGTAGTGTATTTATTAAATATATTTTAATTGTGGTGTGATTATAATTTTGTGTAGTAAATAATTTTTTTGGTGGTACCCGAAGGATTATATATAATTAAAATATAATACCTATTTTATCCTTAATTAATTAAATAAATTTCTATTTTTTGGTCGTATTCATATTTCAAAGTAACGATTCATTCTATTTTAATTTTATTGAATGTTTTTTTCTATTATATAGACTATGTTTTTATTTTGTAATTTTTATAAAACTGATATATGATTTTAAAACAATGTTTGATAAATAATTAAAATTAAATTTCAATTTTAACTCTGCATTTTAATGGGTTCATAAATACTATTCACTTATCTACAATTTATTGTTATCTTAACTTAAATCGTTTATGAAGTTTTATTCCGAAGTTAGGATATTCTAATTCCACCTACAATTGAACAAATCAAACAGGTAAGTTAAGGAATTAACAAATAAAGGAAATCATACAAAAAAGACTAAACTTGAAGAAACTAAATAAAAACAATGAATTCCCTTTTTAGGCTCAGAAAACTGATCCACCACCACAAAGGCAACACCAAACTTTGGAGAAGCACAAAGGTCACACCAAGGCACGAGGAATACTAGCAGATTTTAGGAACAGCACAAAGCAGAGAACCGTTCTTTGCTTCTTCTTAAGCACAAAGCAAGAATGATTTTTTTGGTGTCTCTAATCGAATCCCAAAAGCCTCAATTTATAGGTAAAGAGTTCAACAAATTTCCCAGATTTTTCTCTTCAAGGATAGATATCACGAGAACTGAAATTGGTTAACAAATGATAGAGTTCTACAATTTCAAAAAGGAAGGAAGAGGTAATGACCTTATCACTTTATCTCCAATTAGTTAAACGGGAAACTTGATAGACAGATTTATAAAAAAAAAAATCGTGAAAACCATTCAAAACCGCGACTAGTTCACCGGGTTACAGTTGAATCGGCCGGTTCAGCGGGTTTTAAACGGTTTTGTCAATAATAAAAAATTGGATATGATTTGGCACGATTTTCGGTTTTAACAGTCGAACTGGCCGGGCCGGGCCGATTTTGACAACATTGATAATAATAATAATAATTGTGACTAAATATGTGTCCCTCATTTTAAAGCATGCTAACAAAATTTGAAATCTTTAATAAGAAAATAATTGACTAATTAATGAAATATTAAATATAAGAATGTAATGAGAAAAAGGTTAATAGCAGAAATATGATAATAAATAAAGATTAATGACATTTAATACAATTAAAATGCTGCACATTTCTAAAATAATATGATGTGAATACAACCAAAAAGTTATCATCAACAAGATTTGATTTGTAATTTTTCCACAATTATTCAAAGCCCACTGATCTTGAATTTTCGAACCATACAATTGACCTATTTATCTTTCATAATTGTAAATCATGTCAATAGACAACAATTCTTGAAATTGAAACAAAATTATCCCTATCGAACACTCGACTAGGACTGTGGTATGGTGCATTTATCTATATCACATAATCCAAAAAAATATTTTGCCACCAATTTTGAAATCTAGTGTTAAAAACAAGGGGAAATTGCAATCACGATATCAAACATTTCATTTAATCGCAGACTTGACCCAAACATTTTATTTGTATCATCGTGAGTATCAAACCTTCAAAAAACTCGCAGTTCAAATCCAAATGGATGGTAACCGTTAGTTGACTCAAAAAAATTGTTTTGACCAAATCAGCAAATAGCAAAATAATAGTTTTAACATAAAAAAGGTAATACTATTCACCTTCTTCACAAATTTCATCCACCCTGCGCCGTCTATTCCGAGGTCGACGACACCATCACCCCAACAGGAGCAATGCACATCCCTCATCAACTCAACTTTCTACTCTTCCTCTTCTTCCTCGACAACAAGTCATCTGATCTAGATTCAAAATCCTCAGGCACCGACTCAGATTCACTCTCTAATGAATCGCTACTCAATTTTTTCAAACCAGACTTTAATTTGTGACGCTCTTTTTCTTCTTCGACTTTCCTGGTAATTTCATCCTCAGGTTCGAAATATGAGGATTGGTTTGGATCCCTAGGAAGGCTAGGAGTACTATTCCACATACACTTCTTGAGCAATTTTCTCAATTTCTGGCACTTAAGCCTCATGTACTCTTCGAATCCAAAGCTTCTCAATTGTTCATCCGATTCAGACTCCCCACGTCTTCCATTTTTATAATCGCGGACGAGAAACGATTTCTTTCTATCATCATACCTATTTCTATTTCTTCCGTCGGACTATGGGGTTTCATCAGGCCTTGGACTACGTCTACGGTACGAAGAATAATATGGAGAAGAGCGATGGTACCTGTTGTAGCTGTTGTTAGGCTGACTCCGACTATAACCTGGACTCCAACTTCGGCTTATGCTGCGGCTGGGGCTATGGCTATGACGATGGTAATTACGGGATGACTCCCCCATGTTGTCCATTTTTATAATAGCGGACGAGAAACGGTGTTGTCGACCCCAGAATAGGCGGCGCATGATAGAGTAGGGGTGGGGGTGGTTTGTGAAGAAGGTGAATAGTGTTACCTTTTTAATGTTTAAATTATGAAGTTACCATTTTGGAGTCTACTAATAGTTAAACTAACAATTCCCATCCATTTGGAATTGAACTGCAAATTCATTGAAGATTTAGTACTCACAGTGGCACAAATGAAAGATTTGTGCAAAATCTGTGATTAAATGAAAGATTTGGTACCGTGACAACAATTTTCCCTAAAAACAAATATGGGATAGAAAACCAATGGAAGCTATGGAAGGACCACTTGGACTAACCTTAGAGGCCCCCATTTTTTGAGAGCAAGATATCAACGATGAGTTTCATTCATAGAAAGTTTATATGGATGTGATCAAGATTGCAATCATAGCCATGGATGCCAAAGGGTAGGTGGGGAATTAGTTTTGATGTTAGTTTGTTCCATTCACAGGATCTTTAAAGGATATCTGATTTGTATATTTTATCCGTGTTGAACTCAAGAATTAGTCGATCTTGCTTAATATATTCCATTTCACGTTGTTATTCGTTTATACATTATTTGCACGCTTAGATACAAATCAATAGGCATCAAGACCTTTTCAGGAAAAAGGGCCGGCAACTGGTACTTCGACGATCAAATTAATGCTGAAAAATAGTAATAGCAGATTATGAGGGAATTGGGTATGGAAGAAACAAGCAGAAATTTGGCTAGAGTTTAAAGAATTGTGTACTTTTCCCTTTATCTATACATGAATATAAATAGATGAAGCTTCATGTTGAACCGTGACAATCTCTCCAGCCCCAGCTAATTCTTCTTTTCCTGCATTAAAGGGAAGGGATCATAATCTACAATTAGAATGGATGTCAAACAACAATCAATGATTCAAGAATCACAAAAACCGTCCACTAAAAAGCATGATTCATCCTCAGATGTCCTTCCTCTACCTCCGATTTGCCCTCAGTCGTGTACTATCTACTCCTCTGATGGTGCGAAGAGATCTGAAACCTAGCTCCTGATAATAGCACATTTGTTACGTTTTTTACCTATTAATATTTGCGTTTCTATGATTATTTGACGCTTAAATGCACTAAGTACTTCTATATCTTAGTTTAGGTTGCAAATGTGTGAAAACTGTGGAGAATTGAAGAAAATAGCAAAAATGGACCAAAAATGGAAGAAAGTAAAAGTTCATGAACTAAAGAGCAAATAATATAAACTTGTTTCTAATCTTGGGATGAATATTTGAGAGTATTAGAGTTCAATTGGATGAAGAAAGGAGACAAATGGGTGAAATATAGCCAAAACATTATCACATATCAACTTTTAAGTTGAAAAGGTTGCACCGATTTTTAGTCTCATATTGAAACCAATTTTTGGCATAGAAAATGATCGAATTGGAAGATGATATCTGAAGAACAAATGTAACCCTTTGAATTAGCTTTCCAACGCATCTTGAATCACCTCAATCGAACATCTATATTAGAAGTTATGACCAAAATATTGAAAACTGTCCAGCTGTCTACTGGACGCTCACCCGACCCTGAATTTCAATATAGAAAGCAAATATTTTGTCTAAGTGGTCGCCCCATTTTCTATTGGGCGCCCGCCCAGGCTAAATCGGGGAAATTTTTTCAAGTTTCCTTCTACGATTCAAAAACTTATGGTAACTTATTGTGACACGATTTCTCAACCCTAAAGACCCAAAAACGTTCCAGAATGCCAAATTCTTCATTATTCATCATTCTTCCATTGATTTTGGCTCAAGGAACTCATGAAGAACTAACAATCTTGGTGAAGCAAAGGAGGAACTCAATTGGAAATGGTGATTTCACATCTATTATTTCATGTATTTGGACTTTTCTTGCTGAATAATTTTAGGATTTAGACTCTTCTTTTCATGAATTTATATTAAATTCAGTTTAATAATTACTAGATTTTTCATGGATTCAGTCATATTTTTTCCATTGTTTAATCAAACTATTTATTGAGTTTCAATTTCAATTACTTATTGTTGAGATTAGTTTAACTTTTATCAAATCCTTCATGGATCCAGTCATGCTTCTTCTATCGTTAGATTGAACTCATTGTTGAATTTTAATTTTAATATTATTTTATTGGTGGATTAATTATTGTTATATGCTGGATGTATATGGTCGGTTTTTGATCTTGTTTCAATAAAATTGTGTGAATATATCATAAGTTTAGATTATAGAATTACATTTGTAAATTAAATTGGTTTTCACGATATATCTTCCGATTAGAGTGTCGGGATGAAAGTATCTAAATGTGTTATAAAAATGAAATAGTCGATGTGAATGACCCAATCCAATTAATTTCACCTTTCAAACATTGAATTTTACTACACATTGAAGACAATAACTCATCCTTTTGGAACCCTTAAGGATTTTCCATCTCCTTATGGATACGATACCCCAAAACTGCACTACAACTACCGCATTATTCTTTGGGCGTAATCAGCTCCTCCACAAACTACACGTCCTCACCTTCTTAGGCTATAGTTGCCTTTGTTGTCTCCTTCACTTATCTCTTAGGCTTCTTCGGCATGGATTGGACATTTGGACTGAGCTTTATTTTATTTTTTTAAAAAAGGCCCAAACGTGAAGAAAGGGGAAAAATAATAATAATTCATCGTCTCCTTCATTTCTCTTGACTGTAGAAGCTCCCGACGGATCCTGTACAGGTGGCCGCAGGGGCTGGCCAGGTACTGGATCCGCCCCTGTTTTCAATCCAAGTCGGTAGACTTTGTCAAGCGACATGACCAAAAAAAAAAAAAGACTAAATAATAGAAATGGAGCATGAAGAAGTTACATATTCTTACACAAAAAAAATTCTCTTTTTTAAATTTGGGAAAATTGGTAAAGGAAGTCGAGCTATCAGGTTCACTTCATTTTTATTTTTTTTGCTACTATCGAATTTTGACCTCGATTCAGTCCCAATTCGACTCTTTGATCCATTACATTTCTCAAATGAACGCCGAACTATTTTTTAAAAAAAATGATAGAAAACAAAACTGAAGAGATGATTTTATAATTCGAAAAAAAATTCAGTATCTTTGTAATACATTCAGGGTTATGTTAGGAGTACCTACAGACGTCCCCCAATAAGGGATCGTCATTTGTCCATTATGACACCAATTAGATAAAATACTATGTACAAATAGAATTTTCCATACACTAATACTAAATGATCTCAACAAATGTTTGCATCATATGCTTAAAAGGGAATTATCGATATGAGATATCAAATATTTATTTTTATCATTTTCAATATTGTACCAATCAAAACCCTTGGTACTGCTTAGAGTTAAATAATCAAATTATACAAACATATTGGAAAAGCATATTATCCTCACATTTGGTGGATACATTAAACTCTGATTAGAATTTACTTTCCAAAAAATAAAGTTTTGTCTTGCTTTTAAAAAAGTAATTCTCCTTAATAAAGAGATAATTATTCGTGCATAAATTTCTTACTTTTAACGCAACCAAACATAACATACTCTAAACGTGAGTAATAAAAAAGAACACGACAAAATTTGTCAATTAATCTAAAGGTCTGTTTGATAGCTTAGAAAATGAGTGGAAAAGAAAAATATTTTCTAACTTTAGCCAATTAAGAGTGTTTGATAGCACAAATTTTCCTGAGAAAATATTTTTCACTTTTTTCTAGATACAATCATTTGATACACAAAAGCTTGATTTTGTTTTGCTACCTGATGCTGCCAAAAATCGTACATGTTGACTTCCCGAGCTTGACGATCGAGAACGAGTACGAACGAGATCTTCCGATACCTGAAACAAAGGCGTCGAGGGTTGGCCTCGTCGCCCCTCCGATGCTTAAGTCAGAGAGAGATTATGGAGAATATTTATGCTGAAAAGTATATATCAAAAGCGTACCTGAATAATGAATGAGGGTGACTTATTTATAGTGGTAGGTAGCGTAGTTCAAGTATGATTCGTCTCCGTGTTTCTAGGAGTGATTGTAGGGATAGGTGTTGGAACATAAATAGGTCTCTAAACTTACCTTGTTCGAAGTGTTACCAAAGAAAGGACTCCTTCTTGGTCTAGGGTTCCTTGGAAAGACAGTAGTTGGGCAGAGTTAGCAGACGTGCAAGCCGGATGAGGACTGGTGGAACATGACCATGGCTCGTTTGATGTTGGACAAGTAATTATCCCGAGCACTGTACCCCGAGGAGTATCGATGTCACGCCCGGGCCGATTTGTGGGGCGAGTCCTCGAGCATTTTGAGAATGTCTCGAGGACACATACACCCGAGGACTAGAGTTACAGAAATGTAAAACGAGGGAACTTGGAAGTCCTCGTGCTCGAGGTGATAGCATGAGCGACCACATCATTGGCCCCCTGCATCCGGACCTAAGGGTTCGAGTGCTTAGGTGTGGATGCACATGAGCTCGATCTATTAGTCGTGGAGGGCGTGAAGCTCGAGCTCGCGATATAAAGAGCTCTGACAATGGTAATTAATGTGTCGGCGGACAGCGGTGGTCGGATTCTTGACACATGGCGAAATCTGACGGTTCTGGGGGCGACTCTTGGCCTCCCGTTTTACCCCCTATAAATATGGGTTTCACTTTTTCATTTTTCACTTTTCAAACTACTGTAAAAGTTCTCCACGAGGTCGAGCTCGAGCAAGATCCTTAGTCTTTCTTTTGGTCTTCTAGTCGTTTTAAGGTAAGTCTTCGAGCTCTAAGTAATTTATTAAGTTATCCTTGAGGGATGTTAAGTGGTGAGGGTAATAGGGGTTCTGGGAGTTCGAGTAGTAGCGAGGACCTAGGAACGTCAATGATTCCCGTAGCCATCCCCTTAGATGCCCGACCTAGGTATCAAGGTAGTGTCGAGTTCAAATCACCCGACGACCCTTGTAGATTTAAAGAGCATTTAGCCCTAGGAGCTGCTCGGGAATATGGACTGATGCCTGAGTGCGACGTGAGGTCACCGTCGTTTGAGGATAGGATGGCTCAGGCTCGGGATAGCGAATTTGTCATTTTTAGGGATACCTTAAAGGCCGGGTTCAGGTGGCCATTGCACCCCTTCTTTCTGAGTTTCTTAGTCGAGCACTCCATGTGCCCCTGGCAATTGGTGCCCAACGCATGGAGGATGCTCGTTTACTTTTTTATAGCATGTAGGTATGTGGGGATCGAGCCATACCTCGACCTCTGTCGAATGGTGTTCGAGCTTAAGCAGCTCCCCAAGTTTACCTGTTTCGCTTACTTATCGACTCGAGGAGGTTTTAGGGTCCCGAGTATGCCGAGCTCATTGAAGGGTTGGAAAGATAGGTGGTTTTATGTAGTTGCTCAGGGTCCTGACTTTCCCTTTTGGTCGAGGTGGGGTGTTCCCGATGTTGCCATATTCTGTGAGGGTCAGGCATATTTTGAGTCGCTAGAACGGGATAGGCAGATGCTCGAGGATCTTGAACCTCTAGTGCCCGATATGAAGGAAATCCTCGGGGATGAAATTCTAGATCTTGCCGATGTTAGACGATTCGAGGGTAGGCTTTGTTTCTTTCTGTTTCAATTTGTCTTCGTGCTAATATGCTCAAGCTAATGAGATGTTCTTATTGTTTAACGCAGCAATGTCTTTCGATCCCTCGGCCGTTAGGAGGTTCGTAAATGCCAAGGCAAAGGCTCCTCAGCCTCAGGCAAAAGCCCCGAGCAAGGGGAAGAAGAGACCTCGAGTCTCAAGAAGGGAGGAAATGCCACGAGGTCCTGGCGAGACTTCTCAAGCCAAGCGTCCCGAGCCTAGCCCCAGGCCCGACCGTTCTCAATTTTCGAGGGAGCTCCCTCCTCGACGCACTCCCGAGGTCGTAGACCTCGAGGATGATTGCATTCCGCCAGTCTCCTCTGTTATCGAGGACTATGAGAGGTGCCACCTGGTGCCGAGCATTGTGGCCAAATACCGGGGAGACGTTGGGTTCGATGAAGTGATGAAAGCCCTCGAGCTTCTAACACTGAAGGTAAAGTTTGTTTCTTGCTTATTTTCTAAGTATTTCTCTCGACATTCTTATCGTTCCTTTCTTCTATTACAGACCCTGAGTGTTGCTCGAGGCCTCTCGCTTCAGGGGATGGACGAGTCCCATAAGATGGCTGGGCTTGTGGAAGCCGTCGAGTTAAGGGACAAGAAGCTGGCCAACATGAGGACCGAGCGCGACGTCCTTCTGAAGGAGAGGGAGGAAGTTCTAGCCGAGCTGCAGAGAGCTCGAGATGAAATTGGGTCTGTTAAGGACAAGGCTGAGGAGGCCAAGTTGGAGCTCGAGCGTGTTCGCAAGGAGCACGAATCAAAGTTGGCCGAGGTCAAGGCCCGAGCTTGGGAAGAGTTCAAGACCTCCGAGGACTATGACAAGCTAAAGGGGGAGTATGCTTCAGGGGCGTACCTCCATGCATTCAAAGAGGCCCGGGCTTATCTTCGAGCGAACATACCCAACGTCCAGCCCGATGATCTGAAGGACGTGCCTGGGATCGCAGAGACTCTCGAGCTCTCTGAGACCGAGGATGGGGCCCCGGACGGCGACGACGCCGAGGATGACGCCGATGATGATGATGTCGAGGTTGATGTCGAGGCCTCTGCCCCTGATGACCTAGAGTAGGGATGCTCGAGCATGATGTATTTTGAATGTAAATTTCAGTCTTTTGGTACAAGTAAATTTCCCGAGCAATTTAGTTTTGTTTCCATATTTCTCGATCATTTAATTCCATGTTCATGAACAATGTGCTCAATCGAACGACGAACTAACGATGTACAAGTATGGGGTCTACTCTCGACGATTGCTCCTTAACTAAAAGTGAACTTGATCTCGACGATTGCTCCTTAAATAAAATGGAACTCGATCTCGACGATTGCTCCTTAAATAAAATGGAACTCGATCTCGACGATAGCTCGTATAATAGGATTGGTCCTTAGCTCAATGATAGTTTACGGAATAAAATCGATCCTGAGCTCGAGGATATTTAACACTTGTTTAGAACTCCATGTGTTTATTCCGACGACGAACCACAAAATGAAAGTAAATTCGAGCTTGAAGGTAGCACACGTGTTTAAGCTCGACGATGGCTCAAGTAATATGCAGATATGAGCTCGACGATATCTTCTGTAATAATTGAGTCGCGAGCTTGATAGCTTGCTTAAAGAATTGAATCCTGAGCTCGAGGATAGCAAGGTTTTATGAACCTGTTCTGAGCTCGAGGATGTCTCTTTTGATCCTGAGCTCGATGATGGGTCATGTAATGATTAAGTCATGAGCTTGATGATAGCTCACTAAATTAATTGGTTCCAGAGATCAAGTGTCGAGCTAGACGATTAGGAACATGTGGGGGCAGTCTCGAGCTCGAGGACCATTCGGCGAATTTCTGTCCAAATCTTATTTTGGGAATGGTCGAGCTCGAGGTATATTTTTAAGGGGGCCCGCTAGTTGCGGGACTTTGTGGAGAACATGCCCGTAGCACGTCTCGAGGTATGCCCATGACATGTTTGAGGTGATTGCTCGTATTATGTCATGGGGGCCCGCTAGTTGCGGGACTTCGTGGAGAGCATGCCCGTAACATGCCTCGAGGGTGCCTGCGCGGGGCAGGGCTTTTGGTGAGATCATGCCCGTAGCATGTCTCGAGGGTGCCTGCGCGGGGTAGGGCTTTGGATGAGATCATGCCCGTAGCATGTCTCGAGGGTGCCTGCGCGGGGCAGGGCTTGGATGAAAGAATTTTCGTTGGGGCATTTGCCATAGTTACTTGTCATAAACTTTGCTCATGTTCTAGAACAGGAAAGGGCTCATAGGCCTTGATGAATTATTGAAAGTAACAACGTGCGGGGCGTACGAGCCCGATGAAAAATCAAACTAAGCAAATTAAGGGGAAATGCGTAGGGCGTGCAAGCCAAAAATTAAAAGTAAGCTAATACCAATGACAAAATGGATAAGGTCATGACTTTTACTTGTGATAGACCTTAAGGTTGTCAGCATTCCACGGTCTCGGGAGTGGTCTTCCCGACATATCTCTCAAGCTGTATGCTACACCTTGAACTTGTCGAATGACTTCATACGGCCCTTCCCAAGTCGGTCCGAGCTTGCCGGGGGCATGGCCAGCGGCTCCGGCCTTTCTGAGCACAAGGTCTCCAGTCCTGAATCTTCGGGGTCTGACTTTGCTGTTGAAGTATTTGGCCGTTCTATTTTGGTAGGAGGCCACTCGTAGCGTAGCTTGTGTTCGCACTTCTTCCAAAAGGTCGAGATGTTCAGTGGTATGTTCCCCGGCCTCATCCCCCATACGTCTCAATGACGGTAGGTTAACTTCAATGGGTAAAGTAGCCTCTACCCCGAAGGCTAGCATGAACGGGGTTTCTCCGGTGGTTGTCTTGTGTGAAGTTCTGTAAGTCCACAGCATGGAAGGTAGTTCGTCGGGCCAGTTGCCGTGGGCCCCTTCAATCCTTGTACGGAGGTCTTGCAAAATAATCCTGTTCGTGACTTCGGCCAAGCCGTTGCTCTGAGGGTGTGCGACAGATGTTAGACGATGATTTATCCCGAGGTTGGAGCAGAAATTCTTGAACTGTGCATTATCAAATTGTCTTCCATTATCGGTTATGAGCACTTTGGGTATCCCGAATCTACATATGATGGACTTCCAGATGAATGCTCTTAACTTGGGTTCTGAAATAGTTGCCAGGGGCTCTGCTTCCGCCCACTTTGTGAAGTATTCCACAGCTACGGCCACGAACTTCAGCTGTCCTCTTGCCATAGGGAACGGCCCGAGGATGTCCACCCCCCACTGTTCGAAAGGGATCGAACAATGTATATGCGTGAGCTCTTCCGTAGGGGCTTGAATGATGTTACCAAACCTCTGACACTTATCACATTTCTTTACATATTCTGAGGCATCCTTCTTCATGGTCGGCCAGTAGTATCCATACCTTACGAGTTTGAAGGCTAGAGCTCTAGCTCCTTGATGATTTCCACATATTCCTTCGTGGACTTCTGTTAGAGCATGTGCAGACTCGGAGGGTTTGAGACACCTGAGGTAGGGAAGCGTAAAGCTTCTGCGAAAGAGGACACCCTGGATTATGCAGTACCTCGGTGCTCTGGATCGGATGCTCCTAGCTTCTTTAGGATCATCGGGGAGGTTTCCGTTAGTAATGAACTCAACTATGGGGTCCATCCACGATGGCTCATTATCGATGTCCATGACTGCTAATTCTTGGCTGATGCTAGGTTCCGTCACTGTTCTGATGTGGACTGTCCTGTCAAGACCATCCACTCCCATGAACACAAGTCTGGACAACGCATCCGCCTTTCCGTTGTCGGCCCGGGCAATCTTCAAAATCTGACAACCCTTAAATCTTCTCTGTAGATCATGCACCTTCAAACAGTACATGCTCATATTTCCGTCATTCCTTTCGAATGTTCCTTCGATCTGTCCTACCACGAGTTGTGAATCGCTAAACAGCTTGACGTGCTCGATTCCCAGGCTGCTCGCAAGTTCAAGAGCAATGACCACGGCCTCGTATTCTGCTTCGTTGTTGGTAGCCTCAAATTCGAACCTCAGAGCACATTGAATTTCGGTTAATTTGTCGGGACTGTTGATGATGACACCTGCACCCGAGCCCGAGGAGTTAGATGCTCCATCAACAAATATTTCCCATACATCTCTGACTGTGGTCGGGTTATCCTTTGGCCCCCGAGGCCTTGGAGTGAGCTCCGCGATGAAATCTGCTAGGACCTGTCCTTTGATAGAGGGCCGGGGTTTAAACTCTATGTCAAATTCACTGAGCTCTATTGCCCATTTCAGTAATCTCCCAGAGACGTCCGGCTTTTGAAGTATTTGTTTAAGTGGTTGATCTGTGAGCACAATAATGGGATGCGCCTGAAAATATTGACGTAGCTTTCGAGCTGCTACAATTAGTGCCAGGGCAAGCTGTTCAGCCAATTTGTACCTTGTCTCTGCGTCCAACAATACTTTGCTTACATAGTAGATAGGTTGTTGACCTCTCTTCACCTCTTTCACCAGTACCCCACTGACTGCATTCTGGGATACGGCCATGTATAAGTACAACGTGTCCCCAGGTTCGGGTTTCGTGAGCACCGGGGGGTGGCCAACGTCTGTTTGAGTTCCTGAAGAGCTCTCTTGCAATCCTCATTCCAATTGAAACTCTAATTTCCTCTTAACGCTTTAAAGAAAGGAAAGCACTTGTCTGCTGCCCTGGACATGAACCTATTCAACGCTGCAACCCGACCTGTCAATTTCTGGACCTCCTTCCTATTCCAGGGTGGTTCCATGGTCATTAAAGCTCGTATCTTGTCCGGATTGGCCTCAATCCCCCTGTGAGTGATCATGAAACCCAGGAACTTCCCTGATGCCACCCCAAAGGCGCACTTGGTTGGGTTTAACTTCATCTGGTATTTTCGGAGAGTAGAGAATACCTCTTCTAGGTCGGAAATATGTTCATTCTCTTGCTTACTTTTGACCACCATGTCATCAACATAAGCCTCAATGTTCTTCCCGATTAGATCAGCGAAGACTTTGTTGATGAGCCTCTGGTATGTTGCCCCCGCATTCTTCAAACCGAATGGCATGACCTTATAGCAGTAGATGTCAGAGTCGGCTATGAATGACGTCTTCTCTTGATCTTCCTCAGCCATGAGAATCTGATGATATCCTGAGAAAGCATCAAGAAAGCTATACAACTTATGACCTGAGGTGCTGTCCACCAAATTGTCGATCCGAGGTAGAGGATAACTGTCCTTTGGGCATGCCTTGTTGAGATCTGTGAAATCAATACATACTCTCCATTTACCATTAGCCTTCTTGACAAGGACAACGTTGGCAAGCCAGTCTGGATATTG
This sequence comes from Fraxinus excelsior, assembly GCA_019097785.1. Classification (NCBI taxonomy): domain Eukaryota; kingdom Viridiplantae; phylum Streptophyta; class Magnoliopsida; order Lamiales; family Oleaceae; genus Fraxinus; species Fraxinus excelsior. Next base: position 7,308,030 of record CM032639.1, on the reverse strand, counting down.
GACCTCCCTAATGAATTGAGCATTGGCGAGTTTGTTAATCTCCTCACGTATTACCTCCCGTCTCTCCGGCGCAAATTGCCTCTTCCTTTGCTTTACCGGCTTTGCGTCAGGCTTCACATTGAGTCTATGGACCACGACTTCGGGGTCTATCCCTGGCATGTCCTCTACCTTCCAAGCGAATACATCAATGTTGCGGGACAAACACTTGATGAGTTCGTCCCTGAGAGCGGCATCAATATCCCGACCAATGGTTACCTTTTTACCATGCTCGAGCTCGACCTCCGCCAAATCTTCTACCGGGGCAAGCTTTCTTGGTTACCTTTTTACCATGCTCAAGCTCAGGGGTTGTCAGTTGCATGACGTCAGTGCTCAACCCCTGGATGCTTGAGATGTAACACTTCCTTGCTGCTGCTTGGTCGCCCCGTACAACCCCTATGCCATGATTCGTTGGGAATTTCATAGCAAAGTGGAAAGTGGATACAATGGCCCTGATTCTGTTGAGTAATGGTCTTCCCAAGATAGCGTTGTATGGTACGGAGGTCTGCGCTACATGGAAAGACGTAATCTCCGTCACCTGTTTCATGCTCACGCCCAAAGTCAGCGGAAGGTCAACAATCCCTTCCGGAATGATTGTTCCACCCCCAAATCCTTGGAGCGGGGTCTTGACCATCTTGAGTTGGTTGGCAGAAATTCCCATCTTCTCGAAGGCCTCTCGGGACAACACATTGGCGGCACTCCCATTGTCTACGAGTATCCTCTTGACTTCGAAATTGGCTATTATGGCAGATATGACCAAAGCATCGTCGTGAGGGAATGTAATGCCCTACAGGTCCTCTGTTCCGAAAGTGATGTCCTCAATGTTGGAAAGAGTGGTCTCCTTGGCCAATCCATGATGTCGAGCATATTGTTTCCTTCTACTGTTCGAGTCTCCCCCCGACGCTATTCCTCCAACAATGATGTTGATTGTACCAGCAGTGGGCTTGTTGTCTTCTCTTGAGTTCGATGCTCTACCCTTGTTGTGATCATTCCTCGGACGTATGTCCTCAAATATCCCCTCTTGATCAATACCTCGATCTCCCGCTGTAACATTACACATTCCTCCGTGGTGTGCCCATGATCCCTGTGAAAGTCACAGTACCTGCTCTTGTCTCTTGCCCCCGGGGGAGATCGCAACCGGGAGGCCATTTAAGATCCTTCATGTCTCTAATCTCCATCAGTATGTTGGACTTAGAAGTGTTCAGACGGGTATATGCCCTAGGTTGTCCTTCGTGCCTTGGCTTTCCCCGAGCATGATCCTCACGCGCACCGGGCTCGTGTGACCTTTTAAACTGGGATTTCTCAGAGCTCGGGGTGGTCTTCATAGCTTCCTCCATGTTGATGTATTTCTCACCTCGGGTTAGGAGCTCTGTTACTGACTTCGGGGGTGTCTTAGATAAAGACATCCTAAAGGCCTCACACCTTACGACATATGTTAGAGCCGAAACAGCTGCTGTGATATGGAGGTCGGGTATCTGTAGCCTTTCCTTGTTGAACCTCGTCATAAAGCTACGCAGGGTTTCGTTAGGCCCCTGGCGGAGCTGCATGAGGGTGGCCGCTGTCTTCCTGATACGCTTGCTGCTGGCAAAGAAGGCTGAGAACTTTTCGGCAAGGTCAGAGAATGACGATATGGAGTTTGGCTCCAATGTGGCGAACCAATCCCTAGCGGCATTGGTTAGTGTTTGAGGGAAGGCCTTGCACATTACTTGATCCGGTGCAACATGTAAGTTCATGACGTCTGTATAGACATTTAGATGGTTGATGGGGTCGGTTGTCCCGTCGTACTCCTTTATACGGGGGAATTTGAACCTGTCCGGGAGCGGGTATGAAAGAACCTCTGGTGTGAATGGAGTGTTAGGGGCGAACCCCGCCGTTCCCTTGATATTCTGTCGTAGTCCTGCCGTAATTCCATCTTGTATGATCCGTGCGAGTTCGCCCGAGTCCATGGTGACCAATCTTGAGGCCGAGGCATGTGTAGGTATGCCCGAGGCCGCAGACCCACCATTGTCATGGGCATCACGGATGTCCTGAGCTCGAGCATCAGCCACGACACCTCCTTCCGACGTCGGTATTTGCGTGTGTGCTGGTGCTGAAGCTTGGGGAATGTTTCCTTGGCTGAGTAGCTAGGTCAAGGCCGCAACTTGTTGACGTAGCTCCTCGAATGCTCCAGCAGTAACCATTGCGGGTGGGGGATCTGACGCCCCTGGGGCTCCTTCCTGATGAGCTTGATGATCTACCGCGGGCAGTTGGTTTGGAGCGGTTGAGCTTGCGAGAGGAAGACCTGAACGTGTATTCACCATGACTTTTGGTAGCGTTTCCCACAGACGGCGCCAAATGATGCTGCCAAAAATCGTACCTGTTGACTTCCCGAGCTTGACGACCGAGAACGAGCACGAACGAGATCTTCCGATACCTGAAACCAAGGCATCGAGGGTTGGCATCGTCGCCCCTCCGATGCTTAAGTCAGAGAGAGATTATGGAGAATATTTATGCTGAAAAGTATATATCAAAAGCGTACCTGAATAATGAATGAGGGTGACTTATTTATAGTGGTAGGTAGCGTAGTTCAAGTATGATTCGTCTCCGTGTTTCTAGGAGTGATTGTAGGGATAGGTGTTGGAACATAAATAGGTCTCTAAACTTACCTTGTTCGAAGTGTTACCAAAGAAAGGACTCCTTCTTGGTCTAGGGTTCCTTGGAAAGACAGGAGTTGGGCAGAGTTAGCAGACGTGCAAGCCAGATGAGGACTGGTGGAACATGACCATGGCTCGTTTGATGTTGGACAAGTAATTATCCCGAGCACTGTACCCCGAGGAGTATCGATGTCACGCCCGGGCCGATTTGTGGGGCGAGTCCTCGAGCATTTTGAGAATGTCTTGAGGACACATACACCCGAGGACTAGAGTTACAGAAATGTAAAACGAGGGAACTTGGAAGTCCTCGTGCTCGAGGTGATAGCATGAGCGACCACATCACTACCTATTTGGCGGGAAAACATTTTCCATCTTTTTTCCTTTGCTTCTTTTTTTTTTTTTTTTTTTTTTGGCAATGGGAACAAATTCTAGATACAATGGCAAAAAAAAAAATTCACTTTATTGACAATTTTCATGCAAAACAAAGTCAAACGAATGATATTCGGTATGGTAATTTTTTTTTTTTTTTTTTTTTACAATTGGAACAAATTTTAGACCTAATGGTAGAAAAAATTATCACTTTAATGGACAAATTCCATAAAAAACGAAGTCATTGGACACTAAACTTTCAACATTTTCCATGAAAAATTATACCAATCAAACACAATTAATTACAATTCTCAGTAAAACATTTTCTAGGAAAATCAATTCCTTATAAAACATTTTCTTTCCACTCTTACAATCAACCGGACCCTAATAAATTCGACATACCAAACATTAGGAGGTTCCAATCGCTCAATCAGAACATGAAAAAGGTCTTAGTTCCTAAGGTTGTAAATTGTACACGTATTTAGGGACTTAGATAGGAGGTAGGTAATCCAATAAATTTTTTGTATAAAAAATTAATTTTTATTATGAATTTTTCTTCTACATACTTCGGTGCAATAATTTTTTTTTTTGTCGTCCTCCAATTTCGCCCCTCCCTGCACGTATTGATGATTTTTAAGCGGGACCACAAGCCAACTAGAAAAACAGCATCGGGACCAAATAATTAACCGTAGCTCAGATCTTTATAAACAAAAATTTCCCATTGGACCGAATTTTAAAATTCTAACAAATTTGGTCCCCATTATCTCCAAAAGTTAATTATTCTCTCTTATTTTTTAACCACGCAATTTTTCATAAAATAATATTACACTTAAATCGAAAAAATTTCTTTCTTTTTTAACTACATATTTTTCTTTAAAAAAAAATTCTATTTCAGAAATTATAATTTCAAGTAATGGAACCAAATTGGAGCTTACGAGTGTGTTTGGTGGAGATTAAAATTGAATTAAAATTGAAAAATTAGTCATTATTGTTGACTTTTATTAGATTATTTAGATTCAATAACGACTATATTTTCAATTTTAATTGAATTTTAATCTCAATCGAACACGCCTACATTAGAAATAATGTTGTGTAGGCATATTTGAGAAGTTTAAGGAAAATAAATAATATTTAATAATAATTGTACATGGTCTGATAAACTGGAAGTGGGTCAGTCGGCGACGCGTTGGGTGTCCCTTTCTAGTCAGACACGTGACCGTCCAATTTGAGTCCCATATCACTCTCACCTTGTACTTACCTTGAAAATTAGATACATACAGTTCATCCGCTAACGCCGTTGCCCATTGCCTTATTTGCACATATAAGGTATATATTCTCTAATAAGCAAGAGCTTATATGCTCATCTTATTTTAAATATTGACATTGACGGATAAATTTATAATAGATCTCAAGATTTGAATTAAAATTATTATAAATCAGTTGATATTTAATATAAGATAAATATCGATACTCGTTAGATCATTTTTTTATTACGAAACGCTGTGTCGGCTTTTCCAAATATTACAACTTGTCTTTATCGTTTATAAACTGGTGTAAGCATTAACTTGTATGAAAAAAGGGACAACTAAAGGACAAAACACGTGTAGACATGTTTAAGGACCAGCTTGCAAAAAATAAATGAAGGTTAAATCAGAGAGTTGGGAGTAGAACGGTTGGGAGGATCCATGACATCAAATTCGAACCAACAACAAGAAGATACGGATCCAAGAAGTAAGTTTAGTGGGTACACCAATTAACAAGAAGATAAAACTACTTGTACATATAGTGTTACAGATACATGTCGATTTGAAACCAGTACAGTTTATTTGTACAAGTAGCATGGTCCAAAAACTTCTAAAACAAAGAAATACACAATAATAGCGGGGTTGACAACGTGGGGTTGGTTGTGTTGGCACTTAGATTTACATGTCAAAAAATTACTTATTGATATATAACTCCTAAACTAGATAAGTAACGAGAAAGTTGTGTGATCTTTTTGGTCGAAACAAGATCGTCAGAAGAGACCATTGCTTGAGGAGAAATGCGGAGATTATGTTTGGAACATGATGACGTTGTTCGCGGTTGAAAGGAATCGTTAAGACTTAACTAGCCAGCCATGTGAATGACCTAGAGATTACACACTTGTTTGATTTAGATTAAAAAAAAAAAAAAAAAATTGATTTTTTTGTAAATTCCAATAAAAGTTGATAAAATATATAGTTACAGAGTTATGAATTTCGTAAAATATGTGATTAAAATTAATTATTTACTTTAACTTAAATTTTGATTAACTTTTTTAATTGAATTAAACAGGATTTTAAATTTTTAGGATGAGACTTTGTACGTACACACTATCCATAACTTTTGAGGGAGTCCCATAAAACACCAAATCTAAAGCAATTTCTTGCACAACTTCATCGGTCAACCAATATGTTAAATTCCTTTGGCAAAACAGCATAATTCTTGGTTCATGGTTCTTCTTGATTGGCATGTGTGACTAATAAATGCACCAATCGAGAGTGTACACTAATAATTTAGCAACACGCTTTCTATACGTATATATTTGATGCCATTGTATTTTTCACTCGCTTTTAAATTAAAACAACATATAGGTGGCAAATGGTTTCAGCCACTCGTCGACTCGGCTCAGTTCATGTATAGATCGAGCTCATATTGAGACGAATCATGAGTCGATCGACCCATTTTGGGATCGTGGATCGGATTTTTTGACTCGTTTTTAGACTTATTTATTAAATTAGTTTTAAAAAAATGAGCCGATCGGGGGCTTGACATGTGAGTTGTTGGAATAAGGCCACGCGTCAAGAATTTAAAGGATCTGAACTTTGTCTTTGATATTTTTCACTCTAGAAATATAAACTCGACTTTCGTCATTTTCTTTCTTTCATGTTTCTCACACCAAATTTCACTAACCATTTGTTGACTTAAGAAAGCGTTGGAGTGTGTGTGTTCGTCCCTTTTCCCTTGGAGAAGCCTCTCTCTTGTGCATCTAATGAGTGTCTACACTTGGAGGAAAGAGCGTTGAGATCCGTTGAAGCGATGAGTCTCAAATCAAATTCGACGGTCAATAGCTGGTCTTTTGAATGACGAGCTCCTAAAACCCAAATCGTTCTAACCCTATATTTTATCTGTTTTATCTATGGACATTAAACTTTATTTCCCTCTTGATTCACCTATGGAGCTTTAAAGAAATACAAATCCAATCGTGCAATTTTTTTAATACTTCTTAGAGAAATTGTACCTCTAGTGTGTAGGATTGTCTTTCTCCCAATTTGTTTTAATTTAGGATCAATGATGCTACAAAACTAATAGATTGGAGACGTGGTTTTAAGAAAAATGGGTAGGTGTACTAAATTGCAAAAAGTTTTATATATTGAGAATTAATGGTGTAGTTTGTTTATTCATTTATTTATTGTCTTGATTCATCATTTTCACCATTTTTTTTTAGCGAAAACGAATTTCGAATTATGGAGACAATCCAACGTATATGATTAGGAGATTCAATTATGAGTGGGCGTGGTCAAAGAGAAGATTTTAATTGACCATTTTGAAAACAATGAGAAATTTGAAAAGATTAAACTAAAAATTTGTGAATCTCATCAAATTTGATGATGTTAAAATTAATTGTTTACTTTAACTTTTTTAATTGAATCAAATTTTTTTAGGATGAAACTTGTACGTACACACTATCCATAACTTTTGAGGGAGTCCCAGTAAACAACAAATCTAAAGCAGTTGGTGCAATTTCTTACCATTGTCATTGGAGTTATGCTACAAGTAGGGAAGAGTTTCACAGTTTTTCATGGATCACACGGGTCACTTTGTGATTCGACAGTTAAAAAAAAATACCCCTACAGGTGCTACGTAAGTATTTTTTACAAATCACACGTGTCGTTCTGTGATTTGACAGTTAAAAAAAGTAAAAAAAAAAAAAAATCACCCATACAAGTAGGGATGGCAACGGGGCAGAGTGGGCGGAGTCGGGGCAACCCGTCCCGCCAAGCAATTCCCCCGCCCTGTTGCATGTTTAAGGCGGGGCGGGGCCCGTTACTACTCCATTTAATTTTTTTTAAAGTTTTTGATAATTTATTTTTATTTCCCCGATTTATTAGGCTTAAACAAATAACTTTAGTTGTTATTTTCTATCGGAACTAATGAAAATTTTCATTTAAAGTATTGAATAGTAAAAATAAATAAATAAATGGGGCGAGGCACCCGTTACCCGTCCTCACCCCGAATACCAGATTAAACGAATTATCTCCAACCCGTTCGGGACGGGACTCCATGGCTATCAAGTTTGTTTGATTTTTTTTGTCATTCATACCTAAATCGTAAAGATGCCGGATACAATTACTACTCTACTTTGATTGGCATGTGTCACTAATAAATGCACCAATCAAAAGTGTACACTATTAATTTGGCAACACGCTTTCTATATGTATATGTTTGATGCCATGATACTTTTCATGCGCTTTTAAATAAAAACAACATATAGGTAGGGTGGCAAATGGTTTGAGCCACTCATCGGCTTATTGGCTCGGCTCAATTCATGGATATTTCAAGCTCATATTGAGACGAGTCATGAGTCCATCGGTCCGTTTTGAGATCCTGGATCGGATGTTTTGGTCTCATATTTAGACTTACTCATTAAATTAGTTTTCAAAAAAGGAGCCAGCTCGTGGGCTTGACACGTGAGTTGTTAGAATGAGGCGATGTGTCAAGAATTTCATGGACTTGAACTCCATCTTTTATAATTTTCACTCTAGAAATATAAATTCAACTTTCATTATTTTCTTTCTTTTGTGTTTCTCACACCAAATTTCACTATGCGTTTGTTGACTTAAGTGTTGGAGTGTGTGCAATCGTCACTTTCGCTTGGAGAAGCCTCCGTCTTGTACATCTAATGAGTGTCCAAGTGTGCAAGTAATATAATAAATTCGACGTACGAGGGTCAATCAAAACATTAAGACAGGGATCTCCAAAGGTTGCAACTCTTACACGTATTTAGACCAGAGGCATAGATAGGGGACAATCTAGTAAGTCGTGTCGTGTGCAAAAATTAATTTTTTATTGTACTTTTTTTTTTTTTTTTTTAAATGTAGTTTGGTTAAAATCCAATTAAAATCTTCAATTAAAATCAAAAATTAATTTTAATCACATATTTTATGAAACGCACAACCTTTCAACCATACATTTTATTAACTTTTATCAAAATTTACTAAAAATCTGATTTCAATCTCTATCAAACGGGCCATATTGTCCTTTCCTGACTCTATACTTGTATATTATGGAAGGCCAATAGTCGTCACAAATTAATTTTTTGCGCCGGACCACAAGCTAACTAGAAAAACGACGCCAGGACCAAATAATTAACCTTAGCTCAGATTTTTGTGAACAGAAAATGGGACCAAATTTTAAAATTCTAAACATGTAACACTTACGTTGTAGCATTAGGAATACAATCGAGCTACGTGTACATAATCATTTACCAAGGGGGCCTCCACTTGTCAATTCAGTAAAAAAATTGATAAATGATTATGTACGAATAGAATTATTTGTAGGAATAATGGTGCATACGTACGTGTGAGGAGTTTAAGGAAAATAATAGCATTTAGCCATTATTTTTAGGAATAATAATGGTGCATACGTACGTGTGAGGGGCTCAACACATGCTCTTACAAACAATTGTTCAGGTCTGATAAACTGGACATGGGGTGCAGAATTGGGTGTCCTATTTTAGCTAGACTCGTGACAGTCCCATGTTACTCACCCTCACTAAGTACTTACATTACATAAATGAGCAAATTAAATACAGTTCAGCTGCCAATACTTGCCTGAGAAATTGTATGCATACAGGTGTTCATGGTAGGTATCAAGATTTGAATTCAATTTGTTGGTCCAAATAAATGCTCAACATAAAGATGAATAATCATGTTTATTAGATCTTTTTTTTTTTTTAATTATTGTTTCACGAGGAGTTAAAATGTGAATTTTTCAAAAACGTGATTATTGCGACTTGCCTCAATCTTTTAGAAACTGGAGAAACCTCCCGTGGGTCGAACCTCGTTTTCAGAGACGGTCCGACTTGACCCATTTGGTCGAATATACTTCAACTGACTCAATTCAACTCATTTTACATCTGCATTTTCAAATGCTAAATTTTTCTCGGCATGCATGTGATCATTAAATGGATTAAACTTTTAACATGTGGTTGTACACAAATTGGCCAAATAATGGTACGCACTTGACAAAGTTCAAACGTTAACTTTATGAATGCATTTATGATTCATCGTCATTCTTGTGCTGGACCGGTTAGAAGCCAAAATAAAGCATCAACTTTGAACTGCCAAGTAATGTGCTGTGTTTCTGTGTTAAAAAAAAAAAAGAAAAGGGACAACTGATTGATAAAACATGTGTCGAGATTTTTAAGGTCCATCTTGCAATAAATAAATGAAGGTTAAATCGAGAGAGTTGGGAGTGGACCCGTTGGGACTTGGGAGCATCCATGACATCAAATTCAAACCGCACTGACCGATTGATAAAAACATGTATCAACATTGCATCCATGACTGATTTAACGATTTATAAAACATGTCTCAACATTGCATCCACGACTGATTGATAAAACCGCACTGACTAATTGATAAAACAATTATAGACAATTCAATTCTCTGTAATTTTATTTTTTTTTTCCACCCAAATTTCACTATTGCAATCAAACGGACCTTAAATAAAAGTTAAATTCGAAAGAGTCGGGAGTGGAACAGTTGGGACTTGGGAGCATCCATGACATCAAATTCAAACCAACAGTGCAATGCACATCGTTTTCCGAGCCAACTTTCTAGGACTCACGGATTGATGTGGTTGGGGGTAAAGTTGCATCTTGCACTTATAAGTTACATGTCAAAAAAGAAAACACTCCAAGTCTTAATAAGTAATAACATAATTACGTTCTAAGCTTAGCTATATATATGCAAGATAAATCTCCATGTGTATATGGAGCTATTGTTAACTGCAAGGGTAAAACTTCCTCGATGCAATTATTCTACTTGTACAGATTTTTTGCACAGATGAATTTATAGGTTCTGAGATGACAGAATTTAATTGACTGGTTCAACTTTGGTTTTTGTCCAAAATTCAATAAAAACTTGCCAGTTAGCATTCTATCAACCAGTCTGTAAATGCAGTATGTACATGTAGCATTTATCTTCGCAATGTACTCCCAATACGGTGGAACTTATTTGGCAACATGAGTGTGGGTGGATGGATAATGTAGATCTTGATGGATGTGCGATTTTTCTAAGATGTAGTCAAGAGGTCATGGCTTGACAGAGGTCACAACAATTCAAACAAGTCATGAAAATTTGGTACTTCGTTCAAAGAAAAAATTATAAGAGATGCATGAACAATGGCATTAGATATGGTGATGATATTTGGGTTTAACAAAATTACACTCCTATTCTTAATGTTAGAATATTATAAAATTGTATATGATAAATCTTGTGTTTCTATTACAAAGTACGCTAGTCCTATTTATAGGTTACATCTAGCTCTAAAAGGAAAGATCATGATCATCACACAATCAACTATTAAAGAAAATAATCCCTCGCAATTGAAAAAATATCACGAAGAACTAGAAATTGATGCGAAAGAAAATCATTATCCACCATTATCATCATCAAAACTTGAGGGGCACATCCCATAAATTGAAAAACTAGCACTCCAAAAATCCATGGGATTTCTCGCAATCCACTTAAAGATGAAGCTAAAGACTAACAACAAGAACCCAAACACACAAAGAGGCTAAGAAAACGGAATGAAAAAAAAAATTGGTGGAAAAATTCCGAACAAGGGGTGCCAACAGTATAATCACCAACAATCTCGACCTCAATGTGATGGTCGTGACTCGAACCCATGACCATAATTATAACATTAGCAATAACAATGGAAGCGGTCACCATAAACTTTAGAGGATATCAAAAGTGGCTAACTTGCTCAAATCTGAAAGTTCATGGACCAAATTTAACTTTTTAGAGTGAGGGAGAGGGTAGAGCTCGCTGGAGTGATATTGGCCAGACGAACAACATAAAGCCTCTCGCGGAAAAGGTAAACTTGCTATAATACCATATTAGAATATTATAAATTATATTGTTATTAGTTTTTCTTATTTTTATTTATTTATATTTTAGGTCTTTAAGGACCAAGTGTGGAATTTCAATTAAATTAGCCATTATGTTTTTGTTCCTTAGCCATCCCCACGAGGAGTTTGGTTGTAATTTTCTAAAATATAGACAAAATATTCCCCAAGTCATCGTGATTTTAATCTTCTTCTTTTTCCACCAATTTTTTGCTTCGTGGAGCCTCCATATTAATTGTGGCTAATTCCGTGGACATGACATACACCTCGATGAAGTGTGATCTTTATGGTCGAAACAAAATCGCCAAAAAATGTCATTACTTGAAGAGAACCATGGAGATATTGTTCGTAGTTTGACAGGAGTTGTAAATGATAAAATGTGTGGTTGAAAATAGTGAATTTCATAAAATGTGTGATTAAAATTAATTATTTAATTTAAATTAAATTTAATCAATTTAATTTTATTTTTATTCGAACCAAAACAAGGACTGAAAATGGACGAGACTTTGGAAGGGGTCCCAGAAAACAACAGTACTTGTGCAATTTCTTATCATTGTCAATGTCTCGTAGGCCATGGATGATCAGCACAAAGGGTTGGACGTATCTGTATGTAAATCGTCAAGAAGCTAGATACAATTACTACTCAACTTTGATTGGCATGTGACTAATAAATGCACCAATCGAAAGTGTACACTCATTAATTCAGCAACATGCTTCCTATGACGTGTCTGTTGGATATTAAAATCAATTTTTTTGGAAGACTTTAATAAAAGTTGATGAGACATGTGATTGAAAGGTTGCGAATCCCATTAAATGTGTGATTAAAATTAGTTGTTTATTTTGACTTACATTAAAATCTCTACCAAACGAAGATATATATATGTATTTGAGGCCGTCGTTGGCTCACGGGCTTGGTTCTATCAATGGATGGTTCGAGCGTCAATCTAGATTGTCTTGGGCTTGTGAATCGGATGGTTTTTTTTTTTTTTTTTTTAAACAAATCAGCTTGTGGACAGCTTGACTCGATCCACTGAATAGGGTACCTACAAATTTATATTATTGTCCCAATAACACATCTCCAAATGGTAAAAAGGGAAGGTGGAAAAATTCCATGTTTGCTTCAAGGATTCGAATCCTGAAATATGGATTTAACCCTTAAATTAGTGCAAGTATACAAACAGCCTTCCACCCTGTACTTTGGAGGCATAATCTACGATTTACCTCTTTCGCTGCCAAGGATGCGATTCACCCTACAAATTTATATTACTTCAGTAAAGTAAGCGCGTAGAAAATTTTCTACGTGTCAGGTTGACATTGAACAGAGTAAAAAGGTGCTTTTATGACTGTTCAGAACATCTATACATAAATAGACGAGTTGGTGAGGGCTACTGCCAAGTTAACAAAGAATAATGGCATCTAAACCAGGGATTCTCACCGATTGGCCATGGACATGTCTTGGGAACTTTAAGGTAACATCTACTTCGTTGCGCTCCATTTATCTCCATAATTCATTAAAATCAAATTCTTGAGTCATTCTCGTGTTTGTGTGTGCTTTGTTAATTCAATATTGAAGTAAAATATCTATGTTTTGTGGAGGAAGTACCTGGTATTGGCTCCTTGGGCAATTCAAGAAACGTATTCGTTCATAGTGAGTGATGCAAGTGAGAGGGATCTTTCACATTTTCTTATATTCCCATTCTTATTACTAAGAATGCTGCATAATCAAATATGGATTTCGCTATCTCGATACAATACTGCGAAAGGTATTAACAGGATTGTTGACAAGACTATCGAGTTTGAGCAAGTTGATAGAGAAAGAAACTGGTACGTACATTTCCAATTCTCAATTATTCTAATTTTCCTATTTTTTGAACATGACGATATGAGGATGGTATCCATGATTTGCAGGGATGACCAAATTATATTTAATGGGATTTTGTTCTACCTGGGTGGCAAGTATGTCAAGGGAGGTGATCATCTGCCATTGTGGAGGACAGATGGGATAATATTAACAGTTTTGCTTCATGCCGGTCCGGTGGAGTTCCTCTACTATTGGCTTCACAGGGCGCTGCATCACCACTTCCTCTACTCGCGTTACCATTCCCACCACCACTCCTCTATCGCCACCGAACCCATTACTTGTAAGAAACCACCAAAAAACAACACCACGAGTACTCAAATTTTCATCCTCAAGTCACAGTTTATTTACCTGTATCTGGGATCTGCTTTCTGTCATTTGATAATTTTTGTAATGTGGCAGCTGTGATTCATCCATTTGCGGAGCACATAGCATACTTCACCCTCTTTGCTATCCCATTGTATTCATCTGTGCTAACTGGGACGGCTTCCATCGTATCATTTGCGGGTTATATTATCTACATTGATTTCATGAACAACATGGGACATTGCAACTTTGAGCTCATTCCAAAATGGCTGCTATCCATATTTCCCCCTCTCAAGTATCTCATGTATACACCTTCGTAAGTACATCCCTGCCCTCTCATTTCTTATCATAAGTGAAAATGATGACGTGTATAAAAAGTGCTTACTTATATAAGTAAATATGTAGTAACTTATGGTTGGGCATACACACTGAGAGAGCTAAGCCACCCTTAGATGGTAAATTTTAATACATTCAATGTATTGGAACATTAATAATCCAGACTGGTATAATCTAGTAATTTAATCGATTACTTAATGTATTATAATTTTCATATTGAAGAACTGAATTCATCTGATTGCATATGTATATCTGGTGGTGTATACAGGTTCCACTCTCTGCATCACACTCAATTTCGAACCAACTACTCACTTTTCATGCCATTTTACGATTTTATCTATGGAACGACGGACAAATCCTCAGACTCGCTATATGAAAGTTCACTTGATAGAAAAGAGGACACGGCTGATGTAGTTCATCTAACGCATCTAACAACCCCTGAATCCATATATTCCATGCGTCTAGGATTCGCATCCCTGGCCTCTAAGCCTCACAGTTCGAAGTGGTACCTTTGGTTAATATGGCCTGTGACGCTTTGGTCCCTGATGGTAACTCGGATTTATGGACGCACATTTACGGTTGAGAGAAATGTCTTCAAACATCTAAAGTTACAGACATGGGCCATTCCAAAATATAAGATCCAGGTAAGAAGCTATGTGGGCAGCATCAATTTATATAAAGACGTGCATGTAATTTAAATATTTTTGACATTATTAATTTCATGCTGGTGAAGTATTACATGAAATCGCAAAGAGAATCAATCAATAGTTTGATCGAGGATGCGATACTGGCAGCTGATGAAAAGGGCATTAAGGTGTTGAGCCTTGGTCTACTGAATCAGGTAAGTTAAAGCTCTACACTACAGTCTATTAGAAATACTCCACTTTCAGATCACCAAAGAGTCAAATGTTAATTCTGTGTGTTCCCTTAATATTGATCACAGGAAGAAAAACTCAATGGAATTGGTGAGCTTTTTGTAAGAAGACACCCCAAGCTAAAAGTCAAGCTGGTAGATGGAAGCAGTTTAGCTGTTGCTGTTGTACTGAATAGCATTCCAAAAGGAACAACCCAGGTGGTCCTTCGAGGAAATTTGTCGAAGGTTGCTTACTCCATTGCCCTTGCTTTATGCCAAAGGGAAATACAGGTGTGTTCGACAGGAAAAAAGAGTAACAGATGCTGATTCTATATGTGTAACCAAGGCATATATATACAGACATACATAGGAGACAAAATTTGACAAAATCGTGTAAAGTTGCATTGCATTAGAAGATAATGTTTTCTCATATCATAGTCTTTTCTTGCTTATCGTAATTAATAGGTAAATGCAATACGCGAGGATGAGTACAACAAGCTTAAAGCGGGGCTCAGCACTGAGGCTGTAAAAAATTTGGTCCTGTCTAAAAGCAATGCTCCTAAGGTCAGATTTCTTCTCCTCCTCTCTTCTGCATACTTCTTTTTTATAACCATATATATATGTTAAAACTCAACTTCTTTTGCTCTGTAAATTGTTGACTTAACCTAATACAAAATGTTATATTTACAGACATGGATAGTAGGAGACGGACTGAGTGAAGTTGAACAATTAAGGGCATCAAAAGGAACAGTATTCATTCCATTCTCACAATTTCCTCCGAAGAAAATGCGCAAAGACTGTTTCTACAACAATATACCAGCAATGTTGGCTCCTAAGCATCTTCAAAATGTTGATTCTTGCGAGGTACGTATACTAGGGATAAAACCTTAATTTCTTCATCGTTTTATTCCTTTTTTTCCATGTGAAGTATTTTCTTGTATTCGTATGACAGAATTGGTTGCCAAGAAGGGTAATGAGTGTATGGCGTATAGCGGGAATACTGCATGCTTTGGAAGATTGGAATGTGCACGAGTGTGGAAAAATGATGTTCGACAT
The DNA here is from genome assembly GCA_019097785.1 of Fraxinus excelsior. Lineage (NCBI taxonomy): Eukaryota > Viridiplantae > Streptophyta > Magnoliopsida > Lamiales > Oleaceae > Fraxinus > Fraxinus excelsior. The sequence goes on along the minus strand of CM032639.1, from coordinate 7,292,428 downwards.
TGATAAAATCTGGCAAGCCAGTCTTGTCCATGGTTTCACTCCTATTATGATGTCCACCGACTCAAAGCCATATTAGACTAAACTATGAACGCTGAGTTCAAGTGTTGGGAACTCTAGATATGTCTATTTTATGGAAAGAATGTGGAATGACATGGAACTACAATTTCATGGGAGAGGAGTGAAAATACTTATATCATTTCATGCGCCGAGTGATACCTAAAGTGAAAATAAATGTGCTTTGACAATTTGTCATAGCATTTGTATATTATTTTATTGAGGAAATTGCACTATGTGTCATATTTTGGCTTTAAATTTACAAATATGTCACTTTTTTTGAGCTTTTACAATATTATCAACTTTGGACATTTTTGCCCCTCTGCATAATTTAAATACCGTAAGTGTATAGAATTAAATGAGATTTGATTGAGTTTAAAACTTGTACTCAATGTCAGTCATAGTACCATTTTTTGGGTTTTAGGCCCATTTACTTTTTTTTTTGTTAACCTACCTATCTCCACCCAAACAAAAACAAAATAGATAGAGAGAGAGGGATCGTCCTCCACAGTCCACTCCACCCCAACGACGTCGAGAGAGAGGGAAAGAGTTTGTAGGAAAATCATGACTGCCGCGTCGCATCTTGGGTCTCGCTAGTGAAGGACGTCGAAGACTCCCGACCTTGAATCATATTCCATTCAAAATTTCTGAATATTCCTCGAACTGCTTTGGTTAATATAGATCGAACTGGTATGTTTTTTGAACAAATATTTTGTGGGATTTATTTGTTTGATAATTTTGGTTTTCTGAAAATTGATTTGTTTATGTAAATTTTTAGTGGTGATTGTAGTTGTTTCGAAAATTAGGGTTTTTGGAGAAAATTAGGATTTTTTGGTTTAGGAAAGTTTTGAATGTTTGAATATTGTGGGTTTGGAAATATAGTTGGGGTAAGAAGCCTATATTTGGACCTTTCACCTAATTGAGACTAAGGTTTTTTATATCCTCTATCAACACTAGTTTTCCATGGTCTTATTAACTCCAATCGGCATAGGAAACTTTATGAAGAGGTGGTAGACTCGAAGTGATCACCTTGAGAGTCCTGAAGGTAGGTTCGCCAGTGATGTTTTAGTAGAAAAATTAGATGCGTCTTACCACAAAAGGTTATGCTACAACTGAGTTTACAACAGTATTACACATTTACACCTTGTAGCATTTTACCATAGATTTTGAGATTTTCACCCTTCACATACTCAACTCACTCCAAGTCTCCAACAAATAATTCACCTCGACCTTCATATTCTATGTGATCTCATATGTTGATGTTGGTTCATTCAAATATCGTGATAGGTATGTATATGCTACAATTAATATATATATACACACACACACACACACACACACACACACACACACACATTATGCTTTTGGGAAAACATTTATATCTATTGATTCGAAATTGAACTATAATTTCGGTAGCCGTCTTTTAGTTCGACAATGCTTGATAGATGACAGGATCGATAATGTTCGAGCTCAATCCCTCAATTGCTCTCTCATGGTTTAAGCTTGCATTTTAAAGCTAGAGCTAGTTGTCTAGATTTCAAAATTTGGGAAATTTTAGTAAAATATTAGGTAGTTATACTAGGTGTTGCACAAAAACTGATGGCACACCACAAGAAAAATTAGGATCCACTTAAATTAGTACTCCAACTTGGTTCCAGAGATCTGTTCATCATCTTTTTTAAGTTGATGAGTAGATTGTCTCCTTCGCTGTTCCTGGGTCGAACAGTCATCAGGATCATATGTCTGGGAGGCAAGATATTCCAATGCTGTAACGACTTCGAAAATTAGAGGCCGCATTTTAGGTTTCTCCTGGATGCACATTGCAGCAATTGCAAGGGCTAGGTATAAGTCTCTTTTAGGATATTGACCATCGAGAGTGGGGTCAGCCATTATGTGGAATTTCTTTCTATCCTTGAATAATGGTTGAGCCTGCAAACAAACATGGGTACTTTATGAATAAGCCTTGTAGAAGAGATTGGTCAACCTCATGTATTCTTGAAGTGTGTTTCATCAATAAAGAAGGAAAATTGCCTTCATAGGCACATTTTATTTTTGAAATCCTTATTGTAACATAATGAACGCATACACGTGTATAAATATCTCTGCTTGTCTGACCTCTTTTCTGGGGAATTAGTCATTCTACTGTCATGTAGAGACAGACCACACTTTAATCATATTTAATCGTAAATTTTTTGGATCTTGAAATCTAACTCTTGCCATAATATGTTATATGTCATTTGGCTGACATGATTGTCTATTGTTTTAATGAATTTCTATTGTTCATTCTTCCATCTATTTCTTTGACTTAAAGCTGAGAAATATGCGCATTATTGTTCACAAGACATGAGATGCTGTAATACTGTTTAGTACTATCTAAGCATGAGAAAAAGCAATAGTTTTTTCGAAAAAAATCACAGTGGTTAATTTTCATCATGCTTCTTTTATATTAAAAATATGTGACCAGCTACGTGAATCTAGCTCTCTATAATTTTCCTTTCTTTCATTAATGAATTTCATCTATCTGATATGTCTTTTCATGTGTTTTTATATGACTAAGGTCACATAATTAGGAACCTAAAATATTGTTAACATGTGTGTTTCTGTGAAATTATCAATTGTTCAGGGCGATGGCTATGTGGCATAGATTATGTTAATGCCAACTTATAACTGATTGTCATGGCATCCGAAAAAATACTAAAATGAGCAATATGACTTATACATGTTCTACTACTTGACTAACCATCATTTTTGTTGTATTTTCCATATGATTTGAAGTTTCGTTAATAGTTTATAGCTTCAAATTTTGGTGAACATTCTATAGCTTCAAAATATAGATAGCTTGGAATTTTCGGAGGCTAAGTTGTAGTTTGACACCTTAAAGACACATAAAGACCATCTTATGAAAGCATGAAATATGAGAAATTCCTTTGATGTGATTGGTTTTATTTGAAACCTCTTTGGGGTTGAGGGAACTAGTAGTGTTCAGAATTTGAGAGTAACAACAACAATTTTAAGGGACTAAATAACAATGGTTGAATTTTGTCGGAAAGGATCTTCGCATTGTAGTTAATATACTAAATATTCCAATTTTTACAACATTCCTCTTTTGTAAATGTAAAGCCCTCTGTTCATCTGACGCCTTTCTTATGATTAAAAAACACACCACAGCTCTTATTTGTGACGATGCATTACTTGATTTCAGATAAAACTTAATGTTTCTATTGTGGTAGACTTAGATGATAAAATAGTTGTTTGGTACAGAAAAATTGGTGTAAATCTTTTGTCATATTTCTACTGCAAATATTGTTTACTTGAAGACTGAACCGTTTTTGGTAATTTTTTTGCTATATTGTGCTGATGATACAGTGGTAGCTATAAATTACTTGATTTCACACTAAATGTATGGAGTGTTTGATTGCAGTTATTTTTCATGTAAAATGATTACTCAGTTTTGCTAGTGTTTGTACATGTCCAGGAGTTAATCTAACTTCTGTACATGCATTAGTTCTAGAAATCTTGCAATCTCATCCTTGATTACTGATAGTTCTTTTAGCTCCTCAATTGTTGAGCATCGTTTTTTAAACAGAGGCATATCACTACAACGATCCCATTATATATACAGTCTCTTTCTTCTGCTATACTCAACTCATCTGTCGATGGAGGACCAATATTTTCATCAGAAACCTATACTGAACAGGGCAAGCCAAATCATTAGAATCGTGAAAGCAGTATTGAAAACCAATAACATGAGTATTCGTCAGAAATATTGAAAACCTGCATTCTTTCAGGGATATCCGTTCCCCGGTTCCAGGTCATTCTTTTCACAAACGTACTTCTCAGAAAGAATAAGAGTCTTTCATCTTCAAGCCTCCCGCCACCAGATTCTTCGTACCTTCCCCTCATTGGTAAACTTCTATGTCGACATGTCATAATTTCATTAGCAGCCCCAAATATGTCATGCGCTTCCTGGACAGCCAATGATGACATCCCATGAATTTTTTCAATTTTTTTGGGCTTCTTCTTTCCGTATTACAAACTGGTTCAGAGAATCAACACATAAATCTAATTCATTTACATGTAAATGTTCTTTTTATTTATTGTAGAATCTATTTCGTTGATGTTAAGTGTAGTGTAGATAGTAAATATCAGTACAAAATAGAGTTGAAAGAAGGGAATTTTTTTTTAGAATTAGGAGATGGGATGCCTGCTGTGGTTAGTTGAGTAGTGATGGCCAATACAATGGCTATAGAGATAATGTTGTTATGCCCAACAACTAATTTTGAATTCCCTAAAATATTATTATTAGAGTTATGTAGAATTTTACAACTGCTAAAAGTGGGAACAGCTGCCTTGCCGCCATTGGAGGAGCTTGTGAACTTCCTAATTGTGTTGGAATTTTTGATTTAGGGATTTTTGAAAATTGATATAGATTTTTTATTAGGGATTTTGATGAAATTGATAGGGATTTCTTATTTGTGTGACTGCAAACTTGCTAATTAATTGTTATTTCTTATTATTTTGGTTTGTGTACATTTTAATTATGTTTGATTTTGTTTCCTTTTAATACATTGCTCTTCAATTGATTATGCTAGACTTTAAGTTCCTTCAAGTCTCCAGACTTCCAGACTTGCATCTTTTTGGCCTCTGTGACTGTGAATTTAACACATTTGTTTTCAATTAATTTGTGAAGTGTGAATTGCACAACTTCTGATGGTTTGATTTGATGTTGCCTGTGATTTTTAATTGCGCCGTGAAATGTGAATTGAATATAGTATTGCCCTGTGAAGTGTGAATTGGAGTTAATATTGTCCTGTGAGACCTTTTTTCTTTGACTTCTTAATTTGAGTTACTGGTAGGATTTTATAGGTTTACTTGGCAATAAATGTTAGAATGTAAGAAAGGGAAATCTGCTCTCAGGATAAGGTCAAGCATTCCATATTACCATCTTGTGATGTTGGATGATTATTGCATTCCCCGAATGTAATCAATGGCAAAGGTTACCGAAATTATGCATGTAGGACTAAAATAAGATCTTGAATAATACCTATTTACATAGAGTTCACAGGTAGATTTCCCGACATTTCATTTCAGTAGTGTAATGGCATGTCGATGAACTGTCGTTCCCGACAGTTCACCTCAGTAATTCTCGGCAGATGGAAAAATATCGACAGATAAACTGTCGATACACGACATTTGATCTCTGTTTTTCTCGACAGTTCACATGTTCCACAGGTGACGGTTATGATGATATATACACATTTGTGGGCCATTTAAGGAAATGAATTTCTAGTGGTTATTTAATGGGTTAGTGATCTATACACGGTATTTTTAACATGTGCGTTTCTATGAAATTATCAATCGTACATGGCCATGGCTGTTTGGCATAGATTATGTTAATGCTAACTTATAACTTGTTTTCATGTCATCCCAAAAATTTCTTAAATGAGCAATGACCCTCTTTATATGCCATATACATGTTATACTGCTTGACTGACCATTATTTCTGTAGTATTTTCCACATGATTTGTAGTTTGGGTACTCGTCTATAGATTCAAAATTTGGATACTCGTCTATAGATTCAAAATTTGGTTAATAGCCTATAGCTTCAAAGTATAGATAGCTTGTCAGGTTTTCGGAGGCTAAGATGTAATTTGGTATTCGTTTTATTTCTTATATGATGATCGTATTATTTCACGTTTGTGTCATAATTGATTTTAATCTTGACAGTAACATGTACCACGTATCATGATCTAACATGTTTTCTTTTTCATGCTGTTCTTTGCAGAAAATATGGATTTCGAATGGGATGTCCCTGAAAATGCACGGTTGCGAGCTCATATTTCGCAGCGCAGCAACCTTAAGTACGTAAAGCGGGTCTTGGACCATTTTGATGAGCGGCAGCTACAAGACTTCTGTAACTCATGCCTTGGCTTCCTTGTCGATGTTCCAGACATTCAGTTCTCTGCGCAACTATTCAACTCGTCTTCCGATCCATACTGACGGATAAGGTAAAGGAATTGTGGTTCAATGTACAAGGCAACTTGACAAGGTTTGGCTGCAAGAGTATGCAGTTGTCACGAGGTTAAGATGTAGTCTCCCTCCAGAGGACGATGTATTTAATCGAGTCTTGGAGAAGAAGAGACTAAAGGAGAAGTACTTCAAATCAATTGACAAGGTTTTATGTGCCCACCTTGAGAAGATACTTATCCGATCTTTGATGCCCCGAGCTGATCGGTACAAGCTCGGGCTCGCTCTCATTGTTGAAGGAGTATTCTACGCTCCGGATAACAATGTCGGTATATCTGAGACGACGTTGTCAATCGTCGACGACTTGGACTTATTTTTTTCCTACCATTGGGGTAGAGTTGGATTCAGTCGTCTGTTGAGGGGATTTCGGGGTTGTTGGTCAAGAAAATTTCATGACGCAAAGCGAAAGAATGAGAAGGAGATCAGCTATACAGTTCATGGTTCCCCATTGCCCTGCAGGTACTCAGAATTTTTTTACAATGATTTGTAGCTGCTTTATGTCGATTCATCTACATATGACAAGATTCCCATGTGATATCATGTGATAATATTATTTTTTTGCGACAGATATGGGCGTTCGAGGCGATACCAGAGATTGGGAAATGGTTTGCGCAGCGGCTTGTGGAATGATTGCCGAGGCTTCTTAGCTGGATGGCTACGAAACAGCCGCAACAGCGTACATAAGATGCGTTCTTCAAGAACACACAGGTTGTCTTTCAAGTTTAACGTAACCATATTCATTGTAATTGCTCATGCATACAAATTACCTGAGAGATTCATACCATTTTCCTGTCTTCGCAGCTGTATGTGCATGCCACACTGCGCCCCACTGAAGCCGAGCTTGCCCTACCATATATCGCCACTCTCGTGCCGTACGAAGATCATTGTGTACCTACTTTGGATGACATTGCCCGCAACATGGTCGCTCCACAGTTTTCCGCAGAGGTATTGGACAGTGGACACAATCATCATTCGTCTGCAGGTGAAGACAACGAAGATGAGACTAGTGGAGGATCCACCGATGAGCTGTCCGCTGACGAGTCTAGTTCTGATCACGGCGGAGATGGCGATGAGGACGAGTCCAGTTCTAATCACGACGGACATGGCGATGTGGGTACATGTGTGTTTTCCAATCCACCCATGGCAATACCTACTTCTCATGAGAGTTTGGGACCATCGCCATCTAGACGACAATGTGCCACTTCTAGAGGGAGCCTGATGAGAGAGGATGTCGAGGAATTGTTGTTGGATCCACGAATCCTTATTGAAATGCGCCTCCGGACCGTTAAACTTGAAATCATGGAGCACGTGAGCTCTGAATTTGCAAAATTGAGGGAGTTCATATCTACAGTCTTGCCCTTATCCGGCACTACGGCAACAGTAGCCTCGCATGATGTCCCCAATGAGCCTACAGATTTAGGACCCTCACCCCACGGTATGTGAGTTACTTGTTTACGAGTTTTTGTACTAGGTGTAACAATTTTATCATAATTTCTCGTACTACATACCTTGACACGTTTGCGTTAATGCTTCTATGTCATAGACACACATGGAGGAGCCATCGACCCAGTAATGGATGGTCGTGATGGGCCATTGCCCAGTGCGGGCCACGAGGGAACTGGTATAAATGATTATGTGTCCGTATTTGTTATTCATCTCATTTGTATGCTTGCAACATTTTTCTAATATCGAAGTCCCTATCATTCCAAATATTATGAAATAGATGGTGATGGTATTGACACGTTACCGGATGGAAGATGCATCCACCCATTCCCCGATAACTATGAGGGTCAGCCGGGTGCTGATCTGCGAGATGTGAACGGTATGTATGTTTGCTATTATTAAAAAATGGAGTTCGTATTGTATTATTGTTTCCAGATGTATGTATGTATCCACTACTTATTCTCTTGTCCTCAACTTCTGCAGACGGTATTGAGCTTCCTGATAATACCGTAGGTACAGGTGCACCTCACACGTCTAATGAAGTGCTCTATACCGAAGGTACGTGTTTGAAGTCATACGATCTTGTCAGGAGAGTTGATAGATAGGAGAGTATGTAGATAGGTTCGTTTTCTTTAAATTATGCTATGTTTGTGGGCTCGGCTAACTAATTTGGCCTATACAATCCTTTTACGTAAGGGGTGCTTGTGAGTTGCCAGATGAGGTCACCATACCGATCAAAGGTGACAATGTTGTTCACACCAAGAGACGGCGATCGACACGCCTTCAAATGCCTACAACATCGACCTGGATGTCGTATACCAGAGGGGGAAGAAGAGATCAAATAAATAGGCGAGTAAATCCTGCGTAAACATACTGTGAATAACTCAGTATTTCATAATGAAATTGCTCTACATTCCGTTTAGAACCTACGTTAGGTGACAATGTGTATGCAATATACGTTGCCATTTGAACAAGTAAATTTGTATGTCCTTTTGGTCCACACTGAGATAGGTTATAGCTAAAGACATTTAATAATGGTATACAAGTTTAAAAATGATGATGATCTTCAATCTGTGTGTGAAATAAAAATTATTTTGTAGATTTTACCTTCGGTTCATGACTAACTGTTTATTAATTTCTCTCAGGGTCTTCGAGTCGTGCTTAATCACGGACTAGCCATGGACATGCACAACGTCGAATCATTTTTGATGTCTGCTATCTAATTATAGTGATCTTTGGTATTGATTTGGTGGTCTTTAACTACTCCTAACATTGGATTCGTCGAATCGTTTTTGATGCACAACGTAGACTTAGATGATAAAATTGTTGTTTGGTATTGAAATTGGATTCGTAATCATGTAAAAGGAAGGCAATTTTTATGATCTGCGTTAAGATGGCTTCGTGGTGATGCCAACATTTTAAGTTAGCAACGTTGCAATTGTTCTATCTCATCTTGATCTACGTAGATGCAGTATTTCAATTATATCGCATCTTTTAATCTTATTTATATATATACAATCTTCCAGTGAAAGTTGTGGTGATATTATAATTGATCTTTCTGCAAACACACTAAAACAACTGTCTAGGGGTGGGCAAACCCAGGTAATATTAATTGTGTCAGGTAAAATTTTCATTTTCCAATGAAAAGATGTGCTAGCACTTTCAATCAAAGTTATTAATGGTAACTGATTGTCAACAAGGGCGTGTAACATATTGTGAGGAGAAAACAAGTACACAGCAGTGACTTACAATCTCATAAATTATGAACAAATTTTCACTCAAAATGGTACAATTACACTTAAAACTATCATACCAAAATAAGATCTAGATGGGATTAGGTTGTTGAGTAATAAGTGCCCAAACTTCCAAATCTTCACAGTACATTATAAATAGAAGTATCAATTGAGTTCCTGAGACTTGAAAAACCTTGCTGGCTTTGTCAAACTGTATTTAATCTCTAGATAGAAAAATAGTTATCTCAAAAGCATTTTCAAACTGCTAATGTCTTCATCTGTAGGAAGCAACAAATCGTTCTACCCAAATGATCCCTAGGCAATTCCTGGTTCGTCCCCACTATTTCCCATCGTAATATCATTGGACGATGATGATGTCAACCCAGCCATTGTCCCGGTTCTGTTTTCGAACCTAGATAAGGTAGCCAGTGAAGCATCATTATCCCTAAACAATGTGCTCGATGACGTGTTTGACGACGTGTTCGAGGACATGATGTGGTACGAAGATTTCTCCGATGAGGATAAATGGTTGGAAAATGTTGTATCTCCAGAGATTATTATCATCAGCTCGGATGAATTCGATGACAATAGTGTGGGAGAAAGTTTGACCGTCCATACCGAATGAGGTCGGAGTAAGTTGCATATGGGCATGTATAAATGAATAAATGCCTCTTTTGTAGTCCCTTTTGTCTGGGAAGGTCTTATGTGTAGTTCATTTTGTTGTCTGTCCCAACTGTCGAAAACGACAGAGACAATCTATCGGGAACGACATTTGAACTATCGGGTTTTCATGTGTAGTTCTATTTTGTACCATGTCCCAACCGTCGAGAACGACATAGACATTCCGTTGGGAACGACATATGAACTATCAGATTTTGATGTGTTAGATGAAGTGTCGAATGATTTGTCAGTTGTCATCTTGATGAATCCATATTTTAGTTATGAACGTATTATAATGTGTAGTACTGTCTGCAAACTATAATGGATGTTGAATGGTTAAGTAAGTTCAAAATATTTATGCAATCTGAAAATGATAACATGTGAATATAAGGAGTAAGAAGGACATGCAAACCATAATAAGCGTAAAACGATGACATGTTGTTCATATTGTACAACGCACATGAGGACATTTAACATACTACATCGACGATTTTTGGGGATGAAGCCTTTTTTACATGGGTTGTGGTTACAACGGAATGGTAACATGTAAGGAGAGCATAGATCGTATAACGAGGTCGGAGAAAGTTGCACTTGGTTGTGTATAAATGAATAAAGGTCTCTTTTGTATTCACTTTTTGTCTGGGATGGTCATATGTGTAGGTCAGTTTGTAGTCCATGCCAACTGTGGAGAACAACAGAGACAACATGATGGGAACGATATTTGAACTGTCTGGTTTCATATATAGTTACATTTTGTACTGTACCAACTGTCGAGAACGACATAGACAATCTATCGGGAACGATATATGAACTGTAGGGTTTTTATGTGTTAGTTAGAGAGAGTGGTGGTGTCCCCACTGTCACGAACAACTGAAGGAAACTATTTCGAATGGCTGATGTGTTAGTTACAGATGAAGTGTCGAATGAGTTCTCAGTTGAAATCTTGATAAATCATATTTTAGTTGTAACGTATTATAATGTGTACTACTGTGTGCAAACTATAATGGATATTGAATGGTTAAGTAAGTTCGAAATATTAATGCGAGTTGAAAACGATAACATGCGAACATAAAGAGTAAGAAGGACATGCAAACAATAATGAACTTAAAACGATAAGATGTTTTTCATAGCGTACAACGCCGTTTGGGACATTTAACATACTACATTGACGACTTCTATAGATAAAAGCCTTTTTTACATGGGTTGTGTTACAACGGGTTGGTAACATGTTGTCCGGTTATGACCAACTCGACCGCATCGAGTGCATTTCCTGAGTCGTGTGGTAGACTCACATCTGGATCGCTTACATTGAGTGGGTGGTCTCCCTGGAGGATGACGCACAACGGGTGGCAAAATAAGAGTACTTGTAATTTCGTTCGGAACAACCCAGTCAACTTCCCACGAAACGGGAAGTATAGCTTCGCTGTAGACACCCCTCCAGTATTTCGATGTGTAGTAAGGAGAGCATAGATCGTATAACGACGTACCTATCAAGCAAGCAGCACGAGTTGCATGAACGCAAGGCATACGATTTAGCTGGAACTCACGACATGTGCATGTGCTTTCGAAAAAGTCTACAATCTCTGCGTCATTGGATATTCCAACATGTGTTAAGCTGTCTGTCAATGGATGAGCTCAAAGCCTAGTACCGGCTTCGAATGTTGTCCGTAACTCACTCTCCATCCTCGAGGACAATACAGTACTACATGCGTTCGGCGTTCAAAAAATCACCTCTGCATAGTACTCCGAATGTGTACGACCAAGCACATGATTGGTAATGAACGGGCATGTCTTAACAGTGAGTTCAGAGATTCTGCGTTATTGTTTGACAATAGTGCTCTTGACCAAAATGAGAAACCTGCTCGCTCCAAGTACCCGTACGATCTTGCACTTACCATACGAATCTGACCCATAAGTCTTTCAAACTCTTCGAGCCGATAAGTTGTAGCAACTCGTTTGAATAGAAATAATGCACCCGCGTTGATGTACTGCTGCATTAAGTTTTTTTCCATATGCCACATACAACAATCATGGTGAGACAATGGAAATAAGTGAGATATGGCTTTTTCAATGTTGGTTTTTCTGTCCGAAACGAATACGAGTTCATCTGAATCACCGATAAGATCTTTCAAGTTTGACAGAAACCACATCCAGGATTTATTTGTTTCTGCATCCACGATCCTCCATGCTAACGGATAAATCTGCTTGTTGGCATCTTGGGCAGTTGCCAGTAGAAGAATACCTTTGTATGGACCTTTCAAGTGACTACCGTCTACACAAACAACTGGCCTCAAGTATTGTTTATAACCATGAATGCTTGCACCGAAAGTTATGAAGAAGTAATTGAACCTATTATGAGAATCAACTTCGATGTGGGTTATCGTCCCCGGGTTAGCCTATCCTAGAACGTGACAGTACGAAAATAGTTTTTGAAAACTATCCTCTGGTGTACCATATAGCAAATGTAAAGCAGCCATCTTCCCCCTACGTGCTTTGCTGTAACTGATTTCGACACCGAACTCACGTTCCATGTCACGTGCAATATCAGCAGGGGCATATGATCGGGATGGATTGTCCAATGTTCTCAAAATATGCTCGGCAATTACAGAACTAGTGGCAAGTCGATGTATGTTGCGACGAAAATCTACAGTACATGTGTGCACATTGTTGAATCTACGGATCATGAAGATTGTAGACTTTTTCACAGTCGAAGCACGCAGCATCCACATGCAATTATAGTTAGTGTATACAACAGTTAGCATTTTCATATTTGACCTGCTGACCTTAAATTGGAACTTCTGTTGCAAAGCAAGTACACAAATTCTCGAGTACAACTCTTTCTTGCTGAAGAATATTTGCCTTTAGACAAGATCGGATGTATTCACTCTTGTAATAGGTTCGTATGTGTCCGAAGTCATGAAATGCGAAGACATTTGATAATCAACGTCATCAATATTAGCAGCTTCTATACCATCTAATGGGTTGTCCAAGTTATCATCTGAAGGTGCAGTTCCAATATCAAAATTTGGAGATTCGGGTGCATTATTGTTTGATCCACTATGATGATGTTTGAGCTCATCTTGTTGTACATTTTGGTGAAACTCTGCTACGTCAAACGAATAATGATGACAATTTGTATCCCTTCCCATGCCAACATCTGCTCTCTCGACATCCGCATTATTGTTTAATGCACTCTGTTGATGATTGTGCTCCTCATGTTGTACATTTTGGTGGACCCCCGCTACGGCAAATGAATGATTTGTATCCCTCCCCATACTAACACTTGGGAGCTTGGCTTCCAAAACAGTAACGCATATAGCAATTTCATTATGAACTGATATGTACCATTTTATGTCTTCATCTTCTCGTATTTGGGCCGGCGGTATATTCATGTTCGGGATTTTGAACTTCAATTCAATTTGAGTCCTAGGATTAAGAATACAAAGTTTTTCCTTCAATCGTACCACGAGTTCGGTTAAGGTAATACTTGTCGGCACTACTATGAAAGTGGTTTTGTCCCCTCTCCACTTCCATTCGTCGTTCACATTAACAAACTGTCTCTCATACGACACGATGAATCTCAAATGATTACTCATACCTGAAACATTGGGAATGCAATGGTAAGAATTCCACACAATAAATATGCCTACATTTGATAATATGAATGTGGCATAAGGTGAAATCAAGTCTGTGTTGACAGTTTGCATCTGTCGAATTCGACAGTTAAATTGTCTTTCTCGACAGTTCATAAATGTCGGGTTCGACAGATCACATCCGTAAAACGACTGTTTCAACCGAACTATTCCATATATGAACTGCACGAACTGTCGGGAAACTTAAAAACAATAATGGTGAAAATCAATTCTCTCAACTACCACATGAAAACATCTTCTCATTAATAAATAACTCAATACTTCATTAAATATGGAAAATCCTTCATTTTTGTACATGAGATTGATTTTTTTTTTATCCTCCACAAACATTTCAAAAACCAAACAAATCAATGAATAATAGTTTCAAGAATTTCTCCTATTGGATTTAACCATATTGTATTTAAATCAAAGAAACAATAATCTATAAAGATAAAATTATTAACAATTTGTAATAGCTAACCTCTCAAAATGGATGATGAATTCAATATTAATATTTTTTATCAAAGAATGAAGAAGATGGAAAAGGGTTAGGGTTTGTGAGTTGGGAAGAAGAATGTGTGATGAGATTAATATTTCAAATTCTTTAATTTTTTTCTTTTAAAGAAAACTCAATTTATTCAAATATAATATTCATATAAACAATTTTGATAATATTTAAAGTAAATCATCACATCATCAAATTAATTGCATTCAAATCAAACTCAACAAACATTAAATGCTCCTCAAAAGGTGCTATTAAGGGTAATTTGGACATTTCGAAGCAAAAAAGTGACATTTTTGCTCAAATAAAGTGAAAATGACAATTTTTTTGGTATTTTCAAATTTGATGACATTTATGAAAATTCCCTATTATTATTTATAGGCATGTTACATTTATGATAGATATACACAAGGAAACTTTACACACAGAGCTTAAAGCAAATAAGGAATATGCAAGAAATTTCTAGAATTAATCCTTAGGTGTAATCTTCAATCATCGAGTCTTTCTTTCCTGTTTAAAGGGGCGTCAATAACCGAGACTTCAATCGTGGAGTTATTGACATTAGACACTAGACAGCATAACATTATTTAGTCTAACATAAAATACGCGGTAGAATTTCTAAATGTGCTTTTTTTGGTTCGAAGTGAAGTTTGCTTATTCTTATAAGCTCTTTAAATAAATATTTTGATGAAGCACTGCAAGTCCATATTCTTATTGTTAAATTAATAATACAAAAAATATAGAGAGGAAAATAAAATGAGGCTAGGGTTTTTCTGATAAATTGAATAAATCAAAATACAAAGAAAAGAAACTTTAAATAGTCCGAGCAGAGAAATAAAATGACTAATCTACCCTCAATACAAAACTAATATATTTAACATCTCACATCAAACTCATAATGCTGCTGCAAGAAGCATCCAAAGTTTTCCAAATAAAAAAACAAAATTGAAAAGTGAAATGTGACTTTGTAAACAAATCAGCACTATGTATGGTGGAAGTAACAAAAGGTGACGATATAGTGCCAAGCTGATAATAAAATCAATCTCAATATATTTAGACTTTTTATGGAAATTGAATTGCACATAATTTGAATAGTACTCTTATTGTTACAATACAATGGAGTAGGTAAGATGAACCTGCTGGCAGCGATGCACGACTGTGGGTATCATTGAAGTTGTTGAATTTTGTTGTTGGACTGCACGACTTCTATAGCTTTAAGGGCTGATTTTGATCTTCATATGATGTTTTTTGTCCAATTAATTGTGTGGGGGTATGTGTGTGGGTTGAGGCCGCCGACTAGGGGATGGAATTTCGACTGGTTGGGTAGTCGGCGATCGCTATGGCCAGTGGTGGCCGACGTTTTTTCTAGTTTGGGGTCGGGTGATAGGGGGAAGTAGAGGAGTTTTATTTTATTTTTCCTTTTTTATTCTTTAATTAAATTTTTAACTTATTTTAGTGATAATATACAAACTTACCATTTTACTCCTTTCAATTTAGTCAAAATTGGTTAAAGTCCACTTTTTTGGTCAATTAATGGTCAAATTGATGGTTTTCATCCAGTTGGACTCTGGTGCATATTTATGAAAGGTTAGAAAGCTTCGCTAGTACAAATTGAAGACTGGAGTAAAGTTTGCAAAAATTGAAAAGTTTAGGGATTGTCGATGCAATTTCTCCCATATAGTATGAATGAGAAGCATGAATATTTACGGAAAACAAGTACCATAAGTAAATTCAATGGCATTTTGCACACCATGTGGTTATCATAGTCTTATTCGTGCACTTTGTGATATAATAAATTCTTGTATAAATTCTAAGTCTTTTTTTTTTTAAATTGTACAATGCAATACTGTTTTTCATCTTCTACAAAAAAAATGGAAATTTTCTCAAGATATTGTAAAATGTCTGATACTGAAATGTTAAAGCAATAAGATTTCGAACACTAGAAAATGTCATTTTAAAATACATGGTGAAAACATATGATGACCCTAAAATACTTAGATGTGTTAAAAATTTGTCTTTTAACATTACGAATTTGAGTTCTTGTTTGGCATGGTTACTTTGAACAATATAATATTTGTCATTAATAAATTAAACAAAATATTACAAAGTGAGAACTTATCTATTGATGATGTTATTAGTCACTTGAAAACACTTATTTCATTTTTTGAAATATATAGTATAGGGAAATTGAATTTGAGTTTGACAAGATTAGTGCTAAAAATATTGTTGCTCAAATAAAAGTTGAACCTATATGTCATGAAAAGCATATTATTCATAAAACAAGTATTTTTATGAAAATATCAATGATGAGATAATACATTTGGTTGCAAAATCTTTTAAAGATGATTATTTCTTATATATAGTTGATAAAACTCTTTTTTCATTCAAGTTAAGGTTTGAACAAATTTAAAAATATGAAATAACTTATAGAATTTTGTTTGATTTTAAAAGAATTGCACACTATAAATATTAATTGTTTGAAGTATTAGAATAATAAGCTTGAAGAATTTTTGAAGCACGATGCAGATTATGATATTGATGGGTAAGAGTTATCTCTGAGCTATAAAGTGTGATAAGCTGATTGTAAGAAGAGACATAAAAAGTGATTGAAATGTTAGACTATATAATAATGATGAACCATGTGAATCGCTTATAGAATATTAATGTGTGAATCGCTCATAGAATGTTAATGACCATACCACTTATAGTTATATGCGCTTAGAAGAGCTTCTCAAAGTTGAATTTGATAAAATCCATTTTTGATCAATAATTTCACAAGAAATGTTGAATGGATTGGTCATGATGTCTATCAAAAAAAGTTTTTAAACAAATTGATTCTATAAAAAATTCTAAAAATTTTAATTTAGACATTTGAAAGTTTCAAAATTATTATTTTTGTAAGTTTGAATTTTTTATTTAATAAAAATATTTGTATTATTTATAATTTTTAAAAATATTTACATGGACACCATATTTGAAGTTAGTTTAAGGCCCCTAAAATTTCAAGATCGATCCTATGTATACGACCTCCGCTGCCCCCATCTCCTCTAGTCGCCTCTTCTTTTCCTCCACCACCCACTATTATCCACCCCATGCTCATGCGAAGGCAACATATACATGCCTATACAAGAACTTACACTGGCTCCACTCTTATTCATCAATTTGAAACTCTCGTACCTGGTTGTCGTATGCAATGTCTCATGATGCGTCCTCTTACAAAATTACTTTAATTATAACTTCGAAATTCCTTACAATTTTAGTGATCATTGGTGGACTCAAAAGATAATATGTTACGGACTCCCATCAAATTACAATACAATGTTCATTTTTATAATGGATGTCAAGTTGTAGGCATGACAAGGTTTGACCAATGACACTTTAATAACACTGACTAGAATAATACACAATTCTTGCACTTCTATGTTTGTGAACTTGCAGCCAATTGGACTCGACGAGGGCAATGCCAAGGAATCCCTAGATCTCACATAACACAAAGCAATAGTAATGATCTCCAATTTTTTTCAAGTTCTCAAATGTACTACCGTCGATCGATAAAAGGGTCCGACAACTATTTGCATTCCGACAATCAAATCAACGATTGGACGAAAAAAAAAAAAAAAAAGAGTGCAAGAGACCGGAGATGGGATTTGGCTAGAATTAAAGAATATACTTTATTATAAATGAAACTCACATATATATTGGAAAATGTAAATGGGCCAGTTGTTAATGGACCAAGCTCATGAAGCAATTGTTTAATTAAAATAGGCCCAATGATTAATTGAATAGCCGATGCTACATTGACATATATGAGACCTCATCCATCTGAGCATGCCACGTAATTTATAAGTGTAACAAAATCTAATTGAATGTCCAATGAAATGAGTAATTCGTGTTAATCATACCGTCTCAAATTTAACCTACTAGAGATATTGTATCCATTCATTTAAATCTTCTAATTGATACGAGTTATAACGTGCAGAGTGCAGACTATGTTATTTTTCTCAATAAAAAGTTTAACACGTGCACAATTATTTATAAATGATACACATTTCCCCTCTTCAACAAAGAGTCTCCTCCATTAAATGGGACTTCGCCCGTTTAAGAAAAGCATCATCCCTTAGATGGAATTTTGCCTCTTCAAAAGAACCTTACGTTAGAATGTAAAACTTTATAAATCTTGATTTAGAAAATCCAAAAGCTTTATGAATCTTTTATTTTTATTGCCAAGATCTTCCATGTCAAATTATCGAGATATTTAAAAGTGCGGAACATCCATTATATTGAATGTTGAAGATATAATTGCAATCTCTTGAATTTGCTTCTTAATCTTTAATCTTGTTTCATTGATTGTTTATTCTTGATTCTTGATTGCAGATTCTTGATCTCTCTCTTCATACACTTTATCATATAATCCTCGTGTTTAGGAGTGGACAAAATGTCCTGACCAAACTAAAATCGAACCAAATCAAGCGGTTCAGTTCAATTCTACAAAAAAATTAATTGTGTACACTCTAATTTTGTATTCATTTGAATAATTTCCGTTTCACTCTTTTTCAACTTACACAATGTCGCGGCACGTTGACGCCACATTTCATCACATTAGTGAAAGAGACTCTTTCAAGAACGAAAAATGGAATTGGTCAGTCACTTAAAGTCTTTAAACTATTTTTCACCTTGATTGTTTGATGATTTATTTGCGTTCTTTACAAATAAAGGAAAAATCTCATAAACATTCACAAAGTATTAAAAGGTTAATGGTTGGCTGTAAGAGTTTAGCATAATTCATCATTTATTGTGGGGGTGTGCCTTCAAAACAGCTGTAATTAATTTAGTGAATTATTGTTATTACTTATTAGATAATCTTTTATATGGGAATGAAAATTGATTTGTCTATTCATATTATGATAATATTTTGTTTGTTAGTTTGGACTTTCGTAATCTTGATAATTGATAATTTGAACTTATTGAATGTTATATATATTTTTTTCTATTTATTTATATATTACTAATTTATGGGTACGGTGCAAGTCTGAAAATTTAATAAATAAAACCAAACAAAACCAAACCGGAACCGAATAGTTCAGTTCCGAAGTTCCGAATTGGAATGAGAATCACGTAAGAAATTTGGGACCATAACCCTATATTTTCATATATATTTTGGTCCATCATAACATGCAACCCAAAGGAATCAAGTCTCGTACATATTTAGGCTCATACAATATTAAGATGTCTAAATCCCAATAACTTTAAATCTTTATTAGATCATTTTAAATAGACTTAACCTTGAGATAACCCTCAATACACGCCTACATGACAAATTAAAACCGAGCACCTTAACCATTAAATGGGACTTCACATCTTCAACATAATCTCTTCCCTTAAATGGCACTTTGCCTCTTGAGAAGAGTCTCATTTCTTAGACGGGTCTTCCCTTTTCAGCAAGATACTCTTCCCTCAAATGGGACTTCGACTCTTTAGAAGAGCCTCGTCTTTTAAAACGGGACTTTGCCTCTTTTCTTAAATGGGACATAGCCTCGAGCCTCATCCCTGAAATGGGACTTCGCCTCTTCAACGTGAACTTCTTTCCTCAAATGGAACTGTGCATCTTCAGCAGAGCCTCTTACCTTGAGAAATGGAACTTCATCTCTTGAGAAGAGCCTCATTCCTTGTAAGAGACTTCACCTCTTCAGCAAAAGTCTCAACATTTTCTTTACTTCTGGGAATAATTGTACCTCTAGTTTTGTAGGGTCTTCATTCTCCCAATTAGTTTTTAACTTGGGATCAACTATGCTACAAAACTAACAAATGGAGATATGTTAAGAAAAATAGGCAGGGACTAAATTGAAACAAAGTTTATAGATTGAGAACTAACGGTGTAGTTTGTTTATTTAATTATTGTTTTGATTCGTAACTTTCAACTTTCCTTTTTGCCAACAAAACAAATGGACTTATCGAATTATGGAGGCAATCCAACGTATATGATTAGAAGGAGATTCAGCTGAAATAGATAAGATAAAATTTTCATTAAAAATATGGAAAGACAAAATAATAGAAATGGAGCATGAAGAAGTTACTGATTATTAAACAAACATAGCTTCTTTAAAAAAAAAAAAAATTGGGGAAATTGGAAATAGGTAAAGGAAGTCAAGAACTGTCACTATTACATTTTTTTAATCAATGCCCCCAACGGTTTTTATAATATTGATAGAAAACAAAATTGAAGAGATGCTTTTACATATAATTTAAAAAGATATCTTTGTAATACTAAATAATCTCATCAAGTGTATCCGTTATATGCTAAAAAGGGAATTATCGGTAGGAGATATCAAACTTTTATTTTTATCTTTACCTAAAGCTCTTTTAGGCCGAAGTACCCTCCCCATCCAAAGCTCTCTTTTAAACCGAAGCACTTGCTGTCTTTGAAAGAATCTGCAGACAATCACTAGGAATAACTGATGTAACATTTATATTAATGAATGTCAAGATTGTCAACCTAGGATGTAGGTCGGCTAATCCGTTATCAATATATTAAATGTATGGCAGCCTAAGTGATGTGAGACTTAGCTTGGGAGATGAGGTCACGTGGTTCTGATCCAACGACTATCTAGTCGGCCAAAACTCTATAAATAAGCAACTCTTGTAATTCATCAAGAATGATGCAAGTCTTCACACTTAAAAACACATTCAATTTTCTCTCTCGCTCACATCATATTATTTACTTGAGTTTAATTCGTTCTTACTTTGGTTGAGTTGTTTGTATTTGTTTGTATATGTACAATCACCTTTGTTCACATTGCCGGTACTTGAACATTTTTGTCTTGCATCATAAAACATATCTCATGTCCATGACGTCATCATTTTTCGTTCGAATCCCCAATCAAAACGTGATGAAATTTGATTATGTGGACTCGAGTTAACCAGCCATCTTTTGTCCACGTGATCATTACAAAAAAGGGGTGTTATTCTTAATAAAGTGGTAACTATTTGATTATGCATAAATTTCTAGTAGTTGTCATCTATCGGAATACATGCTAAATTATGGAGTTCCAAAATATCTTTCAACATGAGGTTTTTGTGCACAAATTGGCCAAGTAATGGTTGGCACTTGACAGCTTCCTTTAGTACATTGAGGAAGTTCAAACATCAACTTTTGATAGAATTTATGATTCACTATCAATCTTGTATCGGACCAATTAGAACCCAAAATCAAGCATCAAAGTACTGGTTCGGAGCATCTATGACATCAAATTTAAGTTCGTGGAGAACACAAATTAATTTAAAAAAAAAAAAAAATTGAAACAAATAAATGTTAGGTTTATTAATTTGTCACATGGACCTACATGTATAATTAATTGTATATAAGATTATCTTAAAGTTAAGTTCAATTATAGTGATCTAATAAATAATTAAATTGTTTGGCTTATGACATCTAAATAAAGTGTGGATCAAATTATATGTATAGAAATCAAATCTATTAGGGTTGTATTTGATGTGTGCCAAATACACATGGAAACTTTATATAAGGTTATGGTCCCGAATTCATATGTAACTTATCATTCTTTTTGTTATCCCATCAACACAAGAATCAATACAAAAATTAAGAAACCCACAATCAAAAATTTATATTACAATAAAAAATCAAGAAAAAATTGGAGCAATTAAATTAAAGAACAAGACAATCTAGATTATGGAGCAAGAAGCAAAAATCAAGATCAATAATTCAAAAACCAAAAGAGCAAATAATCAAGACTCGAGATTTGGAATCAAGGTCCATTAATAAGAAATTATTCCCAAAGAATTAAGGTATGTTCTGTATCATTAATTTTCTTGATAATTTGATATGAAAGATCTTGACAATTAAGTAATTAGGTTTTCTAATTTTATAAAATTTAAAATTTCATAAAGATTCAACAAGAAATACACAGTAAAACTATTTTCATACTTTGAAAACACCATATAATTACATAATCTTCAATTTCATCAAATACATAAAGATTTCTCGTTTAAAACCTTTGTCTATAACTCTCTACACAAAGAAAATGGTATTGTACAACATGCAAAAAGTAATATTTGTTAGTTGCGTGTTGCTAAAAGAGGTCTATTGCAACATTCATCAAATTCATTTTAAACATAATTACAATGGTCAAATTCTAATTAAACAACTCGTGCAAAACACGTTCACATCAAATTCAAAACAATAAAGCTTTAAATACATAAATTCTTTGAGAGAATTGATACAAAAGTTGGCGTGGCAAAACTTGAATGATGTCGTGCTAAGTGTGTCTGTCAAAATTTCTTATCGAAAAAATTTGTACCTGTATCACAATTGAACAAAAAATGCTAAAATTGAGTCAAACAATTAAGGAAATCAAAAAAAAAAAAAAACAAATATAAGAAAGTTGAGACGTGGGTGGGGACATAAATATAAATATTTGCAGATAATATTCCACAACCACGAGTACTATCAGATGAACCATGCCAACAACTTATATCAATTTTTTCATTATACTATGGTCCATCAGTTAAAATGTTTACTAGTATTTCACTAAAAAGGTCACAAAAATTATGGTGCATTTATGGGTTTAAAAAGATTCGTCGAACATATAAATATGAATAAATTCCATTTTCTGTGACGACATAAATATTTACACGAAATCTTTCTAACAATTTCTTGACAATATTCTCAGATACGGTGAATGCAAAATTCGGTGATACTTTTAATGTTACAACAATTTAGTCCGTATATTTCCAAAACGAGAAATAAACAAATTTTACTTTAGTGGTCTGGTTGACAATACGACGTACACTATAAGACAAGTAGTTTTACATGGTATTCAAGTTGCGAAACAAATTTTGAATTCAAATTTTGTCGTCATTTATTTATGAAAAATCTACAAGTGAAAAAAATATATATTACAGAGGTTAATATATTAAATATATCTTTGAAACGGAGTGGTTTAACAGTTGAACCACAGTACCAAAATGAAAAATAAAAATATGATCAGTTGAACCACTAATCTCTCGAGTACTTGTAAGAATACAATAATTAATATTTAATTGAAACTCTCATCACTATCACTCAGACAAGACAGCTTGATATTTTTTTTTTCTTTTTTTTATTTCTCTATTATGTACATTGTATTGAACACTTGAACCTTAATTTTCAGACCATTCTTCATTTCCTTTTAAGTACTTTTCAATATTTTTTATATTTTCACATTTATCTATTTCATCCTAATTCTTTTTAAATATTTTTTATGTTTTTTTTTTTCCCTTCCTACCATCTATATATAAGACCCTTTAATGCCGCAGTTTCTGACAGAAAAAGAGTAAGAACTGAGGAGCAAAAAATGGCCACAACACCAGGGTTCCTCACTGACTGGCCATGGAAGAAGCTCGGAAATTTTAAGGTACGTTACACCTAGACATTTATTTTCTTTATTCTTCATTTTTTCAGCAATTACGAAATTTTTTTAAATAAAAATAAAACTACCTGGAAAACTACTTTTCCTTTGTGTACGCCTAGGAACACGCACTGTTATGATTCAGAAACCTAAAAAATTTTGTAAATTATTTCGAGTCAATGCATTATTCCTTTGTTTTCGTTCATGTTATTAGCTTATGAAACATTCATGAGTAATGATATTCATATCGAACAGTCGTCCTATACGGTTTACATGTGGTAGTGTGTTATTTGATGCATTAATGTGATAGTTTTTTATTGACTCATGTATCAAATAACAAATTGACACGTGCATAACCCGTAGGACGGCTGCCGGTAATCTTCAGTATGAATAGTCATACAAATTTCTCCTTCGAAAACTTTTTTCCAATGTTACCAAACATGTCGGTTCTGGTTCGAAACTCCCTTCTTGCATGATGCCTTCGTTTTGTAACCTAATATGTATGTAATTTTTGTGTGGTTTTCAGTATGTAATATTGAGTCCATGGGCAATTCACACTATTTATCGATTAACAACGAAGGGGAAAAGCGAGATAGACTATCTCAACATTCTGATAATACCATTTCTGTTATGGAGAGCACTCCACAACCAAGTATGGATTTCATTTTCTCGACACAGAACGGCCAAAGGCAACAACAGGATTGTTGATAAGAGCATTGAGTTTGAACAAGTTGATAGAGAAACCAATTGGGATGATCAGATTCTACTGAATGGAGTTCTGTTTTACTTTTTTAATACTACACTGGATGGAGCTTCTGGGCTGCCAATTTGGAGGACGGATGGTGTGGTTATCACAGCATTGTTACACATGGGGCCGGTGGAGTATTTGTATTATTGGCTGCACAGAGCATTGCACCACCATTATCTCTACTCTCGATACCATTCACACCACCACTCCTCTATTGTCACCGAGCCCATTACATGTAAGATACTACTACTTTCGATTTTTATTATTAATCATGTAATCTAAGAAGTAATTTATGTGTTTCTTCAACTTTAAAATAAAGAGCGCTTAGGGCCTGCTCGGAATTTTTTTCACCGATCGGTTATTTTTAGGCAATACAGCTTATGTTGAATTGGGCACTAATTTTGGATAATTTAAAAATCACTCAAAACATGTGTTAGGATTGATACCACTTGTTGTGACATCAATCACAGGATTGAGATGTTGAAGTTATATGGCAAAAATAATGAAGTATTTGATCAAGAAAAAAAGAATAAAAGAAGACAAGAATATGGCAGAGGAATTAAGAGATTTTATTGACTCAAGAATAATGGAGAAGAGAGAAAAATTATAATAGATCCTATAATTCTAATAATCTATTTTCTCACACTTAGCGGACGTACAAACTCTCTTAGTAGAGTTGTTGAAGAAATAGGATGCTAAAAAATCAAGTCCAAAACAAATTACAGTTCTCAATGGGCTTCCAAAATAGAACTTCAACTTGACATAGGATTCCAATAGTATTACAAACTAAATTCTCCTTGACGTGCACTTCAATTATGATTCTTCAATTACTTCAAACAAGGAATTCGGGTCACATCCAAATTCTAACAATCTCCACATTGACACGAATTTCACCAAGAAATTAATTGACTTCTTCAACAATAACCAAAAAATTAATTTCTCCAACAAAACACTAAATTACCCACTTATTCAAATGAATCCAAACACTACTCTACAGAATTACCTTAGATTTTCAAAATATCATAATGATTTTGAATTAACCAAAATAGGTTGTAACACACCCTAAAATAGAATCAATATCGAATGCTTTTACAGAAGGTCCCTTACTAAATTGTACATCTTCTACTCCACTTAAAGTATGTTCAACAAAATCAACATCCACATACCTTATTCCACTGGGTCCGTCTCTAGCAATTGAATATACTGGCACGGCAGGTAATGGTAGTAAAGCGGCATTATCCATATCTTCTAAACTTCATCAAACAATATTCTTCAAATCCGGCCCTTTATAAGTTCCTAAAGGTATTGTACCAAACTAAATGCCCACCACGATGTTGAACCTGTGCTGATTGACTTTTGCAATTCTACACGACCCTACAAGATGTATAACTGAGACCTTTTTCGTCCTTCAAATACAACATAGCACCCTTACAAACTTTCAAGACTCCACCTCCTCCAAAAAACTCATACCCTTTGAATCAAGGATAAACAACAATATGATATTCTTCTTCAAATCTAAAACATGTTGAACTTGGCCAAATGTTCTAATTGTCACATCCAAAAGTTTCAATCTAACTGTACTAATTTCAGCAATCTGACAAGATGCGTTGTTTCCCATAACCACGTCACTTTTAGAAACAGTTTCATATGTAGCAAACAAGTCTTTATTAGGACACCTATGGGAAACACACATGCTGAATCAAGAATCCAATCGTCTTCTAGTTTAGACTTAATGTCAGAAATAACTAAGAGATCTTCATCACTTACAACGTTCTTCACGATGTCTGCTTTGCCTGAAATATCTGAATGTCTATTTGCTGCTATTGTTTCTTTATTCTACAATTTGTAGCAATCATTCTTCAAGTGCCCTTTCTTCTTGTAATAGTTACAAATCTGATTATTGAACTTAGACTTCATTATGCCCCTTCCTGAACCACCATGAGCAATCGGGTCTTCTCCATCTCTGGCCTTAGAAACTAGATGCTTCATCTTCTCTTTTGAATATAACCCATCATACACCTCCTATATGGTGAGAGTATCACGACTATACAAGATTGTGTCTCTAAAAGAAGAAAATGAAGCGATCAACGAACAAAGTAGGATCAATGCCAAATCTTCTTCATCATACTCTACTTCCAAAGTTTCCAAATCAGCAACGATCTCTTTAAATATCGCCAGGTGATCTTCCAATGATTCTTCTTATATTATGTGATGAGAGTATAAACGCTGCTTGAGATTCAACTTATTTGTCAGACTTTTAGTCATACACAATTGCTCCAATTTCAATCATAAAGAAGCTGCTAAATTCTCTTTCAAAACGTCCTGAAGAATGGAATTTGATAGATGAAGATGAATGTAAAAAATTGTCTTCTTATCCTTCTGTAACTTCTCCTCCGCGGTCAAAGTTGTAGGCATCTTGTCAATTCTCAACATCATCCAAATCCAGATGTGCAAGTACTACACGCATCTTATTCTGCCATACCGAAAATCTAGTGCTTCAATCCAAAAGTGGAATGCAATACTTCATGGAAGCCATCACGAACAAAAAACTTCGAACAAATCAAATCTTGCGCTCTACAGAACTGTTGAACCTTGACTTTGATACCACTTGTTAGGATTGATATCACTTGTTGTGATACTAATCACAAGATTGAGATATTGAAGTTATATGGTAAAAATAATGAAGTTTTTTATTAAGAACAAAAAAATAAAAGAAGATAAGAATATGTTAGAGGAATTAAGAGATTTTATTGACTCAAGAATAATGGAGAAGAGAGAAAAATTACAATAAATCCTATAATTCTAGTATTTTATTTTTTCACTTAAAATTGTATAAAATAGTCTAGTATTTTTAAGGAGCATTTAAGGGATGTCCAAACCCTCTTAGTAGAGTTGTTGATGAAGTAGGATGCCAAAAAATCAAGTCCTACAACTCCTAATGGACTTCCAAAATAGAACTTCAACTTGACATAGAACTCCAATAGCATTCTAAAGTAAATTCTCATTGACGTGCACTTCAATTAGAATTTTTCAATTATTTCAAACAAGAAATTCGGGTCATACCCAAATTCTAACATGTATAGTGTAATTTTAGCTGTTTTTATCAAGACACCAAATCGGTGAATTTTGGATATTTCTCAAATCAAACATATTGGGTGTACATCATGGCCTACACATTTATTTACATCATGACACGTGTCATTATCCCATTTGATAGTTTAAAAAACTTGTTTTTTCACTCACTAGTTTTTTGACAACACATCAAGTGTCAACATGAGCGTAGACAACTGATATACAAATGGCATAACCCTTCTCCAATCCACTTCTAATTTTACCATCAATAAAATATCTTTTCGACCCACATATTTTGTTCAAAACTAATGTGTAAATAATATACTAATTAAAAACTTACTTATAAGAAAAAAATCACATATAAAATAAAAATTCGCTTTTATGTAAAATAAAAAAAAAATTCTTATCACATATTAAATTATTTATTAGGAAAAAAATTACTTTATGACTAAAAAATTTACTTATAAATAAAAATATATTATAAGACAAAAATTCACTTTTGTTTAAAAAGATGCTTATAAAGTAAAAAACTAGCAATAAGACAAAAAAACACTTATAAAATATAAAAAAAATGTTATTTATAAGTAAAAATTCACTTATGTGTAAAAAGTTATTTAAAAGTAAATAAATAACTTATCAATGTAAATTTTACTTATAAGTAAAAAAAATTATTTACAATTTAATTATAAATTTAAGATTTCACTAAAGAACGTATATACAATTTATTATTTTAAAAACTTTTGAAACCGTTGGATAATGAACTCCTAAACGTGAATTAGACTCTTTCAAAACAACTATTAAAAATCACCCAAAACCATACCCCTCATAAACGTTTAAAATCAATACTTTATAAAGTTAAACCTCCATAACATGTACATCAATATTCCCGAGCAATCCCTTAATTAGTATTGGTTTTAGAGTTTGTGAGAGGTGCGACTTTGATTGATTTATAGTAACGATTTTTAAAACAATCAAATCTCAAGCATCCTTTCGAGTTTACTGAAAGTTTTTCGGAAAAAAAAAATAAATAAATTATATATACCCATATATAAAAAGCGGTCAATAAGATGAAGTAATTGTGTTATGTTACTTCTGTCAATTCAATATGGCTTTACATAGTTTACCCAGTCATTTTCTATTATGTGTGAACTAACCTTTGAACTAATTATTGTTGATTTGAATAAACTCTTTCGTGTCAATTATTTTTTGTTGGATTATAAAAGGAAGAAAATCGAATGTAAATGTGAAGCTAATTTCAACAAGTATGTTACATTTAAACTCTTTTGTGTGGTTAACAGATAAGAAAAAGTTTTGAATTTATGTGTAATATTATTTTATTGATGAACGCATGGTAGAAAATAAGAGAAAGAAAAATGCATTTTGAAAATAATAGGAATGAAACAAGAGCTTAGTGAAATTTTCGATTTGTAATTTCTTGCATGAATTTTTTTACTCATAAGTAGTTTTTTTACGTATAACTTCATTTTTTTTTATCAAAAAGTGAAATATTAACTTCTAAGAAAATTTTATAACTTTAAGTTAATTTGTACGTAAAAATAACTTTTTATACTTTATAAGTAAATTTTTATCGTAGTATTTTTTACTTTATAATATTTTTTTACACAAAAATGAGATTTTATCATATAAGTGACTTTTACTTCTAAGTAATTTATTTATTATAGATTATTATTATTATTTTTTTGCTATGAGTATTTAGTTATTATATTTTTATTTGTAATTAGTTTGGAACAAAATACGTGGGCTGAATATAATTAGAGAGTAAATTTATAAAATCAATTATTGAAAAAATAAAAAATCATAGATTTAATGGATTGAGAAATTCAATTTAAATTAAACTCTACGGATAAAGATCGCCCACAATTACGCTAAAATAATTAACAATCAATAATTTTATTTTATTTTTTTACCAAATTCTCACAAGAGGTGTCAATCGAAAACAGTGGCCAGTGGGAAAAGAATTCCAGTCCTTAATATACCACCCATATTGTCAAAGATTATAATTGATAATAATTTTGTAGTACTCTATTTTTATTCCCATATTCTATAAAATCTACAACTTTCATCTAGTCTTTAATTATACATTTCTGGAAACCCAATACTAACAATTAATTATAAGTTTCTATTTTTTTAAGGAAAACAAAATATAGCTTTTTATGATGTTATTGATTGTAATGGCAGCTGTTATACATCCATTTGCTGAGCACATAGCATATTTTTTGCTATTCGCAATTCCATTGCTTACGACAGTGGCGAGTGGTACTGCCTCTGTGGGATCTCTCTTTGGATACATTACCTACATTGATCTCATGAACAATATGGGACACTGCAACTTTGAGCTCATTCCTAAATGGATTTTTTCCATCTTTCCTCCTCTCAAATATCTCATGTATACACCCTCGTAAGTTTTTCTGGCTCACTTTACTATCAGAATTTCTGTACTGTTCAATTTTATCCAATCAGAGTTGTGAGCATGCTTATGAGTTATAGTTAATGACCTAATAGAGTATCATTGATCATTTTGGCCGTAAATGTCAGTTTGACTAACAGAAAAGTTGACATGACCATCTACTTGACTTCGACCAATATTAGTCAAACTAAAGGATATGGACAGAATGACTAACTTGAAACATATTTGAAGTTAATTGAAAATTAAAAATCCACCACTTGAAAAGTGAGTTTGAATTTGTTATTTGACATTTACGTGTGAAAAGTTTGATTCTTTTATAAACAGGTTTCATTCTTTGCATCATACACAATTCCGGACCAATTATTCATTGTTCATGCCAATCTATGACTACATTTATGGCACCATGGACAAGTCTACTGATGAATTGTATGAGACTTCACTAAAAAGGAAGGAAGATTTTCCTGATGTGGTACATTTAACACATCTAACAACACCAGACTCAATTTTTCACCTCCAAATTGGATTTGCTTCTTTTGCGTCTAAACCTCAGAACTCCAAATGGTACCATATGTGGTTGTTGTGGCCTTTAACGTGGTGGTCTGTCATCTTAAATCTCGTAAGTGGACGCTCGTTTATCGTAGAGAGGAATTCCTTGGAAAAACTCAGATTGCAGTCATGGACAATTCCAAGATACAATGTGCAGGCAAGAAATTCTATCTGATAAAACGTCGTATTTTAGTATTATAAGTTAAAGGAGAATGGTTACATGTCTTGTTGAGTTACACGTTTTTGATGGTTTTATAGTATCTTATTAAATGGCAAAAAAAATCTATCAATGGATTGATTGAAGAAGCCATTCTCGAAGCAGAAGCACGAGGCGCCAAGGTGCTAAGTCTAGGTCTGCTCAACCAGGTAAGATTTTCGCAGTATATGATCTGCATTTTCCTCCATTATAATAAGCTTGCACCAATCAAAAGTCTTCTGTTTTGATCTTTGCATGTACTTTTTGCTTGTTGCTGAATGCATAATGGTTACTGATAAAACGGAAGGACAAATCAGTGTTAACAAGAAAGAAGTTCCATGATGAACAATTTCTAGAACGTTCACTAACCTCGTATTGCAGGATGAGGAACTCAATAGAAATGGAGCAATCTACATAGAAAAGCACCCGCAGATAAATATTAAGGTGGTAGATGGAAGTAGCTTGGTTGTTGCTATTGTCCTTAATAGCATTCCGAAAGGAACAACAGAAGTCCTCTTCAGAGGCAAGCTGTCCAAGGTTGCGTACTCCATAGTTGCTGCTTTGTGCCAAAAGGGTATCCAGGTATGCGAGATCGCGACTTATAGAGATTCTAATTGTCTACTTTGATCTGAATAGTTAAGTTGAATTCAAGAAGTCCACTGATAACACATTTGATACCTGAACTCAACAAGACTATTACATGATCATGTTCAGTGGACTTCTAACAAGTGATAGTTAATGGCAGGTGAGTACACTGTACGATAATGAGTATGAGGAGCTTAAACTAGCTGCAAAGTCTCATAGTAAAGTGGTACTCTCAAAAAACTGTACTCAGAAGGTTAGCATTTCCTCAATTTATGCTTCAGTAATGATATTCATAGTGACTACCACAGTTTATTATTTGATGCTAACAAATTTCCACAAGTATATCACATAGGGCAACTACCGGTAGTCTGAATAGCATTATTCTTTATGCATTGATTACAGGGCATTCAAGTAGGTTAATACCATAAACTTCCATATGAAAGCATAAGCATCAATTTTTCCATTTGATATGTGATTTAAGTTTTTTCTTTCTTCAAAGAGGATCGAAGGATTTTACCCAACCCTCTCATTTGATATGTAGATATGGCTAGTTGGAGATGAGCTGACAGAAGAAGAACAAATGAGGGCACCAAAAGGGACATTTTTCATCCCTTTCTCGAAGTTTCCTCCAAACAAAGCACGGAATGATGCCTTCTACCAGTATACTCCAGCTATGGTGGCTCCCCCATCGCTTGAAAATTTGCATTCTTGTGAGGTAAGGCACTTCAATGTTCCATTTCTTTTATTTCTCGAAATATCCTAAATTGCAAGAAAATCAGGTAGACAACTGAGGCAATTCTACTCGAACCAGTAACATACTGTTGGGACTTGGGGTTCAATCTTGCATGCTTAACATCAATGTCATTCAAATTTTCAGCATTAGACTTATAAACCTGATTCCTGATTTGGTTCATGTGAAACACTTTATGCAGAATTGGTTGCCAAGAAAAGTTATGAGTGCTTGGCGTGTAGCTGGGATTGTGCATGCCTTAGAAGGATGGAAAGTGAACGAGTGCGGGGACACCTTGTTCGACATCGACAAAATTTGGCAAGCCAGCCTTAAACATGGATTTCGACCTTTAATGTTTTCGACTTAATTGAACTATATATATCCTAATGTCTACCCATATGTTTAGACTCTACTAAGTATTCATCACCTTGTTTCAAATAGTTTGTGCTACATATCCCATTTCCTACGTCATTAGAGCTTCTACTTGTTAAATATATTTCAACTTCGTCTTCTACACGATCTTTCAATTGTGTTTATTTTTTCATCAACGCTATAATGAACTCGTAGAGAATAACATATACAAGTACATTTTTTTCCAATTATTACCAAAAGAATTCTGGAACAAAGAAGATATACAATGCAAGAGACAAAAACATAAAAACTAAAATCAATGAATAGACCTAAGAATCACACAAACATTGTTGCAAGCTCATCATGAAGAGGATTACACATCTTTCTGAGAACATCCTCAAGAAATGGAAGAGCCTGATAAATAAAACTCCATTGATTTTCATTGTGTGAAGAAAGCTGAGAAACTTGATTTCTGCATAATGGGCATGTGGAATGGCCCTTAAACCTTGGCTTGCATCAGTGCACTCAACATGGAAAGAGTGGTTGCATTCCGCCAGATTCCCGCACCACTTGCCGCTGTGAATGTCATTAAGGTATATGACAGTATGAATAACCCTCTTTGTTGCAGTCATTCGCGGTGGCAAAATGACGGCAAAAAGGCAATTTTGAGGACGAAATTTCTTCAAATGTAGACACCAAGTGAAGAGGATGACAATAACAAAAATGGGACTCACAGTGCTTACAGAAATGGTTATTTTTTCATGAAAATAATTGGAACAAAAACAATTTTTCCTTTATCCTTTGTTGTTACACACCTGTGACATTTCATATTAATTTTTTTACACGAGTTCATTTTTTAAGTAAAAAAGTGAAACGTTTACTTATAGATTAATTTTAAGTGATGAGTCGTTTTTTTACTTATAAGTAAATTTTACAATTTTAAGTTAATTGTACTTGTAAATATTTTTTTCATGAATTGTTTTACTTTTAAATAACTTTTTATATTTTACGAGATAATTTTTGCCTTATTAATAGTATTTTTTACTTTTTAATAAACTTTTACCCAAAAAATATTTATATAATATTTAAAAGATTTCAACAAGAAAAATTTACAATCAGTATAAAGCTAAATTTGTAAAACTAAATTTATAATATACAAATGAAGAATTTTTAGCAATTTAATCAACATGTTGGTGCATCATAATCTTTCTTTATGCACGCCTTCTCTTGTTCCGATCTTTGACTAACCAAAGCAGATTTTTAGCTATTGTGATAGAAAATGAAGGCTTCCAAGCATTGGGTGTAATGAATTTTAAGATTCCTATAATAGAAAATCATAGGAAAAGGGTAACAAAGCACAGATCCAATAAGTCGCCCTTGTAATAAAAATACGAAGGCAACAGCCTCAAAACTATAATTTACTGGTTCACAAAATAATCAAAGCAAAAATATATGAATCTTCTATGTAAACAACAAACTGATGAATGAAGTACATCAACTTCCTGATATTCCGGTGCAAATATCAAGCCATTTGCACAAGAAAAACTATAGACTGTGATTGATATATAATTGGCAGTAATTCTAGTAGGAATGCAAGTGTTCGGACTCGGTCATTGCCTATATATAAATCTGGTGTGATATTTTGGATAAGGCTTGAATCTTTAAGCAGCAACCTATGACAAAACATGAAGGAAATTCGTATTACATTCCGACTTGACATAGGAAGCCTGAAAATGCTGAGACTGTGGATAGTAGTAGTATTTGCATTGGCATGAATGTGTCTTTTCATATATAATCACCCTATCAATTATTCTCAAATTGCTGAATCAATACGAGGTTGGAAAAAAAAGATTAGAAGATCAATTTACGAGCATAACCTAAATGAATAAGATAATCTGACTAATAAAACAAAAAATTTCTTGCTACATTACAAAATAAATTCTGCCATTGTCATCAAGGCAATTAGTGCGATTAATATGTACGCCATTTCCCATATATTCCATTAAAATCAACGTGCCATATTACATTCCCATTAAGTAATGTTATGGAGCTTTACCTTGTCAGTTGATGGGGTAAAAACAGCTTTGACTGCCTCAAAAACTTCTTCAATGGGTTTTGCAGCATCAATCTAAAATCAAAAGCAATATCAGTCTCCATCTCTGCCCTTTTTTGGCCTAGAAGAATTCTCGGTAGGGTGGGGATTGGAAGGAGGAATCTTGATTAGAATAATGTTATTACCTTTCGAACCTTCCCTTTAGAGTTGTAATATTCAATAACGGGAAGACTAGATTCCATGTAAACGTTAAATCGCTTCCTTATTGTCTCAATATTATCGTCTTCTCTACCCTTCAAGATACAAAAGAAGGAAGAAGGTAGAGTAAATAAAATGCAACAGACATATACATGTCCCATGAAACAGTAAAAAAATGGAAAGTCAACAGAAATTTTAGGTTAAGAATAACCTGGTTTCTGTTCAACAGGCGTTTCTCCATTTCTTCTTCTGAACAATCAAAGAAAAGCACAAATTCTGGCTCAATTCCAGTCTGCAAAAATTAAGAGAGTCAATAAACCCTGCAATTGGTGCACAATACATAGGTGTATTAAAAATGCCTTTCTCTAGAATCCTCAAAGCAATTAGTACTGTGTAACCCTTCCAAAATATTAGAAAAAGAAACCATACTTCAATTTAATGCATAAATTAATAAAATGATGATTTTAACAGAAACTGAGGGTGGAAAAAGTGGTAAAATAGAAAGACTTACAACAGACTCAAAGTCAGCACGATTCTCCTCATTACGAGGGAAGCCATCAATCAGAAATTTGTCATTGCCATTTTCCTGCATTGCTCGTTGGAGTAGCTTAATTGTCACCTCTGATGGTACAATTTTTCCATCCTTAATCATGTTCTGAATCATTGTCCTATATATCAAAGGTCAATAACGAATAAGACTGATAAAATACTTGAAAAAGAGAATCTTGACACATTCTATAATACCGAGTAAATCATTAATGTTTATGTTCTACAGAGACTTTACTTGAAATCAAAGTCAACAAAAGGGGATGGCCATGGCTATGCTATTTATTACACAAACGTAAGAATCAACCTCAATTGACCAAGCCAATTACTCAGATTCACAACACAAGAGAATGAGATCACCAAAAACTTATTTTGAACAAAGAATATCAAGAGAATCGATCAAGGAAGAAGCCAAAATCAGTTGTTAGGTTTTTATTTCTGAAAGAGCTAGAGCATGTCAATAGAAAAGAATTGTGGTACAATGAGGACATACCCATTTTCAGAACCAGATTTTATTTCTGCACGGAGAAGATCACCAGCACTGAGATGGGTGTATCCAAAGTGTTGGACAATATTAGCGCACTGAGTTCCCTTACCACTGCCAGGGCCACCTGCACCAGTTCATATGTTAAAAAATAAATAAAAAAGCCATAGATATCAGAATTGTTTGAAATTAATCTAAACAAACTATGAAGGGAACAGCAAGTAAGACAACGTCTCAAACAAATGCAACTTAACTCAGTTTTCATTAAGCAATACTGTTTTATTATTATTATCATTATCGACAAGAACTATTCAATAACTTGATTGATATCCAGGGAGACACATGAATGACAGATATATATTCAGATACCACAATTTGAAAATGAAGCACTCACCTAGGACAAAAACAATTGTAACTTCCTTGTTAGCTGGTAAGCTTCCATTTGCTTCCTGCAGTGTTACTATATCAATTAATACTTAAGAAAACAAGTTTCTGTAAATCTACACATGCATATCTATTGTGCACGACTATACGAATCATTGCTCATCTTAGTTGATCCTAGCTGGTGAAAAAAGTATCCGAATGAATTTAGCGGGGAAGATCAACTCATAGTGCTAAATTATTGACAAAACAGATGTTAAGAATAAGTGATACGCAAGACCAACAATATTGAATTGACAATGATTAGATCTTCTGGGCTCAAAAGAGAGTGCACACTTCATTCTAATTGACTCGATCAATTGATAGTCCAGTTAAATTTGAATTATACCGAGTATTAGATTTCAAAAAAAAAAATTATAATTTCGAAAACTACTAGGCCGAATCTTACTAGAAGTCTTTAGGATCAAAATCAAGTGCCAAAAAAGTCAAGTAAGAAATCTTTAACTACGTTCGTATTATAAATAAGACTGTGTATTGGCCCACAACGTATACGCCAGTGCATTATTTCTTACTGTAGTGAAGCTCCAAATAGTAAATTGCCGCCAAATAGCAAATTGCCCCAAGTATTTTTCAACTCCCATCTTGTATCTTCCAGGAGTAACAGGAATATCGCATAACTATTCAAAACTTCCTAATTTCTTGGCTGCTCTTATAATGTGTCACAAACTTAGAAAAGCACCTCTCCACATTTATGGTATTTTGTGACATTAATTATAATCAAAACCATAGATCGATTAATCAGATTATTCTAGCTTTTATCAAACATTCAAAATTCAGAAGTCAAATTTGAGCTCGGCCAAATCCAAAATTTAATTGACTGGAAATGTTATTTTAATGGTACTATGCTTTGCATTATCCCTCGATATAGAAAATAACTTCTAAAGATATATAAACTTAAAAAGTCAATGACATCTCTCTTTATTTCTCAAAAAAATAAAAGAATAAGAACATCAACTTTAAAACCATAAACAGATTTTCTTTTCAAAGACCACATTACTGATTCTCGATTGGGCAAATTACAGAAAAATTAGCACTTTAATAATTCCAACCAGGATGGGGGAAAATAAAATCTTATGGACATCTAAAAGTTGGGGACTATTCTTGGTATATTTGCTTGATCAAAAATATGGAGGGGTATTTACAGTTCTCAAGCATATTGTCAGCAGAAATCAGCAAACACACCAAAAATATTGGTGAAACAAAATAAAAGAAATACCTTGTTTGCAGCATCAATGACAGTCCCCATGAGTATGTATTAAGTTGTGTTCTAATTATCTGCATGCAGCCATGAATAATATGGCAGTCAAACATTTCATACTCAATTTTACGTACAAATTCATAAAATAAACTACTCTAGCATCTGAAATTTCAAGTGATATAAATCTTCCATAAAATGCATAAAATTGAACAAAGCTTGAGCTTTGACCAACCAAGGAAAAATTAAAAAGGAAACACAATGCTACTAAACTATCTTTTGCAATAGAGATCTGGCACTTCTCAATTCTCGTATTTGTTGAACTTGATAGATCAGTGAATATATCATATATGCTTAAAATTCTATACAAGAAAACATTTAAAATAGAGTTCCATCACTTTCTGAAATTTTTCTTCTTTTTATAATGAATAGTTTAAAATTCTGCAAATATATTTTTCGAAGCGACCAGAACAAATAGAACTTTAAAAAGAAACAGAAATGTTATATATGAACTAAGATCAATCACATTACTGTAGAAACGCATAATTAGAATTGAATGGACAATCAGATCTTGAGGCAGGCTTAAAATTCAGAAATATGGTCCATGTATCAACCAGATATGAGACATTTTTCCAAAAAGAGAAGAGAGAGAGAGAGAATCAAATGATAAATTCAATCTTTAAAAACAGTAATGCGCTTCAGCAAGTAATTTGAATCCAGTAGAAAGATAAAACGCCAAAATGGATATGACAATTTAGCATATCAGCATTTTCCAGACAACTAACGCGTGCACAGTTAACAGAGTTATCATAAGCTCTGATCTGACAATTATATTAATTAGTAAAACTAGAAACTATCAGATCACAACAGAAAATTCTTAAAACGCGTTGGTGAAATAAAGGAAAAATTCAGACAAGGAGCATTCCCATACCAAGACAAAATAAATAATTCGTAGAACTGTTCTTCTCGCCATGATCTAACATTCTATTTAGCAATCAAACAATCAATTCGTTTTCAACTGAAGTGACAAAACATGAAATATACAATAAAAATCATTACAAAATAGGCAGACTTGAGAATAAAAATCATTAAAATCAAATTAGCGGAACAAGATCTAGGACGCACGCACCTTATTACTGGAAAGGGAGGGAAATTGTTGAGTCTATGAATTGGAAGAAAAGGAGCAAAGAGTCTGTACTTATATAACGGGACTGTTAAAATGACAACTGACTGACTAATTAATCTGCTCTATGATGGCATTGGCGCGTGAGAACGGGGTTTTAGTATCGGAGGACAGGAAACGCGGAAGGATTAGTAGCGAATTTGCGTGATTTTACCATTTAAAGCCATTTACGTTAAAATGAAACACATTAATTTGTTTGGACTCCGTTTTAATGAAAATTTGGGGGTAATTAGCAGAAATGGTCCCTAACGTTTACATTATTACTAAAATGGTCCCTATCGTTTTCAATTTGATATTTATACCCTTATTTCAAACGTTTTGTTGCGGAATTGGACCTTCCATCCACTTCCGTTAAATTAGCCGTTAGAAAATTGAATGGAATTTGCCAATAATATTTGAAAAATGGTAAATTATTCAACTTCCCATATTTTTCCATAGAGTTAACCGTGGTCAAGGAAATCCCCAAATTGAATAAACCACACCAAACCTCACTTTTCCTAAATCTTCCAAAAAGAAGAAGCAGCCCTTTGTACACATTCCACTACTACTTTCCCACATTTTTGTTTTGTTAATCGAACTTTTACTTTGTGAATTTTTTAAAACTGAGTCATTTGTTCCCTCTAGTAAAATTTTGTTCTCATAATTGTATATTTAAGTTTTAGTGAAACTAATTTATTCCACAACTTATATTTGGATTTTTCTTTTTTTGCTAATAGCCTTAGTTATTGAAATTTAATAAACATTTATTTTACCATTAGTATGGTAAATTCTGTACGATTATTTACATCTTTTTAAATTGAGTGACCATGAAATGTTTATTTACAAGTTTAGTTAAATCTAGCATACTAATATTGTCTTTGTTGTTTGTACTAAAATTTTCTAATGTGATACTTCATATCGGCCTCCAAATAACCATGCTGACATTGAAGGTTGTGGGAGGTCTTATCCAATCAAAGAAGGATGTTATGTGCTTGATACTGAATGTAGAGATGAGCTAAACCAAGAATATGATTGGGATGATAGTTTTAAATGCACTTTGGTCACAAGTGGAGGAAACCATGATATATCATTTTGGACAAAATGTACCTAATTCTGATGTCAATAATACAACTAAAATCACATGATGGTGTAAATGAAGAGGAATTGGAAAATGAAGGTGTAAACGAAGAACAAAATGAAGAGCAGCAAGGAGTAGAATTGGATAATGTGTTTGTCGATTCTGATTATGAAACAGATGAAGACCCTTTTGATAGTTCTGGAATTGATACTCCAAAAATGATTATGGATTTTGGATTTGGTCTTATAAATGAGCATAAGGTAAGGGATTCAGACACGGATTATAGTGACTCGAATGAACTAAGGAGTTTGGATAGTGATGGTGATGATGAAGAAGATGATGATGGCACTTCCCGAAAAAGGATAAGGAGTGAGCATGCAGATTACTCTGACAATGAAAAGTTCCAAGTTAGGCATAACATTGGAGCCATAAATGCAGTGGATATCAAAGCAAAAACTTGTTCTTGTCGAGCCTAGCAGTTGACCGGAATCCCTTGTTACCATGTGATTGCATCCTTAATATCAAGGGGAATGAATGTTAGCGACTATGTAGATGATATCTAAAAGAAGGTGGCATACATTAGAACATATACTCCATCCATCTCACCCATGACAAGTCCAGATTTATGGCCTAATCCAGGTCTTAACCCCCTTGCATCCACTTTTCCACACTAAAAAGTCCGGACGACCAAAGAAGGCTAGACGAAAGGAAGCTAATGAACGTGAAAGTATGGGCTCATCAAATAATGCTAAGGCATCTTCAAGCAATGCTAGAGCATCAACGGGAAATGTAAGTAGGGTGGGGTTGAAGATGAAGTGCAAGAAGTGTGGACAAACAAGTCATAACAAGAGAACCTGCAACACTTTGCCACAACCAAATTTATCTGAGGATGCGGGGATCCATAAAATATTTTTTGACTTTTTGACTGTTGCAATCGTTTTTTGTAGATCTTATGAGTTTTTGTCTAATAACCCAATGTAATATATAGAGCTGGTAGTTTAGCTTATCAGAAATATTGAAACCATGTTTGGTTGGTTAACAATGTAATTATCTATTGTGTATCAGTTTTTTTTCCCTTTTACTATGGTATTTTGTATTTATTGTAGTAGGTTAATATTGAGAATTTATACTACATAACTCATCTATGATTATTTGTGCTAAATGGTTAAAGGGTTAAGGATGATATTTGCTGACAATGTTTTTGAGTTGGGGTCTAAACTTGTAAATTACATCAAATCATAAGATTTATTTTCACCGAAAATTTTAAGAGGAGAAGAAATATGGAAAGTTGACTAATTTACCATTTTTCAAATATTATTGGCAAATTTCATTCAATTTTCTAACGGCTGATTTAACGGAAGTGGATGGAATGACCAATTCCGCAACAAACGTTAGAAATAAGGGTACAAATATCAAATTTAAAATGATAAGGACCATTTCAGCAATGAATGTAAACGTTAGGGACCATTTCTACTAATTACCCAAAATTTGGGGAAAATGAATTTTAAAATAATAATTTTTTGAAAAATGTATGGTTAAAAAAAAAAAAAAAAATCGATTTATATGTAATATTATTTTATGGAATAATGTGTAGTAAAAAGTGAATTAAAAAAAAAAAACAAGTTTTCAAAAAAGTGGGGGCATGAGTTAGATGGAAAATGGCTTTTTAAGTGCTTGTTTGGATTAGTGTAAACCCACTATCATTTTTTATTTTTATTTTTATCAATTTTTCGAAAACATATTATCGACTTTTATCAAAAATCAACTTTTAACAAAATATGCTAGAAGTTTTAACAAACTCTAAGTTTAAACTATGAAAAAATTAGTGTGTGTATCCTTAACCTTTCACGTTGTTTGGTTATGGGCATTTAATATTCTATAATAAGATTATGTGTTTGCAACATATTTAAATATGCAAATCAATGTTATCTTGTGACGCGTGTATTAAAATTATATGTGACTTTCAATTGACTTGAAGAGAAATGTTAAGCCTTCGTTTGACAATTAATTTATAAATGATTTATAAATTTAGTCAAAGTCAAATATTAATTCTAACTAAATATCCATAATCACTACACGATTATTAAACACATATTTTATGGAAACCACTATTATTCATTTACCATTTTCCTTTATAAATTTGTCAAATGGAAGCCAAGTGGTTGATGGTTTTATCCTATAATTTTGAGTCACATGAAAATTGCGTGCAATGTACCATTTACATTGATAGTTCTGTTACATGATAATCTAAATTCACATATTGAAATATGATTGGAATTCATATTCGCAAACCTAAATACGTTTGGCACACGAATTCATCGATTAAATAAGTTGAGGAATCAGAACCTCACTTTCTCACGATTGAAAATTCACGACCAAATCATGCAAAGTATGAAATTTCTCTTGATTTATTTTTGACGTGTTAATTTTCTCTTTTTAAGTATAAACCAACATGAAAAATAAAGGATAGATTAAATCAAACTTTCTCAACCCCATTTACACGTCTATTCTTGACTCTTTTTTTTTTTTTTTTTTTTTTAGAGGGGGGGCGGGTAATTATATTCAGTGTGGTTATATTGTCACAATAATTTTTATTTAATACACCACATTTTAGTTGTAGTTAAACTAATCAATCTTTTTTCATTGTTACAATTATTTTCTTTTAAATTTTTTTTTTCGTCAAATTCTTATCTTCAACCTTTCATTAATTAGTATGTCTCATCCTTGACGATGATTGATATAAAAATATTTTATTTTCATACTTTGAAATGAGTGAAAAAAAATATTTTTTTTGCACTTTTTATTTAATGTTTTTTAAATAATATGATGAAAAATAAATTGTTTTACACTAATCAACAGACTTTTAGACATATAATCGCTATCAAATATGAAATATGTTAACTAAGGACAAGTTTGAGGATATGAATTATATGAAAAGTCGTTATGGATATAAATTATATAATAAACAAAGATTAAGAACATTAAATTCAATTAAAAAATAGTGTAAAAAATAAAAATTATGGTGTGAATATAATTACCCTTATATTCCCGGCATTTTAGTTACATTAAAACTCACACTTATATCCTTAAAACCTTTTTTTTTTTAAGTCACATTCTTTTTTTTTAAACATTTCATTAATTAAAAAATTTATCTTTAATCATAATTTTGTTCGAAGATATTATTAACGTCTTTTGAAATAAGGACAATATTATTTATTTTGTCAAAAATACAATATGCAAATATGAATTTTTTACTCGTCTTACAAAAAAATGCTTCTTCTTCTTCCCCTCCTCTATTGCCACTACCACCAGCGACTGATCTAAGGGAATTTCTCTCCCCTAGTTTTCCGACGCAACAAGGGGGTGGGTCTACACGAAATCGGATATTTGGATTTCTCAGACGGAGGTTCTCCTCTTCAATAAAGCTTCGGTATGCTTCTCAATTTCTCTGGTTTCGATTTGTTCTCTTATGCTAGCCCAAGGATATAGCAATTGAAAAATTAGGTTTCGGCATGATTTTATCTTGATCTCATTTTTATTTTTCTTTTTTCTTTTTTTTTTCAAATTTTTCACATGTTACACAACATTCTGAATGCATAAGTTATGCAATAAAATATTGACAAATAATTAGTTCTGTTCTTGAAATTGGCATTGCAAGATAAAACTCAGATCGCCAAAGACTGCAAAGTACTATAAAATTAAGTAGCAATTCAATTGATTCTTATACCTGTTCAAGTAGAACATTTGCTGAAAATTATGTCATTTTCCAATTTTTAAAATGAACCAGAAGGGATTAAAATTTTCAAAATTAAAAATCGAAATAAAGAAGTTATTATCTTAATCACCCTCTTCAGCCAAGGACCTTTATTGAAGACGTGCAATCATTTTGGCCATATTCTGTCTTAGGTAACAAGTAGAATCCGATTCAAGGTGACGAATAGTTTAAAACATTTCTTGATAAGCTATGGTGGGTTTGTACATTATCAAATTACTGTAATCCTAAAGTAACACCGTTCATTGCAGCCACGCCTTCATGTACATATAACTGCTTGCTAGGTGTTCAACATAGTGCCCGAACTAAAATTTTCGCAGGAAAAATTGCCATGGACGAACCTTGTTCCGTGAATAGCCCTCGAAGGGTCCTGAGTTTCTCCAAGAATCGAAGGGCAAACGTGTCATTTCCTGATCCTGACAACAGGGCTTCGTCGTCGTCGGGCTTTGGAGTTTCTGGGGAGCATGGCCCAAAGCCCTCCGAAGTTTATGGATTTGTTGGATCCATTACCACTGTTGTTGCCACAGGTCTGTGGCACCTTTTTTATTGATGTATAAAATGTTCTGATTGTCTATATGGACTGCATTGTGACTGTATCATATTATCCTCGAACTTGGTACTTCTAGGTGAACTTGGATAAATTGGCATAAGCAAATAAATATGCGTTTCAAGGAATTATAATCGTTTGTAAAGGGCGCTAAGGTATATTTGCTATAAAAAAATAAAAATAAAGTTAAGAAACGATCAGTTTATTGGACTTTGTAAGTGATGGCTGGTAATTTATAACTGGTCAAATTGTTCGTTTATTTCTTGATTACATAATATGAATTGAACAAATTGCATGGGACCTAAAGTGGATTCAAACAACTTAATTGCAAGGTTTCTTGCATGTCACGAG
The DNA here is from genome assembly GCA_019097785.1 of Fraxinus excelsior. Classification (NCBI taxonomy): domain Eukaryota; kingdom Viridiplantae; phylum Streptophyta; class Magnoliopsida; order Lamiales; family Oleaceae; genus Fraxinus; species Fraxinus excelsior. Next base: position 7,248,490 of record CM032639.1, on the reverse strand, counting down.
ATTGTGCCTTCCATGTAAAATGGGCTATTTTTTGGTGCTTTTATTCTTGGTCAAATGGGTTAAAGTTACATGCTTGTGTTGGCAATTTGAATGTTACCGTTTGTTTATTGCTTTGGTTGTAAGAGGCAGAAAAAAATTAATGGCATCTAAAACCTTCTTTTTACTCTGAGCAGTCATTTTCATTATATGGGCATATGTTCCTGACCGTTGGTTGCATTCCATTGGGATCTATTACTATCCAAGCAGGTCAGTGAAATGGAATATATGCTTACTTTTTATAATTACAGTTTCATTAAATTCCTGATGTGGATATCCATCTGCAATTAATATCCTGCTTTCATGTGTCATTATTTTGTCCCGGAATCCTCCAATATGCCTAATGCACATGCAGATTAGCGTACTTTCATGATATTTTAGTGGATTTGTTTTGCTAGTTTTTGCTGACTTTCAACTCAGTTGAGCTGAGTGGTTGATTGTTTCATAATGAGTTTTATTTGGAAACATGGCCAAATGTTCAAAATTGAAAATGTCACCTTGTATCAGGTTATAAAAAAATATTGGAGTTCAGTAACTAAACAATCCATACTTTTACTGATTTCTCGAGAAATAAAAGAAAAAGAATTAAGTTCCCAGAGTATGAATGTTGAAGTACTACAAATATTTGAATTGAGATGCTAGCGTTATCAACCTCATCTCATAGCATACCATACATCTTTTACCATTAAGAAGACAGTGCAAGAGACTATCTGTACTGTAAATGGTCAAATGCCGGCCAATCTGGATTGGACATCCTGGCGCTGTCCATTATTGAGCTTTATTTGCGTCTTGGCTGGTACCGAACTACAACAGCTATTCAAAATCCAAAAAAGTCATGAATTGAAGTGAACAGAGTGACCTAATATGCCTATTCATACATGTTTTAGGTGCCTTGATATTCCTACTATATGAAGGATTTATTGGAGATCTGTTTTTTTTACTTTTTTGAGATAAATATAGCCTGATATGTGCGTGTTCACTATTGTAATTCTCTTTCATAGTGAAAAATATGCAGTGGCAACAGGACTTAGCTGATTGCTCTCATATTGAGGTTTAACCACTATAACTCTTGCTTGATTGTATTTCTGATTTTGCATTGCTTAATATTGATCTCGTGATTAGGATTAGCTGATTAGGTCTAAATCTGTAACAGCTTATACAATGTTTATAACATTGGACTCATCATTCTATTCTGTGAACGGCATATAGCTCAAAAACTTGTTTGTAAAATTTGTTATGGCGCCTCTCATCACTTGTGTCTAACCTTTTCAGGTACTGGGCACTGGCTGTGCCAACTTATGTAATGGTGACGGTAGTACTTGCAATTGGATTTTACATTGGCTTGAACTTTATGGCTACCCCTCCTCCAACCTCCTTGAGCACAATGTTTGGTATAACCTAACGTGCCTTTCTAGAAATGATTTTACATCTATGATGAGTTTTTCCTGGCTTTCAATGAAATCTTTCAAAAAAAAACATGAAATGTGAAATTTCGAGGCAGAACAAGAAGCACTGTGCAATCATTTTTTAACTCGCTTCTCGTCAAGTTATTATGTTATCAAACCCTAATCTTCTATACTCTGCAGATGAATTCAGTAGAGAACAACTCGGTGGCATTCCCTCGACTGATGATGATGAGCAGCCCATTGAGCCCATATCTGACATTGGCATTGACCAAATTAATGGCATCATGTTTGATAATCTGAACGTGAATCCAGCTTAAGGTATAGTTCATTTTAGTGAAATTGTCTTGTCGTGGAAAAGAATCATTTCATGCAAATATAATTTTTCTCAAAACCTATGTTACTGAAAAGAAGTTTTGTTTCGGGGTCCTCGGGGTCCTTATTTATCAGCATTTTTAATTGATGTGTTGTGTACTGCTTACACAGGAATATGGTAGATGATCAAGAAGATTTGAAATTGGATATCAAAAGATCAAATCAGATATATTGCAGGCTGGTGGTGGTGCTGTAAAAATCAGCCAAGTGAATTGCCCCGTTGATTTTATTAATAGCTTTAGGAGGTTGTCTCTGAAATTTGTCCATATTCAGCCTTCTATTTCGCATTATTCTGCAACTGTAAAAAATGATCCTCTAAAATACATTAGTTGCTTTACTCAATTTACAACTAGAGTTTTTGCAATTTTGACTCGTAAACAGTGGCACAGACTCATCCAGGTGAAAACGGGTGGCCGCTAAACCATCGTTTCCTAAGGAGCCAGCACGGAGCTGCAGGAGCTCGTCAGGTGCTGACTTTGTCCCTGCTCTTAAATATATAGCTTGTTTCTGAGGACGTTTCGCTAAGCTTAAGCGAAGAGACGCAAGAATTGAACTACAAAAGCTCAAACACGTTTGGAAACGTACACTAAAATACACAACTTAGCAAATGGCAGAACTTGTGTAAGATTGTTCATTTCTTTTTCTGGTTCAACATACACTTCAGAGTTGTTATTTTTCATATAAACCACAATGAGACGCCTTCAAATTTAAGCAAAAGAATTTACGGAATTTGCTCGGTCAGAATAGAATAGACAAATAACAAAGTGAGAAATTGAAACAAAAGAATTGTTGCACCAGGCTGCAACTTAGATAAACCAGAAACAGATATTAGCAAGTAAAATCATTGCATCAAGCACCAAATATTTTTAACGAATTGAATAGTGCAACAAACGAACCTCATGTTTCTGTCAAAAGGGCAATCAAAAAACGAAGTCAACTATATTATCATACAAAAGATACCTAGTTCTCGACCATACAACTTCATCGAGCCCATGACACTGAATCGATTTCATCCCTGGCTTTCTTGTAGAGTTCAAGCCTTTTAGCACACTGCAGCCTTCTCTCCATCAAGGCCGGATCTTCATCCAACAAGTCAGCGAGTTGCTTACCCTGAAATAGAATCACAAACTATTTATTACTGCCGACTTCAAGTGAATGACACAGCTAATCCTTCAAAAAAGACATGATGTTATAACGGTTAACACAGTATCTAAAGAAATCTGCCGCTAAAGGAATTAGTCAAAGGTGCCTCTGTCAACAAATAGCAGAAGTTTCAAATTTAAATCCTTTAGATATACACGTGCTAAATAAACCTAACCCTGATCATGTTTATGAGACATGAGGAACTGCTGAAATTATTAGAGACCACACAAAATTATTTATTTAAATTATGTCTTCAACATGCACACTAGATATGTGCACAATTTTCATAAAATGGTGGCGGCGAGACTTAATGTGAGTTCGTTCTAATACCATGGTGAACTGCCCATCGAAGTTATGTATTCGAATTATGACTTCAACAAAACCTATAAAACTGTGTTTGTGAATGAAACTTCACTTTCACTAATGAGTGGTAAAAGTGAAAATCTTTTATTTCAATATAAAAATGATGAGAGAATTACCTCTTTCTTCCCAATTTGAGTGTAAAAGTAATTGAGTAAACACTGTTTCGCCTCCTTAACTTGACAGTAAACCACTGCCTTGGGAATTGAGTTTCTCAAAGTATCAGATATCATATTTATATAAGATGACACATTTGATGCAATCCTCCTGAAGTGTCCCTCAGAGATACGATCGATGGTATTGGCAGCTGCTGCTGGATTTCCTGGGTTTCCCATTTTCTCAACTTCTTGGGGAAGTTTCCGGAAGAAATCAACAGTCAGGTATGAAGATTCCATGTCAACCAATCTAACAACAGTTTTCTTGCTTTCTTCGCGAAATCTTTCCAAGGCTTCATTGGCTGCTCCAGCTATTGTTGATTGCAGTGTTGGAAACCGTTTCAATTCCTGTTTCGCCACGGAAACTAGGAAAATAAATATGGCATTTAATTCAAAAAAAGAATAGTAACAAAATTGTTAACCAAGTTCAACTCACCTTACACTCCCCAATTGACTTCCTGACAAGTTCCTTCAAGACAAAGTGAACCTGAACAAAGTTTAATACGTCAGTTGTGACATAGCCAGAGCACATCATTCCAAAAGTCATCTTCCCAGTGAAGTATATCAAAACTACTTACAGCATCAACAGAAGCTTCAGCAGGCCCCCTAAAATAATTTAATGATCCCTCAATAAGCCTCCGATATCCTTGCTCAGGAGCAATCAAGTGTGGTTGATAACCATCAGCTTCTGAAACGATTTTTCTCACATTTTGCAAAGAAAGATGCCGATCAAATGGCAGTTTTCTCAAAGCAGCTGGCAGCTGATTGTCAAAAACTCCATAAATTCGATCACCGCCTGGTCGGCTAAAACAATGAACCAGATAATTAACTAATAATCATATGAGAACCTATGGTACAAGTAGCAGCTAGAAAGCAACAAGAATCAAAGCATGATCAAGTCAAAATTGGGAAAATAACACTTTCTTCCAATCTACAACAGATGATTATTTTGTCTCGTAAAAGCTATTGACCAAGTTTAAAAACTTGAAATTTCCAATCTACAAAAACATTCCCATTGTAAAGAATAAAAAGTGATTATTTTAGGGATCGTGAGGCCTATCAGGAAGAAACAATTCTACAAAACCACATACTCAAAGAACCTTTTCTCAAAATTATTCAGTATAAGGTACAGAAAACAATATGACAGAAAAGAACCTAGTGGATGAAGTAAAATATCACACATGTCAAAACAGAAGAGTAAAAAGGGAACCAAGAAACCATTCATTGATTGTCAGAAGTACCAGTGCTATCAAAGAGAAGTAAAACATACAGTGCCCAAAAGTTTAAGCACAAAACACAAAATTGATTAATAATGAGTTCAAATTTCCAAAAGCAAGATTTGGGGTTGGCAAGCAAAAAGAAATTTTCATACCCTCCCTCCAAATGCTCCTTAAATATCCGGTCAAAAGCGCGACAAAGTTCCAATATAGTGTATAATTGAGCCTGAAATCCACATGTCAGTTGCCGACAAAATTTGTAGACTTAAATTCAAAAATCACGATGGGGAATTCTAGAAGCTCACCCCTGCATCAACAGCAATAGGCCTTCCAAGGTGATCCATCTCAGATTCAAGTTCATCGATACTTTTGTTAATCAATGACGTGATACTTGGTATTCTAGCTCTAATTACAGATTCCAAATGCTGAAATATAAAATATTGATCTATGTAAACTCTACTCAATGTAACTTAGCAGGAACATCAATATAAAAATGTGTGTACTACAATATACCCTCGAGAGAAGTTTTGCAAGATACTCTGATCCCATTTTACTGGCCAAGTGCCCATAGTCAGGACTTGTAGAAAAATACTCACGCTCCTTTCTTCTTGCAATAACCATATCAACATTTTTATTGATATCTGCCTGTGAACGATTCACAATACCCACCCAAGGATGCTGTAAACGGTAAGATCTTCCTTCAAGAACCTATTGAGAACGGGAATTGAAAAGCTTAGTTGAAAGCTTCCGGTATTGAAATGCAAATTAAAAAGGGAAGGGTTAGCTGGACGGGTGTAAAGATGCCGTGAAAGGGGGAACACAATGACAAAGCCTCTGGTGGATAAACTATTTGGGTAAATTGTAAGACAAAAAGGTAAAAAGAGAACAAATTCAAAACAACTAAATCATTAGCAATTCAAATCATAGAACTTTATTCATTTTTATCACTATTAACTAGACACCATATTATGTCTTAACTTCTCAAGACTATAACATTCCAACAGAAAACATTCTTATAACTCTAGCTGATAGTTTTCGTGTGTGTGTGTGTGTGTGTGTGAGAGAGAGAGAGAGAGAGAGAGAGAGAGCTCACATCCAACGCATTGGTTCCTTTGTCCATCAGATCTAGCTTTGTCAGCACTCCAAACGTGCGCTCACCTGCATAAGTTGCAAATACAGCTTCATAAATATGGAAATCACCAATTGTTGATATGACGATTTTCGCAAACCACAATTCAAATTCATCAAATAGCAAACAGATCATACCCGTCGGATCCACTTCCCTCGCCAGCTTAATAGCATCTGATGTTGCAATATCTTGATTTGCCGGAGATATTGCCAGGATGATGCTGTTGGGCTGCTCATGAAACAAAATCATCAGGTATAATGACAAAACATTTGCAACATCGGGTTCAACATAGACAAGTATATATATTGCATTGTGACATGAAGCCTTTACATTCATTTTTCTAGAGAAAATAGGCTAATTTCCAGCATTCACGTGGTCCATCCATATGCCATATGCGTAACACATTTAAAGTATGCCAGAGAGAACTAAGCTGAATAGTACAAAAAGCAAACATATTTTAACTAATCTTCAGTTTTAGACACCTATGATAATCAACTTACATCAAGATAAACTGATTTGCAGTTCAGCAATAATTAAACTGAATAAATGACACTAGTGTTTAAAGAAATATTTAAACTTTACCTTCTCAACATAAGATCGAACCATATTTTCAATGTCTTGGACAATACTTTCTGCTTGGCCCTCTGCAACAAATTAACACCTCTGTATTAGATTAAGTTAATGTAAACAGGATGATATACCAATAATTAGAAGAGAAGCAAACAACAAAGTACCAACGGCAACTTTTGTTAAACCAGGTAGATCAATTAGAGTTAAGTTGACCACTGCAAGATAAAAGAAGTCATAAAGCATCAGTGCTAGGAAGATGTTAGCATAAATTGGAAAACATCATTCCTTTTGATAGAATTAAGAGTAACTGTAACCAAAAGAATAATATACCATTGGGGGAGTAAATACTGAGGTGAATAGGAACAGGAGAAATCTGCTTGGTCTTCCCTGTGATTCTATCTGTTTCATCACTAATTTCCTTGCGAACCAAGGCTGCATGAGAAAATGAAATTGTGAAACACATTTCCTTCATCCAATTCAATTCAATACTGGTGAAACACTTCAAAGTAAGAGACTTTGGGATGCCATAACAGGAAGATGAGCAAGGGGAGGAGGTGAAGATGCCTACTCTCTAGGTTAATAAAACACTATTAAAAAGCCTCAAATAGATCTTGTTTTCACTCTCTGAGCTCACTTTTTAAGAAAAAAAGTAATAAAGAATGAAAGTCGGTCAGTTGAATTGGCATAATAGAACTTTCCTTTCAACTACCTGTGCATATTCAGTTCTTAATTTTTTCCATGATAAACCAATTTTCTGAATCTCAGGACTGCTCACAAACACAATGAAGCTTCCCAAATCATTTTGCAACTTCAACATGATAACATATTAAAAAAACAATATAAATGACATCGATAGTTAAACAAAGGCATAATAATATACAATACTAGAAAGCCAAAGTTAAAATCACATTTGTCATTCATCCCAGAAAAGTAAGCAGTAGAAATTCCACATACCGAAATCGGTGAATCTTCTCCTCTGCATGTGTCCAAATTCCGCATATTCCTGCTGCCCTTCCTCTGTCTTGTGAAGTTGCAACACCAGTGGCCGCCTTGTAACAATACCTAAACTCAAGATCCAAAAAATGGGTAAATTATATTGCAAATGCCAGCATTAATCAAATTTCATTTCCAAGCAAAATGAATATTATAGGAATATATACAATATCATAGTAAAGGACAGGGCTAACCGGAGCCACGGGGAAGGAAATCTCTTCCTACTATGCTTTCCAACACCGACGACTTCCCTGAACTCTGTTTTCAGCTCCAATCAAAATAAGAAAACCCATAAAAATATCAAGACACGATTCAAATTCATTACACAAAATAAAAAATCAACAATTTTACCACCACCCGTCATTAACTTGAATCAATTAAAAAGTCCTCTCAATCTTTAAAAAATTTAGTCATCTTTCTCATTTATCTGAGTGGATCTGCAAGTTCCTCTAAATATCCCACAATAATCAAGATTTTCGAGACCCGATTTCTTACTTAAAACAGTTCAACTATATTGACATGACAAAAACTGTTACGTAAAAGTCCTGACCTGGCCACCAACCACGGCGACAGAAGGAAGAGCGTCCCAGAGAGAAGAAAAGGCCTGGTCGCCACCGCCGTAGTCACCGAGGGCGGTGCAAGCCCTCTGAATCCTGTTCACCAGTCCAATCAAACTCTCCATTGTCGTCATCTTCTTGCAAATTTAATTTCTTCCTCTCTTTTAACACTAATAATACAGATCTAAATTGTAAGACTACGAATCAATTTCAGCTCCAAGCAAACGAATCGGAAAAGAAAAATTCCAGGAAAACTGGTGAAAAGTAGAAAAATTCCAGGAAAATTCCAAGATTTAAAAGTAAAAAAGTAAGAATTAATTGGACTTAAAAATGGACGCGAAGTCAAGAGAGGGAGAGAATTGAGGAGATGAAATCGGACTGGTCTTTTCCCCAAGTTGAAAATGGCCGTAATATCTTCGTGTGTGTACTTTGAGAGGGGATATAATGCGCCAGGTGCGCAGTGTTGTCTTTACGTGTGGTTTGGGGCGGTCCGCATCAGTTGGGTCGGACTCTACAAGATAGTCGACCGTTTGGTGTTGTACATCTAGTATTTATATTATTTAAAAATAAATAAAAATTAGAAGGTAACATTTTGAATTTTTGAATTTTGAAATATGGGTTGCACCGTCTGGCCCCTCGAGTTGGTGGGTCAGATTTACATTATTCAAGTGCTTCACTTAACATTATTTTTTTATACTTTACCAAGTGACAACGCACTATTCGACAATTTCAAAAAAAAATGTATATATATATATATATATTTCCCTCCAATATTTTTTTTTTAACATCATATCAAATATCAAACTAGATGTAAACTCCAAAATAATAGTGTGGAGTGGTCATTATATAATTTTAGTCCTTTTTTGATTCATTTTAAAATAAAATAATTTATTTCTCATACTCGATTTTTTAATCTTACATTCGCACAATAAAATATCTTGCACATAAATTCAAAAAAAAAAATTATCACGCATTCTCAAAAATCGCTATTTAAATCATCGTTTTTACACATTGGGGGTGTAGATAGACTGAGATTATTTAGGCCATATTCTCTTTATCGTTTTCAAGCCGTTTTCCGTTTTCGATTTTTTAAAACGGTGAAAACGTGCTCTCTTTCCCGTTTTCGGAAACGTATTTTCGAAAACACCAAAAAGAAATACTGCAGAAAACGGTGAAAAAGTCGTTGTGGGCATTTTCTGTTAAAAACACGCAAAAATTGAGAACACGGGAAACAAGTTGAAGTTGTAAAACCTACCTGCGAGAGAAAAGCCTCTTCATCTTCCTCAACAAACTATAAGCAGCCGTCGCCTGAACCTCTCTCAATCCACTCCCATTTGAACCCCATAAACTCTATCTTCTACCCTTTATACTCGTCCATGCCACTTAGTTGCAAAAACCGCCCCCAATTTATGGAAAAAAACTCGTGACTATCGACGATTTTTCCATATTACCACCGTCGTCGGCCACCATTTCGAAGTCAAAGCACCACCATTCAACTCCTCTCAACCAGACGCATCCAGTTTCACCATTGGAATCCTGCAATTTGTCGTCTAGAATCGAGTGAAAACTGTGGAACCAGTTGACTGCCTTTTGTGAATTCGTCTATTGGGCTCCTTCATTACCAAGTTAGTTGTTAATTTTACACCATTTAAGTTCAATTGATCTTGAATTGACAAAGTAATTGTGAAGTTTGACATTTAATTTCGTCTCTTCCTTTGTGGTTCGTTTTGTGTATTTCTCTTCGTTTCTCTGCGTGAAAACTGATGTTTTGCTGTCTTGGCTTCTATGTGTTTCACATAGCTACCTAATCAATTCGAATGGATAATTATCTAATTAAGGCAACTGCATCTGTTTTCTTCCCTTTGGAGATATGGGTTTTTGGTTGGAATTCAAATGGGGGAGTCTCAGTCCAATCCCTTTGAAGGTTTCTTGCTGTCTGTTTAAATGTTTGCACTGATATTGATTGCAATTTGCTAGATTTTGCAACGTTTATTTCAACTTCTTGCTACCTTACTAACTACAAAGTTTGATGAGTTTAGACAGCAGAGTGCTACTAACATTGGGTCAATGAATCATCATTCAGGTGTCTTGTGTTTTATTCAAGTTTAGGTATTGTTCATAAGAATATTTAGTCCATAGTTTTCTCTAAAAGCTTTGTCTTTCAATTTGTACCAGAATTTGTAGAATTGGATTTGTCCACTATTCTAATCTCTTTATTCTGACATTTGGTAGTCCACATCTCCCCAGCTTTAGAATTCCAGTGATATGCCCAGTTAATTCCCCTTGCTTGAACTATTTTTTGATTCTATCTTGGAGACCTTTGTTGGCAAACCAATTTGCTGCATGGTTACATTCCCTTCACATGTGCGTGAGTGTTATGCTTAACACTTTGTCATTCATATTATCCTATAGATTTGATTAATTTAGCAGTATTTTGGAGCTTTGATTGGTTTTGTACTTGAGAAATGAGCAAATGAATTTATGGTAACTTCTCAAAAGAGAATAGTGCACATTGATTTATTAATTAAGACTCTGCCTCTTAATGCAGCTATTGTACTGTAACTTCATTGCCTCAACTTCTCTTCCTCGCTCACTGGGGGTGGTGGCATTTCAAACAAGTGGCATTCTGATTCTGTGCAGTAATCTTTGAGATCTTTTATGATTATGTGAGGTGGTTCCATTTTGGTATTATGTGGCTATAAAAAAAAATGAAAACCCACAGCAGTTGTAAGCACATGTAAAGTCGAGATTGACACCTCTATTTTTCACATAGAAAGTTTGCATCTTTCAGACTACATGTATATAAAGGAATTCTTATAATTGAAATGTGTACTTGAAACAATTATTGGATTAAATTCTTGCTGAGAATTTGCATTAGCATTTGAGTTCTCATTATGAACCTGATGCAAAGAACTCCGTGAACACCTAAATAATGCAGTTGCAGAAGTTTAACCTGATTGCATTTTTTTTTCGAATTTGACATTTTAGTTGAAGGTTAACTTATTTTCTTGGGTGAGTTACACATTTTGTCATCAATGTTTGACCTCAGTTGCATCTTTTTCCCCAACCATTTTTCTTCGCATTCTTACCCTCGAACAGAAACTTTCATTAATAGGTGCAATTTGTCCGTAATTGAAAATTTCAGTTAGCCATGCAAAAAGACAATGTTGCCGTTAAACCAAATGAATCAATTGAAAATATTGTTTACGCCTTTCCAATCTCCAATTCAGTGGAACAGTAATGTTCAACATTCGATACATTTTTTTGGCATGAAAATATTGACTTTAAAATAGAGACTGCAGAGTTGAGAAAGAAGAAAAGAAAGAAAAATTATTGTTAAAAAAAATTTCAAAATAAATGCGTTTTCACGTTTTCTATTTTCAGAAACAGTTTTTCAGAATTACAAAAAGAACGTATTTTCAGAAATATCAAAATAGACACTCAAAACACAAAATACAAAACGAATTCAAAACTCAAAACACAAAACTAAAACACGAAGAGAACAACCCCTTAGCTTCCATTTGGCAAAGTATTTTATAAATTTAATTAAAATTAAAAATTAATTTTAATCATATTCATAACTATTAATCATTTAGCCCATGTTTGGACTCCGTTAAGAGCATGTTTGAGTCCCATTTTCTTTTTATGAAAATACATTTTTGAATAATATTTTGATGGAGAATGTATGATTAAAAAATAATGAAAAATTTTAAATTTGCGTGCGATATTATTTTATTAAATAATATGTGGTTGCAAATAGGAGAGAAATATGTATTTTAGAAATAATGGGTACAAACCAAGAGCTAAATGAGTTTTAGGGGAAAATGTGCTTTGGATGAGTGATTTATTGAAAAATGTGTGGTTAAAAAAATTTAGGGTATGTTCTCTTTACCATTTTCAAGTTGTTTTTTGTTTTCGATTTTCCAAAACAGTGAAAATACATTTTCTTTCCTATTTTCGAAAATGCGATTTTAAAAACAAGTTAAAAATTTACAAAGAAAACGTAAAACGATAAATTTGTCGTTTTAGGTGTTTTCAGTTATAATCAAACCAAATTTTTCAAAACACGTTATGAATGTTTTCAAAACAATTTTTCAAAATACCAAAAAAAACACATTTTGAACAATCTCAAAATGAACACTCAAAATACAAAATTTAAAATGAAATCAAAACACAGAACTAAGGTCAAGTTCTCTTTATGTTTAAATATGAAGGTATATTCATCAAAATAGACACTCAAAACACAAAACTCAAAATGAAATCAAAACACAACACAAAACTAATCTGGGGGGCTCAGAACAACCCAATTCACTAGTACACACCGTTGTCCACAAATAGAGAGATATTACAGAGAATGTTCAAAAATCAGTTTTGGTCTTAGATCAAAAAAGATCTCGCAAAACTCACAGATCTAGCTACACAACTTAGAGAAAATCTTTACAACACTAGCCACTATTTCATGTCGGTAATACACACGAGATCTACCTCTAAATCACTAAAAAGAATTACAAAGAAATCACCAAGAGAAGAAGAATATTACAGACTGCACAAAAGAACCAAAAATGAAGAGAGAAAAACGAAGGATCTAGAGAATGAAAAGTGAAGTCTCTAAAGGAGCTCAAGAGACGTTAATATCTTTCAAGAATTAATCTCAGCCGTTCATCTCATCCAACGGTCATAATAGATTCAAACTAGCACAATTCGTGTGAACCCTTAACAACCAGTAAGTGAAAGACACTTAAGCAGCTGGGTTTAAAATAATCTGCCAAATTAATTGACACCGATAGCACCAGTCCACAAGGTGTTTTGAGAATCACTAATCCCACAGATGTCAAGAGAATATGTTAGAGAAGAGGGAGGAGTATATCAAAATTAACATGACATGTTGAAATTGCCTTGCAACTTCTAGTAGATCCAACAAATGAGCTGAATAGCAAGTGGTTCCAGTTCATATCATGGCTATGGAGATGGCAAGCATAAGATTGTTGCTAACCAAGTATAATTAATATGTTTCAGCTAGATATTACCACAGGACATGAGCAAACTATCCCAACTGTGTTTAAAGAGAATGATAGTGACAAAGGAAAAATCAAAAGGCACAAAAAAAAAAAAAAGGAAGGGAGAAAGTTAATCACTGACCTTATAATCCACAGTCCCGTTTCTGTCGTGCAATCAGTTGAGAATGCGCCATTTAGGCTCTAGGGGTGGCATGGGTCGCCTGACCCTCGATTTTTGGGTAAATTCTTTTTTTTTTTTAATCACCATTAAATTTTTTATGTTTTTGTCTCAATTTTCGAAGTTATTACGAGATACCAAGCGAAGTCGAAATATTACATTCTTAATATCATTTTGAAGTGCTCACAACCTAATTTTTTACGTTGTTAATGGCGATTTTTGGGTAAATTCTTTTTTTTTTTTTAATCAACGTTAAAATTTTTATGTTTTTGTCTCAATTTTCGAAGTTATTACGAGATACCAAGCGAAGTCGAAATATTACATTCTTAATATCATTTTGAAGTGCTCACAACCTAATTTTTTACGTTGTTAATGGCGCTCGAAACGACCTAATGTAACCAATGTTACCATGGGCAGACCCAATGAAGGCTCAGCATTGGAATTTGGGCTACCCCATTTAAGAATAGCCACCAGTCCACTTAAGCTTAAAAAATGAAACGGGCCAAATAAGTGGCCCAATCTTGTAAGAAATGTGGATGAATCAAATGTTCATTCAAAGACCTTTCCTGACCCGTGGATGGTTCCTGTTCCCTACTACAAACCTAGTTACCAATTACCAAATACCACTTACTTCATTGTGGCGATCACCGGTATTGGAAGTGTTGGAAAAGGATCAAACTCGTGCTGGCCTCTACCTTGTGGTAAAAAATAGGATTTTATATATTCTATATCGTTCACGCTGCTCTCCCCCTCCAAATAAATGGGTTAAATTTGATTTTTATAAGAATTTAGATAAAACAAGGAAGCTAGGCCGTTCAGACCAAAAAATGGCATGCGCGCGTGCCGTTCATTGATTTTGTTCTCGGTAAATGAAGTTCATGCCCGTGCGCGGGCGAGAGAATTGGCATGTGCGCTCGCGCAAGTTCGTTTCTGAACATCTTTCAGTATTTCGGACATAACTCTCTCTACAGAATCCGATTGAGTTGATTCATAATGCGATGAAAAGGTAATTCAAAGGGCTACAATTCTAATAGAGTACAATTTTTCCAATTCGAACGTTTGCTATCCAAAAAATGGGTCTTAAGTTGAAGCTAAAAATCATAGCATAACTTCTTCGGCTGTTAATTGATTTGTGAAAATACTTCCACTATATTTCCCTCATCTGACCTCCAATTGTATCCAATTGATCCTATATGATCTTCAATCATCGTTTTGTTCTCCAAATCAACTATTGGATGTACACTTTAATCCCCAAATCTTGTACACTTTAATCCCCAAATCTTGGATTTCATTCATTTTCGCACATTTTCATTCATTTCTTTCAAATTCACCAATTTTCATTGAGTTCAACCTAACAATTATAATTAACACAAAATTAAGCTATAACTCTTCCTAATCACTAACAAATACTCTAATTTAATGGCATATATAAGTGTACAAAATACACTTATGAGTTTACATTCCCTAATCCCTACTACAAACCTAGTTACCAATTACCAAATACCACTTACTTCATTGTGGCGATCACACGTATTTAAAGTGTTGGAAAAGGATTTATTCGTGATGGTACCGGATTTGTTACTTTCCCGGTGAAGTACCGGTACGTGGTGTTCCAATCGTTTAAGGGGGAGATTCTTGAAGCTGTTGTTACCATGGTTGACAAGGTCAGATTTTTTATTTTTTTTCTTCATTCAAATTAATGTGCAGCTTATGATGCAGTGGAAATTAGATGATTAAGACTGTAAAGCTTGTTGATTCTGATGAATATCGAGAAATAAGGCAAAGTAGGGAGAAAATCTCACAGTATTTTGTTGAATAATCTAAGAAATCTAAGAATAGCGTAAACTCTAATCATGTTTTATAAAATTCTAGAAGTTAGAACCAAGCTTTAAAGAAAATGAGCAGTGAACATTTTGCACAACCCTTTTGTATTCGGACTGCACAACTCTAATTTGTCTGAGGACTTTGGATGTTGCACTCTGTGACTGCAGCCATTTACTTGAGATTAAGATTTTAATCAATCTGATTAGTGCAGAACTCATTGAATATGGTGAGAAATTAAAATTTCTAACTTTCAAGCCATTGTCTGGAATGAAGTCTCGATGATATCTGGAACAGGAACGAAAATGTAGTTATGTTCTTATGGAATAATTTTTGAGAGAAAGGAAAGGCAGTGATATTCGTTTGTCTTGTTGAGATGGGATCTTAACATGATTCACAGGATTAGAGGGTTAAAAGTGATAGGAGGAACGAGTTGTAGTTAGATTTAGATGTTTGTTATTGAATTTGTGTTCACCCGTGATTGTTGGCAAATTTGTGAATTTGATACACTTGTTTATTTCATAATAAAAACAGTCATGGAAAAGAAAATCTTTCGATGAATTGGAAAAATTTAATAACATCGCCAGCACTGAAAAAAATTATTGGGTTCGCCCTTGAATGTTATGACATGTCAAATTAGGCCGTTCCAAATTAATATTTTAAAATTTTCAATAGCATGTTAATTTTAAAAAATTTCCGACTATCGTACACTAGTCAAATCCACAAATCGCTTACATCATCTCGAATCTCGTTTCGAAAGCTACATCATAGACATATCGAATTGTTCAAATAGACATAAAAAATAGTTAAATGTGCGTCCAACATGCGTCTTAAAAAGAGGTATCTAACTCGTCTTTTCTTTAAAAAAATTCAATTATTTTATTAACATTTATTATTTTTGCGTGACAAATTTCTTAATATAATTTATATCGTTTTATTAGAAAACTTAACATTTGAAAAAAACAAACCCCATGTATGATTTTTTTTATTTTTTTTTATTTTTATGTACACAACTTTTTTGCAAGTTTAATTGTACCACCTAACTCTGGGAAAAATTCACAAATTAGGCTTTATCTATCCCAAAATAAAAAATCAGACCCTAAAGTTTAAAATTGCAAAAATCAGGGTTTTCATTAATTAATTAATTATATTTCACAATTATTATATTATAAATTAAATATTTACTGTAATATAATATAATTAACCCACCCCACTGCTCCGATGGCCGGCGACGGTTCTCCGACCGCGCTTAATTCCGGCGACTACTTCGACGATCGTTCTGCTGCCGCCTAATTCCAACGACTGCTCTGATTCCGACAATTGTTAAAGTCACAGTTATATACAATTTGGTCACATGTTATTTTGAGGTCACAAATGTAAAAACTTATAGGTCACATTTAACTTAATTGGTCACTGGTCACAAAAATTACAGGTCACAGATTTTTAATTGGTCACAAATTTAAAAAAGATTGATCAATAACTTAGTCCCAGATTATATTTTCAATCACAGAGTAACGAATTTTAAGGTCACATACACCCAAACACACATCCTCCAATCTCAGTGCACCACCAATACTTGGTCACAAATCGATATAGTTGGTCATATACACCCAACACATTGTCCCCCAATCCCAGTACATCACTAATACTTGGTCACAGGTCACAGATCGACTAAATAGTTAGTCACAGACACTTCGTCTCATCCGCTGAACCCGTCCCCCAATCCCAATACACTAACAATACTTGGTCACAGATCACAGAACGACCAAATAGTTGGTCACAGCAATTTCTTCTCATCCACTGCCAACCTTAATCCCTAAAGCACCCACCAACAATAACACCACCAACCACCACCACCATCGCCATCGCCGCCTGAACAGCACCACCAACGTCACCCCGTCACAACACCACCGCAATAATAATAACAAAAAACAACCGCCGCACACACAGAATAAAAAACAAACAAAAACAAAATCACAATCGCAAAATCACAACTAAAAAAAGCAGACTGCCGCACACACACCGCATCGAAGACCCACAGCACCTCCACCGCCCGCCACAGCCACACAGCAGCGTCGACGCTGCTGTGGGTCGCAGCAACGCCGTTCAGCAGCGTCGCGCTGCTGCCGTTCGCAGCGCGAGACTTCACAGGGGGAGGGGGAGGGGGAGGGAGAGGGGGATGAGAAGGAGAAAGTGACGGAAGGGAGGAGTAGAGTTTGGGAGGGGGAGGGAGAAGGGGAGGAGGAGGAGGCGAACGGTGTTGAGGTTGTGGAGAGAGGCGGTAGAGTGGAGAGGGGGGAGAGATGAATTCTTAGAGTTTGGATATATTTGGTGGTGAGGGGGGTGGGTATATGAATTAATTTATTGTAAAATATCATTATTAATATTAATTATTTAAATTAAAACCTGATTTTTGATTAAATAAAGTATAAACCTGATTTTTAAAAAGACAAAACTAAACACCTTGTTTTTGGTAATTTTCCCCCTAACTCAAGTGTATGCGTCCACCACTGCATTTAACCAAATTATTCGGATCAGAAGGCCCATCTCTAGCACTTAGTTGAAGCCTCTTCAAGTCGGCCACTATTTGTCACATAAAGATCAATAAGAAAAATGGTGGTACTGTAAGTGATTGCAACTTAGCTTCATGATTCAGAAATCTTTCTTTGTTTCTCAATGTAAAATATGCTCTCGAGAATCATCTTGTTGACCATGAAAGTTAAAACAAGTCATTCGAGCTGAAATGGAACGGATATTAAGGCAGTTAAGAAGGATTATCATCTAGAGTAGTTTATTGAAAAGAAAAAAAAACATCTCATATGCCCAAATTAGAAGTTGTCCAACAATTCCCTAAACATTGATGATATAACCCCTAAAATTATCTAACCTCAACAGCCATACTACAATTTGCAAACGTTTCATTAGAACTTGTTGACGCATAAAAATGAGGACAATTGAATGACTTAAGGAGTGAAGCCCCAGTTAGGAAATTCAAAGGACAGGCCCAAGTGAGACAATGTAAAAGACCCAAGATAGAGTTATGTAGTGGGGGCACATCATCGCCCAAGTATACAAGACGCCCAAGCTCAGGGCGAATACAACACTTTATGAATATTCAGGGCGATGGTGCTATTATCACCCAAGCCTGTGAAATGCCCAGGATCTAGGCAAATTGTTATCTTAAGTGACGATTACTAAGGCTATTAAGGGGCAATCTCATCATGTCCCATGATCTAAGAAATCTCGGTTATAAGCAGTTCAATGGTAAAAGTAATGACAGTAGTTAGAACGGTAGTTCCATAACAAGTCAGCCGTGATGAAGAATATGGGTAGTTACAGGACGACCAGCAGTTTCAGACGGTTCCACGACAACAACTGTCAGAGGAGTATAAAAGAGAAGAGAAGGCGTAGAAGAAATGATCCCCAAATCAAACACTCTCGAACAGAGAATATGTAATTTTCACTTCCTTTACTTTTATCGCATTTAACTTTCAACTGCTCTGTGTGCTTGCGCCCCTTGGAGGCATTTCGCGTCTCGTCGATTGTAAATCTTCATCAATAAAGCACCCATTTTTGGGACTTGATTTCAAGAGGTCTGTTTTTTATACAATCGTCTTACACAATCGTCTGAATCATCTCTTAATTGTTAGCGAAACCCGATTTTTCGCGCGAAATAGAACTTATGATAGCTGCCACTAGCAGAGCTAAAAGAAAACAAACAAGTTCGAATATTAATGTTGAAAAGGTTTTTTTAATAGTAGTATTTTGTGCTTGTTAAGTTGTACATCTTTGTGGGTATAGTCAACGGTTTAGAGTCAAGACAAGGGGACCATTTATATAATTATAAGTAATTTTCGGGTCATGAACAGAGCGTGGCAGCGGGAATTTACGAGAAAAGCACCAAATTGGTTACAAAAACGATTCTAGTATTTTTTTTACTTGGGTAATTAGCATATAACGTCATCACATTTTAATGTTATTGTGGGAAACTTTTCTATCTTTCATTTTTTGGCATTTTCGCCTTTATTTCCATCTTTCATTGCACAAAAGGTCATTTTCACCTATTTTCTCAATTAAATTTTATAAAATAACAAATATATCATTTTTTTTAAATAAAATAGAAAGGAAGGAAAAAACTAATTGCATTCGTAGTTACAATTTTTTTAAAAATCACAAATAAGTTCCAAATAAATTATTGAAGGGTAATTAATACATAATGCCCCATCTTTTACCGTTATTATGAAAAAGTTTATACCTTTCGTTTTTTAGTATTTTTACTACTAATTACACATTTGATTGTGCAAACTATTCTTTCTACACATTTTCATCCAATGTCTCAATAAAGAACTGTGAAATAATGAATATACCTCATATTTAAATAAAAAATATATATTTTAATTTCTACTTCTTTAATAATTTATTTGGAACTTGTTTGCACTTTTTAATTTTTAAATAAATTTAATTAGGACTCGTTTGCACTTTTTAAGGAAAAAAATTAAAATTTTTAATAATTTATTGGGGATTCGTTTGCACTTTTTTTTTTTAAAAAAAAATGAGACTGTGATTGAAATTAATTCTTTAGTTCTTTTATTTAAATATGAAGGTGTATTCATTATTTCACATTTTTTTATTAAGAAATTGGATGAAAATGGGTAGAAACGAAGGTTTGCATAATCAAATGTGTAATTAAGGGTGAAAATGTAAAAAAATAAAATATATGGATTTTTTTTGCAATAATAGTGAAAGATATGAATATTATGTGATAATTACTATTATAATAATTTATTTGGGACTCATCTGCGCTTTTCAAAAAAAATTGTACTGTTGCAAATTCTTTTTGCTTTTTCCTTTTGTTTGAGAATGGTATATTCGTCATTTTACAACTTTTAATTGAAAAAATAGATGAAAATGACATTTTATGCAATGAAATATAAAAATATGGGTGAAAATGTAAAAAAATGAAACATATAGATGTTTTCCATAATAATAGTAAAAAGTGGGAACGTTATAAGCTAATTACCCTTTTGACTTTCACTAACGATTGGTATGCTCTGAGTTCGGTTTAGTCAAATTCTTCTTTCACTTTACAAGGTAACATTTTACGTGTAAAATTTCTAATTTTACTTTTATGAATAATGTTATTTAATATCAGTGGTGGTAGGTGACCTATGTGATATGTTTAACTAAATGTGAAATTATGTGGTTCATTTAATTGAACATATAATTTAATGTCACTAATACTGACATATAAACTAGTGTTAAGCACTGGTGATACTAAATATCATTACTATACTTTTATAGTTTGTGTTCCAGACAATAATAGAGTTATATTATTTTGATTATATGTTGATTTTAAGGCTGTTCAAAATTCAAAACAACTCGCCTAAATCGGCCAACCAACTCAAACTATCAAGTTGGGTTGATTTTCTTTTTATTTTATAGTTGGGTTATGGGTTTTGGTTGAAGAAGGTGAGTCACGTCATGGGTTGATCCATGAAAACTGATTTAACCCCCCGACCCGACCTGGCCCGCTCAGTTTTTTTTTTTTTTTTTTTTTAAAGAAAAAAAAAGGACTCAAATTCTAACCAAAAGTCACGAGACACATACAAAACACAACCCATAGCCCAACCGGTGTAGGTTTTTTTTAAAAAAAATTGGAAAAAAAAAAAGACTCAAATTCTAACCAAAAGTCACGAGACACATACAAAACACAACCCATAGCCCAACCCGTGTAGTTTTTTTTTTTTTTTTTTTTTTTTAAATTTGAAAAAAAAAAAGACTCAAATTCTAACCAAAAGTCACAAGACACAAACAATCTGCCATGTCGCTGTAGCTCTCGCTGCCTCTCCTATTGTCTCATCAAATCGCGGACATCGAGCTTCAGTTTTCAGTTGCCGACACTGGTTGCCGATAGTCCATGGTCAAAGGTCACCGATAATTTTCAGTTTTTGTTGTTCAGAATCTTCTAATTGTCCAAGATCGCTCATCACAAACTTGAAAGTGTCTGTAACTAGTAAATGGTAAGTCCTCGATCTTCTTCAAGAAATTATGTTTTATTTCCTTTTCTTAAGGTTTTCGTTATTTCTTCATTATTAAAGATTTTTATGTTGCCAGTTTTCGTTTTTCAACTTCTCTGATGAGTCAAAAAATCTGAAAAGTAAAAAGTACCCGTTGTTTTCTGGCCTTCTTCTTCTTGGAATTGTTTGTTATCATTTTCATTCATTAATATTTTCAAATTAACCATCATTTTTGGTGTTTTCTGCACGTGATTTGGTAGCATTTTGAACTTGGAAAATGGCCTAATCTTGTTCTATTACGCTGTTTTGGTCGATGCAATTAAGCAATTATGTGTCTTTAAGATTTGAACAGCGAATCGTTCCGTTCGATTTTTATCCCATTTCATACTAGTTTACTTGTATTATAATTTATTAGTAGGTGTATTAATGTGTGTTTTCATACTAAAATTTTTTGTTTCATTTATTAGTAGTTGTTTTTCTCCCCTTTCAAACAAAGTAGTACATGGCTGCTTTTTTTGTATGATTGAGGCAAGATTAACGTTTTAAAAATATATATTTTTGTCCTTTTTTTTTTAGCATTTTCTTAAGTATTAAATGTATAATATAATTTTTTTTGATACTTAACAATTAATTATTTGGATGAGATGTAGTAAAATTATGTGATAAAAAAATAAAAGCTCAAGTTTCAAGTATATGTTATTTTAAAAAGGAAATAAAATAATAAGACTGAATAAGATATAACATTGAATTTTACAATACAAAAAAAGGGCAAAATTGTAGTTCAAACAAAAAATGTTTTCTGATGAAGCTTAAAACTTTAAGCAACTACACATTTTTGGAGTATTATATATGACTTAAAATAGCAAAGGAACTTCTCTATTTATTTTCTGTGTACTCTACAGAGACACGATTTGTGTAAAATGTCATATGATAATATTAAAAGATTTTGATAGATTACAAATTGTATGAATACAATAATCGTGGATGCCTTCGAGAAGATGAGACTCTTGCTAATAACAGAAAACATGTGTTCAATCATATAACAAAATGTCAATGAATATATTCGACTAAAATAATGGAAAATATTATTAATAAACTAATTCATGCCTGTGAAATATACAGACGCGGTAGAGAATTGATTTGAACTTTAAATAGAATTTCCAATAACCTGTATATATAAAATAAAAAAATATGCATATTAAAATACTATTTTATAAATATATTATACAAAATAAATTATAAAAATAGTGAATGGCAGAAAATTTTAATAATGTTTCAAATATCATAAAATATACCCGCGAGAAAATTGTTCTATGAATGTATGAAGGAAAGAATTTCCTTATAAACAACATTTTCAATACATGAGTTGTGCGAAGTATCTGTGGTTGATGGTTTCAGTAAAACTTTTAGAGATTTGCTTGTTTTTACTCTTGATAACGCTACATATAACTGCCCATGATAGAAAACTGGTTCTGAAAGATACAAACCGACAAAATTAAGTATTTAACCTTGGACTTTATTTATTGTCATTGCAAAGTATGGTCTAATTGAAAATTGAGTCCTTTTAAATAGAATTGTGGTTCGATCAGATTTAAGGAGTATAAAAGGGATTCTCGGTAAGAAAACATGTTTTCCACAATATTCGTCAGTAGTAATCTCAGCAAGAATAACATTTCTCTCAAATTTTCGATAAGTAAGACATGTTCCATTGCATAATCCTTCAAAAGGATTAATATTCCGTAATAACATTACGGGACAATTTACTTTAAGGTTCAATTCATGAGGTGGAATACCATTTGATGTCAAAGTATTCAAGAAATCTTCTTGCACGATCTGTTCTGATTTCTCAATTGTTTCATCAAAACTATAGTATGTGCAAATTTGATCAGGAATTTGTTCAAGCATGAGTTTGTTAATATAGTTAACACATTCATTTGTAGGCGTAAGAATAACACGGTTTACCATGGTATGTAAATGATCAGCATACGCTTCTATATTTGGAAAAACACAGTGTATCAAGGTTTTCAAAGACGTGATTTCATATTCGAATGGTAAAATTATACTATTTGGAAGCTTAATACACTTACAAGTATGTTCTTGTTCAGTTCCATCTCCAATTCTAAGTAAGTAAACGCAGAACGTGGAATCGAATTTTGCTCTCATATTTTCAACTAACGGTAGATGTACATATAAAGGCCATAAATATGAGAAAACCAAGCTAGCTTTCATTATATCTTCCTTTTTTCCTTTCGGTATAACTGGTAAAACCTGTCAAAAATCTCCTCCAAGAACGATTACTTTCCACCAAAAGGCAAGTTACAATCAGTAATATTTCTAAGCATCTTATATACAGCTTCAATAGCACAACGATTTACCATATGTGCTTCATCCCAAATTATTAGCCTAGACATTTTCAACAAAGTTCCCAAAGTCGATTGTTTGCTAACAGAGCATGTGACTTCTCCTACTGTTTCCAAAGGAATTTTAAATCTTGAATAAGCTGGGTAATAAAGAAGCAGCTACTTCAAATGATGCAGTTGCCAAAGCAATTAAATGTCGACATCTTACATCAGCTAATAATGTTTTATATAAAAAAGTTTTACCTGTTCCTCCTGGACCATCGATGAAAAAAGCACCGCTTGATTCAGATTATACTTTTTCCATAATTGTATCGTATGCAAATTATTGTTCTTTATTTAAAGTTGCAGCACAAGTAGAACTTCCTTGAATATCCAAAATAGTTGTTTCATCTGCAACCATTCTTGTCAGTCTTTCATCTTCATCTATATTTACATTAAACGGCACGATTCCATAATCATTTATATTTTTACCCAGGGATTCTAAAATAGAACTTATATCCTTCAGAGCTCGTATTTCAACAACTTCAACATGTATATTTTGATGTACATAATCATCCATCATATAAGATTTAAATTTATCCCACAGTAATTTTGAGTTATTAGGATTGCACAGTGTAAGAAGTGTAGCAAGAAGCCGTCTTAAAGAACAAGGCATTTCGTAAATAATAGTTTCGGATAGACATTCTTCACAACGAGTGTCTCTACTTAATAAACCATGTAAAAGTGCTGTTTCTCAAAATGTATTAACAAATGTTCCATTGAAACTTCTTATATTGTCAAATGATGTTGGCCCTCTAATATGGTTAAGAAGAATGCGAAGGAAATATCGTTCTCCTTCAGATGGATTCGTTGAGACAATTCGTCCTATAACAATCTGTTTCTTTTTGGGAGTCCAAATTTTGTTATTTGTATTCCATACAAAATATGTTGGGATGTCTCGATACAAAAGCGTTTGAGAAAATTCGTTTGTTTGATTCAATCGAAAAAATTCAGTTAACATTGTTCTCTTTGTATTTTCATTCTCGATAATAGTAGATAAATATCTGTATTTTTGTATGTAACTTGTTGATGATCTTCGATATGAAGTTGTAAAGAATAAATTGGATAGATTTATGACAAATTGAATGAAAAAATCATCCACACAGCCTCAGGTGGAGATATCCATCTAGCAGATTGATAAGCTGTTTTATCAATTTCTTTTTCTTTTTCATTTTTGCTAACGAAAAAATTAATACGATCATGTCATTTGTATACATATTTGTACAAATATTTTATAGTTTTAATAGAAGAACATATTTCAACGTTGATATAACAGTCAAATTTTACACTTAAATAAGGATTATATGGTACAACTCATTGATTGTCTAACTTTTGACCTCTAACTTTAATATTAATACCATTATTACGTCGTCTATACAATGGATATGAATTATTTCTAAATATAGTACTATTACAATAATCTCTCGGATATTTATTCTTACAACCACTATTTGTCACCATGCATACATTTTTGGGATTAAGATTTCCACAAGGGTCATGCATATTATGCTTTACAATAACTGAATAAATATGTGGGTACTTACTTTTATCAGAAATTTCACAAGAGACTATCCTATCAACTTGTTGAGTAGAAGAAATCTTATGGCCACGGTTAAAAATCATTAATAGATGTGTGTGAGGAAGCCCTCTTTTTTGAAATTCAATCATATATATATGAGCAATAACAAGACCAAAAATATTATTTTTGTACAAATTATTTTTAAGCTCTTCCAATTTTGCTCTAAATACACGTACAATTAAATCCGGTCGATTTTGAATCTCATCATTATGTTTCAATTCTTGCTTAATTTCTTGCCAATTCGGATTACATGTTATAGTTAAGAATATATCTAGTTTTCCATAACGTTGAACAAGAGTCATAGCATCTAAGTATCTCCTCAGCATATTTCTAGGTCCACAGGTAAAGGATTGTGGTAAAATAAATTTCTTTCCAATTTTGTACCCTCTTGTTTCTCCGCTTTCGATACTATCTACAATACCTTGATAAAGTTCAGCACGAATTTGTTTTTGGTTATTACGAATGTAATCTAATCTGGCTATTTCAATTTTAACATACATGTCTACAATATATTGCTGAAAAAGTCTACCAGTGTGAAGTAACACGAACTTACCAGTAGGCCTAATTTGTAGCTTGTATGCATAATATTCACGACATGAAACCTGAGACCATTTCTTCATTTTATGAAGCACCGCATGAGGAAAAATGCAACAATTTTTATTTGTAACTAAAACATCTATATTTGTAAAATTAGAAAACATATGAGAAAGTATATGAGCAAACCTTCAACTTCTTTTTCAATCATTTGAGCTGCAGAATCTATTGTTTTAAGAACAGTAACATGGTCAACCAAATTCTCAGGTTGAGAAGATGTGGGTTTATATCTTCGAATGCCCTCTTGCCAGCCAGATTCACCGAATGGAAAAAGTAAATGATATTGTGAAGGATCAAACAACCATAATAATAATGAATCCTATGCGAATCACCATAATGACCATATATAATAATATCACGAATATGATTATTTGCATTCTCATCATCATCAGCCCATACAGCAACTACTTAAGACGCTGAAGGAGTATTGAAAACTTTTTGATCGAGTACGGGATGACATCTTATTTGTATTCGATGGTCAGGCAAATTTGTTATATTACTTAAAGACCTAAAGAATCTACTATATGAATTTTCTTTTAAGATCTCAATGAGACGAATTAAAGTAGATTATTCTAAATTTGCAGAAATTTTGATACGATTAGGTATTTCATTATCTGTATCATAAAAATATAATTGCATATAATTTGGCGCACTATTTTCTGACATAAGTTAATTTATATAATGATATATCTGTCTCTGAACTCTGAATGTGTAAATAACTCGGTATACTTTAAAGAGCTCATTGTCGTACTTCACGCCAAGTGAAGTGAATGCGAAGTGGTTATTATATCCGCGTGAAAGTTTTTTGAATTCCATACATATAGGTTCTTTGGAAATAAATAAATCGTACAATTTTTTTGGTGAATCAGTCGTACAATTTTACTTTTCCATCACAACAACAAAAACCTTTTGTTTCTCTATGAAATTTTTGTGCGCCGCAATACTTATAATAGTTGCATATTGGTAACACATATGCAGTAGTTGGTATATTCAAGAGGTTAAAATTTCCACATAATTCATAATAAAAAACATTAGTTGATTCTTCATTCGAAGTGGAACCCTCAGAATAAGAATGTATTATAAATTCTTGCACATAAGCAATACCAGAATTATTATTTTGAGATAACATAGGATCATTTATCCTTTTACGATGATCAATACTTATGGTTTGAACTCGATTCCTCCTATCCGCTTGCCTTCGATTTTATTGTTGGCGAATGAAAGCATTATATGATTTACATGTGCTTTCGGAAATACTTTCAAGATTAGTAAACTTATGCTCTTCATTACCAGTTTGCAGAGAATTCATGAGGACAATAAATATACCACATATCTGAATAATAAAATAGAAAATATTTTATTAGCCCCCGTTTGACACCCATTAATTTCTATTTCTCATTCTCATTCTTCATTTCAACCACACATTCTCCAAATAAAATAATATTACACACAAATCAAAAACTTTTCATCACTTTTCCACCACACATTCTCACATCAATCACTATTCCAAAATTTCTATTCTTCTAAAAATGGGTTTCAAACAGGGGCTTAGTCAGACAACTAACAAATAATAATAATAATACTAATTGTAGCACAATGCGAAATAAAATTGATGAATAATAGTCATAAAACTCTAGTATATAATATTTATAAAATGCATAAATTTAAAGTCAAGTAACGAAATTGTAAAATTTAATTCAATAGTAATTAATATTGAAGTCGCTGACTCAAATATTGATGAAATGAAATCTGAAGAAAATAAAAATTATTTTTTATATGTTATTATCAATAAGTAAAGACTAATTAAACATTATCGAATAAAACTAAATTTCTAGAAAAGAAGAAATTATTACCTTTTCACCCGAGCAAAATGAAGAGAAGAAAATTCGAGAGATGGATATCAGTCAGACCTTGCACAATTTTAACGAAAAAAAATAAGATTAAAGTAAAAATATGTACAAAAAGTTGGAGCCAATTTTTTGTCTACTAATGAGAATAGTAAAGTCTATCTCACTACCTCATGAACAATAAGAAATTAAGTGTGAGAGTTCAATTAAAGTTGAAAATTTTAATATTTTTAATTTGACAACGATATCTTACAACCTAAAAAAATTTGGAAACAATTCAATATTGATAGAATCATAAATGACTAAAAATATGACAAGTAAATAAAATTATAATAAATAAAAATAAATAATCGAAATATATGAAGTAAATTGAATAAGTTACATATTTATTGATTGAATTGACAAGCGGCGCCTCTCGTGGGGGTTTGGGAGCAACGCTCCCGATGGGAATCGACCTGCCCGGTCAGGTCGCGAGGGTCGAGGGGAGGCGCCTCTCGTGGGGATTTGGGGGCAATGCCCCCAACGGGGATCGGGGGCAACGCCCCCGAAAGGAATTTTGATTTTTATGTATGTATAGAATTGAATATTTTCTAATAATTTTGAATTAAATTATTTATAAATGAAATTGTATTTAAAGTTTATGCAAAGTGTAAATTAGTAGAAGTATTTTAGCAAAAAAATGAAAATTTTGAATTTATTATATGTATATGTATGGAATGAAGCAAAAAATATAAAAAGAAAAGAAAGAATTGAAGGTAAAAAAAATATTGTATGTAATAAATTTCTTTCTATATATAAAAAGTGGCTATTAAACGGAATATGTTGGTTTAACGGAAAAACTAACGGAATTTCTTGATTTAACGGAAAAACTAACATAATTTCTTGTTTTAACGGAAAATATTTTTTCACCACCCCTTACTTTTAAAATTATAATTAAATAATAATAAAAATAAATTAGCTTTTGATAATTCCTTCAAACTAAAATATTTTGGAGCTAACTTATCCGAATCGACTTTTTCTCGAATCTGATTTATGTATCTAATTACGATTTATCCAACGAGATCAATATTCATATATTTACTATAACTCCATCAATATCTAAATATTTGACACAAATAAAATATAATTTGATAAATGTATCATTTAGTCCCTAACTTTCAAAATATTAAAATATAGTATATAAAAATTGAATTATATTTTATTAAAATTTTCGGGGTATTACATTCTCATCCCCTTAAAATATTTTCGTCCTCGAAAATTTACCCGTCACTCACCAATACTAAGTCTAACACATGATATACATATATTATCGTAATACATATCATACTTTAGCAATAAAATGAATTGCATTATTACTTAAAAAAGAGTAAAGACTTAAGTCATACAAAAAGTTTAAGCCTCCGTTTGTTTCTCATTAAAAACCCATAAAAATGAAAAATATGATCGTTATCCATCACATCAATCTATCAATTTTGAATTTCTATATCTTGTGTGGGGTCCAATAACGGCTATATTTTTCATTCTCATTCTACATTAATGAGAATCAAACGGAGCCTAAGTAAACTCATCTTCTTACTCCTTAACATACCTTGAGTTTTCTATTTGTGATTTTGGGTTGGAGATGACATAGAGAAGCACTTTATTTAATTATTTATCAATTAAATAAACATTACATCATTAATTATTTAATTAACCAAAAAAATTATATCTTTATTAATTACAAATTAATTCTTAAACGAAACTATTAAATATAAACTAAGCAAACGTGCATTGCACGTTGCTTGCACCTAGTATTGTATATATGTATTTAAATAATATTTTGATTAATTGAATTGCATTTATGTATTAAAAAAAAAGAAAAAAAATATAGGACTCCCCGTGCGCGCATGGGGAGACCATTTCTCCCCGTGCAGGTACGGGGAGACATGATCTCCCCGGACCTGCACGAGGAGAATCAATTCCCCCCTCTTTTTTTTTCTTTTTTAACACAGTCATTTTCACGGGCACTTCTTCTTCCTCTGTCATTTTTTACCTTGTCAAAACTCTCTCATCTCGACCACCCCATAAACAACTAAACAGAAAAGGATGAAAAAAAAAAACTGAACAAAAACGACAAAACGTAAAGCATGTTGCAAAAAAAAAAAAAATATTTAATTTACCGGTTCATTCCAATGAAATATAATCACAACAGAAATAATGAACTAAACAAAAAAGAACGAAAAACATAATAAAACTAAACAATAACGAACAAACATAAAGCATGTTGTAGGAAAAAAATATTGAAATGAAAAAGCAAAAATATAACAATGAATAAAAATTTACCTTCAATGGATTGTTCTGCCAATTCACAACGCGAACTGCTAATTGATAATATTTGTTGTTTGAAATCAAAATATTTTTCTTTTGTATTAAATAAGAGAAACATGAAACCGTGTAGTTGGAAATGTATTTAATGCATTTGCATGTATATATATATAGAACAGGAAGCGGCAAAATACATACAGTGAAGAAGTCGGTTTGCAGATATATATTCATACGAAGTCGGCAAAAATTTATTATTATTTATTATTTTCTTTGTTTGATTCTAATTGGAAACACGTTTACTGTATTTTCATGTATATCACTATATCTTAATATAGTGGAGTCGGGGTGCAGATATATATATATTTTTTTTTGGAATCATCCGTGTTTTTTATTGACTATATAACTGTGTTAATGACTAAAATAAATAATAAGAATAATGAATAGTACAAAACCAGTTTGAAACCAATTCCTGTGTGAAAAAGACTGTGACAAAATGAAACAGTGATCCCTGGATTCTCTCTTTTAAGAGAATGAGTGATAACAACGCTTTCATTCCATTGCAGGTTCCACCCTCTCCCAATTTCATTTTTGCCAACAGCTTTCATTTCTCACTTTTGTTTTTGCCAGCAGCTTCATTGCTTCATATTACATTATTTTTTTTACAATAAACAATTTCCATTATACATTCACTCAATCAAATATTCTACACACAAACCCATAAAATATTATTCATTACATCATTCTTCTCCCAATAATAGGAGACAAACACACCCTTAATTTCTCTGAATAATTGCAATATTTGCTTTTGTTTTTGGCCTTTTGTGGATGTCAGGTGCCAACAATTATTTGTGTTATGTTTTCTCTTGTTATATCTCTTATTGGTTATGGTGGATTTTGAAGTCTGGTGTTCTGCAATCCTCCTTTTATGTCTCTTATGATATATAATAATATCACGTCGAACTCTTTTGACATCTTTATGCCAATAAATACAATGCTTGGTTTGAGTTATTATTGTGTTCAATTTTAGGAACTCGTGACTTAATTGTTTATAATGATCAATGATGCCACCCCAATTAATACAATATTTGCTTGTTGTCTTCATTGTGGATCGTGAACAAAATGTGAACTATAAACTGACCAATCCAACTCAACCCTATCTAACTTGAATGGGTTGGGTTGATTTTATGCCAAACCAAACATGTTTGGTTAGGTTTGGGTTGAATAAGTTCCCGACCCAACCCAATTCAGGCCCACCTCCAGTTGATAGAGATTGCTTCTCAAATTAATTAAAAAATAAAATCATAAGCTAAGAGGAAAAACATGTAACAAAATTAACCTACTAGCCAAAAACAGGACTTGGTCAAGGTCAACTAGCTTTACGAGAGGCTAGTGGACTATATACGGCTCGACCAACTAGTGCATATTTGGTTTGTAGTTTTTAATCCCGCCCATGAGGATAGGATGAAAATGATCTCTCTATTATACAAAATTTCTGTGATCACATGTCATACTCATTATATGTTTCTGAATTTGCTCCACGTTTCTAGGAATGAACCAGAATACATGTTATCCGAAATTTAGCCCATGTTTGACGGCGATTAAAATCATATCTTAATGAGAGTCGATGAAATGAGTACTTGAAAAAGTTGTAAATCTCTTAAATTATGTGGATGAAATTGACTGTTGATTTTGACTTAGATAAAATTATAATTTTAATCCCGACAAATATTCTTGCATGAGCATAAATGTACGAAGGTCATTACACCACGTCTTCAAGGTAAACTCCCATATACAAGGCAAACTTATATCAACAACACGTAGACGAATTTTATTTTTTTAAAAGGATAGGGAAGCTCCTCGTTTAATATTGGGCTATTCAACGCCACGTCATGTCCATCTTAAATTGACCCTATGGAATTCAGTATCTGCTCATTAGAGTCCCGTGTGAGGAATGAATGAAACAAATATAAATATAAATGCAATTAATTTCAATATCTACCCGAATTATTATTATTATTATTATTTTCTTATATTTTTGCTGAACAAATCGTAACGCCATTGCTTAAAAAAGAAAAAAAAAAACTAATGTTAAGGCAATTTATATTATTTATATTTAATGTTTTACTCTAGAAATGTCAAATCAACTAAGTCCCAAGCCTGATATCTCATTTTTAACAACGCATTCTTTCAATAAAATAATTTTACACGTAAATTAAAAAAT
Organism: Fraxinus excelsior; assembly: GCA_019097785.1. Taxonomy (NCBI): domain Eukaryota; kingdom Viridiplantae; phylum Streptophyta; class Magnoliopsida; order Lamiales; family Oleaceae; genus Fraxinus; species Fraxinus excelsior. Next base: position 7,216,595 of record CM032639.1, on the reverse strand, counting down.
TTTAATCTATTTTTTAACCACACATCTTCCAAAAAATACTATTACAAGTAATATTTATAGAGAATATCAAACAATTTCTATGAAACCAATATCTTGAATGGAGTTAGGTTCAAGTTCGACATTAAGAGCCTGTTTGGTACGGCTTAAAATTCAATTAAAATTGAAAATATGGCCGTTATTGGGTCCCACCCGTCTAATAAAAGTCAACAATAATGGCTATATTTTCAATTTTAATCTGATTTTAATCTCTACCCCACACCCTCTAAAATTTATGGTAAACTCGGCATACACTTTTTTTTTTTTTTGTCCTTCTTGTCAAAATTAGGCAGCAGCAATCTACATGTCAACATTTTGTCCGTTACATCGTCCTCTCCGTTGGAAGTCATTATTTCAAAGAAAATAGATTAGAAACGTCTTCTGAAAATGATACGTAGAAGTTGACATTTTTATAAATAAAATGAGGGGTTTACACGATTAACGACATTTGTTTGAAAGTCAATAACTAATTTTAATTACTCATTTCATAAGATTAATAATTTTTCGACAACATATTTTATCAGTTTTTATCAAAATAACCTAAAAATCTAATATTTAACTCATTTGCTTGCTTAGATATATACATTTCTCACCCACTCCAAAAGGGATACATTTAATTTTTAAGGCACTTTAATGGTAGATAGCTTTATTTATAGATATTAGATACTTCTACGATTATTCTAATATCTCATAGATGGATATCGTATATTCGTTGAGTCATATTCAATATCTCTATCATCGGAATTCAAAACACATTACAAGTAAACTAAAACTAAAGCGTTCAATTGAATAAAATTATATGTTAGTGAAATTATAATGTGATAAAAATGAGCGATGAATAAATAGGTACTAATAGTTATGAATTCTGGTGAAAATTTTGATACTTCTCAAACATTTATGTTTGATACCCGTTACTCTAAAAATACATTTATCTATCTTTCTTTTCTTTTTAACCACACATTTTTCAATAAAATAATATTACCCGAAGATTAAATTTTTTTAATCACATATTTTCCATCAAATCACTATTTAAAATGCTTTCTTGGGAGAATAATGTTCATTTGTGAGATCGATTACGAATAAGTATCTATAAATCGGAATACGACCGAGTCAATTTATTCGAAATTGGTTTCATTTTTCGTGCCACTCCGTTGGGTTGTTCTATGCAGACCAAATGCGTTGGGTCTTTCCCCAATATTTGTTTTTCTAGGATGAGATTTTCCCTATTAATTAAATTAATCAACAAAGTACAAGATTTGCGGCTTGCCCCCAACACCAACAAATATGCATGCTGGTACAGTGGTACTCTTCCCTTTTTAATAATTTCTCATTCTCAATTGTGAGTTTTCTAAGAGAAGACAAACCCCCTCACCTCACCACTGTGATCTTCACTTAACCGCTCTGCCCATTCAACAAACACACCAAATTCTGCAGACAGAATTTGATAGATTGGTAGATGAAGTGTAAAAAACACCCAGCCGATTTTAGTAGCGACGTCGGCGTATGCGCCTCCTGCCTACGCGAACGTCTATTTGCAATTATGGCCGTCCAGGCCGGGAAAGAAGCACAAGAAGTTCGCCGGAATTTTGATAACCAACCGGCTCTTGCTTTTCCCCGGTCTGTATCCCCTTATGTACCTTGCCGGAAATCAGACGCCGCTGCCACGCGGAACCCTCGTTACAGCAGTCCCCAGGTGGCACCCGCCAGTTCGAAAACAGTTGGAATCGAGAAGAAGAGAAGCGGTGGGAGATTTTCTTCGCTTTTTTCGGGTCTTTTTAGATCCAAAACGGAGAAACCGGATTCGGATTCTGGTGTTGCCTGTGCTGCATCTCCTCCTTTGTGGTTTCCTACCATTCTTCCTGTGCGGCAGAAAAAGCAAATTCGCACGCTTTCGCTTGACCAAAATGTGATCGGTGGCCACAGGAGGAACTGCCGCAATCTAGACCGTGGAATGTCGCCTGCTAGGGGTTCCGACGAGGAGCATTTTCCCGGGGGATTGAGCGGATACTCTTCAGAGTCTTCTCAAGGATGGAAGCAGACGCCGCGGAGGACGCCGGGGATGCGACGCCGTGGAGGGTTTCCGGGATACTGTCGGAATGTTTCGAGTATTGCATTTTGCTTGAGCCCTTTAGTCCGTGCTAGCCCAAACTTGCAATGGAATCAGAAGGGGGTTCCGCCCGAGGCGGTGGTCGCCGGCGACAGTAGGATTCCGGCAAAGCCATATCTCTCTAGTGCGTCGTCGTTTTGCAAGAACAGGTCCCGTAAGCTCTGCGATTTCGGGAGGTACAATCCCAACCATTAAATCCAATGACTATTGACATTTGACCACACCTTATGGCCGTTAATGAACCCCACTCTACTGAAACTACCGTTTTGCCCCTGCAGCAATCACTATTACTGTTTTTTTTTTTTTTTTAAAAACATTACTGTCTTCTTGTATGTACACTATCATTGAACAGGATAAATTTTGATTTTTTTTCCCCTTTTTTCTTACAAGTAAAATTTTGTAATTGAATTTACAGAAATACCCCTTAATTTTATATTAAGGGTGTGTTTGGTGGATATTATTGAGAAAATAATGTATTTTAAATAGTAATATGATGAGAAATATATGGTTAAAAAGTAAAGAAAAATTATTAATGTGATGAAAGATATTATTTTATTGAAAAATGTATGATTAAAAATGAGTTTTAAAATAATATATCTCGAAAGAATGTGTATTAAACATGTGCTAAATATTCAATGTTTTAGTCCTATTTATCCATTAAGTTACATGGTGGGGTGGTTGTAAAGAATAATGCTCTATAATGGAGTGATGCCACCCCATTAATAGATAAACTTTTGTGAGTTGAATTGTTGATGAATAAGTGTAAGTAGGGCCAACATGTATTAGCGTAATAATTCATGTTAGGTTTTGCTCGGTTCGACTCGATTTCGATGAACACGAAAATGCAATGAAGCGAGTTGAGCCATATTTCGATGAAACGAGACGGCACAAGGTTGGCTCACCCACAAACGGACGTGAGCTGGCTCGTGCGGCGGACTAAGCCAAACCCGACAATGGAAGAGCTGAGCAACTCAACTCGATCCATTTAACACCCTACATATTCATATGTCAATTAATAAAAATAAATTAAATGATTATACTATAGTAATAGTTAAAAATAACACTCGTTTTGTGGGATTTTTAATAGATTATAGATTTTTAAAAAACTATAATTGAATGTTAACTTGGTAACTATCCATAAGTTAAAAAAAAAAAAAAAAAAGAGTTTTGTTTCTGTCAATGAAACTTTTTTTTATAAATATAATCAACCTAACTCGTGATTAGATATACTTGGCATGATGGCATCAATAATTTCAAACTTGAAAAGGCAATTTAAAATTTGACTGTAATTAGTGGGAGATTGATAAGGATAATTTGAATTTGATTTCACGGTGTATTCTATTCCAAGTGCAGTGCATGAGACCGATTCTCAAGCAATTTTTCACTTTCCCTTGTCTTTGACTATATTTACACATCAATTACATTTAAGGTCGGTTTGACTTTGATTGCAAATGTGGAAAATGGGTAGAAAAAAAATATTTTACAGGAAATTGATTTGTCTAGAAAATATTTTACTAAAAATTGTAATTAATTGTGTACGATTGATATAATTTTTCATGGAAAATGTTAAAAGTTTGGTGTCCGTTTGACTTCATTTTTTTATGAAAATTGTCCATTAAAGTAATAATTTTTTCTACCATTTTAAATATATTGATGCAATCGTACTTTATAAAAGATTAAAAAAAAAATTGTTACGGTCGTAATAAGAAATAAAACTTTTTTTTAAACAGTTTTATCTTATGAAATTTCTTTTAGAAGAAATCACGTTGGACCAACTTTCTTTAAAAACTCTTATAACTAGAAAAAAAACACACTTATAAATTAATCAAAATGGTTCAAAAAGCAGCTTTTGAAATCTAAATGATCATTTTTAATTTTCAAAAGTCATATCAAACGAGTCTTATAACATTTTATAGTTCATTATCAACATTATTTGAAATCAATTTAGCTTCACAAGTATCGTTGCCGACGGATTAGTAAACAAAATTTTGAGGGGTCCCACTTCCCTAATTATTCCAATTTACAGATTTTTTTTATCTCTTAAATTCATTGCCCGATCAATTAATGCACGTGGATTCATTACCCAACGGATTTGTGGAAAATTAAACATCCAAAATTAGTATTAATTATAATACTATATGATGATGTCAATTGGGTATCTTCTTTTGAATTTATGTGGTTTAATTAAAGCCAAATGGATTTCTTAATGATTTCGTCGTGAGTATTGGTTTGTTATGGTTATTATTCACGGGATTTTTTTTTTTTGTTGGTGGCGTAACTGAAAACATTCTAAACGCGTTTTAAAAATTTTGGTTTGGTTTTAACTGAAAATACCCAAAACGATATTTTTTACTTTTTCGATTTTCTTTGTAAATTTTAAACTCGTTTTTGAAATCGAAAACAGAAAATGAAATGAAAACGGCAAAGAGAACAACCCCTTAATCTTTCTCGAGTTTCGTCAATAGTGATTTCAAATAGAAATGTTCGATAATAAATAAAGGAAGATATATATATACACTTCAAACTCGTTACTTCATTTAAGAAATAAAATAAATTTAGATATTTGACTCGATTAATTTCTAAATAATCATGTTACTAGTAGAACTCGATGGAAGGTCCAAATCAATTAGAGAAAGTCGTTGAAAAAATGAAAAGAAAAGTGAGAAATGAGAGTTTATACGTGACAATCACATCCATATCAAATGATGTACAAGTTTAGTTCTCATGACCGTGACCATTGGTGGAATGTCATTAGTTAGCTCGAAAAAGATACACAATTTTCATACAAATAAAGATCTTAAATTCTAGACTTTTAATAAAGTATGGTTAATTTGTATTTTTCAAATGAAATTGAGATCTCATATCAAATGAAATTAAGCTGTAATACCAATGTCACATATCAGACGCGAGCAGTAGAATGTACGATTAATTTGGGTATCAATTATTAAAGTGTAATACGTTAGACACTATGCCTATGTTTTTTATGACAATTATGTTACTTATAATTTACTTTTCAAAATCAAACATTAATTCTAATTACATATTTAATATGATTCACAATTATTATTCGCTCATCCGCATTTCTATCGTAATGTGGTTTTTTATAACTTGTAATTTTAACCAAACAGTCGTTAAGTTAATACCAAGTTTATTTCGATGTTCACATCGTTAACTTGAGATGTGAGACATCTACTCTATTGATCTTTTAGTCACATGTTGTGGGCCTTGTAATAATATTATAAGAAAAAAAAATCAACTCCAGGTCCCTACCTTTACTTCATGGTTCTCCATTTTTCCACCTTCACCATCTTTCTCCTTGCTTAATTCTCAATTGATTCTCTATTGTTTCATCCACCTACTGTTTCTCTCCAAGTCCTTCCGAGTTTTCCTCCATCCCATCCCTTCACCCATGTCGCTTTCGGCAGCCGTAGAGGATACTTAATTGAGCAGGGACGGAGCCAGGAGGTGCCAAAAAAAAAAAAAAAAAAATCTAGATTAAATTTAAATGGGCCTAAAGGCCTAAAGCATGAGCTCGGCTCGTGCTTGTTTGTAACCAGCCGAGCTTCAACTTTTTTAACTATACATGTTCTAAACCTTAATTAAAAAAAAAAAACCCACGAGCCGCTCGCCAAAAACGAGCCCAGCAGGATTGGCTCAAGCAAGCTCGTCTTTTGACGAGCTCGAGCGGCTCGTGGCTCGTTTTTTCACGAGTCGAGTGGCCTATCCAACTAGCCGCTCGTCTCGATTGACACCACTACCTTATCAAGCTTAAAAAATGTAAAAGTTAATTTTTAAGTTAATTTTGTGTAAACATAATTTTAAAAGTCACTTTTTTTACCGACAAAACTTAAAAACTAATTCTTTAATAAAACAATAACTTTCAAACTTAACCTAACATGTAATTATGTAAAGTTTGGTCTATCAAAAAATATAATGCCAATATCATTCGAATATTTATATTGAACAATTGGGTGATTCTTCAAAGTAAAGTTTTAATTATGATGAGTTGGTGATTTGTCTCATGTCCTCAACAATTAGTTTGAACACGCAAAGTCACTAAAAAAATTGCTCAAACTAGTGCATAGTTTGTGTCACATCCCACTTTGGCCACTTTTTAGTAAACTAATCAATCCCAATACTAAATTATAACTTATAAGCCGAAAACTTAAGCGTGATCATTTTTGCGTATTTAACTTTCACATACAATTGTTAGAGCCTCGTTGGTTTAAATTTCTTTTAGTTAATTTAATTTGAAAATTAATTAAAACATTTTTTATTAATTTTTCAGTAAGGCTTCGAGCATCATTGCATATTTTTTTTTTATTTGTAGTACTAAATAAGACAAGGGAAAAATTTATTTATCCTGCTTTTACTTTACACTCCCAAAAATAACAAAACAGTTTTGACATTTCAAAAATCAGATATTTTGACACACACACACACAAAATTAACCCACCCCCACCTCCACCACCCTTACAGCTCCTGCGACTATTCCGACGACCGCTTCGACGACTACTCCAATTCCAACGACTATTCCGATGACCGTTCCGACGACTACTCCGATTCCGGTGACCATTGATAGTCACAACTCACCTGTTGTATGGTCACGGTCCAGGTCACAGGTCACAGGTCACAAGTCACAACGTATTTTTATTTGTTTATAATGATTGATAACATGATAAGTCTCATATTTTTTTGTACGGTCACAGCCCAAGTCACAAACTCCGTCCGCATTTGATGGTTAAATTTCAGTCTGAATATTAAATATGAACATGTAAATATATGGGAAACTTTAGTGTTTTTTAATCATATCTTTTATTTGTTCAAAGTTGTCTGGATTTCAAATCATGGTCGCTGATCAATATTTCAAGTCACAGCCCAGGTCACAAGACACGTGTCATAAGTTCGCAACCCAGGTCACAGCCACAGGTCACAAGTTCACAACCCAGGTCATAGCTTAGGTCATAAGTTACAGGTCAGGTCGCAGCCATAGTCGTCCACACCAACACCAACTCACCGTGACATCCAGCAACCATCGCCAATACAAACCGTCCCTACCACTGCCGAAGTCACAATGTCACAATGTCACAAGTTCACAGCCACAAAATATGGAGCATGACTATAATCTGCAGTGGGAAAAGAATTTTTTTAATTCCCGACTGGTTTTAGGCCAAATTTCAACACAAACAATTAGCTTGCGGATTGAGAATGATTACATGTAGTGAGAAAGCTGGGCTCAGCTTTGCAACTTGGGAAAGCAGTTTGGAATAATAATATATAAATGCTTTCCATCAAAATAGCTGAAGCTATTATTCTGAAGATCCACATATGAAAGATTAAAACCTAACAAAAAACTAAGTTTTGTTACCAATAAATTTAGAGTCAAGTATGTGAATCCTTTTAACACATTGCTAGATCTTACTCGAAGATCTAGTATAATCTTGTCTCGAGCATCATTAATTCAATTCAAGAATTGCTGTCAATGAGTTGTACCTTAGCCCTCTTTCTGGCCTCTCTGTAAAGCACCACTCCCATTATTGTTACCGCAAAACCCGTCATCCCCGCCGTTGTACCCCGTAACCACCACCATGTCTACAGTCTCTTCCACCGCCTCCCCCACCGCAGCCGCCACCATAGCCTCTGGTGCTTCCCTGAACAGAAGCCCCACCAGGTCCAGTCATGTTGGCAAAAAAACACCAATGAACCCCGACGCACCACCGCAAACCACAGCAAAAAACACATAACCTACTCGAGGACGATTTCCAGAACTTGATCTGGTCCGCACGCCCGCGACGCCGCAGGCGTGAAAAGAGAAGATGACTAGAGGAGTGAGAGACAAGGGATTGTTGACGCCTCTGCGCCGGACTTCTCTTCCAGTGGACGGCGAATTCGGTTGAGAGAGAGATAACTGAGAGACGGAGAGAGAGCGATGGGTGAAAGATCTGTACAGTGCCCGTCGGTGAGAGAGAAAGGGGAGTGAGAGACGGAGTGATCGCCGCTAGTGAGAGAGAGAGGAGAGTGAGAGACGTGATTTAGATTTTAGGGTTTGAAAATTAAATTGGGGTGGGGGTGGGGGTGGGGGTGGGGTGTGTATATATTAATTTTTATAATAATATTATTAATATTTAATTAAATATAAAAAAACTTGTATCCATATATAAAATATATGATTTTAGAAAATTAAAACTTGATATCTGATTTTTGAATTCAGATATCCAAAAGTAGGGAATTATGTAATTTTCACATAAGACAATCTCCAATGTGAGCACAACGTGGCACCAAATTTTGCACCATTTTGGTGTTTTGGTGTAAAGTCCAATTTGCCCTTCTTTTTATTTGTGAAAAGAATGATTGGTGGGTATTTGTGTAATTTGTATTATATAATTTTAATACAATTATTATTATTATTTGCCTTTAAAATAAATTTTAAATGTTAAAATAATATATTTATTATTATTTCAATACAATTATTATTATTATTATTATAAAGGATATTATTAGAATTATTATTATTATTTGCATTTAAATTAAATTTGAAATGTTAAAAATAATGAATTTATTAATGAATTTAACATTTTTCTTAATTTAACGTAATTATTTATTTAGTAATTTATATATTTTTAAAATAAATAAATAAACAATATTCCTAATAAATAAATTACTCAAAATAAAAAATTAGAAGAAAATGATTAAACACTATTCATTTGGTGTAATGATTGGAGATGAATTTTAGTTTGATGTAAAGTTTGGTGCAAGATTTGGTGCAAAATTTGATTCAGCGCTGGAGATGCCTAATGCTTCCAAAAGTCATGTACAAGCTCTTGATACTCTTGGATGTTGAAAATTTGGATACTCTTGGATGTTGAAAATTTAGTCCAAGTTTGGTTTAGCTAAAAATCTTGATAAAATTTAAGTTAAAATCAATAATTAATTTCAATCACACATTTTATGAGATCCACAATTTTTATCAACTTTTCACCGACACATTTCATCAACTTCTATCAAAATCTACTAAAAATTGAATTTTTAACAAAACTAAACTCATTTAGTAGATTCGCGTCAACTTCAAATAAAGCGGAAGGGATCGATCCAGTTGTTTAAGTGTTTTTTATTTCATTTTTCTTCTTTATTGATATACTAGGTGCAAGCAACGTGCAATGCACGTTTGCTTAGTTTATATTTAATAGTTTTGTTTAAGAATTAATTTGTTATTAATAAAGATGTAATTTTTTTGGTTAATTAAATAATTAATGATGTAATGTTTATGTAATTGATAAATAATTAAATAAAGTGTTTCTCTCTGTTATCTCCAACCCAAAATCACAAACAGAAAACTCAAGATATGTTAAGGGGTAAGAAGATGAGTTTACTTATGCTCAGTTTGATTCTCATTAATGTAGAATGAGAATGAAAAATATAGCTGTTATTGGACCTCACACAAGAGATAGAAATTCAAAATTGATAGATTGATGTGATGGATAACGGTCATATTTTTCATTTTTATGGGTTTTTAATGAGAAACAAACGGAAGTTTAAACTTTTTGCATGACTTAAGTCTTTACTCTTTTTTAAGTAATAATGCAATTCATTTTATCGTTAAAGTATGATATGTATTACGATAATATATGTATATCATGTGTTAGACTTAGTATTGATAAGTGACAGGTAAATTTTTGAGGACAAAAATATTTTAAGGGGGTGAGAATGTAATACCCCGAAAATTTTCATAAAATATAATTCAATTTTTATATACTATATTTTAATATTTTGAAAGTTAGGGACTAAATGATACATTTATCAAATTATATTTTATTTGTGTCAAATATTTAGATATTGATGGAGTTATCGTAAATATATGAATATTGGTCTTATTGGATAAATCGTAATTAGATACATAAATCAGATTCGAGAAAAAGCCGATTCGGATAAGTTAGCTCCAAGATATTTTAGTTTGAAAGAATTATCAAAAGCTAATTTATTTTTATTATTATTTAATTATAATTTTGAAAGTAAGGGGTGGTGAAAAAAGATTTTCCGTTAAAACAAGATATTCCGTTAGTTTTTCCGTTAAATCAAGAAATTCCGTTAGTTTTTCCGTTAAACCAACAAATTCCGTTTAATAGCCACTTTTTATATATAGAAAGATATATATGCTCAATAAATATTGGTTAGCCCCTGTTTGACACATATTCTTTCAAAACTCATTTTCAAACACACATTTTTCAATAAAATAATATTTTTCATTACATCAATAACTTTTCCTTACTTTTTAACCACATATTTCATATCATATTACTATATAAAATACATTATTTTCTCAATATCCATCAAACACAACTTTAGTTTCGAACCATGTGGATCGGCATTATGTTGGATTAAAGATAAAAATTTAACTTCTTTTTTCTGTGGAGTATTATCCACTCTAGCACATCGAAGATGCTAATAATAGGGGAATGGATAAAACTCTATACAATTAAGCCCCTGTTTGAGCCATCTTTTTTGAAAATGAGAATGAAAAATATAGCCGTTATTAGGGCCCACACAAGAGATAGAGAATTTGAATTTAAATGTTGATGTGATGGATAACGGTCATATTTTTCATTTTAGTAAGGAAAAAATATGGCTCAAACAGGGCCTAAATAAGGGTAAAAAAAAAAAATCAATTTCTATATGTAACATTTTTCAACCTTGTCTAAGAACTGCGTGGCTAACATGCGCTATAAGTATTGAAAAAGTATCAAGATAACAAGTCCACAAAACATTTGATTCTAACACGAAACCAAAACATTAGCTGACTATTTATATGCATCGAACTACTTCGTCTAAAAGTTTGAGCTGTTTGAAGGGATCATGAGCATATCTTTTGAATTGTATTCTCAATACAGTTTAATTATCCAATCACAGCCTAACCCTTGCATAATTTCAATCAATGGATCGAGAAAGACTCGAACCGAGAATATTAAAGTACATGATCTAAAAGATCTAATGAAGTGAAAGTAAAAGAGGCATAAAACTATAAGCAGTCGTTAAAAATAAGCATTCTATTGAATTTTCGACTTTCGCCTGATTCATATATCTATGTTCTGCTCCAAGAAAATAACTTTCAGCAGGAGACGATAAAAATAACATAATCGTATGTAGAATATGTATAACTAAAGGAGGAGGCATTTACGATGAGAGAAAAGAACACTCTATAATTCTATAACACAAGGTCTTTTGGATCGACTCGACCTGCCAATCAAAATTATCAGCAACAAGAACTGGTGGAGGCATCTTTAGCATCAGCTTTTGTTTTCCTTGCCTTAATATCATCAAGATAGTTCTGATATATATATGAGGTGAAACCCCAAAATGACATCAGCATTGCAATTATTTTCACACCATTCATCTTGTCATGGAAGACGATAAGAGACGCAATAGGAGTAACGGCCAAGGAAAGAGTACTAATAACGTTGGAGAAAAGAGAAGAGACTACAAAGATCAAACCTACAACACCGACAGAACAAAGTTGCCATGCCACGGCCGTCCAAACCAAAGTCATGACGTAAGAAAGTTTTCCAGTGGCAAAACCATCCATTTCCCCCCTTAAAGTCTTCCATTCGCCGCTTGCGAAAAGGCCTATAATGGAAACACAAGTAGCCACAGCTGATGTATAAATTTGCATTTCCAAAACCACGGAAAATGTTTCCTTCTTTAGAACCTTCTGGAATGTTAGCTGCATGAGGGAGAGCAAAACAGAGTACATAGCAGAAGCTGCAAGAGTGGTTATGATCCCCAGGATATATTTACCCTTAGTGACTCCTGAAGGTTCATTTGAATCATCATTGACTGCAATGAGAGAAGCGGATAATGAAAGAATAACTACAGAATTAAAAATTAAAGCAGTGAACTTTTGGTGATTGATGAAGTAAGAGGAAATAGCATTGAAGGCTAACTGTGTGGAACAAATGAGAGAATAAGTAGAGGCAGATAAGTATAATAGTCCAACAGAATACAGCATGTTGTCTCCAGCAATGAGGCCACCAATGACAATATAGATTACTGATAGGGTAATAGTAGAAGGCGGGTTTGACACACTTGAAGATTCATCTGAGGATTGAAGAAAAAAATATGGGATGAAAAGGATAGGGAAAGCAGCTGTTTGAACAAGAGTGGCCATCCATGTACTATTTCCACCTTTGTCGTAATAAAATCTTCCCAATAGGACAGCAGCAGCTTGACCAACAAGAAGAAAAATTATGTTCACAATCAGTAAGAGCCACCAGTGCAAGCGCTTTTGCTGGGAAAGTGGTAGCTGGAGAGTTGAAGGCCCATTGTTTGATAAAATGGGCTCTTCATTTACTGCAATGCGAACAACACAAATGTTAGCATTAGATGGTTTCTGAAAGGAAAAATATTGTATTCTTATCGCTGACAGGTTAATAAATTACTTATATAAATTTGCCACAACATCTAAGAGCCAAAATAACGGAATCAACCGGTATAATGGGTATTCTGACATCATTGTACTCCCTCCCATCACATTTTCTTTGTGGGCAAAATTTTTTTAGTTCCAGAAATTGTTCTTATAATTCTGTTGACCCTAAAAATCTAAGCCAACGAATCTCTTGCTACTCTACGGTGATTGCTGTCAAGGACTGGAGGATAAAGAGTGAGAATTTAGCTAGGGCTCCTAATATCTCTCATTCTTTGGGATTTTACAAGGGGCTTTTTTGTCTTTTTACCATTATGGAGCACGTGCTCAAAATAGATTTTGATTCTAGACAGTTCTATCACACCTAGCGTTTATTTATTGGCATGGTTGTTACTTTCACATGATTCTCTAAATCACCTTTCTCACAAGCTCTCTAACTGTTTTGCCACGTGGCGCCTTCCCTATGCGACAACATGGTAAAAGGATATTTGTTTGTTTTCCTTTTAAGGAGATAGGGTACTTGAGTGTTCCTTATATCTTTGACCGTTTTGTGCTTGCAAGGATCCAAATAATTCCAAGTAAACTGGTTTGACTTGTTGGCTTTGCCAAGTTAAGTTCTTATTGCAAGTTTAAAGGTTCGACTTACCCGGGCGAGACCTAGGGAGAAGTGGTCTTATGGCTTCACACCTGTGAAGTGATTATGGCAAGGCCTATCCTGACCTTATACTATGATGAACGTTGTTAGGTTGGTAACAAGGTTCCTTCATATCACAATAGTTTTGAAAGTTCCTAATATCACCTCCTTATTTTAACATGAACAAAATCTAATTGCATAAATGCATAATAACACTGTAATTTGTCTCCACTAAGGGGTAATTCTGAAAGAATGACGTAAATAGGTAAGATGGTCATGCATTTACTGTGCTATCCAATTCTTTTGGAAAGTAAAATAAGAACAACAAATTGTGGAGGGAAATATATACTTTCCTGCCACGTTATGAGCTCATCAGTGCATTATGCACCAGACGGATGAAAGCGCTTAATTTGAAGTTCAAACTGTAGCTAATGGACATCAGATTTTTGACCAAAGAAGAGACATAAATGGAGCCACAGGATCTCTACTTATTGATCGTGATGATCACGCTTACTAGATACAAAGTAATACAAAACACAGTCCATAATTATGGCTTAGTACTTATTGATGATTACACCATTAGCAAACACATTGCCCACCATTCAACCACTATTTTTGGGTTAGATGGAAACAATATTTAGCCTAATAAATATTTAGAAGAATTCCTCACTCTCTTTTCTTATACCAATAACTAAAGCTTAGATAACATAATTTATTCCAAGAGACAATGAAAGTAGCTATCTCTTTTAACTATATCATTAGAAATACTACAGACGTGACATCGAGTTCCCTAGTGTAGAACAGTGTTCAGGTATTGACGCCATAAACTGTAACATTGTTGGATGGTGAATCAAGGCATTCTACATTTGCAGCTCACGAACATGCTTTAAAATTTTCATGGGAAATTTTGAAGTTACAAACTTTCTTTTTTTTTTTTTTTTGAGTTTTTTTCCCTACTTCCTCAGCACCCGAATTGAGACATTAGCAAGCGGACATTAACATATATCCTTAAATAATGAGTGAGACTCTGGACATCATCATACCCTTTATTCCACGAAAATTTCATTATAACCCATCTCTAATTTAGTTCATTTATTTAAAAAAAAAAATAATAAGCTGAGCTAATATTCTTGAGTTTCTGAAAATTCGATTATTTCTTTCCAGCCACACATGATAAAGATTTGGATATTTCCATGTAAATCCCACCATGCAAATAAGCACAAGGTCAGTCAAGGGCCTGAGTCCAAGCATAGATCTATTCCGCAAGCCAAATTTGCATAAGATTTGGTCCCAGTTTGTTCTGAATTGGCATTCAAAGAATAAGTGGTTAACACTTGCAAGACTTTGAGAATAACCTTCTATTTAATTAAAACTTCTCCATAACCCAGCAATTCGAACAGATGAACCAAAACTGTGATCTAAATCCAAAGGCACAACAATCTCTTAATACATAGATCACACTATTTCCCTCGATAAAATGCACGTGAAGATAATTCTCTTGTTAAGTATCTCGAGATTCATTTCAAATTGGAGGGAGCAAATAGACAAACTCAATCAAGTCATCATTTTAACACTATTTACAATTTTGCTTTCACGGTTAAATTATATTATTCGTGACTGAATTTTGCCCCCAATTACTACTAACCTATGATGCACCGACACGGACACGTGTGTCCGACACGATACGTGTCGGATACGCTGACACGCGATTTTTAAAAAAAGTACAAACACGACACGTTATCGACACGTTGATTAAATTCTTAAAAATTCTTCATTTATATAATATAAATTTAGTTTTATACTTGTTATTAATTTTTTTTATTGAAATCTTTTAATCATGAATACATATTTGTTACTTGCTAATAATTTTGAATTAACAATATATAACATTTCTAATATAAAAGGAAAAATGATTACGGTAGAGTGTCCGAGAAGTGTCGGTATCGACTCGTGTCCGACACGTGTCGGACACGGACACGCTACCCTAATTGAAGTGTCCGTGCTACAAAGCTACTAACTCACTAATCTTGAAAATATAACTCAATAGTCACTAATCTCTGCATTGTATTATACATCCATCATTGAGATGGATTCCATCTATTTGCTTTGACAGAAATGCTAATATGGCTCACAGAATGTCAAAGTGGCAGCTTTTCGCCATCAAATGCTGCTAGCTCAACAAAATTCAACTCACTTTCCCAATCCACGACTTAAATCCTTAAAAAAATACAACTTTCATTTTGCCAAATGTTAAAACCCCCAAATTCAAAAATAAATAAATAAATAAATAAAATCAAAAGAAATCCAAGGTGAATTGGATCTTTAATATTCATCCAAAAATCGCAGAAAATTAAACTCCATCGTCATCTCCCCCAAAAACCTCCATGCAGCCATCAACAAATTGGATGAACATGATGATTGAACCCTCAAATTCGCAACATTTGCAGGGTTTGCCACCCTCCTCTTCAGTCTCACCATCACCTCCCCTTGTCTTGACCAGCAAAATCAAAAACAAATGGAAGTTGTGTTTTGGAAGGGTTGGAGTCGTGTTTTTAATTGGAAAAGTGAGCGGCGTTTTGTTGGTCGGGCTGTATTTGACGGGAAAGGCTCTCACATTGGAATTATGCAAGCCAAGTTGGAATTTCCATCAAAGTGGATGGGCAACACGACGCAAAGATTAGTAACCATGAGTTACATTTTGAAATGAGTTAGCAAAGTTCAGTGACCAATAATATAATTGAACCCTAGTTTTCAAAGCTTATAACAAGAGTTTATGAGATTTTTAAACTACCATACAGTCCTACAATGAGAATAATACTCTAAAGAAGAGATTAATTAGTTTCCCTTATTACAAATACTTCCCTGCAATTTTTTCCCCATTAGAAATACTGGCCAACAGACAACCCATTAAGGCTCTGACTAGAAAACGATAAAAGAAAGCTAACCTGGAATCTCTTTGTCAAACGAAATACATACATAACATACAGATAGAGATACATATATAACCGTAAATATAGACAATTAAAAAAAGTGAAATACCTGGCATTTTGAGATTGAAAATTTCGCAGGGGAACAGTCAATGTCGAGAGCGGATTGCCGAATGTTTATGGTTTGATTTAAGCCAAAGAGATCAAGACAATAGTCGAACAGAGAGCTGAGAAGACTGAGGTTTTCTATCGATTGATTCAGAACCAAATTTTGACCGTGAGTTGGGTAATGGCTGGACTGGACTGGGCGTTGGGCTCTTTAAATATCTTGAGCCTCATGAATACCTTCATTTTTGGGCTGGACGATCTTGAGGCCACTGAAGCCCAATGCTAGATTCCTCTGAATTTTATTTATTATTTATTATTTTTTTTTGCGAAAATTAAGCAAAATCATGGTGACAAAAGAAGAAATAAAGGAAAATTTTGACTAATAAGACCTCCCAATGAAGATTGGGAAAGGGCACATTTGCTAATGGAAAATGGTATCAACCCCCATTTGCATATTGGTACTTATTGGGTTAACCAACATTTTGACTAATTGATTATGATAAATTAGATTGAATTTTGTTATTTTTCTTTATGATACCTCGACATAGCATGAGCGTGAAATCAAGAATCCATTTCTTTTGTCGCATTTCGCTCAAACAATTGAAGAACCACGATTATCGTACGAAGTCATAATTTTTAAAAAGACGTGTTTTAGGTCACAATTCAAAGAGACGTGACAAAATAGTACCACATATTTATAAATGACTGTCATAGACACGATTTTATAAGTCATAATCACACAACATAGTATGTAATAGTCATACAACGTAATACAAATGTTTTAGATCACAAACATGGTTGGAATTTTGTCTATCAATGGTAGATGAAAGTACCCTTGCATCTACACCTACTTTTGTTAACATGCATAATCTAATTCATATTAATGAAAAGTGGTTTTATATGTCCAAGACATCGCAAAAGTATTATCTCCATTCGGATGCAACCAAGCCATTCGTACATGTAAAAGTAAAAGTAAAAGGTTTATAACAAAGATAATATTTTTGGTTGCCGTTGCTCGTCCACGGGTTGATGCTACTACAAATGAAGAATTCAATGGCAAAATTGGAATATAAATGTTCGTATCTAAGGAACCTGACGCGAACCCGGGTACGGGATCAGCGTGGAAATCACGGAATTAATTGAAAAAGTTGGAAAAGTCTAAATTCAGGTTGTAGACGATAGAATCCTGACCTGAGCCTCACGAACCAAGAACCTAAGGTATATTAAACCCTAGACCCGTTGATGTGCGGAAACAAGAACCATGATTTTGCGAACGCCACAAATGGTGCCTAATCCTTTGATAAGTTCTAGGGGTTGAACGTCACAAATATAAAAATATATTTGATAAGTTCGATAGTTCATTCAAGAACCGAATGAGAGAAAAATCTCGTTAATTTATTATCAAAAGTCTTGGTTTTACAATGAAATAAATATCCTATTTATAATCGTGATCCTATTAGTGAAGCAAATTCAATAAAACAACAACTGGTACCATAGAGAAGCGGCCATAAACTAGATAGCCTTGACCAATGAAAGATCGGTTCCTGGCACATGATTCATTTGTATGAGTCTATCAATTAGAAATTAATTGATATGAATTATTGGAACATCAATTTGGAAGAGATGATGGAGGCAGGAGTTCATTTTGGCCATGGTACTAGGAAATGGAATCCTAAAATGGCACCTTATATCTCTGCAAAGCGTACGAATCCCTCTCTCTCCTTTTTTTTTTGCTCATTGAATAGATTTGTTTCTATTGGTTTGGCTCGAATTATTATCATAAAGAAAGGGGAACAACAAGGGGCTGGGTCAACTATTCGATCAAATGATATTGAGCATGTTTCCCATCTCTTCTCGAGAAACAAGTGGGCTATTTCTTTGCAAAATTGTGCTCAATTTCATATGTCACCTCTCCAACGATCTCTCCATTAGGCAGGATTTTAGTGGCCCAAGCACTTATTTGTTGAGGAGAAACTAATCCAATTCGGAGAATTAGATGGTCTTCCTGAACATGCCTTTTATTTGGTAGGTAATATCGATGAAGCTACCGCGAAGGCTATGAACTTAGAAATGGAGAGCAATTTAGTAAAAACGTAATTATGTTACAAAATATTATAAAATTGGAAATAAAATAAAATTCTAGTCTAACAAGGAAATTCGCGTCAAAACAGTTTTCCTGGATCCTGCAGCTTTCAGTGTTTTGGTCATATCTTCCTCTCCAAATATCCAATTAAGGTGATTCAAAATGAGTTGGAAAGCTTACTTCAAGGAATACAAATCGACTAGAAATACAAATCTTCAAATTCGAATGTATTCTATACCAAAAATGGGTTTCAAACTGAGACTGAAAATTCGAGTCCTTTCCAACCCGTTCCGGCTTCCGTCCCCCAACATGTTATTTGACAATTGGCTTATTGTCTTCAATATTATGGACTCCGTTGCTCGAACATGTAAATGACCAGCTTTATCAACTATTTGAAGTCTCAAATTTGACCATTCCCTCTCTCCAACAATCATCAAAATCTTGATAAATTGTGACGCATCTCGGATCATATTATACTTTCCCTCTTCAAAAGGACTCGTCCTCAAATCCATACCTTCAATGCCTAGATTATAACCCTTGCTGCCAATCAATGCAAGAACATGAAATGGCCCGTCACCTCTAGGATGCAATTTGGACCTCCTTTGAACTTGAACCCGCCGCCTTCAATTGTAAACCCAATCACCTTCACCTGGATCAAAGTGTGCTCGTCTCGACTGCTTGATCTTGCAAGTTTGAGATGCTCCCATAGCAACTCCATCTGATGAATATCCATTTATTCTTCTTGCTCTACTTGGTCCATGCACTTGTAACAATATCACTTCGAATGTATTAATGTTGTCCCTTCGATCATCTTCTTTACTCAACCTTCTACATATGAAATTCCTCCAGTACCTTTGACACTCTGTCATCTCCTCCGGAATCACAAAGTCTATTTTCGGCAAATAAGAGAAATTCAATTGAAGCTCAATCACTGGGTCGGGTGGTACTCCAATGGGGTAGTTTACTGGAATAAAATCTTCGGTAACTTGCAAAACAGAAATAGCCAAACTAGGGAGGGAGTTGTTAGTTTTCACTAAAGCTCTCTCTCACTCACCTTCATTTTCAATTAAGCTCACTTCTAACCTTTTTTTTCTCCCTAAAGGATCACTTTCGCTTACCTCTTGTGGCCACTTTTCATTTTTTGTCACCTCTCCACTCTCATTTTTTTTATCTCTTTTCTTTCATGAGGCTCCTCTATTTTTTGAACACACTTAGCCACCTCACTCTTTTCTCTCTCTTTCCCTCTACCTTTCTTCTCACTTTGAGTTGATCATCATAAGCCCATTTAGTTGCCAAGCCAGCCAGAGTGATTTTCACCACGTCCCGAAGAAAGCTATACCTATTCCTCACCACATCATACACAGCTTTTTTCTCACGCCTCTAAGGTTTCCCCAATAAGACATGAAACGACCTCAAGGGAACTACACCACGCCTCACCTATCACTATATCTCTCAAGGGTGAATTTTATTAGAGTCTGCTCGGTCACATCTACCTTTCCACACCCTTTTAACCAAGTCATCCTGTAATGACTGAGATGTTGTACAGGTAACCTCAATTCTTCAACCATAGTGATGCTAACCAAGTTTGATATGTAGTCCCTATTAATAGCTAGATTGCATACATCACTACCCACATAACACCAAATTTGAAAAATATATTCCCAATCACCATCAATCCCCTTATATAGATTTTCTCACGATATCAGGAAAAAAATTTCTAATATCAAGATGATGAATTAGACATAGATGAGCAAGAAGGAATTTGTTTTCTTACTCAGGAACACAAGCGAAGAAAGAAAGATTTTTTTTGAACTCGGTACGGATGAATAATACCGTACGGATGAACAATACTTTTTTTTAATAAACTCAAAATTGGACTACAAGATCAACGAAACAAACGAAAGCTGATTTGGATGCTAAATTAGCCCAAAAACGATTTTTGACTCTTTTTTTTTTGAAATTTTCTAGATCTAAGACTCAAAAATATTACTGGACACAAGAACAAACATAAAAGACTCAAAAGAAAAGAAAAGAAAAGATAGAACCTGAATGATATCAAATGGCGCAAACTTGGGTACGGGATCAACGTGAAAATCGCGGAATAAATTGAAAACGTCGGAAAATCCCAAATTCAGGTTATAGATGATAGAATTTTGACCCGAGCCTCACGAACCAAGGACCTAAGATATATTAAACCCTAAACCCGTTGATGTGCGGAAACAAGAACCATGATTTTGCGAACGCCACAAAAGATGTCTAATCCTTTGATAAGTTCTAGGGGTTGAACACCACAAATATAAAAATATATATTTGATAAGTTCGATAATTCATTCAAGAACCAAAGGAGAGAAAAATCTAGTTAATTTATTATCAAAAGTCTTGATTTTACAATGAAATAAATCTCATATTTATTCTAATGCTAGAAGACCTAGTAAAAACATAATTAGGTTACAAAATATTGTAAAATTGGAAATAAAATAGAATTCTAGTTTAACAAGAAAATTCGCATCAAAATAATTTTCCTAGATCTGGACAGCTTTTAATGTTTTGGTCATATCTTCCTCTCCTGATATCCGATTGAGGTGATTCAAAATGTGTTGGAAAACTTACTTTAAGGGATACAAATTTTCATAAAAGTCTTCAAATTCAAACGTATTCTATACCAAAAATGGGTCTCAAACTAAGACTGAAAATTCGAGTGCTTTTCAACCCGTTCCGACTTCTGTCCCCAACATATTACTTGACAATTGGCTTGTTGTCTTCAATATTATGGGCTCCATTGCTCGAACATGTAAATGACCAGCTTTGTCAACTCTTTGAAATCTCAAACTTGACCCTTCACTCTCTCCAACAATCATCAAAATCTTGATAAATTGTGGCGCATCCTGAATCATATCAGAACCTGCCAAGCGGAATAATAAGAATCTGTAGCCAGGACTTTGGAGTTGAAGCCTATTGTGTCCGTAACTAAAGATGTGATGCATTCACGTGTGATTGAAATTTTTATGCCTGCAATCAAATAGAAATGGCCATGTTCAAGTTCTAGGACCATTTTCATTCAACAAGACAATGCAAAGCCAAATTTGGATGTTAACGATATCAGTTTCGTAGAAGCAGCGAGAAAGGATGGATTCGATATTTGTTTATGTTGTCACCCTCCGAATAGTCCCGATATGTAGGTCTTAGACCTTGGTTTTTTTAGAGCCAAAGATTTGATTCAACATCAAGAGGCTCCAGCTACAATTGAGGACTTCACTTTAGCATTGGAGAATGATTTTCAGACATTTCCTACTGAAGAGTTGAACAATGTGTTTCTAACATTGCAGTCGTGCATGATTGAGGTGATGAAAAATAGGAGGGGGCGGTACAATTACAGGATTCCACATATGAACAAACAAAAATTGATGAGAAATGGACAACTACCGAATTGCATTCAATTTGAGCTGAAGTTGTACTGATGGCGGATGCAGCTCTTACTTCAATCGAGTAACTTCAATCGCAACTTTGCAGAATTGGCATACGAGCTTTGATTTGGGCCCATAATACCTTTCCGAATAGGGAAAGACGAGATGGATCAAACCTACTGCTTTGCGGTTGTCTATGATGGGTTTTAGCCATCCGAGATCTTTAAAGACTCAGAAACAGCACTTTTATGTTACGTGTATTTTTTTTCTTCTGCTTTTGTTGCATCATTTTAGTGTTTTGCCCATATTCTAGAGTTTCTAACATATTGAAACATGTTCATAACTCATTTCGAGGATTGTATTTTGATTTTTGAATGATATCATTTGGTTGTGTTATTTGTTTTCCATTAATTAGGCTGCAATGAAGGGAGCATTATTTTTCTTACTCTAGACCATGTCGTCCACACCATCCATGTGTAAAAAAACGTAGCTATAAATTGAATTTACTCAAAACCAGAAGGAAATGTACTGTTAAAAAAAAGATGCCTAGTAAACATATGTTATGCATGAGACTTGTAGAATTTGGAGGTTCTATTTCTTGATATCATCATTGAGTTTATCAGCAAGAGCATCAATATGGTCCTCGTAGATTTTTAGTAGATATATTTTGATAATCTGAGAAACAACACGATGATACTCCTGAGAAGCGGAAACGTAACCATCTTGCATTCAAATCAAGCAATTGCCCCCACCGCTTTCTTCGAGTTCGGATTACTTCGTAAAATTGAGTACATGTATCTTCGATGGAATGTAGATGATTTTTAGAGTTCATATTCATGATTTGAACAAATACTCACATATGCAGAGAAATTAAGCAGCAGTGTGTATGACCGTGTTTTAATGGAATTGTTTATCAGATGCTAGTGTGAAGATATAAGTTATTTTTATTTATGACAGAAAGACGGAGAAATGAGAAGACACAGAAGAAGTTCAATGATCACGACTAGAAGAAGAAGAAGAAATGAGGGTTGTTCCATATTTCCAATAAGTGGGAAATGTGTGTATTTAAATGATTTCAAGAAGTTGACATATTAAGTGGGAAAATTTAGATGGTGTTTGGTGGGGACTAAAATTAGATTTTTAGTAGATTGTGATAAAAGTTTTTGAAATGTATAGTTAAAATATTGTGAGACCCATGAAAAATGTGGTTAATATTGATTGTTTGACTTTCACTTGAATTAATCTAGACCAAACATGGGCATAATAAGGGTATATAGGTAAATGAATACAATAAAATATTCTACATGAAGAAACAAGCCTAAATATTTGCAACAAGAGAAAAAGGTTGAGATGAAAAGAGTAAATTAGAATATTTTAATTATTGTTCCGCCTTTCAAAAATCCCTAATGAGGCATTATTAAGGGTGTGTTGGAGCCACATTATTTTGAAAAAAAAAATGTATTTTGAAATAGTAGATTGATAAAGAATGTGTAGTTGAAAAGGAAAGAAAATTTATTGATGTGATGGAAAATATTATTTCATTGAAGAATGTGGTTGAAAATGAGTAGAAAAATGAAAATGAAAATTTTAACGTGACTCAAACAGGGACTAATGTTTTATCACGCTAACTTTTGTTGCACTGATTTGACTTCTTCTCACATTAATTATTAAATGTTGAACCCCAACCTTGAGGGTACCCCCACCGTCTCGCCCCTGGAGCATTGTGTAGGATGTAAATCGAGGGATGTGCCTCAACAGACCAGAGTACAGGAGCTGTTATACTGGTGCCCACAAAGAGCCCAATTTCAAACCTTATTAGACGCACTTGTTCTCACATTGATTATTAGCACACACTCTCTTCACTTGAAGTTCAAGCTAGTTGGGATACCTTTGATGCCCCCCTCATTCACGATAATCCAGGTGTTGCCATTAAACAGATGACCGCTACAAGTGAGGAAATCCGACCACTTTACCTTACCCAATCATACTACACGGCCCCATATAATCATAACAGTAGAAAATCACTCTCTCTACATCAGAGTTTTGCATTTACAAATGACAGCTCCGACACAAGAACCTGAACCTCCATTTGTTATTATGCCCTTAAATTCAAGAGCTCGCCGAATGCAATCAAACACCCAAATGTTTTTAAAAGAATTTCACTTTCAATATATCTGATGCTGCCAAAAATCGTACCTGTTGACTTCCCGAGCTTGACGACCGAGAACGAGCACGAACGAGATCTTCCGATACCTGAAACAAAGGCGTCGAGGGTTGGCCTCGTCGCCCCTCCGATGCTTAAGTCAGAGAGAGAGAGAATAGAGAATATATATACGTATATATATATATATATATATACGTATATATTTATATATATATACGTATATATACGTATATATACGTATATATATATATATACGTATATATACGTATATATATATATATATACGTATATATACGTATATATACATATATACGTATATATATATATATATGCTGGAAAATATGTGAAGACGTACCTGAATAATGAATGAGGGTGACCTATTTATAGTGGTGGGTAGCGTAGTTCAAGTAGGATTCATCTCCGTGTTTTTAGGAGTAATTGTGGGGATAGGCGTTGGAACACAAATAGGTCTCTAAACTTGCCTTGTTTGAGGTGTTACCAAAGACAGGACTCCTTTTCGGTCTGGGATTCCTTAGAAAGACGGTATCCGGGTAGAGTTAGGAGACTTTCCGGATAAGGACTGGTGGAACATGATCATGGCTCGCTTGATGTTGGCCAAGTAACTATCCCGACCACTTATGCCCCGAGGATCGCCAGTGTGTTATTTGGGCGATCTGGGAGAAGATCCTCGAGCATCATCTAGGTAGCTCGAGGACTCCACATGCCCGACGACTCTGTCCCATATTACAGCGAGAGAATGCTAAGGGAGGTCGTCGTGCTCGATATGTCTTAATGGACGTCATCACTGGCCCCCGTGCATCCGCACCTACAGCTCGAGATTTAGGGCGGATGCAGGGTAAATCTATGTGATACTTAGTCGTCGAGAGAGGGTGCGCACGTCATAGGTCGGTCTCGGGAAGACTGATGACGAATTCGAAGATCTTGGAGGGTCGGGGGTGTAATAAATGCGGTGGTGGTACGGTCCGTTTGGATGTTTGACACGTGGCCAGATCCAACGGCCCAGGTGGTGACTCTTGGGCTTCCCATTCTACCCCTATAAATAGTCCCTTTGCTTTTTCATTTTTCACTTTTTACCTGCTGTAAAAAACTCCTTTGCAAGGTCGTGCTCGAGCAATTCGCCTAGGAACTCCCCTGGTCTTATAGTCATTTAAGGTAAGTCCTCGAGTCTTTTAAGCTATTTCTTTAGTTATCGTCGAGTGATGTCGAGCAGTGAGGGTGGTAGGGAGTCTGATGGCTCGGGGGGTAGTGAGAACCTAGAGACATCCTTGATACCCATGGCCGTTCCTTTAGATGCCCGACCTAGGCGTCAGGGTAATGTTGAGTTCAAGGCACCAGACGACCCCTGTAGGTTCAAGGAGCACCTGGCCGTGGCTGCAGCCCGAGAATTTGGGCTGATGCCAGGTTGCGACATTAGGTCTCCTGACCCCGATGATAGGATGGGGCAGGCTCGAGCTAATGAGTTCGTGATATTTAGGGATACTCTGAAGGCCAGGTTTAGGTGGCCTTTGCACCCTTTTTTCTTGAGTGTATTGGTCGAGCACTCCATGTGCCCGGGGCAGTTAGTGCCCAATGGGTGGAGGATGCTCGTGTATTTCTTCATAGCGTGTCGGTACCTGGGCATCGAACCCTACGTCGACCTCTGTCGAATGGTGTTCGAGCTTAAGCATCTCCCCCAGTATACGTGTTTTGGGTATCTATCTACCCGAGGAGGGTTTAGGGTCCTGAGCATGCCGAGCTCGCTTAAGGGGTGGAAAGATAAGTGGTTTTATGTAGTTGCCCAAGGTGTCGACCTACCTTTCTGGTCGTCGTGGAGTGTTCCTGACACCTCTAAGTTCTGTGAGGACCAAGCATACTTCGAGTCTTTAGAACGCCATAGGCAAATGCTCGAGGACCTCGAACCCTTGGTACCGGACATGAAGGCCATCCTCGAGGAAAAGGTGTTAGATCATGCGGATGTGAGAGGTGTCGATGGTAGGAGCTTTTTTCTTATCTCTTAATTTCATGCTCTAATCCCGAGGAAATGATCGGTCTAATGCCTTGTGTTTTTGTTGTAGGGATGTCTTTCAATCCTTCAGCCCTCAGAAAATTTGTTCGAGCTAAGGCCAAGGAGCCTCAACCTCAAGTCGCTCCCTCGACCAAAGGAAAAAAGAGGGCTAGAGTCTCGAGGCCCGAAAACTTGCCTCGAGGGCCCGGGGAAAGCTCTCAACCTCGACCGACGATTCCGAGTCCGAGGCCTGTTAGACCTCCCCCTTCTTCACCTAGGGAACTTCCTCCAAGGAGAACCCCTGAGGTTGTTGACCTCGAAGACGACTGCATACCGTCGGTGGCCTCGGTCATCGAAGATTTCGAGAGATGTCATCTTGTGCCGAGCATAGTGGCCAAGTATCGAGGCGACGTCGGGTTCGAGGAGGGAATGAAGGCCCTCGAATTCTTGACCTTAAAGGTAGATTCTCGACCTTCTCCTTGTTATCTTTGTTTTTATCAAGTGTATATCTCGATGATTAATATCGATGCTCGGTCTACAGACCTTTAGCGTGGCTCAAGGTCTATCCCTGCAAGGGATGGACGAGTCTCACAAGATGGCCGGGCTTGTGGAGGCCGTCGAACTAAGAGACAAGAGGGTGGATGACCTGAGGGCCGAGCGCGAGGATCTAATGAAGCAGCTTGAAAGTGCCAAGGCAGAGGCCCGTCATGCTCGGGACGAGGTTGGGGCCGTGAAGGATGAGGCTGAGGGTCTGAAGCTCGACCTTGAGAAGATGCGTAAGGAGCACGAGGCCAAACTGATTGAGGAAAAAGAGCAAGCATGGGAAGACTTCAAAAAGTCTGAGGAATGCGACAAGCTAAAGGGGGAGTATGCCTCGGGGGCGTACCTTCACGCTTTCAAAGAGGCGCGAACCTATCTTCGTGTACATCTTCCCAATGTTCAACCCGACGATTTGAAGTCCGTGCCTGAGATTGCAGATAGCCTCGCACTTTCGGAGTTCGAGGGGACCGTTGAAGAAGATGGGGACGAGGACGACGTTGACATAGAGGGGTCTGACCATGCTCCCGAGAACGATGAACTAGATTAGGAACCCCTTCCCGAGCTCTATTTTGACGTAATTTGTTTTGTATTGCTCGAGCTTATGGACTCCTTTGTATTTTGCTGTAATTTTGAAGTATATTTCCCGAGGTCTTGTTTGTCAGTACTTCATTAATCGTTTCGTTGACATGGCATTAATCGACCACCATCGAAATTTCGAACCCGATGACAACTTAGTTTAATTAGGTATCGAGCTCGAGGATAGCTTTTTAACAAACTTGATACCCGATCGGTAACAATAAGCAAGAGCTCGACGATAGATCATGTAATAATGAAGGCCTGAGCTCGACGATAGCTCATGTAATAATGAAAGCCTGAGCTCGACGACAGCTCATGTAATAATGAAGTCATGAGCTCGACGATAGCTCATGTAATAATAAAGTCATGAGCTCGAGTATAGCTCACGTCATAATTGAGTCATGATCCCGACGATAGCTTACGTAATAAGGCATGAGCTCAACGATAGCTTTCTTAACCAATTGAATCCTGAGCTCGAGGAGAGCCCGTTTTATAATTATTTCTCAATTTCCAAGTGTTGAACTCGACGATTCGGGGAATTCATGACACAGTCTCGAGCTCGAGGACTAGTTGACGTGTTCCTGTCCGTATTAAGTCGTAATGGTCGAGGACTGTTCGACGAATTGTGTTCGAGTCTTATTATCAGTGCCCACGCATGATAGTGCTTTTTGTAAGACCGTGCTCGTAGCATCGTGGATGTACATGTGCGTGACAGGGTTTTGATGAGCTCATGCCTGCAGCATGTCACGAGGTATGCCCATGACTAATTTGAGGTGATTGCTCATATTATGTCATGAGGGCCCGCTAGTTGCGGAACTTTGTGGAGAGCATGCCCGTAGCATGTCTCGAGGTATGCCCATGACTAGTTTGAGGTGATTGCTCATATTATGTCATGAGGGCCCGCTAGTTGCGGGACTTTGTGGAGAGCATGCCCGTAGCATGTCTCGAGGTATGCCCATGACTAGTTTGAGGTGATTGCTCATATTATGTCATGAGGGCCCGCTAGTTGCGGGACTTTGTGGAAAGCATGCCCATAGCATGTCTCGAGGTATGCCCATGACTAGTTTGAGGTGATTGCTCATATTATGTCATGAGGGCCCGCTGGTTGCGGGACTTTGTGGAGAGCATGCCCGTAGCATGTCTCGAAGGCGCCTGCTTGTGGCAGGGCTTTGATGAGATCGCTTTTTGGTGGGGTGTTCCCCATAATTATTTTATCTAAACTTTGCTATGTTGTGGGACAAGAAAGGGCTCATAGGCCTTAATGAATGAATTATTGAAAGTAACAGCGTGCGGGGCGTGTGAGCCCGATGAAAAAAGATCAAGCTAAGCAAATTAAGAGGGAATGCGTAGGGCATGCAAGCCAACAATTAAAAGTAAACTAACATTCATAAAAAAAAGATAAGGTCGTGACTTTTACTTGTGGTAGACTTTGAGGTTGTCGACATTCCACGGCCTCGAGAGTGGTCTTCCCGACACATCCTTCAAGCTGTATGCTCCACCTTTAACTTGACGAATGACTTCATATGGTCCTTCCCAAGTTGGTCCGAGCTTACCGGGGGCGTGACCGGCAGCCTCGGCTTTTCTGAGTACTAGGTCCCCCATCCTGAATCTTCGGTGTCTGACTTTGCTGTTGAAGTACTTGGCCGTTCTATTCTGATAGGAGGCGACTCGTAGTGCAGCTTGTGCTCGAACCTCTTCCAAAAGGTCCAGGTGTTCAGTGGTATGATCCCCGGCCTCATGCCCCATCCGCCTCAGTGATGGTAGGCTAACTTCAATGGGTAAAGTAGCCTCCATCCCGAAGGCTAGCATGAATGGGGTTTCTCCAGTGGTCGTCTTGTGCGAAGTCCTGTATGTCCATAGTATAGAGGGTAACTCGTCGGGCCAGTTGCCATGGGCTCCTTCAATCCTTGTACGGAGGTCTTGCAAAATAATCCTGTTCGTGACTTCGGCCAAGCCATTGCTCTGAGGGTGTGCGACGATGTTAGACGATGATTTATCCCAAGGTTGGAGCAGAAATTCTTGAACTGTACATTATCAAATTGTCTTCCATTGTCGGTTATGAGCGCTTTGGGTATCCCGAATCTACATATGACGGACTTCCAGATGAATGCCCTTAGCTTGGGTTCTGAGATAGTTGCCAGGGGCTCTGCTTCCGCCCACTTTGTGAAGTACTCCACAGCTACGGCCACGAACTTCAGCTGCCCTCTTGCCATAGGAAAGGGCCCGAGGATGTCTACTCCCCACTGTTCGAAAGGGGCCGAACAGTGTATGGGCGTGAGCTCTTCTGCAGGGGCATGAATGATGTTACCAAACCTCTGACATTTATCACACTTTCTGACATACTCTGAGGCATCTTTCTTCATAGTCGGCCAATAGTATCCATACCTTACGAGTTTGAAGGCTAGAGCTCTAGCCCCCTGATGATTTCCGCATACTCATTCGTGGACCTATGTTAGAGCATGTGCAAACTCGGAGGGTTTGAGGCATCTGAGGTAGGGAAGCGTAAAGCTTCTGCGAAAGAGGACTCCCTGGATTATGCAGTATCTCGGTGCTCTGGATCGGATGCTCCTAGCTTCTTTAGGATCTTCGGGGAGGTTTCCGTTAGTAATGAACTCAACTATGGGATCCATCCACGACGGCTCATTATCGATGTCCATGACTACTAGTTCTTGGCTGATGCTAGGTTCCGTCACTGTTCTGATGTGGACTGTCCTGTCAAGACCATCCACTCCCATGAACATAAGTCTTGACAACGCATCCACATTTCCGTTGTCGGCCCGGGCAATCTTCAAAATCTGACAACCCTTAAATTTTCTCTGTAGATCATGCACCTTCAAACAGTACATGCTCATCTTTTCGTCCTTCCTTTCGAATGTCCCTTCGATCTGTCCTACCACGAGTTGTGAATCGCTAAACAGCTTGACGTGCTCGATTCCCAAGTTGCTCGCAAGTTCAAGAGCAATGACCACGGCTTCGTATTCTGCTTCATTGTTGGTAGCCTCAAATTCGAACCTCAGAGCACATTGAATTTCGGTTAACTTGTCGGGACTGTTGAGGATGACACCTGCACCCAAGCCCGAGGAGTTGGATGCTCCATCAACAAATATTTCCCACACGTCTTTGACTGTGGTCGGGTCATCCTCTGGCCCCCGAGGCCTTGGAGTGAGCTCTGCAATGAAATCTGCTAGGACTTGTCCTTTGATGGAGGGCCGGGGTTTGAACTCTATGTCAAATTCACTGAGCTCTATTACCCATTTCAGAAATCTCCCTGAGACGTCCGGCTTTTGGAGTATTTGTTTGAGTGGTTGATCTGTGAGCACAATAATGGGATGCGCCTGAAAATATTGACGTAGCTTTCGGGCTGCTACAATCAGTGCCAGGGCAAGCTGTTCAGCTAGTGTGTACCTTGTCTCTGCGTCCAACAATACTTTGCTTACATAGTAGATGGGTTGTTGACCCCTCTTCACCTCTTTCACCAGTACCCCACTGACTGCATTCTGGGATACGGCCATGTATAAGTACAACGTGTCCCCAGGTTCGGGTCTCGTGAGTACCGGGGGTGTGGCCAACGCCTGTTTGAGTTCCTGAAAAGCTCTCTTGCAATCCTCATTCCAATTGAAACTCTGATTTCCTCTTAGCGCTTTGAAGAAAGGAAAGCACCTGTCCGCTGCCCTAGACATGAACCTATTCAACGCTGCAACCCGACCTGTCAATTTCTGGACCTCCTTCCTATTCCCGGGTGGTTCCATGGTCATTAAAGCTCGTATCTTGTCCGGGTTGGCCTCAATCCCCCTGTGAGTGATCATGAAACCCAGGAACTTCCCTGATGCCACTCCAAAAGCGCACTTGGTTGGGTTTAACTTCATCTGGTATTTTCGGAGAGTCGAGAATACCTCTTCTAGGTCGGAAATATGTTCATTCTCTTGCTTACTTTTGACCACCATGTCATCAACATAAGCCTCAATGTTCTTCCCGATTAGATCTGTGAAGACTTTGTTGATGAGCCTCTGGTATGTCGCCCCTGCGTTCTTCAAACCGAATGGCATGACCCTATAGCAGTAGATGTCAGAGTCTGCTATGAATGACGTCTTCTCTTGATCTTCCTCAGCCATGAGGATCTGATGATATCCTGAGAAAGCATCAAGAAAGCTATATAACTTATGACCTGAGGTGCTGTCCACCAAATTGTCGATCCGAGGTAGAGGATAACTGTCCTTTGGGCACGCTTTGTTGAGATCTGTGAAATCAATACATACTCTCCATTTACCATTAGCCTTCTTGACAAAGACGACGTTGGCAAGCCAGTCTGGATATTGGACCTCCCTAATGAATTGAGCATTGGCGAGCTTGTTGATTTCCTCACGTATTACCTCCCGTCTCTCTGGCGTGAATTGTCTCTTCCTCTGCTTTACCGGCTTTGCACGAGGCCTCACATTGAGTCTATGGACCACAACTTCGGGGTCTATCCCTGGCATGTCCTCAACCTTCCAAGCGAATACATCAATGTTGCGGGTCAAGCACCTGATGAGTTCATCCCTGAGAGCGGCATCAATATCCCGACCAATGGTGACCTTTTTACCATGCTCGAGCTCGACCTCTACCAAATCTTCTACCGGGGCAAGTCTACCATGATGCTCGAGCTCGAGCTCAGGGGTTGTCAGTTGCATGACGTCTGTGCTCAACCCCTGGATGCTTGAGATGTAACACTTCCTTGCTGCCGCTTGATCACCACGTACAACCCCTATGCCATGATTCGTTGGGAATTTCATAGCAAGGTGGAAAGTGGATACAATGGCCCTGATCCTGTTGAGTAATGGTCTTCCCAAAATGGCGTTGTATGGTACGGAGGTCTGCGCTACATGGAAAGACGTCATCTCCGTCACTTGCTTCTGGCCCATGCCCAAAGTTAGCGGAAGGTCGACAATCCCTTCTGGAATGATTGTTCCGCCCCCAAATCCCTGGAGCGGGGTCTTGACCATTTTGAGCTGGTTGGCAGAAATTCCCATCTTCTCGAAGGCTTCTCGGGACAATACATTGGCGGCACTCCCATTGTCTACAAGTATCCTCTTGACTTCAAAATTGGCTATTATGGCGGATATGACCAAAGCATCGTCATGAGGAAATGTAATGCCCTCCAAGTCCTCTGTTCCGAAAGTGATGTCCTCAATGTTGGAAAGGGTGGTTTCCTGGGCCAATCCATGATGCCTAGCATACTGTCTCCTCTTATTGTTAGAATCTCCTCCCGACGCTATCCCTCCAACAATGATGTTGATTGTACCAGCAGTGGGCTTGTTGTCTCCTCCTGAGCCCAATGCCCTACCCTTGTTGTGATCATTCCTCGGACGCTTGTCGTTTCCGACGTATGTCCTCAAATACCCCCTCTTGATCAATGCCTCGATCTCCCGCTGCAACATTATACATTCCTCCGTGGTGTGCCCATGATCCCTGTGAAAGTCACAGTACTTGCTCTTGTCTCTTGCATCCGGGGGAGATCGCAACCTAGGGGGCCACTTAAGATCTTTCATGTTTCTAATCTCCATCAGTATATTGGACTTAGAAGTGTTCAGACGGGTAAATGGCCTAGGTGGTCCTTCCTGTCTTGGCTTTCCCCGAGCATGATCTTGTCGCGCAATAAGCTCGTGTGACCTCTTAAATTGGGATTTCTCAGAGCTCAGGGTGGTCTTCATAGCTTCCTCCATGTTGATGTATTTCTCACCTCGGGTTAGGAGCTCCGTTACTGACTTCGGGGGTGTCTTAGATAAAGACATCCTAAAGGCCTCACACCTTACGGCATATGTCAGAGCCGAAACAGCAGCAGTGATATGGAGGTCGGGTATCTGTAGTCTTTCCTTGTTGAATCTCGTCATGAAGCTGCGCAAGGTCTCGTTAGGCCCTTGGCGGAGCTGCATGAGGGTGGCCGCTGTCTTCCTGATGCGCTTGCTGCTGGCGAAGAAGGCGGAGAACTTTTCGGCAAGGTCGGAGAATGACGATATGGAGTTTGGCTCCATCGTGGCGAACCAATCCCTAGCGGCATTGGTTAACGTTTGAGGGAAGGCTTTGCACATTACTTGATCCGGTGCAACCTGTAAGTTCATGACATCTGTATAGACATTTAGATGGTTGATGGGATCGGTTGTCCCATCGTACTCCTTTATGCGAGGGAATTTGAACCTGTCCGGGAGCGGATATGAAAGAACTTCTGGTGTGAATGGAGTGTTAGGGGCGAACCCCGCCATGCCTTTGGTGTTCTGTCGTAGTCCTGCCGTAATTCCATCTTGGATGATCCGTGCGAGTTCGCCCGAGTCCATGGTGACCAATCTCGAGGCCGAGGCATGTGGGGGCATGCCCGAGCCCCCAGACCCACCATTGTCGTGGGCATCACGGACTTCCCGAGCTCGAGCATCAGCCACGACGTCTCCTTCCGACGCCGGAATTTGAGCGTGTGCTGGTGCTGAAGCTTGGGGGGTGTTTCCTTGGCTGAGTAGCTGGGTCAAGGCCGCAACTTGTTGACGCAGCTCCTCGAATGCTCCAGCAGTAACCATTGCGGGTGGGGGATCTGATGCCCCGGGGGCTCCTTCCTGATGAACTTGAGGATCTGCCGCTGGCAATTGGTTTGGAGCGGTTGAGCTTGCGAGAGGAAGACCTGAACGTGTATTCACCATGACTTTTGGTAGCGTTTCCCACAGACGGCGCCAAATGATGCTGCCAAAAATCGTACCTGTTGACTTCCTGAGCTTGATGACCGAGAACGAGCACGAACGAGATCTTCCGATACCTGAAACAAAGGCGTCGAGGGTTGGCCTCGTCGCCCCTCTGATGCTTAAGTCAGAGAGAGAGAATAGAGAATATATATATATATATATATATATATATATATATATATGCTGGAAAATATGTGAAGACGTACCTGAATAATGAATGAGGGTGACCTATTTATAGTGGTGGGTAGCGTAGTTCAAGTAGGATTCATCTCCGTGTTTTTAGGAGTAATTGTGGGGATAGGCGTTGGAACACAAATAGGTCTCTAAACTTGCCTTGTTTGAGGTGTTACCAAAGACAGGACTCCTTTTCGGTCTGGGATTCCTTAGAAAGACGGTATCCGGGTAGAGTTAGGAGACTTTCCGGATAAGGACTGGTGGAACATGATCATGGCTTGCTTGATGTTGGCCAAGTAACTATCCCGACCACTTATGCCCCGAGGATCGCCAGTGTGTTATTTGGGCGATCTGGGAGAAGATCCTCGAGCATCATCTAGGTAGCTCGAGGACTCCACATGCCCGACGACTCTGTCCCATATTACAGCGAGAGAATGCTAAGGGAGGTCGTCGTGCTCGATATGTCTTGATGGACGTCATCAATATCCAATGTCTACCCGGTGCACATCAGTCACTTGACTCACTTCTCAAACCCACACTTCATCTACCCCAATCGGGACTAATCTATTCTCTCCGTTTCATTATCAAGCAGCCTGTCTGCAGCCAACTAATGCGCATCGCACTTAAAGTTTGTTGTTATCTCAAAGGCTGAACATTAACCAAATCCTAAGCTGTATGATTTATGACTTCATATATGGTACACGATGTACATCAAATGAATGCGTCCAATTAAGGCAATATCAGCACCATCTCAAGAACGACTTTAAAAGGTTAGGTCATTCGTGTGAGAAAGATGTAATTACTTTTTACAGTTTTCTAGCAGATGCAAAGTCAGTGAATTTCAAAATGTGAAATTTTACGTGAGATTTTTGTTAGTTGACGTCAACGTATAAGATAATTGATTTTTTAGGGTGATGAATGGAGTACAAACGGACAAAATTCAGTGAGCAACTACTTTGAATATTCCGTGATTATAGTATAAATTAAGCAATTATTGCCAAACCAAAACTCGTAAAAATAAAAGGTAAACTCTAGTACCACTTGTGTTTAACGTGGACCTAGGTACAAGAATTTAACACCACCAATAGCATTAGTCCATCAATAAATCCCTCGGTCCAGTCTAATTCCGGTATCGACTAGTGAATGCCCCGCCGTTGTATACACCCTTTTCACATAGAGGAAGGAAAGAGGCCACCGAGATTCTGAGCCCTCAACGTTGTGAAATGGCGTCAGTGCTTAGATCGAGTATACTACGCCACATACGGGTCTCGATATCTACGACCCTAACCCTGAACGAATCCAAGCTGATCGCCGTCTGATCAATGTCATCGCACGGCGATGTTCACCTCGATAAGCAAGAAGTCATCGGCCGAGTGCTCGACGTCGTCAAAAGCTTTCCCAAAGTCGACCCCTCCAAGGTCAGTTCTTGTATTTTCACTTCTTCTTCACCTTCACCTTTTTATTTTTTATATTATGTAATTGCCTTTCTGGTAGACGAGAAAATTTTCCATTCTTTCCAATTTTGTCTACATTTCTCGTATTATTTTTTGTTAAAATATAAGATTGAAATCTTGTTAAATATTGAATTGACAGTTCTGGTCGTAGACACAATGCTGTTGATCTTCTAAGCCATGCGAAAGCTTTGAATATCTTGTTAAATATTGAATTGACTCACAACTGGTCAACCAGCTGAATCCTTGCTATTTTTTCTTTTCATTAAAATAAAATGAGACCATTTTGTTCTTAATGGAAAATAATTTTCTTTCCTTTCCTTTTCAAATTAAATGATATGTTTACTTTGATGGGTTGTATGAATTTCCTATTTTTCATGCTGGTTAAATTGGTTATTGCAATGAGCTGGTTACATAACCAGGTTTATATGTGTCAACATGATGCATTAGTTCTCTAGAGAAACTTGACTTGATTGAAAATGTTTTAGGCATGTTGTCCAGTTTCTAACCTGAAACTGGTGAAGAACAACCCCAGCCAATGTTTTAATGGATCATCAAAAAAAAATTCATGTTTATTCAATATCATCTTTCAGTTGGTCTTATTTTTCCCTGTTGTACGTGCAAGGATGTAATGTATTATCGTATTGTATGAGTGCAATTTATCTTATTAACTCAGTTATCAGTGGAAGAGTCAAGATTTTCAAATATTTTCTTAGGCCCAGCCCTAGCTGCTCCTCAGTGACCTGCCTCTATCACTTCTACTGTTGCAACTTAGATGCACTCTTTGCATGTATATTAACAAAGATTTATAAAAAAAGAACAAATATTCCCTTTTGTTAAGTGATGGCTCTGTTCAATTTGACACAATTTTTGTGGTAAGAGTTGAAGAGATGCTATATATTAAGCCCCTGTTTGACAACCATTATTTGAAAACTCTTTTTTTTACATACTTATTTTCAACCACATATTTACACAATAAAATATTCTATGTAAACCCAAAACTTTTCCATACTTCATAAGGTATTCTCCAAAAAAGCACTATTCAAAACATTGTTTTTCTCAAATAATGATTGTCAAACGGGGGCTAAAAAGATAAATGAGCCTTAAGTGGAGCTCTGAGCATTTTTTATTTTACTATTATGATTTAAAAGAAGATCTTGACTTTCATAAGACTCTAGAAATGCACGACTCCCATCAACTTCCATAATTTCATAGTATCGTATCATTTGTTGCTAGCGACAGACGTTCTATTATTAATTACTTAGTTACAACAAAGATTATTGGGATTATTTTTGTGTTCTGCAGTGTTTTTTGTGATGTTAGTCAGCATTGTACCCCTAGAAAGGGGAATGGAAGAAAAGGGAACACGAAAGTAACCACATTGTTTTCTTTAACTAGATCTCCCAATTTTTTTTATAGGAGAACCAACGCCTTAAGATAACAATTTCATTATAGAACCTAGCATGATTTTTAGCTTGTGCATACAGTTCTCATTCTATACTGCCTTCCAGTTGTGTTATCTGTGTTTCATTATGAAAATCGTAGTTTAGGTTAGATGTAAGTTATGCATTTCATATTTATCATTCTGATCATCTAGTACCAACCAGCCATGAACAACAGATATTTACTTTTCTCCGTGCAATTGTCTGCAGGTGACTCCTGATGTTCATTTTCAAAAGGATCTTGGATTGGATAGCTTGGACAATGTGGAGATTGTGATGGCTCTTGAGGAAGAGTTTAAGCTCGGAATCCCTGACAAGGAAGCTGATAAAATCGACTCCTGCCATCTTGCAGTCAAGTATATCCATAACCATCCAATGGCTGGTTAGGTTACGTGGAATTTTTGCTGTCCAAGTTCTGATCTCTTCCTAATAATTGGACAAAATTTCTTCCAGCATTCTTGGACTTACTTTTCACGAATGCAAGGCATGATTAAGTAAATAATAAGGGCTGCACATTTGATCCTTGCAAAGTGATGTCTAAACTATATGCCTTAGGTGGTACAGGAAATGACATTTTGTGAAAGACTGCATGACACCTCTTGAAATCTATTCTTTGGCAGTGAAATGAACATCTTTCTCTTGTCCACTATGTTTGTGTAATTGTTTTGTCGACTGCACTTGTGCAAGTGTTTGGTGGCGCAAAAATAAAACTCAATTTAAAATCTTACAGTGTGCTCAGTGTTTAATTAATTTTAAAATGTATCAAGGCAAAATCACAATTAATTCTCCAATTGAAATTGCTTCTGAAAAAAAATATAATAGAACTGTTGCAAACACTTGCATCGATTACATATTTACAATTTCCAGATTCAGAAGGTTTCTCAATCAGCAAAGATTCTTACTAACTTATATCACCAGATACACTTCATTCATATGCTTTCAATAGATAAATTTTCATGTACATAATAATTATACATTAAACCCTGAAAAATGATCATCAAAATATGATGAACTGAACAAGTTCATGGATCAGTTTGATCCTGTCTGAAGCATATTAACAGCAGAGAGTGCTATTGCAGAGAGCTGAAAAGTATCACCATTTCTCTTTGTCAATGGAGAAACAACTCCTTTTTTCTCCTTAAATCCGTCCTCGCATGTCGTAGCATCATCCAGTATTGAGCTTAACTGTACATTAGCATCACTGTAGAGCTCTTCACTGTAATATTTCATGGCCTCTTTAGCAGAATGGATTGCATCTGAGAAAAGTTCGAAGCAATCACTCAAACATTGCTTTGTATATGAACCCCATTTCTTGCTCTTGATCAAATTCTTGATGTAAAACCGCGTATCTGTCACGTTGCAGTTTATTAATCTGATCGAAATCATCCCTAGTTCTTGTAAAGTGGCATTTTGGCTGGTTGGATCTGCCTGAAGGGAAGTTGTGCAGAAATTGTAGTTGATGTTTGGATCATTTTGTGCGAAAGTTTTGCAAGTTTCGGTGATTAAGTTCTTG
The DNA here is from genome assembly GCA_019097785.1 of Fraxinus excelsior. NCBI lineage: Eukaryota > Viridiplantae > Streptophyta > Magnoliopsida > Lamiales > Oleaceae > Fraxinus > Fraxinus excelsior. Next base: position 7,178,316 of record CM032639.1, on the reverse strand, counting down.
GCCATCGCGCTCTGGAACGTAATCGAGAAGGTAAGGAACAGCACAGGAAAAATGGAGAAGATGAAGAGGGACCTCATTTTTGCTTGGTTATTATGGTAAGTTATGGCTGCTTGTTCTTGCCTTTTTTTTTTTTTTTTTTATTCTTCTCATGACATGGTTTATATAGTTATTTTAGTGATGGGTTGGTACATACAGTTGGACCTTATTCTTTGATTGGACATTTTTCCAAGTTTGTCTGGAAATAATTGTCTTGACTTGGACAACTGAATTTAATTGTTGGATATGTATTCAATCTAACAAATCATTCTTTTTCCTCAAATTGTTACCTTGTAAATAATATATACTCATGAACAAGTTTTATTGTTAAAGACAAGATTTAATTAAATAAACGTGTCTTATTTCTTACAGCTTAAACTTTAGATGGCCATTACTATAATTTTAAAGAACATGCAAAGAACTCATTTTTTAATTTTGTTACCACTCATTTATGAAAATTACATGTATGTGACCAAGAACTGAGCCCAATGCATGCTACAATGATCTCTTATTGAAATCTTCAGAACTCTCATATTTAAATTCACACAGTTGTTTTTATTAAACAAGTGGGATAATAACAGATATAATTCAGCCGTTCAACATAACCCTTTGACAGATGTAAAATTCAACTAGTTATGTTTACTTGAAAACAATACTAAGTTTTAGAAAAAGGTCGAGCTCTAGCTCAAATGGTAAAAGCGAAACTTTTCCTTGTCAGTGGATTGAGTTTGAGCTCTCTTTGGAGAAGGGATGGAATCCGAAGAATCTAATGTTATAATCAACGTCATTGACATTAAGTTGATTGTCTTTTTTCATAAAAATAGCCCAAACAGCATGTTATGGCAGTGTCATTGTGAAGTTAGGTGCATAAGGTCTTTTAATTATCTTATCTAAACTTGCATCACCATTTAACGGAATTTGGGTCCCCATTCACCAATTTCTTGCTTGTACGCAGCGATATCATGTGAAGCCCATGTTTAATGTCCAAGAAGTGTGCTTTCAAGGAGAAGGCATACATTTTCATACCTGAGCTTTAGTGTGCCAATAAATTTTGTTCGTTCTAATGCACTAAACATGTCCTTATTACTTTAAATTCATACGCTCCAATACAAGTGGCCTCGAACTTGGTTTACAGTTATGGAATCAAGTAGTTAAAATACACTTACATAACATTTTTAATGCTATTACTTTGGGTGGTACATTTGACACGGCTTTTAAAAAGTTCAGAAGTACGTTTGAGTCTAAAAAAATGATTTTGAATATATTTGAACAATTTTTAAAAGTGTTTAGCCTGATAAGCAAAAATTGACCTAAAATAACTTTTGAGGAAGCCATTCTACAAAAAGTAAAAGCAAAAATAGAAGTGAAAATTGTACATAGGACTCTTTTTCAAGTTTGCATTTCATAAATAAGATTTTGAGTTTTATCTTTCATAATTCAGGTTATAATTAATTATTTAATATTTATTAAATAAATATATTATTTGTAATCAATCAAAAATTAATTATACATACACTTTCTCTCTTTACTCTCCCTCTTATCTCCTGTACCCTAATTAAAAGGTAACACCACAGTCATTGGCGATGGCGATAATTGCGTCCTAATTCTCTACGCGATGAAGCGCCCTAATTTCAGCAATGAGTCGTGCGGCGACGCACACTCATAGCTGCACGTGGCATTGATGACATGGAAGAGACAGAACATATACACTATTATATATACATAGATGTACATAATTACACCATCTCTTTTAACTTGCTGACCTAAAATTTTTTTACGGTTCAATAGTGTAGAAGATTGGAGTTAAACTACTTTGACATCCATGTTTGACAACTTGGTTGACATTTTATGATGTGACAAACAATTTAGCCATTGACACTTCATGGTCAAATTGTTTGTCACACAAAATGTAAACAAAATTGTGAACCAAGATGTTAGTGTAGCAAAACTCAGAAAATTGAGGTTGTCTAGTTCACCTCAATTACTTGTCCAAGCTGATTGTTTGTACTCTCCTTGAAGTTGACAGCAAAGCTCATCTTACAATTTCCTTTTATCAATCAAATCCCTCTTTCACCTCCATTGCTATCTCCAAGCATTGCAGCCATTTTCATGCCTAGTTTTGTAGCGATTTCTGACGCAGGACCAATGCAATTCAAGCCAATAAACAAAAAAGAACAAAAGGAGCAAGAAGAAGAAGCCAGAAGAAGGGAGAAGAAGAAGAAAATCGAGAAGAAGAGAAGACGGGGAGGGAGAAGGGAGAAAACGGGCCGCAAGCCACTATTCAATTCAACATATTCGTCAACTGTCTAAATTACAACGAAAAATTTAATAAATAGTAAAAACTTAACAGGTCTGGGCTAACTCACTATTACAAGCCCAATAACAGAAATGTAAATGATAAGACCCAATAACAATAAAATTAAGTCTCGACTGACAAAGCCCAATAACAATAATAATAATGAAAATAAATTCCAATGTCTCGATGATGTCCTCATCTATTTTATTGTTTTTAAAGAAATGCTCCTTATAACGTGGAAGAGAATGAATATTGTGACGGTCATAACCTCGTTCTTGCTTACGAACACAATCCCATCCCTATCATGTCGAAATACTTTTGATTACCTTGTCGACAAAGATGTTGTCTATTACATGACAGTTTAGAATTATCAACATTAGTTGAATGATTGATTTACTTAAGAGTGGACAACCTAGCAACTAAATCTCTCATTTCTTCATGCGTAGCAGCCATCTCAATTTAGAAAGTTGCTAATTGAGTTTAGAGCTGTTGTTGGTTAGTAGCAAGTTATGCTAAATGACTGGTGAGGGCATCAAATTGGGATGAGTCCATGGTCAAGTTATTGGAAATGACAAGACGACCACGACGCCACTCTATGCACTGTATTAGCAACTAAATGACATGTAATGAAGAGATCAATGAACAATAAATGCAAACAACAACAAATAATAACTTTAGCATTTTTTTTTTAAAAAAAATTAAATTTTGGGGTTAAATAAATCCAAATATGGCAAGCTAATATTGTTGATACATTTAAAATTGCAAAGCAGATGTCAAATACTAGTCAAAATCCGATCACGTAAAACAAGTGGGTAAAATTGGAATTGAACAAGTCAATGAATTCAATTACGTGAAATTTAGTGGAATTATGGGAATTTGACAAATCAATGGATTTATGAATGTGAATTGTAGGTAAAATTAGAATAACAGCAGCACAAAAAATTAATCGATGCAATTTTAAAATAGACAGAAATATAAACCAATGATAAAGAAAATAGAAACTCCCCTATTTTCCGTCGAAGTAATTGAGCACCAAGGACAAATGACGCAAACTTCCGATTTTAGTCGCCGAAATAATTGAATTAAGTCAGAGAGGTATCTGCAAAAATGTTAGAAAATAAGTTTTTTTTTCCCCTTTTTTTCACTCTTTTTTTTCTTCTCTTTTTTTTTTCACACTTTTTTTTTTCAACTAAAACAAATTACACGGGACCCAAATCGAGGCCCAAAGTACAAAAAATAAGATAAACTAAATAGATACTTTAACGGAGGCCCAAAAGACTATTGACCATATATATATATTTTTTGTCGTTTTTTTTTCAACTAAAAATAACTAGACCACCAAAACGGAGACCAAAACTAAGTAAATTACAAGACCCAAAACTAAGCCCAATACTATAGACTTGGCTCAAACTGATATAAATACGAATCGACCCCAGTCAAGACTCACTGGAGATGAACTGCGGCGGCTTCTGAGTGGTCGGGGGTTGTGGAGATTTCTGGGTGTATCATCGTATGGCGGCGGCGGGTGGTGGTTTGGTTGGTGGCGGCTTATTTCCTCTTCTTCTTCCTTTTTCTTGGCTGCGCGACTGCTCTTCTGTGATATTTTTTTTGGTTGGCTGGACATTGGTGTGGCAGCGGTGGCTTAGGCGAAGGTGGAGTATGGCTGAGTGGCTGGGTTCGTGTGGTGAGTGACGAGTTCAAATGATTAGATGCAGCCGATAAGACTTAGGTCTCCGTCGACGGTGGGCTTAGTTTGGTGTTGCGAATTGTGACTGGTGGTGGGGGTATAAGATGAAGCTGTAGCTTGGATTCAATAGAGGTTTGTGATGGATGTAGTGGGGTGTTGCAGTTTGGGTTCGGGTTCGGGTGGCGTGATGGCTGTGTTGGTTCCGGTAAAGGTTGATGCTTTACTGATTTATTGGGATCCTAAGAATGATAATGGTATTGAAAATGGATGCTTATTGGTTTCAGCAGTTGAGGACGGTTGATATGTAGTGGTTACCGTCTTCTTGATTTGGAGGAGAAAACCAGTCTGCACAAGTTAGCTACAAAGAAGCCCGTATGTAAATTGAAGCTAAGAAATCAGGTTTTGGCTCTGATACCACATTTGATGCAGGTTCAATGCAATTCAAGCCAATAAACAGAAAAGAACAAAGAAGCCAGAAGAAGGGGGAATGAGAAGAAGAAAGCCGAGAAGACGAGAGGGAAAAGGGAGAAAAGGGGCCCCAAGCCACTATTCAATTCAACATATTCATCAACGATCTAAATTATAACGAAAAATTCAATAAATAGTAAAAACCTAACGGGTTTGGGTTAACCCACTACTACAAACCCAATAATAGAAATGTAAATGATAAAGTCCAATAACAATAAAATTAAGTCATGACTGACAAAGTCCAATAACAATAATAATAATGAAAATAAATTCCAATGTCTCGATGATGTCCACATCAATTTCCCTCCTTTGGAAATCGGGCATTAACCTCAAACTGCTGCACATGTTCCCAATCTCAGACATCAACATTTCCAGATCCTCAAAATCATGAGTCTTACCCTCATCAGGCTCTGAAATTCTATCAGGTTCACGTGCCTCAGGGTGTTTCATTCCTGTCAAGCTCTTCCTGTAGCTGAAATGCCGATGTTGAAGGTTTGTGCTCTTTTCCGACAGATCTGACTCCATTCTTGCAATCAAAGTTCTTTGAGTCATGATAGCTTGCAGATGGTTCCCCAGTCCGTGGTTGAAACATGACCATCTGCAGACATCCATCCATCTGTATCGTCCCATGGTTCTGCGGATAAGACATCATATTCAAGTTCAAGTTTGATGATACATCTCTTGGTACCCGACCTCGACCTTGGGCTACCACAACTGGCCCATAAATTTGGCCCAGCGAGGTCGGTCTCGAGGACCTCGAAGAGGGCTGCTAAGGCATGGAACCCGATCTCGACCTCAACAACATGCTTTATTGGGCTCTTATCCATATACGAGGTCGGGGCGGATCTGGTCCAGGTAAGTCCCTACGTCACGTGCTCCCCTCCAAGCACACGTGACCATAGAGCAGTAGTTCGACTAAACTATTAGACCCCTCAGCTTACCATAAATCTCGGCATGCCTAAAGGTAATACAATCCTAACACAACGCAAACATCCCCCAAAAAGGGAATATTAGTCCATCTAGGACTCAGTCACCATCCTATATAAATATGTGTCCCATCCTCATGATTCAGGTACGTTTTTCCAATAAGAATTCAGCATAGATATTCTCTTGGCCACTGAGCTAACTTAAGCATCGGAGGGGCTACGAGGACACACCTCGACGCCTTTGTTTCAGGTATTGAAGGCAGATTAGGTGGAGTTATTCCATTTGGTTCGGGTCGACCCAGGTACGATTGCTTGCATCATCATTGGCGCCGTCTGTGGGAAACGCTGTGACAAGAAGCCATGGTTAACATACGTTCAGGACAGCTTCCAGCAAGCTCATCCGCTCCTAACCAGCCCCCTGCTACGGACGTTCTACCCCCACAGGAGGTAACGTCAGGAGAACCACCGCATCTGCTTACAACAATCACACCAGCCGCATTTGAGGAACTTCGCCAGCAAGTGGCCACACTAACTTAGTTGCTGCAAGAGAGAAGCGCACCCCCGGTACCGTCCCGTAAAGTGGCAATATGGCCCATGCTAGGGCTCTGGGTCCCAGCAACTACGAGGTCGGAGCATCGGGTATACCCCAAGAACCTATCGAGCCAAGATCGGTCGCAATGGATCTAACCGACTTGGCAAAGATTATTTAATAAGGAATCACAGCTGGGATGATGCAGAAGTCAAGGGCAGTGGTAGGATTCGCCCCTAACACACCATTCACCCCGGAAGTCTTGTCCTATCCCCTGCCGGATCGTTTCAAATACCCTAGAGTGAAGGAATATGATGGGACGACGGACCCTATTAACCACCTAAATATATACACCGACGTTATGAACTTACAGGTTGAACCCGATGCTGTAATGTGTAAAGCTTTTCCTCAGACACTCACTAACGCCACGAGGGATTGGTTTTCCACGCTAGAGCCCAACTCCGTAGCCTCATTCTCGGACTTGGCTGACAAGTTCTCCACTTTCTTTGCCAATAGCAAACGCATCAGGAAGACAGCCGCATCACTCATGCAGATGCGTTAAGGACCCAATGAAACTCTTCACAACTTCATGACAAGGTTCAACAAGGAAAGGCTTTTGATCCCAGACCTACACATCACAGCCGCGGTCTCTGCTCTTACATATGCAGTTAGGTGCGAAGTGTTCAAAATGTCCCTATCAAAAACTCCCCCGAAGTCAATAACCGACCTGCTCACCAGGGCGGAAAAGTACATTAACATGGAGGAAACTATGTTTCCAAGGAGAGACGCCCAGCCAGTAAAGAAGCCCGACATGAAGAGGCCCCACGAGTCCACCCAACGTGCGGATCTCCCCCTAGGCCTACCAAGACAAGAAGCCCCCTGACATCCTTCACCCGATTGAACAACACGAGATCGAACATTTTGATGGAGATCAAGGACCTCAGAGAGCTGAAGTGGCCCCCCAAGTTATAGTCTCATCCCGGAGCCTATGATAAGAGTAAATATTGTGATTTCCACAGAGATCATGGCCACACGACGGAGGGGTGCTTCGCCTTGAAAAGGGAAATTGAGTCTCTCATCAAGAGGGGCCTCCTGGGCACGTATGTAGGTAGAGACAAGCGCCCCAAGAATAGTCAGAACAAGGGGAGGCCACCGAGCGACAAAAGGGATTAGCAACCGACCGCGGGAACCATCAACGTCATCATCAGAGGTTTAGCCTCGGGGGAGACTCCAACAGCGGACGTAAGAAGTACGCAAGGTTGTACCCCCTCGTATCGAGTCTAGACATGAGCACTATGGATGATATAACTTTCAGAGCGAAGGATTTGGAAAGCGTGTCTTTTTCACATGACGATGTGTTGGTTATATCGGCAATCATCGCTAACTTTGAGGTAAAGAGGATCTTAGTAGACAATGGTAGTGCAGCGAACGTGTTGTCGCATGAAGCTTTCGAAAAAATGGGCATCTCGACGGAACAGTTCAGACCGGTCAAGACACCCCTTCAGGGGTTTGGGAGAGGTATTGTTGTTCCAGAAGGTGTTGTTAACTTACCCCTCACCTTGGGGTCAGAAGGAAAGTAGGTAACACAGATAGCAGCGTTTCAGGTGGTTCGAACACCTATGGCCTATAACGCCATACTTGGCAAACCACTGTTGAATGGCATCAGAGCAATTGTGTCAACATTCTACCTTGCAGTAAAATTCCCTACAAGCATAGGGGCCGGGGTGGTCCGCGGAAGCCAGGCAGTGGCTAGACAATGTTATGTCACCAGCGTTAAAGAAATCAGGTCGGACGTCATGCAGTTATCAGAGGTAGAACTCGATCTCGATCATGGGGGGAGACTAGCTCCGGTTGAAAGAATGGATGAGGTCGAGCTCGAGCCTGGAAAAAAGATTACAATTGGTCGAGGTCTTGACGCCACAACAAAAGATGAACTCGTTAATTGCTTGGCCCGCCATATCGACGTGTTCGCTTGGAGCGTGGAGGACATGCCGGGAATAGACCCCACGATCACCGTACACAAACTCAATATTAATCCGGGTGCAAGACCAGTAAAGCAGAGAAGGAGACAATTTGCCCCGGAACGAAGGGAGGTCATTCAAGAAGAAATCGCAAAACTCATGAATGTCAACTTCATACGAGAGGTACACTCCCTGAATGGCTTGCCAATGTGGTCCTGGTCACGAAAGCCAACGGGAAGTGGTGAGTCTGCATTGACTTCACTGACCTAAACAAAGCATGCCCTAAGGACAACTACCCCATGCCCCGAATTGACAACCTTGTGGACAGTACCTCGGGGCACAAGCTATACAGCTTCCTGGATGCTTTCTCTGGATACCATCAAATTCCAATGTCAGAGGAAGATCAGGAGAAGACCTCATTTATGGTGGACTTAGCCATCTACTGCTACAGAGTCATGCCATTCGGGCTAAAAAACGCAGGAGCTACCTGTCAAAGACTCGTCAATAAAGTCTTTGCTAACATGATTGGGAAGAACGTGGAAGCATACGTTGATAACATGGTTGTCAAGAGTAAGCGGGTGGACGGCCATGTTGCTGACCTTGAGGAGGTGTTTGCAACATTATGACGGTACAAGATGAAGCTAAATCCTGCTAAGTGTGCGTTTGGGGTGGCGTCCGGTAAGTTCTTGGGATTCATGATCACCCACAGGGGGATAGAAGCTAACCCTGACAAGATAGAAGCATTGGTTTCAATGGAACCACCAAGGTGTAAGAAGGATATTCAGAAATTAACAGGTCGGGTGGCAACGCTGAACAGGTTTGTGTCTCATGCAGCAGAAAAATGTCTCCCATTCTTCAAGATCCTAAGAGGTAACCAAAACTTTGAATGGAACGAAGAATGCAAGACAGCTTTTCATGAGCTGAAGAAAGCTCTAGCAACCCCACCGGTCCTCGTTAAACCAGAGCCTAGCGATACTTTGCTAGTATAACTAGCAGTCTCGGAAAGTGCAGTGAGTGCGGTTCTAGTAAAAGAAGTCGGTAAGGTCCAACGACCCATATACTACATAAGCAAAGCGCTCCTAGATACAGAAACTCGGTGCACATTGGCCGAGCAACTTGTTCTTGCCTTGGTTGTAGCGGCCCGAAAACTCCGACAGTACTTTCAGTCCCATCCAATTATTGTCCTCACTAACCAACCACTTAGGCACATACTTCAGAAGCCGGATGTGTCGGGGAGATTACTCCGATGGGCGATCGAACTAGGAGAGTTCGACATAGAGTTTAAGCCACGACCAGCGATCAAGGCGCAAGCATTGGCCAACTTCATCGCAGAGCTTACCCCTAGATCTCGGTGGCCATATGTTGGAGACCCGAGCATGAACTCGGAGGTTTGGAAAATATACGTTGATGGAGCATCGAACAGTTCAGGGTCGGGCGTCGGAGTCATCATCATCGACCCTACAGGAATAACCAAAATTCAATGTGCATTCAGGTTCGAATTCGAAGCCACCAACAACGAAGCGGAATATGAGGCTATCATCCTAGCACTAGAGTTGGCACACAACCTCGGAATAGAGAACGTTACCGTATTCAATGACTCTCAACTGGTGGTCGGCCAAACCAAGGGCACCTTCGAGAGAAAAGATGAAAAGATGAGCCTATACTGCCTAAAGGCGCATGACCTCCAAAGGAAGTTCAAGAGCTACGAGATCACAAAGATTGCAAGAGGTGACAACTCGAAAGCTGACATCCTGTCTAGACTCATGTTTATGGGAGCGGATAGACTCGATAGAATGGTGCACTTGAAGATAGTAACAGAGCCCAGTATTAACCCGAGACCCGGCATCATGGACATTGATGATGGCCCCTCTTGGATGGACCCAATAATGGGGTATTTGAGCAACAGAAGCTTGCCGCTCGACCCCCGGGAGGCAAGGAGCATAAAGGCCAAAGCCGCGAGGTATTGTATTATCGGAGGTGTTCTGTTCGGACGAAGTCTTACTTTACCCTACTTAAGGTGCCTGAAGCCCTCCGAATCTCTTCAAGCCTTAGCAGAGGTCCACGAAGGCGTATGTGGCAATCATCAAGGGGCTCGAGCACTGGCGTAAAACTAATAAGGTATGGTTACTACTGGCCTAATATGAAGCGAGACGCCTCAGACTACGTCAAAAGGTAAATTCACAATTGAAATAACATTTCGATCACTTACCGATGTCCTTGACAGAGGCCAAAGTTCACACAATGTGCATACATACCCCCGTGAGGACTAACGCCCATTCCCTGCGCTACGCCATTTGATCAATGGGGAGTGGACATCCTCGGGCCTTTTCCGTTGGCCAAAGGTCTGCTGAAGTTCGTTATTGTAGCGGTTGAATACTTTACAAAATGGGCCGAAACAGAGCCCCTGGGTACAATCTTGGAGCCCAAGCTTAGATCATTCGTGTGGAAAAACCTTATTTGCAGGTTCGAAATACCTAAGGTACTGATAACAGACAACAGAAGACAATTTGATAACGCACAGTTTAGAGGTTTCTGTAACAACCTCAGGATCGAGCACCGACTGACATCAGTCTCGCACCCCCAGAGCAATGGCCTTACTGAAGTAACCAACACCGGATCATACTGCAAGACCTTAAGACCAGGATTGGGGACGCTAATGGAAGCTGGCCAGAAGAGCTCCCCGCCATTTTATGGACATATAGGACTTCTCACAAGACAGCAATCGGTGAAACCCCATTCATGTTAGCTTTTAGTGTAGAAGGTACGGTGCCAATCGAAGTTGGCCTCCCGACACAAAGGATGATTGAGCCATATATCGAAGGGCAAACGACCGAACATCTTGACCTACTTGAGGAAGTACGGGAACAAGCATCTATAAGGACCGCAAGCTATAAGAGCAGAACAACCAAGCATTTTCACGGTAGGGTGAAGTCAAGGAGATTTAGAGTTGGAGATCTAGTGCTTCGGAAAGCCGCAGCCGCTGGTCACCCACCGGGCAAGTTAGGGGCCGCATGGGAAGGGCCTTACGAAGTCATACAAAAAGTACGAGATGGAGCATACAGTTTGATAGACACCTTTGGGAAGCCATTCCCTAGGCCATAGAACGCGGACAACTTAAAGATTTACTATAAGTAGTCAGCAAAGGTGAGCGTCAGTTACTCTGAGTTTTGATAGTCAGTTTTTCTTTTTATGGCCTGTGTGCCCAAGTACTTTTAATTTCTCGATATGGCCTATATGCCATGTAACATCCATTATTTTAGAACACTCAAGTCCATTACGGCAGTAAGCTGTCCCCAACAATACTAAACTATAGACATCGACCTCGATCTGAATCGGTTCAAAGCTCACCCCTGTTAACGACATAAAAAGGTCGAGGTCGATGTCGAGCTCGTTACAATTCACGAACCGAGCTACTTGGCCCAGAAATCAGCCAAGTAACACGCTCGAGCTCGTTACAATTCACGAACCGAGCTATTTGGCCCAGAAATCAGCCAAGTAACACGCTCGAGCTCGTTTACAGTACACAAACTGAGCTCTTGTGGCCCGAAATCAGCCAAGTATCACGTCTCGAATGCGAACGTTTATAATTCACGAACCGAGCTACTTGGGCCCAAAATCAGCCAATAACACCTCGAGCTCGTTTTACAATACACCGAATCAGAGCTAATAAATTAAAATAATCAAAACTAACAAATAATAAATCAAAAAATAAACCTAATAAATTACAAAAATATTATTATTATTTAATATTTTAATAATTTATTTGGATTGATTTGCACTTTTAAAAATGTTTTGGACTATATTGCAATTTATTCTTTATTTTTCTTTTCTTTTCTTTTTTTTTGTTTAATTTATATAAGAGGGTATAATGGTCATTTTATGTTAAAAATTGGTCAAAAGGACGTTTTGCGCAAGAAAATGCAAAGGTAGGGACGTTCTGCACCAAAAAATCGAACGTAGGGACGTTTTCCACAACAACCGTCATAGGTAAGGATGTTTTGCGCCAATTACCCAAAAAAAAAGTTTTACAACTACTTCGCTCGTGCGAGAACGCCATACCTTCAGCGTCGCGATCTCCAAAGCCCGAACACCTTGGCCCATATCAACCTCATCCTTGTACTTCGCGACCATCGTCGGGATGAGGGGGCATCGGGCATGATCTTCGAGCATGCCTGGAGGCAGGGGCTCGTCCTCCTCCAAATCCACGACCTCAGGAGTACCCCTGAGGGAAGAAGGTCGGGTGGATGGTCTCGGGAGAGGTCCGGGGCTTCTCGAGGATTGCCCAGGTCCACTGGGAACTCGGGTTGGCATGGCATCGCGAGGCCTCTTCTTGCCCTTAGACAGGGCTGGTGGTTTCAGGGTCGGGCCCTTGGATTTCTTGGTGACATTGCCAAGAAGTGCAGCATGGTTAAACACCATCTCCAAGTCTGAAAGATAACACAAAAAAAACAAGACATTAGCTCGATCTGTGTTCGGGGTAGTTAGGGCAAACACAACAAAGGAAATAGCTCATACCCTCGAGTCCCCTTACGTTTGCGAGGTCGAGGGTGTCGTCTTCAAGCAGATAATCGACCTTAGCCGCTAAGGGTTCGTGATTAACTAACCTGAGCCTATCCCTCTCCAAGACCTCAAAATAAGCCTGACCTTCAGTAAAACTATCCTTATCGGGGACCGACCACATCGGTCTAAAAGGATGATCGGGGTTCAAAGGCCTTACAAAAAAGTACCTCTCCTTCCAATCTCGAAGGTAGCTCGGGGTACTGGGTGTCCTAAACCCCCCTTTCGCTGACAAATAAACAAAGAAATTATACCCCGGCGAATACTTAAGGTCATAGACCATTTTTAAGAGGTCAATCCTAGGCTCGACCCTGAGACATCTACATAAAATAAAGAAATATACAAGCAACCTCCACCCGTTAGGGGTTAGTTGACCGAGGCAAATGAAGTACGAGGTTAGGAAGCTAATAAAAAAAGGGTGAAGGGGCCACCTGAGCCTGGCCTTAAGGGCATCTCTAAAAAACGGCATCTCCCCTTCTCGAGCATCCAACACTGTCTCGTTGGGCTCAGGGGTCCTGATGTCACACTGTGGCATGACCCCAAACTCTCTCGCTATCTTAATAATCACGTGTTCCTTATACATGCTCGCTATCCTAGGGTAAGTCAACATAGACTCGAGCCCGGGTTAAGAGGTTATAGGTACTGCCACATGGACGAGGGATGAATCATCAGGGTCAGGTCTACTATGGTTCGAGCTCCTAGATGATTGGTTGCTGCCACTATCACTCGACTCCTCACTACTACTACTTGACATTATAAATAAAAAACTTAAGAGCTCGAACACTTACCTCTCAAGGTCGACGCTAACAACACCCTATATGCCCTCGAACTCGATCTTCAAGGCGTTGAGAGTAAAAAGTGAGAAAAATGAATGGTAATAAGTGGGGTATTTATGGGGCCTGAGGAAGGTGAAAAGTCTTTCAATCCTAGACGTTGGTTCATACCACGTGTCGCCAATCCTGGTTTTTTACCTGTAAACCTACACGATGTTGACACGTGGCGGCCCATCAAGGCCCAATAAATCCAGCCCAGTTCCACAACATCTCTATGCACCAGATCTCATCATTCAGGGCTGTCCCATCAGCGACGGGCTCGATGCACGGGGGCCTGTGATGATACATCTCTTGGTAGCCGACCTCGACCTTGGGCTACCACGACTGGCCCATAAATTTGGCCCAATGAGGTCGGTCTCGTGGACCTCGAAGAGGGCTGCTAAGGCATGGAACCCGATCTCGACCTCAACAACATGCCTTATTGGGCTCTTATCCATATATGAGGTCAGGGCGGATCTGGTCCAGGTAAGTCCCTACGTCACATGCTCTCTTTCAAGCACACGTGATCATAGAGTAGTAGTTCGACTAAACTATTAGACCCCTCAGCTTACCATAAATCTCGGCATGCCTAAAGGTCATACAATCCTAGCACAACGCAAACATCCCCAAAAAGGGAAAATCAGTCCATCTAGGACTCAATCACCATCCTATATAAATATGTGTCCCATCCTCATGATTCAGGTACGTTTTTCCAATAAGAATTCAGCATAGATATTCTCTTGGCCACTGAGCTAACTTAAGCATCGGAGGGGCTACGAGGACATACCTCGACACCTTTGTTTCAGGTATTGAAGACAGATCAGGTGGAGTTCTTCCATTCGGTTCGGGTCGACTCAGGTACGATTTCTTGCATCATCAAAGTTCATACTCAGATTCCTCCTTATCAATCTGACAAAAAAACTACGTCAAAATATTCAGTTCTTGGAATACCCCTTTAATCGTTTGAATTAAATAACTATTTAATGCATGACCATGACAAGGGTAGATTGTAAAACCTTCTTGTTTAGGAAATGAAGGACAATTTATCTTATCGCCAGACTTCAAGGACATTCCAGACCACATGTGAGCAGAGAGAGCCCCATAGAGTCATTCAACACCCTGTGAATCACCATCTACAGATAGACCTGCAATGAAAAGTCAACAAAATATTAACCATCTTTAACACAAGTGCACAAGAGCATGTCCAAGAGACTCTTTAAATATAGGATACTCTCTACTTTAGAAAGTCGATGCTTAAAAATAAGCTCCAAGAAACTATCTATTTTAACCTTTGAAAATAGAGAATGTGTTTTGTTACTTTATAATGAATAAATGTAATAAGTTATAGATTTCAATACTCTACTTCTTAAATAATACAAATTATATTTGAATTGAGCCATTGATATATGAAAAAGATATGTTAAATAAAAGATGAGGAGAAATCATTAAATGTTTCTTGAAAAAAGAAAAAGAGTCAAAATAAAGAGCATTGTTCGAACCCTTTAAATTTAAAGATGCTTTCTATTATATATAAGATGCATGTAAATAGAGAGTTTCTTGAAAATGCTCTAAGATAGATAGAATGATTTCCATTTTAGCTAACATGCACTTTGAAAAAAATTCAAATTGTAAGTGTATATACAGAAACGTGTATAAATTTTAAAACTGAAAACCTGAGAATAGAATAGTTAGAGATGCTTTCCTTGCAAGCATACATAACACTGCAAAATATCAAGATGCGACCCTATCTAAAGATTACACACATAAAAAAGAAGAGGAGTTTGAAATAGGGAGGGAAAGATGAACCAAATTACTCAGGTTGCAAATAGTGTTTACAGATTTAGTGGAGATTGTGACACAGCGCCAGATTGCAGAGCAAGGATACTATGATGGTCTTACATTTGTCAAAATCTGTTGGTAATTTACTTAACATACACAACAGAAAATAAAAACAAATTTCAATTCCCATCAAGGTGTGTTTAAAAAGAAATTGTGATAGAAATTACACCTTTTGTAGATTCTGCAAACTCTGTTACTAATATTAGAACACAAACAATCACGATCTACAATTCACAGCTGTCCAATTGTCTAGCCTTAAATGGAAATTCATACGGGGAACGAGAATGATAGAATTAGAGTTTTCCTTTTCTTATGCTATCAAGAATATGTTGATTAATTAATTGGTGAATCTCATTCTTCTGGTTCTCCTTTTGTGTGTGTCTTATCAGGTTTATGATCACAATACCTATCGACGTGAATTATTATTTTGATCTAATGAAAATCAATAAATTAAAATACCCCTTTGAATTTATCATCAATTCATATTCGTCGTCCCAAATTGACGTTTAGCAATGTGTCATGACAATACATGTGATGGGAAATGTCACGTGGTATGACAAAACCAAACTGTTCGTTTACCGTGAAACTATAATCCTTTGGTCATTATGATTCGATCAATTACGGAATATGAATGTGTCAATCTCAATTATCGATCATATCTTTCATCCCATTATTAAGTCAATGTAAGTCGAAAACTCATTTTCGACTTATGAGTACACATTGGCTAAGGATTTCGTTATTAACTGAACTGAATTAAGTGTAAATTATAATCTCTTACCATTTAAGAGTGACGAATCCTCTATTGATCATTCACAACCTTCATATGATTTTTGACATACTCGAACGATACCATATAAACGACTCTTGACAGAGCAACATCCAATATCATCAAAGTGTGACTATCCTCATATAAGACACTATAATGATCTCAAGTCACATGACTAATTCCAATACTGAACGTTAGAAATTAACCACCGACGTTTATATAGTTATCCATGTGGAATCTCTCTAGCGGGTCTCCAGTGGTTTGATTAATAACAAAACATTCATGTTTCTTTTAAGTGTCACTACACTTTAACTTGTGAAGTCAGTTACTTAATTTACAAGTAAGAAATGTCATACGTGATGATCTATCTGTAATAACGATATTTGTATCTCGTTATTAGTTATGACCACGGATTATTTAAGATTCGATCACATGTAATTTGTATCTCACAATCACTACTCCTTCCTTGTGATTAACAAATCTATTATTTAATTTAATTGAATATTAATTAAATAATAGAATGGCATGAAAGATGTCACTGCACTCAATGTTATAGCAGGACATCATCTTGCGCATTAAAGAAACAGTTGCAGAAAAGAGAGAGAAGTTTCACCATTAATTTGCTCAAAATAGGAAGCAAAAGGACAAGGCTTACATCATTAACATAGAACACCATCACCAAGGCAGATAGCTAATCAGCCATTGACAGGCTCGAGCTCGAGAACTTGTCATGAAGATGAGCCATCCAAACTGAAACATCAGCTGTATAGTACTTTGCGTTGATTGTCCAACTGTTTAAGAAACCAGATTCAAAGTTATCATTAAATGGTGAAAATTTTCTTAAAGAGTGAGCTAAATATCATCCATTGGATACTTGCTGTGTACTTTGCTTGGAATGTACCCATAGGCAAGTAACTCAGATGAGTTTGCTGATGGATTGGGGACATCTTCAAAATCCACAGGGAATAGTCCTGTATTTAACATCTTTGAAATGAGTGGTCTGTGTGCTAGATCAAGAAAGAAACCTACAATTCTACAGAAACATGGCTACAAACTTATCACTGTCAAAGCACATAACCAATGCATGGAATATAAATTTTGAGTGTACCAAAATCAGGTTATGGCATTTCAAAATATCACCATGACATTATATCAAACATTTCATTTGTTTTAGTAGCTCATCACTGTGCAAGCTAGCAGGTTTCATCCTAAGCTTAAAAGACAATGAAGAGGTCATCACAAACAGGGATAGATGCAGCCAGAAAAAGACTTAAAACAAAAGAGGGACATACACATAGTAACTAATATGGAACATATCTTCATCAGACTGCAAATATTTGGTTAAACAAGGTCCCAATTGCTGAGAGAAAAAGCCATATAAAAGATCTATCTACTCTTGCTTTCTCTTCCCATTTTGTCCCCTAAGAATGTGAAACAATTCAATCAACACCATTTCCAATAGAAATCGCCATAAAGGATTCATGATATAAAAATTTTAAAAATACCACTCCAGATCCTTAATTGTTTTTTCCTTATGAACAATAATTATAAATGTACTCTGACTTGAGGGTTATCACCATCAGACCATTATTCACCTCTGGCCTGTTGTCAGGCCTTGACCCTGCAAACAATTAACACCAGAACAGCAGTCATCCAGATGTCTCACGACCAATCAACATACCCAAATCACCAGCCTGTTCATCAAGCAGCAAGGCGAATGTTACGACTACGAACTCTATAATTAAGCAATGCTCATGAGCACCCTCCGGTACCTCTTTTAACGAGCATTAAGAGTTTCCAAATTTCAGATTCAAGATTCTGACAAAGTACATAATTGGATCTTGAGGAGATGTAGAAAAGTCCTCGACACTTTCTATGTCTAGATTATATTAATAGTTTTCATTAGTTCAAATGCCTTACCAACAAAGTATATCGAATTTTCCTCAAGTTGAAACTTACCATGCACTAATCTTTAAACTTTTATCCGTTCTCCTTAACAATTTCAGTAAGAATTCATCTACGGCTATGGGCATAAAATCTCCACATTTCTTCACATGAATCACATCTGCTTCAATGCACCCTACGACATATCATCTACTTGTCCGTTCATGCACATTACCCAAAATCCCTTTTAATGATTCACCGACTTTAACTGCTGATAATTATTCATTAACTTCAAAATCCAATTACCAAAGGGTTTTATATTCTTAGAACGTGTTGTTTCTTACTTAAATCAATCGTTTAAGTACATCGGTGAGTTAAAATGATAAAATAAATCAATGAAGAAACCAACGTAGAGAGTAAGAAACTTACAGAAAAGGAGGGTCCGTTTACCAACGCTCTGGGATAAATCCAGGTCTCTTCTCTAGGGTCTCCATATGCATTTTCACCTCCTCCTGATCTTGGGTTTCGCCTTTGGGTCAATGAAAAAAAAGGACGCCTGTGAAATATTTTAAGAAATCACTTCAGGACTACTGCAAGTGGTCATGCAATTAGGCATAATCCATTGTAATTATATACGAAGTAAAAAAAAGATATGTGATATTCCATTGACGCACTGAAGTACATAGTGTCACTATGAGATATATAAACAAAAATTGTAAGAACCTAGAATGTTACGATTCCAGTTAAAATTTCTCCTATTTGTCTCTTTACCTGACCTCGCAAGTTGGTAGTCTGAGCAAAGGGGCTTGTAAGCAAGCTTGCCTTTGTCGCAACGTTGTACGGCATCTTAAGCTTTTCAATAGCACACATCGTAGATCACATACTCAATTGCAATCGAAAATTGTAGGTATAGCCTACAGGCAGGGACGTAGCCAGGATTTTTAGTTGGGGTTCAGGGGGGCGGGCCCCCTTACCTGGGGTTCAGGGGTGGAGCTCCTGAGTTTTTTTTTAACTAAGAGAATTGAAACGACAATTTTGAGTACCAAAATAGTACTGAAATTCAATGTTCAATTCAATCACTACTGACTATTCTACTACTTCATTCTTAAATTCAAATATTCAATAACTAACACAATTACACAAACTAAAAGCAACTGCTCTACTTAATTCTTAAATTCAAATATTCAAGAATAAGACT
This sequence comes from Fraxinus excelsior, assembly GCA_019097785.1. Lineage (NCBI taxonomy): Eukaryota > Viridiplantae > Streptophyta > Magnoliopsida > Lamiales > Oleaceae > Fraxinus > Fraxinus excelsior. Next base: position 7,159,357 of record CM032639.1, on the reverse strand, counting down.
TATTAGGATTGAACACACAAAATGACGAAATCAACTTCTGGTCTTCTCACTTCTGTCATTTACAATGCACCAGTCACAAATCAAAATTCAAACATCTACCTTTCAATGAGAAATCAAAATTATATACTAGACAAAACAAGTAAACAAGCATTATGCATAAACCAGCTTGAGAATTGAGTTTAAATTAGTTGGGCTTGAGAATTGGGAACTTAGGTTTTGGATTTGATTTAGGCTATTTATTTATTTAAGTAACTATTGGATCTTTTGTTTAGATCTAAGATTTTTGTATGGTTGAATTTAAAGTGTAAGTTATTTGCTCAATATTTATTAATAAAAAAAAAATCAAAATTTTGGGGCGAGTCAAAATCTTTGGGTACATCACAAATTAACTAGGAATAGTGTACCGTGGACAACATTGAGGGGGCGGACGCCCCCCTAGCTTCATCTATGCCTACGGGCAGGGGCGGAACCAGAAAATGATGTTAGGATGGGCTGAAATTTAAAAAAAAAATCGAATAAACTCACGCCATAAGAAATCGAGTTTCAGAGGCTATTCTTGTGACATTCAAGATAAAAAAAATATACGGAACTCAATGAAATAAAAAAAAAAGTTTAGGTGTTTCACATTAAGATATTCCATTAAATCTTTGTATTTTTTTTACCAAATAGAAAATCGATGATTGCCTTAAAAAATATAAATTAACCTAATCATGATAGAAATAAGCAAAAATACATATTCACCAATGAAAATTTTAAAAATTACTTAGTGAATACGCTTCAAATAACTTTGACAACCAACCTTCCAAACAATTGAAAGTTTGATCAAAACATGCGGTCGATAATATATCACTATAATCCATATGTTATTGTCTCCAAATATTATTTGGTGTATTTATCAATTTTTTATATTACCACATTTCAAAGTAAGTCAAGAATCTCAATCAAATTGAGAAAAATCAACTAAGAATCTTGAGGGTCAAAGAAATTAAATTAAATTTACATCCGTTTTTTGCTCGATTTCAAGAATATACTTATATGTAGATTAAATAAATAATTTTAACAAATATTATTTTTATCGTCAATCGAATCTAGAGTAAATTATTTATTTTGATTATAATATCTTTTTTATGGTCAAAACAAGTAAATTTTTTTTTTTGTTTTTTATAAATATGAATAAGTAATATATGAAAACATACGTAGAAATAAAAAAAAAATTAATTACTTTTAAATTTAGCAAAATATGTAGTGTCTCTAAGTACTAAAATGAGTAATTTACTTCTATCTAATCAATACAAATTATGTATAATAAAATGTAATTAATAATTAAAAGTAAATTTAGTCAAAACGTGCATTAAATAGAATATTTAATTTGACAATAAAAAACATGCATTAAATAGAATATCTAATTTGACAATAAAATATTCATGTTTCATGAATGTCATGAAAATAGTAATTAATAATCGTAGCATCTTTAATACAATTTGAATAATTGAGCATTCTTTAATACAATTTGAATAATTGAACATTGGACTTGGGTTGAGATTCAAACTAGAATATTTGGGTCAAAATTTACAATTTCTTCTTAAGGATTTTGTATGGGCTGAGGTAATGCTAGGACTAATGCTAATATTTAGATAAAAATTACAATTTCTTCTTAAAAAATTTAAGGAAAAATTCATAAATCCTACTTTAAGTTTACCTTATTTCAAAAATAACAAAACATCTTTCACATTTCAAAAATCAGATTTTTGACATATAAATACACATATATTTATATATTTTATATTTATATACATAATTATATAAAAGATATATACATATATAAAATTAACCCACCCACCTCCATCATCCCCTCCGTTTCGACGACCGTCTAGCAACTACTCTGATTTCGGCAACCATTCCGGGGACTATTCCGGCGATCGCTCCGATTCTGGCGACTGCTCCGATTCTAGTGAATATTCCGATGATCGTTCCGCTGTCAATTTATTCCAGCGACTGCTCCGATTCCGGCAATTATTCCAACACCGGCGAATATTCTGGCAATAACTCAGGTCACAAGTCATAAGTCATAAGTCACAAATCATAACACAAGTCACAAGTCACAACGCATGATTTTTTGTTTATATGAGTGATAACATGATAAGGCTCATGTCTTACTTTTTGTTAATTAATTATTTTCTTAATTAAATATAATGAGATCACGATTATACAATTAATGATTAATGGTCACAGATACATAATTAATTTGGTCACATATTATTTTTGAAGTCACAAATCAAAAAAATTATAGGTCACGATTTTTTATCGATCACTGTTCAAAAATTTTGTAGGCCATGAATTATTTCGAGGTCACAAATCAATAGTTTTATAGATCACATATTATTTTATTGGTCACAGATCCAAAAATTACAGGTCACAGTTATCTATCAGTCATATATTTTCAAATTTATTGGTCACGGATTAATTTTTAGTCACATTTGGATTTTTTTTTGTGACCATCACCGTCGTTGTCGTTTAGAACCAATAGCACCACCCCGTGACCACCACAGACTTCTGTGACCACCCATGTGACCACCACCGACTTCCGTGACCATCCCCATGACAACCACTGTCACCAACCGCATCATCGCTACTGCCAACACCACCATCGCCACCAACCACACAAATCATCCATTGCAAAACCGCCTTACCGCCGCCAATATCCACCACCAACATCACAACCACGGCCACTAGCATCACAACCACCACCACCTAAATACCACCAACAAATCAATCCCCCCACCAACACCCGTAGCACACATACACCACCACAGCCGCAACACACAATACACCACCACCATATCCGTTTACACCACCCCACCAAAGAATCCACAAAACCGCCTCTAGCCACCGCCAAACCCCCCAACAGCACACCCGCAACACGCAAAACCTGGCGACGCTCGTGATGGGTTTTTGAGACTCCACCACCGCACCCAACCGCCGTCGCACTACAAATCACCGGGGAGAGGAAAGTCGCCACCACTGCCACCACTAGATCTAATAAACCCTCTTCGTCGTCGTCGCACCCCCACAAACCATAGCAAAAGAACTGGAAACGGCAACGTCGCGAGACGTTGCTGCAAATTAGGGTAGATTTGCAGCAGCGTCTGGCAGTAGGGCAGTATTGCGCGACGCTGCTACTAATTTGCAGAGGATAGCGTCGTGCGACGTGAATTAGGGTGGAGACGGGAGGGAGGGGAGGAGAATGGAGGTCCAGCGATTGGGTTGCTGTAGTGGGCAAGTCGACGACGGTGACGGCGTCGTCGATTTCCAATCGGGGGCTTGAGAGAGACCGGGAAGAGAGAGACGGGTGAGTTAGGCTAGGTTTTGATTAGGGGTGGGGTGGAGTGGGTGTATATAGATTAATTTTTATAATATTATTATTAATATTTAATTAAATATAAAAAATCTATATCTATATCTAAAATATCTTATTTTTGAAAACTAAAATATGAAATCTGGTTTTAGAATTTGGATCTCCAAAAATAGAGAAATGAGTCATTTCCACAATTTATATCGGCTAGGGGACAATGATGAGCTACAGCTCACCAATGCCCCCCACTACCTCCGCCCATGCGGCTACAGGCATGAGATTGCTCAAATGTTTATGCAGAAGAAGTTTCATTAAGGCTCAGGGTGATTTCATTTGGTAACTCAATCTTGACAACTCAAGTAAAATTCATTTTCCCAAAACCCCTCATTCTCTGGTTTTGATAACCAGCAATATATCGTCAAAACTAGATGCCATAGCTTCAACCAAATCCAATGATATTAAGTAAACTCAGCTAATTAATAGATTAACCAGGAAAAATTACTTACAAATGGTACCAAATTGAAGCCCTTTCTGAAATTGTGATATTTTTCCGAAAAATTACAACCACCTCACTGTCAAATCTTAGAAAACGAACCCACAAACCACAAAAAATCAGCGAAAAATAAGATGACAATTCTCTCATATCCACCTAGATTTCTTCGAACTTGTGCGCCAAAGGACCAAATATTTTGAGAATATAAGAATTTCTTCAAACCCCCACCAACAAAGAATCAAGGAAATCCCAAGATTCCAACTTCTCTCAATTACCAAATAGAATTTTATAATTTTAGAAATCTAATAAATGCAACTGTATTACGTGCAATCATACATCCTACCTATTCTTAATTTCTTATACATATTAAAACCCAATCACTACTTAACGAGTATAATTCCTTTCTTACGATTACAGGCCAGTACATGATTGCGAATTATTAGCATAGTCGGATCCTGACAACCAGTCCTTTTTGGAATTTCTTTTGGGCAACTTACATAAACGACCTAAGTTTTGGGGTGATTTTAAAAAATCATTATCAATATGGGCTAAAATATACATACCAATGTTTCATCTCCAAAACCGTAAGAAATCTGTGTAAAAATCAGAAACATAAAGCTCCAAATTTAGTAGAAATTTGAATCAACCGAGCTTCAAATGAAGCAAAATCAAAATCATAACAGAAAATCTTGTACAAATCAATATCAAACAAAATTAAAAACCACTTCAATTAGGGATGACAACAAGACAGGCACGAGACAGATTGGATATTCTCACCCCTGTCCTATCTAGGGGTGGGCAAAACCCAATCCGCCTAAACCGGCCCAAATCGACCGGATTGAGTCGATTTTTTTTTTTATTATTTTATAGTTGGGTTGGGTTTTGGGCGAAGAGGTCGGGTCGGGTCGCGGGTTAATCCAAGAAAATCGATTTAACCCAACTCAACCCGACCCGACCCATTGATAAGACCTCCACTAATGCAAAGAAAAAAATAGTATTTTTCTTATCCCATTTGAAATTTGTTTGAGAGGGCCAAAAGAAATAAAGCTGATTTCTTAGCTTCCACTCTAGCTGCCCAAAGATTGTATAAATACAATCTCATATATAGTAGGTCTATCACATTGAACACTTCATTTTCAAGCTATATATTTCTACATATTTATCTAATTTCCCCCACTATTTTTCTTAAGTTACGAGGAATTTTCCTTTTCGTTTCGTTTTCTGAGAACCCCTTCATGTCCTACTAGTTTGAGTACGAGTCAATTCTCGTTGGATTGTGTAAAGTATTCGGGGTTTTTTTTTTTAATCTATGAATATTCCAAGTTTATAATTTAACTTGTGGTTATGCTATTAAAAAGTTGTTGTAGTTGATTTTTAATTAATCTTTCTCATTTCTTGTTAAGTTTTGATTTGAAAATAAATACAGATTTAATTACAAGTACAAGATGCCTCTATTTTCTTTCTTTCTCATTTTTTATTTATGCATTTCATGTGATTGATAGATTTTTATTATCGGAATATACTTTTATAATTTTTAATGTTCAAATAGACTAACTCAGCCCGACCGAAACTTGATTGGATTGGGTTGGAACACATAAATAGGTCGGGTAAAAAACTGACCCGACCCACACCCCCACCGCTAGTCCTATCAGGTATTTATGTCACCTTCCCCCGTACCCGTTTATATCAGGGCGGGACATGTTTGGAGCAGGATTAGAGAAGGCAGGTCCCATACCCATTTATTATCTCTTTTATTTTTATTTTTTGCTTTTATATATATATATATTAATTATTACTTTTTTAGTTTTTTTTTTCAATTTATTAAAAACAACTCACATTCTCTTTAAAAATGATTATTAATCTTTTATTTTTATTTGATGAAAAATTTATATTTGAAATTGGGGGGGGGTTACTGCTTCGAGGCAATGACCCCGCCCTGTCCCCATCTTGTTTACTCGGTTAGATGGGTAATCCTCGCCCATCGCTGGTATCGGGCTGAACGAGATTTTTTGTAATCCCTAGTTTCAACTACCTTTTATTTAAAGTTTTTTTTTTCTTCCAAATCTGTAAATAATTAATCCAAATCTGAAGATTTTTACTATTTCTGATTTTTTATTCAATTAGTTCATATTTTGTTTTATTTTGATGTTGTTGAGGCTTTTTTGTTCTAATACGAATGAAATTTCGTCTTCAAATTAATACTTTTGAGTTAGTATATAAATTCATATTTTTATGAATTAGATTGAGTCACTTTTTTTTTTTTTGGTGAAAAAAGTCGCAATCTGCCTCATTTGAATTCTTGTGTATCAATTTAATATATGTACACGTGTGTTTGTGAAAATTAAAAATGAATATGAATTGAAATTTTATTTACAGTAAAAAGTGATATAATTTCACACTTTATTTGTATTTTTGCATATTAGTTAAGACCCTATTTGGGATCCATTATAATTAAGGCTGGACAAAAGTTCCGAACCAAATCGAATTGAGCGGTTCTTCATAAGTTAAATAATCGAACAGGTACCCGAATTGAGAACCAATGGATTTGGGTCGGTTCTCGATTCTAGACTAAGAACCGAAGAACCGAATAAGACCCGAATCTAAATTATTAATATTTTATTTTTTATATTGAATTAATTAAATTATTTAAATTTTTTAAACAAATTAACAATTAATCCAGTCAAATTAATTTTTTGTAACTTTGTTAGCCCAATATTTATGCATCATTATTAAATCTTTTTAGTTGAACAATTTTTAATTTATTTGTGTTTGTTAATTGTGTTTTTTTCAATTATGTTTGTAGAGTTTCTTACTATGACAAGTCAATCAATTGATGATTAAATCAAATAGTTGATAAGTATTACCAATACTTAAAAAATATTTTATTTTGATAACTTTTAATTTATATTTCGTTCAGGCTGTTTGAAGCAAAAAAATTATTGATATGAATTATCGATATTTTAATATTAGTATCTACTTTTTGGTATTTGTGTTAATTGAATTAATCTTATTGGTCGGCTTATTATTTATGTGTTTTTAAACTAAACTGCGTTAATTTGTAAAAGTTACGAATGAAAATGTCATTAGTTGTATTTATGTAGTGTTATTGTAAATGTTAAAAAAAACAATTATAGTACAGAATCGAACCGAACCCGAACGGTTCCATTTATTAAATACCCGAAAATTTTGAGTTGGTTCGTTTCTGAAGAGAACTTCAAAATCGAACTGAACCGACCCATGTCCAACCCAAATTATAATAAGTTTTTTTGGATAATGTATTTTGGAATAATGATTTTTTTTTTTTTTTTTAAGAATGTATGGTTAGAAAAGAAAGAAATTTTTTAGATTTATGTATAATATTATTTTATTAGAGAGTGTGAATAAAAGAGAAGAGGGAAAAATGTATTAAATTATAATGGAGATCAAACAAGGCTAAGATATTTTGCATTTTTGCATATCAATTAAGATGTTAAAACTTGAAAGTGAAATTCTTTGTCACCTTTTTCCAAAAATATTGGAATTTATCCCATTTGAATTATGTATGATCAATTAAATAGGAGCATACGTTCGTGTTTGTGAAATTTTAAAATATGAACCGAAACTTCGTTTTATATTAAAACTGTGTTTGATGCACATTATTGACTGGAGAATACATTTTAAATAGTGATTTGATGGAAAAATATATGGTTAAAAAATAAGGAAAATTTTTAAATTTGCGTGTAATATTATTTTTTTGAAAAAAGTATGGTTGAAAATGAATTTCGAAAATAATTTCTTTGTAAGAATGTGGATCAAATCGGGTTTAAAAATTACAGTACGTAATGCTTTAGTTATATTTTACATATAAATTAAAATGTTAAAATTCAAAAGTGGTATTCTTTGTCACTTTTTCCTAAAAATATCGAATTCTATCTCATTTGAATTTTTTAGGATCAATTAAAGAGATGCATACATTTGTATTTATGAAATTTAAATTTAAATATGAATATGAATTCAAACATTGCTTTACATTAAAAGTGATATGATAAAACACTTTATTTGTATTTTTTGCATTTTAATTAATTTGTTGAAAGTTAAAAGTAACACACCCTGTTATTATTATTATTATTTTTAAAATCTCATTTAATTTAATTTGTATTCTTTTTGTAGATATGGTTAAAGTTAACGTCTTAATTTATTATGGAGGTAGATGGAAACAAGATAACGAATATAAAAAGTGATAAAATGAATGAGATTGTTATCCCAATATATTGCACAAATAACAACCGTTGTGAAAATGTGCCGTATTACTTTTTTAAGAATCTATGTTTTAACCCTATTAAAAAGAGATGAAGTTGTCTTTATTATCATTGATATACAATTCCATGAATAAAACAACTAACATATCCTTATATTTATATATATGCTAAATTTGAAAATAATTTTATAAAGTTCAAAGTTTTAAAAAGAGACCTACCATGTTACTTTTTTGAAAGAGCCAAAGTATATCAATGTTAAAAAGTATCAAGTCACATAGAAAAGTCACATATCATATCCATTTAAATCAATACTCTTTTGTATGATTAACTCTTAAATCATATTAAGATTTAAATTAAAAAGAAAAAAAGAAAGACTATTAAACAAAAGGGGACAAGAAATTTAAAAAGTGACAAAATCCCAAAAAGTGACAAAAAAAAATGACAACAAGAAATTAAAAAAGTGACGAAATCTCAAAAAGTGACGGAAAAAAAAAATGACAACAAGAATTTTAAAAAGTGACGAAATCTCAAAAAGTGACGAAAAATAAAATAAAAATGACAACTATTGTAGGCGTAATTAATGCGGGAATTTCTAATTATAATAAATTTTTATATTAATTTAATATATATTTTTAAGGGTAGCGGGCCTAATTCTCCCAATTTAATTAGTTATAAATTATAATTAGTTAGAAAGTTATTGTGTTTCTTTTATCCTCTTGATAATTTTTTGGAATGAATTTCAGAAATATCTCTCGAGGTTTATTACAATTTTAGAAACCTATTATGATTTTTAAAATTACAGAAACCTCCTCAAAGATTTGTTTTCAATAATGGATTCTCCCATTGTGAGCCAATAGTGTATCTTTATTTCCTACTGTACCTTTAGGTAATTATAATACAATTTAAATTATCCTACTATATTAAAAAATGCACTTTGTAGTTACCGTAGATACAATAGTAACCAATGAGATGTTGCTGTTCATTTTCCCAGTTTCCACTCCTCCACTCCTCTAATTTTATATGTTCTCACATCATTTTCCCCCCAATCTGCTATAAAACAACGTCGTATCAAACTTTGAATTGCATTGTTCTTTCTTATCGTTTATAAACCCAGAATTTTCAAAGAACCATAAAATTGCAAGAGGAATATCAAGGAGGTTTGTTTTTATTATGAATAATTTGATTTTATCTTCTCTACAATGGAAGACAAATTGAAAATTGGTGAGTTTCTCTGTGCAATAATATTAGCTTTTGAAATAATCACCTTGTTAAATGGAACATAATAAGTACAAAATTCGTACAACGCACGTGTCAACAACTAGTTATTGAATAAAATTTTACTAGTTTTTTTATCCTTTCGGTTTTTCTCATTTCTTAAGATTTTATTCAAATGCTAACATTTTTTTTTACCTAAAATAAGCATTACTAAATTTATGTAATAATGTTTGGATAAAATCATATTTTTTTAATTTTTATTTTTTAAAATTGTAACATTTATAGGGATGACAAGGCGAGCAGATCGAGTCGGGGCGTGATCACCTACCTTTCCATGTCGATCTCCATTGGGAATGTTTGTGCAATAGTCAAGAATCAACGAGGAGGCAGGCTAGGATTAAAATATCCTTGTCCGTTGTTCCTTAATTTTCAAAATATGATTTAATTTTAAAAAAGAGAAATAATAATAATAATCAGGCTGAGGCTGAGGCTGAGGCTTAGGCTGAGGCTGAGGCTGTGTGAGGTGTGATATTTTTCCAACCCTAAACAATTGTACTGCTTTAAGTTTAATAGAAAAGGGCAAAATGGAGAATTTATGTTAATAAGGGACGTTAAAAAAAAAAAAAAAAGGAATTTTCTGAAATTGTGATAAATCTCAAGGAGGTGTATGAAATTTATCCCTTTTTTTTTGGAAAGATATGGTACAAGGTTATAGGATTGAAAAATGAAAATCAGGTTTGAAAGATTTTAATGAAAAATAAATTAGAATAATTAATTAGCTAATTTAACGGATCGTGACTGTAATTATTGCACGTTTGATAAGAATTAAAATTCAAATTTTAATATAAGTTAAAGTCAACAATTAATTTTAACCACTTTTTTATTGAACACACAATTTTCGATCACATATTTTATCAAAATCTAAATAAAAATTAATTTTAATTTCCATCAAACATGACATAATTTCTCTTTCCAATTCAAATCCCTATGATTTTTTTAATTTTTTATTTTTGATAATGGGCAACACCAAAGGCAACAGATTATGAATTCACGTCCCTAACATTCAAAAATAAAAATTTACAATAATCATCAAGGATTGATTACTTTGACGTGCTGTCATTTAAGAAAGACTCTGTGACCTATCATTAAACCGGTTAAAAATCACAACAAATGTCACAAACTATTTCTCTTAAGAGTCATATTTATATTAATGTGAACATATGAGCGATTATGAAGTCATTACTGAAAATTCACAACATTATCATAATTTTTTTTTCGCCCACAAACTCACAAGTATTTTATCAAAGAATAATGCTATTTAGCATCAGTTACGCTAAAACACTGTCCATGTGACGTGTAAATGGCATTAAATGATAAATCTAATTAAATAGATTGTTATAAAATTTATTTAATTGGATATATAATGTGTTGTCACCTAATTTGATGTTTAGCACCAATAGTGATGAATAACGCTATTTTTTATAAAAAATAACAAAACATGGAGGTCATAATAGTACTCACAATTACAAAATATTTTTTCTTCAATTATCACGACCTCTTTTGCTTCTTGTTCTTCAATTATCAATTTTTCAAAATATGGGAGTTGACGATATGATAGTCTAGCGTGATGTTAGGGATTTAGGAAAGATAAATTAAGTTTAAATTGTTTATTGTATTATATTATATTATCAAATATATTCATATTAGAAAAATCGAAAAATCGAAAAAAAGAAAAAAGAAAAAGAGTGAGCATATTTTTCTTTTTTACAACAGAGTGTATTAAGAGCATCTTCAAAAGAGACTTTAAATACATGATATTCTCTATTTTAAAGAGTCAAAAAATAACTAAATAAGTTTCAAGAAACTCCATATTCTAACTTTTAAGAGCATTCTTAAAAAAACTCTTCATTTTTAAAAATCATTTTCCGTATAATGAAGAGTATCTTTAAATTTAGAATTAATTTTTTATACACTCAAACTATGCTCTCTATCTTATCTATTCCTTTTGATTTTCTCAAGAAATGGTAATTGATTCCTCCTCATGTTTTTAATACGTCAATAGGCAAGCATAAATCAAGTTGGAATCTGCTGTTTAAAATTTGTTGTCCACCAATGAATAAATGACACATCATTTTAAATTAATATATTCGGATTTTCTTTCACTGCCATATATGTTTAAAATTATGCGATATTTTAATGTAAAATGATATGCCAATTATTCATTGGGTAGACAACAGATCTCGACTCAAATCGAGTTGAGTTGTAATTGGCTATTTCCGTGTCCACAAGTTATTGAATTTTAATTATAAAGCCAAAAGAATAGAAAAGAATAGAGGTTGGTAATATAAGTCTTAAAGAAGTCAAAGATGGACCAAGGGAAAAAAAAAAGAATAATTCTATTAGTACATAATCATTTATCGAATTTTTTACCGAAGTGACAAGTGGCGACCCCCTATTGGGGGGGCATCCGTGGGCCCGGCCGCCCCTCCAATAGGGGGCCGCCACTTGTCAATTCGGTAAAAAATTCGGTAAAGAATTATATACACGTAGCGCGATCGAAAAAAAAAAAAAAAAGGCACAAAATTGCTCACTGACCGATAGCTAACTGCAAGCTTGGCACTCGAGCGTGATTTTCTGCAACATGGCTCGAGCAGCGTATTTATCTGGGAAACCTTAGGTTTGCGATTTCAGCTGTTTTACAACCCCCATTCAACATCAAACATTTGATATTATATATATCCAAGCCCTATTTCGTTTCTTCGTTTGGTTGAACAATTATTCATTGAAGAGAATACACTGTTGAAGATCAAATATATCTTGATTCAACCACAAGACCAAAGCTTTTGAATTCCCAAATATCTGTTGGAATTGGTTGAGCCTTTTATTTCATACAAGAGAACATTATATATTCTATAATTCTCTTGATATAATTCAAAGATCAAAATACAAAAGATCTAATTATCAAACACAAAAAACTTTTACCTTCACTAATAAGTCTTCAGAGTTTTGAAGTTGGAAAGAGATGGTTGGAGTTCCCATTGTTCCGGAACATGGTTCGTTCTTGGTGATCCACGCAAAGGAGTAAGAAATCCGGAGTTTTGGAAAGTGCAGGTTGCACAATCGAAGAGGTTTTTTTTATTGATTTAAAGGTTGGGTGGTTAGAGTCTAATAAGGTTTAGTTGTGTCCGGACCAACTGAAAGTTATATTTTTCTAGTGGATCATTTTGACAAGGTTTGCCTCGAGGTTTTTGATCCCCGTGATGAGTTCTTTAATAGATTTTCCTTTGATATCAAATTTAGTGTTATTTACTTTTAAGCATTTGATCTATATTGCAAGATTGACTCTTAGGGTTTAATTGCATTAAACTTAATCATCTAGAAATAATAAATAAGTAACTTGTTTCTTTTTATCGATTCTGCAGTATACACCTCTAGGTGTGATTGGGTTTAAACATCGTCCGATTACTATTTTCACCTACAAAGATGCACGTGACTTTCAAATTCGGCCAGATTTAGGGATGGCAACCCCCACCCTGCTCTCGACCCGCTAAGAAATTCCCCGCCCCGTTACCTGTTTAAGGCAAGGTGGGGTGGGGCCCTTACCCCGTTTACGGCCCTGTTAAAATTTATTTTTCAAGTCTTTGATAATTTATATTATTTCCACCATTTATTAGATTGAGACAAATAATTTTAGTTTCCAATTTCTATTAAAACTAATAAAAATTTCCATTTAAAGTATTGAATTCTTAAAAAAATATATTAAACGGGGTAGGGTGCCCATTACCCGTCCCGTCCCCGAACCCGCCCCCCGAATACTCGATTAAGCGGGTAATCCCCACCCCGTTCGGGGCAGGGCCCTGTAGGTATCGGGTTTGTCAAGTATTTTTGCCATCCCTAGCCAGATTTACGCGAGCAAGCACAATCTAGAAGCACTTTTCAGTTCTCTACAGTTTTCTAGTCAAATTACATTGTTTAGGGGGCGGTTTTAGCATATTTTAGTTTGTAATTAGTTTGAGCGAATTTTCATTATTTTTGTAGTTTCCTTTTGATATACGAATTTGTCTACTGAATTAAGGCTTCACTTTGACTCTTTAAACATGTATTAAGGGTTTGAAAAACCTCCAAACATTTTTTTGAATAATAATATTTCAATTTTCTGTCATCTAGTAGATTCCACTGTTTCTCACATCCATTCAAGTAAAGTTCGAGCAACACCCGTATGTGTGTTATGAATAAGATTCTTTTATTGTTATTCATGTTTTTGTCCCGCGTCGCGAAATAATTTAAATGTGATTTGAGCAATTTAAGAAATAGAGCATTGAAATCTATAGCTCATATGAAATAATTATAAATTAAAAATAGCGAGTGCGTTTGGCTCTCTAACTAATTTACATTTTATTTTATAGAGTTTAAGATAACAAGCTTTTTGGAGCTTATTTTAAGCATCGACTCTTTAAAGTAGAGAATCTTGTGTGTAGAGAGTCTCTAAAATAGAAAATGAGTTTGACTCTGCAAATTGTATTCAATAATTATTGTATTTAGAGAATCAAACTCACTATCTATTCTTACTTTATAAGTATTGCATTTAATAATTTATAGATTTCAATACCGTTGTTCTTAAATTATTCAAATTACGTTTGAATTGATTAGTCATTAGCATATAAAAAATATGTTAAAAGATGAAGAGAAATTAATAAATATTTCTTGAAAAAATACAATGAAGAGCTAAAATAGAAAGCATTGCTAGAGTGTACAAAAAAATTTACTCCCTAAATCTAAATATACTCTCTATTATACATAAGACGATTATTTATAAATATAGAGCCTCTTGGAGGTCTTCTACCTTGTTATTTTTCTTTTCGGTTACAATTTTAATTTTATTTTCACATTTTGAATTTAATGTAACTTATTTATATAACAACATTGTCGGAAATGATGGCGAAGGTTGTGTCGTGGAATTGATCTTCAATTTGTAGAACTCGAGCTCAGTTAAACTTACCAATCGATATCAAACAATCAATCAAAACTTCGACCAACAACTTGTATTCACTTATGGTTGCTTTCTTCCTTTCTCACCCACAAAGGGACAATACTATGATGATGATTTGCAAACCATAAAGGCAAAGAGAAAAAAATATAGACAAGGCACGAAGAAGAGAAAATGAGGCGGCCATCGTTTGTTATTCTTCAAAAAAAAAAAGGCAAAGCACACACGTTCCAAATGATATGGAGGCCATATATAGTGTAGGTCATATAAGAAATTGGGCCAAAACACAAGATAATGGGCAAAGACTAAAAGAAAGTCATTCTATAAGTGAATTTAGGTCAAGAAAATATTAACAAATTAAGTTGTTACTAGTAGTCCACATAGCTTTCGGGTCGAACCTATAAATTGATGTATTGATAATAATTTCACTCATTGGTTCAGACCCGTGAAATATATTCTAACTTGTTTAACATCATTGCCCGTGATTTATTGGGTGTCAAAATCCAACGAGTTGCATTGTTGATATCTAGGTTATATTGAATCATCAAAATCATACTCAAAAGTATTTGGAAATCAGTAAAATGTATTCATGTTTATCCTTCATACTAAAAATTAACTCGTGTTTATTTTTCTATTACCAGAAGGGATTATTATTTGTACAAATAGTACTTTGAATTTCCAAAAGCTATCAATTGTCGGTAAAATAGACAAGGATGAAGTGGTTTGAATGGAGTCTACAAGGAGGCGATGTGGCGCCCCCTATTTGAATTTGTCCTATATGGTCCTGTTCATGTAGTGCGATTTGACAAATAAAATTATAAAGAGAGACATGTCTTGGAAGAACAGTTATCTCCCAAGATTTATCCAACTAAGCAACTCCTAGTCCACACTTTCGGTAGATATTACAATTCAATTAAAATTAAAAATATGGCTGCTATTGGGTCTCACTCGTCTAATAAAAATCAACAATAACAGCTACTTTTTCAATTTTAATCCATACCGAACGGACCCCATATCAGCCTATAAGAAAAGAAACCACACTAGTTACAAATAAATTAGTCTTTCGATCTTTTATTTTTTTTCATTGAAAAATTAATGGAAAGAAAAAAAGGACTTACCAAATCTTGATGTCAAATTACTTTTTGCATGATTTCATTATTCAATAATATCTCGATAAACTCCGTACTAAACTCGTGCGAATATTTAAATATAGAGGTGGGACTAACGTTTTTTTTTCTTGGTTAGCTAATTTCAATCTCACAAATAAAGAAACCCTATCTATCTTTTTGGTGGCCTCACTCAACTTGCCACAAAAGTTTGGTGGGCGAATTTCCGTTTAATTTTGGGTGCATATTACGGACTCCTTTTGCGCACAGTTCTGAAAGATGCGTGTAGAGCAAGGAATATCCCATAAAAACATTATGAAAAAGCTCTTGGTTTTATTTTGCTGGATAAAACTATATATTCTAGGCATCTTTCCTCACAAAATAAAACAAGAAATTGATTTTAAGTTTAGTACAAGAGAATGATGATATGTTGTTTAGGGCGTGTTTGAGCTACGTTATTTTGAAAGAATGTATTCTGAAATAGTAGATTGATGGAGAATTTGTGGTTGAAAAAGAAGGAAAGTTATTAATGTGGTGAAAAATATTATTTTATTGAAGAATATGGTTGAAAATGAGTAAAAGAATGAAAATAAATTTTTTAATATGAATAAAAACAGTGGCTTAATATATTGACCTGGTTTTTGAAAAATAATTAGTTGCAGTAATTTTCAAAACAATAAAAGTGCATAAAGGAAAACTTATCGAGCGATCGAGTCTTGTGACAACACAATATCCTAAAGTAAAATTGCTCTTCGTTAACTGGTGTGAACTCTTTGGATAATCACTTACAAGATACAATGATCAAATCAAACCACTTATACGGTAATCACAAACACGGGAACTCGATGACTATTTTAAAAGTCTGCGTGTGTTCTATTGTCTCAACTTGTAACTAGAATTGTAGAGTTTAAGATATAGTTCACTCCACATTTAACAAACTCGATAGAATATACAAAATCAAGGTTCAAGTCGATAAACGCTTAAGCCCGCATGATTTTTACTGTATTCCAGAATAATATTTATATTTATCTTATTTCAAGTAGATAACAATTTACTAACCAATTTATTGTCTAATCGTCATCTTTATGATTCAATTGTGTGTCTTTTGAGTAACAATAAAAAAATAATAAAAATTGATTCAGGGTCTTCTTATATTATTACATGCTCGAACTTTAACGAATTTGGGAAAAAAAAAATTAAACATGAGTTATTGATCTCAATTGATGCTTGAATTTGAATTGTACTTGGAAATTAAAACGAGCACAAATAATTAAATAAATTGAGTGACAGAAATAAAGAAATCCCACTCATCCTTGTGGTTACCTCGTTCAACAAGTCACAAAAGTTTGGTCATTCAACATGTCACAAAAGTTTGGTAGGCGAATTTCCCTTTAATGTTGGTTGCATATAAGAATCCCTTTTGCTCACAATTTGTAGAGAAATAGATGCGTGTAGAGTAAGTAATATCCTCCTATGGATGACAAAAAAGATAAAACTGAAAAAGCTCTTGCTTTATTTTGTTGGATCAACTATTTTTGTCTCTTTCCTCGCAAAATAAAACAGGACATCAGTTTTACTGTATAATTTATCTCTTTAAATTAAAGTACATTAAGAAACTAAGCACTAATTAGATAATAAAATTATTATTTTCAATCTTTTGTACCTCTACCCCTATTCAATATAGAAAAATAGTATTCATATGTAGATGACCTAAAAATTGAATTGGGAATTATATTAATGTGATGTATATGCATAAGCTGGTAGGGTAGATTAATAATCTCATTTTTCCATTTGTCTGGGGCTAGAGGTGGCAATCGAGTCGAGAGGCTCGTAAAAAAGCGGCTCGTGAGCGGGCTCGTCCAAAATCAATGATTATCTTTTCTTCTCTTTTTTAAAAAAGGCCTTTCTTAAAAAAAAAAAAAAAAAAGGCACCACCACTATTGATTGGTCCCCATTATTTTTAAAATACAATTTTCTCTCTTTTATTCTTAACCATACATTTTTCAATAAATAATATTACTCGCAAACTTAAAAGTTTTTGAAGATCATCCATCGTGGAGATAGAACGTATTATAGTAAGAGTAATCATATTGGAATGATCCCAATTTGAAGTGACGTTAAATGATATTGTTAATAAAGTGTGGTTCATATTCACATATTTAGGTAGTCCTATAATTTCGCTTGCACCACCTTTTATATTACTTGCAAATGATCCACAATTTGTAAATATAGCATTTTTCATTATACTAATAAACACAAGGAAGTGCTCATCTAACAACAAACAATGTTAAGGCGTAGCTAGAGATGGCAACGGGGTGGGGCACCCCCTCCCCGCACCGCCCAGCCCCGTGACTCGAGGCGGGGCGACGATCCCTGCCAACCCGTCAGGGTGGGGCGGATTTTTTTGCCATCACTAAACGTAACAAGATATGTAGGTCAAGTTGGGTTGTATTTTGGCTATGATGGATATTTTGTTGGACGTATTTTCCTTGTTTTCGTGGTTTATCATTTTATTCTTGAATTTCAAAACATGAAAAGATGTGCGCCTAGTTAAGGATGACTTGGCTCAAACCTAAAGCGTGTGGGCTTAAGGGCCAAGTCGAGCTCGCCCACGAGCTCCCCTTTTTTTAATTTCAAAACCCTTCTCATTTTTTCAGCTTAGGGATTGATTAATTAATTTTCAAGTATGTGAAGTTAAAATAATATACAAATAACTTGTTATATGTACAATTTTAAAAAAAACCGAGAACCTATTTGAGCCTCATTTTTTATATAGAATGTGTTTTGGAATAGTAGATTAATGGATAATGTGTGACTAAAAATGAAGGAAAAGTTTTTGGGTTGTGTGTAATATTATTTTATTGAAGAATGTATAGTTGAAAATGAGAGAAAGAAAATTGTATTTTGAAAAAAAATATGAGGATCAAACAAGCCCTAAATATTATTAAATATCATTTACTTGATCACGCTATTTGTGCATATTGATTTGGAACTCAGTATTCAATGTCTAACCAATTTTTTATACACATTAGACTTCTAATATGTCTTCTTTGAGTCGTGATATAAAGTCGGAGAAAACTCGACCACCGCACTAAACGTAGATTTTGATGCTACAATATTAACTGAAGGTATTAATTGGCCTGTGTGGCTCGAGTCACATTGGCTAGCTCGTGTCATGGGCTATTTTTGGCTCGTGACTAGCCTGACCTAAAAAAAGATTGAGAAAAAAGGCAACAGTTGTTGCCCGCTTTTAATTTTTTTTTTTTTTTTTTTTTTAAAAAAAGGCAGGTAGAGGCAGCAAGCTGCTACCAATGTTAAAAAAAAAAAAACCAGACAACTACACGCTGCCTTTCTAGTTGCTGCCTTCTTAAAAAAAAATTGCGAGCAGGCTCGATTGGATAAGGCCCGAGCCGAAAGTTCGGGTAGAGCCTAATTTCTTTTGCCGAGCGAAAGCTCGACTTAACTCGGGCAAAGAAAACTCGAATTATTTTTACTCGAGTCGAGCCCGAGTCTCATGTTTCAGCTCGTGGCTCGACTTGTTGACGCCCCTAATTATAACATAAATAACTAGATATTGACATTCATGACATCTCTAAAAATCAAGTTTAATCTCATTGCATCACTTGGGTCTCTGGTTTATACATATGATGAGTAAAATATCTAGCTAATGTTGTAACTTATAGGAAGGACTAGTGGGATAAACGTGCGTTGCGCGTTAGTTGGTTGATTTTTAAAAATAAGAATATATGAATTTTCAAGAAATTTATATGTAAACGTGAAAGATATTCAGGTGAACAAAAGAGAATGTGTTGTTTATAAAGAATAAATGATTGAAGCAAGAACTAAAAGAAATTAATGAATAAACAATTGATTACAAGGTAATAAGAAGCAATATATTAAGCTCCTGTTTGATACACATTAAAATTTTTATTTTCATTCTTCTACTCATTTTCAACCATACATTTTTCAATAAAATAATATTTTTCATCACATCAATAACTTTTCCTTCTTTTTCAACCACAGATTCTCCATTAATCTACTATTTCAAAATACATTCTTTCAAAATAATGTGACTCAAATACACCCTAAATTTACAATATGAGCTCTTTGTTAAAAAAGTGGTGAAAATATTGAATTCTTTTGTTTTAAATCAAATATTATATAATTTGTTTCTAATAGTCAATAGCTAAAAAGGAAGGAAGAAGAAAAAAAAAATCTTCGTGTGCGCATGGAGATATCGCGTGTCTCCATTATGGATGGAGACACGGGCGGTGTCTCCATGCATTCGTGCTGACGGAGAATTTTTTTTTTTAAAAAAAAAACAGGTTAAAGATTTCCACATGTAACACAAGATTTTTAACTCGGTCAACCTTTAGGTCTAATTATACACTAATTTTACATTTGATCATTTTATCAAACACCTTAAAGGCAACCTATATTTTTAAGAGATTAAGTTTTAAATCAAGCTACAATTTTTGCACTTGACAAACACAATCAATTACTCCACAATCTAACTAAGCCATACTCCTCAATCATTCAAAATTTCACCTCAAAACAACAAAATATCAATATCAGGTCTGCTGCAATATTTGGAAATCATGAACTCCATTCACTGAGAGATGTCAATAACGATGACTCCTCTAACTTATTGACATCCATATTTAACTCGGATAATCAGGGTATAATTTATACATTGAATCCTGCAGTTGTGAGAGCTACGATCCTAAGTATTTCCTCGACTCCCCATCAGAAGAACTTGTACACACATTTGATTCCGATGTCCTGAGAAATGCATTTCATCTGTCACATTCCTCATCTTTCGTGGCTTCGAGATGTGATGAATATAATTTCAATTACGAATCAAAATACTTAAGTGGTCTAAGTTCAGATGCTATAGACTATGATGAAGATAAGATGAGGTTAAAGCTTCAAGAACTTGCGAGGGCAATTATTGACGACAATGCTGTCAATGGTGATGATGATGATGCTTTTGCTGCTGATCATAGTATGGAAATAGATGGTGAATGGTCGGGCCAGACCCTTAATAGCATGCTTCATGAATTGCCCAAGGAATCCTCATCATCAGATTCTATTCTTAGTAGCATAAGCAGCAGTAAGGAAATATCAATTACTACTTCGCTAACTACAAAGTGTTTACTTTTTGAATGTGCTGCTACTATCCGAGGTGGGAACTTTGAGGAAGCATCATCGATGATCAAAGGTAGAAGGTCTCAATCCAAGGAGATACGACCTCTGTCTCCGTTCTTAACGGAGACACGGCTTGTCTCCGTGTGGCACGGAGACATGGCATGTGCCTCCATACTTAACGGAGCCACGGACCAATTTTTACAATTTTTTTTATATCATACACATCGGATGCATTGTAAATTGTCTCATTCCATCTACTTGCTATAATCATCCAAATATGCCGGCAAAATTCAATTTTAACAATCACCAATTAAACGAACTAAAAATCCAAAAATACGTAGTTAAATAAATTGAGTTTAAGAATGACAATAGATTGATGGTAATAGAAAATACCTTCACTGCAAACAATTGAAAACTACTGAAACAAACTTGGCATTAGCTACGAAAATACATTATTTCAATTTGAGCAATCTTTTTCTCAATCTCAGATGTCAGACAATGAAAAATTCCTACAAGATCTCCCCATCAGAGAAAGTGAAAAAGTTTTCAAATTTAGTAGAAAACAAAACCCAGAAGAAGAAACTAGTAAGGAATGTGACAAACAAAAACTATTGGAACGAAAATGGACGACGAAAATGCGAAGAAGACGAAGAGGCTGAGCCAAGTTAAAACTCCAGAGGATTCGAAGAAGAATTAATATAAATGAATGGCTATATAATGACACAAAGAAAGGGGGAAAATATAATCTAAACTTGAGGTATATTCCAGCTGCACGAGTTTGCCAAATTCTTCTACGAGCAAAAAATCTATTTTTGACAGCATTAGTCTTGTAAATGGAAAGGAGGGAGAAGTTTGCAATGGGAGGTTGCGTGGGAAAATGGAGGAGTGGGTGGTAGCGTGAGAGAATGGAGAAGCGGGAATGGTGAATTTCAGAGAATTTAAAAAAAAAAAAAATTTATACGACGATTGGAAATAGCGACATGTGTCCGCCTATACTTTGACTCTTTTAATATGTAGTGATTATATATATATATATATATATATATATATATATATTACAACATATTTTTTTTCTTTTTTTATTAAGTATTATCCTTCAATTAAATTTTTCTTCGAGATCAAATGAATATGAAAATTTCTAAGCACATGTGAGTTGCTTTAGATATATTATTTACCTTCATGTCATCGAGAATAAGACCTGATTTTTTTTAAGACCTTGACCATTGTCACAAACAAGTTCGATAAAAATTGTGAAAAATTTAGTTGCACTTTATTACATTAAATTTAACCGTATTAGATTAAGCCATTGTTTGATCCACATTAAAATTTTCATTCTCGTTCTTCTACTCATTTTCAATCACGCATTTTTCAATAAAATAATATTTTATTCATCACATCAATAACATTTCCTTCTTTTTCAACCACACATTCTCTATAAATTTACTATTCCAAAATATATTCTTCCAAAATAATGTGGCTCAAACACACCCTAAAGAAAATAAAATAAATCAAAATTTTAGGGTAATTGACGCAAAACGTCATTACCTGTAAATGTTTTTTGTGGAAAACGTGATTACCTTTCGTTTTTTGGCACATAACGTCCTTACCTTTTACATTCTTTGCGTCGAATGTCCTTTTCACCAATTTTTAAGATAAAATGACCAATATGTTATCCTATATAAATAAAAAAAAAGGAAAAAAAAAGAAGAATAAATTGCAATCTGTTCCTAAACTTTTTTAAAAATACAAATCAATCTTTATTATGTAGTATTTAATATTTATTGTTCATGAATATGTCAAAACATTTTGTTTTTTGTCTTGTGCTAATAAAAAGTTTAAAACTTGCTCAAACCAAGTAATTAGCAAATGTATTCGCACTAATCAGTAATCTTCCACGAATACCGCTGTCTATTTACTGGAAATGAAATTGAATGATTATCATTTATCTACTAAAGTTTTCACGAGTAGCCTTTTTTCATTTTCCTTTTAGACCAAAATATCGATTTTTTTTTTTAATATACCTACTATCGAATATATACACAGTATCCCTTTATGCGGGAAAAAAAGAGAAAAAGAAAAAGAAATGAAAGGACAGGATTACGCTGCACTTTGAAATAATTTGAAAGTTAAACTCCCGAAAGCCATTGAAAGAACTCGCTGATTTCTTCGCCGATACGATTCGCTTCCAGGTCTTCGACGGTGGCGATAGAGTCGCTGCCAGAGAAAAAGCTGCCTGAATCTTGAAACGACGTCGTACGAGAAGAAATAGACATTGACGCCAGTCTATCGATGTAATCCATTATCCAGTTCCTCCCAACGGAATCCTCTCTGGCCAAAACCTCGCCGCCTGGAACTCTGACGGAGGATTGCTTGTCGAGAGGAGTGCAATCAGGCCGATGAGTGGTTGACTCCACGGAGACCTCGTAACCGTCGTCCACGATATATTCGAAAGAACCTATAGAATAAGTGTGCCGCCTTCCTTCGCCGGATTCCGTTGCGCCACGGCGGTCACTGATGCTCCCGATCTCAACCCGAAAACTCCCGCTATTTTCATTGTCATCACCGTTTCCATTTCTCAAGTTACTGTTATTATTATAATGATGATTAATGGCTGGATGTTTAACGGAGTGTATTTTATCCAATACGTCGGATTCTGAGGGTTCCACTGTGGATCGGCAGAGAGGACACGTTTGATTTGTGACGAGCCACGTGTCTATGCACACGGCATGGAAAGCGTGACAGCAAAGCGGCAGTAAACGGAGCTGATCACGCGGCTCGAACTTCGATAAACACACCGCACAATCACCGCCAACGAGGTTTCCGGTCACTGACCGGAAGTCGAAGAGTGGGAGAGGATCGAGCAAATTGTTCGATGCCACATGGTATTGGTTCGAGTTCGCATTATTTGAAGCAGCAATGGAGTTGCGTTGTAGGTGAACATCGGAGAAGGTGCGGTGTTGGAACCGCTTGGACAGGAACCGGATGAATAGGTAAATGAACGATGAGACAATAATCGCGGAGGCAATTACAACGATCACTATAGTAATTGACGTAGAATTAGAAGATTCAGACGGTGGTGATGATGATGATGAGTCGTCTATGTACGGTGGCTGTTGGGGTATAGTGATGGTATCGGTAGGCATAGCAGAGATGCTGTCGGCATTGGTGAGCGGCGGCGGCGGAGGAAGTGGTGGTGTATATAAACTAGACATTTTGTAACAGCGTTGAGGAGTGTGGGCATAGATATAGAGGGGGAAAGAGAGGGTTTGTGATATTGGTATCAAGCCATTTCTATTTACGTGTGATGGGGTTTGGTTTTGGTGCTTTTGTTGGCACAGACACGAGACTGGCACGTGTAGAAAGAAAGCGTATTGGACAATTTGTATTTATGTTTGGTAACCTGTACCTGATACAATTTGTTTAGACTCGCCGAGGACCAATGTTTTAAGGATTTTGGATTTGGTTTTGGCTTTGGGCATCAATTGGTTGTGGGTGGTTTTGGGTTTGGTTTCACCATTTTGGTTCTGTTCGAAGTATTTTAAATTTGTGACTTTTAATTTACTTTATTAATTCTTTTGTTGGTTGGTTAGATAAAGAAACGAATCTATAACATATGAAAATATTTCCCGTATAAAGCTAACTATGACAAGTGCGCCTTCTTGTGAATGAGGGACGTCCAAGTCAATAGCTTGACTTTTTTTTTTTTTTTTTCACCTTTCACCTTAAATGCCTATGATCATGAAAAAAGTTTACTATCCTCTCCGTTGGCAGTTGTAAAATATTCTCATGTAAAGCGCGACGTGTCTAAAAAACTCTATCTATTACGTGTCAAGGAAGTAACATTCTGAACGAGACACAAAACCTTGATGCTTTGTCCAAACGTTGATTTGTTCTCGTGTTGTAATAATAGGAGCAACAAAAATTCTCCACGGATTCTTTGCCATTATATATTGAAAAGCAATCATCATCTTTTGATAGATTTTAAAATTTTATTGAAAATTATTCGAGTATAAAAGTGTCGTGACCATCTATGATCTATTACATCTCCACTATATATTGTATATGTACCTTTGTGGAAATGAAGGCTAGCTGATCACCTTTTAGAATCTAGGTTCAATTTCAAAGCCAAATCATGCTCTTCATTATAAAATTACTACCTCTAAGTTTTCATCCATATAGTCAGCATCAATTCCCCCCTTTTATCAAACAGTTATTATTCGGTCATGGGATCATTTTTCAACCCAATACCTCAATTAAGATTATACAATGACATGACATGACCACAAATTTTTACGCGCACATTCTCTTACACATGAAAATATATGAACGTTTCAAGTGTCATATGTAATAATAGTTTGAAATTAAAAAATAAAACACGTTTTTCTTAATACAAAGGAAATGTCAAATTGTAGACGACAAGGTCCTTTCACGCTCAAGTTAGTCGAAAATTTGAATGTGAAAAGCTAAGGCTTTATTAAAATATAGTTGCATACCTTGTAAGAAAGGCAATTCCATCTAATTACATTTTGCTACAGCAAAAATGGATAATGTAAAGGTATGGGCCTGCTATATAACTTCTAGTAGAGTTCAAGTATTATTCTTGATGGACCCTGAATCTCTTTCCTATTTCTTCTGCATGGATCATGCTTTTTCTTTCCCAAAATCACAGATCAGGTCCCAAGGTTTAAATTTGTAAAAATCAGATTTTTCAAAAATTAATTAATTATATTTTACAATTATATTAAATTAAATATTTAACTATAATATAATATAATTAACCCACCCACCCACCCCACATCCACCACCACCACCTCCAGCCCCACCCCCACTGCTCCGGCGGCCGTGACTGTTCCGGCGACGACGACCACTCCGGTGATCGTTCCGCTGCCACTTAATTCCGGCGATTGGTTAGATTCCGACCAGTATAGGTCACAGATTTTTAAAATTTGTCGGTCACGGATTTTTAATTTAGTCACAAGTTAAAATTAGTATAGGTCACAGTTTTTTAATTTAGTCACAAGTTAAAAAAATTATAGATAACAGATGTCACATATTTCCAAATTTGTTAGTCACAGATCATATATTTGTTGGTCACAGATCATATTTATTGACTTTATTGGTCACTGAAAAACAGAACTATAGGTCACATATTATCGAATTTTAAGGTTACGGTTTAATAGTAGGTTGCAAAGAATTGCAAAGTAGGTCACGGACATCCAAACACCAGTCCCCGATCCGTATCCACCACCAATACTTGGTCACGGAACGACCAAATAGTTGATCACAGGCCCTCTACGCTGCTGCTGCAACCATCCACCAACAATAACACCAACCAACACCACAGATCAGCCGAACCACCAACACACACCCACAGATCCGCCCCACAACCACCGCCAACACACACGCACCCACTACCACCGCCAACACGCACACACAGCCAACCCTTGCCACAGATCCGCCAACACCACATCCTCCCCGCACCAGTCACCACCTCCAAAACCACCACCGCCAATACGCACGCACCCACTACCATAGGCACACACAGCAAAATCGATAATCATTCCACGCACATCACTCACTTCCAACCTACCACCGCCGCACCCCACCCCAAAAACAGATCTGCAGAACCTGGGAGAGAGAAAACAGTGTGAGAGAAAGAGAGAGAAGACGGATGGGAGAGAGAGAGAGGGAAACAGACGGAGAGGATGAACTTACTGGAGTGATCCCATCAATGAACTCGATGAAGCGGCGGCAGACGGGGGTGGTAAGAAAGAGAAGAGGGGAGAAACAGGTGTGGAGGCGGCGAACGGCAGCGTCGCGACGCCAGCAGGAGGGAGGAGGCGGCAGGCGGTGGGGTGGTTCGCGACACCGACAGTGAGGAGAAGGGAGGGAGGAGAGAGAATGGGAGGAGGGGGAGTCGGCGGACGGTGGTGGTGGAGGCGGCGGGCGGTGGTGGTGGGAGGAGGCGGGGTTGTGGAGAGAAATTGGAGGGTAGAGAGAGATGGATAGATTTAGGGTTTGGATAGATTGTATTGAAATTTAGGGGTAGGGGTGGGTATATATATTAATTGTGGAAATTAAAACCTGATTTTTGATTAAATAAAGCATAAACCTGATTTTTTAAAATACAAAACTAAACACTTGGTTAATGGTAATTTTCCCTTTCTTCTTTTCCTTTCCTATGTTTTCTGGGCTTTTCCTCATTTTAATTTTTTAATTTTTTCTTCCAACAAATTCATTTCCCATCTTAGATGGAAACATTGAATTGAACAAAAATACAAAAAAATATTGAGAAAATGGCACCCCAGATCACTTTTTAGGTTATCATTTACAAAAGGGTAATTATATTACCAAAACAAAATTTATTAATTACACCACATTATATCCACGCCACAATTAGAACAAAGTTTTAATAAATACACCACAATAAATTTACAATTATATACATAATTTTTAAAAATAATAAAAATGAAGAATTCTGAGTTTTAATAAATACATCACAATTAAACTTCATCTTTTTATTTTCTTCCAAACATTTCTTTTTACCATGTACTTTTTACGTTGCATGCATCCATGACTACATGGACTGGACAAGAAAGAAGTAGAAAACATTACCAATTTCTTCTCATCCACATTATCAAGAGATATCTGTAAGGTTTTCTTTTCATCCACACTATTTTTTCTTAATTATTTTTTTTTTCAAAAAAGAGGAAGATAAAGAGAAGAAAAAAACTTGATTTCAAATAAATGGGTCAGTAAACTTAATTTCTAATTTCAGAGGGGCCACTGAATGTTTTGAAACTTGTTAAAAGAAAATGGACTAAATTACTATACATGCGGAAAGATGTATATTTGCAGTCTTTATTTTGTAAATTTCTAGAGAGTCTAAACTTTAAATGATGAAATTTAAAGTTCTGTTTGCCTCTCTCTACGAATTATTATATATCTGATTTTATATTTGTGTATTTATTTATTTCGATGAGTGAAGATTTCAGTAACATGAAAGGGCCTTAGAGAGTGGAGGATTAGACTCTCAAAATTCAAGAATCTTGATTGAAGAAGAAAAGAATGGTCTTTTAAAGAATTGTATTTTGCAATTATAAGATCTAATGAATTGAAAAAAATAAAATAAAGAATGATTAAACAAATTGATAAATTTTTACATGTGATATCATGATTCATGACACAAGACTCTAATTATAGAAAAGGAGGAGAAACTAGGTTTATGTTTGTGGTGTGATTATAATAAGATATGATTAATTAAAAGTATATTAATTTTAATTATGTAATTTTGCTTAAGGCTATTTAAGTAAATACGAGAAAAATAAAAAATTGTGGTGTATTTAATAAATTTTATGGTGGTAATATAATTACCGTTTACAAAAATGTACCATTTTAATAATTTTGACAAAATTGTCACTTTTGGACTTCTTCGCCCCTCTTAAAAATTTAAATATCTTAGGTATCCTTAATTAGAGTTGATTTAACTAGTTGAAAAAATAGTACAAAAAAGTGAAAAAAAACATTACACCCAACCCAACCCACCCCCACCCCCACCCCCACCCCAACCCCACTCGCCACTTTCTAAACCCAAAGCGAACCCACGTTGCTACTATACTTTCACTCTCATCAAACACAATTTATCTCTCCCATTTCTTGATGCTTGAATTATTTTCTTAATTTCCATTAAAAAAAATCAAAATTTCATCTCTGAATTCCTACATTTTTTGTGGGATTTAAGAAATGGGAAAATCTGAAATTCTCTGTCATTAATGTTTTTATGATATTATTAGCAGAGCCGGACCTGAGAGGAGGCCCAAGAGGCTGCCGCCTCAGGCCCAAAAATTTTGAGGGCCCATTTTGTTGGTTTTTTTTTTTTTTTTTTATTACCTCAACACGACTTCTTTCCCCATTTTCATTCCCACCGAACCTCCGGTCCTCCACAACTCCCCACTGGCACTGCTCCGCCACGGCACCACCGCCAGACGCCAGTCTCCAGTCCGCCCTCCCTGCCGACCTGCGACTTCCCTCATCCCCGCGCTACTTTCCTCAACTCAGTCCACCGCCAATCCACCTCCCCCTTCAGGAATCAGGTACGGCTCTGCGTCGCCCTTCCCTCCTTTCATCCCGGCCGGCGTTTGCCGTGGGCTCGTGAGGCGTGAGGAAGAAATAGAAAACCTTCACTCACGCAGACTTCAATTCTTCTCCTCAAATAACGATTGAGTTATTGACGAATGGTGATTAATCATTGACTTTGATCAAATAATTTGATTTCAATCTTTGATTTATAGGTTAAGATAGAGCAGCTGGAGCCTGCTGCCTGGAGCCGTGCATTTTCAATTTTTCATTCCCAGCTTGAGTTACAGTTACAGCCTTGAGCCTCAGCCTACGCCCTACAGATTTGGGTATGTTTCTTGATTTCATATGAGATTTTTGTTTCCAGCTTGACTAGTTTACTTATTTTGTTTTGTGATTGATATTTGAGGATTTGAGAATTTGAGTATGGATATTGGATATTTGGATTGTGAATTTGAGTATGGATATTGGATAATGAATTTGAGAATTTGAGTATGGATATTGGATATTTGGATTATGAATTTGAGTATGTATATTGGATATTTGGATAATGAATTTGAGAATTTGAGTATGGATATTGGATATTTGGATTATGAATTTGAGTATGTATATTAGATATTTGGATAATGAATTTGAGAATTTGAGTATGTATATTGGATATTTGGATAATGAATTTGAGAATTTAAGTATGGATATTGAATATTTGGATGTATAAATTGAATCTATGAATGTGATAGTGTGATTGAATGGATTGGCTATATTATCCATTGAAAAAGAAATGATTGAACAACTATACAAAATTGATTGATATTTTTGCCTCGAAAACTGTAAGACGAGTTGTATTTAAGTGATTGGTTAGAACATTTTCGTATTGATACTTGATTGCAAAAAAAATATTTTGAATATTTTAGTTTTATTTGTTGTTTTATTGTTGAATTTAAGTTAACAAATTTAGTTATGTAAGACTCTTTTAAGAGAAAAAGAGGATTGTCTGCTATAACTTAGGGGCTCAAATTCCGAAGTTCGCCTCAGGCCCCGCAAAACATAGGTACGGCCCTGATTATTAGTATCAAAAAATGAGTTCTTGATAGCTGCAAATTATGTATGGGATCAAAGTATGGGTGCATGGGATCAAAGTATCAAATTGAACATACAATGTGTTCTGCCTAAGAGAATCCATGCAACTCTCCCTCACCGTCGTCCTCGGTTTGGCTGAAGAAGAAGGACCAAACACTTTTACACGCGTCGACGAATCAAACTTTTTCATTTCTTTTAGTTTTAAATCTTTTGAATAATTTGTGCTTTGTTTGTGTTATGGTTAGTTGTGATTTGAAGTTGAGAAAAAAAAAATTCATATCTAAGGTTTCGATTGCATGAGTGATCGTATTCATGTTCTTCACAAAATTGAGATTTTTAAACATTTCCCATGTAATATTGGGTAAAAAAAATTTAGTTTGTTCAATTTTTTTTTTATTTTTTGAAAATCTAGATTTCTTCCTTTATTTTTGCCCTTTTTTGTTTGGGGTTCCTATTTTTTGAACTAGATTTATAACTAAAATTACTTAATGTGTGCTTTGCTAATGAAATAGCGAAAATAGGTGAAAATTGTAGCGTGCTCTTGCTTAGTGGATTACATATAGGCTGCATTTGGAAGCAAAAATGTAAGAAAGTTTAGTGTACTCTTGTTTAGTGATGGTTGTATGGTTTTGACAATTTTGCTTGATCTTGAAGTTTTATAGAGGATTTATTTTCAAATATGTTATTATTTTGGAGGTTATCGTTAAGCTAAATTCTTGTTGTATTGTGTTGTAAATATGATTTTGAGTTTGCATCAAGCAAGTCTAATTTTTTTGATGCAATGTTGTTTAATTTAAGGTGTCAAACATTCATGTTAGCATATGAAGAGTTCACATGTAATTCTTATTGAAATTATCTGTTGAGATAAATTATCAATCTCGACAGTTATGATTTGAAATTCTCGACAATTGGTTCTTGTTTGTCGACGGTTATGATACAATACCAAACTGTTTATGTTAGGCGTGTAATTCGATTGTGTAATATTTAATCCAAGTATAGAAAGTGACTCGGGTTAAATTTTTGTAATAAAAAAATCACAGGAATCATTAAAATGAACTTAAACATTACACGATAGGCATTCAAAGCTTCTCCATTAGCCGTAGGACAAGTCCTGATAAAGTGATATTATTTGAAACTGTGATTGCAGGGGTTGAGTTCTCTCGTCACTTCCACTCATCATCTATGAATACAAACTGTCCTTCATGTGACACGATGAATCTTAAAGTATCACTCTTATTTGAAATTATACAAATGAAATGGTAAACATTCCACACAAATTTAATATATCCGACTTTACATGCATACACGAGGCACCTACAAAATAAAGTCTACCGAATGGTTGCATACTGGTTAGACGAGAAGTTATAATGTCTATCCCGACAGTTACGAAATGTCGAGATTGATATTTGAACTATTGATCTTGACAAATAGCAACTGGAGAGAACACATTTAGGGTGTGTTTGATAAGAGAGATTTTCCATGTTTTGTAGTGTTTGATGGCATAAAATTTCCCTATAAAATATTTTCCACAAAGCCTCCACACGTGCACCAATTCCATGATTTGGTTGAATTCTTTTTCCCACCTTTTTGATGGGAAACTGAATTCCAGTTTTTTTTTTTTTTTTTCAAATGGAAACAAATTTTATAACCAATTGCAAAAAAATAAATAAATAAATAAAATTCACTTAATGGATAATTTTCATGTAAAACAAAGTCAAATGAACACTAAACTTTGATGAAAAAAATGATTTTTTTTAGAAAAAAATTTCGTTTTTTTTTTTACTTTTTGGCAATGGAAACAAATTTTATAGCCAATTATGAAACAAATTATCACTTTAATGGAAAATTTTCATGTAAAACAAAGTCAAACGTACACAAAATTTTAAAATTTTCCGGGTAGAAAATTATACCAATCAAACACACTAAATTAACAATTCCCTGCAAAATAATTTCTAGGCAATTACTTTTCCTAAAATTCATTTTCTTTCCACTCATTTTCCATCATTGCAATCAAACGGACCCTTATGGTGTATGGTGGGATATAAAATAATTTTTAATTTTTTTTTTTGGATTAACAATTCTATTATCTATTCTATAATAGGTAGATTTATGGGTGTCTTCATTAAAAAGCTAAACATTAAGCAATAAATGCATGCAAAAAGGTGTCTAGAAGGGTAATTAGGATAATTTGCATCATAGCTATAAAAATCGACCTTGCCCGGCTAGTCGGGCTGGCAAACCGCGGCCCGGACTCTCAATCGGGTTGGACAAATTAAATTGATAGAAATGCACTTAACTCGGTCAAAATCGGGTTTTGATTGAGTTAACCGGTGATTTACCCTGCCCGATTGACCGATTTGATTGAGTTTTGAAATCCTTTTACAAAATTTTTGGGTCCAAGGGAATTGAAAATTGGACATCTAAGAAAAATAATGAGTTCATCACCACTTGAACAAAAAATACTTTAGTATTACTTGTATGCAATAACTTATATCTAACTAATGAATCATTTATAGTTTTTATAAAAATATTCTTTTAAAAAACTTTGGTCCAACATTTTATTTTATTTTATAGATCTAAATAATTAGTAAAAAATAAATTAAAAATTTTAGTTTTGCCCCTAAAAAAAATTTATTCTTTATATATTTTTTATAGGTTTTTATAGAGTGACCCGTCGGTTGAACCACTAACCCATTGACCCGCTGCATTGTCCAGGTTGAGTTTGACAACTATGATTTGCATCCAAAAAGAGACATTTTTTAGCACATTTTTAGAAAGTGACAAATTTTGTGTCAATTGATATTTTTTGTATATATATGCAAAATCCCCAAAAATATTCATGTAGTGAACTCTAATTTATTAGAATAAAGTATAGTTGTTCACGAAGACCCTATATAAACCTAATTAGATTGAATATTGATCTCAGAAATAAGGGCGTGTTCGATATAGATTAAAATTTAATTAAATTGAAAATATAGTCGTTATTGGGTCACACTCGTTTAATAAAAGTCAACAATAACGATTAATTTTTTAATTTTAATCCGATTTTAATATCTACCAAACACACTCTAAATATAGTCGAGTAAAATATTTGCTACCTACCATAGCATGCGAAGGATAATTTCAAAAAATAATGAAAACAAATGAACTACTATACCACTAACATGGTTAGTATTTTATGAATACAAACACCTATTTTACATGTAACATAACTACTAAACTCCGATAAATAGTTATAATTATTAGTTGGTATATATTTTATATATAGATTGATGCTTAATTTCTTCCTCGTGATTTAAACCTGCAAAATGGTTCGGTAGGATTGTCATATGGATTAGTCTCCTTGCACATGGAGATTCACAGAGAGACGGGTGACAGAGAAGGATTGGTTGGGAAAATTTTTTATTTTATAACAGATCCAATGAATTAATGTCATTTGTCTCCATGTAATGATACATGTAGCATGATTCTTGTCATATTCGTCTATGTTGTACTGTTACTCATTTAAATGATGACATGCATCACTTGTGTCCTATTTAATTATTATTCTATTTCTTTCTCTTATTTTGCTCAAAAAAATATACTCAAATGACGATATGTGTCATTTGCGTCAAATTTAATTTTTACTTTCATTTTTTTTTTTTACTTTTTTCACGATGTAGTTTTTAATCTCTCTCTCTAATGGAATGAGGGCAGTACTTTCGAAATTTTATTAATATGCTCTCACTTGTGGTGGAAGAATACATTGATTACAAATGAAATCAATAAAATCAATAAATAAGAAATTATTACTTCCCTTACATTGAAAGTAGCGAATAATAGGAAAGCAGTAAAAAAAATGAGTGCTACCTTTTTTTACCAAAAGCACAAGTGTAAGCAAAAATAAAGGTAAAAGCAAAATATACATACTTAAACTCTAGTGCTGGACAAACCATATCTGTCAATCTCAACAAGTATCCTAATATGTTGTGGTAGGTCGGTTGGTCCATATTCCTAGTATATACGATTATGTCAACCCTTGGTAAAAGTGCATCTACAACTTGGTTCCCCTCTCTGAAGATGTGAGAAATCATATCTTTGTTAAAGAAAACAATATCTGCAATTTGTCTGAATATCCCCTGGATAAGCCACGGTCCGCCACCTCTGGTGATGCAACGAATGACCACAATCGAGTCTGTCTCAACCCAAATATCTAACAAACCAAGATCTCTAGCCATAGTATCCCATTACGAATAGCCATAAGTTCCGCCTCTAATATCACACACTGTCCATATAAAGTTGAGAAAGCTCTGATACATTTTCCTACGTAATCCCTAATGATGTCTCCCCCAATCGCAAACTCATCCTTGACACAACCATCGGTGTTGATCTTGACAGATCCAAACCATGATAGGGGGAGGAGGTGGGGGGAAAGTCAAAGAAATACCAAAAAGCGTAGCAAGTTGCATGTTATTACGCCAACGTAACGGTCGGAATAATCTACAAATATGGAGGAAGGATACTATACGGTAAACTTTTCATATAATACGTCTCGAACTCACACTTATGTTCACGTGCTTTGCATTATTCCTCTTAGTTCAAAGAAATCAGAAAATGAATAGAAAAATAATGACACGAATGTGCTCGGTCCTTGCACACTGTCCAGAATACCTCCATCTCAGAAATTTAAGTCTTTTTCCTGCACTTATGGTAACCTGAAATAAAGCCCCAAAATGTCTCTCTCTCATAGGCTCTTTCTTTTGTATGAAAGTTAAACAGACCTTATTTAAATTTACTAGTTCTCCTGACGTGCGTTGTCTTATGTGTACAATAAAATAATTTATACCGTAGGCCTTCTATACGTTAGAATTAAAAAAATTAATAATGCAAGCTATAAAATTGGATTACTGTTATTATATTAATTAGAGGAATGATTGACAAATGAAGGGAAATTTTTAGGGCGAAAATGAAAATCAAACGTTTTTCACAATCCACTTTTCGTATATTGCAGATATACCGTTAAAACAAAATTTAGAAAATTAATTTCGTTGAACTAATTCATTATATATAATACAAAACCTATACATATATAATGTAATGTAAATAAAATTTTGTGCGATTTTCAAAATAGGATATGACAATGACACATCATGTTTCTAATTTAAACATTTTACTGAAATCAATTGGGAAAAATTAAATTTCGAAGCTATTACCCCCCCCCCCCCCACACCGGGGGGGGGGGGGGTTCGTACTTCAAGTTACTCGTTAACTTCAATCTTGATGAACTCAGCATGTGTATATTTAGCGGCAAGATCATTTTTTAGCGTAGATCATTTTTTATTTTTATCAAAGGACGTCAAGATTGTTCATAGATTGGCGATGTCGAAATTGAACTAAAAAATCTTTTGGTAGCATTTTAATCGAGTTAAATGCAGTGTGGATCACCTAACTTTGAGTGGAGGTGTATATAGAACACTCATTTTTAATTTAGAGCAATCGAATAAATCAACTTCGATTGGATTACAGATCTAGTCACCCGCCCTCAATTTGGCACAATAAAGTTACTTAAATTTCGTTTTGCTTGCAAATTTGGTCATTCTATGAATTGACACGTCAATTTAACTATGTTATCTGTTAACCTAGACATTAAAATTAACCTGGAACTACCATATAGTCACTGTCACATATCAATGCACATCACTCGTCTTAAAATATTTTCTTAAAAAATCTTTACTAAAAGCACGTATCTCAACTATTAGCATGTCGAGGTCAGCATATTTCTCAAATTTATAGTAGTGGACGACAAGTAAATCGAAGTTGGGTGAGTTGATTGCTCCAAATCTTTGTAACTTTTGTACTAGTATCCTCAACTTTTTTCTTAGCATTTAACTCCATCTTATACTTTACATTTCGTTAGTTGTTTGGGCTTTTTAATTTGTTTAAGAGGAAAATTTGGCCTCGAGCTTAACAAGTAAAATATATATATAGAAGGAAGTGAAAAACGGAAAAGGGAAAAATGACCCCCAACCCCAACGGCAGCCTCCCCACCCAGGCAGCTCGTCGGAAGTGAATGTCGGTGGTTGCGGCTGCCAGGTTTCGTTATTTTGTTCGCAAAGATTCTGATGATTTGCCGTGGATTTCCAGATTACAACTGTGGAGCTAGAGCACTTAGCACACTACTATGTAACATGGACACTTTAATTCCGTGTTGGACACGTGTTGAATACCGACATTCATCGACATGATCAGTTTTCTTTTCTTATTTGAAATATTATATATTTTAAACTGTAAATAACAAATATGTACTCATAGTTATAAGAAAAATTAATAACAAGTATAAAATTAAATTTATACTATATAAATGAAGAATTTAAAAAAAAAATTAATAAACGTGTTAAAGACATATCGTGTCAGTGCTTTTTTTTTGAAAAGAATCGTGTGTCGATACATCACATGCACAATATGTTAGTCGTTTTGCAAACAACCAAGAGACCTTACTATTCTATGTAAATTAAATAATCATGACAAATAGGACTAATAAAATTTGTACCTGTTTGGTACGGATTAAAATCATATTTTAATCTAAATCTAAATTAAATAATTAATATTAACCACATCTTTCATGGGTTCCATAGCTTTTCAATCACACATTTCAAAAATTTCTATCACAATTCACTAAAAATCTAATTTTAATCCGTACGAAACACCCTTTTGAAGTCACGTACGAATAACATATATAATGATATTGGGCATCCCAAGATGCTAGCTGCAAATTAAAGGTGTTTTAAGAAACATCCGCTGAGACAATATCTAATAAGTTTTAAACATGTATGTCAGTATGCAAAACATTAAAGAAACAAAACAGAAATACCTCGAAGTACATTAGGATTCAACCCGTTTGGAGCATTCTAAAAAACAGAAAAAAAAGGCGTTAAGAGACCCTCATGGCCCAACCCTAGACACTAAGATTTTTCAAACCTGCTCCCAGACAATTTGTTTCAGACGTTGTTCTTCAGGAATACAAATGTAACTCTGGCAGTGTTCTTTGATAAAATTTTGGCCAAAACAATAACAAAAAACCAAGACTAATGAAATTAATTACCCGTTGTGCCACAGAAAAGCATACAAAAGAGGGGAAAAAAAAAAGAAAAATTAGAGAGGGGGAGTCCCAATCTCGTAATATCTATATTGTCTACTACTATCCAATTTACCTTACCAAACATGTCATATTAATAGTGTTTGTACGATTGCTTTGTTTTAATACGACTCCAATTGTTTCCTTTGTGTTTCTGTCTAGGCTGTATATTCTGATGTTATGCAACTAGACCACGATGTATTGTTGAATTAATAAAAAATCAAAGGGAATCATGTCATGAGCTGGTTGGGATTTTTTTTTTAAAACGTAGGAACTCGCAGCCGCTATTCATGAGTGGGTTAGGGTAAACCTAGCTCCATGTGCAATAGCCTACAAACCATACATGAGAGATAAACCACACTAGGCATGTTCGGTGCAATGAGCTCGATCGAGGAAGGACATGTAGCTCATTCTAAGTCTTAGTTAAAACGTCCAAGAATGGGCTTGAGATATAAACTATCCGAAATCTGTTAGGCTAACTATTTGCTGGTGGAAATATAAGAAGTTGATGCATTAAGATATAAAAAATGCTATAGGGGCGTAATTAAAGATCCAGGTGAAAGGGTTGAACGGAAAAGTGGTAATGATTTTACGGCTTATTTTGGTGAAGATGAGAGACATTTTGATCTATTTTTGGAATTGAGTCTTCATTTCCAGGGATTATAAATACAGTCAGGAAAAAATAGAAGACACCAACCATCCATTGACATGTACCACAAAGTGAACACAACCTCTTATTGGATATTTGAGTCACATTGTTTTGGAAGAATGTATCTTGGAATAGTAGATTGATGGAGAATGTGTGGTTGAAAAAGAAAAAAAAATTATTGATGTGATGGAAAATATTATTTCATTCAAGAATGTGTGTGATAAGTGCATTTTTGTGCACTTATTTGGAGCCATTTTATTAACCTTTTGTGTCGTTTTATTATTGCCTTTTTACTTAACTTAAGTTATTTTTATCTTCTTTCAGTTTTGGACATGTTTTTAAGCAACTAGAAAAGGAAGAAGGATAAATTGGCTAATTGATGAAATTTTGGGAATTAACATGCATTTGGGTAAAAGTTGAATCACTACAATTGAAGTAATTTTATGAGAAGGATCAAGGTAGAAGAAAGAATGAAGAAAAAGACGGAAAAAAAAAGTGGAAAATTTAGCCTGGGCAACCTTTCAGGTCGCCCAGTTATATTTGTTGGGCGGTCATCCAACCATCAACATCATCAACAGAAGCAAATTATTTAGCCGGGTGATCGCCCCATTTTGTACTAGAAGGGCTCCTAGGCCATTTGGGAAAAAATTCTGGTTTCTTAATTTGATTACAACTCTTATGGAGACGAATCTTGTGGGGGGTTTTTTAAAACTCTAGGGCCGTCCAAAAGTGAGGGAGAGAGAGTTTATATCAAGATTTTCAGAGAGAAAAGATGCAAGAACGTGATGATCAACTCCAAGAACATGAAGATTCAATTGAAGATTAATTGGGGTGATGTCGTTCTTCAATTGTTTTTCTAATTTTCTTCTTTCCACAATACTAGGTTATATTAATTTGTGATATGGAACGATGAACTTTGTATTATGATTTTTAATTCTTAGTTTTACATTATTGACATCAAAAACACGATTTGGAATATTTGAATTATTTATATGATTTTATTTTCTCCATAATTATAGTACACGATAATTATGTGAGTTTGTTAATTTATTTCATGCATTTGAGAGAAGGGAAATAAATTCGACATATATAAATCATTATAGAGTTTGATAGATGATAAAAATATACCGCTATGCTGCATTGTGTAAATCTTTAAGTGTTCATAAAAACTCATGCATTCTCGTAGGTTTACATTCATCATAGAAATATAGTTGGGTCATATATGAGAATATGTTTAACATTGCTCGAGAGAGATTGTTGAATAATTTAGGAACATAGATTTGTCAATATTGCAATCGTGTGTCAAGTTGTAAAACTAAGGTTAAAAAGATTATTACTTAGAAATTCGTGATCCTAACACATTCATCACATATTAAAAAACACTTCAAATCATATTCATATCCAATTTGCATTTAGTTAATTAATTAATTCATACTTGCATAATTATCATTAATTCACTTATAATTTCATCAACACAAACAATTTTCTTTATTTGTTTCGGTTAACGTCACGATAATTATAATTAGAACTAATCAATCCTAGTGGGAACGATATTCGGATTCAAAAAGTTCACTTTATTACTTGTAACGAACTGTACACTTGCGGTGATTTTAATTTCGAAATATATTTTCGTGAACAAGTTTTTGGCGCCGCTGACAGGGATTTAGATTTAGTTTAATTTTATTTATCTTGATACTAATTCAAACTTTTCGTTTCTTTTGTTATTTTCTTTTATTGTTTTCATTTTTGGATAACCCCTAATATTAATATATCTCGTGTTTGCACTCTCTCCTTATACTTTTTCATATAATTGCATGATTCTAACTTGGTAAGTCAATGAAATTTTTGCAATGGATAATCTCTACATACATTATGAAGATATTTTTGGAGGATACTCGAGTTGTAATAATTACTACACAATGTATTGTACTGGGCAATGTTTGTTCTCGTATTCTAGTTTACACACGCCGAAACTTTTGAGGTTTAGACATATTTAAGGTATCGGAAGCAAGCAATTAACAAAAATGATGAAGAGTACATGCTTGTTGGAGATTTTTATACCTTACAATTGGGATGATGACATCAAATTTGTAGGAAATGGTCCTCCTTTATTAGAAGACAAGGTAATTGTAAAGTATTTCGAAAAACTGGTTAAGTTGGATGAAAGCGAGATGCTTTTAGGAGATTACATGTACTGGGAAGAATTTCAACATTGGGGGTACAATCCACTTGAAGGGGTGGTCAGAAGCGACTTCTCATTGCCCATGGATTTAGATTGCAGACCAATCATTCCACACGATGAGAGTACAACAATTGAAGAAGAGCAAAAAATGAGTGAAGATTTAGTCACACTGGAGTAAACGAAAATGGGGCGATCGATAAGGAGGAAATTCACTCACATTTTTCTGACTCTATTGATTGTCCAAAAATTGATTTTGTGATTAAGCCTGATGAGGAGATACAAATCTATATAGTTGAAGTTGAGTCGGATGGATTAGACAAGTCTTATTATGTTGAAAATGGCAAGGAATAGGTGTGGATATCAAATGAAAAGTGAATCAAAGTCAAAAGAAGAAAAATGGACAAGGCATCAAAAGTCTTTTTTAGGTGCCCGTGATCAGCCGTCATATAGTCGAACTATAGACTGTAAACTTAGCTCTGGTTGGGAGGCAACCTGACAATTCTTTCTTTTTTATCTTTCTTATTTTATGCATTAGATTAAGAATTTCTTGTTTGGGTTTTTTTTTATATAATTTTTCATAATATTTGTTATTCATCGTCTTTACAGGACACGTGGAGTCTATGCATGGTCAACACTTCTTTTACTTCATCATCTTCAAATTCACATCTACATTGGTCAGGAAAGTATCCATAGCCCCTTGTTCTTTATCTTTTGTGAAATTATCCTTAGTGTTATGTGTGGTTAAGTTGCATTTTGTCATTCTTTACCCATTGAGGACAATGTTCTATATTAGTTTGGGGTGAAAATATTTCATTCGTTATGTTAATGCAGTGTTTGTGTGATTGTGTAAAAACAATTCTTTTGTGCAATTTTCTATTAGTTACTTTCAATTTTTAGTTGTTTATTTTCAAGCATTAATTTAGGATTTTGTATGTTTGTGTGAGTTTGATAACTTTGCCGACCATGATGTGAATATTAGACTAGATATGAACTGTGAATGGTGAAAATAACGCACTATTAGATTAGTCAAAACTTGTTTATGCTAAACTTGACATTTTTATTGCGCAATACTCATGTTGACATATTGAGCTAATGATTTGACTCGTTGCTTAAAAATAGTTGAACATAGAGAATATACTCGAATAACTTTATACTAAACCATGACCAACTTCTATAATATTTTGGAAGTTTGAACTATTGCAAGAGAACATTGAGATAAATAAGGGTTCTGTGTATGATGTTATGTGTAAATTGTCTAAAACCAATGAGATGAAAACGAAGTGAAAGTTTCAAGTTAGAGTGCAGTTTTAGAAACTTGGTGTCTAAAAGAAAAAAGGGCATTGCATTAATCATTGAATAAATAAAAATATATGTTCGAGCATGTATAACTCGAGTGATTAAGACTACAAGAGTTTAAAACCCGGTGTCCTGTGGTCATCTGACTTGGGAGTCATCGGCCTAAAGCTTGTTATGGGGGTTATATAGAAAGCAAAGGAAAGATGTTATATTAAATAAATAGAAACAAAATGGTATCTATCTATTGATGAATTACATACATACTCTTATGTATGAAATGCATTGATTAGCCTCATACACCTGGTTGATAAGATTATATCTCTAATGCGAGGCAAATAGCTCAGTTTAATCTCAAGGGTTGAAGAAATCAAAAATAAGATAACCTCTGCTTATTAAAGTGTGAAATTGTGACAGTCCGATACATCCGAACTAAGAGAGGGTAAGAAGTAGATGTAAATGAGTTCAACTTCAGAGCACATCCCGGGATAATTGAGTGAAAAGAATAAGTTTGGGGTGTGTGCATCTCTCGAGCCAAGTAAAGAAATATTTGACTACTTTGAGTCAGGTATTGAGCTAATCATGATCTTAATATGTTAGCATGAGTTCTCACACACATACACATCAAGTTATGCATGTAACATGTGGAGATTGATTTGATTTTGCACGGTTGTAGTTGTTCATTTTGTTTAGTACTAAATCCAATCCTGAGACACAACATGTTGTTGAACCATGTTTTATGTGGAATTAAGTTTTAGTTTTGTTCGAAGACGAACAAAAGTTTTAGTTTGGGGTGTATGATAAGTGCATTTTTGTGCACTTATTCGGAGCCATTTTACTAACCTTTTGTATCATTTTATTATTGCATTTTACTTAACTTAAGTTATTTTTATCTTCTTTCAATTTTAGACCTGTTTCTAAGCAACTATAAAAGAAAGAATGATAAATTGACTAATTGATGGAATTTTGGGAATTAACATGCATTTGTGTAAAAGTTGAAGCACTACAATTGAAGTAATTTTATGAGAAGGGCCAAGATGGAAGAAAGAATGAAGAAAAAGACGAAAAATAAACTTGGAAAATTTAGCCTAGGCAACTTTTCAGGTCGTCCAGTTATATTTGTTGGGAGGTCACCCAACCATCAACATCATCAACAGAAGCAAATGTTTTAGCCTGGGTGATCGCCCCATTTTGTACTGGGAGGGCTCCCAGACCATTTCGGGAAAAAAAGTCTGGTTTCCTAATTTGATTACAACTCTTATGGAAATGAATCTTGTTGAGTATTTTAAAACGCTAAGGCCGTCCAAAAGTGAGGGAGATAGTTTATATCAAGATTTTCAGAGAGAAAATATGTAAGAACGTGAAGATCAACTCCAAGAACACGAAGATTCAATTGAAGATTAATTGGGGGGTGATGTCGTTCTTCATCTGTTTTTCTAATTTTCTTCTTTCCACCATACTAGGTTATATTAATTTGTGATATGGAACGATGAACTTTGTATTATGATTTTTAATTCTTAGTTTTACATTATTGACATCAAAAACACGATTTGAAATATTTGAATTATTTATATGATCTTATTTTTTCTATGATTATAGTACACGATAATTATGTGAGTTTGTTAATTTATTTCATGCATTCGAGAGAAGGAAAATAAATTCGACATATATAAATCATCATAGGGTCTGATAGGGGATAGAAATAAACCGCTATGCCGGATTGTGTAAATGTTTAAGTGTTCATAAAAACTCATGCATTCTCGTATGTTTACATTCATCATAGAAATATAGTTGGGTCATATATGAGAATATGTTTAACATTGCTCGAGAGAGATTGTTGAATAATTTGGGAACATAGATTTGTCAATATTGCAATCGTGTGTCAAGTTATAAAACTATGGTTAAAAAGATTATTATTTGGGAATTCGTGATCCTAGCACATTCATCACATATTAGAAAACACTTCAAATCATATTCATATCCAATTTGCATTTAGTTAATTAATTAATTCATATTTGCATACTTATCATTAATTCACTTATAATTTCATCAACACAAACACTTTCCTTTATTTGTTTCGGTTAACGTCACGATAATTATAATTAGAACTAATCAATCCTAGTGGGAACGATATTCGGATTCAAAAAGTCCACTTTATTACTTATAACGAACTGTACATTTGCGGTGGTTTTAATTCAAAAGATATTTTCGTGAACAGTGTGGTTGAAAATGAGTGGAAGAATGAAAATGAAAATTTTAATGTGTACTAAACAAGAGTTTAGTAAATAAAATTGGTAACACAAATGCTCTAGAGCTGAAGTATTTTGTTAAGATAAGAATGCTTTCTTCGGATTTGTTCTTAGTTCTTTAATTTTGTAAGTTTCTTGATATTAATTGATTTTTTATTTTATTACAATCTTCACAGTGAAGTTTAATCTGATCTGTAATTCACCTTGTAGCCTTTCATTTTCATGGCTTTCCCAAAATATCAATCAAGTTCATGTGTTTGTTTTAGGTCACAATACACAAGTAGTTTGAGGTTTACTCACGTGTCTTCGGAAGCAATAGTGGCGTAGTGTTGTAGAAAGTGAGAATTTGGCAATTTGCATCCACCTTCTCAATTGGGATTATGATTCTTACTGGGGTTCTTATCGAACATGAAACAATGCTATGATTTCTTTCCAAAACTAATCATGAGTAAGAAATATAGCTGTGCTTCAAGGCTATGATTGTGTAAACTAGTAGAACGGCTCAAAAGAAATTAGTGGGAAGGACCTCAAAATTCACGTTACCTCTCTTTTCACTTAGCCATCGAACAACTATAATACTCGGTGGATATAGCGAAAGTTTTAAAGTCGCTGTGCTTCAGCGAAGACATCATGTTTGTTCATTTCTATTTTTCATTTTTTCCCTTTTTTTTTTGGGTGAGGGTGCACTTGAAGTCATAATATCTTTGCTTCAGACTACTCTTGTTTTGGCTTCTTATTATAATTTATATTCTTTGAACTTGTTGACAGTAGGGAACGGCTTTTATTTCCTATCTCATGTTTACAATCATGTTATTTAAGGTTGACATGGTTTACATTACTCGCGATAACGGGGAAGATGGGTATTCTTCCTGGACACATGGCGTCAGTCACAGAGCTAAAACCCGGTGTCCTATCCTTTGTTAGCAGTGGTTTTGCATTAATCCATGAAAATTCCGTTAC
This sequence comes from Fraxinus excelsior, assembly GCA_019097785.1. Taxonomy (NCBI): domain Eukaryota; kingdom Viridiplantae; phylum Streptophyta; class Magnoliopsida; order Lamiales; family Oleaceae; genus Fraxinus; species Fraxinus excelsior. The sequence continues at coordinate 7,115,218 of CM032639.1, read as the reverse complement.
TGATAGATTGGCAATTGAGGCAGTGCCTACTAAGCAAGTTGACCCTGCCTCCATACAGAAATGGCTCACCGATTTCGCTCAAAATTTAATCTCGAAATTGATTTGGAGAAAGCTGAATCCCAAATTGGAGTTGATGTGCTGGTTGTTTTGAATTCTGCTCTTTTGTCATTGAAATTTACGAAATTCGATCTTAACAATACCTAGAGGGGAGTAAATAGGTATTTAATGCGGAATTAAAAACAATCACGGATTAAACAACAACGAGTCACTTTTAATTCTTATCTAAATGGTTAAACATGCAAGTCAAATTATCTTATGTTGAATTACCGCAGTTTACATATCATAAACAATAAATAATAAAATAGTAAAGAATACAAGAATTGTTCACAGAGAAACCCAACTGGAAAAAAAACTTCGGGCACTTTGTCAGTCAATCCAATATAAATGATTATGTACTTACAGTCTACCGACTAGACAACGACAAGAACTATCTGATCTTCTGACTGCAATTCTGACGGCTTTCCTGAATTTTGTGCTCCTCTGCACCAATTCCAGCTGTAATAACCAACGCTTTCCTGGAACTCCGTTATCCTGCAGCAGCCCCTAATTTGGTATAATCGTCTATCTCCCGTAGATCGCGAAGAATAGCCCGTTCTTCACAAACTGGAACTCCATTCGCCTTCCTCGATCTTCAGCGCATTTGACAGATATGTAGAAAGTTTTGATTTTTGGTATTTGGATATTGAATCTGGTGTTTTTCTCACCAAAACACTCACACAAGATGAATGTTGAATAATGGAATAAATAGATCTCTCAATGATGAAACTCTCAATTAACAACCTTCACAAAAACGTTTTGTATGTGTTATAGTATATATAGATATGTCAAAAAATCAATGGGCCGAGAAAAAAGTCTTTAAAACGCGAAATGAAAATTTTTCGTATAAAGCTATCGCTCGAGCGAAAGGCCAGCGACAATCGAGTGATAAGGTGTCGCTCGAGCGAAGGAGGGGCGACGGTCTAGCGACGATATTTCTGCTTTTGTAGCTCGAGCCAACTCTTGGCGACATTCCAATGAAAATCCGCGTCGTTTTCCTTCTTATTCCAAACTAGAAACCCTAGACTTAATAACCAACATTTAAACAAATTGCACATTACTCATTGAACTTTTACACTTTATCATTTTAAATCCTTTTGTTCACAGAATTTGCCAATTACAAAATCAACTAAAACCTAACAAACTCCCCATTTGGCATTCTACGACAAAATATTAATCTATGTCAAAGCAGTAATAAAATAAAAGTCACGGACTCAAAACAATGACATAACCTAAACTACAAACTGTCTTGAATGAACTCTGCAATACTTGTTTTCTGAAATAGACAACTCAAATACCAGTCTAAAATGTGTGAAAAACAATATCAAAGATAATTACAGTTCAAACAGTTTACTTGTATGTGTCACTTAAGCAATTGTAAGCAATTATAACTCAAATAACATATTTTTCAGTTTTAAATCACAAACTAAACTAAGACACAATATCAATGTAACTCATCATACCACAACGAAACATTGACACTGTAAAAACATAAAAAACTTAATTTAGCGAAACTGAATTCAAACAAATATGAATGTGCTCCCCCTTACTGCAAACTCTCAAAGTGTTTAAACAGTAAGTAAATGTATCTACGTCTCACTTCAACGACCCCTCAAGACATAAAATGATATCAATGTGTAAATGTGTGCAAATGTATCTATGTCTTACCCCCCCAACGACCCCTCAAGGCATAAAATGCAAATCATAAATGCAAATCAATTTGAAACAATGATATCAATTTTATATATAACAAAGCATTTTAGACTAATCATACATCATGTAAGCACAAAAGGCTAGATACAGACTCATTCAATCAACAAAACTATACAAAAAATTGAATATCATCTACTCACCTTTTTGTCACACAATGACGAGGGGTAAGCCTGCAGCTATGAAGCGTCAGCGGCGTCATCGATATCATCAGAGTCCGTCCTTTCCTCAAAAGCATCATCCCAATAGCGACGAATCCATCATAGTCAACGCTGAATGTAGCCAACAGCACCCCAAGTGTACCAAACTCAGCAGTGTGTCGATCAACAGTAGCTTGCAGCTGTGTGATGTCCGCCATCATACGAGTCTGCTGCTCAATAATCACAGTCATCTGTCCCAATAGTGCAACCGAATGATCGATAGGAATAGAAGCTGAAGGAGCAGACTCGGGAGGAGGAGGAGGATGAGCTGAATAAGTGGACGGGATATCGGAGGGTGGAGAAGCAGAAGGAAAATCGGATTGGTCAAAAGAGACCAGGTCATCAATGGGATCAGCCGGCATAGTCGGGTCAACTGGCTGTGCTGACTTAGAAAAAGCATGTGACCTGCTCTGAGCGATAGTGGTATAGCCAATCGACCAAGAAACCAACTGCGGAACCCCATCGGGAAAACTAGCTCCTAGGGAAGTAACTAACCTATAGATGAGACAAGCATAAGGCAGCCCAACCCGAGTCCCCGTAGTTCGAAACGCACGCAAAATCTGCTGACAAATGAAAGTAGGTAGATCAATGGAATCACCGTGCAGCAGTGCATACAGAAAAGAGCCTTCTCCATAGGTAATGAAAAAGTGTGAGAAACTGGCCACAGATTTGTGCACACAGTGCGCAACAAAATCTGTTGGTTAGTGGGTAAAGAACTAGTGCGCATCGCACCAGACCACCCTCCATCGGTGTGTTAAACACCGTAGAACTAACTAAAGTGTCCAATGGAAGTGAATCAAGAGTAAGATAGGGAAAGAGAGGGTGGACGACTCTCGGAATATGAATGATACTAGAAATAAAGTTAAGAGTAATATTAACTACTCGACCCTAAAAAAAAAATCCTAAGTGAAGTACAACTAGCATCATGGATGTTAGCGTAGAATTCCTAAACTAACAAAGAAGGAGGAGGTGTCAACTCAACAAGAAGAGGTTCTCAGCCCGGCAAGTGAAAATGGCAGTGAGATCGAGGGACATGTCAGACATAATGACCTCGCACTTGAAAAGGATAGGTCGCTGAGAGAATTGTGACCAAAAAACATCCTGAGCCACAACAGTAACGAACATAGTTCGACTAAATGCAGTCGAAGTACTAAGAGTAGAAGGAGTAGTGCGTGCTCTCTTGGGCGGCATCTGAAAGAATTGAATCACAAAACCATTACAACCTCGATAAACGACAAATGAAATCATGATATGCATGCAAAACGAGACAGAAAATGACATGCAACGTGCCCTATAGTGAATGCATGACGACATGCAAAGAGGCTTATACGTAGGTGACGTGAAGACATGACATGTGCCATGGTGTCAGACGTAGGGACCCGGTGTCAAGACGGAAGGGATGCGACGCCAAGACGGAGGGACGTGACGTCCCTGTGCGGTGTCACACAACTCCAACACACAAACCAATCACATTCCACCCAAGACCAAAAACAAACTGAAGCAATTGAACCCCAACAAACATCGACCACACACAAACTCCAAAATCATCAACTAAAACCACAATCACTAAGACCCAAACTCCCAACCAAGTTCTCAACAACCTCTAATCCACAACCCAATTCTAATGCAAGCTTATCATATTTCAATGCACAATTGACAAACAAAAAAATGAAGTATTGGGAAGAAATTATCAAACTCATGCCACAAAAAAGTCCAAAAATTCGATTTGGATGAAAAAGCATGCAACAATCGATGATAACATTTGCCAATGAGCAAACCACGTGAAGCATAATCCAAAACTCAAGCAAGAATGATCAATGCGTGAGAAAATCTTAAAAAAAAGTACAAAATGAGTAAAAATCAAGTTTTTCGAAGTTTATCTTTAAATTATGGTGTTTTTGATGAAATAGAACCACTACAATGTTTGATTGAGCAATTAAAGTGTAGTAAATAGAAATTTGGTATGGGTAAAAGAATTTGGGGAGAAATCAAGAGAAGAAGTGGAAAACATGCGTAAAAACCCTGTAAAAAGATATTTTCATTCAAATTTACGGTGTGTCGCTCGAGCAACCCTCGAGCGATAAGCAAACGAGGCAGCTTCTGTTGTTGTTGCTCGAGTGTGGTCCAGCGAAAAGCTGACGACACCTCAATTGACAGAAAGAACACTAAAAATTCAAAAATTAAGAAAAAAAAGTATTTTTTTAATAAAACGAGATTAAGGCAAATCATGCTCCCGACAATTCGAAAATCAAAATTAAGGATGCAATCACAAGTCAAGCATTATTAAAACGACTTTCCCACATAAGCAATTAAGTTCAAGATGGAGTAAGGCATATAAATGACTCATGTGTGTAATGTGCTACTATTTTCTTGTGAAAACGACTTCAGACCTTATATTTGTGAGAAATGACATGCAAAACTACACGATTAAATAAATATGATCTCTACTGATGAAAGTCAAACTTAAATAATTTTTAGGACCTAAAAATGAGCTCAATTATATGATAAATTTTCTTTTCTCCCCCTAAATTTGAGCATATTTTATTTTTTATCTCTTTTCTCGAAAATAACACCTTATGTACAGACTCCGTCCATTAAGCGACTAATTGACCCATGTAACGAGCTTTTAGGTCGGTTAATCCAAGTCAGATGATCATAGGCACCATGTTATGAGAAACCTCTTGAGCTTAATTACTTAAGTCAAATATACTTCAAACAGAGTATAAGATGAACAAATTAAGCACTCAGATATTTTTTTCATCATAAGTGCAACAATGTAGGGAGACTATCACGAGATAAAATCATCTAAATATAGGTCAATTCATGATCGAGGTCACCCTACTAACACGTGACTGTCATCCCAAATCTCACGCACGCGGTTCACACTCATTCACAAGATCATAATGTGTGCAGTGCAGAAGTTTACATGATGACACATATACTCGATACTCCACATTAAATCAAACCAAGCAATGAAAATAACAGTGCAAAATAGATAATTGCTTACTTGATCATATATAACATGTTTAAAATTATAATAATGTGTCGCTTGCCAAAAAAGAATATTTTTGTATTTTCCCATTTTCAATTTTTTTAAAGCAACGCTTAAAGCAAATAAATGCAAAAGAAATGGAAAAAAAGGGATGCATGCATGAATGAATGGACACAATTAACCGCACATGCATGCACCTAAACATCAAATAAGGACGGAATTTGAATGCCCTTACCATTAAGAGCACGACCATTTTCATGATCTTCGATGTCGCTTCTCTTAACCTAAACTTTCGTAGAAGCAGAAGATGATTGAGTTAACTGAGTCATCATCTCACTTAAATGGCTGACTTGATTGGCAAGAAAGTCAACCTTACTAGTGAAATCCAGATTCTTATTTCTATTCACACGATTACGACACCTAGGTCGAATGTGTCCCAGTGCACCACAGTGGTGGCAAGTGGGAATGAACCGTGGTTCAAACTTACTCGGTGGTTGATATCGATAAGTAGGACGATTGACCCTACACTGTTCGGTAGGTCTCGATCTAATGGCATGCTTACCTTTGGGTTTCGGATAAGTAATCTCACGAGCTTTGTTCGTGGCAGGAACGAATGTGGTCTTGGATGTACTAGCTGTAGCATCACGGTTATGAACATAATCTAGACCATGCATGTCACTCGTAGGTTTATTCATCCCAAGCAGATTATCTAGCTTTTGTGAGCCACTCATGAATGATTAGAGTTGAGCATTAGATTTATCAAGATCGACAGTTAATGATTTAACTTTAATCTAAAAGTTTTCATTGACGAACTTTAACTCACTCACTTTCTTGGTCGACTCTTGAAGGCCACTAAGCAATTTTTCACGTTCAAGTTCAAGCTCGTTCACCTTTTTCAGAATGGCTTTGTTGACCTTCTTGATTTTGAGATTCTCCTCAAACAATTCATGATAAGACTTGTGAATGTCCGTCTCGTCATCAGACTCTTCATCAGACAGCTTACTCTCATTCTCCCTTTTCCCATCCTCAATCTCACGGTCGAGTTCAATTACAGCAATCGAGGTGTCACTCATGATCACGGCTAAAACCTTACGCCTTTTCTTATTCGAGCTCCTATTCAGATTAGGACATCATTCATATAGTGACCATAACCCTTGCACTCATGGCATTAGACATATTGAATATTCTTAGCGGGAGTCCTAGAGGTGTTCTTCTCACGTATACCTCTCGAGAGTGTATTAGGGGCTTCACTACTCTATACCTGAGGCTTTCTCCTATTCAACATCACATTCTGAATTTTTTTTAACAAAATATGCAATTTCGTCGTCCCTAAGTGTTTCAGTGTCAGTGGACTCTGCCTCATCTTCTCTAACAGTTTTCATGGCGATGGATTTTTGTTTCTTAGGTTATGCTAAAGTCAATTCATAAGTTTGAAGAGATCCAACGTGTAACACCCCGAAAATTTTAGAATAAAAATTTTTTGTTCTATAATTTTATATTTATTAGTTTGAAAGTTGAGGGATTAAAATAAAACATGTTTTAAAATCTATGTTTTTGGGTCAAATATTTAGTTTTGATAGAGTGACAAAAAGTATATCAACATTGGGCTAGTTTTGTAGTCTGCATTAAATAACGTAAATTGGGCTCGAGAAAATATAAGTTCAGATGAGTTAAACTCAAGATATTTCAATTCAAAGAATCGTGATTTATATGTATTATTTTATTTTATGAAATTGTACCTTTTAAGATAATTAGTCAGAAAATAATATTATATCATATAATTACGTTTATCTTTAAATTAAAAAGGGATTAACTATATAACATTTCAGTGTAATTGTATATATATTGCTCAAGAATATATTATTTTATTTGTTAATCATGTTATCTTAAATTTTGAAAAAAACATAACCAAATTCTGTTTTATTCCAACGGTGTTGCACGTGTATATGTATTTTTTTATATTAGTTTTATACAAATTCAAGTGCTATGATGGGTTTAATAAAAATTCATTCTTATCAAATTAGGTAAACATGATTTTTATCACAGTTATATTAAGACTCAACTACTATACTTTTCCCTATAAATAGTGTGTCCATGTCTCACAATTCACTAAACAGAATTTTACACGGCAATTTTCATATAGAGAACAGCTGTAAATTCTAAGTATATTTTTATATCAAAAGCTCGTTTCATCAATCAATGTAAGATATTTCTGTATAAGTGGTTTTCGTTTCCTTATAGTTTTATGTTTAGTAATTTATGCATGAATTGCCTGTGGACCTTCGGGTTCTTTAGAAAGAGATAAGAAATCTTTCGAGATTTAAGATGACCTAGATGAGTGTTTCGCTTGGTCACCGAAATACTCCATAATAGAAGAGTGATATGAAATGTTATTTTATTGCATATAATTGTATACGGAAACTGCACGTATCTTATTGGGTGTTTTCAAAATACTCACTCTTACAAAATTTTACAGATTAGTTCAGATCGATTGGATTTGTGGCGGGATGGTGCAACGAACTGCCAATGGATTTCAATCTATGAGAATAATACTAAATTTTACTGCTCTTATTTAAATTTATTAGTTTGCGTTGTCCAATAACATTATTAATTTATTAGTTGAGAAGGTTTGAATTGTTTTTAAAAACATGATTTTATGATTCGAATTTAAATTTATGAATGTTTTGTTTATTTAGAAATATAGAATTTTATAGTTCCGCATTTTATGTACATGAAAATTATTTTTGGTAACATCTCAAGATGTATGAAATTTTGGGGCGTTACACTACGAGTTCTTCTACTTTAACGCTGTTTAGGTCCTTACTTTCTTCAATTGTAGTTACCTTAGGTCCAAACCTTTCAGGTATGGATCTAAGAACCTTACGAACGATTTTCGACTTGAAGATCCTTTCGCCTAGATTAAAACTAGAGTTCACAATATCGTTCAATTTAACATAAAACTCATCAAATCTCTCATCATCATTCATCCTAAGTTCTTTAAATCTAGACGTCACCATTTGCAATTTGGAGTTTTTCACAATTTTAGTACCCTTATGGGTTGTCTCCAAAATGTCCCAAACTTCACTCACTGTCTCACACACAGACAATATCCTAAATTCCTCAGGAGACAGCCATAAACAAAGCATGCAAAAATTTACTATTCCAATTACATTAATCCAAGTTCGTTTTGGTTCACAAAGAAATATCAGTGGGTGTAACAATACCTGCAACAGTTGTTGTAGGCGGAGTCCACCCATTTTGCACATAAATCCATATAAGTTCATTCAACGCCTTAAGAAAAACTCTCATTCGAACTTTTCAGTAGACATAATTACTGTCATCAAAATATGGCGAGACAGACAAAGAACTACTCATCTAGACCAAATCAAATAAGGGTCATGAATCGAAATTAAGCTTTGATATCAATTGAAATTTACGAAGTTCGATCCTAACAATACCTAAAGGGGGTGAATAGGTATTTAATGCGGAATTAAAAATAATCACGAATTAAACAACAACAAGTCACTTTTAATTCTTATCTAAATGGTTAATCATGTAAGTCAAATTATCCTATGTTGAATTACTGCAATTTGCATATCATAAACAATAAATAATAAAGCAGTAAAAAACATTAGAATTGTTCACGGAGAAACCCAACTGAGAAAAACTCTAGGCACTTTGTCGTCAATCCACTATAAACGATTCTGTACTTATAGTCTATCATACTAGACGAGCTCTTCTGAATTATGTACTTCCCTGCACCAATTCCAACTACAATAACCAACGATTTCCTGGAACTCCGCTATCCTGCAGCAGCCCCTACCTTGGTAGAATTGCTTATCTCCCATGGATAGTGATGACAATGGGTCGAGCCGAGTCAGCTCGGTCCTTAAACCCACGTGCTCGTGAGAAACGAGCCACGAGCTCACGAGCCGAGCAGGCTCGTGTGCGAGCTCGTAAGCTTACGAGCCGAACCTCGAGCTTTTTGATTTTTTTTTTACTTTTTCACGTTTTTTTAAAAAATTTCTATAATTTTTCTTGAGCCCACGAACCGCTCTCGAGCTTGACGAGCCGAACCTTAGCTTACTTGCGGCTTGGCTCGAGCTCGGAAGAGCGGCTCGTGTTTTCACGAGTCGGACCGACAAACTGCTCAGCCCGTTTTCCATTTCTACCCGTGGATCACGAAGAACAACCCGTTCTTCACGGACTAGAACTCCAGTCGCATTTCTCGATCTTCAGCACTTCTGACAGATATGTAGGAAGTTTTAATTTTTGGTAATTGGATATTAAATCTAGTGTTTTTCTGACCAAAACAATCATACAAGATGAATGTTGAATGATGGAATAAATAGATCTATCAATGATGAAACTTTCTCAATTAACAACATTCACAAAATCGTTCTGTACGTGTTTTGGTATATATAGATAGGTCAAAAAATCAATGGTTGAGAAAAAAGTCTTTAAAACGCGAAATAAAAATTTCCCGTATAAAGCTGTTGCTCGAGCGAAGGGTCAGCGACAGGGTGTCGTTTGAACGAAAGATGGGCGACGGTCTAGCGACGATGTTTCTGTTTTCTTAGCTCGAGCCAACCCTTGACGACAGTTCATCGAAAATTCGTATATTTTTCTTCTTTGTTCCAAACTCGAAACACTAGACCTAATAACCAACATTTAAACAAATTGCACATCACTCCTTGAACTTTTACACTTTTGTTCACAAAATTTACAAATTACAAAATCAACTAAAATCTAACCGTCATCGTAGACTTGTCTAATCGTAATTAATTATATAAATTATGGGTATTATTCTATTATCATTATCCTGTAATTTACCTTGTTACGTGTAAAAGATTGTAACGTTGATAGATCTTGACACCTGCTCTATTTTAAATACTAGCAGACATCCAGAGAGAAAGCTTTCAAGCTTTGTACTGTTTTATTCGGTGAAGACAATTTGATGCGATGTGTGAACTCAATTATGTCATGGCGTGAATGACCCAGCAATGTGAATGAAGACTTTTAAGTTGCTCCGAAGGGCATATCCATATTTACACGTTATGGAACAAACTGCTTCATTTAGGGTCCGTTTGATAGCATGAAATTCCATGAAAAATGTCACATTCAAGGAAAACGAATTCCACTTTGACCGTTTGATTGCAACATAGAAATGGAAATTGAATTTCAAGGTACAACCACTTTAAGCTGTATTTTCTTTGTTTTCATGGAAAACGAATTCCTATGGGTTTGGTGGGTTTTTATTTTCTAACTAACATGGAATTGGAATTCCTTTCCACCTTTACCTATCAAACGGACCCTTAGTCTATGTAGAGGAGAAAACATCCTTCGCACAAGTTCTTTTGCTTTCTTTGGCTACAACTTTTTTGTCGAATGACCTTTTTTGGTTATGCAATCACTTATATTGAAAAACAAGTCGATAATGCCACGAGTCTAACGGGCAACGATGACTTGATATGATGAACTGGATATAACTAAACTACTGTAAGAAAAACAAGCGTATAAAATACTCGTTTACTGTAAGTCAAATATGCGGCGACAATTTGATAAAATAGACTCGACATAAGTAGATGATAGTAAAAAAACAAATGCGAATGAAATAGTTGTTTCGAGAAATACTCTCATCAAAAAATTATTTTCTCTTCATCTATTCATGAGTTGTGCTCGAAGTCTCTCCAGCTGTTCTAACACTAGTTTTGATTGTCGTTAGTCAAGTCTTTTTTGCCTATTTAAAATCCATTGACATCATTGATTTGACATTTGACAAAGTGCATACGAAATTTCCACCCACTTTACTTTTCATAAAAAATTCCAGATTCTCTTTGAATCTGTCAAATTTGTCGTCTTTTACACTTTTACTTTAGGTGAAAACATAAATTTCCAACCACTTTCCATCCGGTCTAATCGCATTTGTTTCACCCTCTTAAATTATAATTTATTTTTTTGCTTTCTTTTTTTAAACTTTTCAATTTTATTTTTCTCTTTTTAAATAAATTTGAAATATTCATCAAAATTAATTTTATTTTTAAAATCTTAAATATTCAAAATATTAATTTCGTGCCAAAAGTCTATACATTTCCATAAGGTTCCTGCATGTCCATACCCCATTTTTCTTACCTAGTGCATATACCCAGGAGCTCGGCTCAGCTCGTTACTAGCGGGTCGAGCTCGTCTTTTTTTTTTTTTTTTCAAAGATGAGCCTTTTTTAAAAATAAAATAAAATTATAAAGCATTGATTTTTGACTAGCCCAGGAGTCAGGCTTGTTGGCGAGCTCGTTGGCTCGCCCATGAGACGCTCATCAAAATATGAGCCACAGCGGCTCGTGGCTCGTTTTTTCACGAGCCGACTAGTCGCTCAACTCGATTGACACCACTATTCTTACAAGACACAAACTTACTTTACTATAAAAAAATAGGTCATTCGTAAATTACTAACAATTTTATTAATTATTTACTTGTCAAAAATATTAGTCCCACAACTTTTATTAATTTAAAAAATTGGTGAGAAAAAATCATCAATCCACTCAGAGCTGCTTTTGATAAAACTCGAGTAGTTTCTTGAAAACTCGCTAACCAACAAAAAAAAAAGATCGATCAATCGATACAAGAAAATAAAAAGTTAATATACATAGTCTAACTTCAATCACAAAAACTTTTGTTACTATCTTTTAACCTTTTTTTCTAAATATAAAACTAAAAAGTACAACATTTTATTTTTCTCCTCTTTACAGTTTACTTCTCTTTTCTCTTTTTCTTTCCCACTTTTCCTCCTCTTTCACTTTTCCAAGTTTTGTTCTTTTTCTTTCCCTTCCTCCTCTTCTGGTATTTTCTAGAAATCTTTCACTCCTCTTTCCCTTTTAATAGTCAAAACAAATCTTTTAAAGAAAAATAATAATAATTCAAGTGAATATCGCACAAAACAATAAAATACACAAATCTTCAAATTCATTTGTTTCAAATTTATTTGCTATTACACATTCGTCTAATAAAATAATTTTGTACACGAATATCTAATTTTTTTTTTTAACTGCACGCTCTCAAAAAAAACCATTTTTCGTAAAATCCATTCTAAATTTTACATCAAATATGTTCTATAACTCATTTCGAAGTACACATAATCAACTTTTTTGTTACTTTAATGTAATGACACAATCGTACTTAATTGAAGTTTATAAAGGTATCGAATGGGCACATGATAACATGCTTATGACTCGTTTCCAAGTACTAAAAGTTCGCAACTCAAATATTCAATACTTATAATAGATTTTCTTTCTATAGAAGATGAGATTTGGTCTTATTTTATTTTCTTTGTAGAAGACTTCACCTTAACACATGTTTAATAAAGGAGAAACATCAATTATTATAATTACACAAATGGAGAATAAATATTAAAAATGACTCCATTTTTTTTCCATATTCTAAACCGAAATTATTGGGATGGGACACTCTTGTGGTCACCATTCACTATATAACACGCCATTGCAAAACATTTCTACGTGTGATTAAGACGTGTTTGGGTAAAGAAAATGAAGATAATGACTTATCGATATTTTCACCCTTAGATCATAACATTACTCTAGTTCGAAACTATGATAACTATCTCTAGAGTAATAGACTTTATTGTCTTTTTGCCTACGGTTTGATTCGCAATTAATGAGAGATAAGTGACAAGAGCGGCTAAATATTTGATATAAAATTTAATTTTCCGAACTTGGTATTTACAAAGATGAATTCCATTTTTAAAATTGAAAAATAAATGATGTACTTTTTAATTAAATAAAATTGTTTGGGGGCAAAAATAAACTAAAAAATTGTTTAATTGAGAATATAAAAAGTTAAAAACTTTTGATACCAAAGAAAAAGGTTTGGACAAACGGTGCCCTAATCCAAGAATAAATTACATTAAAAATGGTCACAATAATTGAGGCCCGTGGACGGTGCTATCGTGCGCCATATAATCCAGTTCGTTGATCGCATTGACCCTCGTATATTGTGACACCTCCCACAACGTAGAGCGTGAAAAGCCCACAGCTTTCGTGTTATTGAATGCCACGTAGCATTTAGGGGCTATTATTGGGTGGTTCGCTGGCGCAATCAAGAATTTTTAAGTATAATTAAAAAAAGAGAGAGAAAGTTTGGAGTATTCTTATCTGCCCAAGATTCACGGGCAGGAGTTTTGGGCAGGAGAGACAATTGTCTTGGAAGCAGAGCCCGCATGTACAAAATGGTCCTCAAGTGGGCCCTACTACCACTTGGTTTTGTTGGACCCGGTTTTGTAATGTGGGCCCTGGTCCTACGTAGCTCCAAGATGGTATGATGGGACAACAAACAAGTTGGGGTGGGGAAGATTTCTAGAGAAATCATGAAATTTGGGTCATCGAATTGATTGAGAGCGGTTTTTTGGTCTTCATTGTGTTTGCTTTTTAGCCCCGGTTTGCCGTCCTTTAAAAAAAAAACTAAGGGCACGTCGTTTTCTATTTTTGATTTTTTTAAAATAGTAAAAATACATTCTTTTTTTCTATTTTCGAAAACACGTTTCTAAAAATAAGTTAAATATTTACAAAGAAACCCTCGTTTTGGGTGCTTTCAGTTATAATCAAATCAAAATTTTCAAAACGCATTTTGAGTGTTTTCGAAACTATCTTTCAAAATGTCAAAAAGAGCACATTTTCAACAATCTCAACATGAACACTCAAAATATAAAATCCAAAATAAATTCAAAACTCAAAATATAAAACTAAAACACAAAGAAAATAACCCCTAAATTGCTTGTTACAGTACAATTTCTCCATCATATATTTATACAATAAAATATCTACACATAAATCAATAATCGCACATTTTCCAAAAAATACTATTCCATAACTATTATTTCCAAATAAATTCTATCAAACAGGCACTTAAGAACCTGATACCTGGTGAGCAATATAGAAACTTATCACTGATGTGATAAAAAATTTTACATCATACGTAAGGTTTACTTACCACATCAACAATGAAAAGTTCATTACTATCCATCGAGGACGGGAGATCAATTTCATGCTTTTTAAATGTTGTGAATATTGGACTTGAAATAAGTAATTATGTTTGTTTAATATTTCTTATAAGTCGTGAATTTTGTGAAATTTAGTATGTAAGAAAAGTGAAAAATGGCAAATCATTTAAAAATTCAAGAACCGGTCGTTTTATGCGAAGAATTGATCTATCCATCTCAAAGTTTTGTTCTTTTATAACTAGTTCGACATTTTGATTGATCATTTACTTTTACAGAGGCGATGCTCGTGTCGATTTTCAAAATATTTGTTGCATCGGATTATAAGCTACAAGTGTACACGTAGTATTACAGTCTAATACTTTACTTTAATAACATATTAGGTACAGGAAGCCTCTGTTTGATTCACATTAAAATGGAAAGAATGCATTTTTTTTTGTGATGTGATGGTGAATATGTGATTGAAAAAAAAAGGAAAAGTTATTTATATGATGAAAAATATTATTTTATTGAAAAATACGTGATTGAAAATGAGTAAAAAATTAAGAATGCAAATTATAATATGTCCCAAACATGGGCTAAATCTAGTAATGTGTAGTAAAAGTACTTGTGTACTTAATTTCAATCATAGATTGCATTGTTTACTACAAAATGGTGAAATCTAGAAGGTAATCCCAAAGTGGAAGCAACACTATAAGATTCTATTGTGCTGGAAATTAATTAATTGCTAGTTAGTATTTTTTTTAACCATATATGCCTAACAGATACATTGCACTTCTAATTCAGCCAATGGTTTCTATAATTTTATATCATTTTTCTAATGGTCCAAATTAAAACGAATATTTGAAAAGTCTCACCCTTGTTTGCTATTCATTATTGATAGTGAGTAATGAGTATCGTGAATTTAGATAATAGCAAAGTCTCTAATTGAAGTGAACAACAATCTACGTGACGATATAAACAGTTTCATGCTCCGATAATGCTCGACACAAATCAATGTATATATTATTATCTGGATATTATTGCTAAGTGATGTTTAATGCATGGTTAGGTAACAAGGTGTGATATAAATTAAATAAATGGACGTGACATCATTTTATTTAATTCCACCAATGCTATCAATTAAACGATACTATAAAAATTTTTAATCACATATTTTTCAAATAAAATAATTTTACACGTAAATTCAAAACTTTTACATATTTTTAACAACGCATTCTTAAAAATCACTATTAGAAAATCCATTTTTCAAAAAAAATAGGACTCAAAACAATTATGTCATTCTCAATAATAATAATAATAATAATAATACTCTGATACAAAGTCCAATCCTATTCCATGCATTGCAAAATAGTTATTTTTTTTAAAAATGTGTAGTTTAAAGATAAGAGAAAATTTTGAATTTATCTGTCATATTATTTTATGAAGAATGTGCGGTTGAAATTTAGTTTTGAAAATATTGGAGCCTTATGCCGATGTTTGGCCCACATTTTTTAAAAATTCATTTTCAAGAACACATTTTTTTATTAAATAATATTACATGTAAATCGAAAAAAATTTATTATTTCTTGTTTGAGCCTCATTTTTACTAAGAGTACATTTTGAAATGGTAAATTGAGAATATATTATTAAAAAATAAGAAAAAATTTGTGATTTGCATGTAACATTATTTTATTGAAAAATGTGTTACTGAAAAAAAAAATATATATATATATATTTTGAAAATAATGAGTCAAACAAGAGGTTATTTTTGAATCACATGCCCTTAAAAATTTCATTATTTCAAAATTTATTTTGCCTAAATTTCCATTAAAATGAAACCGGGCCGTAACATCGAAAAAAATCTTGTCACTTTAATAATAAAAAAGTTGATTAGTTTATATCACATTTCTTTGGTGGGTCCAAACACCACCTAAGCCTAACTCTCTCTCCCCCTTCCTTTTCCTCTGCTTGCCCTCTCTTTAATCAGTATATAAAACCACCATTCCTCCTCCTCTTCCTTCACTGCCCCACAATCCCCACTTCTCCATTTTATTCACAGGAAACAGAAACAGGCACCAGCAACCTTCAGGCACCACCAGTTTCTATATCTCTACACCAAAGATGAGGTCTGCAGCTGCTCTATACTACGCTGGATGTGAAGATAACCACTATCAACCCCATTTTCTTGATTCTTGCTTTCTCTGCCGCAGACCACTTGGCCACAATAGTGACATCTTCATGTACAGGTTAGCCAAGAATTTATATTGTTAAAGACCCATTATTTTATGCTTGTAACTCTTTTCTTGTATGTGAACAAGATTTTAACTTTTCATTTTCATTTTTTTTTTGACGTGAAAAGCATCTGATATGGATAGAAATATTGTGTTTTGCAGAGGGAATACACCATTTTGTAGCCAGGAATGCAGGCAAGAGCAGATTGAAACGGATGAAGCCAATGAAAAAAGATGGAAAATATCTTCTTCAAAGAGAAGCAATCACTCCACAACTAAAGAAACTGATACCAAGAAAGTTGTACGGACGGGCACAGTTGCAGTGGCTTAAATACAAAAATATTAACAAGAACCTATCAGTAATTTCCTAATTTCCAAGGCCTCTGATGCACAAAACTGCTGGAATTTGATCTGTAAGTAGATCGGAGGCAGGCATCAGAACAAGAGAGTCCATGTTCTATCAGTATCACACAATTGTGATCTCTCTCTTTTTTTTTTTTTTTTTATTTACACAATGAATGGCCTTCTGATGTTTATATAAATCAGTGGCCTTAATTGGGATGCCATAAACTATAAGATCTTTGTAATCTGAATGGATAATCAGTGAAGATGAAGGGTATAAAAATCATAAGGTTTTTTGCAGCTAATCATTTAATTGTTGGAATCATATTATTGCTGTGATTGAATTGCTGGCCTGGGAATCTACAGGGTGACTGACTGATTAATATTTTGTTATTTGGAATTAAAAATTAATTAAAATTAAAATTCAACCAAGTTTGGTTACAAAAAATTGCAGAAAATATGAAAATTAGAATATTTGTTACTTCTGATTATTGATATGGATGCGAAGCTCCTAGGATTGTTTCTACTTGACAAAATCGTAAATTTAAACATTAGGAAAGCTGAGTATTTTGTGACTTTCACACATTTATTTGCATTTTAATAATCATTTATTTTTTTAATCATAGTGAGAAGTTGTGACGGAAATAGTATTTTTAAATTTACATTTATCCTTCGCTGGCTGTTATTCGGAACTGTAAGTAAGAATCATCAAATTAGAAAAATCGAACTGAAATCAACTTTTTGAAATGGGCAGTTTGGTGTCACATGACCCGTTAACGAAACGGTTTCGAATTGGACAAAACCGTTCTAAAATGGAACGTTGTCACCCAACTTGGGCACTCTAGCATCAGTTAAAATTCTAATTCTAATTCTAATTCTAAGCCGGACTTTTACTGCTAATTGGACATGAGCCACAGACCAGTAAATTACCATTATAACCTCCAAAATAAATATAACTTATAAAATTTTAATTTAACCAATTTAAATACGGATAGATCGGTAAATTACCAACAATTAGCCCAATTTGATGAACAAATTAATCAGATACCAAACTCTCATGTATTGAAAGCCAAAAAGCTATGTAAAATAATCAATTTATTGTCGCTCTGTATGTATATTGTTTTTTCTACTTCTTCGCCAATAAAGTAAAATGATATTTTATATATAACGAACTAGTAATGTTAAGAGTAAACAAGAAGAAAAAATACATGAAGATACTGCAGTTCAAAATCGAATCGAAACCGTTGGGTTTAAGTTTGAGAAATTCTAAAATTGATTTTGCTTGAAAACGGGACGTACCATTGATTGATTATATTCCAAACCAATTTGACAAGGAAGAATACAAAATCACTCAAACTGAACGACTTGCACATCCTACTCTTATTGTTCTCTTACCTTTCTTTGCTCATGTCTCTTTTCCTACTATAATATTCTTTATTAATAATCGACATTTCGAAACTTTGTAGGTGGAGAATAAAAGAAATTGTCGAGGCATTGATTTTGTAAAAGGTAAATTGTGCATGTGGTCCTCATGGCCACTATGGTTTGCATCTCTCGACTCATAATCAAAGTGGTCTCATGCGGACCAGTAGCAGAGGGCCTATAATCATGTTCATTGCTTTTGGACTTCTGGTATTCTGACTTGTGCTATACTCTGGTGATCTCTATAGTAACGAGACATGCAAACTCTCACCGTGTCCCAGATCACATTTTGTGAATCAAAAAAGGAAGCCTACTCATATATCAGCTCTTCTCGTTGATCGGTGCGATTTTACGAAACGTCTAAGTACGATTCAATATGTTGTAAAGACATGCTTTTTGAACTCTGGTAGCTCGTGATCTGGTCTGAGATCGACTTCAAGCTGGATTCCATTGGTCCTCATTTGAGATAAATTTAACTTACTTTTCTGCCTTAATCGTGGTATCTCGTAATCCATTATTTAAGGTGCTTCTTTCTCTTGTGATTGTTGTAGCCACAAGAGAAGAGGATGATACAAATCAACGGGTTTTGCTATAGTTGCATAAAAATGGGCCATATGTTTTTGATGGGCTTAGACATGGACTTTCTCAAATCCACAAGCCCATTCTTAATGGACCCATAACCATCACACTGTCTTTCAAAAACACATTTCAAACGTCAGAAGCCGTTCGCCGAAAGCCCCATCCTCGACGAAAACTGTGGTGAACACTCTGGATGAGTGCAACTGTGTGAAGGCTTCACATCTAGGGATGACAACGGTTCGATTCGGGGCCGGTTTGGTTAAAATCGTAACCGCACCACCAAATTTTTGGTCATACCATAATTGCACCATAACCACGTAAGTCGATTCTGTTCGGCTAGGTTCGTATCTCGGTTCAGTTTGGTTAATAACAACGAAAATAAATTATTTTTTATAAGTCTAAACTCCAATCATCAAATTGAAAAAAAAATTATGAAGAAAAATCAATAAAAACTAAAACATAATACTAAACCAATTTAGCAAACAATATCCCAAATGAAAAATGAAAGCAGAAATAAAAAAAATAAATTAATTCTTCCATGCTGGATTGGTAAATTACCAAGTTCTCACAAATAATATAACCCAAAATATATGTTGAATTCTGGAATTTCATTAATAACACCAGCAAAAAGCCACATTAATTCTTTAACCAAATTAATAATTTGAGTATCTACTTCTTATGAACATAGAGAAACTAAAGAACGCATAAACTAGCAAGTAAAACAGACTAAAAATCACATTTTTCAAGCCACGCATAACATATTTAAATAATATTATAAAGAAAATGCAATCAAGTATAATGTATCTAGGTTTTGTTGAGTTGTACAGGGAAGATGGTTTGAAGCCAATGGATGCAAAACAACTCAAGGAGTGTGCTCACAAGATGGTAGACTTTGTTGCTAATTACTAGAATTTGAAGTTGAGGTACAGGCAGCAGAGTGTTGGCGGATCTGATTTGGTTCATTGGTTGAGTGGACGAGTGCTTTGTAAGTTTGGTTTCCAATTTTCAATTTTAACGTGTAGGGTTAGAGTTCGGTTACTGAGTTAAGGGTTTACTAGTAATGTTAATTGAGCCAGAATTTTGGATAAATCCAATTGTCAAAATTTGCCCAATTAATTTTGGGAAAGAATAATGGAAAGTCCAATTGCTCAATTTTTTATTTTTTATTTTTTAACGGGTAATCTGTTCGGGACGGGGTACCGTTGCTAAATATCATACTCACCCCACCACGAACTGGGTCATTAAAATCAAAATTATAACCACCACATTACACCATCGATTCGATTTTTTTCGAACCATTCGATTCGATTAACCGCGATTTTCGGATTTTCGATTTTAACCGTTCGAATTACCATCCTCATTCACATCACTTTCAAGGTATATAGATCTTTCTCACTCTCCCTTTCTCTCTCAACTTCACAAAACCTGCTTCTGCATTCTTTCTCACTTCCACATTATACACTAGAAACTTCCGAGTCTATTCAATCTTCTTACTACAATAGCTTAAATTCTCTTTCTTTTGATTCCAAATCTGATTTTCTTGAACAATTTTCGCCCTTTAAGAATTTTTATAACACTTCAAGCACTGTGATTAATTCGAATGAGAGGCGTAAAATTGCTTTTGCTATAGCAAAAATGACCAAACAAGAAAAGGGTTATCTCTAACAGAAACTGGCGATTAATTTCTGCCCGTATATACTTGTAGAAATCATGAAAATGCTTGAAAAACGGCAGGCTGCGTTTGCATTTTTCAAATTTGTATTTCAAGATAAATTGGAAAGAGTGATCTGGCAAATTTGCATTGCTGCACATTTATTAGGGGCTGAGGACTCGAGGTTTCTAGCACAAGATGTGCTTACATGGGTGATTAGGAGAACAGGGGTGGATAGGAGTATTGAGGTGGTAGAGTTTGTGGAGGCAACATTCTAAGTATGTGTCTTATTTTTTGGTTCTCGATTCATTAATGCGTGCCTTCACAAATGCAGAGATGGGGGCACAAGCAATAGATGTTCTGGGGAGGATGAGGGAGACTGGGCGCAGGCCAAGTTTATCAGCTATTTACACTCTTTTAAAGCTGTTGTTTAGGGTTGGTGATTATGGTAGTGTCTGGAAGTTGTTCAGGGATATGGTTCATAAAGGACCGTGCCCTTCAATTTCTATTTATAATGTCATGATCCTCGGCTTCTGTAGAAGAGGATTTGTTAGGATTGGAGAAAGTTTGTTGCATGTAATGAAGAAGCTTAGATGTGAACCAGATGTTTATACGTATAACACTTTGATCAATGCATATTGTGTTTCGGGGTGGACTTCAGATGCGTTAAATTGGGTGTGTTTGATGGTTGAAAGTGGTTGCAAGCCAAGCACTGTTACATTTGGGATGGTCATCAGTGCCTTCTGCAAGGAGGGTAACATTGTGGAAGCAAGAAATATCTTCGATGGAATGCAAGAGAAGAGCATGTTGCCCAACACCATTTCACACAATGCTTTGATGAATGGCTATGTTAAGGCGAGAGAAATCAATCAGGCAAATTTGCTTTATGAAGAAATGAGAAGCAAGGGCGTCGCCAGGGGCGGACGCAAAACTTTAATGTTGAGGGGCACAATCGAACTTTCAAAGAAGTTGAGAGAAATTTTACAATCGAAAATTTACGTCCAAAAAAATCATACCCCATATAATTTTACATCCGAAAATTTACATGAGATACGGATGTGAAATTTCAAAGATTTCCTAATAAAATGATGAAAATTACATTGAAAAATTTGTATCGCAAAAATAATAAATGTTAATGAAATAATTGATTTTTTTTTTAAATGCGAGTTAGACGTCTTTTTAAAGACTTACGTTTAACGTATTTTTAACTATTTTCAATATATGTTTGAACTATTCGATATGCCCATAATACAGTTCTTAAAATAAGATTCGAAATGATATAAGTAATTTGTAGATTCGATTAGCGTACGTTCGTCGGAGAGTTGTTAAAATTAGTATATTATCAAAATTCAAATTTATTTTGATTTTGCCTCTGTTTGGTGGAGATTAAAATTAAAATTTTAGTAAATTTTGATAAAAATTAAACAATTATGGATTCTATAAAATATGTTATTAAAATTAATTGTTAACTTTAATTTAGATTAAAATTAAAATTTGAATCGATACCAAACATGATTTAAAAAAAAAAAACCCTTGAAAATTGTGGGGCACGTGCCCCCCCCCCCCCCCCGGGCTCCTATTAGCGAAAAATATCGTTAAAAACTCGTGTAAAGAAACGGTAAGCATGCTTGGGAAGTACTTATAAATAGTTTAAATTATAATAAGATAAAAAAAAAGTGAGGATTAAGTGGGTAATAGTCGTGGATATCTCGAAATGTGTTGATAAAAACGTTACTTAGAGTGTTTATAAACAATTTATAACATGAGCCAAACATGATGAACTTTTTATTAGTTGCGAGGAAATTTATTTTCCAGAGGAGAAAGAGAAGAAACAGATGCATGGTAATGAATTGAGTTCAATTTTATTTTATTTTTCCTTCACAATTTTACCCGCTAACAGTTAATTGCAGACTCAACTAGGCATAATAAGCAACATCTTCATCTTCCCCATTGCCCATTTTCATTTTCATTTTCATTTGATTTCCTTTAATGAGAAGTCGAATTATGTTGGAAAATATATTGATTGACAAACGTTGCCATAGATAGCTACGGCAACGTTTGGCAAACGTTGCGAAAGACGGTTTTTCGCAACGTTTGCCATACGTTGCCGTTTTTTTTTTTTTTTTTTTTTTTTTTTTTCAACAACAATAATTTATGCAAATAGATTGACAAAATTGAAAATGAAACTTACGAACAAATTTTAGAATTGCATAAAAATTGATAATTTCAATACAAATTTTTGAATCCATATATTTGAACATTAGAATGTGATACAACACCACTTAAATAAAAATGAGCTTTAAAATGAAATAAAAAGGTAAAGAAAAAACTCGATCATAAACGGAACACATAAACTACTCTATTTCTTCGGCATCTTCTCTTCCTTAAGCAAGAACATTAAAAATTGAGCCGGACTTATTCCCTCACAACATTATCTTTGAGTTCATCCCAATATAAAGCACTACAGAAGCACACAATGTTATCAGGCGGGCTGTTATCATTAATGAGAAATACCAAAATTAGCAAAATATGTTCAATAAAAAGCTGCAATTACCTAATATGATGTGGTCTTCCTCGTAGACGGTCATTCCAGAACCCTGTTACAGAATGTTAATTTTTTTTGTTACTTTTGCATAAATGGGATAATTGTTAAATTACTCGAATTAAGGTGTATCTACTTGTTTCCAAAATCTGTAGCCGTCCATTTCTTTGTTGTTGTCGCAGAATGGAGTATAAGCAAGAGGCCGGCCTCTTAAATCCATGTCATAGAGTTCTCCCATGTCTGTCCTCACAATCTGGTCTGCATCAACAAATATAACCTGCAGGTGTCAAACTTATTACATTAGACATTCCATATAATCCAATATTAAGACAAAATGCTGATCAAGTGGCATAGTGTTTTTATGCTAGAACAAAGTAAAATACCTTTTCCAAGGCAAGAGGAAAAATGACATCAAGAAACAGGATTTTATAAGCCCAAATGATTCGCTGCTTCTCTTTTTGTTCATGTAACCATGTAAGAGGAATATATATCACAGCTAATTAAAATAGGACCAGGCAAAAAAATCGTAACGATATAAAAGATCGAACCAAAAACTCAAAGAACACATCCAAACAAACTTGGGAGTGTATCCATCATTAAAAAATGCCAGTGGTATATGATACAAAAGTTTGACCATGATAAAATTGTCTAGTTGCGAATTGCAAATAAAAAAGGGATAAAAAATAATTAAGAATTCAAAAAATCCAGTCAGTCTAAAGTTAAGCTAAGGGAAAATATTGCATATTATTAACGCGTACCTTCCAGAAGGAAGAAATTCTTCGAGTGCAAAAACCAACCCAAACACAATGACTGCAACTCCAACTCCAATCTATCCAATTCCATTCTAAAATGCTGAATCAGTGATAACTGTACAATTCAGAGAACCCTAATTATACATTAAGAGGAATGCATCAGCTGATGCAATAATGTACCTTAGTCCCCAGCCCAATTGTGCTACTCTCAGTCTTCACTGGAGCATCATAGTCAATTGCACCATATTGTTTCTCCTCCTCTGATTTTTTCTGCTCAAGTGCCAATCTTAGAAATATATAGAAATTGTAGTCAGTTCCATAATGAATTCAAAATCAACAAGACAATAAAAGAAAGAAACATAATATAAAGGCATAAAAATCATCCACCGAACAAGAAAGAGTAACGGATGTAAATAGGTCATACAACAGCAACACATGGATCTCAAATTATAATATACTGCCAAGTTGTTCATTAATTGTTTCCAATTTGAAGCTTGAAAGTAAGAGTGAGGACAATAGGAATATGCAAGAATTTGAAACATGGAGAAAACAAAATATGTGAAAGGACAATATGTAACCATGTAGGCCACTTATAGGTAATTAATTCGTACTCAAAACCATATTCACAAGCCATACTCACTGGAATCTGTCCACAGTACATTACTCAATATTGGAGGCAAAAATCAATCATGAAGAGAACCAAAATTTGTAAATTACATTACCCCTGAACAATAGAATCTTTGACAGCATTCAGCAAGCTCTTATCAACTTTACTTGAGAGAGTGTCATCTAATAGAATATTAGGTCCCTAAAAAATTGTGTCAATTTTAAACAGAAAGGTTAATCTTGATAAGTGAAATCAAAGCCCTTAAATGAGGGGAAAACATAGGAATCGAATCCATTCATGCTAAAGATATTTGATGAAGACTGAAATCTTAAATAACATTACAGGTAGAGCCAGCAATCAAATCACCTTCTTATTAGGCCCAAAAGCCCGAATGGACCTTGCAGCAAGCAGATCCTCTCTCCAGCGGCTCAGCAATGCTTACAACACCATTCTCAATGTCCTCTCTCCAGCGGCTCAGCAATCAAGGAATTCACATTAAGGTATCATCATTATTATAAAAGAAATAACAGAGTACTGAGAGTAGGAAGCATAACTTACTTTATTTAACTAAATAACAGCTTAAGGTTTCAGAGAGGAAGTAAATAATAAATTACCCTTGGTATCCCATTCTGTAAGCATGGAAAATACATATGTCGAACTATCCACTTATGTAGAGGCTGCAATCAATGAACTTTCAGTCAGCAATTGTCCAGTTGAATATGAAATAATAGCAATTCCAATAGAATAAAGAGCATTCAGCAATTGTAGCCTACTCAACAAATTTTTTTTATCCAACTAATGCTTGTAAGAATGAGAACTAATTACTCTATTAATACCGAATCAAAGATTAAAATGATTCGGTCAAATTCGAGGAGAAGAATTGAAGAGTGAAGAATTCAAATCACCGTGAGTCCGTGCAAGGCCGTGAATGTGTTTGTCTCTATCTGTGTAAAAATTAAAAAAATACAATGAAAACTAATACTTACTCAATAATCACGGCCTCACGGGCCCGGAGAGTTGGAGACGGATAGAACGCTGTCGCGCTGGACGCCGGACGACGCTGAGTCGATGACGAGAGGACGAGGTTGACTAGTTTGTTTTGGTAATGGTTCACAGCCATAGGTTCAGTCACTGTTTTTTTTCTATTTCTCCCTCACGGGCCCACGACGGACGGGCGAAGTCACGGGCTGGCGGTCGGAGGAGCGATGGAGGCGGAGCAGTGTGGAGGAAACGGCGCAGCAAGGCTCGCGAAAGAGAAGATTGAATGTTGTTGTACCCTTTTGCCTTTAGTTTAGGTTAATTTAAATAATAAAAAAAAAGGCCAAAAAAATGGGCCCTTAGGATATTTGTTGGGTTGGAATTGAAATGGGCCAAAAAATTATACATACTCATTTTTTGCAACGTTTGAAAAATGTTGCTATATGTACTTTTAGCAACATTTGTTAAACGTTGCGAAAAGTTAACCTATTGAGACTTTTAGCAACGTTTGTCAAATGTTGCGAAAAGTAAGAGTTTTCGCAACACTCAATCGTTGCGAAAAGTTAGACTTTTCGCAACGTTTGTCAAACGTTGCGAAAAGCCTAACTTTTCGCAACAGTCCATAAACGTTGCTAAAAGTATAACTTTTTGCAACACTTAATAAACGTTGCTAAAGATGCCAACCGCAACATTTTTCTAAAAAACGTTGCCAAAACTCATTTATTAATACCAATGGCAACATTCACTTACTAAAATGTTGCCAAAAGTCCCTTTTAGCAACATTTATCACCAAATGTTGCCTTTTATGTGTTGCGAAAGACCCTTTTTGTTGTAGTGTTTCACTTGTGTATGTGAAATTAATTCCACATTGATTGAAAATTGGGATTGGAAGAGTGGCCTTAAAAGGGATTACAATCTCACATTAGTTTGAAATGAAAAAGTGGGAATATATGAGGATTATAAATAGTGTCATCCCACATTGGAAAAAAGAAAAAGAAATGTAGCAATGTGGAAAAACTTAAATAGTTATCCCACATAGGATAGAAATGAGTTTGTGGACCAATTTATACATGATTAATAATTTGAAAGGTGTAACCATTTGTTGCATAGAGACTTCTCCATGGTCTATGCGCCCGCAGGGGGGTGCAAATATTGGACCGACTTGGCCTTCGAACCTTGAACTTGTGTGAGCGCGACCTGCATGCACGAATGTCGAACCGAATGAGTCAAAAGTGCAAGCCACATTTTGGAATTTTTAGCGCTTGAGTTACTTCGGTGAAGGGGCGAATATTGATTTAAGAACGTCCATTTTATTTTCTATCCACTCCAATTTATTTTTTACTTCTTCTAATTCAATTAACGGTTTAACAAGTTTCCTTACGAATTATTCTTATCATGGCTCGATACTCCATTGCTAATAATTTTGTACATGGATGAATTGAACACCCCCAGCCTACTGTGTTTCCAAACAATAAGAGCTTATAATTTAAATCATTTTGTCTACAGATGAATCGAACACCCCCACCCCCACCCCACCCCCACCCCCTGTGTTTCTCAATAATAAGAGATCCTAATCAGGGTCGTACCTGTGTTTCACATGGCCTGAGACGAATTTCAAAATTTGGGCCCATAAGTCAGACAATCCACTTTTTCATTTAAAAGAGTCTTACGGACCCATTTTTTATTCTCTTTGAACCACAAGCCTTTTTAAGCCTATTTCCTATCAATAGGAAACGAGTACCCACCTGACCTCAATAAAATAGCACTCAAATAAAAGGCAGAGAAAAACTCTTCAGGGAAAAGTAACTCAACATCAACAAATTGATGCTTTCATAATTAATCCAAAAGGCAAGTAATATATGCAGAATTGCAGTATCACAGATCCTAAAATCTACATTAGAACAGAAATGAGAACTTCCTTGGATAAATAGGCTGCAATGCCAAGAATAATGCACAACAAAATGATGTCGATACAAAAATTTCGACTAGATCGCAGCTGGTACAAAACTGAAAGCCATGCTGGACGCCGCACGGAGAGTATGACAAAAAAGTTGACTAGTTTGGTTGAGTCAAGGTTTTCTATTTCACCTTCACATGCGTCACGGGCCCACAGCAGACGGAGGAGACTCATGCGCAGGGTCTAGCTGAAGGTGGAGGTGGAGGTGGAGCAATGGAGGAAACATCGCAGGGAAGTGAAGACGGACACTTGGGTCTTGGAGTTGAAGTTGTTTTAGCCTTTAGGTTAATTTAAAAAAAATTCAAAGAAAATTAGCCCTCAAAAATTCTGGGCCTGAGGCGGAGGCCTCTTTGGCCTTCCCTCAGGTTCGGCTCTGCTTCTAATTCAAATCGAGATGCAGCAAACTACAAATAGTGTGAGTGAAAGGGTTGTTGATGCAACATGAGCATATATATAACTTTTTAACGTAGAGAAACGTGATCCCTTAAATTAATGCTCTAATGTCCTTCAATCCAGGATAAATAAGTTCCATTGACTAAAAAGATTTAAATGAGATGAAAAATGGAAAAGAATACCCGTCTAAACCTACCAGAACTGAGACTGGCTCCTGTAACAAGCATAGTGAGAAGAGATATAATACCACCATCCTCGATGTCAGGCCCTGAGCCTCCGGCATCTCAAATTGTAGAACGCATAGCACACAACAGCGGCAAATCCAGCACCCAGTCGGGGGGCGGCCACTCGTGCTGAGCTCCGTCGGAACAGTTTTGCGAAGAGAGAGACCGGCGCTTGGTTCTGGTTCGTCTTCTTCCTCATCTTTTCTTTTTAAAAAAAAAAAAAAAGTGGGCCCTTACGCCCCAACCCATCTATTTTTTTGTTATTGTAATTGGGCCATCTGAAGATGGCGGCCCATTTTTTTTAATTATTATTTTGTAATTGAGTTGGGCCATTTGTTTGGAGGCCCAATCTTTAATTATATATAGGTCCAACCCATTTAATTCCCCCTATTCAAATTAAACCACAAATTTCTCCAATTCTTTCCTTCAAATGATTGGCAATTTGGATTTTCGCCATCGTTCGGCCTTCTTTTCCCGTCCGCGGTTCACCTACCGGTGAATCATCACCACTACCGTCCGCCAGTCCAGCCATGTGGGAAGCCCCTGTCCTATGAACGGCAGCAGAAGTCGACCGACATCGTAAAGGCGTGAACCCTTGAGTCGTCTTTCCTTTTTTTGTGTTATTATCTATTTATGAGTTATGAAATCATGATTTATGATAGTTTTCAGTATTGTTTCATGTTTGATTTATGAATTGAAATTAGGGGAATTGAAAATTTGGAATTGTATTTGGAATTGGGGGAAATTCAAATAATGAATTAATTGGCACTTCACTTTCAGTTCACTCATTTTGATTTGAAATGAGAAATGAGAAATTAGTTGTATCAATATCATAAATTTGAAATGAGATTATGAGAAATGAGTTCATTGATTTATATTGCAAACTTGCAATTATAGATTATGGAACGATTTTTTCAATCGAAACGTAAGTCCATACATGTTTCTTCCAGTTCTAGTAGTGCATTTAGTCCCGCCACTGCTTCTAGTCGAGTAGCCGATGTGTTTTAACACGAAAAAGTCTCGAGCTCAATTTAATTCGGATGATCTTGTATCTGATCCAGGGAAATGCCCTCTATTGTGTCATATGATCCTAGTATCAGAGATGATGTTATGATGTCATACTTAGAGAAAGGTCATTGTCAACCACATAGACATGATTTCCCAAGAAGACAAATGGGAAGTGATAACATGTGTTTTCGAAAAGAATGGTTCGTTAAATTTGATTGGTTGGAGTACAATATAGAAAATGATGCGACATATTATTTGTATTGCTACTTGTTCAAACCGAATAGAGGGGGTCAAGGGGGTGGACGTATATTCACTAAGACCGACTTTAGGGATTGAAAGCACAAAAAGATATTGAAAGATCATGTTAGTCTCTTTGATAGTGCTCATAATCAAGCTTTCGTGTAAAGTGTACCAACTTGATAAATCAAAAGCAAAGTATCTCTTACATTATTTCTACCCAAAGTAGTAGTCAACAAAACAAATATAGGATGAAATTGACTGCGGTGTTAAATTGTACTAGATTCCTCTTGTTGTAAGGACTGGCATTTCGTGGTCACGATGAATCCAAAGAGTCTCTTAATAGAGGAAATCTAATTAAGCTACTAGACTGGTATGTAGCTCGTTGTGAAGAAGTTAAACAAGTATTATTCAATAATGCTCCTGGAAATGACCAAATTACTTTACCAAAGATCCAAAATGACTTGGTTAATTGTGTGTTGTAGAGACAACAAGAGCTATTATCAATGAAATGGGTGATTGTTTGTTTTCAATTTCGGTTGATGAGACTCATGATAATTCTATAAAATAACAAATGGCAGTTGTTTGAGGTTTGTTGACCAAAGTGGGCACATAAAGGAGCGTTTTTTGGGCAATACCCATGTCGCTGATGCTCGTGCCCAATTATTGAAGGATGTCATTGATGCAATGTTTTCTACGCATGAATTGAGTATATCTAGCTTGAGATGTCAAGATTATGATAGCGCAAGCAATATGTCAGGTGAGTTCAATAGTTTGAAATCTTTAATTTTAAGAGAGAACCTATTGTTATGTATGTCCATTACTTTGCTCACCAACTTTAGTTGACAGTTGTTTCTGTGACATGTAAGAATAATATGCTTGGTGATTTCTTTAACATGCTTGATATTATCGTAAATTTCATTGGTGCATCATATAAGCGTATAGATGCTCTTTGAACAAGTTACCATGCCAATGTTTTGGAGAAGCTTAATATTAGAGAACTTTGTGGTGGGAGTAGTAAGTTTCAAGAAATGAGTTTGGCACGCCCAGGTGATACTAGATGTGGCTCACACCTACTGACAATTACTCGTGTTATTAATATGTTTAATGCTATCATAAATATTATTGAGGATATATCAGAAGACGACGTAAATTTAGATAAGAAATCAATGGCCACAAGATAGATGGACACTATGCAGGACTTTGAGTTTGTGTTCAATCTCCACTTTATGTTTGAAATTCTTGCAATTACAGACGACCTTTTACAAGCCTTACAGAAAAAGGATCAGGATATTCAGAATGCTATGAAATTATTGAATTTGTGTAAGTATGCATTGCAAGACATGAAAGACAATGATTGGGATAATTTGTTGAGTAGGGTGATTGAGTTTTATCTTGTTAGACATATTTTAGTGGCCAAATATGGATAATATTGTAGTATTGAAAGGTCGACCTAGGCGTGGAGCTCGGAATGTGACTTATTAATATCGCTTTTATGTTGATTTTTATTATCGTGTGATAGTTTCAATCTTGCAAGAGTTGAATGATTGGTTTTCTGAGACAACTATTGAGCTCCTAACTTGCATTTCTTGTTTAAATCCAAGAGATTCCTTTACAGCTTCTGATAGGGATAAATTGCTACGTCTTGCTCAATTGTATCATTTTGACTTCAATAATGAAGAGTTTTTATTACTTCGACCTCAACTTGACAAGTCCTTATGTTTGTGAGAATAGATGAAGCTTTCTTCAACTTCAATAACATTTCTGGTGTGACTCAGAAGTTGGTTGAAACAAGAAACTCTTGTTATTTTCCATTGGTTTATAGGCTGATCGCCACGGTTTTGATATTACCAGTAGCAACTGCAAGTGTTAAAATAGTATTCTCTGTTATGAATCTAATCAATAGTGACTTGCGCAATAAAATGGGAAACAACTGGTTGAATGACAATTTGGTGGTTTACATGGAGAAAGAATTTTTTTGAAAAATTGAGAATGTGGCAATATTGCAATGTTTTCAAAACATGAGATCCCGTAGAATGCAGTTATCTAAGATCATAGTAAGTTGTATTATGTGTTTTTTTAGTATTTTGAGTTGTATTGAATTACATTTTGAGTATTTTGAGTTATATATATATATATATAATTTTTATGTTTTAGTGCGTTTACATATATATTGAATATTTCTTAATATTATTTAATTAAATATTAATAAACGACACCGCTCTAACTATTGTTGATTGTCGATGTTGACCGGTCAACGTCCGCTCGGGCTGAACTTCAATGTTAGGTCCACCATTGGCACCTAGTGGAAGCTGTAATGGGGTTCGGCATTGAGAGAAGTTTACTAGCATAAACATGGCGTGATGAAATGGAAATTTATAGGAATTGTAGGGTTAAAATGGGATTTTGGCTTTTGATCGGGGAGTACAAGTCTCAGGGTAGGAAGCATTGAAGTCCTGTTCGAAGTCATGCCTTGAACTACTCGTAAGTTGATCATGAGGTGCCTTAAAGCTAAACCCTTTATGACTCGACTCCTATTGGCCCATGATGAGGTGTTAGTGTTTTATCCGTTCTCATGCGTGATCAAGGTTGAGATTCGTACATGCAAACAAGTAGTTGACAAAGTTACCTAGTCCACAAATTTTTGACATGTGACACAATTAGATGCACAGTTTATTCGCTCCATTTCCAAATATTACCTTTATTATTATGAGTTAAACCTTGATCACGAGACGCATGATTTTTCATGCTTCACGCGTAAGGTTACCCATCAATGATCTAGTGAACCAAAGGGAGGTGATCACATGGAAATCAAATGAGGGTAAGGGTCTAGCATTTTATTCATTATGGTTTGAGTTGTGATAATGAAAGGCTTTGGTCAAGAGGAAAACGATATTGATCTAAGCAATCGAAAAGTCAATAAGGACATTGGGGGTGAATGAAGTAGAGGTTACCGTGGTTGGCCCTGAGAGCCCGAACACTGGAGGTAAGTTCGTTGAAGAGTTCTAAGGGTTTTTCGAGTTTGAGAACCTTAAAAGTAACTATGCTAGGGTTTCCCATGGAGTGAAGATCATGATGACCTTAAAATTCATATTTATCTTGTATTTTGTTGCAAAATTTAAATTTAATTTAATGACAAAACACACAATAAGTTTAATTAAAATTTGGATTTTTGTAATAAAACACACAATTCATTTAATTAGATTTACTCGGGGTTTCGTTGTAAAATTCAAATTGTAATTTAATTTAATTTTAATAACGAAACACACCAAAAAAAAAAAAAGAAAAAAAAATAGTTTTTCAAATGATGAAAATAGCTTAAAATTCTACAACATTATATTAAAATTAAAATTAAATATTGTAAAACTAAGTAATCATTTCTTATGAGATCGACAATATGTCCAATTTATTACTTTTACACGATTTTTACGCTCGCAATACATATTTTTTTAACAAGCAGCAATCTGACATTATTTTTATATGTTTAGTAGCCAAAATTCGACCACCTCGAACTTCAATGAACAATCTAAGATGTTTTTCAAAATTTAGTAAACAATCGAAGACGTGACATTTGTTAATGACATAACGAGGTGTTACATGTGCATTCTGTTAGCCATGTCACTAATTTCGTAAACGATTTGAAATAGATGTTATGCCGTGAATAACGTCCAATGTTTGGATAAATTCAATGACCAGCAGGACAATTAACTCAAAATTTAGATAAATTTTGACGAACCCTTAAGACCATTTTGCTTCTTTTTGAAAATGAAAGGATCATCTTGCTATCAAGACAATAGATTAGGGAAAACTTTTCCTTTTTCCTAACTATAGTAAAAGAGGGACTTTTGCCATGTCATCGTCGTAAATACGACGTCGTGTTTGCCGCTTCATATTAAACGCCTCAACCGTGTCTTCCGTGGCTTCTTCTACTTTCCCATTTCTTTTGTCACGCGTCTGCTCTCGAAGAAATCGGGAATCACTTGAAAGCTTCGCTGATAGATATTTCTGTTTGAAGATATCAAACAACTTCACATCGTTTCAACGAAATCTAACGGTAGACCAAAGCTTCGTACTTTAACCGAATTGGAGTCAATGATAGATCGAGTGTTAGCAGCTCCTGAAATCACCGGTCAAGTTATTGTTGGCGCCGGTAGAGGAAGTGAAACCGGGGGAGGTGATAAATAGAAACCTACCCAGCGTATCCGTCCGTTTCCGTCTTGGAGGTCGGTTTCCGAGTTCTTCAAGGGAATTCCATCGATGAATTGGGTCTCAAAATATAATTGGGTCTCAAAATATAAACCCTAAAATCCCAAATCCCAAATACCACTCATCAAAAAAATTAAAGCCTAAAATCCCAAATACCGCCAATAGGTTACAACACTGATTGCATTTAATCCTGCTTTGGTGATTTTACTTTCAACCGATTGAATTTAATCCTGCCTTGCTCACAAATTTGAATCAGGTTAGTTTTTTCAATCGATTCCTTTATAGTTATATATTTTATTGTGTAATTGTAAATTTAGATTAGGCTTTGCGTTTTCAAATGGTTCATTTTGTTAGAATTGGAGGAATTTGTTATTAAACCTGTATTTTATTATATTCAGTTGTTTATCTTATGGATGGCATTGATGATCGTAGAAGAAAACGGCGAGAACTTTATCCGCAACTGAAAGACAGTCAAAATTCTCGCCGTCGAAAATTGTATGCTGAAGCAAAACAGCAGCAATTAGCGCATTCAAAATACCTTCAAGGTGAAGGTATTATTTATTTATTCAAAAATTTTATTTCATATCTATTTCCATGCCATTTTATTAATGTATATAATTTAGTCATTTAGTTGTATGATGACTATCATGTGATTTTCCCTTTTCTATTCCATTCTCTTCATAAATTTAATTTCAAATATCTTTATTGCAGCTACTGATTGTGGTGATGGTATATCTTTCACCACTACAATTTGTAAAAAAAATGTCAATGAGTATATGGAAGATAGATTTACTGATAATGAGGGTGTACAAAAAAATGTACAGACTCCAAATTTAACTACACAAAATATTCCTACTGAATGTTATTTGTTATTACAGCCTACATTTTGTTTACATTGTGGTGCAAAAAAGTTTCATGGAGAAAGTAAAGGGTTTTGTTGTTCAGATGGCAAAATTAAATTACACATAGATAATGTACCTAATAAATTATATGATGTGTTTACTTCAAATTCTGTTGAAGCATTAAATTTTAAAAATATTGCAAGAAGTTATAACAATCATTTTGCATTCACCTCTTTTGGTGTAAAGTGTGACAAAGACTTGTGTAAGAGAAATAAAGGCATTTATACATTTAGAATTCAAGGCCAAGTTTATCATTATATAAACCAATTGTTACCATCCGATAATAATCCAACTTATTTACAGTTATATTTTTATGATACTAAAAATGAATTATCTAATCGATTAAATATTTCCGAAAAATTTTGCGAATCAACTTTGGGGATGTTAATTAATATTTTAGGCGATAATCCTTACTCTAAATTTTTTCGTTCGTTGAGCAATATCGATAGTTTATATAACTGTCGAATACAAATAAAATGTGATCCAGGTTTAGACCAAAGAGTATACAACACCCCAACGTCTTCACAAGTAGCTGCGGTTTGGGTCGATGATGATGCAACTACAAATAACAAAACTCGTGATATATCAATTTATGGTCATTCTGGTAGTTCATATAGAGTACATTATTATTTTGGGTGTTATGATCCTCTTCAATATCCATTGTTATTCCCTTTTGGTCAATCTGGTTGGCATGAAGGTATTGAAAGAGTGAATAAAAATAATCACCGATGTCTTATTGAAACAAATCATGTAAACATCAATACCATAAATTCTCCAGATGAATTGATTGAAAATGAAACTAAAGGTTATTTATCTTTCTATTGGTTTCCTATTATTTTTATTTTGCTTATTATATTATATTCAGCCTATTTTTTTCCCTTTGTAGGTATGAAGAAAAGAAATTCGCGGTTACATGTGTCTTGTCGTGAATATTATTGTTACAAATTACAAATTCGAGATTCAGGTACATCTTTTTTGCTTCACACTGGTAGACTATTTCAACAATATGTCGTTGATATGTATGTAAAAATTGAAACTTCTAGATTAGATTATTTTCGTAATAATCAAAAACAGATACGATCTGAGGTTTATCAAGGAATTGTTGATAGCGTTGACACAGGTGAAAATAGGGGGCATAAGATTGGTAGGAGAATTGTTCTGCCCTCTTCCTTTACAGGTGGTCCTCGAGATAATAAAAAACGTTATATGGATGCAATGGCATTAGTACAACGATATGGTAAACCTGATGTATTTTTAACTATGACGTGCAATCCTAATTGGGCAGAAATAGAAGAAGAACTCAGGCATAATGATGAGAAACAAAATAGACCTGATTTATTTGCACGAATATTTAGAGCTAAGTTAGAAGAATTAAAAATTGACTTGTTTAAAAGACATATTTTAGGTCCTGTTGCTGCATATATATATGTTGTCGAATTTCAAAAAAGGGGTCTACCACATGTTCATTTCCTGTTAATTTTTAAATATGGTTCAAAAATTACTTCTGTTGATTTTGTTGATAACATTGTTTCTTGTGAAATTCCGGACAAAAAATTTTTCCCTCATTTATATCCCATTGTTCTGAAACATATGTTCCATGGTCCATGCGGAATATTAAATCCAAATAATGTATGCATGTCAAATCATAAATTATGTAAAAATAAATATCCTAAAGAATACACTAATATAACTTCTCTTGGTAACGATTCATATCCGCGATATAAACGTCGTAATGATGGTCAAAAAGTTAAAATTAGGGGGCATTTCTTAGATAATAGATGGATTGTACCTTACAATCCTTATTTAACATCTAAATATGATTGTCATATTAACGTTGAAGTTTGTTCAACTGTTAAAGCTGTCAAATATTTATATAAATATGTTTATAAAGGGCATGATCGAATAAATTTTTCTGTAAATGAGAATGACAAAGACAATGACATTGACGAAATTTCAAGATATCAAACTGCCAGATGGATTTCACCTCCAGAGGCAATGTGGAGAATTTATGGCTTTATATTATCTGAAATGTTTCCATCAGTGTTTTCATTACAATTACATCTTGAAGACCATCAACTAATTACTTATAGAGATAGTGATAATTTACAATCAATTATAAATAGAGATTATCTACAGAAAACCACGTTAACTGAATATTTTTCTACTAATATTATAGATGAAAAAGCTAGATCACTTACATATAAAGATTTCCCTTCTCATTTTGTGTGGAATCCAAATGGACGAATTTGGACTCCACGAAAGCAAAAAAATTTAATAGGTAGAATAGTTACAGCTAATCCATCTGAAGGAGAAAGATATTATTTGCGACTTTTATTAAACCATATTAAAGGATCGACTTCTTTTCAAGATTTACGAAATGTAAATGGTATACTAATGTCCAGCTTTCGTGAAGCAGCTCTTTCACATGGTTTATTAAGCGGAGATAATAACTGTGAATTATGTCTAGCTGAAGCAATTGTTTATCAAATGCCTCTTTCTTTACGAAGATTATTTACTACCATATTAACATTTTGTAGTCCTAACAATCCACAACTATTATGGAATAAGTTCAAAAATTATATGTACGAAGACTTTGTACATCAAGGTATGTCATTACACAACGCTGAAGTAAAAGCTTTACGATATATACATTCTATATTAGAACCACTGAATAAAAATATTAATGATTATAAATTGGTATCATTCCATATAAATACAGAAGAAGACGAAATATTAGCTACTATGATTTCTGAGGAGTTGAAAAATAGTAACATTCAAAGTAACAATTTTGATGTGACTTCTTTAAATAAAGAACAATTGTATGCTTATAATATAATTTTACATCGAATTTTCAATAATGATAATGGTATGTTTTTTGTCGATGGACCTGGTGGAACTGGCAAAACATATTTATATAAAGCTTTACTTGCAGCTGTACGTTCAAAAAATTTAATTGCTATAGCCACAGCTTCATCTGGAGTTGCCGCATCTTTGCTGCCTGGTGGTAGAACTGCACATTCTAGATTTAAAATTCCTTTAGATATAAATGATGATGTTGTTTGTTCAATAAGTAAGCAGTCTGCATTAGCAGATCTTTTTAGGATCACTAAATTAATTATTTGGGATGAAGCACCAATGGTAAATCGTTATGCTATAGAAGGTTTAGATAGAATGTTAAGGGATATAAATGAAATAGATATACCATTTGGTGGAAAAGTAATTGTTTTGGGCGGTGATTTTAGACAAGTTTTACCGATTGTTCAAAAAGGTAACAAAGAAGATATACTCAAAGCAAGTCTTGTTTTTTCATATTTATGGCCTTCTTTTATTCGTTTGTCATTAATACAAAATATGAGAGCTCAATTTGATCCATCATTTTGTAATTATTTGCTTCGGATTGGAAATGGTACAGAAAAAGAACACTCATGTCAAATGATTACACTTCCAGTTAATATAACTATAAAATTTGTCGACGAATTTCAATCTTTAAAAAAATTAATTGATATTGTTTTCCCAAATATAGAAACCTATGTGGAAAATTTAGATAGTATGATTAATAGAGTTATATTAACCCCAAAAAATGAATACGTGGATCAAATAAACAATATTTTACTCAAAAAATTCCAGGCGAAATATTTACATATTACAGTTTTGATGAATCTATTGATAAATCTGAACAAAGTATTCAAGAAGATTTTTTAAATACATTGACTCCAAACGGTATTCCACCACATGAACTTATTTTAAAAAAAAATTCTCCAGTCATGCTCCTCCGAAATATTAACCCATCCGAAGGTTTATGTAATGGCACAAGACTTATTTGTCGAAGATTTGATAAAAATATGATTGACGCAGAAATTGCCATTGGAGAATACCGTGGAAAACGAATATTTTTACCTAGAATTCCATTTATACCTCTCGAAAGTGACAAAACTTCAATCCCTTTCAAAAGAACTCAATTTCCCATTCGTTCATGTTTTGCAATGACAATAAATAAATCACAAGGTCAAACTTTAGACTTTGTTGGATTATACCTTCCAGAATGTGTATTTTCTCATGGACAATTATATGTTGCTTTGTCAAGAGCAAAAACAAGTAAAACTATTAAAGTTTTGATTAAGCCATTAAATAAATCTAATATACATACTATATGTACAAAAAATGTTGTTTATCGCGAAATTCTTGCTTTTATAACATCTCTATAAATATTTTCACAGTAGTTCTTATTTCATTCATTTGTAGGTATAATTGAAATTAGGCTTATTGCTAAACCAAACTATAAAATTAACCTGTATAATTAATTCAGCTGTTAGTTGATATAATGGACTAACATAATCAATGTAGAGCTTTCTTCTTTATGAATAAATTACTTGTTTAATGCCGATTTTCAATTGCATATCCATATTATATAGTTTGTAATATTTATTGGAGTATTTTTATTCATCTTCCTTCTTTTTTTTTTCCTTTTTTAAAATTGCTGCTAAAAACCATAGCCTTCTTCTTCAAGCTATTCAACTTCTTCGTCATTTAAATCTTTTAATTCAAAAAGTTTACATTTCTTCTGATAGTCTATGGTTGATGAATTGTTTTTTATGTTTTAGTTGGATATCTTGTCTTTGTTTGGTTGAAAATGTAACACCAAAATGTAAGGTTCGTTTTGGCTAAGAAGTAAAGTTGTAATCTATCTCAAGAATATAGCTTCCATTGTCACTGAAGTGTAGTAAAATATTTTCATGTCAATAGGGAAAATTATATACCATCAATACCATTAAGGAATAAAACTATAATAGTTTGTATTGGTTTATGTTTTCTTTTACCTTTTAGGTTATATTTGACATATAAATCTTAAGTGTATTAACTTCTTTTATTTGGATGGATAACACTTACTTAAGGTTTGAATTTGTCTTTGATATACCAGTGACAAATGAGATGGACCAACACAGAACCACCACACAACTGGCAGGCTACAGGCATCATGTTTCACATCAACAATTGAAAACTCCTCTTGCTTCAATATTCTAACGTCTTTGTTGGTAAAGGTTGGAAATGGCAATTGATTCCGCGTTTATTTTCATCCATTTAGTGCTATGTTACAAAAAAATACATTAGTTGGTCCTGATTGTAACAATACTAAAAGAGGGTTTTTCAATCCTATTGTTTGTTGGCACAACTGTCATCAGCAACCAACCGTCATCATGTGGTTGTTTCTTGCTTGTCTCCAATAAACTTTAGCTGTGTGGTTGTTTCTTACTTGTCTCCAATAAACCTTAGCTCTGTGGTTGTTTCTTGCTTGTCTCCAATAAAGCTTAGCTCATTTGTTTCTGTTTGTCCTCATCAGGAAAGCTACTAAATGAAAACCTCTGCCAGAATCAAAATCCTCTAAGTCAACACCTTTCACATTTGGTTGTTTTTTAGACCAACACATACCCACGCAACTGGCAGGGTACAGGCATCATGTTTCGCATAAACTATTGAAAACTGCTCTTCCTTGAATATTTTACCGTCTTTGTTGGTAAAGGTTAGAAATGGCAATTCATTCCGCATTTATTTTCATCCATTTAGTGCTATGTCACAAAAAAATACGATGGTTGGTTAGTGTCCTGAAGGTCTTTTGAATCCTACTGTTTGTTGAAGAGAAGTGCCATTACCGTTGGTTGTTTCTTGTCTCCAATGAAGCTGATTTATTTGTTTCTGTTTGTCCTTGTGAGGAAATAAAAACCTCTGCAAAATCAAAATCCTCTAAATCAACACCTTTCTCATTTGGTTGTTTCTTACTCATCTTCAAATAGGAAAATCCTCTCTAACAAGCCTCCCTCTTGTACCAAAAGCAGGAAACCTCTGCTAAAATCAAAATCAAAATATCCTATATGAAAATCAAAATATTTCTGGTTTCATTGTTTTCCATTCATCTTCTACTCCTGAAACCAATCGAGAACCTAACATCAAACAACTTCCCCTGTTTTGCCAAAACATCAAAACAGAGATTTTTGTGGAGAGCAAATATAAAGCTGTCTATTTTCTTTCAATTAGGTGGAAATCGTTTTCGTGACATTTTCATTTGGCTTAACAATCAGGGATGAACTTATTACATGAATTTTATCCTTAAAAATTTGTACCCTTTTTATTATTTTCAACAAATTAATTATTATCTTCCAAATAGTTTTAGTTAACATTCAAAATCCTTCATTTGTATCATGTTGTATTAGGTTTTCTATCATATACCCACAATAAAGGCTATGCTCTCTATAGGCATATCTTTAGCCTGTAAAGCTTATTTTATAAGCTCCAATATAATGATACCATTGCGGCTACAAAAACTAAATGAATAGAACATGTATGAAAGCAACAACCTGCATCTATAATGTCTAATTTCTATTACTATTTTACTCATTAAGATTTATAAATTAGTGTGAAGAATACTGGCTTATTTCCACGGAGACACTTTTAATTCGAATTCGTCAGTGCTTTTGATTAATTTCCCTCTGAAAATTAAACTTAATTCTTTAATGCTTATTCTTTGTTCTTTATACATCTATTGGAATCTCAATGGACAAATATAGACAAATATAGCGACATATGAAGATAAAAACAAGGAAAGGAAAACACTAAAAAAAAAACAGTGGTGCTGAGGTTTTTGTATCTATTTTATCCTAAATTCTTTTACTTATTTCAAAAATAGCATCTTGTACTTTTTGCTACATTTCTTATTTCTTATTTTGGTAGGAAATTCAAGTAGTTACCAATTTGAACCATTCAAATATTGTGCATATTACGGTGGTGAAATTTTAAGTTAGTATCAAGCTGATATATTTGCTTCATCTCTGTGTAGACACTCTTGACATATCTGCTTTATCTCTGTGTACACACTCTTGCTTTGTTAGCATTAGAAAAGAAAAGAAATTTATCTAATTTATCTCTGTGTAGACACTCTTGACATATCTGCTTTATATCTGTGTACACACTTTTGCTTTGTTAGCATTAGAAAAGAAAAGAAATTTCTAATATCGCTAGCTTGTATATATGTATTTATGTTTCTCTCATAATCCCTCATCAAAGCTCAAGATGAATGCTGATTATTATAATGGAGTGAACTTCAAAAAGAATGTAGATATACTACAATAGAAGTTGACAAAAGAGGGATTAGATACAATGGTAACAAGCATATTAAAACCTACTTTGTTGACTATTTTTGAAGAATTAAATTCATTGGCAAAAGAGAATTCTAAAATGGCTCTGAAGACGTTGCAAGTTTCTCTATTCCATCAGCTGAACAGAAGATAACAACACAATGCAATCTCTCTGGAGAGACTACAAGTTTCGCAAGATAACAAGACAATGCAAATCCAAAGGGTAAATGAAGAAGTTTGTGAAAATATATTCAGTGTGTACTTTTACAAAATTAGTTTATTCGCAGCAATATTGATCTCTGCTTGTCAAACTGCAGATGACAGGAGCACATCACTACCCTACAACAATACAATAATAGGTTTAACTCAGGAGTTGCTACAATCAATGAGATACTTAACCTCCTTCAGAAACAGATGAGAAAAAGAAAGCGACAGTGGTAAGAAGTTTTCAGCAACTAACTTCGTCTCACAGTAAGTAGAATTTTATTTATCGATTATCCACAATCATGTTCTTCATCTCTATTACCATCTTAGGGCAAAATTTCATACAGTTAGTTTATTCATATTGCAATCATTAAAAGAAAATTATGGAAAATAAAAACAAATCTTTTTTGCAACAAAGGAAATGTCCACGTTCTCTTTCATTTATTTATTTTTTTTAGCTGAATAAATGTGTTATTTCTTCACAGTCAAACCCAACTTCATCAGCAGAAGTTTTATTTTAAATAAAAATGTTCAAATAAATTAGACATTGACATTTTTCTCAGTCTAATATGTAACTTTTTATTTTCAAAAATATTTCAAAATTGTCTAAAATTAAATTATCTTACAAAGATGTCAGTTTTACAATATTCATATGAATTCTCAAACAAAAAAATAAATTTCTTCTTTACCATTGCACCGTGGAGAGTGAATACCAAATATTTCTTCAACAAAAGATAAATATTTCTTCTTTTCCATTAATTATTCATTAGTAACTTCTACGTTAGTAATTCCTACAGAACCAAATATACTTTCCATGCCAAGAGTTTATACCATAATAGCAATTCCTACAAAAAATGAAGATGACACCAATTTATCTCCTCATTGCCTACTTTGTCTATCATACTTCTGTCATTAAAAATGGAAAAATAAATATGGAAAAATTCACAGCAACATATATTGAATATGTAAGCATTGTTATGTTATATATATAACTTCTTCAAGCTTCTTCCTAAAAGAATAAAAAAAAAAATATGAAATAATTATTTTACCTGTAAACTTAATTATTATGCCTGAATGTTTTTTACTCAAATTTCATCACCAAAACCCTCTATTTCTCTTCATATTCTTATAATTAATTATTCAAAATTTATATCTTTTACTTAATAGTTGAAGATTTTACCATTTGTAGCATAGCATAAGAAAACAGAAGGATGAGTTATCTCATTCTTGTTTATCACTCTACATAGATAATTTGTGAAGCAAGAAGGATTTGACACCACAGAAAAAGTTTAGACTATGATACTAATTGAAAAAAAAAGTTTATAGTATGATGCTAATCTGTATGTAAAAAATGAAGATATCATCGTTTCAACATGACACTAATTTACTTCCTGATTGTCTCTTTGTGAGGATATTTTTTTAAAGCAAAGAATTTATGTTTTTCTGCTATATAAGCAAAGGATTTAACAACAAAATTTGTCGGCGAAAATATTACTTCAAGATTCAAAACCACT
This sequence comes from Fraxinus excelsior, assembly GCA_019097785.1. Taxonomy (NCBI): domain Eukaryota; kingdom Viridiplantae; phylum Streptophyta; class Magnoliopsida; order Lamiales; family Oleaceae; genus Fraxinus; species Fraxinus excelsior. Next base: position 7,072,355 of record CM032639.1, on the reverse strand, counting down.
GTCAATTCAATGGCTGCAAATTTTTCATTACCAGAAGAAGATAAACTTTAATCATCTCTATTTTTCCACCACCTGTATCATTTTCCAATTTCCAATGAAAAAATATCTCTTCATCCTGTTTTCCTCCTGTTTTCCTGGAAAAAGTACGAGATAATATCTACATAATATCTAAACATCACACTATTATATATATACGTTACTTTGTAGAGGCAGTCAACTCCTCTTTGCATCTAAACATCTAAAGAAGGTATGTTCTTTTCAAGAAAAAAATTGTCTCTTCAATTTTCTTTATACCAGTAATAATACTCTTTCTTCTTTCTTCCTTCTGGTGAAGATTAAATACTAACTGTGCTGTGCTGAAAGAGATGGCAACAAATTACAAATTTATTCCAGAAATCACTCCAACAGAAAGAAATTGGCAAGTGAAGATAATTGTTGCAGAGAAAATGTCTGCCAAACAAGCAAGAAATAGTAATAACAGATATCAAAACATGGTACTGATGGATTTTAAGGCAAAAGAATAGAAAAAAAAAAAAATTCATAAAATAATTTGAATATCGATTCATATATTACTATAATTTCATAATATTTTTTATAATATGTAGGGAAATAAGATTCATGCAACATTATACGATGGAAATATCACTGCGTTTGAAGATGAGCTTCTATTGAGCAAAACATATATCATTTCAAATGCTATTGTGAAGGATACAAAACCTAAGTACAAAGTTTTGAATGGTGACTTTCAATGGACAATCACTGGGAAGACTCGAATCAAAGAAGTAGATGAGAAATAATATGGATTTCCTCTTCTGTACAATACAATAGCACGCTTTTGATCAAACTTGGAAAGAACTCATGGATTCGAACAATGACATAAGTAATCCTTTTAATACTCAATTTTCTCTCCATTTATAGCTTAGATTCATTTTTTTATTATGTATTAACTTGTTTCCTATTATAGTTAGCCATAGTTTTTAAACTTATATGTTATTTTAATTCATTCATAAATTCCCTGTTTTACTTTTCCTAACTTTCTTTCTATTTTACTGTGTTTAGGCATTCTTGCAGCAGCTATTGATATGAGACCAAAACGCCTTATCCAAACCCGCTATGGCAACCAAACTTATGTACATGATGTTGTACTGATTGATAAAACCTTCAATACAATCATTTTGACTATGTGGACAAAGAATGTACTGTGCTTGCAGAAAAAATTGCAAAAAAACCTATCATCCTGGCAAACCGTCTTAAAGTTTCATCTTTCAATGGTAATCCCTACACTATCCAATTTTTTTATTTTTTTCTGATAAAATGTATATTAATTATACAGATAATGCAGGCTTAACTCTGTCAACAAAAAATAAATAGCACAATCTTCATAGATGCTGCATTTGAGAAAGTTGCACAGTTCCGAGGATGGTAAATATCTACACTTTGACATTATTTGATGATGTATATCTAGTTGTTAAACTTTTGAATTATATAATGTAAGGGTGGAAGTGCATAATGAAGAATTAAATGAGTTTACATTGGAGAAATCTCTTCCAGCCACACCAACAAAATTGTGTGCTCCACCACATAAAAAATTGACTGACATACAAAATATGAAAGGCCGATTATTAGGGTAAGTTTTTTGAATTATATAATTCTAGTATTTAAGTTTTTGAATTGTATAAATACTATTTATTGTTATGCTTTCATTAGTTGACTATCAATATATTTACAGAGTGAAATATTATCGGATTAAAGCCAAAGAGAGTTTGTTTGCAGAAAATCAAAAACTTTCTGTATATGTCTTGATATCAATTGTATTAAGAACAGTCATGCAGATTTCGGTGAAAACTTTGCTTGTATTTACTGCAAATATCCTTCTTCAAAAGCCGTGCCTAGGTAATAAACTAAGTATGATTTTCACCCATATATCATTCACCAATATATATCATATTTTCTTATTATTAAGAATTCTTTGCATATAATAAATTTGATTTCTATTACAGGGCAACCACTAATGTGGAACTACAAGATAGAACTGGAATATTAACTGCAAGCGCAATTGGTAATCCCGCTGAGATATGTTAAAATCTGCATGGCTGAAAGTGTAATGAATGGTTCAAGACGGGTAAGATATATATCATTTTCTATTTGACTATACTTATTACTAACAAAAATAAAATTGTCAGGGAAATAATGTCAACATGGAAGAAGTTGTACATCCTGAAGAATACATATTCTATCTAAAGGTGACACAACTAGAGCCAAATACTGCTGAATATAAGTATGATGTTGTGTTTGTCCTACCTCCATCATGTGCTATAGCTGATGAGACAGAAGAAACAAGTAAGAAAGACACCTGCTCTACTATGGATGATGAAGCAGAAGAATCCAGTAACAAAGACAACAATTTTCCATATCTCATTAGTGACAGTACTTCTGATACTCACAACATTTCACCACCAGCAGCCAAACGGAGTTCAACTGAAGAAAAGACTTTCACTATAGATGACAGGGGAAAAAATGATACCTTCAATTAAGAAAAAGGTTTACGTAGGGGGAAAGGTAAAACTGGAGTAATCATCTGCAAGAAAAATCTCCATCTTGTTGTTTTTGCAACATAAATCTCCATCTAAACCATCTTGTCTGTTTTGCACAGATGGTTTAAATAGCATCATTATTTCTCTTGTAAAATAATTTGGTTTTGTGGTGTTGATACTTTTGTACCCTTAGAAAAATATGAAGAATGATGCTTTAGTGATTGATGGAGAAGAATATGTAGAATAATGTTGTTGCAATAAAAAAAAAAAACTTTTTTTTTATAAATATATATCTCCCTATTTATATATGTTTTTTTACATTTCTAAATGAATAATCATATAGATTTAGTTGAAAAGTATGTATCATCTTGTATTTTGTATTAGGTCTCACGTTGTATTTGTATTAGGTATCACATTGTATTAGGTATCACATTGTATTAGGAAAATAAACTAACAATTAGTTAGTGAGTTGCTTGGCACCTCGCAAAAATAAGGTAAATGTATGAAATTAGACAATTAAAATAATATCGTGAAATTTGAGCCTTTTAAAATCCAAAATGAGAAAACAACATCAGTTAAAATAAGTGTGTGGAATTTCGCTTTTGAAATCCAAAGTGGGAAATTAAGCTTTTTGAAATCCAAAATGAGAAGACAGCATTAGTTGATATCCAAAATGAGAAGACAGTCCAAAAGAGAAGACAGCATTAGTTGATATAATCTTTTGGAAATCCAAAATGACAAGACAAAGTTATAATGTATTCTGTGTGACTATGTGACATTCAAATAGGTATTGTGTATGACATTAGCCAGTCAAGCGGAAACAATCAAGCGGAAACAGCGTATAGCTTCCGTTCCCCACAGGCGTAACAGGCGTGCCTCCGTTCCCCACGGAGGCACGAGTTGCCTCCGTCCGGAACGGAGGCACGCAAGTGGGCCATCCAGTCCACCCGGAGGCCACGAGTTGCCTCGTCGGAACGGAGGCACGGGCGTGCCTCCGTTCCGCACGGAGATAGACGATGCCTCCGGGCGGAACGGAGGCACGCCCGTGTCTCCGTTCCACACGGAGGCACCGAACGAAAGGCAAGCCCAGCCCAAACTCCCCAGCCCAAACTTCCAAATAAAACTCTTTATTCCCTTTATTCTTATTTTATCTTCCTTTCAACCGATCAGCGCCATTCTCATCTTCATCACATCACCGCGCCATTCTCATCTTCATCTTCCCCTCTCGACCGCGCCAGAACCACCTCTCGACCACGCCAGAACCGCCAACCGCCAGACTGCCAGACGCCGTTGCCCCCGCCGGGCTGTTTCTTTCTCTCTTTCAAATCGCTCGACCTCCTCTTCTCTCCGTAAGTCTATGTTCTATGGTACTTTATTTTGAATCTTTGACTTATAATTTTTTCCAATTACTCCAAGTATTTCTAATTCTTCTCCAATTCTTGTCCAATTCTTGTCTAATTACTTCCTAAGTATTTTCTTCTCCAATTCTTGTCTAATTAGGTTAGTAGTATTCTTGTCTAATTAGGTTAGTAGCAAAGGTCTAATTGGTAGCATTAGGTTAGTAGCAAAGGTCTAATTGGTAGCAGAACTTGGTCAGATTTATTTGGTGGGTAGTTGGGTTATATAGGTTAGTAGCAAAGGTCTAATTGGTAGCAGAACTTGGTCAGATTTATTTTGTTTGGGTATATAACAACGCCTTGATCTATTTAATTTAATTTAATTTACTAAATTATTGAGTTTTTGGTATCAATGACACGAGGGTCGTTCCACGATCAAGTCAGGATAGATGAATACGGTGGTGCATTGTGTTCAATTGTATGCTTTTGGGATGATGGGGCAGTGAAAGATTCTGTATACTCCATTTCTATTGGTTATGGTTGATGGTACCTTGTGCCATGCTTTCTGTCTTTTTAAATGAACGGAGAATTTAGGGGTGTTCTGAGGACTAAGCTATTATAGGCATGGCTGAAGGTAAATACATATAAGGTATGGGGGGATAATGCATTGTGTTTAATGCATGCTTTTGGGATGATGGGGCAGTGAAAGATTCTGTATGGTCCATTTCTATTGGTTATGGTTGATGGTGTGTGCCATGATTTCTGCCTTTTTAAGTTAAGGGAAATTGAGGGGTGTTTCTGACTATTATAAGCCTGGCTGACGTTTGTATATTGATTCTAATATTGAATATCATATTCTATTTGCTACAGATCAATTACTTTCCCAATTTCTCATTTCATCATTATATCTTTATCCTAATCTTTCCAAATCTTTGTGTTACAATTTCTACTATGTAGAGAATGTCTTTTTCAGGGAGGTGTCCTTATGATATGTACTGGCTTTATTCTACAATATTTTAGAATAAGTAGAACTAATTCAAAATACATAAATAGCATTTCTTTGTAATAGGAATAAAGATGACAGTGAATAACTGATCCAGGACCATAGTCTTCAAAAACTTATCACTTTCTAATATTACTTATATAAAACTGATGTAGCAAAAAGATTAAAGGACAAAATGGAGAAGTGCTACATAGTTTTATGAGATGTAAATATGCTCATCAAGTTAAAATACAGTAGATTAGAATTATTAGACAAGCTATGGTTTATGATGTTCAGTATTATATAACTCAAACATAGAATATCCATACGCTAACATGACAGAAGGATGATAATGATAATAAACATGGCAGAATGATGATAATGATGATAATTGGATTTGGCATTAGTTTTGATGCTCGATTTCGATTGACCAACAAGTCCAAATCTGTGTATCTCAACGATAGTTGTTTGAAAGTCTGGGTATTTCAATGATGCTTATTGAGAGTGAAACAAACAACCTAAGAGGCTACACTCTAAATGAACCTCAATTCATATCCATATGCCTGCAGGCTGTTAATTTTCACTTTGATTATATTGCAAACACTTTACTTTGATAATCTTTAACAATTTGTATCTTCTTACAGATGTCTTTACAGTATATATTGTCACCAAATCAATGGTATCCTGCTACAATCACTCAATTCCCGAATTACACATATATGAAAGATTTCGTCGATTTAATAGATGCAGATGAGCAAGCCTTTCTATTGAGTAGTAATCTACATGGATTCATCTATGGCATGATGTATAGAGATGAAGGAAAACAACAATTTAGCAGCAAATTGGTGCATGAATTCATAATGAGATTGGTAGACAGTGGAAAGCAGAATGAAATCTGGATTAAATTAAATGATTGTTTAGCCCGCTTTGGCTTGCAAGAGTTTTGTCTTATCACATGCTTACCATGTCATGAAGTATCAGTTAACCTCAGGCATGACAATGACAGACTTCGAAATCAGTATTTTAATGGAAGAAGAAAAATTACTATGGCAATATTGTTTCAAGCATTTCATGCCTGTCAAAATAAAGAAGATAAATTTAAGCTTGGCTTGGTTATGCTGGTGGAATGTGTGTTAACACCTACTGGAAGACATATTGATTCTAAAACTCTTGCCATGGTGGAAGATATTGACAGTTTCATTGAGTATCCATGGGGACGCAGTGCGTATTTTGTTTTGTTAAATTCATTGCAACAATCTCATCTTCAAAGAATACATAAGCTACAACTAAACCAAGGCAATGAATGCAAATATACTTTACATGGTTATCCACTTGCATTCCAGGTATCTCCGTATATTACTATAAATATTTATTTAGTCTACTTAAACCTTTAACAATAAAATCTAATATCTAACATTTATATTCATTTTGTTTCAGTATTGGATATACGAAGCTTTCCCTAAAATTGGATCAACATTTGGCCGACGGAGGTACAAAACGGCACAAGCTCCAAGAATGCATAGATGGAAACCAACACAATTTTTGACGGAGGAAACTATTAAAAAGTTTTTGGCTACCAAAAAGGTATTTCAATCAATTAATTATATTTATTAGCCTATAACTATAGCTATATTTGTAAAGACTTATAATTTAATTATATAATTCTCAACTTCTTTTATTTCAGATTAAAGTAATTGCCATTCTCAAACCAGATGAAGAAGAGATAGAAAAAATTTGGTATGCCACACTTTCTTTACCCCATGACAATGATCATCATATACTAGATGATATTGCTAAAGGAGAAAACAACAATCTAACACACTGTCATGATGATTATCCTCCTACAACGCATACACATGTTTCATCCGGAGAAAACAACAATCTAACACACTGTCATGATGATTATCCTCCTACAACGCATACACATGTTTCATCTGGAATTGGCGAAACTTCTACCGGTGAATCCAATCATCTCACCAAACAAGAAATTCAAGATATGTTGAAAGCTCATAGAAAACAAACAAAAAAAGACATGAAGGTTATGTTGAAGGTGCACAGACAACATATAGCATCAGATATATCACATTTATGCAATTCCTTCATTGATGTATCAAAAAAGCAGTATGACGCACTTCTTCAAAACCAACAAGAGTTGTTTCAACACCAGCATAATTGGCATGAAGAACACTTCCAACAACATGAAGAATCTGAAGAACAACGGGATACGCACATGGATTTAACCATGAAGGCACGCTTTGAAAGCAATTTGAATTACATAAGTGAAGGAAACACCAGTATATTGAATAAGTTATCAGAATGTCAGTCTAATATGCAAAATGCTATGGCTTGTCTCCGAGAAGATATTTCTCTCCATAAAAGTTTCAATGGAGCTTCAGCATCTCAAACATTCACGGGAGGAAGTGAAAAGAATAAAGAGAAAATACAATTCCATAAACACTTTCCATTAGAGGATTATCCTTTGGAGAAATACACAAAACTTACAAACTGGATGCTGACAAATCCACCTGAGTAAGAATTATAAAGAATTTACCTATCATACTTTAACTCTACATATTTTTCCCAATTTAAATTATCTTATCTTTATGCAGTGCATCGTGGAATCATGTCAATTTATACAAACGAAGTACACTGGAAGCTATTTTAGATACAACACAAGCCATCAACATTAAGGTTAGTAAACTTTTCATATTTCTACTATATTTTGATTTGGCATTAGGTTTACTAAATCCGTACTTATTTAATATCCACTTTTCCCTTGCTAGCTTCTTGAGGAAGAACTTCTATTATTGAGACAATATATGGATGATAGTTCCAACCTTGTTTCAAAAGAGTATGCAATATTGGATTTTGAATTTCAAATCGAATGTGATAATCATAACACAATGAAGAAATCCATAAAGGAAAAAACTGCAAGTATGGGTCAAAGATATCTTGATATCAGAAAATTGGAAGGATATATGATTGGTATTATCCCAATGGCCGGTAAAGCATGGGCGAAGTGCACTTCTTTATTAATTCCTTGTGAGTCTCCAGGCAATAACTGGTATCTTCTTCATGTAAATCTGGAGGAGTGGAAATTGAAGGTATATGACTGTAGTAACACCATTCATACACCATATGAAAACTTGAAATTCGTCAAGCCGATATTGAATGTCATCCAATATTTGTTACTCTCGTCATCATTCTTCATTGGGCTAGACTTCAGAAAAAACAGAAAGAAAAGTATGGAGATAGATATGATATCTGACTTACCATGTGCAAATAACGAGTGAGCAATATATTCATTATTTTATTCAATTTATATTATATATATAATCTAATCCACATTTTTTTTCCCGCAGGCCAAACTGCTCTATTTTCTTGCTAAAATATATAGAGTGCTTGATTCTAGGATATCCAATCAAATCAATTTCGTCGGAAAGAATGCTAATGTACAGACGAAAAATGGCAGTTGACCTTTGTTGGAACAAATACTTCCCTCCTTTATAAATATCATTAAGCAACCATATATTATTCAGATTGCAAATACAGAGGTATCAAATTTTTCGAATAACTTTTCTTCACAGTTGATTAATAGCTATCCTTAAACATCAAAAGCTTGATAATATTGTTACAACCACTTATTATGTCATAAAGATTATTCATATTATTCTCTACATTCATCTTCGTGTGCAGGCATTCAAGAGAACCTGAAATATTCCAACCCATCCTAAAATTGAAGGTGCCGATCATCCTAAAATTCAAGGTGTCATTCATTTATTGATTTTAGCATTCTATTTTATATTTCATTATATTTTATGTATTCAATCTTCAAGCAAATAGAAAAAAAATACAAAATATCAAATCACACAGTAGAAAATGTCAAACATTGAAGAGCTGTCTGAAGCAACATTTTTTCAAATTATAGTAAATAAGCTTGTTCAATCTGAAAAATGAAAATTCTTCATTGTGCACTCTTTTCCTTCTTCGAACTTGTTAGAAAATCAAAAGTACACTTGCACATTGTTTACCATTTATCTCAAATATTTGCAGTCAGCAATATATTAGTTTTAGTTATATTCAAGAAAAGACTGCTACAGTTAGACGAGTGTTGTTTACTAAAGATTTAAGCGTTTACAAAAATTGAGATAAAAATGTTGAGAAAAATTTGTGGTATACCTTTTAACAAACAGAGTTAGTATAAAGCATCTTTTGCAAGTTGTTAAGCTGTCACTAATTATAGTGTACGGTTTGATTGAGATGGTTTGGACATATTTGACGAGGTTGCTAGATACACCAATTATGAATATAATATGTGAGAAATCTTGAGGAAGAGGCCTACCTAAATTATTGTAAGTAAAAAAAAATTTGAGCTTTTATGATTTAGCCTTAGATATGGCTCTTCACACAACAAAGTGAAAAAAGAGAATCCATGTAGCTGACTGCACAAAAGTATGAGATAAATCTTTGTTGAGTTGAGTGGTAGTCCAAGAAAGAATAAATTATCTTCAGACTGCATAAGAAATACACCTTTTTTTTTTTTTTTTTGGTTTAAAGACAAAAACATTTCAATCAAGCAAGCAATGGTCATTGTATAACCATTCAGCAAATTTTTTGACTATATATCTAAATCTCTATTTCCAATACATGAGCCTGCTGCAAATTCATTTCAGGGGATGGCAGTGAAAACTATAATTGAACTTTTCCTTCTTGTAGGGCTGATGAGTGGAATGTCAATAAATGGGCATGACAAAGGAGAAGAATGCATTATCCGATTAGAAGACAAGAAGATAGGTGAATTGATTGGAATTCAATAAAACCTAATGTTCCATACCTTTTGTCAATATATTTTGTTGTTGGTCTAAAATAGGTGAATTGTATGATTGGGCATTTTTGAGAGATGCGGAGCCATACCCTGTGGAGCTTATAATTGATAGTGGAAAACTAATCATAAAATTAATTTCACTTCTCATAAGAAAATTTTTTTAATTTGAAATGCTTAAAAGTGGCGTCATTTGATGTTTCATTTTGGACTTCTGGTATTTATATGTACAAATTCTATTGACTTCAAAACCAGCCACCTATATTGCTCTCTAATTCATTTTGTTCATTCTAAATTATTGCAGATATTTCCTTCTTCAAGTGGAAGAGAATATTGGTAATATAGAATTTCCATCTCTTCTTTTAAATTATTTTTTTCATTAAATGTTTTGTTTCTTTTCTGTTTTTCGACTCATAATAGCAGAATAGAACCATAAAGATTGTATAACAATATTTTATTTCTGTTTTCCATTTCACTTCAATCTGCTTTCTGTCTTCCTTGCAAAAAGTATCTCTGCTCATAATGTAAATTAGCTGAGTATTCTTTTATAGCCTTTTCGGTGGATAAAGGAACTATTTAAGTGATTGGTGTGTTATTAATATAGCCGTAAGAGATGCCGAGTGACACTACGTATTCATGTATGTCTGTATCGACCTGAATGAGATGCCAATATATATATATCCCGTATTATTTTATTCTTTAACCCATCTTGTGAATATTGCAATAAGAGATACCAAGTGTAGCATTTTCCTGGAGAATTATATGCATTAGCATTTAGTTTATTAAATGGTCTATTATTTGAAAATCTTTAATCCATGTACAACCTGGATAACATCCCATAGAAAGGAACAAGAAATTTCTCTGCACTCGAGTCACCTTGTACTGCCGTACAGCAATTCAGGCACTACCTAGAAGTTTGGACGAAATGAAACATGTTTTCATTGCATCTGAAGGTTGACCTAGGTGGCTAGAAAATTAAATGCATTGTTTTCTCTTGGATGTACTTATTTCCATTGCTTTATGACTGTGGTCATTAGTGGAATAATTGATTGAATTTTGTCTATTATTCCATATATGTGGATATAGAAACTTGGGAATCAAACCAATATTCATTTCAGGTTCGGATGAGTTAATATTTTGAGTTAGATTTTCTTCCCTGTCTATAGCTCACTCATATCCCATTTAAACCTTGTTTTCCCAACTTTGGCTCCTAAATTTATTAGGTGTATGTTGGTATCTAAATGTTAAATATTTTCTGTTAGTTACATATGACTTTCATGTAAAGAATTAAAGCAACATATGATGAAAAACATATGACTTTCATGTAAAGAATTAAAGCAGGGTAGGAAAAGCCTTCTTTGATGAAAATCGATATAGGTTTTCATTAGGTAGATGGCATTATTAGAGAGTTGTTGTTTGTATTGGTTTATGTTCTCTTCCTCGTCATTGTTCTTTTCTTTGCTTCTCAAGCAATTGTTGATATAATCCATAGAATGCAGTGAGGTCTTAGTTGCTACCAATTCCATGGCCTTTTAAGATTGTGTGACGTCTGTTCTAACATGTGTTTTATTGCTTCTTTTGCTGCAGGCATGTGGGAGTGTTACTAACACTGTAAACAAAATTGGCCAATCCGGGGTGACCTTTCTAGGTAATATAGTTACGCACTTTCCCTTTATCTTTTTCTCTTTCTTGTTATTGTCACCACTAACCTAGAGTATGTCTATATTCTTTGCAATCCTTTTTTTACTACTTCCAGAAGTTAAAACAAAAGCTTATCTTGTTAGTAAATGCATCAAGGCATTAAGTTTGATGAGAGATGTGGAAGCCATTACACGTTCTTTACACTATGTTAGAAAACTTTGTTTTGAGGATTTTCAACTACTTTTCAAATCAACAAGTCAATGGGCGAATGTCATGACATTCTTTATATAATCATTGACCTCTACCTGAAGGTATAATACTTGTACTCCTGTTTATCTATAGCGACTATGAATTCATCTACATTTCATTTTCAAATTTGTTGGCGCGATCCAAACCTTAGTGCATTAACATATTTGATTTGTCAAATTGGAAAGTATCGAATAAAAACAAGAAGTGTTAAGCAGTTTGAATTGTTGGTTGTTTCTTTATCATGAAGCTTCTTTTTTAGCATCTGTGCATCAAAAATGACTTAAATGTTCTCAAGCCTAGCATGTTAGTAGATAAATATTAGTACAGATTAGCCTTCATAAGTGAATGATGACCACATAGCCACAATTTATTAGAGATTTTTGGGCGAGAAGTGTTGAAAGAGGTTCTGCTTGCACATTTTATATTCTTTTGCTCTTGTAGGTGATCAAGAACCCATCTTGTTGAAAGACCTCCAGAGACAATGATAATTGCTTCCTTTAAGATAAATGATCTCAAAATCAGCTTTAGAAGATAACGCAAATTATACAATCTCTTATCACTTTATTTATTTTAAATTATTCTACTCCTCAATATCTAGAAACATGAAGTATTCTCATTTCTTTTCTCTTTCCCCTTATAGTTTTCCAATCAAGAGAGGAGTATCATTTTCCTTCATTCCCCCCATCCAATATCTTATATTTAAAATAATCTGGAAACATTTCATATGACCCATCATATGTCTCCCCTTCAAATTACCATGCACAGTTGAAAAAATTTCAATTTCATGAAAAAGTCTGCCAAAACAAAGGTAAAATGGAGAGAAAAAAAATTGTATTGTGCAAAGGAATGTATTGGTTTGTGTAAATTTCACTCACTCTCTCTTCCTGCCACATGTATATATTTGAACATGTGTTTGTCTTCCATAGGTATATAGATGATGATCAATTGGTGGTTCATTTGAAGAAGCAAGACCCAGAATTAAAATGGCCTGACATCATGGAGTCTTGGGAGTCCTTAACAGCGGGAGTTGCACAACTCTTGAAAGGAACATCAATCTATTTAGTTGGGGAATCAACTGACATAAACCACGAGATTGCTCGAGAATTAGCCATTGGTCTTGGGTATGGCCCCTGTTCTTTCCTTTTGTTAAAAGAAATGGCAGACCAGATTGTCTTAAGATTTATTACTCTACATGCCAATACAATCTTTCTTTTTCATTCTCTCTTCATGCAAGTTAATAACTTTGCCGGTGATTATCTGTTTATTATGCATTTTTCATATGATTTCAACATGTGTTTTAAGTACACAATTTCCATCAGGATAGCAATTCCAGCATCATGTGGTCACAAATTTGAGCAACCATTTATCAAATTAAGTGATAGGGAAAGAAATTTGAAGTGTCAATTGACCTGAGTTTCTGGTTTGATTGCTTGTTGTTAGATTTCCTGACCTCTCCCCTAAATTTTAAATTAACCTTGGTCATACATATCAAATGCTTTTATTATGGTTTTTCTGGCATCCTCGTCTTATTTTATTTTATGTTTTTCACTTTCTTGTGTTTATTTTGGTTTAATTAGCTTATGTTTCCATCTGCTGTTTGTCAACTTCGTTGGTGGTTAGATATATCCACTCAACACAAAGGAGATTCTGGAATCATACAGCAAGGACACTATTGATTTGTGTGAGTACCATAATACTAATGGTCATAAGCTGCATGTTGCCCCATCTAGGGAAAGAGTTTATTATATGAATACATGGGTCAGATTCACAGCCTCTTTCTCCATGCGTAGCATTCTTTAATCTAATACCTCATAATGACTTATAAATTTATTTTTATCAACTAATATGATCACTTGTCAAAGAGTGTTACTCACTCTCATCATTTAATCAATGATATCAGAGTTTTGCAATGTAGTTCATGGTCTTGTCGAATTACTTTCAATCTAATCCTATTCAAGGGATAAGTATAATATTTAAACAAGGTTTCTTTATCTCAAAATAACTGTGACTTAAAATCAGTTTTCAATGTCATTTGTTAAAGTTATTCACGCGTATTTTCTTTATTCTTCTGATTTCACCTTGTTCATAGGTTTTTTTTTTTTTTCACCACAGCCTATTTCTCCATTTTCCTGATCCAGCACTTCGCAGCCAATTAAAGGGTATCAACTTTCAAGTGCTCTTTTCAGCCTCAAAATAGGCTGTCCATTTTCGTGTGCCAGATTATAATCAGGCTTTTATCATAGAAGAACTTGCCTCAGTATGTTCTCTCTCTCTCTCTCTAAATGTCTCATGGCCTCATTATTGACTCGGTGATGTTTAATGATTTATGCCCTCCTGGGAGGTTGGAATTGAACTGTTTTCTTTAAATTAGAAATCTTCTCAAGTCTGCATAATTAGCACGTATAGCCTTGAGTCAATCTTTAGACAACATCCACATATCATGTTTCAATACTTTCTTCCCCCAACCTAAAGACCATGCAGCATCTTTATACTAATATATGCTTTCTACATATGGATGACTGTTAATTTGGCAAAAGTCGGTTGTGGTAATTTCAGCTGTGATATGTTACTAGCGACAAATGTATTTAGTTGGCTCTAATTAACTAGATAAGGTTCTGTGGTGTAAGTACTTATGTTTCACCTATATTCCTTCCCACCAATCAAGGCTGAAGTTTGATGACATTTATTTTGAATTTGATTTGGGATTTCCAGAGTTTTTATTGCGACTAGCATGCATTACTGATGATCATTACTGATGATGGTTTCTCAGAGGAAAACTTCAGTTTATTTTTCAGGAGTTTTCACATATTTATTATTTTTCTTCTACTTTCGTGTCTGGATAAGTGCATAGTTGAAGTCATACGACAGTTATTTTCCAATGTAGATAGCTACAACCGTTAACCTTTGAAATTAATTATTATTTTCTTGTAACTTAACTTAAGCTAAGCCAAACACCATGTATAATTATATACTAATGATGCATACAAATTCTATTTGACAGGTTCACCCTGCAAACACCCATGAGTTTCATGTTTTAGACCAGAGGCGCAGTCATTTGTTGTAAATCTGGAGTCAAGGACTTATGTCTGTACAGAGTTTGAAATCGATCAATTGCCATGTTCTCATGCTTTGGCTACGATAAATATGTGCAAATTGAGTGCACACGACTATTGCTATAGTTATCATAAACATAAGACATTGTCTGCATCATAGCATCATATTTAGCAACCGTTGATCCCTTACTATATTTCTTTGCAGTGTAACTATTTATATTTCAAAACTCCGTCCACATATTATTATTTCATGTTTACTTATATACAAATATATATACCATTCCACGCTATCACATACTCAATTAAACTAAAACACGTGCCTTGCACGTGCATGAACTAGTGATTGATAAATACGTAGCTACGCGGAGTTGGCACTGCCGAATTTAGGGTTTTTTGCTTCTCGCTCTACAGTCTACATCTCTCTGCCTCTCGGTGGCCGGTGCTCGCGTTTGTACTTTGCAATGGTACCTTCTTCTACGCACACGCAAATCTAAGTGTTCTGGAACATATAAAAATTACGATTAGAACGCATGGGATTTTTTTATTATTATTATTTTCTGTTTTTCGGCTATAGATTTGTTCGTGTTTGGACTGTTGTTATATGTAAGTTGTGTGTGTGTGTGCGCGTAAAATGGGAATTTCGGTGGTTTTATTTTTCATTTGTTTATTAGACGAGTACGAATATTTGATCTTCATTGCAGGAGAATCTGATTTAATGACACAAATAAGGAAAAAGATATTATTTTTCTTTTATTTGTATGTTGTATTTAATTTTCATGCCTCATTTATTTGATTGATTAATCAAAGAAACTAATTTTGCTAATTATTTTGCTAATTTTTGCAATATGATCCCAATCCAATGAGCAGTTTCTATACAGCAACTTAGTTGAAGGATATTACACCTTAAAAGAGAATTTTCATCGATATTGACAGAACTGTATAGCTTGTAACAGAAAAGCGTTCAATGTGGGGGTATATATTAATATGCATTTAGGATTGGTGTGATGATCATTTTCATTATGATTCTTTAATTTGTGCAGGCCAAGAGAACCAAGAAAGTCGGTATTGTTGGGAAATACGGTACTAACACTCTGTTCAATGATTTCTAGATTCAATCTTTCTTTTGTTCCTAGTTTTTTAATTCTTGAATAAGTATGGCATGTTTGTATCATTGAGCTAGTAGAGAGCAAAAGGCGATATAAACATTTATTTCCCTGCAGTGGGCATATATAGTTAAAAAAAAATCTGAAAACAAACTGTAGCACACTCTTGTTTACACAGTGGTGATTCGAGAGATGATTCCCCAGTCTAGCTTCTTGTAGTCTTATCGATCTAACTTGGGGTACTTTTGCAGTTGAGTTCTATATTTTCCTGTCTATCACTTTGGCTGCTTTTTAAGTTGCATCTTCTAATCTTTCAGGCACCCGTTATGGTGCTAGTTTGAGGAAGCAGATCAAGAAGATGGAAGTTAGTCAGCACAGCAAGTATTTCTGTGAGTTTTGTGGGAAGGTATGCTTATGTTTTACATTTCTTGGTGTAACGTTATTCGATTAGGATGCTTTGGTCTAACATTGCACTTCATCTAAATGGAACTGTTTTTGCAGTACGCGGTTAAGAGGAAGGCTGTGGGTATTTGGGGATGCAAGGACTGTGGCAAAGTCAAAGCTGGTGGTGCTTACACGTTGAAGTAATTATTCTGTACAGTTGCTTTATCTTTTTTATTTTATGTCACGCTTGACTAACCTGACATGTTTTAATGTTTTGTTTTATTTTTTTCAGCACCGCTAGTGCTGTGACGGTCAGGAGTACCATCCGTAGGCTGAGGGAGCAAACCGAGAGTTAAATAGGTTAATTTAGTTGAACTGTTATTTGGAGTCCTTTTGTATCCTTCTGACTTTGGATCGAGTAACTTGACTACTTCAGACTCAGATATTGCAAAATGCAAATTATGTATTTTACATTGAAAACTTTACAACATCTTGGAGTTTTTAACTGATCAGCGTGCATTTTTGGTTTCATGCCTTGTTCAAGATATACATGTATTTGTAGTTCTGTACGACCAGCATTAGTCTCTTGAATACTGGTAGGCACAAAAGTGGCCTTGTAGCATACTGCAGATGCCAAAAGAACGAAGGACGCTGTGAAGCATGCTCCATCAAAAACTCTTGAAACAATTTTGTTTATTTATTTTACATTTTTGGTGCATTAGGCGGGCAAGCCAAACTCTCAAAATGCAATTCAAAGCTGGTGTAGAGGTGTAAAACATGTCCTGTGGACACAACACAGTCTGCATTTCATTAGGCCTCACCCTGAAAGATTCTTAGACCATGCCAACCATGACTGAGAATCATCTGTCCAATGGCTAGAGCGACTCGGGTGATGATGATGTCCCAAGCAAACCGGGATAACCTGTCATCAGATGGCGAAAAAAGTGTGATGATGATGGCCTGACCAACCTGGGATAACTCGTCATCAGATAGGGATAAAACCAAATACAGAACGGCTCTAACAGAACATTGATTTTCTGTCATGCCATGGAATACTACATTTTTAGACTTAAGGCAACAAAGGGGGGAAAAAAACCTATATTTGGTAATATAACATTCCTATTAAATTCCTCAGCAGTTATTAATTCACATACGAGGCCGGGTCGATTAGGGGTTTCCCTTGGCACCAGCCTTCCATTTTATACCCACCTCAACTTTACAATAACAAAATGAAAAAAAAGCTAGATATAGGTAATGAGGTCGTAGGTGAACTGTGGATATTGCCACTGAAAGTTGAACCTCCGGCAACCATATTTTGTACTTGAGTCGATTTTTGAACCGACAATTGAGTTAGTTGCAAATTCTTAGATAACAAGAAAATCTGAATCTCGTCTCTTCAATTATGCATTTGCTTTTGCACAGCCTTCACGGCTGCTACTCTAGCTGCATTAGCTGCCTTGTTAGCTGTTGTTACTGCCCTGTTCACTCTCTCGTCCACCTTCGCCACCTCATAGGCTTTCTCTGCTGCTCGTCTTGCTTCCTGATAATTAAACAAAAACTCATCACAAAGCCTATTTAAAGCTATCTTTCCATGGCTGGTGTGGATCTACATAGATATCAATAACATATCAAAGTTACTAGTTCCTATTGACAGAATTTAACAACTTATAATGCAAATGCAAACATTGATTACTTGTAAAATTGTAAAAATTATAGGCAAAATATATGTAGAAAATACTGTATCAGATATTATAAAGCACATTCATCTACTATTTCTTGTATGAAGAACTGTGCCAGTTATTCTGTTCCAAAAATCCAAAACGAATTCCTAAATTTGTGTGAGAGAACACGATGGAGATGGCTTTGAGACGAGAAATTTTTTATAGGAGACTTCAATGAACACGTAGGAAAGGTTCACAAGCTTTTGACGAAGTACACAGTGGATTTGGTTATAGAGATAAAAATGATGCCACCATTGACTCTAGACCTTCCCTTGACGTAAGATCTAATTGTAGTGACACCTTACTAATGAAGGGAGGACGACAACTTGATTACTTTAGAGAGATTTTTTTTATTTTTTTCCCCTTCAGGTAGGAACACAAATAAATCAACTTACAAAGATTGCAACTTGCAAGGTCATCTTGGAAGAGAGTTTAACCTCTCCATTATATAATTTTTGTTTTGGCTTTTCGTTCTAAGCAACAATCATGGGTGAAAGAGATTATGAAGTGTTAGACAATAATTGGACATAGAGAATAATGAGCTAAGCTTGTTTAACCATAAGGTGTTTGGAGGAAGTGTCTTAGAGACTCGGATGATACGCCAAACACTGTGTGGAACCAGATTATTTTATATGGAGCCAGTGAAGGAGATGTTAGAAGAAATTAAGTGTATGCTTGTTATAAATTATAACTGATTAATGGGTTCTAAGGAATGTATGGTTAAAAGGTAGGTAGAAGTTGATGTGTGGATAAACACTCAGTTTGACCAAATCATAAGCACGTATAATTTCTGACAAAGAATGGGCTAATTAGGAAAGACCAACTGCTTAGACATAGTGGTGGAGTAACAATTTTCAAGAAGCAATTACAAGATGTGGCAAAAGACCAGGATTAGAAGGAAGCCAGAAAAGCTGTCAAAGAGATGAAATAGAAAGCATAGGACAACTTCTATAAATGCTTTGACACAGATGGAGAGTGTAATTTTGTACAAGTTATCGAGTTCAAGGAGCACAAGCACAAGTGTTTTAAATTGTTGAGTGCATTCGGACAATGACTTTTGAGTTTTGGAAATAGTCAAGGACATTTAAGAGAGAGCAGATATGCTATTTTGAAATATTGTTGAATGGAAAGCAGGGTACAAGTATCCGAAAAGAAAAAGGCACTATCACTAGGAAAGTAGACATTGTTTTTCCTTGCTGTAATTAATGTACCAAAGGCGAAGAAAGCCTAAAAAGTAAAAAGTTGGTAAGGCTTTGGAACCATTCATATTGAGATATAGGAGTGATTGTATGAAGTAGGCATATCTTAGTTGACAAAACTATAACAAATTATATCAACCAAAAAGATACATATTGAGAGGCATAAGAATAAATTAAAACACATTTACAAAACTAAGAGATACTAAGAAGCGAGAAAATTCTTGTGGAATTAAGCTAATAAATCATATAACAACATTTAATGAGACTGATAAAGAAAACAACTAACAATTGATGGTTTCAGAAATAAATTGGATTTCAGTTTGAAAAATCAATTATGGAAACTATAAACACTAATGGAGCAATATAGGGAAAGAATCATCATATGTTTTCACTTATTTAGAAGAATCATATGATAGGGTGTTCGTAAGGTTGTACATGGTGAGTTTTTAGGAAAGAGAATGTGTAAAAACTGAGTATTCAGATGTTATCGAGGATACGTACAAGAAGATTGTGACTACAACGAGAACTTCAAGAGTCTAGAAAGATTCCAAATTCTGTAAAGGATACACCTAGAATCCGCTTTAAGTTTGTATCTCAATTATGAAGATTGACTGTGGTAAACCTAGAGAAAAAGTCTAACTAAAATCATATTAAGGGAGGGAATTGAAAAGAACTTGAACTTGTTTAGCTTTGGGCAGTCCTTGATAGAGTGAAGTGAAAAGTAATATTCATACAGCTGGCACACCTAATTATTGAGTAAGGCTGCATTGAATTCGATCAGAAATGGTAATAAAAAAGATAACAAATGAATTTATTGAAAATGTGGTCCACATCTTAATAAACCCCTCTGTCTTAGATAAAAATCAATTATTTGTTAGTAGATCTTCATAAAAGTTGATGGAATATGTGGTTGAAAAGTTGTCTCTCATGAAATGCGTGATTATAATTAAATGCTAACTTTGACTTAGATTTTAATTTACTTTTTAAGCTGAACCAAACAGGGAATAAACAGGGGCTAAATATCTTTTCCTAGTTTAATTGATCAGTTGCTGCAGCTTTATTGGTAACAAGCTTATTACTAATTGTTGTTGTAGAGGAAAGACTAAAGAGTATAGATATGCACAGGAAACAAATTAGCACTTCACTAAATTAACCTAAAAGCTCAAGATACAATCAAGTTCCCCAAATTGACAAGGTATCCCCTTAATAGAGTATTAAGGAAACTACATAAATATCTAAATCAAATTATTAAAAAAAAAACCAGTAAAAGCGATCACATTCACTTTGCTTACAAAGAAACAAAAAAAAAGAAAAAACAAATTATATAAAAAACACGAGCTGGCCATACAATTATTGTTTTTGAGATAGATATATTCCCCATTTCAAGAATTCTATACTATCCCTTTTCAATCATCACACCTTATTATAAGATGGGAATAAAGCATATTAAATTACCTGAACAGCATTAAGCACTCTTGAATGGTTGACAGCAACAGGAGAAACAGGATGTGAGCTGCTCTGTGTGCTAGGAACATCAAGAACCCCATTTTGCCAATGACCAGATTGAGTTTCCCCGTTCCTAAAAGTGTACATTCCAAGCCCCTGTCTTCTACCCTCATGCCAAGCACCCTCGTAGCGGTGGCCATTTGCAAAAGAATAGACGCCAAATCCATGCATTTTATCAGCAAAATATTCTCCAGCATATCTATCCCCATTTCTGTAGACAATACAGCAGAGTAAATATTCTAATTTAGATAATTATTGACAGTAAAATAAAATACAAGAGGCAGAAATGTTATCAAGATGCCACTGTCTACTAACTCAGTCTCACGAGAAACTTGAGACATTATTGTTAATCCAGAAAGTACTACTATTTTCAGTACCAGATGCAGATGTTTTATAGCAAATTCATATTTATAGCTTTCATCCTTCCAAACTTTTAGGTTTTGGCAACAGCAAGGAACCTATGCATGAAATATTTACCAAGCGAAGGTTCTGACTTCTGAGTGTTCGCTTAAAGTAAAAAGAGGAATTAGGTAGGTCTGTATTTTAGCTTTTTGTTTTTTTCCGGAATAGAAATGCAAAAAAAATATTATGTGAGAAGGTTATTCCCACAAACTTCTTGCTAAAGAAATGCAAGAAGAGTAACTTCAATTACTTGCTTCCAAATAGTAACTTGGTGAAAACTGATGAGTTTATCTTTGTAACTCACATAACCAATATAGAACAGGAAACAGAGAGCAGAATCAACACTAGTTTTAACAATTTATCTTTTCATTTCTACCCTCTTTATCTTACATGTTGGTAAAGTGATATACCATTTACAGTTGAGCTTTATAACTAAACCATTTACTATTTAGAAAACAATTCACGACAAAAATATTAGGTTCTGACATGCATGCACACAGTTAATAGTGAAGCGGCGATCTTAGGTTGGAGGAGGTGTGGGGGCATATAAAAGATTTGAAATACTTAATTAATTCAAGTGACAAAGGGCATGATGAAACAGGTATTATGAACAACAAAACAGAACTTAGTATAATACAATGAAAAAAGGTTGTAAATTGTAATAATTATCCAACAATGTCTCAGGAGGATGATGAGTTCTAAAGATGTCCAGATGATCCAAATCATAAACATCATCTTCTGTCCGAACAAAACACACCTTACATGACAGATCACATATACACACAACATCGAGTTTATGCCAAAATATTGACCAATATCGACAGAATCAACTTTATTACCTAAAGAAGACTTGATTTATTGACACGAACTATTCTGGGATCAACTATTTAAATAAAACCTACGATTTTATACAAAGCATATAAACAAAAAGGTAGAATGCAAATAAACATCACCAAGATTACCTGTAATGGTAATGTCCAAGGCCATGTTTAACGCCCCACTTA
Organism: Fraxinus excelsior; assembly: GCA_019097785.1. Lineage (NCBI taxonomy): Eukaryota > Viridiplantae > Streptophyta > Magnoliopsida > Lamiales > Oleaceae > Fraxinus > Fraxinus excelsior. The sequence goes on along the minus strand of CM032639.1, from coordinate 7,050,418 downwards.
AATTCCCCCACATAACGGCTCCCATCCTCGCACGTATGAATACCACACCCATGGCTCTGCCCACTAGACCACTCCCCAGCATAAACATCTCCCGTATAAAACCTGTACACTCCAAAACCATGCCTAAGCCCCTGTCTGTACTGCCCTCTATACCGGCTGCCTCTCGCCCATGTCTCAACTCCATATCCATCATACTTACCATCCACCCAATCCCCCTCATATCTCCCACTCATGTTATAGTAATACACCCCACTCCCATTACACTTTCCCTTGTGATACTCGCCCTCATACACATCCCCGTTGTTATATGCCTCTACATAAGACCCCGAAATTGCTTTCTTATCCGCCTTGTGAGAAGACCCAATTGACCAAAATACCGGTATATGTGGCCAGTTTACTTGTTTTTTTCTACGAATTTTAACTGGCAACGACCTGGCAATGCAGAACCATATCGTAGGAAGTCTTGGAATGGCCAAATTGAGAGAAAACAAGAGCGCAGCAGAGAAGGCAAAGGCAGAGAGGAAATCAAGAAAAAACGAGCTGGAAGGGTGGGAGACCAGGAAGTAAAAGAAAGGGAGACTGAGGAGTAGTATGAGGCGGAGGTGGAGTCGCATACGACGGCGTAGAAAATGAACATGGTGGTGAAAATGGGTCAAGAAGTTTTGAGACCTTGTATAAAGAAGATTAAATTTTGAAGGAGGATTTTGTCCAGAAAACCCATATCTGTGAAGGGCATTTGACAAAGTCGGAGTCTTGGAAAGTGAACTCGAAAATTGCTGAACATTAGGTCTCTTCAAAGGTGAGGGTTTGAGGGGAAACCGATCATTTTGACCCTTCAGTCGATTTTCATCATTGATAAGGATCTGAAGGGTGCTATTATTCACAGAAGACGACGAATTTGAAGGATAGTGTGTATTTGGGTGAAAATTTTGGAAAAGATGTGGGTGTTTTTGTGTAAGGGAAGAAGGGGGCAGTGGGGTAGGGTTGAAATCGGAAGAGATGCCACTGCTTTCTGTTCCGATCTGAACTTCAGATTTTTTCTGACGCATTACATATATAAAACGAAAGCCTCCAAATTCACAAAACAGGTTCAATTTCTTTAAAAATTTCACAGGCAGTTCGTGTTTCTTTTCTTGATTTTCTGCTATTTCTAGGTTTCTTCAAATGGACGGAGGTGTGGGTTGGAATGAATTCCTGCGCGTATACGCATGTATATACTATATATGTTTGTGAATAGAAGATTTATTGCGTGCATGTGAGAGAGAGATAGCGCGCGGAGGCTACGAGGAGTTTAATGGTGTCTGAGAAAAGGTTTATAGCAATGGCGACCGGCCGTAAAAAGCCGTGGACTTCTTATAAACTATTTGCTTTTTTATCTTTGCCCCTTATCTATTAGATTATTACCGATTTTGCTACTGTTTGATAGATCCAATATTTATTTCGTTTTGGTCCTCTATTTTTACGAGAAATACAAATGAGTATCTTTAGACTTTAATGGCGAACCTTCTCAAAATAAATGAAAAAAAATTCTTAGGACTTGTCCTGGCGTGATTTTCTTCCTCATTATAATTCATTTTTTTTACCGTTGATTTGTGCAACGGTAAAAAATCAAAGAAACCTGCAAGCTTTTCTTTCATATGTATCAGACCAAAACAGGTCAAACATCAATTCTTACTTTTCACAATCCGCACCAGACAAGCTGTTACTTGTTAGTAACGAATGAAATCCTATTTATTCATATAAATAACAATAGAATATTCTCAACTTTGACGGCCCTTTTTGAGTCAATAATTGGCCCAAAGAAATCAAATTGTTTGATTGTAGTAGTCGATTATTGAATATACATGATGAAACATTTGGCTCATCGAATCTCGCAACAAAGTAATAATCTCAAGTGAATTAGATAAAAAAGCTTCAAAGCTAGGCGTAAAACAGTGTAGAAAATACTTATTTATCGCCTCCAAGAAAGAGAAGAGAAAAATATTTTTATTTTTCATTTTTAGCCGAAAATTTCAAAAAATAAATCTCTATCTAAAAAATTCCTTGATTTGCAAGTATTTCTGACTACTCAGTCAAAATTAAAACAAATTATCCATTGCTACACTATCATTAAAGCAATATAAAATTATTAATCACGTCTAAAGTAATGCTAAGTCAACCCAATTATTCATTTTAACATAAGATATTAATTAATAATCATCCGGCAAAAATAATATTCTCAACTAATAATAATATTGAAATGTTAAATTATTCATTAAATTTATGAGAACTGGTATAGGTACAATTTGTTGACGGGACCTTTTCGACTTCAAAAATAATATACAAAACTTCATATTACATTGAGGATGATATCATCAATGTTTCCAAAAATGTGGTGGGCAGAAAATCATTTTTTTTAAACTGTCCAATGATGTGTTGTCCTGTAAAAAAATAATGTACATGTAGCATGATTGAACCTCATACACACTAACATCTTCCATCTCGATCACATATATAATAACTCAAATTATTAGTTTTAATTTGACACACCCGATATATTTGGTACGTTAAAATTAAACATGATTGAAGAAAAAGACGTGTAGCAATGTATTTACATGATTGAATTGTACAAAGGGAAAAAAAAAAAAAAAAGGATGGCTATGTCTAAATTAAAATCAAGGATGAAAATCTCCTTTCATTTCTTAATTTTAACGTGAAGACGATGAGTTGAGGCAGGGCTGGCTTTTCACAAGATTGGGTGGGAGAATAAGAAATGGGCTCATAAATTGGACTAGTTACACGAAAAAGATAAGTGAAAATAAGGGTTGGACTCGAGAGTGGAGCCACAAAGGAAAGTAAAATATGAAAACGTGACCTTTTATAGGGCAGCAGGAGGGAAAATTACAGAATAGCCGGCATTTGAAGATTACAGTTCATAAATCAGGTGCAAACTTTAATTAATCATAAATCGGGTAATAATTATATATTTTAATATTAATATTAATATTACAATTAATCAAAGTCACCCAATTCGTCCCAAACCCTAATCATTTTTCTCTCTCTCTCTCTCTCTCTCTCTCTCTCTCTCTCTTCTCTCAACAGTAGTGGCGACGCCACCACCGAAAGACCCCACTGTCGTTATCGCTCAGCCCCATCACCGCTCTTAACTCTCTACCTCGCTCACTTCTCTATCTCTATTCTCAGTTCTCTCCGTCGGAAAGGACCCACCGGACTCGAAGCTATCGGAGTGGAGCCGCGTGAAGCAGTCTGACACAACCACCACCATCACAGGTCACTTCTGCCGTTCCTCGTTTCATTCCGACGAACACCGCCTCGTGGTGGTAATGGTGGCCAAGTCGCGCATGAGATCTGTTGGCACAGACCACTACTGCACGAAGCAAATCTATAAGAAACACCATGGTTTTTGTTACTGTCGTGGGATGTTGACTGTTGTTGGCTGTGGTTAACTAGTTATCGTGGTGTTTTGTCGGGACGGATCTGTGTGTTGTGGTGCAGGTGGTGGTTTTCTGATCTATGTGTGGATAGTTTTCTATGGGTGGTGGTTGGTGGACGGTGATGACAATGGTTGTGTAGGTAGCGGTGGAGAAACGACAACTACAACCTGAGGTGGTGGTGGTGGTATCTTGTAACGGGTGGTGGTGGTATCCTGTGACCAACAATTAATCGTTTGTGATCAACTATTTGGCTGATTTGTGACTAAATATCAGGTGTCTATGACTAAAAGTAATTTGTGACCGATAAACAGTAACTTACGTGACCCATAAATAAAATGTGACCTGTAATTTGAATGATATGTGACCTCGATATAATATATGACCTACAAAACTTTTGATCTGTGACCACGAAATAACCTGTGACGAATTAATTTGATGATATGTGACCAGTAAATAAATCTATAACTTATAATTATGAATTTGTGACCATTAATCACAAATTGAGACTTTATTATCTTTATTTAATAAATATTTTTAATTAATTAAATTTATACCTGATTTTTGAATTTTCAAACCATTTATCATACTTTTGAATTGAGGTAAAGAATACACTTTAGATATGAATTTTTCTCCAGCAGGAATGTAAGTGGCCTATCCGTTAGTCTTTCATTTCTCGACGTTAAATCGACAAGACTCGGGGAGGAAGGAAATATATATATATATACTAACGTAATAAATACATCACAAATTTGACAAACTATTTATCTCGATAAGTTTTTTCTGGCTCTTTCTCAGTTAAGAATATGCATTAGTATTATTCTTTTACACATGTATGTGCACATAACATGTACAGAATTATCGATAAATGTAAGTGGAGTTCAATGTTTAAAAAATATCCTTTAAATTAATTTTTAACGTAATTATCGCGACAGCCAAAAAGGTTAAGTTGGTAAAAAGTGAAAAGCATACGCTAATGTCACAAAATTCCGTGCTTCTGCCCATTATTGTTACTTTTGTGTCCAGTTCTTTCCATTATTGTTACTTTTGTGACCAGTTTAGCATTCATTGGCCGAATGTAATCAATGAAGTAGAAAGTATTAAAAAGACAAAATGAGTGTAGAAGTTGAGTTAAAAGGGCTATGGAGTGGTCTTTTTTACCTTTATTTTTTAGTAAAATAACCCAACTACAAAGGGAAAAAAAAATCTCTACTGTGGTAGAGAGTAGGGCCCACTATTTCTTGAATCATATATTTTGATGATATTTAGGCGTTGTTTGGTTCATATTAAAATCATATTTTAATCTAAGTCAAAGTCAAACAATCAATATTAACCATATCTTTCATGGGTCACACAACTTTTCAACCACACATTTCAAAAACTTCTATCACAATCTATTAAAAATCTAATTTTAATCCCCACCAAACACCCACTTAATATTTCTGAGCCTATTTTTCAATCATTCAATAGTATGAATATATGGTTGAAGTGTGTGAATTACTAATCTTGTGTGCTTGACATGAATTCAGGCGGTAGATAGAACGAGATATGCTCGATACTAGTCTAGAGTTAGGACAACTAACTAATACTTTTAATCTTGAGTCAAGAACATATATATCGAACGGAACGAATTTAGATCCAGTTTGAATAATCAGTTAAATTTACTCAAAATCTTTGATAGTATCAATCTCTCTCTGTTTTATAAAAATGTGAAAATGTATAAAGAGAAGAAAATTGGGTAAAATTGAAAATGAAAATAGGGGTTTTTGAAAAGGATGGGAATTGTGAAAGTATCCACTTGTCATTTGTTTTCCTTTTCAAATGGAGCAGGTTAAATTCTTGATGAGTTGGAAATGTGTGATTGAATAATATACTATTGATTGATTTTTTGTAATTGATTATTTAATTTGACAAATACCCCCAATGTTATCAATTGATTAAGACTAATAGCGTCATCCATTATTTTGAAATTTGTCTTATCAGGTGATTTTTTGTCAGATTGCTTCATTCCTAATCAACTATAATTCATCGAGACATTATGATCGAATATACTTGAATGTTGAACAATTCTAGTTCTAGATTTCTAAATTGTTGTTTTTGAAGTTGACAAAATGAAACGATCAGACATATATATATATATATATATATCAAACTCTTCTATGTGACATGTCTACATCATCGCATAACACACGAATTTACATGCTCAGTTAAGTGGCACATAAAAATTAATAGTCAATAAAAAATAATTAATGTCACCTAGACTGTTGATAATCGGCAATCTTGATAAATAACATTACTCATAAAAAAATTGTCCCTCGAAAACCTACTCAAGGATTTCTCTATTAACATTTTGTCCTGAAAACTTTCATTTCACCAGGTCAAACAAGATTTAAGATAAATAACCACGTGCAAACTCAAAAGAATTGGCCCAATGTTAAGTACAATTTTCCAACGCAATTACACAATGTGAAGGCTCATTTTCCCTTTTTTTTTTGTCAGCCTCAACTCTACTATGTAAACGTTAACAGCTTCGTGCAGGATTACATTTGGAAACAGTACTACATGGCTGCTCCATAGGAAAATATAGCTCCAATACATGGACACACAACGGGCAACAATTAAGAAGTATTTCAAACAGTTGCAAACCTGAAAAAGATATAAAAATTACATATACTGTGTCGAATTTATGGAAAGAGCTTAAACGTCTAATATGCAAGACAGTGCACCTCATTAATTATTCAATATCATCGTATTCATCTCTCTTTGGTTAACTGGCTTGTCATGATTAGCTTGTGACCTTAAGAACTTGTACATCGTCGAAGCCAGATGAACACCAATTATGGGCAGTAAATTTGATCCCAATTCAACCTGTCAAGGCTTGTGAAGCTTGAAGCCAAAAACTCTCTGTGTGTAACTTTGTGTTGGCTTTTGTGGCTTGAGGTGTCCATATGTCATCAAGAAGAGATGAGGGAATGTGGTACTGAAATAAGCTCCATCGATATCTTTGTCAGTTAAAAGAAATCGTTTCCACAAAGTTCATGCTGCAAAATGGCTTAAGCCCATAGATGCATTATCTAATAAGTCTTACCAAATCCTTTATGCTTCAATGCACACATCTAGCTGTCAAAAACAGCCTTCATCGTTCATGAATTCAAAGTCAGTTGCCTAATTAAGTTCCTAGGATAAATTAAGATAATCTAGTAGTTGCTTGGGTATCTTTTACAGCATAAGAAATGTATAACTTGGTTGTCTTTTCCATCCTATTAGGATTCAGGATTAAAAAATAGAGTATAATAGAGAGATGCAAGAAATTTCAATAATAATTGATAGAGGAAATCTTTTCTTTATCATTGAAAAGTCAAACAAGAAGTCAGAACCCAAAAATTGGCCAGATGTTTATTTGGTCAGCAAAATTGGCATCGATTGATTTCAAGAAGAGAATGGAACTTATCGGGGAGCTAGGGCTTTTAGTAGCAAAGGTGGGATTGGTGGTTAGTTTATGTTGCATTGTCTGGTAGCAGTTGAACCATGGTGGTTCTGATACTCAACAACACAAGAGTCCAGGGTGTAATTCAGTGAACGCATTTTTACATGATTTTGTGTGTATTGTGTGAGAGAGACTCCTGGACCCAGCATAGACAAGAATGCAAATAAAACAAGAGAGAAGCCTCAGAAAAATTAGTATAATGTAGGATACTGCCTTGGTACTTGGATCGAGGGTAGTAAATATCTTCACACTTGGGACAGTATATCTTCACGGTACTTGAACGTGGGATGTCAGATTGACCAACAGGAAGGCAAGGCTGTCCACAGCAGTAAACTCTTGGGCATCTTCCAAAGTCATAGTTTTTGTACTTCTCCAACTGTACAATTCACATCTCAACAAGTCATATAACTCATAATAAATGGACAGAAATCCAAAGACAAATATAACCTGACTAATAATGTTACCATTGCAGCCATTCCCTTGCTTGTCAAAATGTATCGTACATGAATAAGACCATAGAGCATCTCTGCCGCCGATTCAACCAACTCATTTTGTTCCTCAGTAAACATATCATCTATTCATACCCAAAAATGACAAAACATTATTACCAGCAGCATACAACTCAGAAAACAGGGTAAAGGGGTAAATGAGAAGAGCAGCAATTGCACCAAACATATTGCAGCAATTAACAAGGCAGGGAAAAGGAAAGAACAGCCAAAAGTAAACTGTAACCTCAGTGGCATCTTTATTATAGAAATGTTTGAGAAATAATTCAGCACAAGGGACCATGTTTTATAGAAGTTAAGACAGAGAACAAAAGGTAAGCATACCCCTAAATTAGAAACAATTATCGAAGATCAATCCAAAATGGAAGTATTAGTTAAACTGAAGCTCATGATAATTGGGACTTTCTAAAAGCTTTCGACCACAGATGATGCTGTACTAGCCATAAAAGCAGAAATTTTGCATGGCTACTTATCACGTCTATTATCACTATTGAATATACACACGCAGATTTCGTACAGTTCGCATTATTAGACTGAAATAAATTGAACCTACAACTATACAATATGATCAAGATCAGCTGATAATATATGCAATAATTGAGATGATTATGCGGCTGATTTCATGGGATTGGATGCTGCTATTATCAAGATACTTCCGTGTGTTCCTCGAAATGAATAATATAGTTATGAGGATGATTATGCGGTTGATAGCTGCTGCAATTATTGAGATCTGTGGTAGAATTGTCATGAGTTAATGGGGATGATACTGTGTAATGACAGGGATCCGATCAATTGGTACCAACATTCAACATAAGTACCTCTCAAGGGAGGTTTAGGGTTTGAATCCCTGAGGAAGAGAAAGAAATCCATAAGGTACAAGATGGACACAGGTTCTCGCATAGCGGACATTATGAATGTGTACTGGCCACTGGGATTAGTTGTAACCGCCGTCTCCTTCCTAATGCTACTGTTATTCACAATTCAGGTTGGGCAAACAAATTATAATTCAGATATAACACTGAAAATTTTGTCATGACGCATCGAATAGCCCAGCACAAATATAGTTGGACTCAACCGAGTCTTGCTCTGAACTTATATGATGCTTGCTACATAGGTCCTTTTATGCTTTGATATATGAAGGATTATCTTCAAAGTTTTCAAGGCCACCTCAAATGTTAAATTACAAAGGTTTTAGTCCTTTTTAATTATTCACACTCCATGTGATTTTAGGCCAGCGTCTCCATTTTGGTTAACCATTACTACTGGTCTGTTACTAAATGCAATCAGCATCTACCAGGTTCTTGCATGTGATCAAACAATTTAAAACCTAACTGGATATCTACATTACTGGTGAGTTTCCTGGCGCAATTGAAATTTCGATAAATGTGTTGAATTGAACAGGTAATTTACATTAAATGGTTATCATCGCCAGTTTTCAAAGGTGCTAAAATAAAATTGTTCTCATTACTTGAGTAAGATAACCCCATACAAGCAAGATCCTCTACAAATATATTCTCCATATATGAACTTTTCAGCATCAGATTTTTTACTTATTCTAAAAAATGAAATAAGTACAGAAAGCGACGGACGATACAAGATTTATTTATTTATTTTTATTTTTATTTTTATTTTATAACCATGGATGTTCGGGTCAGCTTACGCGCACCTCGACTAATCCCACGGGACCCTGAGGTTTACGGTCGGGTACTCACCTCAGTGGCCTGAGGGGATTCGAACTGGTGACCAATGGGGAGCAAACCCAAGGCCACGATACAAGATTTATTAAATCAATCCTTTCTTATTTACATGAAAACTCTGGCTCTATTTAAAGAATGTAGACAATTTCTCATTGCATTATTACTGTCAACAAGAGATAGCAGGAAGTAATAACTAACTTGAGGTGGTAAAGCTTGCACGTCTCTAAAGAAAAAGGCTTCTGACTTCCATTGAGAGATCCTACATAAGTCTTATAGGTGTACTTATGTTCAAAGGCTGAAATTTCTCATAAAGATGACAAGGTATCAAATAAGTTAGTCAGATGACTTAAAAAGCCAGTATGGGAAAATCCACATTATAAGAAACAGAGGTAATGGATGAAGTTGAGACAGGCGAAAATTTGACATTTTGTTCAAAAAATGTCATAACATCACAGCTGCTCCACATAAATCATAACCAAGCTTTACAGTACAATGTTGAGGCCAAGTAGAGACATGATTCATTTGCCAAAAAAGGAACTATATTTGCCTCAGCCTATATGCTATTTACTCAGCAATTGAGAGGAACTACTCTAATATTTAATCAGAAAGACCTATATCAAATAATCACCAAGCTAGCTATTATAGATAACGATCTGAACAATGTCTGCATTATAACCTGGTATTAGAGACTGATTATTATGTTGCTGAAAGTTATCTACATGAGTGCTACATGGTCAATTTCTAATTATTCAGAACATGTTCAGCAAAATTGCTCACCAGCTCACACTACCATAGAAGAATTCATGCAATTTAACAGGTAAAGAAAGAAGATTGACTATGCTGAACTATAATTTACACGAGGACCTCCATACAATCTCGAGTTGAGATCAAATAAATTCTTTCTTAAGGAAACTTGTTTCCTTTTCATAGTAAACAAAAATCATCTCCAAGAAATCAGTTTTAACAAAAAATTAAGCTGGTTATTTATCACAAACTTCTATTTAATAAGAAAACCAACAAAACATTTTCCTTATATAGCCCCTGTTTGAGGACCTCCATACAATCTCGAGTTGAGATCAAATAAATTCTTTCTTAAGGAAACTTGTTTCCTTTTCATAGTAAACAAAAATCATCTCCAAGAAATCAGTTTTAAAAAAAAATTAAGCTGGTTATTTATCACAAACTTCTATTTAATAAGAAAACCAACAAAACATTTTCCTTATATAGCCCCTGTTTGATCCACATTAAAATTTTCATTCTCATTCTTCTACTCATTTTCAAGCACACATTCTTCAATAAAATAATATTTTCCATCACATCAATAACTTTTCCTTCTTTTTCAACCACACATTCTCCATCTATCTACTATTCCAAAATACATTCTTCCAAAATAATGTGGCTAAAACACACCCATAATGATCATACTACTAGAGGACACCATATGAAAGGTAACCTTTTCTAGTAAAATTCACCTGAAATATAACGCTTATAAGGATATACTGAAATTCATTAATCGGTGATCTCAACTTCACTTTGATTGATCTAAAGGCCTGAAAGCAGCCATTTGTTATTTGGACACAAAGTTAAGACCAGTGTTTCTTTACAACCCAAAGTACACCAGCAGTATTGTGCTTCAGCCTTCTCAACTCCCCCTCCCCCTTTCCTCTCTCTTCAATAAATAAAATGAAAATAAAAACTAAAAAGCAATCCAAACCGAAAGGCAAAAAGGGGAAAAGTATGAAAAGAGCATTGCAATCCACGAAAAATCATTTTTATTTTCATTTTTAAAAAAAAAACAATTTATTATCTCTCCTTTAGCATGAAAAGAAAATTCTAAAATATTATAAAGCCCCTGTTTGGTGTAGCTAATAATCGGATTTTTAGTAGATTTTGATAAAAGTTGATGAAATGTGTTAAAAAGTTATGGTTCCATGAAATGTGGTTAAAATTAATCACCATCAAACAAGGGCAAAATCACACAAACACCTCCCTCATGAATCACAACATAATACTTAAGTAATCAATTTCCTGTTTTCTCATTAATAATATCACAACTTTGAACTAAACTAGAAAAGATGTCTTCCTCTTCCATTTTTGTCCTCCATGTCTCCAAACAAGCCCAGCCAGACCTACTTTAAGCATAAAAGGATCGGTCTTCAACACAGAATATAGTAGGTAACTGAACAAGGTGCATTTAATATAGAGGTATTTTCACTCCAAAAGCTGAAAGGACACATTATAATCAAACATTCTCATTGTTAGCCCAAGCATTTACAGCTGGTCTAATTATATGACCCCTGAAGTTCAAATTTTCACGTTGAGACAAAAAAAAAAAAAAATGAAAAAGAGAAGTAGGCCTTGGCACTGAATGCTGCATTCAGGGCATATGGGTTTAACAAATATCAAAGTATAACCATAACCATGAAAGAACTATTAAACTCGAGTATGTCTGTTACATTGGAAAACAAAAATTGCTCCAAATAAACTAAATTTGTTACCATGAGAGGATTCAACGTCCAGAATTAAATCAAGTGCATAATCATAATATGGGACTTGACTGCTCAACCCACAGAGGTTAAAATCATCTTGAATATATTCATCATCAACTTCACAAAAGAACTCATTTCCCCGCAAGTTGCAGAACCAAGAAATCCACGACGTATCATCTCCATCAGAACCACTAACATCAGACTCTTCACTGTCTGTTTCAGATTCCTCTGCAAAATAAGCATACATCACAGTCTTAGACTCCTGTTTGATCAAAACAAATATATACATTCCATATCCATGCTAACAGAGAAACATAAATGAGCACGTGTGGACATATTATATATACAGAAATATAGATAATTTTACTTCACATACGTAACTTTATAAAATTCTACATAAATATTTACATACAGCCTGATTTCTGTTTCACGTGTCAGGATATTATCCAAATTTGTTCTTAAAAATTGAAAATCAGAAGAACAAACTGTCTGCAACTCTTAGCTCTAGGAACTTGATTACCATTAGCATAAGAGATGCAATGTTTTAAAGGCGGAACTAGGTTTTGAGGAGTTTTTCATTCGCGAGGCCAAAATTTTAGCCAAAAAATAGTAAAATATTATGAAAGTACAATAATTTTTCCCAAACTTATATTAACCACACATTCTTCCAATAAAATAATTTTACATCCTTCTTCGAGAGGAAGCCAGGTGAGGTATGTGATTGGGGTAAGGGTTTAGGATTTTTTTTATTGCTAGATAAATATAATGGGCCCATTTGAGAAGATGGGCCCAATTAAAACTCTTTAGACTTTAGGATTTATCTTTGAAATACACATTCACACTGAAAACAACAAATAAAAATTTCTAATTACAAAAAAATACGAAAGGAGTGTGATTCGAGGCATGCGCCTCATTCAATGAGGTTCCTCACAAAAAAAGCACCTGATGTAGCGCCTTGAGGTACTGGTGCCTACGCCACAGCTTGAGGCACGCGTGAAGACCGCCTTTTTAAACCATGAGAAACACACTAATGCATATATCAGAAATTCCCAAGTAAAATTAAACCATTTTTCTAACTGTACTTTCAGGAATTGCCCTTTAGATTTTGACTCGTTCGAATAAACATGCGAAATCCCTTCCCGATGTCACCACAGTAACTTAACAGTGGTAAGTTAACTTGCCAGCAAACAAGGGCTTCTTTATCACCACTGTACTTCTAAAAGTAAATTTAATTCAATGCTTTCTTCAATCTCAATTCTTTCTTCCATAAAATTTCACAAAAATGCCCAGAATGAAGAAGTATACAAACTAGCAAAGAGTCTACAATACAGCATACTAATTGAAACCCATTCAAGCTCTCTCCCCTTTCCTCAAAGAAAATAAGTCACTATTCCTTTAACTCAATTCTAAAGAACTTCCCAGTAAACATCCACTATTCAACAATAAGGCTAGCACGAGTGAAATATGAATGCAGTTGGCAGGTGTCCCAGTTCTTCGTGATGTAGTACATAATCATGATTAATAATTTTTTTACTACAAATATTTTCTAGTTCTAATAGATTTTATCTTTTAATTTTTATTTCTTGTTTAGAATAGGATTTCTAATTTCTTATAGATTAGGGTTTTGGTTTATTTTCTTTTAGAATTTACTTTCCTTATATTAATAGGATTAGGGAAAGGTTTTGCATATAATTACAAAGGCATTGTACAATTTTGAACAATCAATCAATTATTATTCAATAACATTCAAGCAAGTTATTCCAATATTGTACTTAATTACTACATGATTCTTATTACAAGAATTTGATAAATGCTTCCGCACCTCTTGGAGTTACCACAATACGTTATATGATATTGGTACAGGAATAATTCGAGTTAAATGCTTACAAAATGGAAATCTTTTGAAACTTAAGACCCAAAATATATTCAATCACTGAAAACTCAATACCCACAAATTCCACTAAAATAACCTAAAATTCGCATATTGCAAAAAATAAAAAAAAATAAAAAATTACGCACCATCGGAGCACTTGTTCTTGCTGGTATTAAGATTTGACGGCGCCCGGGTATCGCGGTGGTCTATATGCTTCCCGGCACCGGTGGAGGTGGAGGGTAAGGAGGAAGAGGAGGGCTTGTTTCTAGATGTAGAAGGGGAAGACTTCTCCAAGTGCTTGTCCAACGCATCGTTGATTCGCTTCCGATCCAACATCTCCCCACCCTTCAATGAGCCTCCTCCTCCCCCTCGATCTCGATACATAATTATTTGATTCTATATATATCACTCACAGCCTGCCTGTTTCTACGATGGATCGAACGGAGACAAGAAGCTTGGATTTGTACAGTGTGAGAGATGGAGAACCTCGAAGGGAGACGGAGAAAACTAGGGCTCCTTTCGAGTGATTCGACTACATAGAGCGTAATGGCTCGGACACTCAGGCTCCGAACTTAGGTAACTCTTTATTATTTCAAAGAGTTCAACGTTTGAAATCAAGCTCTAAAAAATTCTTTAAATTAGCATTTTAATTTAGAGAGGGAGAACTCTTACTCTCTATAGTTAAATGCATTCAAAAATTTTCAATTTTCAATTTAGAAAAGTAATAAAATAATCTAAAAAAAGAGCTAATTAAAATAAAAGATAAAGAAAAATAATAAATATTTTTTGGGAGTGGTAAAATTAAGTGTTAAATATAAAGAGCTTGTTGGAGTACTTCAAAATTTTAACTCTTTAAATTTATAGATGTTCTTCAAATGATGTAATATACTCTTTAAAAATAGAGACTCTCTTAGAGATGCTCTTAGCCGAGTGTCTTTTTCTTTTAGCCCCTATTTGATACATATTAAAATTTTTATTCTCATTCTTCTACTCGTTTTTAATCACACGTTCTTCAATAAAATAATATTTTCTATCACATCAATAATTTTTCCTTCCTTTTCAGCTACACATTCTCCATAAATCTATTATTCCAAAATACATTCTTTCAAAATAATGTGACTCAAACATACCCTTAATTAATTTTTCTCTCTCCCGATTATCGCAATGTGACTCGAGAGGAATTTGATTTAAGGGAAACTTGCTAATTCGGTCCCCAAAGTATTTAATTAGGTCCTTAATCAAAACTTCTTAGTTTAAAATCCCCAAACTCGAACTTTTTCGAAAGTGTCTTGCATCTCTTTTCTTTCATTTCTTTCGGTTCGTTAGTTGGAACTTTAAATGGGGATTTTAAGTTGATATTGAGAAGGTTAGATGGTGAATAGAGTTGGGTTGGTGTCGTGGTAAATTTCCTACTGTGTCACTAAGCAACACAATTTCTTAGTGGATGTCTGGGAGAGATTTTCCTTCTCCCACAATTGATTTTTATACCGTTTATTTTGACCATTGTTTCACAAAAATTCAGCCGCAATTCTAAAATTCTTACCGTTGCAAGGCTTCAACGGTCTAAAAAGCAGTATTCTACTGCTTTTTAGTGCTCCCAGACAGCCTTTTAATATAAAAATGGGAAAATTGCAGCTGAGGTACCAAACCTTTCAGTTAGTTGTAGGCTTCGTTCAAACATTTTATTTGTACCACCTATGGTACCAAACCTTTTAAAAAAATTGCAGCTCAAGTCCAAAATAATGGTTTTCGTTAGTTTGACCCCAAAAACCGCTGGTTGATCCATAAATTTAAAATATAATAATTTTCTTCAAAATAAGGTAAGGGCATTTTAGATATAATACATTTTCTCTATTAAATAAAAATTTAAAAAAACAAAACTACAACTCCCTACCCCATCCCATCTCCTTCGTCCTGAAAATTTTCACCCACCGAGACACACCAGAAAAAGAAAAGCCAGCCCAAACTCCCTCTCCGCCCCGAACACTACCGATCTCCATCGGCGCTCCACTTGAGCTTGGAACAGAAGCCATCGAAGTCCCGTCTTTCTCGGAGTTCTCACTTTCCGGCATTAGAACAACCACTAATAACTTCAGCCCTGAATTTATTGTCTCCGAAAGTGGTGAAATGTGTCAAATATTGTTTATAAAGGTCGCCTCCAGAACCGTCGGTAGATCACCGCCAAGAAGTTCCCCAAGTTATCCTGGCCAGACCCTAAACAGTTTGTGGTATTATATTATCACAACATCAGTATATATGTGTATATATTCATGATCTAGTTCTTAATACTTTAAGGGCTTTGTGTCTGATAAAAGTAATTCAACTCAATGATTTTTTTTGGGTTGTAGGAGGAGGCATGGAGAGTAGGGAAATGGAGGCACCGGAGGCTGGCTAATTTGATAGGTTATTGTTGTGACGGTAATGAGAGGTTGCCGATTAAGGGAGTTGCTGCTTTTAAGGTGGTGGTGGTGGTGGTGTCAGATTTTGAGGTAGCATTGGGCGACGTTGAGGTTGTGGTACAGGATGTGACGCTGTTTTAAGGCCGAAAAGTGAGAACTCCGAAAAAGACGGGACTCCGGTGGCTTCTGTTCCGGGCTTAGGTGGAGCGCCGATGGAGATTGGTAGTGGTTGGGGTAGGGCAGGAGTTTGGGCAGGCTTTTCTTTTTCTAGGTGTATCTCGATGGGTGAAAATTTTGGGGAAGAAGGAGATGGGAGTGGGATGGGTGGAGTTTTTTAAAATTTTTATTTAATAGATGAAATGTATTATATCTAAAATACCCTTACCTTATTTGGAGGAAATTATTATATTTTTAATTTTATGGGTCAACTGATGATTTTTGGGGTCAAACTAACGAAAACCGTTATTTTGGACTTGCGTTGCGATTTTTTAAAGGTTTTGTACCGTGAGTGGTACAAATGAAAGGTTTGGGCAAAGTCTGCAAGTAATTGAAAGGTTTGGTACCTTGGCTGCAATTTTCCCTATAAAAATTGATCTAACTTAGAAATTTGTATCCATAATTGTTCTAAATACAAATATATTGAAGATCGGATTCTATAGCTACTTTCAACACATAAGAATAGTTATTTCAAGTAACATAGACATACATAAATATTTCACAAGTCCTTCAAAATAGCTATTTGCTAGACACCAAGATGTTTAATAAAAAAATATAAATCAACACTGATTATAGCTTATAAATTTTATACATTCAAATATTACTCAATACGTATTATGTTTATGTTGGGTTGGAGAAATTGATTGATTGTGTTTGATATTGGTAAGTTAAACTGAGCCTCGATTCCACCAAATCGAAGGTCCATTCCGCTATAACACTCGAGATTGTCATAAATTCTCTTAAGAGTAAAGAGATAGAAATTAAAGTTGAAAAAGAGAACAAGAGAAGTGGTGAGATAAAAAATATAAATCAACACTAATTATATCTTATAAATTTTATACATTCAAATATTACTCAATACGTACGATATTTTTGTTAGGTTTGAGAAATTGATTGATTGTGTTTGATATTGGCAAGTTAACTGAGCTCCGATTCCACCAAATCGAAGGTCTATTCCGATATAACACCCGAGATTGTCATAGATTCTCTTAGGAGTAAAGAGATAGAGATTAAAGCTGAAAAAGAGAATAAGAGAAGTGGTGAGTTGCATATGATGAGAAGTATAATGAAGTTTGAACATATGAATTTGGATATAGTTTAAGACAATGGTGATTTAAGTAGTAACTCGAGTGATGAGGGTGGTAAAAAGAAGGGCAAGAGAATGGACAATTCTAGTTGTAGATGGTGTTACAGTTGTGGTAAGACTGAACATTTTATTAGGGACTCTCCAAAAAAAAAAAAAGATAATCAGAATGGTGAGATGAAAGACAAGGCAAATGTGGTTATAGGGTCGAGTGATGACCCCAGTGAGGTTTATTAAGTGTAAACGTAGTTACTGTATGTGCATCCGTGTGTAATCCTTTCTGCATGTATGTGATTGTTTAATTCCTGATAAGTATAGTTTATACACTTATTCGTTGTCCTAAATCATGATATTTTATTGTCTTTTAGATTAAATTCTACCTAATTAATGTTATATTGTGTTTTGTAGGTGAAATTTTATGTTTAATGAAGAATTGTAGAAAAGAATGCAAAAGTGGCGAAAAATAACAAAATTCAAAGATGAAGTCTTTGGAGATAAATAATATATTAAATGTATTGGAGTTAAATGGACCTCAGTATATTTATATTGGAAATTTTAATTGAAGGTCCAAAATTAAATCTTATTTAAACCTATATATATATATGTATATATATATATATATATATGTATATATATATATATATATGGCAAAAAAGAAAACCAGGAGGAAGGGACGGACAGAAAAAGAGAACTTGCGGCGGCTGAAGCAAAAAACGGAAGAGAAAGAAAAAGAGAGAGAGAAGAAGAAATGGAGAAAGAATAAGTCAAAAGTTAAAAAAAAAAATCGGCAGAGAGAAAACAGCCCGGAAGAAAGAAAAGAGAAAAGGAAAACAACTACGAACGCTATAAATTTTCATGTTTCGTCAATTGTAGGTGATATCTTTCCAATTTTTCTTGTTTTTATTCTTCCGGCATGAATAACTAGTTTTTATATTAGGGAAAACAATTTAATTAACTTGTGATCCTATATTTTTATTTTCAAGATTTATGTGGGTTATTTATTTATGTGTTGATTTTATTATGAATTTAATGTATTAAATTACCTGATCAATAATTTGATGATTATGTGAGTCTCTTACGAATCGAGATGTGAGTTTGAGATTTAGACCAGATAATAAAATTCGGTAAATTAGTATAACGTGTAGAGATACATAAACTAATTATTACGGTCATAATAAGAATTCTTATAACCATTGTTTCGTTTAACTAAAATTGATTCGCATAGAGATATAGAATTAAATTAATTAAATAGGTTCAATGAGAACTCGAGATGGATAAATTGAATACAATAGAAGAATTCGATCGAACACTACATTATGTTATGAATTTTGAATTAAGAATAAATGTGATCAATAGATGAGACTGTTTTACCCTAATATTCATCACATATTTGTTTCTCCAATTATCTGTTGTATGCAATCATTTTATATTTTCAATTTATTAAAAGTAGTTAGTCAAAATAATCACAATCATCATAAATATTTACTTACTTTTATCAAATAAGAATTAGAAAAAGTAGATTAAGACCTAAAGTATAGTCATCGTGAGAACGATAATCCGGACTCAAAGGTCTACTATATTAGTTGTTACGATATCGTACATTTGCGATATAAAAAAACGCAACAATTTCGTTGCGTGGTTATATGTGCATTTTAATGTGTTTGATATGTGCATTTGCATGAATTTGAGAGCTGATTACTTTGTATAACGTGTTTGCATGCATAGTGAGTTAAGATGCATTAGCAGAGTGTTGTATGTCTATTGGTGAGATGGAGTATAGATGCCTAGGAGTATATTGGTGGTTTATACCGGGAATGTGGAGTGTGACATTTGGATCACGAGTGGATAAGTGATTAAATGTTGGAATCATTTATCTATGAAGAAACCCTGATCAGGTGGAGTGTGAGAGATGCACTTATATCAATTCTGTTAGGTGGAGACCCATTATTCACGTAGGTTGGGAGAAGTAATGTGGTGATAGAGGATTATCCCGTGAACTTAGAATCTATAGAGATTTACAGTTAGATATGAGTTGATTGATAAATCTAGTGAGTATGGTGGGTGATGAGGTGAAATATGTGTTCTCGAGGTGTGAGCAACATGAAATAGGATATGATAAGTGTGGTGAGATCTTTTCATGTGGTCATTTATGCATTCGTTGCATATGTGTTGATCGTGTGCTTGATTAACTTGGTATTAATCTGTGTGAACGTGTCTTTTTGAAAAGATCTGTGTTATTCTATATGATATCTCCATCGCATATTTATTTGCACTTGGTTGATTGTTGTGATCATCTGCTTATACTTGGGTGTTTTTGATCTTAACCGCGATGAGTATATGGAGTATATATGGTACGTGTTTCGGGTTCGAAACACGAGGCACGGTCTGTGATTCCAATTTTATTGGTTACCTTGATAATGTAAATATAAACTGTGTATTTTGGTTACTTGTAGGTTGATTGGGTATCAAGATGGAGACTTGTTGGATAATTTTATATCGACACCTTAGTGATGACTCGACCCGATAATATCTTGGGGCCACTAGAAGCAACTTAATTGAGTTAATGTTGCTCGTGATCCAACACTTGTGGATGACCTAAGTTGTGGTTATTAGTTAGATGGTGATATATGGTGGCCCATTTAGTGAAGCTTGGCCCAATTGGAATGACCTAACTAGTGCTATATATATCCATCTCTTTTCAGCCGTGTGGGTGTGTATTGGTCCATGTTCTAAAATGCGCGAAAATGCGCCGCCTAGGCGCGATGCGGATCGAAAACGCGTCGAATTCGACCATGCGTGTAAAAATGCGTTTGGGTCAAAAAAATGCGGGATAATGCGCGCCTAGGCGGGATAATGCGCGCCTAATCCCCCCCCCTTTTTTTTTTTTTTGGTAAATTTTTTTTTAATGATATATTAAAAATTTATTTTTTTATATAAAAATATATTTAATACCTTAAAAATAATTAAAATAATATTAAAAGTACGAAACGCATTATGACGCCTATTCTCCGCATTGACACGCTTAAGCTTGTGATTCTTGATTCTCGATCTCGACGCATCGCAACGCATTACGCATTTTAGAACATTGGTATTGGTTTGTGAGAAAGAGAGAAAAATGTGAGGTTTGTTTGGTTTTGGTTCTTCTCCGTTGAGGTTCCAATTGCTACTCTATTTCCTCTTCCTTTATGGTTAGCAAACCAATCATCAAGTGTATCCGTTGTGTGTGAGTAAACTTGTGGCAACCAAGTGTATAAAGTTGTGGGTCGAACCTCCTTAGTTTGTGTGTATTTTGGTTGATTAAATTGAGCCCAGATCAAGATTTCTCGAAGAATTCCGAGACATTTTATTATATTACATTTTTACTTGTCGACGCAACGAGTTATGTTAGAGACTCGTGAATAATATAGCAACATAAAATAAACTCATTGACCATAATTGTGCTCAAGTTCGGGGAGTTTGGAGAGAGATGTAAATGGTGTAAAATAAAATAATAAAATAAAATTTAAAAACCTAAAATTCCCAACACATTAATGCAATAATCATTAGTACAAAACCAAAAATAATACTCAAAAATATTTGGGATTACCATACAATTTTAAAACTTAAACTTGTTATGTCTTGATTTGAGACGACTCAAACACGAGCAACTCTTGATACATCATAGACAAATATACAATGTGTTACAAATAATTTCAAAGAAACAAAAAATTTGAGAGGGTAAAAATAAGGATTCTACGTATTAGGAAGAAAAGTTTCAAATGAATGAAAGGGGAAAGTAAATATCTAATGAATAAACACGAGGAAATGAAATATGTTGGGGTAGGAGAAGAGAAAAAGTTAAAGGTAATGACGACCTTTTTTTAGGGTTATTCTTAATGGTTACGGTGAAATAAAGATTCGATATGTGTAACTTATTATGCTATGTTTGATTATATGACTATGCAAGAGCATTGTTTGATCAACTAGTAAAGTTAGGCGGACATCTTGCTTATCTCAATTGAAGATGCACTTTTTTTTTTTTTATCTCCAAACTAGTGACGTCGAGATACATGCATTTAATGCAAAATGATAGTTCATTTAATGTGTAATTAAGCTGTTTGACTATCCAATCTACTACACCACTATTTTAGGACTATTACAAAAAAGGACGTGATTACGCCCAAAGTATAATGCGATAATTGTAATACAGTTTTGTGGTGTCGATTCCATAGGGAGATGTAAATTTAACTCAAATGATCAAGTCCTGATTCCTCTTGCAAATTGTGTGAATTTAGTTGTTTATCGAATTAAATTGGATTCAAATATCATTGTCAAAACAATGAATTCTCCAAAATTAATCGAGTTCCTTCTAAGTTATACCAATGGATTTAGTTCTTCATGAGGTTCTTGAGCAAAAATTGAGAGGAAAAAATGATATGAAACTCCATTGTGCTAAAAAACACTGCTCTCTCCTAAAGTTACGGAATTTTCCAATTTTATTATCCCCCAAAAATTGCCCTAAAATATTACCAAATAAAATAAGAAAACTAAAATTTTCTCCCCATTTTGGCCTGAGGTGCACACTTTAAGGATTTTGGTAGCCTCAGTTGAGGCTGCCTTGGTGTGAGGCGCGTGCCTCACCTGCAGTGAGGGCGAGGCGTGGGCGCGCCTTGCAGCGTTTTTAGACCATTACTTTTTCTATTAATATTTGATTGAAGTGATTCAAGATGCGTTGGAAAGCTAACTCAAAGGGCTACAACTTTTATTCAGGTACCATATTTGAATTCGATCGTTTTCCATGTCAAAAATTGGTCTTAATATGAGACTGAAAATCGGTACAAAACTTTTCAGCTTGAAAGTTGATATGTGATAATGTTTTGACTATATTTCATCCTTTTGACTCCTTTCTTCACCCAATTGACCTCTAACACTCTCAAATCTTCATCACAATGTTAGAAACAAGTTTAGAATATTTGCACTTTAGTCACTAAACTATCACTTTCCTCTATTTTGGTCTTTTTCGCTCTTTTCTTCTAATTGCCACCGTATTCGTTCATTTGCAACCTAAACCAAAATACAAGTTTACTTAGAACATTTAGACGCCAATGAATCGTGAAAGTGCAATGACTAGTGGATGAAAAACGTGATAATTACAGTATTATCACACCCCCAACTTGCTTATTGCTAGTCCCTAGCAATTTAATGCAAAATAAAATGATCAAAGACCGTCAATATTGCAAGTCAAATTATCAAGTTCTAATTTAACCACAGTTCATGCTCTTTTCAAACTTAACACCACAAAAAAATTAACAATGTTATTATCATCCGGATATCAAAAACATATGCCAAATATGTGAGTATGTGTGTCAAGCCATAATCATCTTACCACCAACCCTTACATGCAGCATCAAGTGTGTAGAAAGCTGAAGGTTCAGCTCCATAATTCACGAGTATCAAAGTATTTAGTACATGGTTTCTCTCTATGGAGTTGAGATAGATGTACACTCAAAATTGGGCTTAAATATTTATGAACAAGCAATAAGCAAATATTGATCTCATGATAGACATACCCTCAAATGAGAATTCGTCTATTCATTCTACAATCCTACTTGGAATCAAAACAGTCAATGCAAAAGGTTGTAATGAAGATCAAGTTGGGCTATATGAAAAGAAGGATATCAAGATTCAAAACTTCTAAGCACATAGTTAAATTTCTTATCACGCATTTCAAACATCACACCTTTTAATCAACACATTTTTCAATATTTCAAGCCTCAAAATCAAATATATATATATATATATATATGTTTTTTTTCTTTTCCTTTCCTTTTTCGATTTTTTTTTGCCTACCTTACTTGAGCATATATCAACTTTTGTCGATTTTCTTGCTTCAATTCTTCACAAATAAACATTCAATACCTACTACACACTTGAAAGTAGAAAGATGAAAAAATATGCGCAAAAGTTGTACTCCAATGTGGAGAAGTATGGATAACACAGGTGCAAGAAAAAATACTATATATGTGTATGGCTCAAAGTGGCTACTAAAGGTATTGAAAAGAAATGTTGAAGGCTCAAATGTCAATCCTAAATTGACTTTCATCATTTATGTAATGTCCCCATATTTTATATATCAATTGACGAACAAGATTATTACTAGAATATCGAATATCTCGTGAACGACTAAATTACCATATTTTAGCAACGGAGAATAACATATAGTTATGAATAGTTAATTAAGATATATAAATAAGTTAGTATTACAATCCAAAGAAAAATAAATAAACCACAAAGAAATGATCCATGTACCTAATTAAGTAGTGGACACAAGGAAATGATGCAGCTACTTCATAAAGATAGATATATATTTGCTACATCTAAAGAGTAGGAAATGAACACATAGGTGGTGATCCAGTTTCTTCTTAAAACATGTGGTCTTGTTTACAAACTTAAAAGGATAAGGGAGTGAACACATAGAGATGATCTAGCTGCTACCTAAAACATGTGGTCTAGTTTATTAATTTAAACGTTGAAAGAGTGAACACATAGGGGGCGATAGAGTTACCTCTTAAACATATGGTCTAGTTTTCTATCTTAGAGACTAATGAAGGAATATATATATATAATATATTTATTAGAAGCTAAAAATAACAAGAACAGAGAACGTTACTGGAATCAATTCGTAAAAAACTGTGAGTGAAATATGTGTTTATTTGCCTTATGTGCTTTAATTCTACCTACAAATTGTTATGTGCTTAAATACATGTTGATGTAAGGTGCTTTAATACCTTGTAGTAAACTGGAACTAAGTTAAGGTAAGCTTACTTGCAATACATCATGTTTTTTTTAACATAGTAAACTAAGTATAAAAATTATGATGTCGAAGTCCTATTAAAATAATTGTATGACATGAGCATTCATAAGTACGAAAATTGGTTATTGGTTGTATACAATGTCATATGGATAACTTGACCTTAAGTGACTGTTGAAGCTGAGGAACCAGCATTAAAGTTCAACAATCATTAGTGGAAAAAGAGAGAAATCTAGCTGAGAGAAGGCAATTAAGTATTGGCCAAGTTCTAGCCGAGAAAAGGCAATTATGTACTGCCCAGTATCACATTAGTGTCACTTTGTTAAGTTGAGCTCAAGTATACAACAATGACTTCGTATTGGCCAAAAGAAAGTAAAGATAAAGAATTATTCATTTCATCCCATGCATCAGTTACACACTTGCACCATATTTCATTAACGAGTTGTTGATAAACTCATTCTCCAATTCATCTTTCTTTTTAGATCAACACGACTAGAGACTACGTGGAATATTTTGAAGATAGCTGGGCGATGATGTGAGATAGTCTGGAAGTTTATTGGACTGTATGTATGAACGTATGGTCTTATAATACTCATGATGAAGACCTTTTTATACTGGAATTTATTGTTGCAATCACTATTCACTACTGCACCACCAGTTTTAATGTAATTTTTGTTGACATATGTGTTATCTAAATATGTAAAAGGTAGCCACATGTAGTAGATGAAGTATGTGAGAAGAAAAAAATGATCACTACTTTTTTGTTAATAGCCCAGTAGGTACCGGTAGTAAAGTTTGATATTCTGCTTCTCCTATTTTGATTTTTGAAAGGAAAAAAAGGTGTTGGCTAATGTAACTTTGTAAAGAAAAGTCTATAGTGAACAAGTACTACAACAAGTTATAGTATAACTTTTAATTGGAATTTGCAACTATTTTTCGTTTGAATCAGGTGAAAACGTTTCTAATGTTAACATATGAGTTCAGGTTCATTAAATTGCTTTAAAAGTTGTCGTCATAGTAAACGAATCTGACACTAATACTTTATATATGTTGAATAACTTATATAAAAGTTTGACATGAGTAGCAAAAGTTAGTCATTACAGTTATGGTATCAGAGCACGGTTACATGATTCTATAGACAATGTCCAATGAAATTCGAGATAACTCGTAATCACACCTAACTATCAAGTAAGTGGTATTCCATATTTTACCTTTATGTCATTTTGAATTAGAAGTACTATTTTGGAATTAGAAATAGAATGGAAAAGACCTGGGCAAATGTCTAAGGCATTAAAGCAAGTCAATTTGGACTTTCAATTAAAGAAGCCTGTAGCTAAGGGATGCTAGTATTTCACAAAGTTGATTCTATAATGAACTTCTAGTAAGAAGTTAACCAAAATTTTATTAGTTTCCTGTTATACATAAAGCAACATTAATATAACCTAAGTTAAGAAGTATTTTAAAGAATCATGCAATCTAATAATAAGATATCCAACTTATAGGTATATACATGCATTATTTAAAGAATGTTCATACAGGTTATACAGAAAATTGAGGGTAGGAGCAAAAAAAAATTTAACTCACTTGTCTTCCCATTCCTTCTCCTGTTGTAAATTGGAACATGATCACACGTTTTCCTTCCTTTCTCCATCATAAGAAACAACTTTAAGATTTTAAAGGTGTGGTTCAATACCAGTTTGAAAGATTTCAAATTGTCCTTCCTATCTACTGTGTAGTTAAAACCTTCACGAATCTCGCTACTTAAAGCCTACAATTGACTAACTAAATTGTTAACATGTTGCTTCTACTAAATAATAATAATAATACTTAGAATGAGCAGCCGCTTTATTTAAGCCAAAAACCAAATAGCTCGGTTATATCACATCAAAGAATAAAAATAAAAAGAGCTAATGAAAAATCATGTGTAAAATACTTTCAAATACACGTAACTTCCGTACACTTTTCACTACATAACCCAACGCAAGACCATCAAAAATCACCTAATGTGCTATATATATACACATTTGTACACATGTGAATATTATTAAATTAGATTTAAACTCTATGTACAGTAGACGCCCACCAAATAAAACTTTTAGCATATATAGATATAAAAGATCCATGATTTGATTATCAAAAAATACATAAGCATATGATTATTTTATATTTAGAGTTAACTGATAGTCAAATATATATATAGAACAATGCCTCGAGGTGAAAATATATTTTAATTGAACAATTTACCCAATTAGTAGAACAACAAGCTGATCAGTTTTGAACAACCGTCAAACTCCAGTTGAACCAAGGACAGAGATATGAGAAACTGGAGAACGCTTTAGACGTCTTAATCCTCCAATTTCTGAAGATTGCACTGACCCCATTCAAGCTGAGAATTGGCTTAGAACTATGGAACGAACATTCTCCTACTGTCGGATTCCCGAGAAAGATAAAGTTAATTGCGCCACCTTTATGCTAAGAGGTATTGCAGGGCATTGGTGAGATAGTATTTAATGCATCGAGAACATAAATCAAATGGCTTGGGCTCGATTTTGTGAAATCTTTAAGAATAAATATTTTTCACCCTTCGTCCGCTCCCAAAAGCTCAATGACTTTATTCAACTCCGATAGGGAGGGCAGTCAGTTACTGAATATATTTAGAAGTTCGATGAATTATCCCGATTTGCACCTCATATGGTTAGTACAGATGAACTTAAGGTCGAACGTTTTCTTGAGGGATTACGGCCAGAACTAAATCGAGATGTTAGGATTGTTGGAACCCATGAGGTGACCTTCTCTATTATAGCTAATAGGGAATTAATTGCGGAGCAAGCGAAACTCAAAATAGTGAACAATAAGAATTTTCAAAACAAGAAAAACAAACATGAGAATCATAACTCGACGGCCCCTTCGACCTGTAAAAAATGTGGGAAAAATCGTGGTGGAGAATGTCGGTTGGGACAAGGAGTATGTTACAAGTGTGGCAAACCAGGACATATAATGAAAGATTGTCCATCAAAATCAAGTAATATAGTACCAGCCAGAGTATTTGCATTAGGCGAAGTAGCATTGGGGATATAAAATAATGACGTGGTTTCAGGTACACTTTTCGTCGGTAGGAAGCCGACAATCATTCTCTTTGATTCCGGTTCAACGCATTCTTTTATAGATAACCAATTTCTACATAAGTGTGAATTTCAACCTATTCCTATGAAATTTGAATTTGAAGTCACCATGCCTTCGGGATTTATACAGAAAACTAAGTTCTTGATCCCAGAAATTCCAATATTAGTAGGATCTACTTCTCTTAGAGCAAATTTAGTACCAATAACCCTTCAAATTTTTGATATAATCCTAGGAATGGACTGGCTTTCAAAATATGAAGTTGTCATAGACTGTAAAAAGAAACAATTGAGTTTATTAGGACATCAAATTTTAACTTTTCCTAGAAGTTCCTCATCTCTAGTTTATTGGTGTGCTGTTGTAGACTTCAAAAAATAATCCTTAAACTTCTAAAACTATTGTAGTAGTGGAAGTAAGGGTCGATCCCATGAAAAGTGTGTAATTCAGTATTTTATGCTTCATACAATGATTGAGGGGTTTTTGTACGCAAATAATTGTAAGTGACGCAATAAATAACAATGAAAATCAAATTAACGAAAACAATCAAAAGACTAACCTTGGTCCAAGTCAATATCCACCTTCAGAAATCCACAATTGATCATAGATGCAAGGATAATTCAATTCATATTTTGAATATTCACCGTTGGAATAATTTTCATATTTCTCCTTAATTTTAGTTAGTTATAAATCAGCATTCTAATTAACCCTAATTATTAAATAACCTCAGACCAACGCTTAAGATTCAATTTAATAATAGCTTTACACAATAGAGAAATCGATGAACTAGATAACATAAACACCAGCGGTTGCATTCAATCTATTTAAACATCTTTCTTAAGATTAAATAATATCTATCGCAGAAAATCATCAAATCCTAGTGCTTCACAAGTTAAAGGGATCAAACAATTACGTATTTGATATTTAATTTAGCGGTATATTGCAACAAATAATAAACTAGTAGATTTCCTAGTAGACTAATTAAACATAACAATCATGGAAATAAGTGAAGAATAATATTCAATACTCAAAAACATGAATTAAATTAAGAAAAACCATTTAGATCTCACAATATGTAGTTCCGAGACTTCAATCTCCTCGACCAAGTGTAAAAGTTTAGTTACAATTCATGAATCTAAGAGAAAATAATGAAGAATGGAGTTTGAAGGTGTTCTCTACGTTCTTCTTTTGTTTTAGGGTTTTAAAATATGTATTTATAGTTGTTTCCATAAGTGGTTGACTTAAATTCGAAAACTAAAATTCGCGTCAACATTTACTACCATGTGACCGCAAGGTTATAAACCATGCAATCGCACGATTATGCAGTTTCTGGCCTCTCAATTCTCGGTAAAAGAGTGGGCGGCCGCATGGTTATAAATCATGCGATCGCATGGTTTTGTCATTTTTTTTCGCCGGATATCTTTTAGTATTTTGACTATAACTTTTTCTACTGATTCCTAATTGAGGTGATTCAAGATGCGTTGAAAAGATAACTCAAAGAGCTATAACTTTGCTTCAGAAACTATCTTCTAATTTGATCGTTTGCCATGTCCAAAATTGGTCTCAATATGAGGCTGAAAACGGATGCAAAACTTTTCAGCTTGAAAGTTGATATGTGATAATGTCTTGGTTATATTTCATCCCTTTGACTCATTTCTTCATCCAATTGACATCTAACGCTCTCGCTCTCTAATCTTCATCCCAAGGTTAGAAACAAATTTATAGTATTTGCTCTTTAGTCCCTGAACTTTCATTTCATTTCATTTTGGTCAATTTTTACCTATTTCTTCCAAATTACGCCATATCTATATAATTGCCACCTAAATCAAAATATGAGCGTAATGAGTACATTTTAGCACAAAATAGACATACGAGCGCATAAAATAATGAGGAAAAAATATATATTTTACATTCCGATCATTTATCTAAGACAAGTCCAAATTACAAAAGAGAGGTTGCTAGAAGAAATTCTTATAGTGAACGAATTTCCTGAAGTGTTTTCAGAAGATTTGCCCGGTCTACTGCCAGATGGAGAAATAGAATTTACTCTAGATTTAATCCCTGGAACCAGCCCAATTTCAAAGACACCTTATCGGATGGTTCCCATTGAGTTAAAAGAGTTGGGGTTGCAGTTAGATGAATTACTATTAAAAGGCTTTATTCGCCCTAGTTTTTCACTTTGGGGAGCACCAGTTCTATTTGTCAAAAAGAAATATGGAATAATGCAGTTATGTATCGATTACTGAGAAATAAATAAGGTCACTATCAAAAATAAATATCCTATTCCTCGTATTGACGATTTATTCAACCAATTAGAGGAGCAACAGTATTTTCCAAAATTGACCTTAGGTCGGGATGTCATCGGCTAAAGATAAAAGTAGAAGATATAACTAAGACAACATTTAGTACCCGATACGAGCATTACAAGTTTCTAATGATGTCGTTTGGTTTAACAAATGCTCTCGCAGCTTTCATGGATCTTATGAATCAAGTTTTTATGGAATTCTTAGATAAATTTGTCATTGTCTTCATTGATGACATACTTATCTATTCCAAAACCGAAGAAGAGTACAAGGAACACCTACAAATCATATTAAACATTCTCAAGGAAAAGCAATTATTCGCAAAATTCAAGAAGTGTGAGTTTTGGCTAAACCAAGTCTCTTTCCTTGGCCATGTTATCTCTAAAGAAGGTATATCGGTGGATCCAAGCAAAATAGAAGCAGCGACAAATTGGTCTAAACCAAACAATGTATCAGAAGTTAGGAGTTTCCTTGGATTAGCTGGATATTATCAAAGATTCGTCCAAGGATTTTAAAGGACTGCTACCCGACTTACACAATTATCTAAGAAAAATAGCATATTCAAATGGACAACTAAATGCAAGAAAAGTTTTCAAATCCTTAAAGATAGATTAACATCGGCACCTATTCTATCTATACCGATAGAAAATTGTGTATTCACTATTTATAGTGATGCCTCCAAGAATGGCTTAGGATGTATTCTTATGCAACAAGGAAGAGTGATCGCATATGCCTCTCGTCAATTAAAGCCATAAGAGAAAAATTATCCAACTCATGACTTAAAGTTAGTGACAATTATTTTTGCTTTCAAAATATAGAGACATTATCTCTATGGTAAACCTTGTGAAATAGTCACGGATCATAAGAGCCTTAAATATTTTTTTACACAAAAAGAACTCAACACGATGCAAAGAAGATGGCTGGAATTGGTGAAAGATTACGATTGTACAATTCAATATCATCCGGGGAAAGCCAACGCTGTTGCTGATGCCTTAAGCCAAAAAAGAAATTTCAAAGAATCAAAGGCGAAAGATAGAGATGTTAATGGGCCGAGCCGAGCTGGCTCTGCCCATTCTCGGGCGAGCTCAGCTCGCTGCCCAATGAGCCGAGCGGGTGTTGGCTAGTCGGCTCGCCAAATTTTTTTATTTTTTTTAAGGTAATAAGCCTTTAAAGATGAGAAGAAAAAAAAATTTCCCGCCAGCCAACGAGCCGCTAGTCAGCCCGAGCCGCTCGAGCTCGTTTGCCACCACTAGCGAAAGAGTTGGAAAAAGAAATTAAAAAATTCAATGAAATTTTGGACTCTAAAGATGCCAAACTAATGGCTATAATTCTTCAGCCAAGCTTGAGAGATCACATTAAAGCTGAACAAAAAGAAGATGCCCCACTTAAGATAATTCTTCGCAAATTTGAGAACAATAAGCCAACCAAATTCAAGAAAATAGAGGACATAATTTTTCATTTTGGGAAAAGAATATACGTTCCTAAAAATAAGAAATTATGGCAACAAATACTTTGTGAAGCACATTCAACGCCATACTCGGTACACCCGGGATCAACAAAAATGTATCATGACTTGAAAACTTTGTATTGGTGGCCAAGGATGAAGAAAGATATTGCTACATTTGTCAAGAAATGTTTTACATGTCAACAAATCAAGGCGAAACATCAATGACCTGCTGGAGAACTTCAATTTCTATCCATTCCCGAATGGAAGCGGGAAAAAATCACTATGGACTTTGTTGTACGATTGCCTCGAATCTTAAATAACCACGATGCTATCTGGGTTATAGTCGATTGACTTACTAAGTGAGCACATTTCCTCCCAATTTACACAACATATAAAATGGAACATTTTGCTGAACAACATATAAAATGGAACAGTTTGCTGAATTATATATACGCGAAATTGTTCAACTCCATGGAGTTCCAATTTCTATAGTCTCCGATCGAGACCCAAGATTTCTTTCAACATTTTGGAGAAGTCTACAACAAATTTTAGGAACTCGATTGAATTTCAATGCCTCATTTCACCCTCATACAGATGGTCAATCAAAACGAACCATACAAACCCTTGAAGATATGTGCAGAGCGTGTGTTATGGACTTCCAAGGTAACTAGAGTAAATATCTACCATCAATAGAATTTTCATATAATAAGAGTTATCATTCATTAATTGTTATTGTTAGCCCAAGAATAACTAACCAAGAGGTGGGTGAATTGGTTTTCAAAATTTTTTTGACACTTAGTCTCAAAACAATTCAACACACAAGATATAATTGCAATGTATAAAACAATAAGTAAATATGCAAATATGTTATCTTAATTCAAGTATGATATTGCACAATGTAAATATCAATTTAAAGTAAAGTGCAATAATGTAAAGATAACAAATCGATTTAATAGGGTTCGATCCAATGCAATGATCTACGTCCCCGTTACCAAGCTCTCCGTCACGAGCAAGGCCAATTTGTATTAAAGTGGTAATTTACAACAAGGAGTATCGATCCTTTACAATGTTGATCTTTCCGGGACCTCAACACGACCCACACTATCGAGCTTTACGGGACCTCGATATGACCCACACGATGACTTATAACAAGGCGCACCAAACCTTATACAATATTGATCTTTAAGGGACTACAACCGACCCACAATTTGAATAAATTTTACAATTCAAATCTTCTCTTCTTTATCGAATGATAAAATCAAAGTTGAGTACAAGAAGAGAAGAGGCAAACACTTCAATAGATAGCAAATGAATTAAGCTCGAGTGTTATGTTGGAAAACTTTGATGAATGAATGATAATGAAATAGTTTGGCTCAATATATCAAAGTTTTCAACCAATTAATCTCTCTTAATAAATAATAAGTTAAGTATAAAGCGAGATTTACACTTCAATAAGTGTTGGCAAAGAAAATTTTTATCAAGATAGAAAATAGAGGAGTTCGAAAGTTTTCTTGCAAAGTTAATTTCTTGATGAAATAAATAAACCAAGTTTGGATCAATCAAGAAATTCTTGTAATAGATGAATTGAAAGATAAATCAATGTAAGCTCAATAGATTTTCAACCAAAAACTCTCTCAAAATATGTCTAATAAGTGTTGGAATTGAATGGAAGAGAGTTGAGTATTTATAGATGAAAATCTGTCAAAACTCTGTCCAACCGGACGGCTCTTACCGGACGGTCATATATCCGTTAAATTTTGTCAGAAAAATGGAACGTTGGAAAAATGACCGTTGGCCAAAAAAACTGTTTTACCGGACGTCCGGTACGACAGTTTTATGCCGGACAGCTTTTCGTATTCTGATCGTATCTTTTTCTTCCGATATCCGGTTAAGGTGATTCAAAATGCGTTGAAAAGCTAATTCAAAGGGCTACAACTTTTCTTCAGAAATAATCTTCAAATTAGATCATATTCCATGTCAAATATCTGTCCCAATATGAGATTGAAAAAAAAACCGAAGTATAACTTTTTGATTGAAAGTAGAAGTGTGATCTTTTAAGGGATGTCTAGAAATGACTTTTCAAGGTTTTTGATATATTACAAATGTTCATTTTTCTAAGATCATTTTCATGTCAAAACAATTTATGCAAGTGATGAATTTATGAGAAATACTTGAGCTTTATGCACTTGCTAAACATTGACGAGTTCTACCTTTATATATATAAATGAGGTTCGATAAATAGCTCTATCTTCAATGTTCTTGATCTCTTCGAGCCTCTCTTTAAATTGTATCTCGAATGATTTGTCTTGAATGCTCGTTTAACTTTCACTTGTACTTCATTTGAGTGTGAATAATAATCTTTATAACTTTGAAGGCTTAAACACTCAATTCAATTTGTTAGTAAACAAGATGGTCTTGTTTGTTATAATCAAAACATTAAGCTCATGATCAACCATAGGTCAACAGTTATGCCTCCATATGAAACATTATATGGAAGAAGATGTAGGTTACTCCTGTATTGGGATGAAGTTGGTGAGAGACAATTAATTGGCCCTAAAATTGTACATGACATGCAATGAGTAGTGGAACAAATTCGACAACAAATTCTGACTGTACAAAGTCGACATAAAAGTTGAGCTAATAAAAAGAGACGGCCATTGGAATTTAATATAGGAAATCAAGTGTTTGTTAAAATAAAGAGAGTAAAAAGAACAATGTGGTTCCGCAAGAAAGGAAAACTCATTCCAAGATATATTGGCTTTTCAAAATTCTTGAACGAGTAGGAGTTGTAGCTTATAAACTAGAACTTCCCAACTCGATGAATCGAGTGCATAATATATTTCATGTCTCCATGTTACGAAAGTATATTCCCGATCCATCTCATGTGTTAAAAGACATCCTATATGAATTGCAATCAGACTTAACCTACGAAGAAAAGCCAGTTGAAATCCTAGCTCGAGAAGTCAAACAACTTCAAAATAAGTCAATTCCATTGGTAAAAGTTTTATGGAAAAGTGAAAAAGTGAAAGAGTCTACATGGGAACGTGAATCGACTATACATGAGAAATACCCAGAACTTTTCAGGTAATTTTTTAGGACGAAGTTTTATTAGGGGAGATTGTAATGTCCCCATATTTTATATATCGATTGACGAATAAGATTATTACTAGAATATCGAATATCTCGTGAACGACTAAATTACCATATTTTAGCAACGGAGAATAACATACAGTTATGAATAGTTAATTAAGATAACTAAATAAGTCAGGATTACAATCCAAAGAAAAATAAATAACCCACAAAGAAATGATCTAGGCACCTGATTAAGTAGTGGACACAAGGAAATGATGCAGCTACTTCATTAAGATAACTAAATAGTTATGTGTTTATTTGCCTTATGTGCTTTAATTCTACCTACAATTGTTATGTGCTTAAATACATGTTGATGTAAGGTGCTTTAATACCTTGTAGTAAACTAGAACTAAGTTAAGGTAAGCTTACTTGCAATACATCATGTTTTTTTTAACATAGTAAACTAAGTATAAAAATTATGATGTCGAAGTCCTATTAAAATAATTGTATGACATGAGCATTCTTAAGTACGGAAATTGGTTATTGGTTGTATACAATGTCATGTGGATAACTTGACCTTAAGTGACTATTGAAGCTGAGTAACTAGCATTAAAGTTCAACAATCATTAGTGGAAAAAGAGAGAAATCTAGCCGAGAGAAGGCAATTAAGTATTGGCCGAGTTCTAGCCAAGAGAAGGCAATTATGTACTGTCCAGTATCATATTAGCCACTTTATTAAGTTGAGCTCAAGTATACAACAATGACTTTATACTGGCCAAAAGAAATTGAAGATAAAGAATTATTCATTTCATCCCATGCATTAGTTACACACTTGCACCATATTTCATTAACGAGTTGTTGATAAACTCATTCTCCAATTCATCTTCCTTTTTAGATCAACAGGACTAGAGACTACGTGGAATATTTTAAAGATAGCTGGGCGATGACTGAGTAAACTGGAATTTCATTGGACTATTTGTATGGACGTATGGTCTTATAATACTGATGATGAATGTTTTTATGCTAGAATTTACTGTTGCAATCACTGTTTGCTACTACGCCACCAATTTTAATGTAATTTTTGTTGACATATGTGTTATCTAAATATGTAAAAGGTTGCCACATGTAGTAGATGAAGTATGTGAGAAGAAAAAGAAAGATCACTACCTTTTTGTTAAAAGTCCAGTAGAGACCCGTAGTGAAGTTTGATATTCTCCTTCTCCTATTTTGATTTTTGAAAGGAAGAAGGTGTTGGCTATTGTAACTTTGTAAAGAAAAGTTTGAAGTGAACAAGTACTGCAACAAGTTATGGTATAACTTTTGATTGGAATGTTGCAACTATTTTTCATTTGAATTAAGTGAAAACATTTCTGATGTTAACATATCAATTCATGTACATTAAATTGCTTTAAAAGTTGTCGTCATGGTAAACGAATTTTACACTAATACTTTATATATATTGAATAACTTATATACAAGTTTGATATGAGTAGCAAAAGCGAGTTGTTACAATTTCCCAAGTAATCCACCATCTTACAACAAACCATATAGTGTTATTCTCAAAAGAGTTTTCAATTCACAAGACCAATGAGCGCTTATTGCCATTTTTAATATATGGTGGAGCTTGTGTACACAAAACGAATTCAGCAATTGTCTCAACATCTAGACTTTCATAACAAAATTAATTCCTAGTGACCTATGTTGTCATTCAAGAGCATTAACATGTAGCAAATTAGAGACTCAAATAATATTTTTTTCTCAAATTCACATGCAATTCAACAAAAATCCAAATTTTCACATGTAATTCAATGAGAATCCAAATTGACCCTCTCCCAAACTAAATTTTTGCATTGTCATCTTGCATCAACATGAATACGAAATAGAGAAGGAAAGATATCACCTGAATACGGAAGTGTGTCAACATAAGCTCGAAAAATGGATAACCTGAAAGTTCTCAATATAATAAAATTGGTAATGGAAAGAAACCTAAAAAAATGAACTACCTACGTAAAGAGAAATATAAAAACTAGTGTACAGAAAAGTAAGGTGAAAGGCATACCTGAAAGATTTTAAGGGTGGTGAACTGGGTCTATAAGAGGAATTTCTTCCACTGCAGGTACCTATTGCCCATAGAGTATCTTGAGATACTGTCAATTCACCTCAAACACCCTACTGTTATTAGGGTCTTCAATTTCAATTGCCCCATTGTCAAAAACATGTTTCACCACAAAGGGCCAGTCCACCTAAAACGAAGTTTACTTGGGTGCTTGTGGAGTCTAGAGTCATGCAAGTATGCTTTTTGATTTGGTTCAAAAGTTCTTCTCAAAAATGTTTTTATCATGAAAGGCTTTCGTTTTTTACTTGTAGATTCTAGAACTCTCATAAGCATCATTCCTTAATTCCTCCAACTCAGTTAGTTGAAATCTTATAAGCTTACCTCCCTCATCTAGGTCAAAGTTAAAGTATTTAATAGCCCAATATGCTCGATGCTCAATCTCTACAGGTAGATGACAATTTTTTCCAAAGATGAGTCTATATGGGGATATGCTAAGGAGGTCTTAAAAGTTGTACGGTAAGCCCAAAGTGCATCGTTTAATCTTAAAGACTAATCTTTACGATTAGGGTTCACCATTTTTTCCAAGATTTAGTTGATCTCTCTATTAACTAGCTCCACTTGTCCACTAGTCTGGGGGTGGTAAGAAGTTGAAATTTTATGAACAACTCCATACTTCTCACAAGCTCTACAGTGGACATTAGTGTCATCAAACAAAGTGGGCCAGTAAAAACTACATTGCAAAATTTTTGTAGCAGTCTTTTTCATAGAAATGTGGCCTTCACATGCTTGGACATGATAGAAATTGAGTACGCTAGGTATATCCTCATCAGGGACACAACGTCTCAAAATTTGATCAAAGCAGTATTTAAATAGATAAGGGTCCATCCCAATAAAAATTGCGTACCTCAACTAGGAACTTCATCTTATCCTGCGCACTCCACTCTCTTGGAATTTCTCATGCGGCCAAGTAATTTACAATATGAGTGAACCATGGTAGAGAAGAGACAGAAATAAACTCTCGTATGTGGATTCTTCTCTGATTGGCAAGGTGGTTGTGTTGTCTTCAAAGGTTTGCCTTGACAAATGGTCTGCTACAACATTCTCCACCCCTTTCTTATCCTTGATAGTGATATTGAACTCCTGCAATAGCAAAATCCACCGTATTAATCATGCCTTAGCATCCTTCTTGGTAAGAATGTACTTAAGAGCGGCATGATTTGTGAAAATTATAATGGGAAAGTCAATCAAATAAGATCGAAACTTATCAAGCGTAAAGACTACAGTTAATAACTCATTTTAGTCATGGAATACTTCATTTGAGCACTGTTTAGAGTTCTACTAGGGTAATAGATTATAAAAAGGCTTACTTTCTCTTCATTGTCCAAGTACATCACCTACTACATAATCACTAGCATCACACATAATTTCAAACGGTAATGTCCAATCAGGTGGTTGCATAATGGGTGTTGATGTTAGTTTGCCAATCAACATTTTGAATTCCTCTGACACTCAATGGTCCAATCAAAAGTCATATCTTTACCGAGAAGGTTACACAATGGTCTAGCTATAGATGAAAAGTTCTATATGAGCCTCCTATAAAAATCGGCATGACCTAGGAATGATTTGATATCTTTCACTGTTTTAGGTGTAAACAATTTAGAGATTAGTTCAATTTTAGATCTGTCAACTTTATTCCCTAGAAGAAATTACATGCCTTAAGACAATCCCCGAAGGTACCGTAAAATGACACTTTTCCCAATTCAATACTAAACCATTTTTCTCACATC
The DNA here is from genome assembly GCA_019097785.1 of Fraxinus excelsior. NCBI lineage: Eukaryota > Viridiplantae > Streptophyta > Magnoliopsida > Lamiales > Oleaceae > Fraxinus > Fraxinus excelsior. The sequence goes on along the minus strand of CM032639.1, from coordinate 7,012,664 downwards.
GGGTTAGAACTCGTTTCAAATTTAATAGGCATGCATCAAATGAAGTTCCAAAAATAGTTAGATCATCTATAAAAACTTCCATATAATTCTCTACCATGTCACTAAACATGCTGCTCATGCATATTTGAAATGTGGCATGGGTGTTACAAAGCCCAAATGGCATCCTACGAAATGCAAAAGTACCAAAGCGACAAGTAAATGTGGTTTTATCATGGTCTTCTAAAGCAGTTTCAATTTGGTAATAACCAAAATAGCCGTCCAGAAAATAGTAAAAAGGATGGCCAGCCACATGCTCTAGAATTTGGTCCAAAAAGGGAAGGAGAAAGTGGTCAATGTGAGTGGTAGCATTTAACTTCCTATAGTCTCTGCACATGCGCTATCCAGTCACTATTTTTGTGGGGAACATTTCACCTAGTTCATTTTTCACCACTGTGACTCTTGAGTTCTTAGGAACTACTTGCGTAGGACTAACCCATTTACTATCGGTAATATGATAAATGATTCCTGCATCTAACAGTTTTAGCACTTCATTTTTCACTACTTCTTTTATTGTGGGGTTTAGTCTACGTTGGAGATATCTTCTAGGGCTAGTTCCGTCCTCTAGATGAATCCTATGTGAACAAATAAAAGTCTAATTCTCTTGATGTCAGCTATAGTCCATCCTAATGCAGATTTGTGCTCATTCAGAATATGTAAAAGTTGATTACATTGTGATGCATCCAATTCCGAAGATATAATAACATGAAAGGTATTACCCGGTCCAAGAAACTCATGTTTCAATCCTTGAGGCAACGATTTCAACTCTAGTTTGGGACTCTCAATACTTGATGGTTGTTGTCATCTACTCCTTTTTGGCAGCTCTTCAAACTTTGGCTGCCATGTTTATGCTCCATAATCTTGCATTTTTGCAAAAATAACACAAATATTAGTATACTCTTCATCATCAACACCAGATAGAATTTCAGAATGTAAGAGGAATGAGTTCAAAGGATCAAAATCAGTAGTTGCGGGTGTCTCCTCTTGAATAAGTGTATCAATCATAAATGTTTGATGACATTCATCATCCTCATGTGGTTGTTTAGCAGTGTGGAAAATATTGACTTCTAAAGTCATATTCCCAAAAGATAGCTTCCTTAGACCATTCCTGCAATTAATAAGAGCATTAGTAGTAGCAAGAAAAGGGTCTACCAAGAATTATGGGAATTTTAGAGTCAATATTCACATCAACCTTCAAATCTAGTACCAAGAAATCGACGGGGTAACAGAATTTATCAATTTGAACTAACACATCCTCAACCATTCCCCCAGGCCTAACAGTGGACCGATCAACTAATTGTAAGACTATAGATGTAGGTTTTATCTTACCTAAGCCTAAAAATGAGTAGATAGCATTACAACATGAGGTTAACATTAGCTCCTAAGTCAAGAAGAGCTTGTGCAAACTCATGGCTCCCAATGATGCAAGAAATAGTGGGGTAACTAGGATCCTTATACTTAGGTGGGGCCATTTGTTCAATTACAGCACTTACCCGCTCAGTTAAAAAATGATTTTCTTAACACGGTCTTCTTCACAATGCATAAGTCCTTATGAACTTTAGCATATGTGGGACTTGGGCACTCACATGAAGAAGGGGTAGATTGATTTTTACATGTTTAAGGTGTTCCAAAATTTCATTGTGTTGCATGGTGGCTTTCAAGGTAGGCTTGAGAGCTTGAGGGAAAAGTACTCTAGTTGGGATCTCCACTACCTGTTCACTAGGTCTATTCTCTTCCGAATTGTTAGAATTTTTCTCCTCGTCTCTAGGCTTGTTGGTTGGTTCTATAGTTTTTTCGGACCTAGTGGTTATGGTATTTTCTTCCTTAAAGTTGTTTTCTGTGTTGTTCTTTAGGATTTGGTTGGGCCTAAGCTAGAAATTTCTCACGCTCCCCTACAGCTAAAGCATTGGTCAGTTTGGACATGCGGACTTTCATCTCTTTGCTTTCCTCAACAACCTGGGTAATCATAGTTTCAAATTTGTGATTAATTTTACCCCGTGCCTTTATAAAAGCATGCAATGTATCCTCTAAGGAGTTTCTAGAAGATGTAGGTTGATATGAGGGTGTAGTGTACGTTCTATTTGGTTGGGCATGTTGTTGATTATCAGATTTCCAGCTAAAATTGGGATGATACCGCCACCCCTTATTGTAGGTTTCAGAGAAAGGAGCATATAGCTTTTGGTACATGCCTAAGGCATTATAGTGTTCCTCATACACTTTCCCCATCTTAGCGTAAGTGATACACTCTTGCGCTGGATGATCATTTCTACCACACACAAAACAATTTCCACTAGATTCAACACGTGATACATTTTGTATAGGTCTCAAGTCTTTAACACGTAGGATTTCAAGTTCTTTAGTTAGGGGGTTCTACCTTTGCTCTAAGGCTATCCTCCTCTCTAAGATGATAGATACATATGCTAGCGGGGTTACTTGCGGGTCATGACCTATTAGTATTCTCAGTGGCACTAGGTCCAGTCCAAATTTGGGCTTTTTCAGCTAAGTCATCTAAGTACTCTAGAGCCTCATCTGGACCTTTTTGTAAAAAATCATTGTTATACATCATTTCAACAAACTGACACTCCCTAGGTGTTAATCCCTCATAGAAATAGCTCACAATGCGCCGGCTCTCATAACCGTGGTGTGAACATAAAGCTTGCAACTTTTTGTACATTTTCTACGCCTGGTATAAAGTTTCGTTGTCTTTTTAGGTAAATGAATTGATTTGTCTGTTCAAGGGATTAGTCTTATGATGTGGGAAGTATTTACTAAAAAATGTCCGAGTCATTTCAGCCCAAGTTCCAACGAACGTGGTTTCAATGAATACAACCAGCTTTTCGTCCTTTCTTTAAGAGAAAATGAGAAGAATTTAAGTCTAATTGCATTGTGGAAAGTTGCTACCACATCCTCAAATTCCCTAATATGCACATATAGATTTTCATTTTCAAGTCCATGGAAATTGGGAAGAAGTTGAATCATTCCTGATTTAAGGTCTATACGTGACATATTGTATGGAAATATAATACATGATGGTGTAGATGTGCGTGTGGGATGAAGATAATTATGTAAAGTCCTGTAAGGTGTATCATCATGTTCTGTTTCACTCATTGTGTTGTGTGATGTGATGTTCATGCTAACAGATGCAGTATAAAAAATAGGGTTAGAAAGATATTCAAACACTGGAAAAAGTCATGCAATAAATCGTCATCGCTCGTCTCGATTCATGTTCATAAACATAAATAAAGAATGGAAATATGTGAAAAAAATAAGAAATAACAATGAATAAAATAAACTAACTAAAAAAATGAAAAAGAAAAGCGACAAAGTCACTCTTTTGCTAGAAAATTCTTCAACTTATTGTACTGTCTCCTCGACAGCGGCGCCAAAATTTGATTACGCCCAAAGTATAATGCGGTAATTGTAGCACAACTTTGATGTATTGATTCTACAGGGAGATGGAAATTTAACTCAAAGGATCAAGTCTTGGGGTTCTTCTTGCAAATTATGTGAATTTAGTTGTTTATCGAATTAAATTGGATTCAAATATCAATGTCAAAATAGTGCAGCGCAGGAATTTCCTCGATTGGTTTGGATCAATAAATGTAAATCACCCATTTATACTACTCAATTAGAGATATTTATCTTAATACTCTAATCGAAAAATTTGGCATACAATACTCGATCAATTCTATGGTAATTCCAAAACATAGATTCCATATAGCATAATTTCACATCTTTCATTGAAATTAAATTCAAAGAGCGACTATATATATCAATCACACCAATGAAACAATCGAAATTGAAACTCAACAATTACTTCAATTAATCAAAGGAAAAAATAAGACTAGATCCATGACGAATTTCATAAAGGATAAGCCAATTTCAAAACAAGATAATTGAAAGGAAATCTAAATTTTAGAATTGTTTAATCAATAAAAACACATTACATGGGTGTCGAAACGATGAATTCTCCAAAATAAATCGAGTTCCTTCCAAGTTTCACCAATAGATTTAGTTCTCTATGAGATTCTTAAGCAAGAATTGAGAGGAAAAAATGATATGAAACTCCCTTATGCTAAAAAATACTACTCTCTCCTAAAGTCACGGAATTTCCCTATTTATTAATCCCTTAAAAATTGCCCTAAAACATTACCAAAACAAAATAAAGAAACTAAAATGTTCTCCCCGTTTTAGCCTAAGGCATGCGCCTAGTGACTAGGCGCGCACCTTAAGGATTTTGGCAACCTCGAGTGTGAAGCAAGCGCCTCGCTTGCAGGCGAGGGTGCGCACCTTGCATCGTTTTTGGCCATAAATTTATCTCCTGATATCCAATTGAGGTGATTCAAGATATGTTGAAAATCTAACTCAAATGGCAACAACTTTTCTTCAAATACTATCTTCAAATTTAATTATTTTCCATGTCAAAAATTGGTTTCAATATGAGGCTGAAAATCGATGTAAAACTTTTCAGTTTGAAAATTGATATGTAATAATGTTTGGCTATATTTTATCCATTTGACTTCTTTCTTCATCCAATGACCTCTAACACTCTTGAATCTTCATCATAAGGTTAGAATATTTGCACTTTAGTCCCTGAACTATCACTTTCCTCCATTTTGATCCTTTTCGATATTTTTTTCTAATTTCCATCGTATTCGTCCATTTGCAGCCTAAACCAAAATACAAGTGTACTTAAAACATTTAGGCACCAATAAATCATGAAAGTACAATTATTAGTAGATGAAAAACGTGGTAATTACACTATTATCAGGACGTCTAGAATTCTCTCTAGTTAACATCTATCTTAACTCATCACTTATCCTATATATATAGGAGCTACATTATTTCTTTCTTTAAACTCCTCTCTTTATCTCTAAGTACTTGTTTGGGTTTGATTATAATCACATCATAATTCAAAAATCAAAATCAAATTGTAATGTTAACAATATATTTCGTAACAGTCACAATTATTATTCATTTGTCCATACTCGCAACTTATAAACAAATCCAAACAAGCACCAAGTATGCAAATATTATAAATTGAGCAAAAACTCCGTTAATTTGATTTTTGGTTAGAGCGTTGAAAAATGATTATCTGTACAAACTTTGCTACATTTACACTTTGGTGCACTTTACCATGTGATATTACCTAAATGGACAGTTTAAATTTTGAACGATTCTTTTTCATCCAATACATTGTTGACAACAATGCAAGTATCAACCAAGTGTATAAATTTAGTGTACAGATGGCAAAGTCATTTCCATATTGTCAAGTATCGAGGTAATTTCAACACGGGAAGGATTCACTGCAGCATAGAACATTCCCCCCTACAAGTAAAATATTTAATTCTTAATTTTAAAACTACGCTAAACGAAGTCATATAGTAAGTTAGGAAAAATCTCGTTTTCAATACAAAATGTGTCCTTGATGCAGCAACTTTTTAATTTTATCAAAGTTGTTTTGGCTATACGGGTGTGTTTGAGCCACATTATTTTGGAATAGTAGATTGATGGAGAGTATGTGGTTGAAAATGAATGAAAAGTTATTGATATGATGGAAAATATTATTTTATTCAATAATGTGTGGTTGAAAATAAATAGAAAAATGAGAATGAGAATTTTAATGTGGCTAAAATAGGAGTGTATTTTCTTTTTCCATTTAATTAGTTTTAGTTATCATTTTTCTTGATAACTAAGGGGATGTTCTCTTTACAATTTTCAAATCGTTTTCTGTTTTCGATTTTTCAAAACAGTGAAAATGTGTTCTCTTTCCTATTTTTAAAAAAGCGTTTTCGAAAACAAGTTAAAAATTCACAAAGAAAACGTTTTGGGTATTTTCTGTTATAATCAAGTCAAAATTTTCAAAACGCGTTTTGGGTGTTTTTAAAACATTTTCTCAAAATGCCAAAAGAACACATTTTCAATAATATCAAAATGGACATTCAAAACACAAAATCCAAAATAAATTAAAAAATTCAAAACACAAAACTGAAACACAAATAGAACATCCCCTAAATGTTTTAATATTTTAATTTATTTAGTTGTTGTTTGACCCCATTTTTTAAGACTCATTTTCCCTCAAACTCATTTTAATCACATAGTAATATACAACTTTTATCAACTTTCGTCCAAATATTTCACCAATTTTTATTAAGATCTACTAAAAATATAATTTTTAACGAAACCAAACGGGACTTATTGTAATTGTATATTATACCCCTGTTTGGTTAGATAAAAAAAAAAAAAAAAAATCAAATTTTTAGTAAATTTTAATAAAAGTTGATGGAATGTGTAATTGAAAAGTTGTGGATTTAACTGAACTAAACATGTGCTATTTGTAGTATTAACCCCATCCCAAATCTTAGCCCTTCTTGCAAGGGAGTGGTCCACGTTGTTGAGGTTTGGCAAGCCTTCTTCTAGTTCAAGGGCGGCTATAGAATTGAGAATTGCAAGTAGCCCACGCTATCAACGACTTGAGATGGGACAAAATTTGGTATCTTAATTTGAAAAATAGTTTCTTCGAGATATTTATACATTAATGACAGTTTGTTTCTCATTATTTTAATAGAAGAATGGATTTTGACTTTTTTTTTTCAAATAAATGGATCTCATTATGAGACAAATTGGTCAACAAAATCGACTGCTGCAACGGTACAAATTTTCAATAAAACTGGAAACAAACATGGGCTAAATAATTATTTATGAGACGGAATCGACTTATTCACAACTCAATTCTATCTTTTTACAAGCAAAAATGTTAATAAGCACTTTCTAAACAAGCTCCATGTCAAAGAGTAAAAGCACTTATAAAGTAACTCAAATCTTTTTATAAACTTAAGACAATTTCCATGTTTAATCGATGTAGAATTTTCGTTTACACACTTTCTCAAGATTTCTCAAGTAAAAGAAGTATAAAATCATCTTTGAGCACGTCTTTAATATCATCTATAAGTATTTGAAATTTATCCCCAAAAAAAATAAATTGAGTACGTGGAGTAGCTCAATTCCCTCATAAACCAAAAATCATTTGTGCCTACTACGTTTAAAACTCGTGTTCGCTTTTCGTACTAATATTTAGTTCTACGACATCGGTTCAACTCGAGAAATGTAGAAGAAAAAAACGACACTAGAAGTAAAATAACTCAAATGACACAAAGTAAAATAACGTAAATGACACACAATATAATCAAAGTCAGATTATCTATAAGTCAAGTCTATTATGGTGGTCACATATCTAGTCTTATCGCTTTGGCCTCTCTTGAGACATTTCTCCAAGAAAAGTAGACAATAATTATTTTTCTACAAGACATTTAAAGCTTGTGACCCTTATACATGATAATAATGTAACAGGTGTTAAAATAAAAGCCATACAAGTATTAATTGAATCTGATTAACTAAATTATAAATTTCTTAATTTCCATTCTTATATGGAAAGACAATTTTCTGGATTAATCACTAAGTTAATAACTAAAATTAGTTTTTTATTACCTTTTCTAATTGAAATTAATTAAAATTTTTATATTGAGAAATCGATTTCTTGAAAAGTTCTTAACCTTATTTATATTTGATATTTTCTCAAGAACATTTGAAATGCAAAATTCTAGCAATTTTTTTTGTCTAAAATAATATTAATGAAAATTTGAAAAAAAAAATCCCTTAAATCTATTATTATTATTTTAATTAAAATAATGACAAACCTATAAATATTTGAAAGTGAAAGAATAATGCTACCTAGCATGAGTTGAGATCTGTTGTCCAATTTTTACTGTCAAATTTGCTTCTACCCAATTAACTAATAATACGTCATTTTAAATATGTGGCTTACATGTGACGATTAGTGATTTGATGCATTAATATGATAGTTTTTTATTGCCTCATACATTAAATCATTAACCGCTACAAGTATGTCATATATGACGATTATGATAGTGAGCGACTATAAATAACATTATTCATTTTAATTTTTCACTGGTGTTACAACATCAATGTAGGTGACGATAAGTGATAAGTTAAAAAAATAAGAATAAAATAGAATTAAGTGATTATACCTCACATTAGTGCCAGTGAAATATTGGGAGCCTATACCAATATTTCAGGTGCATTGCATGAATCTCCAGCCCTTCTTCCCCACACCAAACGGCCAACCCCCATAGATCAGATGACAAAAAATACAGGAGTTCATCAGGACAGAGAATAATTCACCATGGATTACTCCAAGAATTCCATAACAAATCTTGCAATTCTCTCTCTATTACTAGCGACTGTTATTCTTCTCTGTTCTTTGAATCCCTTGACGGGCCAAAATTTTTTTCCCTTCAAGAAACACTCATTCTCAGAACCAAATTCTGTAAGAAAACTTATGTGTTTATCTCAATTTTCTGTAGAAAAATCCTCTTGATTTATTAATAATTGAAACTAATTGTGTTCTCTCTTTACAGACAATAGTGAAAGATGAACTGGAAATAGCTTTAACGAAGGCTTCAATGGGCGACAAGACTGTGATTATATCCATTGTTAATAGAGCCTACGTAGAGCCACATGCAGATGAATATCCAACAATTCTTGATCTTTTTCTTGAGGGTTTTTGGGTTGGAGAAGAAACTAGGTCATTGGTGGATCATTTGTTGCTTGTCGCCATGGATCAGATAGCGTATGATCGGTGCAAGTTCCGGCGGCTGAACTGTTATAAGTTGGTTGGTGACGGCGGAGATTTCGCCGGAGAAAAGCTTTACATGTCCGATGAGTTTATCAAGATGATGTGGAGAAGAACCCTTTTTCTTCTGGAAGTCCTTAAGCGTGGATATAACTTCATCTTCACGGTAAAATTTTCAATCTTTTTACTGTATTGCCCATTGAAGCACAAATCATACATTAAGGTCGGGCATTAAATTCCATGGAACTAGGAATTTCTTTTTCATTTCCCACCTAATGTCATGTTTGATGGGCAGCATGGGGCCAAAAGTTGATGGGAATTTCTTTTCTTGCTCCTTGCTTTCCACGCGCCTGATTTTCCTCTTTTTTGATTTTGTGGGAATTGATATTCCAGTAGACTACCCTTTTTTTTTTTTTTTTTGTAATGGAAACAAATTTAATAACAAATTGTAAAAAAAAAAATCACTTTAATGGACAATTTTCATGTAAAACAAAGTCAAACTAACACTAAACTTTGATGGAAAAAATGTTTTTTTGGGATTTTTTTTTTTACTTTTTGGCAATGGAAACAAATTTTTTAACCAATTGTGAAAAATATTATCACTTTAATGGAAAATCTTCATATAAAATAAAGTCAAAACGAGCACAAAATTTTAAAAAATTTCAGGTGAAAAATTATATCAATCAAACACACTTAATTAACAATTCTCTGCAAAACAATTTCTAGATAATTACTTTATCTGGAATTCATTTTCTTTCCACCCATTTTTTTACCATTGCATTCAAACGGACCCTAATATCTAGAATTGTTTTCTTTTTCTTTTTGCGTATTTTGATGTAATATTAAGAGTGTTTGGTGGAGATTAAAATTAAATTTTTAGTAGATTGTGATATAAGTTTTTGAAATGTGTTGTTGAAAAGCTGTGTGACCTATGAAAGATGTGGTTAATATTGATTGTTTGACTTTGACTTAGATTAAAATTTAATTTTAATCCGTACCAAACATGACATTATTTAAGATATCAAAAAAGAATTTAATCAAGAAAAAAATAATAATTACCAGAATATGTTATTTTTTTCTTATATCAAAAAGGATAATTTTATTTACTCATTTAAGTATTCTGTTATGCGGAGCTCTATTATATGGGTATACTATTGGGGGCTAGTTAATGGTTGAATATTTCACAATTCTGTCTATGGCCAAGAAGCAACGGCTTGTACATTCAAGGGCCCCATTGATTAGGTTTGCACTTTACACATTATTTTCCATTTACCGACGAATTTTAAAACAGTTGTTTCGCATGTACAGGGTAGAAGTACCGACAACTTACATAGGTGATGAAACTTTTTTTATTTTCTTATAGAGGTGGGTCCTGCATGAGACCCACACCTCTATGTGAGTTGTCGGTGGTGAAAGTTCTGTGAACTCTCACCCTGTACACGCAGAGCAACTCTTGATTAAAATTACCAAATCAATAAATCATCCGTCACTCCATCATAAATAAGATAGACTAAATAAACGATGTGGATAATGGATATTCGCACACGACACCTTAGAATGTTAGTTTTCATCATGTCATCAAAGTTCAATAATTAGTCAAAAACGTTATAATAAATTGCAGTGATTCTTATATTCTATCCAACGCGTTCGAATATCTTTTGATCAGATTTATGAAATGTAAACCACAATTGAATTTTCAAGAATTATGAATTTTACACTATGGTAGGACTTTTAGTACAAGACTGCAATAGTCAAATCCTGGCCAATCAACCCCTCACATAATTTTGGACATTTGAGGACATGACCAAAACTCCTGGCCCCCCTCCTTGAAATGACTGTTTAATTCTTGTGATACAATAATTATTGCTTTGAATAACTTGCAAGTTGAATAGTATGTATAAAGAAATTTTGAATTTTCTGCAAATCTTTTAGAAAAGTTTTTTCCAAATGTTGTATCTAAAAAATTGTTTTGGATTTGGACCAATGATGATGTAATGCACAAGGTTAGAGCAAGCAGGGTAAGAGAATCTCATGTATCAAGTTAAACAAAAATAGATAATACATGAAAAATTCGTGGTATGAATAAAATAAAAAGTCGTGCTCGTCATCCACTCGATCAAGTCGAGTTGACATGAATTTCTTGAACACGTGTTTGTTATTTTCTTTTATTCTTCAACTATCATCTCTTTCTACTTTATCTTTGTATTGTTCACACACAAAAACTCGTAAATCAAACACGAAAATCCATCTCCTCTGTATTTCCAGGTCCTTGATTACTTCATATTCATATACACAATACATTTCTCTTGCAGGACACGGATGTATTATGGCTGAGGAATCCATTTTCAAGACTAAGCATGAACACAAGCATAGATTTTCAAATAAGCACAGATTTGTTCAATGGCAATGCATCCTCAGAAAATAACCCAATCAACACAGGTTTCTACTTCATCAGATCAAACGACAAGACGATATCATTATTCGAAAAATGGTACGGTATGAGGGATAACTCGACAGGCCTAAAAGAGCAAGATGTTTTAGCGAACTTGGTAAGAGGAGGAGTGCTAAATGAATTAAGCCTTAACGCAACATTTCTCAATAGCCTCTATTTCAGTGGGTTCTGCACAGATAGCAGTGATATTACGGCAGTGGCCACCGTCCATGCCAATTGCTGCCGGAGTATTGCCGCCAAGGTGGTGGATCTGAAGGCGGTTTTGAGGGATTGGAAGGGGTTCAAGGGCAATGCAACTGCTGGTAATTCTAGCACAAAAAACTTTCAATGGTCGAGCCATGTTGCTTGTAGGAATTCATGGGGCAAGTGAGAAATAGGACTTTGGGTTGGGGAAAATTATAGCATTTTTTCATTGTTAGACGTTCTTTAGTAGCCATATGTAATTTTTAAGAGAATAATGAAGGAAAAGGTTGAAAAGGAAGCATCCAAGACCGCAGACATGAAGGCCAAATGCTCCGATCCATATGATCTTAAGCAACAGATTTTCGTCTATACTTACGGCTATATGTTTAATGTTCTTGCAAGGATTATGTATTATATTTGAAACAGAAACAGAAACAAAAACTGAATGCCTTGGAAAACTTCAGAATTGAAACAGACATGGAAAATATTGGCAGCTAGCTATAAGGCGTCTATGTGACCTGAAGAAGAAGGTAGAACATTGCTGATTGCTTCAGTTTACATCAAAAGGGAGAGCATTAGAAAATAAATGTTGGCTCCTAATTCCATTATGCACAAATAAGTTAACAGTTGAATAAATGAACAAAAAAATCATGAGATTTGTGAAGTGTGTCCTAAGTGCACCCTGAATCTCACAAATTGAAATGCATTAATTGCGCTGTCAAGGCATTCACTTTTTCCTCACATTCTGATGACTGTGCTATGGCTCAAGCAGTGTGTAAAAATGGGATTTATGCACAACTTTGTGCAGGGGTTTGTTTGGATGAGGTTTTGTAGACATGTGATCAAGTTCTCTAGATATACTTTTATACTAACAGAAAACTATGCATAATGCACGGTAGTGATACAAATAAAAATCAAGGAAAAGAATTGAGAATGATAAATTATAGTTCCAGCCAATGGATTCAGAACTATTTACATCACCAAACAAATTAAGTTCATGCCTGAATTCCCTGCCGCCCCCACTCAGTTATGCTGGCTACCCTAAAGAAACCACTGGAAATGACATTAGAGAGTTGAGGAGGTTGCGTTTGAGGTGGTCGAAACGTTAATTTGAAGCAATTGATCAACGGGGAGAGAAAATTTTCAAACTTCATTTTAAAAGTACCTGGACTGAAACTTCTTCAGATTTCTTAGAAATGAACTGGACTTTATACTTGAAAAACAGGAGCAAAATTTTACTACGTAAGATGCTCCAACATCTCGTTCAATTTATACAAAGTTGCGAGACAACATATGAATCATAATGCATGGTCAAGCTCCATGAAATTTAAAATATGCTACCAATAATCAACTTCTGAATGCTATGCTAAAAATTGACAAGCAAAAAAGAGGGGGGGAAAAACACAACCAATTTAAGTAACAAGGAATATCTAACTCCCAAATTTACATACATTGGTAAAGAGACTTGATTCAACGTCCCAGAGCACAGTCCTCAACCGATCTCAAGATCCTTACTTGAAGGCAACACCCAATTTAGCAGTCAGGCATTGGCATTTTCTTTGCCCTCTTAGGTTTCCTATCTGAAATTGCATTAGCAAAGGCCTCCACAATCCTCTGCTGCGACTCAAGTATCATCTCAGTCCTCTTCAACTCCATCTGCATTCGCATCTGCTCCACCTCGCGCGCCATGTCCATCTTGACTTTTTCTATTCTCACAAACCCCTCTCCTAATGTCTCTATTGCAGCCACCACCTCGTCCATCCCATTATCCCCTTTCTTTTTCTTGGCAATATCACCTATCCCTTTCCCAATCCCATCCCTACCCGTAAACCCATCTCTCGAAAATTTACCAGAAACCCCGTAACCACTAGTGCTAGAATTGATTTTAGGGTAATGGTTATTAGGGTTTTGACCACCCATCCCATTAAATTTATCATAAACCTTTGGTGCACTATAACCTGCACTTGCCTTACCAGGAATTTTGATCCGAAACCCACTAGTCGTCCCATTACCCATAAGCCCTTGACTACTAAAATTACCTTTCTGATGACTGTAATTATTGTTGAGTGCATCGTTAATGCGCGTGATGCTATTCTTGTGATCCTCTTCTCCTTGCGGCTCGTCATCAGAGGAAGACGGGGAGCGGTTGGGGCCCTTCTCCATGGAGTGCATGCTCTGGAAGTGGACCCAGGATGAGGAGATCCGGCGGGGGCCACCATATGGAGCGGCACGCTGGATCTCTGAACGGTAACGCTTGCGGAGCTTCTCCATCTTGTGGCGGCATTGGACGGCGGTCTTTGGGATGCTAGACGAGCACCGTCCGGCGATCTCATCAGCAACCTCCTGCCAGTGGGATGCCCGAAGGTTTCCTCGGCGAAGAGAGTACCATTTGTCCCGGTAAGCGTCAATCAGAGCCACCGTCTCGTCATGTGACCAGCACGGTGGAGGCAGGCGGCGTGAGGCGGAATTGGAGGCGATGGACGGCAGCGCTAGAGCAGCGGTTTGGATATGATCGTTGTAGGGAGATGATGATGACGGTGATAGAGTTGTAGCCATGGGTGCCTACGATAAGAGATCCGGTGCACGGTAGAATAGAGGATTATAAGGCGGCGATTGTGAAAAAGAGTGGTGGTGGGGAGGGTTCGTGGGAGGTGGCGTGACATAATGAAAAATTGAAGGGGGTGGGGTAGGGTTGTTAAAAGGGGCGGCAGGCGGGGGATGAGTTGGAGATCTAGAAAGATGAGAGGCCACCGCTAAGGGAGGGAATGAGGTGGGGAAGGCTAACGTGCACTGGGGGTGGTGGAGGAAGTTAATGTGCGCACCCACATAACAATGGGCTGTTTTTTTTGTTTGTTTGGAAAAGATTAAAGTTTTACGGCCACCGCCCAACCGTACAAGGTGGCTAATGGCTGCCAATTCACAGTGGGCTTAGGCCTTCTACCGGTGGGCCAACTGAATAAGCACCTATCCACAGTAAATTTAATAGAAAATTACCTAAAACTCCTCTTCTCAACATTACAATTCAAAAATAAGAGGGATAACGTTTACAATTCAAAAATTAGACGATAAATAAGATTATCAATTTAATTAAACCTTAATCTGCCAAATAACCCCCACCCCGATTAATCCCAAACCCAGCCCCAACTCTTTCTCCATCGACCTGGTCTCTCTCTCTACCCACCCTTCCTTCTTTCTCTCTCTACCACCACTCTGTCCATCCCCATCTAACCCCCTAGGGCGGAGCACAATCGTCGAAGAAAGCAGATGCATGTAGCAGTTCGTCGCTACCCATAGTTGAGCAATCGTCGCACGCAACCTCGACGAACATTACTCGCGGCCTCCGTTGGGTGCAGAAAATGCTGCTAATTTATCAATCTCTCTAGAATTAATTATTTAACTATTATTCTAGGGTTCTTTGCCACTTATAAATTTATATAGTATCTAATATGGCTGGATGGCAACTCTACATGACTCTACAAAGAGTAGTAGCAATGGTTGGTATTTTTCTTCCCATTTATTATTTTCTAGTTTCGTCAAGACATTCGACTCTTTATTTGGTGGTTATTCCTAATATATTGTGTAGTTGAATCTGGACACTGGCTTTTCTTGTGTTTTTGTTGTATTGTCTCCTGTCATACTTTTAGTTTTGTTGCTTCCTAGCCTTGTTCAGAGCATGTTTGAAAAAAAAATGTTTTTTTCTTATTCGGTCCAAAGCCCTAATACATACAATAATTTGCTTCAAGAAAATTGTAGTTGGTGTGAAAATTTTCAGGTGCAAAGGAGACTCAGTAAGAAATTTGGGGATGAAGAATGGTGTCACACAGCATCAATAAGCCCATGTTGAATCAAGCACATTTTAGCCATATTTGAGCTCATACAGTGGAATTGAAAGTTTCTGTTGGGATTTCTTCTGATGATGATAAAATGTGATAATTTTTTTTACCATTTTCTTCATCTTTTTTTTTATATAGTTATTTCAAACGCTCTGGTGAAATTGAAGCCATGAATTTATACAAGAGAAAGAAAATTATTGATGGTTTTCTGGTCTAATTTGCGGTGGTGGTCATCGTCTCATTGAGAATTCTTGCATTCATTTATGTCTAAATTCATCATGTTAATGCCAAAAGCGCAAATTCGACAAAATCTTCATATTCAAACTTAATTTTGAACATTTGATCCAAGGAAGCCACACGGTTCTAACATTAAGACTGAAAACAAACTTTTCTACAATTCTGTTGGTGGCAATAATTTTTTGATTTGTGGGTGGTATTTGATATGTGGTTTGTTGGTGATTCTATTAGTTGTAGTGTTGGCGGTGATGGTTCTATTGCTGGTGGTTCATGTGGTCGTGGTGAGGTTGTGCTCGTTTGGTTATTGACGTTAGCTATGTCAACGAGCCGAGCCCAAAAAAAAGTCCGGGCTCGGCCCGTGCTTTTTTTGTCCCAAGCCGAGCCGAGCAAAGCCCAGCCAAAAATAAGACTCGGTTCGAGCTTTAGACCCGAGCCTAAATGGGCCAAGCCGGCTCGTGTTTTTGAATTTTTTTTAAATAAAAATCTTGTAGGCGGCTTAATTTAAGCTTCCTGAGCAAGGCAGCTTTGGAAAGCTGCCCTAAAAAAAATTAATTTTTTTTTAATTGACCGGCTCACCGGGGCTCGGCTCGGGCTTTTTACGGGCCGAGCCGGTGAGATTTTTTGCCATCGCTATTTGACGTTGTTGAGAGTGGTGGTGGTGCGATGAAAATCGGGTATGATCAAGTCCATCTTCATTGTGAATGTTTGTAATTAGATTTATGTTAACTGTGACTGGTTGTGACCAATTTTGTGTTAATTGTGACCGATTGTGACTTGATCATATACGGTCACAATTAATATTCAATTGGTCACAATTAGTCACAGATAGTCATACTGAACACAAACATTTTTTCGATAATTTTTTAGGAGGTGAAGGCAGGGATGTGGTGGTGGTGGGTGGATCTATAGGGGTGGAGGTGTGATTTTCAATTTTTAATTCTTTGAAAATCTTTAAGTCACCGAAGCGGCAGTCGGAACAGACGTCGGAGTGGTCGTCGGACCAGGCGCCGGAGTGATCGCCGGAGCTAATGATCGTCTCCAGTGGAGAGGTGGAGGGAAGGTGGTATAGTGGGGTAATAGGATGTGGTAGGTGAGGTGTCATGTGTAGAAATAATTAATGTATATTATATTATATTTTAATATTTAATAAAATTTATTTACCACCTGATTTTTGGAATATTTTAATAAGTTTGTTATTTATGAAATGTGACATTTAAAACTAGGATTTATGTATTGTTCCCTAAATTTAATCTGTCCGAGCTTGCTGCATAAATTTATCGAAAAAATTCATAAATAACATGTTAAGTTTCACCCATTTCGAATTGGGGAAATTAGACTCACTACTCTAAAAAAGAAACCAATTAAATTAATGCACTTAACATAAATTTAAACATCTAATCACCGTAATTTATCGTCCCAAAGCCCACCTTATTCAATTACATATACATACACACATAGACACAAGACCTGGCTTCGCTCACGATTTTTTTCAAATTTTTCATCAACATCATCCCATTTTTCTCCAAATTTCCGTGGGCTTTGAAGATTAATTATATTCCAAAATCATTCATCTACGAATTCACACTTCCATCCATAAGAATTTCAAGAAATCAAAGGTAAATTGACTCAACTTTATGAGTTTTGAAATTTTTATTCTTTGTCTTAAATTCTTGCTCATTGTTGGAATTTTTTGAGTTTTGTTGGGAGTATGGGGCATAGTTGATGTTGTTTTTGTGGATTGGTTGTGGAATATTTGGATTAGCATAGAATCATGAGAAAATTTTACTCATTTCAATTATTGTACATGTCAAGTTTTCGATTAATTACTCCAAATGCATTTTTGTGTGAATTATGCCATGATTTTTGTATGCTACATAGAATATACACACATAAACACTCACATGTCATCGTATCTCTCCATTTGTATGAATTGAATGACAATTTAGGGGGAAGCATATTCAAGCCTACGTTTCCCCATATATCCAATGTGTTCTTATTTGAGTCCCTACTTGCAGTCACAGTTTGCTGCTTATTGCTTATTTAGTATTGTTATATAATATATGAGTAACTAATGGTCATTTAGCTATGTTGACTTGTTACGAGGAGAAGCAAGAAGGCCAATTGAAGTGGGGGAAGAAAGGAATGAGGAAGACCAGAGCAAGACAAGCAGATGAAGAAGGAAATGCAACCAACTGTTTTCCTGAAATTCAAATCCAGAACAGAAATAACATTTTACGCTTTTGTTTTCTATTATCACCTAGAGATGGAATTAGGAAAAGGTTGTGAATGATTATCGTGAAAAAATCAACCACCACCTCTAGGTTATAATAGAATATTTCTAGGGAAGGTAAACAACTTCTATAAATAAGAAGGATGTTTCAGCTTATATAGAAATGCCATGTTTTGCATTTTTACTACAAAGTTTTACAGTATGCTAGTCCTTACTTTTCTTTAGCTTTGAAGTTATACTGAACTTGTAATCTTTGATAGAAAATCCACATGTAGAACTACTAATGCTTTGTAGGATTTTTTTGGTTATGAATTATATTTACGTTCTGATACTTCACAACTTGTTTTTCATTTTCCGCACAATTAATGTTATGGATATAAAGGGGGAAATATTTGTTTTCCATTTTTCGCCTCATGTTCTCGATTGCTAACTAGCTACTGTTTTTTTTAGTCCTTTCACTTTTTTTGAGTTTCGGTCACTTTTTATAGTATTTGTCACTATTTTCTATAACTTTTTTGATTTTTTCGTCACTTTTTTTTACTAACAAAATCATCTTTTTATAAAAGTGAGATTATGTCACACTGTCACTTACTTAATTTTATACATTACCATTTAGGGATGTCAAAGTTGTTCATCAATTTTATAAAAGTGACATTGTCTCACTTTTTTTAGTTTTTTGTCACCATTTAAGTTTTTGTCACTTTTTAAGAAGATAAAAAATATAAAATAATATGTTATATTTTCTTAACATAATCAGCATGTGGATTGACCTGGACGTGCTGATTATTTTAAGAACATGATTAATGGTGCTTCACAAATGGATGATGTTATTTTGATATTTGTCATTTTTTCTAAGTTTGTATCACTCTTTTGAGTTTCTATCACTTTTTTAGAGTGTGTGTGACATTGTATTACTTTTTCATTTTACACAATATTTTTTATTTCCTAAAAATATTTCATATGATTTTTCAAAATATTCCTAATTTTAAAGATATTTTTATAAGTACTCCTTTCAAATTTATGAGGTTTAAGATTTTAAATATAAGATTTTTTAAAATTTTATTTATAAATTAATTAATTAAACACATATTTATTGAATTAAATATATTAAGGTTACAAATCTATATTATTTGGTCACAAATTATAAATTAATTAATCACAAATTATTTTTTGATCACAATAAATTTTTTTATATATCACAAATTATTTCACAATCATAAATTGAAAATTTTATAGGTCACAATTTTTTTATCGGTCACAAATTTATAAAATTAATAAGTCACATTATTCATTGGTCATAAATAACAAATTTTATATATCAAAAATTATTTTAACGTTACAATTCAAAAAAATTATAGGTCACAACTTGATCATCGGTTACAATTCAAAAATTGAAACATTACAATTTATTTATAGGTCACAAATCACAAATATTATAAGTGACAATTTATTAGACATCCACAAATTATCAAATTATCGGTCACAAATTAACAATTTCTTAGGTCACACATTATTTTTTAGTCACAATTTATCTTTTTCATAGTCAAATATTGTTTATCGGTCACAAATTAATCAATTTAATGATCACAAACAATCAAATAATCTGTGGCCACCTTCAACACTTGTGACTACCGCCTCACCACTGCTACCAACAGCATGGTAACCAAAACCTCGTCCCTAGAACTACCACCACCTCCTCCCAACAGCAAACTATCATCTAAAAAATAGTGATATCACCATGACCACCACTACCTACCCCCACCACCACCACACCACCACCAAACCACAGAACCTCTACTATCACCCTTATCCTACAACCCAAAAAAAATCCCCCACCACACCACATTGTCGCCGTCGCCTCAACACAGATCTATCACCACCATCGCACCACACATAACACACCACAATTGTCATCTTTTCTATCTCCATTTATACCACACCCAACCACCAACTCACCACAAACCACTGCCACGCCCACAACACACCACCATAGCACACCGTACCACCCACAACACACCACCACCATTTACACAGCCCCACTCGTCGCGACAAAAAGAAAATTGAGAAGGGAGAGAGAGAGTGGTGGCAACACATGTTCCACTTCGAGCTACGCGAACGTAGCGACACCGCACGGTGATCGTGTGCAGCAGTGTTACTGTCGCTGCGAGGCACCGTTGCATAGATTGTGTGCAGCTTACTGGTTGGTTGCCGAAGCCGGAGCAACCTTTCTTTTACTTGTTGACACGAAGCCGCTGAAGGGAAGGGAAGGGAGAGAGAGAGAGATGTGAGTAATGATTTGGGATTTTTAGAGTTTAGGTAGTATTAAAGATTTGAATTTATATCTGATTTTTGTATAAATAAATTTTATATTTGATTTTTGAAATTGAATCTTTAAAATTCTGGTTTTACATAATTTCCACTAAATTTATCTTATACGTGAACAAGTTTATTTGTGAACTTGTGTGTAAATAAGTAAACTTAATTACTCATAACTTTTACTTATAAGTTAATACATGCATTCTACTTATACATAATTTCTACATATTTACAAAATTTACTTATATATTCCAATGCAATTCATAACATTCATCACGAATATGTATAATTTGGTGTAAACCCATCTCAATGACAAGATAATTTTGTCTAGCGATTAAGTCAAATTAAGTACCCCGAATTACTTCTTTTTATTGTACATCCAAAAAAAGTTTAATTCTTATATAGCTAATTAATTTATTTTTATTTATGTTTTGTGGAATTAGAGAGAATAGCTTTGTATATAAATTCGTCTAACTCCACTGCAAGTATACAATAATAGAAAATTCTATTAATCCATTTCATCTTCATTGTCTATCAAAAAAAAAAAAAAAATAGAAGCTCACATAGATTTAGAAATACAAAATTTGGTTTCAACAATATAGATATTTGTTAGAAGATTCAACACCATTTTGGCCTCTATTTTCTATTTTTTTTTTCATATTCATTTTCAACCATACATTTTATGAGATAAAATAATTTTTATCAACTTTTCAATCACATATTTTCATCAAGTATTGTTAAAATCCATTAAAACTATGATATTTAGCTAAATCAGGATGAAGACGTGATTGCATAGTTGATTCAGACAATTTTGAACCAATGTGTACAAGGGTGCAAAGCCTTGTTTGACTTCTTGTTCTATCAAGATTGTTTTAAAAAATTTCGCGTAATAATTCGTTCAAGTAAAATCATTCACATGCGAAGTATGGAGATTTGAATAAGCCCATCCATCTGTTAATATGGGGATTATCTTATCGTAGAGAACAACGATCTCGTCAAAGTTTGAGATTCATGTTTTCCCTTCCAAGAACTCTCCTGGCTCACATCACAACATCATTCTCAATTTGGGCAGTGAATTAGTCTCCAAAACTTTGTGCGCTTTAATACTGACTTTCTCAGCCAATATTCCAGCAAGATTTTTTGTTAGTTTTATATTTTGTATTGGCGATTATGTGGATAAAAGGACCAACTTGAACAATTATAATAGTTTAGGAACTGAATTGTAAAGTTTCATAGTTGGTAGAATACGTAGGGTTCGGGGTCCAATATCTGGAACAAGAAGGATTCACACCGATTTTTTGCTAGCTGCTCGCCGGAGTGTTGCTCGAGTGGAGGAATCAGAGATTGTCTCGCTCAACCTTTGCCTTACTGTCACTCGAGCGACAGACCCTTCGCTCGAGCAAAGTATTATTCTCGCTCAAGCGACGCTTTTTACGACCAGACATAATTTTCCTTTTTCGAGAATTTTACTTGGCCCATACAAACTGTTTCGTCCAACACATAAATACTAGCGCCGCGTCTTCTGCTGTAGATGTTGAACACATTATATTCTTGAGAGAATTCATGCTTCATAATATCCAAAGTTCAAACCTTCCATTGTTCATGCGTCATTCATTGTGAAAATATCAAAGGGTCAAATCAAACACTGAATTATTTTCTTTGCTTGGGTCTGCTGCAAGATTGTTTCATCAACTATGCTGCATTAAGGATCAAGGAAGAACGGAAGAACAAGGAGTTTATTGGGAAGATCTACAGGAGATAAACTACGTAAAGAGCCGGGATTGGAGTTCGTGTGCTCATTCCAGGAGAATTCCTTTACAAAGAAGAGTCGGGATTGGTGTTCGTATGCACATTCCATGAGGGCTGCTTCGCACTTCAGACATGAGATCAGAAAGCTTGTGTTGTCAACTTTGCTGGTGGTTTGTAAGTTAATTGACAGTTTATAGTAGATCTTTGACTGGCAAAGCGCTCGGAGTTTTTCCCACGTTGGGTTTTTCCGTGAATAATTATGGTGTTGTTTACTGCATTTTTATTTCTTTGATTTAACTGCGGTATTCAAAGATAGGCTAAATTGATTTGTATGAATAATCACCTAGACATAATTAACTTGTGACTTGTTGCTTGTTAATTAATTTGATAATTCCTCATTTACTCCTAATCACCCTCATCTAGGTGTAGTTAGGTCAAATCTTGCATTTCTCAATTGGTATCAGAGTCTAATCTCGTGTCCTGACCCATATTTTGATTGTCTAGATGAGTAGTTCTTTGTCTGTACCACCATACTTTGATGACAATAACTGTGCCTACTGGAAAGTTCGAATGAGAGCGTTTCTTAAGGCTTTGGATGAGCATGTGTGAATTTCTGTGCAAAATGGGTGAAATCCACATTCAACAACCACTGATGGTGTTGTTACACTCACTGATATTTCTTTATGGACTAAAACTAACTTGGATGAGTGTAGTTGGAATAGTAAAGGTTTGCATGCATTGCTTATGGATGTGTCTCCTTAAGAGTTTAGGAGAGTGTCCATATGTGAAACTGCTAAGGAGGTTTGAGATATTTTGGAGACAACCCATGAGTGTACTAAGATTGTGAAAAACTCTAAATTACAGATGTTGACTTCTAGATTTGAAGAACTTAGGATGAATGATGATGAGAAGTTTGATGAGTTCTATGCTAAACTGAATGATATTGTGAACTCTAGTTTTAATCTAGGAGAAAAGATCACTGAGTCAAAAATTGTTCGAAAGGTTCTTAGATCCCTACCTGAAAGGTTTAGACCTAAAGTAACTGCTATTAAAGAGAGTAAGGACCTTGATGCGCTGAAAATAGAAGAACTTTTAGGATCCCTTCAAACCTATGAACTAACCTTAGCACAGCCTAGGAAACAGAAATCCATTGCCTTGAACAAGCGTATGAAAGAAAATTCCGAGTCTAGTGATGAAGAGTCATTCAAAGGTGAGGAAATAGCCTACTTCGTGAAAAAGTTCTAGGAGGTAATGAAGAATATGAGAAGGACTCAAGAATGGAATAATTTTGTCCCTAATCAACTCTCTAGAGACAGACGTGAAAAGAATATTTCTAGGACCCCCACTAGAAAATCTGAGTATGTCCAATGCCATGAATGCAAGGGATTCGATCACAGTAGGAGTGAATGTTGTAATTTGAAGAAGAGTTCTGAAAGAGAAAGGCGTAAGGTTTTAGCTGTGACCAAGGAAGATGAGGAGTCGGATTCCAGTTATCATGATGAGATATCTGGAGGTGAGGATGATCATGGTTATATGGCATTTACCTAGATTGCTGACCTTGTATCTGACTTTGAGATTGAGACAAGGGAAAGGAAGTGTGAGGGTGAACAAACTAGAGATGGGTTGAATTTTCGTGTTGCTCACCTTGCCTTTAAAGCTTAAAACCATTCCATGTGGTACCTTAACAGTGCATGCTCAAGACACATATGTGGTGATAAAGCCTTCTTCTTGTCCCTTGATGAATGGAATGGCGGTGTAATTACCTTTAGGTATGGAACCACTTTACCGATGCTTGGCAGAGAAGTTGTGAGTATAGCTGGACTACTTACCATCTCGGATGTGCTGTATGTGAAAGGTTTAAAGTCCAACTTGTTGAGCATCAGTCAAATTTGTGATGCTGATTTTGAGGTAACCTTTGTTCAGAAAAGGTGTTCTGTGTATGACTCGACGGGTAACATTGTTCTTAAAGGTGTAAGAACGTCTGAAAATTATTATGGAGTCTTGCCTAACTCAAACTATCTCAGCAACAGTGTCAAGATAGACATCACTGAGTTGTGGCATCAAAGACTGGGTCATATAAATCATGTTAGTCTATCTAAACTGGCCAAGAAGGAGATTGTCAATGGTCTGCCTAAGCTGGATATTACTGATACCATTGTGTGTGGTCCGTGTCAACAAGGTAAGCAGCTTATGGTACCTCACAAGTAAACTTCTAAGATCTTGACAAGCAAACCCTTTGAATTGCTTCATATGGATATTATGGGACCATCAAGGACTGAAAGTCTTGGTGGTAAACGATATATTTTGTTTATGGTAGATGACTTTTCTCGTTTCACGTGGATTGAGTTGTTGAGAGACAAAATAGAAGTGGTCTGACTTATCATCTCGTTGTGCAAAAAACTTAGGAATGAGAAAGGGTTATTCTATTTCCAGAATTCGTAGTGATCATGGTAAAGAGTTTGAAAACTCGAATCTTGAGAATTTTTGTCTGGAGGAAGGGATTCAGCATGAGCTTTCCTCCCCGATCACTCCACAACAAAATAATGTAGTTGAGAGGAAAAATCGTGTACTTCAAGAAATGACGAGAGCTATGCTTCATGGTAAAGATCTAGCTATACATTTATGGGGAGAAGCTGTCAATACTGCATGTCACATTATCAATAGAGTTTATCTCAGATCTAAGACTGACATGACACCCTATGAGATCTGGAAAGGTAAACAGCCAACTGCCAAGTACTTTCGTGTGTTTGGCAGCAAGTGCTACATTCTGAGAGATATGTAAAATTTAGGAAAGTTTGATTCAAAGGGTAATGAAGGTATATTCTTAGGGTATTCCAAGAATATCCGAGCTTATCGGGTATACAACAATCGTACATGAGGTGTGATGTAATCTATGAATGTGGTGGTTGATGATGTTTGTCGTGAGGGGAGATTGGTGGAGATTGTGTTGAGCTGGAACAGTTGAATGTTGAACCAACTGAGGTAACTGAACCTAAGGAAGCTACAGTTCCTGATCTCCCACGAACATCTAATAAGCTGGTAGTTTCTACTAAGAATACTACATTTGATAATGAAGCTAAACCACCTAAAGAGCCTTCGTCTAGAATGAAATTGAATCATCATAAGGACAATGTGATTGGAGAGATTGAAGAAGGTATGCGACTTCGCAGAAGGGTTCTGAACAACCTTTCTTATGTAAGCTATGTGTCTCTGATTGAACTAAAGAAAGTTGAGGAAGCCTTTAAGGATGAATGATGGGTGAATGCAATGTATGCAGAGTTAAATCAGTTTGTTAGAAACAGAGTTTGGGATCTAGTGCATGGGCCTGATGATTGCAATGTTATCGGTACCAAATGGATATTTAAGAATAAAACTTATGATTAAGGTACCATTACACGAAATAAGGCTAGGTTGGTTGCCCAGGGGTACACTCAGGTTGAAGGTGTTGATTTTGATGAAACATTTGCCCCTGTAGCTATGCTTGAATTTATTAGAATTCTTCTGGCAGTTGCTTGTACTTTGGGCTTTAAATTGTATCAAATGGATGTCAAGAGTACGTTCCTGAATAGTGTTCTTCGGGAAGAAGCTTATGTGGAACAATCTAAAGGGTTTGTTGATCTTAAATACCCATACTATGTATAAGTTGAATAAAGCCTTGTATGGGCTGAAACAAGCTCCGAGAGCTTGGCATGATCGGCTTACTGCATATCTACTAAAACATGGCTTCATGAGAGGTGGTGCTGACAGAACCTTGTTCATAAGACGTGTTGAAGACACCATACCATAGCTTAGATCTATGTGGATGACATCATCTTTGGTTTTCTTGTTGATTCTCTTGCTCATGAATTTGCAGAATGTATGAAACAAGAATTTGAGATGAGCATGATTGGAGAATTAACATTCTTTCTTGGTCTTCAAGTCAAGTGAACTAATGAAGGGTTATTCATTTAAGCGATTTAGACTGGACAGTAAGAAACACACTGGAACCCCTATGAGCACCAATATCAGGTTAGGTCTAGATCCTACAGGTAAGAGTGGTGATCAAACACTTTACGGGAGCATGAGAGGTAGTCTGCTTTATCTTACTACTAATAGACCTGACATTGCATTTAGTGTAGGAGTCTGTGTACGTTTGCAGGTTGATCCTAATGAGTCTCACCTGAGTGCTGTACGACGTATTATTAGATATGTCAATGGTATGGTCGATTATGGTATTTTGTACTATAGAGATTCTACTCTTGATCTTGCTAGATATTTCGACGCCAATTGGGTTGGTAATGCCGATGATAGAAAGAGTACATCGGGTGGTTGTTTTTATATTGGTGCTAACCTCGTGGCTTGAATGAGTAAGAAATAAAATTCTATCTCATTGTCCATTGTCGAGGAGGAGTACATTGCTGCTGATAGTTGTTGCACTCAACTGCTTTTGATGAAGCGGATGTTGAGTGATTATGGGATTGAACAGGGTACGAAGACTGTGTTTTGTGATAACACAAGCGTAATTAATATTTACAAAAATCATGTTCAACACTCTCGAACTAAACACATTGACATTAGACATCATTTCATTCGAGAGCTTGTGGAAACTCAAATTATGACTTTTGCATATGTTTCCACTGAAAATCAATTAGCGGATATATTTACTAAATCGTTGGATGGTCTTCGGTTTGAGTCTCTTCATATAGCTATTGGTATTTGTGTTCCTCACTGAGTGAGGTTATTTGGTGCATGCAAGTATGCTACTACGAATTGATAATTGTGATATGCATGCCTTATATTTTATTTATTTGTTTTTTTTTTGGTTGTGTTTTGTGTATTTTTTTTTTTAGTGCGTGTTGTATTCATGTTTCTATACGAAAAAAAATTTGCCAATTAGTTTTACAGCCTGATACACATTATAATTGATTTTGTTGGTTTTAATCAAGAATGAGTTTATTTGGTGTGCTGTAATAGAATTTTCATTGCTAGCTTAGGATATTTGTGGAATATTTAATATAGGTCACTTTATAACTTTGATAGTGGGACTCTATCGCATGTGTGAGATTTGGGATAGCAGTCACATGTTAGTATGGTGACTTTGAACATGAATTGACCATTTTTATTAAACATAAACTCGATATTACCCCTGCATGAATCAGTCTCTGTATGAAAAATTATTATAAGGGACTCAATATCTTAATACTTTTTTTCGGAGCCTATTTGACTCGAGTAATTAATCCTAAGTGGTTTTTTCATAACCTGGTGTCTATGATCATCTGATTTGGGTTAACCAGCCTAAAACTCGTTACATGAGTCATGTTAGTCATTTAATGGAAAGGAGTCTGCACTTAAGATGAATAAAAATATGTGAGCATTTCTTTTGAAAATTGTGATAAAAGAAACATATTTGTGCTGTAAATCAAGGGAAAAAAAGACATTGTTCATTTGAAATGAGCTTTCATATGTAGGTTCTAATGTGCTATACAGTTTGACTTTCATAAGTTGATGAATATACTTATTAGCAGTGATGTTTAACATGTCATTTTCCCACAAATTTAAGGTTTGGAGTCCTACTGCCAAAGAATTAGTGACATTTAACACATATGAGTCACTTATATCATTTACTCCACAGGTAACTTAAATTGGTGTGGTGGGAAAGTTTACTGTTCATTGCATATACTTGTGATTGCTTACACATACATTGTTGAGTTGTTGTGTGATGTTCGCTCCGTTCTTTTGCCATTTGTAACAAAAAGGGGGAGTGATATTTCGAGTAAGGGGGAGATATCAAACACATATCATCATACACATTTGATTGTTTAGAGCAATTTAATACATATCTTTGCCTTTTTAGGGGTCGATTGGGTGATACATAGATACTGTATAGACATATTATGTTGTTTCCTCGGTATTAATCTTTTGCATATGTCTTTGTCTTGAGGGGTCATTGGGGAAAGACATAGATACATGTTGACATTTGACTTGATTTACATTTACATTGATCATTATTGTTATGTCATATGTCTTGAGAGGTCGTTGGGGAGAGATATAGATACATTTCCTACTGCTTTAACACTTGTTTACAGTAGTGACATTACACTTGCATTGCATATCATGCACTGAGGGGAAGCATATGCATTGCAATTGTGTTGCATTTCATGCATGGCTGTTTGAGTTTTTTTCTTGATGTTTTGTGGTATTAATGTGGTTATGCTGTCTTAGTTAACATTAATACCGCATCTCAAACTGGTTTGCTTATTTCACTGATTATGTTCTAAGTACTTTATTACTTATTTCTTGTATCACGCGCTTTTACACTAGTATGTGAGTTTTGATTTCAGGATACATGATTAACTAAGTTGAAGTTGCATTCAGTTGATTCAGTTGGACTTGAGTAGTGTTGGATAGGTTGTTGTGTTTTGTATTGTATTTTGTCACAGAATGCCAAGGGGGGAGTTTGTTAGTTTTATATTTTGTATTAGGGATTCTGTGAACAAAAGGACCAACTTGAACAATTATAATAGTTTAGGGACTGAATTATAAAGTTTCATAGTTGGTAGAATAGCATAGGGTTCGGGGTCCAATGTTTGGAACAAGAAGGATTCACGCCGATTTTTCTCTAACTGCTCGCCACAATGCTGCTCGAGGGAAGAATCAGAGACGCCTCGCTCGACCTTCGCCCCACTGTCGCTCGAGCGACAGACCCTTCGCTCGAGCGATGCTTTTACAGCCAGACCTAATTTTCTTTTTTTTTCGAGAATTTTACTTGGCCCATACAACTTGTTTAGTCCAACACATAAAAATTGGCGTCACGTCTTCTACTGCAGAGAGGTTGAACACATTATATTTTTAAGAGAATTCATGCTTCATAATATCCAAAGTTCAAACCCTCCATTGTTCATGCGTCATTTATTGTGAAAACATTAAAGAGCCAAATCAAACACCGAATTGTTTTCTTCGCTTGGGTCTGTTGCAAGATTGTTTCGTTAACTGTGCTGTATTAAGGATCAAAGAAGAATAGAAGAACAAGGAGTTCCTTGGGAAGATCTACAGGGGATAAAGAGCCGGGATTGGATTTCGTGTGCTCATTCCAGGAGGACCACTTTACAAAGAAGAGTCAGGATTGGTGTTCGTGTGCACATTCCAAGAGGGCTGCCTCGCACTTCAGACATGAGATCAGAAAGTCTGTGTTGTTAACTTTGCTGGTGGTCTGTAAGTTAATTGACAGTTTATAGTGGATCTTTGACGACAAAATGCCCGAAGCTTTTTCCACGTTGAGTTTCTTCGTGAACAATTATAGTGTTGTTTACTGCCTTTTTATTTCTTTGATTTAACTGCGGTATTCAAAGATAGGCTAAAATGATTTGTATGAATAAACCTAGACATAATTAACTTATGACTTGTTGCTTGTTAATTAATTTGATAATTCCGCATTTACTTCTAATCACCCCCCATCTAGGTATAATTGGGTCGAATCTTGTGTTTCTCATTTTCCATTCTTATCAACCCTCAAGTGATTTCGCAAATTCATTGTGAAAATAAAATCTCCCATCATCATCATCATCATCATCATCATCATCATCAATGCTTTCATCTGAGCCATCATGCATTTTACAAAACTTTCCAGTGACCTATTGGGCTAGAGGAAAACCATTGTAACAACATAACTTTTTGTCACCATCTCCCAAGAATTCTTGACCACTCACTCTTTCACCGAATCTTCCAATCACCGGTGGATGTTTCACATTTTTAAAATACTCCAATCGAGAAACATTGGCGTCTTTTTCTTGCTCCTCCCTCCCATCTGATAAAGAACCTCTAAACCTTGTCTCTCCAACTCCCTAGACAATAAATCCAATATCTGCAAGACTACCTGCCCACCATCTACAGCCCTATCATTAGAGATTTGCCACAACCATTGATCCAACTCATTCAAGTACTTAAAGTAAATCTACTTAATGGATGGAATGACCCCAAAACCCAACCCACATTCCTTCACCACAAAACCCCATATATTTTTGTTTTGGAATTGGCTTTTGGTTGTTGGATTTGAGTATTGTTAAGTGGGGGTGGGGAAGAAAATAAAGTTTTAAATGTTTGAAATTGTGAATGGCACATATAAAAAATTTGGGTACTACAATTGCAATTATTTCTTTTTAATTTTGACATTTTTTTTTATTTTTAACAATTAAACTAACGGATTTTGACAACAAATGATGTTTCGAACAAAAGGGGTTTTCTGTTATTGTCAATAGGTATGATGATATATCGCACATGAACAAGTTCTCGAGCAATTCCGCTATTAATCCAAATCAACAGTATAGACATTTCTTAGAAGATTTTTTTTTTTTTTCATATTCATTTTCAACTATACTGAGATTTACAGTTTTTATTGACTTTTCAATGGCACATCTTATCAAATTTTGTTAAAATCTATTAAAAATTTGATATGTAACTAAATCAAGCAGGATTAAGATGTGAATGCATACTTGTATTGGTCAATTTCAAACCAATGTGTACAAGGATACAAAGCCGTGTTTGACTTCTTGATCTATCAAGATTGTTTCCTCTGTTTGGGGCCAATTTTCTGGACCACGTTACATAGCGAGGTGGGTTACACCAATGTGAGATAAAAGTCAAAAAGTGCGGCTGAAATTGGAACTCAACCGTGTAAAAATTCATTTTTTTCCCCCAAAATGGGCTCCAGAAGGGGTACAACTGATCTTAGGCTCAAAAAAATTATCTGCAACCTATGGACAGAAGGCTTATTGAGGCTGCACATAAGGGAGATGTTCATCAGCTGCAAAATCTGATCGAACATGATCCTTTCCTGATGAAGGCTGTAGCATTATTAGGTGGAGAAACTCTGTTACATATTGCTTGTATGGCGGGAAACCTGAGTTTTGTCAAAGAGCTCCTAAATCTGAGTCCAGAATTCGTAAAAGATTTGAGCAATGAAGGTTTCAGTCCCATGCATATTGCTGCAGCTAATGGGGATTTAGAGATCGTAAAAGTGCTCCTGAAAATAGGTAATATTTTATGTCTGGTTAAGGGAAAGGAAGGAAGAATTCCCCTACACTATGCAGTGATCAAAGGCAGAATGCAAGTCATTAAACAACTGATTTCAGCCAGTGAAGATAGCATAAGAGAAGTGACAGCACGTGGTGAAACTTCTCTCCATCTGGCTGTGAAAAACAAC
Organism: Fraxinus excelsior; assembly: GCA_019097785.1. Classification (NCBI taxonomy): domain Eukaryota; kingdom Viridiplantae; phylum Streptophyta; class Magnoliopsida; order Lamiales; family Oleaceae; genus Fraxinus; species Fraxinus excelsior. The sequence continues at coordinate 6,981,797 of CM032639.1, read as the reverse complement.
CAATTTGAAGCCCTTAAGAGCCTGGCAGTGTACCTGAAGACCTATGATAAAGAGGATATATTGAATGAGAAGGATGCACAAGGGAACTCCATCTTGCATCTTGCAGTCTCCAGAAAGCAATACGAGGCAAGTATTTTACCATTTGATATGCGTGTTCACAGTACAACTGTACAACAAACAAAAGTTTTACTTTACTTTCTTCTCTAATCCTATTTATTACATGGAATTTACCTCCAAAAATAATGACAAAAGGTTGGTTTGTTTATCCAAGATGGGATAAATATCGACTTGATCCCTTTTTCTTTCAGTTTTCTATTCTGCTTTAAGCGATTTCCGGGAGTGTGTTTATAGGAATAATTTGGAATTTGATGAACCAACCAAGCTGGTCAGTTGCAACAAACAATAATGAAGAAATGAAAATTTCTCTGTATAATCTGAATATAAATGTATTAACAGGTTGTTGAGTTGGTGCTGGATGAAAATTTTGCTAACAAGGGAAAGTTGGAGCTGAATTCCTTGAACAAAAGGGGGTCTTACACCACTTGATGTATTACTATCAGAAGGGGGTGATTGTGAGATTGAACAAATGCTTAGTCTAGCTGGGGCTTCAGGAGTTGAAGACATGCACCTAGACCAACAGGCTATGCAAACAGAAAACAGGACTATTGCCACTCAGGATGCATCAGCACATGGATTGAGGAGAGAGAAGCCTCCAAAGCCCTCTAAAAAATTGCAGGAATACTTCAAATATGATCAAAGGATCAATGTACTCAGACAATATTTTATTCTCATTAGAGTTGAATTTGGGATGTTGAAAGTATGGATGAGACCATCCAAAATTGGTTCAATATATTGATCTAAGGCGGCGGATTTCACTCTACAACAATGGACATAAGGTTGATTGAGGCTGCTCATAAGGGAGATGTTCATCAGCTGAAACATCTGATCGAAGATGATCCATTCCTGCTTAAGGCTGTTGCGTTATTAGGTGGAGAAACTCCATTACATATTGCTTGTATGGCGGGGAGCCTTAGTTTTGTCAAAGAGCTCCTAAATCTGAGGCCGGAATTCACAAAAGATTTGAGCACTGAAGGGTTCAGTCCCCTGCATATTGCTGCAGCTAATGGGGATTTAGAGATCGTAAAAGAGCTCCTGAAAATAGGTGATAGTCTGTCTCTGGTTAAGGGGAAGGAAGGAAGAATTCCCCTACACTATGCAGTGGTCAAAGGCAGAATACAAGTCATTAAAGAAATGATTTCAGCCAGTGAAGATAGCATAAGAGAAGTGACGGCTCGTGGTGAAACTTTTCTCCATCTGGCTGCGAAAAACAACCAATTTGAAGCCCTTAAGAGCCTGGCAGTGTACCTGAAGACCCATGATAAAGAGGATATATTGAATGAAAATGATGCACAAGGGAACACCATCTTGCATCTTGCAGCATCCAGAAAGCAATACGAGGCAAATACCAACATCTTATCCCTTGTTTGGCAGGATGGATTGGACGGGATATACTGTCTATTACCATGAACCCATTAAATATGCTCTTAGTGTTCTATCTTAGAGTTGTGATATCGTTGGGTCTATGCATTATACTCAATTTTTTTTTTTTTAAAATCAGGTTGTTGAGTTAATGCTAGACGAGAAATTTGTTAGGAAAGGCTTGTTGGAGGTGAATTCCTTGAACAAAAGGGGCCTTACACCACTTGACGTATTACTATCAGAAGGGGGTGATGGTGAAATTGAGGAAATGCTTAGGCTAGCTGGGGCTTCAGTGCGACAGACAACACAAACTGAGAACAGTGTCGTGCCCACTAGTGATCCAAATGATGAATTAAGGAGAGAGACCTCAGACGCCCTACAAGAAATTGCAGGACTACTTCAAATTTGACAAAGCTAAAGAGACTCCAAGTGACGTCCGAAGTACATTGCTTGTGGTAGCTATATTAATCACAACTGCAACATATCAATCTGTCTTAGTCCACCTGGTGGTGTTTGGCAGGACGACTTTAGGCCTACCAGTAACAGTAACACCACACAGCCACCAGCACATACTGCTGGAAAGGCAGTGATGGGAATACAGAATTCAGCTTCATTCGGTCTATTCCTGATTTTCAACTCAATCGGGTATTTCACATTTGTTCAAATGATATATTTTCTCACTTTTGGATTCCCTTTACAATTGGAATTGCGAGTCTCACGTTTGGCACTCTCAGTAACGTACGATACTTGTATGGCCGAGATGGCAACCGGCAATCTATCCCTATTATTTGTTATCATTTCCATTGCCACGCCATTAACGATAGGCATTCTTTCAAAGGTGGCGAGAGATTACTGTAAAAAAACTACCAGGTACATCATGGAATGCTGTTGGCCAATATTGTTTTTAAGAATAAAGTGTGTGTAATAATTAATTAATTAATTAGAGCTTTGATTATGTTTATATTTGGAAGAATTGCACCTGTTCTCTGTTGTGTAGTGTTCCATATAGACTATAGTATAGTTTTTAATGTAATAAAATAACAATTTTATAATAATTTTCCATTTTTATTTATTTAGCATTCCTACATTTTATTTAATAATGAGCATGCGAATAAAGGTGTTAATGATTACTTGTGATAATAAAAGTTGGGTGCTTGTGTCAAAAAGCACATTGTTACACAACTTATATTTTAATAAATGAGTAAAATTGTTCTCGATCAACGTATAAGGAAAAATCATCGTTTTAATTCACTCTTATTAATAAGTATTATTCGAGGATGATATAAGGAATATGTTAATTAAACTTATGTGTATGATAATACGGTAAAAATCACATAGAAACATTTTAATTGCACAGAGAAACATAATGCTCAAGTCATCTATGCATTACTTGTCTTCACACTACCTTCATATATATGGAACATTCTATTAATCCCTTCCATGTTCAGTGTTTATCAATAACAAACAATCATTTAGAACGTTGAACGAAATTGATGTCAACAATATATATATTTATTCGGTTATTCAGATGTGATTGCGTAGTTGCAAGGGTCAATTTTGAACATGTATAATTTGGTGTAAACCCATCTCAATGACGAGATAATTTTATCTAGTGTGATTAAGTAAAATTAAGTACCCCCGAATTAATTCTTTTTATTGTACAGCCAAAAAAAGTTTAATTCTTATATAGCTAATTATTTTCTTTTTATTTATGTTTTTTGGAATTAGAGATAATAGTTTAATTCAACAATATAGATATTTATTAGAAGATTCAACCCCGTTTTGGCCTCTATTTTCTAATTATTATTTTTTTCATATTCATTTTTAACCACACATTTTATAAGATAAACAATTTTTATCATCAATTATATATTTTCATCAAGTTTTGTTAAAATCGATTAAAAATCTGTTATTTAGCTAAATTGGGATTAAAGATATGATTGCATAGTTGACAAACAATTTTGAACCAATGTGTACAAGGGTACAAAGCCTTGTTTGACTTCTTGTTCTATCAAGGTTGTTTGGAAAGGATCACTTTCTTCCACTGCGGCAGACTTGTAAATTTACGCACATGGTATGAAATACGTAATAATTCGTGCAAGTAAAATTATTCGCCTGCGAAGTATGGAGATTTGAATAAGTCCATCACATCTCATCAAATTTGAATAATCCAAATTTACAGTATAGGCATTTCTTAGAAAATTTAATTTTTTTCATATTAATTTTCAACTATACATTTTACGAGATTTATAATTTTTATCGACTTTTCAATGACGCATCTCATCAAATTTTGTTAAAATCTATTGAAAATATGATATTTAACTAAATCAAGCTGGAAAAGACTTGAATGCATACTTGTATTGGTCAATTTCAAACCAATGGGTACATAGCAAGGTGGGTCCTGAAAGTCAGAAAGTGCCGTTGAAATTAGAACTCAATTATTCTTTTTTGCCAAACAGGGGCTTATCCTTTTTGAGATTTTTGTTAATAAGCCAAGAATGGATAAAATTTTAAATTGATAGTTTTTATTTGGACCATCCAGAAGTGGTGCAACTGATCTTAGGCTCAGAAAAATTACCTGCAACCTATGGACAGAAGGCTAATTGAGGCTGCTCATAAGGGAGATGTTCATCAGCTGCAAAATCTGATCGAACACGATCCTTTCCTGATGAAGGCTGTTGCGTTATTAGGTGGAGAAACTCCATTACATATTGCTTGTATGGCGGGAAAGCTGAGTTTTGTCAAAGAGCTCCTAAATCTGAGTCCAGAATTCGTAAAAGATTTGAGCAATGAAGGTTTCAGTCCCTTGCATATTGCTGCAGCTAATGGGGATTTAGAGATCGTAAAAGAGCTCCTGAAAATAGATGGTTTGTGTCTGGTTAAGGGAAAGGAAGGAAGAATTCCCCTACACTATGCAGTGATCAAAGGCAGAAGACAAGTCATTGAAGAACTGATTTCACGCAGTGAAGATAGCATAAGAGAAGTGACGGCTCGTGGTGAAACTTCTCTCCATCTGGCTGTGAAAAACAACCAATTTGAAGCCCTTAAGAGCCTGGCAGTGTACCTGAAGACCCATGATAAAGAGGATATATTGAACGAAAAGGATGCACAAGGGAACACCATCTTGCATCTTGCAGCATCCAGAAAGCAATATGAGGCAAGTATTTTACCATTTGAGATGCGTGTTCACATTACAAGTGAACAACAAACAAAAGTTTTACTTTACTCTCTTCTTTAATCCTATTTATTATATGAAATTTACCTCCAAAAATAATGACAAAAGGTGGGTTTGTTTATCCACGATTGGATAAATATCGATTTGATCCCTTTTTCTTTCAGTTTTCTATTATGCTTTAAGCGATTTCTGTGAGTGAGTTTATAGGCATAATTTGGAATTTGATGAACCAACCGAGCCGGTCAGTTACAAGCAACAAACAATAATGAAGAAATGAAAATTTTCTCTGTATAATCTGAATATAAATGTATTAACAGGTTGTTGAGTTGGTGCTGGATGAAAATTTTGTTAACGAGGGAAAGTTGGAGCTGAATTCCTTAAACAAAAGGGGTCTTACACCACTTGATGTATTACTATCTGAAGGGGGTGATGGTGAAATTGAACAAATGCTTAGGCTAGCTGGGGCTTCAGGAGTTGAAGACATGCACCTAGACCAACAGGCTATGCAAACAGAAAACGGGACTATTGCCACTCAGGATTCATCAGCACATGGATTGAGGAGTGAGAGGCCTCCAAAGCCCTCTAAAAAATTGCAGGAATACTTCAAATATGACAAAACTAGAGACTCTCCAAGCAAAGTCAGAAATACATTGCTTGTTGTAGCTGTATTAATTGCAACTGCAACATATCAAGCCGTGCTTAATCCACCCGGCGGTGTTTGGCAGGATGACTTTTGGTCTACCAGTAACACGACCACCATCAATGATGCCACAAAACCACCAGCGCACACTGCTGGAAAGGCGGTGATGGGCACAAAGAATATAGTTTCATTCAGTCTATTCTTGCTTTTTAACTCAATCGGGTTTTTTATGTCTGTTCACATGCTATATTTTCTCACTATTAATTTCCCTTTACAATTGGAATTGCAAGTCTCACTTTTTGCACTCGTAGCAACATATGACACTTGTATGGGTGCTATTGCACCTAATGGTAAACTCTCTTTATTCTTTGTTATCCTTTCCATAGCTATGCCGTTACTGATGATGATTCTCACCAAGGTGGTGAGAGATTACCCTACGAGACGAAGATGTGTGTACCCAAACACAAGGGCAACTGCTTAAAGAGGATTTTTCTGTTCTTTTTGTCTTGTAACAGTTGAAGCCTTTTTCTAAAACTCGAACTAAGGATAATGCTCAGCCATGTTTACTCATCTGATTTGTATATTTATTATAGTTATAATCTTAATGTAATGCAAGATTGCAAAAGATTCTTTACTTCTTTCTCTCTTAAATTTCTCGTCCAGTTGCTCTGTGAATCCAACAGTTCATATGAAAGCTCTCATTTACATAGGCAAACCTCCAGGAATGAAGATTTGGAGACCTTGACAGACTGGGGCGGTGGGCTAGGGCCCAAAAGCAATTTTTTTTTTTTTTAATATTTGGTTAATTTGGTTTAAATATTTGGTTAATTGTGCATCATTTCAGTTTTACACTTGAGTTGTAAATAAAGTTAATTGGGCTAAAATTAATATTTGGGTACGACAATTTTTAATTTTTCACCATAAATTTGCTTCTGAACTGGGAATTAATTTCTGGGTTGGGCTAATTTTATTCTTTTTAATTTTTCACCATGAAGTTGCTTCTAAAATGAAGTTATTATCAAAATAAGTAATATGCTATACATTTAATTTTATTAGTTTAAAAATATATTTGTTAGAACTTTGTTACGAGTGCTCAAAAATATATTATGACCAATATTTTAAACTTATAGAAAATGATATATAATATTAATATATTAAGGCCCTGTCTGGGCACACTAAACTGGGAGGCAAAATCAATTTTAACGTTGTGCCCACAATTGTTGACCAATTTGAGAGATGAAGGGGCCCACCTTTTTTAATATAACGGCCAAAAAATCAATTTAAATAGGGTTTTAATCGGCTCCAGACAGGATCTAAAAATCAAGTGTGATTTAAGTTAAATTTGAAAATTAAATAAATGAAAGGATAAATGTGAATATTACAATTTAATTAGTTTGGATTCAAAATCAAATTAGTCAATTAGAAATACATTTGGAAAATGATTTTTGATAGACATTTTAACATTTTTTTTATTATCTCACTATCCCACATTGAAAGTTTATGAAATCATTGGAGAGAATGACATCTATAAAAGACAATATCTCAAATTAGAAGTTTATGAAACCATTTGAAATAAGTACATCTATAAAATGAGCAAACATCTAATAGTTTTCCATATGACTTTGAATTATAATCCATGAGGATCATTCATGAAGTTAAAATTTTTTAAATTAAAAAAAAAAAAAGAAAAAAAATCAGGAAAACTACCAAACTAGTTCATCAGTTTACGGTTGAACCAGCCAGTTCAATGGGTTTTGAGTGATTTTGTCATAATGAGTTAGCTGGGCATGATTTTGCCCGATTTTAGGTCCATTTTTGTTTTATAATGTGGTTTAGAACATCTTTTAGTATTCAAGTTCATTGAAAAAAAAAAAAATCAACTTAGCCTAATATATTTTCTGGCTCTACCCCTGACAGAAGTCATACTTGAAAGACTGTCCTCTTGGGTGTAAACCAATCTAGTGAAATTGGTTTATTCAGTTAAACAAAGAACTTTAGATTACCCTAAAGTTTGTCAAATTGCACTTGAAAATTGATGGGGGAATATGAGGTTAATTATCACGAGATATCTACTTCGTTCATTAGGCGTTAACTTTTTTTGTTTCAAAATTCAAGTGATAACATGAATGTATATGCTTAGATCACATTTAGATAATGTAGGCTCACAGATCACACAAGCTCAGGTCACATTTACATAACATAACATATCATAAACACAAAAATTCATAGGTCACATGCTATAAATTCTTGGGTATAAAGGTCATAGTAAAACAAACTACATCACAATTCACACAAACAAATAACATGTCACATATAGATTAGATCACAATCACACAATTTATATGTGATGACCAAAGCTCTATGCACAAATCATTATATATATGTACTATCCATTTTGTAAAAGCAATTGCCTTCTTACCCCTTATAGATTTCTCTCACGTCCTTCAGGATTCGAGAGGAAAGATTTAATTGGACAACTTACCTCTCACTTAAACTCTTCTTTTGTATAGATAATGTGTGCCTAACTCACCCACTCACAACACAACAATTCTAATTAGAGTATCACATGTCCCGATGATCCATGGACCATTTTGTCCTCTGCCTCGACGAGGCTAAAATTGCACATAATATTCATTTATTCTCGTTGTGGTGCCAATCACGTTACTTTGGATAATTCCCCATTACAAGGAATAAATATTATAATCTGGATTAGAAAGAATAAAGCAATACATGTTCTCTCTCTCTAGTTGGCACATGCTCAACTACAAGTATGTATAGTTCCATGATTTAACATGATCAAATACAACTGTCAATTTGTCTCACAACCAAAAATAAAAGTAATAAATATTATAATCTGTCATTTTGTACAAACTGACACCCCTTTTATTGATTGAGGCCCAGCACCCACTTTGCCAACCTGTTAACTTTAGGCCCACACAATCTTGATTCTTTATTTGCAATGAAAATCATTTTCTTTCTTTACTGCTTCTTTTTTATTGTAAGGTGAAAAATGGGTGGAAAAAAAATATTTTATAGGGAAATTTTTTTTAAAAAAATTATTTTATTGAGAATTGTATTTAATTGTGTTTGATTGGTATAATTTTCTATGAAAAATGTTAAAAGTTTGGAGTCCGTTTGACTTTATTTTTTATAAAAATTGTCCATTAAAGTGATAATATTTTCTACTATTATGTCTAAAATTTGTTTCAATTGTCAAAAATAAAAAAAATTGAAAAAAATAATCACACCGAATACTATTCGTTTGACTTTGTTTTGCATAGAAATTGTTAATAAAAGTAAAAATATTTGTTACCATTGTATTTAGAATTTCTTCCAATTGCTACAAAAAAAAAAAAAAAAAACCTGAAAAATATTTTCTCACCAAAATATCAAGAATTTATTTTCTTAAAAAATGTGGGAAATTTCGTCAATCAAACACTACAAAAGTTGAAAAATGGAATGGAAAACGCTGACTATCAAACGCAACCAAAATGTAAAATTGTTGGGTCAACCATCAATGAGACAATGACTTCCACTGTATCGACAAATTCGATAAAATAAATCCGAAAATACGGAAGGCAAATTTTCCCAAGAATGATCCAAATTTAGAAGCAATACGAGGCAAATACCAACATCTTATCGCTTGTTTGGCATGATGGATTGGACGGGATATACTATCTATTCCCATGAACCCATTAAATATGCTCTTAGTGTTCTATTTTAGAGTTGTGATATCATTGGGTCTATGCATTATACTCAAAATTCCTTTTTTTTTTTTTTTTCAAATCAGGTTGTTGAGTTAATGCTGGACGAGAAATTTGTTAGGAAAGGCTTGTTGGAGGTGAATTCCTTGAACAAAAGGGGCCTTACACCATACTATCAGAAGGGGGTGATGGTGAAATTGAAGAAATGCTTAGGCTAGCTGGGGATTCAGTGCGACAGACAACACAAACTGAGAACAATGTCGTTCCCACTAGTGATCCAAATGATGAATTAAGGAGAGAGAGACCTCGGACGCCCTATAAGAAATTGCAGGACTACTTCAAATTTGACAAAGCTAAAGAAACTCCAAGTGACATCCGAAGTACATTGCTTGTGGTAGCTATATTAATCACAACTGCAACATATCAATCCGTCCTTAGTCTACCTGGTGGTGTTTGGCAGGACGACTTTAGGCCTAGCAGTAACAGTAACACCACACAGCCACTAGCACATACTACTAGAAAGGCAGTGATGGGAACACAGAATCCAGCTTCATTCGGTCTATTCCTGATTTTCAACTCAATCGGGTATTTCACATCTGTTCAAAGGTGGCCAAAGATTATTGTAAAAAACCACCAGGTACATCGTGGAATGGTGTTGGCCAATATTGCTTTTAAGAATAAAGCGTGTGTAATAATTAATTAATTAGAGCTTTGATTATGTTTATATTTGGAAGAATTGCACCTGTTCTCTGTTGTGTAGTGTTCCATATAGACTATAGTATAGTTTTTAATGTAATAAAATAACAATTTTATAATAATTTTCCATTTTTATTTATTTAGCATTCCTACATTTTATTTAATAATGAGCATGCGAATAAAGGTGTTAATGATTACTTGTGATAATAAAAGTTGGGTGCTTGTGTCAAAAAGCACATTGTTACACAACTTATATTTTAATAAATGAGTAAAATTGTTCTCGATCAACGTATAAGGAAAAATCATCGTTTTAATTCACTCTTATTAATAAGTATTATTCGAGGATGATATAAGGAATATGTTAATTAAACTTATGTGTATGATAATACGGTAAAAATCACATAGAAACATTTTAATTGCACAGAGAAACATAATGCTCAAGTCATCTATGCATTACTTGTCTTCACACTACCTTCATATATATGGAACATTCTATTAGTCCCTTCCATGTTCAGTGTTTATCAATATCAAACAATCATTTAGAACGTTGAACGAAATTGATGTCAACAATATATATATTTATTCGGTTATTCAGATGTGATTGCGTAGTTGCAAGGGTCAATTTTGAACATGTATAATTTGGTGTAAACCCATCTCAATGACGAGATAATTTTATCTAGTGTGATTAAGTAAAATTAAGTACCCCCGAATTAATTCTTTTTATTGTACAGCCAAAAAAAGTTTAATTCTTATATAGCTAATTATTTTCTTTTTATTTATGTTTTTTGGAATTAGAGATAATAGTTTAATTCAACAATATAGATATTTATTAGAAGATTCAACCCCGTTTTGGCCTCTATTTTGTAAGTATTATTTTTTTCATATTCATTTTTAACAACACATTTTATGAGATAAACAATTTTTATCAATTATATATTTTCATTAAGTTTTGTTAAAATCCATTAAAAATTTGATATTTAGCTAAATCGAGATTAAAGATATGATTGCATAGTTGACTCAAACAATTTTTAACCAATGTGTACAAGGGTACAAAGCCTTGTTTGACTTCTTGTTCTATCAAGATTGTTTGGAAAGGAAGCCCATCGGGGCACATCCCAACTAGCAAAGGAATGAGCTCTTAGTTGTTGGCAGTTAAGAGGTCGCGGGTTCGATTCTTGGGGCTCTTGGAAGGCAGACTCTCTCTTAGTAGGCAAAATTTATCCTGGAAGTCAAGGTGCAACATATGTTGACTCGCTCGACACTTTGGCAGATCAGTGGGAGGGCTTTTGGACCCTGTGTCACGCAGTGAGAATGCTTAGCTCCCCATTCGGCACGACAAGCATGCTAACAGCTAGCGTGCGAGACCTATCTTACAATTGGTGCACTAATGATATATGATCATATGCAGATATTCTCCCTTATATCATACTCATAGCATGCGTGTATGCCAGTTGTTCGGGCTGGCCGGCCACAGAATGAAGTGAGGGCAGTCTTGAGGCGTTGAACCTCGGGAGCCAAACCTGCGATCCTTGAAAGTTGGTATCAGAGCGGGATCGCTCGAGCATGCGGTGTTGTTATTGGACAATGTCGCGTGTTCTTGCGGAGAAAAGATTTTGGGCTACGGATCGTGTTGGCAAGCTGGCGGGACATGACGAAGGAAGCTATGGGGAAGAAGGATGAAGAGGGCAGCGTTGCGCAATTGCCGGTGCATTTTAGGGAGTTTCCGAAGAGCGCACTGTGCAGGGCACAATTCGACATGCGCTAAGGCGCTACGGTTTGAAGGCCGTCCATCCGAAGAACCAATGCTCAGAGGGGCGGAGGGTGAAGGTTGGAGTCGAAGGCGACAAGTATGAGTTACTGCAGGTTTGGAGGCGTGTCAATTTAGAGTAGTGCCGTTGTTATGCTTGCAACGAGACGGATACATGTGGATGTAAAACTCTCTTCTCGCTACGAGGACGTAAGCGAATTCGAATTGAGGAGAATGTCACGCAGTGAGAATGCTTAACTCCCCATTCGACACGGCAAACACGCTAATAGCTAGGCGCGAGACCTATCTTACCATTGGTGCACTAATAATATATGATCATATACAAATATTCTCCCTTATATCCTACTTATAGCATGCTTGTATGCCAGTTGTTCGGGCTTGCCGGCCACAGAATAAGGTGAGGGTAGTCTTGAGGCGTTGAACCTCGGGAGCCAAACCTGCGATCCGTGAAACCCGGGCTAGTTTGGGGGCACATCTCACGATTTACCGGTTTGCATCTTGAGAGGCCAAGGCGTAGACTCCAAGATTAGTCGCCGAAGGTGGACACCTAGGTATAAAAAAAAAAAAAAAAAGATTGTTTGGAAAGGATCACTTTCTTACACTGCGGCAGACTTGTAAATTTACGCACATGGTATGAAATACGTAATAATTCGTGCAAGTAAAATTATTCACCTGCGAAGTATGGAGATTGAATAAGCCCATCACATCTCATCAAATTTGAATAATCCAAATCAACGGTATAGGCATTTCTTAGAAAATTTATTTTTTTCATATTCATTTTCAACTATACATCTTACGAGATTTATAATTTTTATCGACTTGAATGCATACTTGTATTGGTCAATTTCAAACCAATGTGTACATAGCAAGGTGGGTCCCAACAATGTGAGATAAAAGTCAGTGCGGTTGAAATTGGAACTCATTAATTCTTTTTGGCCCCCTGCAAAATGGGCTCCAAACAGGGGTTTATCCTTTTGAGATTTTTGTTAATAAGCCAAGAATGGATAAAATTTTAAATTGATAGTTTTTATTTGGACCATCCAGAAGTGGTACAACTGATCTTAGGCTCAGAAAAATTATCTGCAACCTATGGACAGAAGGCAAATTGAGGCTGCTCATAAGGGAGATGTTCATCAGCTGCAAAATCTGATCGAACACGATCCTTTCCTGATGAAGGCTGTTGCGTTATTAGGTGGAGAAACTCCATTACATATTGCTTGTATGGCGGGAAAGCTGAGTTTTGTCAAAGAGCTCCTAAATCTGAGTCCAGAATTCGTAAAAGATTTGAGCAATGAAGGTTTCAGTCCCTTGCATATTGCTGTAGCTAATGGGGATTTAGAGATCGTAAAAGAGCTCCTGAAAATAGATGGTTTGTGTCTGGTTAAGGGAAAGGAAGGAAGAATTCCCCTACACTATGCAGTGATCAAAGGCAGAATACAAGTCATTGAAGAACTGATTTCACACAGTGAAGATAGCATAAGAGAAGTGACGGCTCGTGGTGAAACTTCTCTCCATCTGGCAGTGAAAAACAACCAATTTGAAGCCCTTAAGAGCCTGGCAGTGTACCTGAAGACCCATGATAAAGAGGATATATTGAATGAAAAGGATGCACAAGGGAACACCATCTTGCATCTTGCAGCATCCAGAAAGCAATACGAGGCAAATACCAACATCTTATCCCTTGTTTGGCAGGATGGATTGGACGGGATATAGTGTCTATTACCATGAACCTATTAAATATGCTCTTAGTGTTCTATTTTAGAGTTGTGATATCGTTGGGTCTATGCATTATACTCAATTTTTTTTTTTTTTTTTTTAAATCAGGTTGTTGAGTTAATGTTGGACGAGGAATTTGTTAGGAAAGGCTTGTTGGAGGTGAATTCCTTGAACAAAAGGGGCCTTACACCACTTGACGTATTACTATCAGAAGGGGGTGATGGTGAAATTGAGGAAATGCTTAGGCTAGCTGGGGCTTCAGTGCGACAGACAACACAAATTGAGAACAGTGTCGTTCCCACTAGTGATCCAAATGATGAATTAAGGAGAGAAAGACCTCGGACGCCCTATAAGAAATTGCAGGACTACTTCAAATTTGACAAAGCTAAAGAGACTCCAAGTGACGTCCGAAGTACATTGCTTGTGGTAGCTATATTAATCACAACTGCTACTTATCAATCCATCCTTAGTCCACCTGGTGGTGTTTGGCAGGAGGACTCTAGGCCTACCAGTAACAGTAACAGTAACACCACACAACCACCAGCACATGCTACTGGAAAGGCAGTGATGGGGACACAGAATTCAGTTTCATTCGGTCTATTCCTTATTTTCAACTCAATAGGGTTTTTCACATCTGTTCAGATGATATATTTTCTCACTTTTGGATTCCCTTTACAATTGGAATTGCGACTCTCACTTTTCGCACTCTCAGTAACGTACGATACTTGTATGACCGAGATGGCAACGGGCAATCTATTCCTATTATTTGTTATCATTTCCATTGCTACGCCATTAACGGTAGGCATTCTTTCAAAGGTGGCCAGAGATTACTGTAAAAAACCACAAGGTACATCGTGGAATGCTGTTGGCCAATATTGTTTTTAAGAATAAAGCGTGTGTAATAATTAATTAATTAGAGCTTTGATTATGTTTATATTTGGAAGAATTGCACCTGTTCTCTGTTGTGTAGCGTTCCATATAGACTATAGTATAGTTTTTAATGTAATAAAATAACAATATTATAATAATTTTCCATTTTAATTTATTTTACATTCCTGCATGTTATTTAATATTGAGCACGCGAATAAAATGTGTCAATGATTACTCGTGATAATAAAAGTTGGGTGCTTGTGTCAAAAAACACATTGTTACAAACTTATATTTTAATAAATGAATAAAATTGTTCCCGATCAACGTATAAGGAAAAAAATGAATCTTCTTGTATCTACAATTGTATGCATTGATTACCAAAATCATCATTTTACTTCACTCTTGTTAAAAAGTATTACACAAGGAAGATGCTAATTGAACTTAGAGATAAATTTCAAGTTGGTCACTAAACTTAATTTTATTACAACTTAGTCACTAAACTATTTTCATTTATATAGTACTACTTTGCAAATATATCATTGCACATAGAAACATAATACTCAAGTCATCTATGCATTACTTGAGTCTTCACACTACCTTTATGAATATGGAACATTCTATTATTCCCTTCCATGTTCAATGTTTTTCAATATCAAACAATCATTTAGATCGTTGAACAAAATTGATGTCAACAATACAGATATTTATTCGATTATTCAGTTGTGATTGCATAGTTGCAAGGGAATTTTAAACCAATGTGTAAAACAACAACGGTACATTTTCTCAAATTGCTGTCTAAAAGTAGGTCAATTGATCCAAGGCTCAGAAAAATTGTCTCTGCAACCTATGGACGGAAGGCTAATTGAGGCTGTTCGTAATGGAGATGTTCATTAGCTGCTTAATCTGATAAAAAAATGATCCTTTCTTGATGAGGGAAATTGCCCTATCAGGTGCAGACACTCCAACAGATTGCTTGAATGGGGGGGGGGGGGGGGGGGGGGGGGGGGGCGCAGCCTTCATTTTGTGAAAGAGGTCTTAAATATTATGCCGAAATTCGCAGAAGAATTGAACCACGACGGTTTCAGTCCATTGCATATTGCGGAAGCTAATGGGGATGAGAGATCGTAAAAATAGATGGTAGCTTGTGTATAGTTAATGGAAAAGATGGAAGAATTCTCCTTCATTATGCAGTGATCAAAGGTAGGACAAGTGATGAGAGATCTGCTTTCAGCCTTTGAAGATAGCATAAGAGAAGTGACAGCTCGTGGTTAAACTTTGCTCCATTTGGCTGTGAAAAACAACCAATTCGCAGTTGCCAGAAAACAATACCAGGCAATAACGCCACCATCTCGTCGCTTGTTTGGTACAGTGGAATGGAATGGTCTCAACTACCATGAGCCAGTTAAATACATCCTTAATTTTCCATTTTCAAGAGTTATGTTATAGTCCAGTCTGTACATTATAATCCGAATAAATAGTTCGCTGTCAGGTTGTTGAGTTGGTGCTGGATGACGATTATGTTTCCAGGGGCACATTGGAGCTGAATTCCCTGGACAAAAGGGGTCTTGTACACCACTTGATGCATTACTATCAGTCCAGAAGGGGGTGACAGTGAAATTCAGGAAATACTTCGGCTAGCTTGGGGCTTCAGTGCAACAAGCAAATGTAATAAGGAAACAAGATTGTTCCCACTCGTGATCCATCAAACAATGAATAAAGGAGAGAGAGGCCTATAAAGCCTATAAGAAATTGCAGGATTGCTTCAAATATGATAAAACAAAAGAGACTCCAAGTGAATTCCGGAATACATTGCTTCTGATAGCTATATCAATCACAACTGCACATATCAAGCCGTGCTTAGTCCACCAGGCGGTGTTTGACAAGACAACTTTAGGTCGATTAGTAACACAACCAATGATGCCATACAGCCACCAGCACCACCAGTGCACACTGCTGGAAAGGCGATGATGGGAACGTAGAATTCAGTTTTGTTCGGTCTAGTCCTGATTTTCAACTCGATCGGGTTATCTATTTCTGTTTTCAGATGATATATTTTCTCACTGTTGGATTCCCTTTACAATTGGAGTTGCAAGTCCCCCTTTTCTCTCTTGTAGCAACGCATGGTACTAGTATGGGCGCCATGGCACCTGGCAAACTCTCTCTATTGTTTCATATCATTTCCATAGCTATGCCATTCCTTACTGGCATTCTGTCCAAGGTAGCCAGAGATTACTATAAGAGACCAATAATTGTATAGAGCTAGTGCTCGAGGAAGGTTCATTTCCTATTTTGTTCTTCATCTTTTAATATTAATCTTCCCACTTGGTTTATCCTATCGGCAAATATCAACTCGAGCCTTTGCATGCTTGTGTTTTTTGTTCAAGTTTCGGTCATTGAAGACTTTTTAGCAAAATGTGACACACGAAGGCAGTAGGAATCTGCCACAAGTCAGGAACAGGTGGACTAATGACATTTTAATTTAATCTTCAGTCTTCACTTATGTCATGAAATAGTCTATTGGTAATACCATATTATTTATTGATTTGGTCGAATTAACTTGTTTGCGAAGTAAGCAGTTCTTGGTATGTATTAACATATTTAAGAGAATTTTTCCGTGTAATAAAGCTTATCAATTGCAATGATCAAATATTTTAATTCACCGATTTGTGGTTAATATACTTCGTAACCAAAAAATTTCTTAGTCTTACAATATATAGATATCGATCTAGCTAGATGAATTTAATAAGATCATTTAGTTGATTATGATATTTCAACCATCTTGAATAAAAAATAATGTGAATCAATGTAAAAGAGATTACTATATTGAATGCTTCTGGTTTACTTAGGGGGCGGACATAGACTTTCGAAATTAAGGAAGCACAATCTAACTTTCACAAAGTGGAGACGGGAGAGGAAGAGGAGAAACGAGATTACAAAGGAGACAGAGGAGAGAAAGAGCTCAGAAGAGAGCAATGGCGGACCTTCACGGCTGCGTTGCTAGAGAAAAATGTAAGGTAGGTTTTAGATTTTTTTTTTCTATATTTAATTTTAAAAAACCCAAATTCTACAGGGGCATGTGCCCCTATATGCCCCTGTGTAGGTCCGCCCCTGGGTTTACTCAATGACAATCTCGAACAAGTTCTATCTCGCAAAATATTCTCCAACGGTTTTCACCTGGACCGCCTCTTCTGGGCATTGAATTCTCAAGATATATTTGTCATAATGTCTCATCCTTTGATTTTCTGCACAAATTACTTCTTCAACATGATAAAAGTATATGTGTCAGACAGTTTTTTGTGTTCTTGTTAAGAGTTAAAACTATGCATTTCCAACATATGCATTCCCAAATTATTATACACACTACGACAAAGAATTTGGAATATCCAATGCAATGATTAAACCATGCAAAAGTAATACAATTGATACAAGGCTGCCAAACTGCAAAACCATCATCGATCTTAAAAGCCTGTGAGAGCGAGTTTATTGTTAAGAAGTAAAACAATAAGTAAAAAAATTGGAAGAAACCTACATTCCCCATGTTTTCTGCAGTTTTTTTTTTTTTTTTTTGGTACAATTTTCCTATCGATGAAGGCAGAGGCGAACCCATTAAGGGCCCCAACTGCCCCCACTGCACCCATAATTCTTTACCTTTTTTAAAAAAAAAAAAAAAACCCACCCAACCTAAAGCCCCAGTCCCTTTCATTTCCCCCAATTCTCCAATCTCCCCGACTGAAGACGACTGGCTTTCAAGGGATTCTCCCCGATTGGTGTTCTCCCCGACCGGATTTCTTATTGGCTTTAACGAGGAGATTTCTTATTGGATTACTTTACATTTCCAGTTTCTCTCCCTGTATGTACATATAGAGTCATAGAGATAAAGCAATGGAATTGTAGAGGGTTCCAATTGCTTGCTGCTGTTTGCAAACAAAGGTATGGTACGTGTTTCAATTTTTAATGAAGTAATTGTACTCTAATGGTTTTCTGTTTGATCTAATGTATGTTTACTGATAAAATTCATTGCTAACTTTGAATTTCTAGTTCATACTCTTTATTCCTTGTTTGGGTGAAAATGGCTTAAGATTTGATGAAATTGTTTGATTGGACTTTGGAGAGGGATTATTCTGGTTCTGGGCACTCCAAACAGCTTTGAAATGCATTGATAGTTTGTTAATTTGGCAGGATCGACTGTAGTGTATCAGAAAATGAATCTCTTTAAAAGTTAATAAAAGCTTCTGTGTGGTTTCTTATTATGTTCGACCACTTCTTTCTGCTAGAAGTTGATTTGCTTAGGTTGTATTTATTTTGCCTCTGTTTGAAACCCATTTTTAGGTGAATAGAAATTTTGGAATAGTGATTGATGTGAGAATGTGTGGTGGAAAAGTGATGAAATTTTTTTGATTTGTGTATAATATTATTTTATTTGGAGAATGTATGGTTGAAATGAAGAATGTGAATGAGAAATAGAAATAGAAATTAAAGGGTGTCAAACGGGGCTTTATAGTAATATATCATTCTTGTGCTGAAGAGCTTTTGACATACAAAAACAAGTGGTAATTGGGTCAAATAACATCTTCTATAATACAGTTTGGGATTTTAGCCTTTGGCCAAAAAAACATATTTAAAATAAATAATTTAAATTATAATTTATAAACTACCTCATATGCCCTTATTCAACAAAACTAAATGAGTAGAAACGTCAACCATACGTTTAAAATGATCAAATGCCGTTTTGGGTCACATGACTCGATTTCACTAAAAAATTAGTTTTATCATAGTTTGAAACATCTTAGTAGACTTTTACGTGTTGAATTAACTAATTTATTTAGTATCTTATGTGGACACGAGGGAACATAAAGTGAAATGAATATAAAATTCGTTAAAATGGGGTATCTATTTCACTCTGAAACTAGTAAAACAGTGTTTGAAATATCATACATGACTCGTACAGATTGAACGACTACACATGCTATGTTTTTGTATACCGTACTTGCTACTTAGTTTTTCTTTATTCTCAAGTGCAATATTATTAACTACCATAGAGTGACTTACTATAATTTGAATAAATGTATCCATGGACGTAGCCAAAATTTCAATATTTGGGAGAGCGAAAATACGGGGAGATGGAGGGGGGCCGGGGGTTCGAGGACAGAGCTCCCGAAATTTTTTTTAACTAAGAGGATTGAAAACGACGATTTTGAGTACTGAAATAGGCAAGTTAGATTGACTGACCAAAAAACAATCAGTTTATCAATACAAAAATAATATGTCAATTTATGTGTCTAACACTGTACAAATTGAAAATATGAATGTTAGATGGATATAAAAAAGACAAAAAGTAAACTGCTCATCTATATAACAGATGGTAGAGATGACTTGGACATATGAAATTAGTCTTTCGTAAAGGGTTTTTGATTAGGTCGGCTTGGGAATTGGATTTTAATTAGTTGGACCTGGGAATTGGGAACTTAACTTTTAAATTGGATTTGTGTCATTTATTTATTCAAGTAACTATTGAATCTTTTGTTTAGGTCTAAGATTTTTGTATGGTTGAATTTTAAATGGTAAGTTTTTGGGTCAATATTTATTAGTGGAAAAAAATTCAAAGTTTTGCGATGGCGAGTCAAAATTTGGGGGGGAGGAGGGGGGCCGGAACTGAAAAATACATTACAAATTAACTAGGAATAGTGGACCAGCGGACAATGTTGGGGAGGCAATCGCCCCTTGCCCCTAGCTCCGTCATTGAATGTATCGATCGCAACGTCGAAATAGAGTTAAAACTCTCATCCCTAAACTTTCATGTGGTTACGTGCATGAATGAACCGAAATGAATATTAAATGAGTAAAAACGCCAATCATATGTTTAAAATGACTAGATTCCGTTTTAGGTCATGGGTATCGATTCACTCCGAAATTAGTAAAAGATGTTTTGAAATATCATATATAACTCGTACACATTGAACGACTACACGTGCTATGTTTTTCGATACTACATGACTCATACGCATTGAACGACTACATGTGCTATGTTTTTGATACCACACATTGAATGATTAAAGTGAAATGAACACAAAATTAGTTGAAAATGACAACTAGCCATTTACAATGTCAGCATGTCATTTTGGGTCACAAAGTCTTAATTTCACTTTAAAACTATTCAATCATATTTTTGAACATCTTAAAAGACTTATATAAATTAAATAAATTATCGTTTTGAATATCTTATCTATAGTTGAAACATAATGAAATTTAGGATATTTACCTTCATTCATAGTGAAGAATAGTATAGTTTACTCATGGAACAATGTTGTTGAATCAAAGCGGACATTAAATGAGTAGAAACGTCAACCATATATTTAAAACGATCAAATATCATTTTGGATCACGAGGTCTCGATTTCACCGAAAAACTAGTGGATCGTAGTTTGAAATATCTTAGTAGACTTGTACATGTTGAATTGACTAATTTATTGAATATCTTATGTGGATATGAGGGAATATAAAGTGAAACGAATACAAAATTTGTTAAAACGGTACTTAGTCGTTTAAAAAAGCATGTTGAATAATTACATGTTTGTTCTCTTTTGTCCTATACCCTAAAATCTAAACCATATACCCTAAAACCTAAAACCTAAATGGAAACCTTCATTTTAAAATGATTAGATGTTGTTTGGGGTCACAGTGTATCGATTTTACTCCGAAACTAGTAAGACTGTGTTTGAAACATCATACATGACTCGTACATATTGAATGACTACACATGCTATGTATTGGATACCATACTTGCTACTTACGTTTTTCTTTATTGTCAAGCATATTGTAGTTTACTACTAGATTATGAAGTGAGTTACTATAGTTTGAACAAATGTGTCAACCGTAACGTCGATTTTACTCCGAAACTAGTAAGACTGTGTTTGAAACATCATACATGACCCGTAAATATTGAACGACTACACGTGATGTGTATTGGATATCATATTTGCTACTTACGTTTTTCTTTATTGTCAAGCATAGTGTAGTTTACTACCGGGTTATGGAGTGACTTACTAAAGTTTGAATAAATGTGTCAACCGTAACATCGAAATGTAGTTAAAACTTTCATCCATAAACTTTCACGTGGTTACGGGCGTGAATGAACCAAAACAAATACTAATGGGTAAAAACATCATCTATACATTTAAAACGACCAGATGCTGTTTTTGGTCACGTGATATTGATTTCACTCTAAAACTAGTAAAATTGTGTTTGAAACATCATATATAACTCGTACACATTGAACGATTACACCTACTATGTTTTGGATACCATACTTTTCTTTATTGTCAAGTGTAGTGCAATTACATAATGTTGGTCATTATCGGATGAACTTTGTATCTAACTCGTTGTTCAAATATGGCAAGAATTTGAATTCGTTTAACTTTTATAACGATAGCACGTCATTACAGTTACGAGCTCTAAATTTCACTCCAAATATGATTAAGACATATTTTTCATTAATTTTCATGTGGATACGAGGGAATGTAAAGTGAAACGAATACAAAATTTGTTAAGATGGTACTTAGTGGTTTAAAATTTGTTAAGACAAAATTTGCAGATATTCTTGAGCAGGCTAGACTTACTGATAAGAAGACTATTGATATTCCTATTGAGGTTAATGCAAAATATTCTTCTTCTGATGGTTTACCTTTGTCGGATCCTACTTTATATCGTACTATTGTTGGGAGCTTGGTATATCTCACTATTACTCGTCCAGATATTGCATATATTGTTCATGTTGTTAGTCAGTTCGTTGCTTCTCCTACTACAGTTCATTGGGCAGCTGTTCTTCGTATTTTGAGGTATCTTCGAGGTACAGTCTTTCAGAGTCTTTTACTTCCATCCACATCTTCCTTGGAGCTACGTGCATACTCTGATGCTGATCATGACAGTGATCCTATAAATCGCAAGTCTGTTATTGGTTTCTGTATTTTTTGAGTGATTTTCTTATTTCTTACAAGAGCAAGAAATAATATATTGTTTCTCAATCTTCAACCGAAGCAGAATATCGTGCTATGGTATCTACTACCAAAGAGATTGTTTGGCTACGTTGGTTACTTGCAGATATGAGAGTTTTTCTTTTTCATCCTACTCCTATATATTGCGACAACCAAAGTTCTATTCAGATTGCTCACAACTCGATTTTTCATGAACGGACTAAGCACATTGTGATCGATTGTCACCTTACTTGTCATCATCTCAAGCATGACACAATTACTTTGCCTTTTGTTTCTTCTTCTTTGCAGCTTGCAGATTTCTTTACCAGGTCGCATTCTATTTCTCGTTTTCGTTTTCTAGTTGGCAAACTCTCGATACTTGTAGCTGCCGCATCATGAGTTTGAGGGGATATGTTAAGAAATATAGTATTATTTTATTTTATTGTTTATTAAGGGTAGAATAGTCTTTTTAGTTTCCCTTATTTTAGACTATATATAGTTTCTCTATATTTAGGTTTTGTATTCACTTTTTCATTATGCATTATTAATCAAATCCTAGCCTCCCTTTTTCCTTTTTGTTCTTTGAATTGTTTAACATCCCCCATTGATGGCATTTTCACATTCGTTAAATGTGATGATCTGACTACTTCTTTGGTTTCACATTAAATAAAATTAAGAGATGGTAAACATTCTTCAACCACAAGGCAAGAAATGTATTTATATCGAACGCCTTCTTGTTTACACAGTGAAAATCTTCCACCTCTACTGGGTATTTGAATTCATAAATACACATATAATAATCAATAATCCAATCCTTTTGACTTTCTTCACAAATTATAAATTAACATGATGAAAGGATCAATGATCTCAGACAATATTTTATTCTCATTAGAGTTGAATTTAGGATGTTGAAAGTGTCGATGAGAGCATCCAATATTGGTTCAATATATTGATCTAAGGCAGCAGATTTCTCTCTACAACAATGGACAGAAGGTTGATTGAGGCTGCTCAGAAGGGAGACGTTCATCAACTGCTTAGTCTGGTCAAAGATGATCCGTTCCTGCTTAAGGCTGTTGCGTTATTAGGTGGAGAAACTCCATTACATATTGCTTGCATGGGAGGCAGCCTTAATTTTGTCAAAGAGCTCCTAAATCTGAGGCCTGAATTCACAAAAGATTTGAGCAATGAAGGTTTCAGTCCCTTGCATATTGCTGCAGCTAATGGGGATTTAGAGATTGTAAAGGAGTTTTTGAAAATAGATTATAATTTGTGTATGGTTAAGGGAAAAGAGAGAAGAATTCCCCTCCATTATGCAGTGATCAAAGGCAGAACGCATGTGATTCGAGAACTGCTTTCAGCCTGTGAAGATAGCATAAGAGAAGTGACGGCTCGTCGTGAAACTTCTCTCCATCTGGCTGTGAAAAACAACCAATTTGAAGCCTTTAAGAGCCTGGCAGTGTACCTGAAGACCTATGATAAAGAGGATATATTGAATGAGAAGGATGCACAAGGGAACTCCATCTTGCATCTTGCAGTCTCCAGAAAGCAATACGAGGCAAGTATTTTACCATTTGAGATGCGTGTTCACAGTACAAGTGTACAACAAACAAAAGTTTTACTTTACTTTCTTCTTTAATCCTATTTATTAAATGGAATTTACCTCCAAAAATAATGACAAAAAGTTGGTTTGTTTATCCACGATTGGATAAATATCGATTTGATCCCTTTTTCTTTCAGTTTTCTATTATGCTTTAAGCGATTTCTGTAGGAATGACAAAAAAGCTCGGCGGCTCGCACGGCTCGGGCTCGGTTCCACCGAGCCACCTTTTGAGGACTCGGCCCGAGCCGGGCCGGCCCGCAAAAAAAAAAAAAAAAAAAAACCCAACAAAAATTTGCCAACTTATTCCACTCATCATGAAACTAATAAACTAATTATAAGTGACAAATTTATCTCATAATGTATCAAATAGATTATTTTGAAAAATGGGTGATATTTGTTTGTTTAATATTTATTGTATTATTAGTTTATTACTGTTTTCATTTCTCTAAAACTCTAATTGTCTAAATATTTAAAGTAAACATTTTCTCATTTACACAAATATTTATTATTCTATATTAAGTTAAATTATTAGTGATCTATATTGCTTGATTACATTTAAAAATTGAGCTAATTTCATCAATAGTTACTAAAATTTGTAAGAAAATTTAAATCGATCATTAAAAAGATTTCTTACTTTGTTATAATGGATAGTTACTCATTTATAAATCTAACATGTTATCAGACATTAGGCTATAAGGTGCCACAAAAAAAAAAAAAAAAAAAACCGAGCCGGCTTGGGCTCGGCTCGGCCCGCTAAGGCTCGGGTCAAAAGCTCGGGCCAAGCCTCATTTTTTTTGGCCAGGCTCGGCTCGGCTCGAGCTTTTTTTTTCCCAGCTCGGGCTCGGCTCGTTGACATCCCTAGATTTCTGTGAGCGAGTTTATAGGAATAATTTGGAATTTGATGAACCAACCCAGCCGGTCAGTTATAAGCAACAAACAATAATGAAGAAATGAAAATTTCTCTGTATAATCTGAATATAAATGTATTAACAGGTTGTTGAGTTGGTGCTGGATGAAAATTTTGTTAATAAGGGAAAGTTGGAGCTGAATTCCTTAAACAAAAGGGGTCTTACACCACTTGATGTATTACTATCTGAAGGGGGAGATGGTGAAATTGAACAAATGCTTAGGCTAGCTGGGGCTTCAGGAGTTGAAGACATGCACCTAGACCAACAGGCTATGCAAACAGAAAACGGGACTATTGCCTCTCAGGATTCATCAGCACATGGATTGAGGAGTGAGAGGCCTCCAAAGCCCTCTAAAAAATTGCAGGAATACTTCAAATATGACAAAACTAAAGACTCTCCAAGCAAAGTCAGAAATACATTGCTTGTTGTAGCTGTTTTAATTGCAACTGCAACATATCAAGCCGTGCTTAGTCCACCCGGCGGTGTTTGGCAGGATGACTTTTGGTCTACCAGTAACACGACCGCCATCAATGATGCCACAAAACCACCAGCACACACTGCTGGAAAGGCGGTGATGGGCACAAAGAATATAGTTTCATTCAGTCTATTCTTGCTTTTTAACTCAATCGGGTTTTTTATGTCTGTTCACATGCTATATTTTCTCACTATTAATTTCCCTTTACAATTGGAATTGCAAGTTTCACTTTTTGCACTCATAGCAACATATGACACTTGTATGGCTGCTATTGTACCTGACGGTAAACTCTCTTTATTCTTCATTATCCTTTCCGTAGTTATGCCGTTCCTGATGATGATTCTGACCAAGGTGGTGAGAGATTACCCTACGAGACGAAGATGCGTGTACCCAGACACAAGGGCAACTGCTTAAAGAGGATTTTCCTGTTCTTTTTGTCTTGTAACAGTTGAAGCCTTTTTCTAAAACTCGAACTAAGGATAATGCTCAGCCATGTTTACTCATCTGATTTATATACTTATTATAGTTATAATCTTAATGTAGTGCGAGATTGCAAAAGATTCTTTACTTCTTTCTCTCTTAAATTTCTCGTCCAGTTGCTCTGTGAATCCAACAGTTCATATGAAAGCTCTCATTTACATAGGCAAACCTCCAGGAATGAAGATTTGGAGACCTTGACAGACTGGGGCGGAGGGCTAGGGTGGGCTATAGCCCAGCCCTACCCCAGCCTAAAAGCAATATTTTTTTTTTTTTAATATTTGGTTAATTTGGTTTAAATATTTGGTTAATTGTGCATCATTTCAGTTTTACACTTGGGTTGTAAATAAAGTTAATTGGGCTAAAATTAATATTTGGGTTCGACAAATTTTAATTTTTCACCATGAATTTGCTTCTGAACTGGGAATTAATTTCTGGGTTGGGCTAATTTTATTCTTTTTAAATTTTCACCATGAAGTTGCTTCTAAAATGAAGTTATTGTCAAAATAAGTAATATGCTATACATTTAATTTTATTAGTTTAAAAATATATTTGTTAGAACTTTGTTACGAGTGTTCAAAAATATATTATGACCAATATTTTAAATTTATAGAAAATGATATATAACATTAATATATTAAGGCCCTGTATGGGCACACTGAACTGGGAGGCAAAATCAATTTTAACGTTGTGCCCATAATTGTTGACCAATTTGAGAGATGAAGGGGCCACCTTTTTTAATATAATGGCCAAAAAATCAATTTAAATGGGGTTTTAATCGGCTCGAGACAGGATCTAAAAATCAAGTGCGATTTAAGTTAAATTTGAAAATTAAATAAATGAAAGGATAAAGGTGAATATTACAATTTAATTAGTTTGGATTCAAAATCAAATTAGTTAATTAGAAATACATTTGGAAAATGATTTTTGATGGACATTTTAACAATTTTTTATTATCTCACTATCCCACATTGAAAGTTTATGAAATCATTAGAGAGAATGACATATATAAAAGACAATATCTCAAATTAGAAGTTTATGAAACCATTTGAGATAAGTGCACCTATAAAATGAGCAGACATCTAATAGTTTTCCATATGCCTTTGAATTATAATCTATGAGAATCATTCATGAAGTTAAAAATTTTTAAATTAAAAAAAAAAATCAGGAAAACCACCAAACTAGTTCATCGGTTTACGGTTGAACCGGCCGGTTCAGTGGGTTTTGAGTGGTTTTGTCATACTGAGTTAGCTAAGTAGTTGCCCGATTTTAGGTCCATTTTTGTTTTATCGTGTGGTTTAGAACATCTTTTAGTATTCAAGTGCATTGAAAAAAAAAAATCAGCTCAGCCTAATATATTTTCTGGCTCTATCCTTGACAGAAGTCATACTTGAAAGATTGTCCGCTGTCCTCTTGGGTGTAAACCAATCTAGTGAAATTGGTTTATTGAGTTAAACAGAGAACTTTAGATTACCTTAAAGTTTGTCAAATTGCACTTGAAAATTGATGGGGGAATATGAGGTTAATTATCACGAGATATCTACTTCGTTCATGAGGCGTTAACTTTTTTTGTTTCAAAATTCAAGTGATAACATGAATGTATATGCTTAGATCACATTTAGATAATGTAGGCTCACAGATCACACAAGCTCAGGTCACATTTACATAACATAACATATCATAAACACAAAAATTCATAGGTCACATACTATAAATTCTTGGGTATAAAGGTCATAGTAAAACAAACTACATCACAATTCACACAAACAAATAACATGTCACATATAGATTAGTTCACAATCACACAATTTATATGTGATGACCAAAGCTCTATGCACAAATCATTATATATATGCACTCTCCATTTTGTAAGAGCAATTGCCTTCTTACCCCTCATAGATTTCTCTCACGTCCTTCAGGATTCGAGAGGAAAGATTTAATTGGACAACTTGCCTCTCACTTAAACTCTTCTTTCGTATAGATAATGTGTGCCTAACTCACCCACTCACAACACAACAATTCTAATTAGAGTATCACATGTCCCGATGATCCATGGACCATTTTGTCCTCTGCCTCGACGAGGCTAAAATTGCACATAATATTCATTTATTCTCGTTGTGGTGCCAATCACGTTACTTTGGATAATTCCCCATTACAAGGAATAAATATTATAATCTGGATTAGAAAGAATAAAGCAATACATGTTCTCTCTCTCTAGTTGGCACATGCTCAACTACAAGTATGTATAGTTCCATGATTTAAAATTTTAAATTGATAGTTTTTATTTGGACCATCCAGAAGTGGTACAACTGATCTTAGGCTCAGAAAAATTATCTGCAACCTATGGACAGAAGGCTAATTGAGGCTGCTCATAAGGGAGATGTTCATCAGCTGCAAAATCTGATCGAACACGATCCTTTCCTGATGAAGGCTGTTGCGTTATTAGGTGGAGAAACTCCATTACATATTGCTTGCATGGGAGGCAGCCTTAATTTTGTCAAAGAGCTCCTAAATCTGAGGCCTGAATTCACAAAAGATTTGAGCAATGAAGGTTTCAGTCCCTTGCATATTGCTGCAGCTAATGGGGATTTAGAGATCGTAAAAGAGCTCCTGAAAATAGATGGTTTGTGTCTGGTTAAGGGAAAGGAAGGAAGAATTCCCCTACACTATGCAGTGATCAAAGGCAGAATACAAGTCATTGAAGAACTGATTTCACACAGTGAAGATAGCATAAGAGAAGTGACGGCTCGTGGTGAAACTTCTCTCCATCTGGCAGTGAAAAACAACCAATTTGAAGCCCTTAAGAGCCTGGCAGTGTACCTGAAGACCCATGATAAAGAGGATATATTGAATGAAAAGGATGCACAAGGGAACACCATCTTGCATCTTGCAGCATCCAGAAAGCAATACGAGGCAAATACCAACATCTTATCCCTTGTTTGGCAGGATGGATTGGACGGGATATAGTGTCTATTACCATGAACCTATTAAATATGCTCTTAGTGTTCTATTTTAGAGTTGTGATATCGTTGGGTCTATGCATTATACTCAATTTTATTTTATTTTTAAATCAGGTTGTTGAGTTAATGCTGGACAGGGAATTTGTTAGGAAAGGCTTCTTGGAGGTGAATTCCTTGAACAAAAGGGGCCTTACACCACTTGACGTATTACTATCAGAAGGGGGTGATGGTGAAATTGAGGAAATGCTTAGGCTAGTTGGGGCTTCAGTGCGACTGACAATACAGACTGAGAACAGTGTCGTTCCCACTAGTGATCCAAATGATGAATTAAGGAGAGAAAGACCTCGGACGCCCTATAAGAAATTGCAGGACTACTTCAAATTTGACAAAGCTAAAGAGACTCCAAGTGACGTCCGAAGTACATTGCTTGTGGTAGCTATATTAATCACAACTGCTACTTATCAATCCATCCTTAGTCCACCTGGTGGTGTTTGGCAGGAGGACTCTAGGCCTACCAGTAACAATAACAGTAACACCACACAACCACCAGCACATGCTGCTGGAAAGGTACTGATGGGGATACAGAATTCAGTTTCATTCGGTCTATTCCTTATTTTCAACTCAATAGGGTTTTTCACATCTGTTCAAATGATATATTTTCTCACTTTTGGATTCCCTTTACAATTGGAATTGCGACTCTCACTTTTGGCACTCTCAGTAACGTACGATACTTGTATGACCGAGATGACAACGGGCAATCTATCCCTGTTATTTATTATCATTTCCATTGCTACGCCATTAACGGTAGGCATTCTTTCAAAGGGGGCCAGAGATTACTGTAAAAAACCACAAGGTACATCGTGGAATGCTGTTGGCCAATATTGTTTTTAAGAATAAAGTGTGTGTAATAATTAATTAATTAGAGCTTTGATTATGTTTATATTTGGAAGAATTGCACCTGTTCTCTGTTGTGTAGCGTTCCATATAGACTATAGTATAGTTTTTAATGTAATAAAATAACAATATTATAATAATTTTCCATTTTAATTTATTTTACATTCCTGCATGTTATTTAATATTGAGCACGCGAATAAAATGTGTGAATGATTACTCGTGATAATAAAAGTTGGGTGCTTGTGTCAAAAAACACATTGTTACACAACTTATATTTTAATAAATGAATAAAATTGTTCCCGATCAACGTGTAAGGAAAAAATGAATCTTCTTGTATCTACAATTGTATGCATTGATTATCAAAATCATCATTTTACTTCACTCTTGTTAAAAAGTATTACTCAAGGATGATATAAGGAAGATGCTAATTAAACTTATAGATAAATTTCAAGTTGGTCACTAAACTTAATTTTATTACAACTTAGTCACTAAACTATTTTCATTTATATAGTACTACTTTGCAAATATATCATTGCACATAGAAACATAATACTCAAGTCATCTATGCATTACTTGAGTCTTCACACTACCTTTATGAATATGGAACATTCTATTATTCCCTTCCATGTTCAATGTTTTTCAATATCAAACAATCATTTAGATCGTTGAACAAAATTGATGTCAACAATACAGATATTTATTCGATTATTCAGTTGTGATTGCATAGTTGCAAGGGAATTTTAAACCAATGTGTAAAACAACAACGGTACATTTTCTCAAATTGCTGTCTGAAAGTAGGTCAATTGATCCAAGGCTCAGAAAAATTGTCTCTGCAACCTATGGACAGAAGGCTAATTGAGGCTGTTCGTAATGGAGATGTTCATTAGCTGCTTAATCTGATAAAAAATGATCCTTTCTTGATGAGGGAAATTGCCCTATCAGGTGCAGACACTCCAACAGATTGCTTGAATGGGGGGGGGGGGGGGGGGGGGGGTGCAGCCTTCATTTTGTGAAAGAGGTCTTAAATATTATGCCGAAATTCGCAGAAGAATTGAACCACGACGGTTTCAGTCCATTGCATATTGCGGAAGCTAATGGGGATGAGAGATTGTAAAAGAGATCGTAAAAATAGATGGTAGCTTGTGTATAGTTAATGGAAAAGATGGAAGAATTCTCCTTCATTATGCAGTGATCAAAGGTAGGACAAGTGATGAGAGATCTGCTTTCAGCCTTTGAAGATAGCATAAGAGAAGTGACAGCTCGTGGTTATACTTTGCTCCATTTGGCAGTGAAAAACAACCAATTCGCAGTTGCCAGAAAACAATACCAGGCAATAACGCCACCATCTCATCGCTTGTTTGGTACAGTGGAATGGAATGGTCTCAACTACCATGAGCCAGTTAAATACATCCTTAATTTTCCATTTTCAAGAGTTATGTTATAGTCCAGTCTGTACATTATAATCCGAATAAATAGTTCGCTGTCAGGTTGTTGAGTTGGTGCTGGATGACGATTATGTTTCCAGGGGCACATTGGAGCTGAATTCCCTGGACAAAAGGGGTCTTGTACACCACTTGATGCATTACTATCAGTCCAGAAGGGGGTGACAGTGAAATTCAGGAAATACTTCGGCTAGCTTGGGGCTTCAGTGCAACAAGCAAATGTAATAAGGAAACAAGATTGTTCCCACTCGTGATCCATCAAACAATGAATAAAGGAGAGAGAGGCCTATAAAGCCCTATAAGAAATTGCAGGATTGCTTCAAATATGATAAAACAAAAGAGACTCCAAGTGAATTCCGGAATACATTGCTTCTGATAGCTATATCAATCACAACTGCACATATCAAGCCGTGCTTAGTCCACCAGGCGGTGTTTGACAAGACAACTTTAGGTCGATTAGTAACACAACCAATGATGCCATACAGCCACCAGCACCACCAGTGCACACTGGCAAACTCTCTCTATTGTTTCGTATCATTTCCATAGCTATGCCATTCCTTACTGGCATTCTGTCCAAGGTAGCCAGAGATTACTATAAGAGACCAATAATTGTATAGAGCTAGTGCTTGAGGCAGGGACGTAGCTAGGTTTTTAATCTTGGGGAGGCGAAAATACGGGGGTGGAGGGGGGGCGGGCCCCCCTCCCGGGGGTTCCCCCGAATTTTTTTTTTTTAATTAAAAGAATTGAAAGCAACGATTTTGTGTACCAAAATAGTACTAAAATTCAATGTTCCATTCAATCACTACTGACTATTCTACTACTTAATTCTTAAATTCAAATATTCAATAACTAACACAATTACACAAACTAATAGCAACTACTCTACTTAATTCTTAAATTCAAATATTCAAGAACAAGTAAACATGCATTATGCATAAACCAGGTTGAGAATTGAGTTTTAATTAGTTGGGTTTGGGAATTGGGAACTTAGGTTTTGGATTGAATTTGGGCAATTGATTTATTTAAGTAACTATTTGATCTTTTTTTTACATCTAAGATTTTTGTATGGTTGAATTTTAAAATGTAAGTTATTTACTCAATATTTATTAACGGAAAAAAATAAAAAATTTCAAAATTTTGGGGCGATTCAAAATCTACATTACAAATTAACTAGGAATAGTGTACCACGGACAATGTTGGAGGGGGCGGGCTCCATCTCTGGCTCGAGGAAGGTTCATTTCCTATTTTGTTCTTCATCTTTTAATATTAATCTTCCCACTTGGTTTATCCTATCGGCAAATATCAACTCGAGCCTTTGCATGCTTGTGTTTTTTGTTCAAGTTTCGGTCTTTGAAGACTTTTTAGCAAAATGTGACACACGAAGGCAGTAGGAATCTGCCACAAGTCAGGAACAGGTGGACTAATGACATTTTAATTTAATCTTCAGTCTTCACTTATGTCATGAAATAGTCTATTGGTAATACCATATTATTTATTGATTTGGTCGAATTAACTTGTTTGCGAAGTAAGCAGTTCTTGGTATGTATTAACATATTTAAGAGAATTTTTCCGTGTAATAAAGCTTATCAATTGCAATGATCAAATATTTTAATTCACCGATTTGTGGTTAATATACTTCGTAACCAAAAAATTTCTTAGTCTTAAAATATATAGATATCAATCTAGCTAGATGAATTTAATAAGATCATTTAGTTGATTATGATATTTCAACCATCTTGAATAAAAAATAATGTGAATCAATGTAAAAGAGATTACTATATTGAATGCTTCTGGTTTACTTAGGGGGCGGACATAGACTTTCGAAACTAAGGAGGCACAATCTAACTTTCACAAAGTGGAGATAGAAGAGAAAGACGAGAAACGAGATTACAATGGAGACAGGAGAGAAAGAGCTCAGAAGAGAGCAAGGGCGGACCTTCACGGCTGCTAGATAAAAATGAAAGGTAGGTTTTAGACTTTTTTTTTTATATATTTAATTTTAAAAAACCCAAATTCTACAGGGGCACGTGCCCCTGTATGCCCCTGGGTTTACTCAATGACAATCTCGAACAAGTTCTATCTCGCAAAATATTCTCCAACGGTTTTCACCTGGACCGCCTCTTCTGGGCATAGAATTCTCAAGATATATTTGTCATAATGTCTCATCCTTTGATTTTCTGCACAAATTCCTTCTTCAACATGATAAAAGTATCTGTGTCAGACAGTTTTTTGTGTTCTTGTTAAGAGTTAAAACTATGCATTTCCAACATATGCATTCCCAAATTATTATACACACTACGGCAAAGAATTTGGAATATCCAATGCAGTGATTAAACCATGCAAAAGTAATACAATTGATACAAGGCTGCCAAACTGCAAAACCATCCAAGCTTTTATCGATCTTAAAAGCCTGTGAGAGCGAGTTTATTGTTAAGAAGTAAAACAATAAATAAAAAAATTGGAAGAAACCTACATTCCCCACGTTTTCTGCAGTTTTTTTTTTTTTTTTTGGTACAATCTTCCTATCGATGAAGGCAGGGGCGGACCCATTAAGGGCCCAACTGCCCCCACTGCACCCATAATTCTTTACCTTAAAAAAAATAAAATCCACCCAACCTGAAGCCCCAGTCCCTTTCATTTCCCCCAATTCTCCAATCTCCATGATTGAAGACGACTAGCTTTCAAGGGATTCTCCCCGACTGGTGTTCTCCTCGACCGGATTTCTTATTGGCTTTAACGAGGAGATTTCTTATTGGATTACTTTACATTTCTAGTTTCTCTCGCTGTATGTACATATAGAGTCATAGAGATAAAGCAATGGAATTGTAGAGGGTTCCAATTGTTTGCCGTTGTTTGCAAACAAAGGTATGGTACGTGTTTCAATTTTTAATGAAGTAATTGTTGTCTAATGGTTTTCAGTTTGATCTAATGTGTGTTTACTGATAAAATTCATTGCTAACTTTGAATTTCTAGTTCATACTCTTTATTCCTTGTTTGGGTGAAAATGGCTTAAGATTTGATGAAATTGTTTGATTGGACTTTGGAGAGGGATTATTCTGGTTCTGGGCATTCCAAACAGCTTTGAAATGCATTGATAGTTTGTTAATTTGGCAGGATCGACCGTAGTGTATCAGAAAATGAATCTCTTTAAAAGTTAATAAAAACTTCTGTGTGGTTTCTTATTATGTTCGACCACTTCTTTCTGCTAGAAGTTGATTTGCTTAGGTTGTATTTATTTTATAGTAATGTATCATTCTTGTGCTGAAGAGCTTTTGACATACAAAAACAAGTGGTAATTGAGTCAAATAGCCTCTTCTATAATACAGTTTGGGATTTTAGCCTTTGGCCAAAAAAACATATTTAAAATAAATAGTTTAAATTATAATTTATAAACTACCTCATATGCCCTTATTCAACAAAACTAAATGAGTAAAAACGTCAACCATACGTTTAAAACGATCAAATGCCGTTTTGGGTCACATGACTCGATTTCATTCAAAAAATTAGTTTTATCATAGTTTGAAACATCTTAGTAGACTTGTACGTGTTGAATTAACTAATTTATTTAGTATCTTATGTGGACACGAGGGAACATAAAGTGAAATGAATATAAAATTTGTTAAAATGGGGTATCTATTTCACTCTGAAACTAGTAAAACAATGTTTGAAATATCATACATGACTCGTACACATTGAAAAACTACACATGCTATGTTTTTGGATACCGTACTTGCTACTTAGTTTTTCGTTATTCTCAAGTGCAATATAGTTAACTATCATAGAGTGACTTACTATAGTTTGAATAAATGTATCCGTGGACATAGCCAAGATTTCAATATTGGGGAGGGCGAAAATACGGGGAGACAGAGCTCCCGAAATTTTTTTTAACTAAAAGGATTGAAAACGACGATTTTGAGTACCGAAATAGGCAAGTTAGATTGACTGACCAAAAAGACAATCAGTTTATCGATACAAAAATAATATGTCCATTTATGTGTCTAACACTGTACAAATTGAAAACATGAACGTTAGATAGATATCAAAAAGACAAAAAGTAAACTGCCCATGTATATAACAAATGGTAGAGATGACTTGGACATATGAAATTAGTCTTTCGTAAGGATTTTTGATTAGGTCGGCTTGAGAATTGGGTTTTAATTAGTTGGGTCTGGGAATTGGGAACTTAACTTTTAAATTGGATTTGTGCCATTTATTTATTCAAGTAACTATTGAATCTTTTGTTTATGTCTAAAATTTTTGTATGGTTGAGTTTTAAAGGGTAAGTTATTGGGTCAATATTTATTAGTGGAAAAAAATTCAAAGTTTTGCGGGGGCGAGTCAAAATTTGGGAGGGGGGAGGGCGAAACTGAAAAATACATTACAAATTAACTAGGAATAGTAAACCAACGGACAATGTTGGGGAGGCGATCGCCCCTGCCCCTAGCTTCGTCATTGAATGTATCGATCGCAACGTTGAAATAAAGTTAAAACTCTCATCCCTAAACTTTCATGTGGTTACGGGCATGAATGAACCAAAACGAATACTAAATGAGTAGAAACGTCGGTCATATGTTTAAAACGACTAGATTCCGTTTTGGCTCATGGGGTATCGATTCACTCCGAAATTAGTGAAAGATGATTTGAAACATCATACATAACTCGTACACATTGAACGACTACACGTGCTATGTTTCGATACCACATATTGAACGACTAAAGTGAAATGAACACAAAATTAGTTGAAAATGACAACTAGCTATTTACAATGTCAGTATGTCATTTTGGGTCACAGAGTCTCAATTTCACTTTAAAACTATTCGATCATATTTTTGAATATCTTAAAAGACTTATATAAATTAAATAAACTATCTTTTTGAATATCTTATCTATAGTTGAAACATAATGGAATTTAGGATATTTACCTTCATTCATAGTGAAGAATAGTATAGTTTACTCATGGAACAATGTTGTTGAATCAAAGCGGACATTAAATGAGTAGAAACGTCAACCATATATTTAAAACGATCAGATGTCGTTTTGGATCACGAGGTCTCGATTTCACCCAAAAACTATTGGATCGTAGTTTGAAATATCTTAGTAGACTTGTACATGTTGAATTGACTAATTTATTGAGTATCTTATGTGGATAGGAGGGAATATAAAGTGAAACGAATACAAAATTTGTTAAAACGGTACTTAGTCGTTTAAAAAAGCATGTTGAATAATTACATATTTTTTCTCTTTTGTTCTATACCCTAAAATCTAAACCATATACCCTAAAACCTAAACCCTAAATGGAAACCTTCATTTTAAAATGAATAGAAGTTGTTTGGGGTCACGGTGTATCGATTTTACTCCGAAACTAGTAAGACTGTATTTGAAACATCATACATGACTTGTACACATTGAACGACTACACATGCTATGTATTGGATACCATACTTGCTTCTTACGTTTTTCTTTATTGTCAAGCATATTGTAGTTTACTACCAGATTATGAAGTGAGTTACTATAGTTTGAACAAATGTGTCAACCGTAACGTCGAAATGTAGTTAAAACTTTCATCCATAAACTTTCACGTGGTTACGGGCGTGAATGAATCGAAACAAATACTAAATGAGTAAAAACGTCATCTATACATTTAAAATGATCAGATGCTGTTTTGGGTCACGGGGTATTGATTTAACTCCGAAACTAGTAAAACCGTGTTTGAAACACCATTCATGACTCGTACATATTGAACGACTACACGTGATGTGTATTGGATATCATATTTGCTACTTACATTTTTCTTTATTGTCAAGCGTAGTGTAGTTTACTACCGAATTATGGAGTGACTTACTAAAGTTTGAATAAATATGTCAACTGTAACGTCGAAATATAGTTAAAACTTTCATCCATAAACTTTCACGTGGTTACGGGCGTGAATGAACCAAAACAAATACTAAATGGGTAAAAACGTCATCTATACATTTAAAACGACCAGATGCCGTTTTGGGTCACGGGGTATTGATTACACTCCAAAACTAGTAAAATTGTGTTTGAAACATTATATATGACTCGTACACATTGAATGATTACACCTGTTATGTTTTGGATACCATACTTGCTACTTACATTTTCTTTATTGTCAAGTGTAGTGCAATTACATAGTATTGATCATTATCGGATGAACTTTGTATCTAACTTGTTGTTCAAATATGGTAAGAATTTGAATTCGTTTAACTTTTATAACGATAGCACGTCATTACAGTTACGAGCTCTAAATTTCACTCCAAATATGATTTAAGACATATTTTTCATTAATTTTCATGTGGATACGAGGGAACATAAAGTGAAACGAATACAAAATTTGTTAAGACGATACTTAGTCGTTTAAAAAGGCATGTTGAACAATTACATATTTTTCTCTTTTACCATATACCCTAAAATCTAAACCCTATATCCTAAAACCTAAACCCTAAACGACAACCCTCTGTTTAAAATGATAAGATGTTGTTTGTGATCACGAAGTTTCTATTTCACTCTTAAACTAGTAAAACAGTGTTTGAAACATCATACATGACTCATACACATTGAACGACTACGCGTACTATATTTTAGATACTATACTTGCTACTTAGTTTTTCTTTATTGTCAAGTGTAATGTAGTTTACTACCATAGAGTGAATCACTATAGTTTGAATAAATGTATCGATCACAACGTCAAAATAGAATTAAAACTCTCATCCCTAAACTTTCATGTGGTTACAGGCATGAATGAACCGAAACGAATACTAAATGAGTAGAAACGTCGGTCATACGTTTAAAATGACTAGATTCCGTTTTGGGTCATAGGGTATCGATTCACTCCGAAATTAGTAAAATATGCTTTGAAACATCATACATGATTCGTACACATTGAACGACTACACGTGCTATGTTTTAGATACCATACTTGCTATTTAGTTTTTCTTTATTGTCAAGTGTAATGTAGTTTATTACCATAGAGTGACTCACTATAGTTTGAATAAATGTATTGATCGCAACATCGAATTAAAATTAAAACTCTCATCCCTAAGCTTTCATGTGGTTACGGACATGAATGAACCGAAACAAATACTAAATGAGTAGAAACGTCGCCATACATTTAAAATGACTAGATTCCATTTTGGGTCATAGGGTATTGATTCACTCCGAAATTAGTAAAATATGCTTTGAAACATCATACATGACTCGTACACATTGAACGACTACATATGTTATGTTTTCGATACCAAACTTCCTACTTATGTTTTTCTTTATTGCCAAGTATAGTGTAGTTTCCTACCAGATTATGGAGTGACTCGTTATAGTTTGAAAAAATGTGTCGACTGCAATGTCAAAATATAGATAAAATTTTCATCCCTAAGCATTCATGTGGCTATAGATGTGAATGAACTGGAACGAACACTAAATGAGTAAAAACGTCAGATATGTATTTAAAACGACCATATGCCATTTTGGTTTTAACAAACAGTTATACTGTTATAGTTACCAAAAACCTTATCAAAATAGCTATCAAAATTTACCAAAAATCATAATTTCAAGATTAAATTCAACAATTAACATTCATGTATCCATAACAAACGTGAATAAACAGAACTGAACACTAAATGAGTAAAAACGTCAACCATACATTTAAAATGATTGGATGTCGTTTTATATCACAGTGTGCGATTTCATTCAAAAACTAGTCGATCATAGTTTGAAACATTTTAGAAGACTTGTATATGTTGAATTAACAAATTTTTTGAGTATCTTGTCTCACAATTGGAATATAGTGAAATTCGTATTACTTACATTTATTCGTAGTGAAGTAGAGTGTAAGTTACTTATAGAATAATAGTATTGGTCACTATCGGATGAACTTTGTATCTAACTTGTCATTCATATATGATAAAAACTTGAATTTGTTAATTTTTATATAAATATAAGTAAATGTAAAGTGAAATGAACACAAAACTAGTTGAAATGACAACTAGCCATTTAAAATGTCAGCATGTCATTTGGGTCAAAGAGTCTCAATTTTACTTTAAAACTATTCGATCATTTTTTTTAACATCTTAAAGACTTATATAAATTAAATAAACTATCTTTTTGAATATTTTATCTATAATTGAAACATAATGAAATTTAGGATATTTACCTTCATTCATAGTAAAGAGTAATATAGTTTACTCATGGAACAATGTTGTTGATCATTATTGGGTATTTTTTATGTGGGTATGAGAGAATATAAAGTGCAACAAACACAAAATTATTTAAAAGGTCATCAAATTGTTTATAACGATAACATGTCATTTTGATTACGAATTCTAAAATATGTTTTTCATTAATTTTCATGTGGATACGAAGGAATATAAAGTGAAATAAATACAAAATTTGTTAAAACGGTACTTAGTCGTTTAAAAAGGCAGCATGTCATTTTGTCGTTGATTTTAAATGGGGTATTATGAAAAGCGAGAATGAAAGTGGAAATTCATGTTATGAGATTTTGGTAAATTTTGGTTTGAAATTGGACAATTTAGACATCTCAAATGAATGGTATTTATAACTTTTAAAACATGATAAAATAGGCTAAAGGTTATTTTACCAAACATTATTGAAAGATGCTATTTTACCAAACAACATTGTTGACTAGGCTTTTTAACCAAAAATCCCTACAAACAATTATACTATATCAATTCAGACTAGCAATCCAGTAATTCTTTTTTACTGGAATGGAAAGACTAACTGCTCTCTTTTTCTTCTTTCGGCTGAAATGTTTTAATATAGTTCTTGACAGCTTTTGATCTTTGGTTTGTGCATTCAAGTGCTATTAATTAGTATTTCACTGTTGGTAAAAAAAAGTATTACAGTTTAAATATTATCTATATTATTAAAATTATTTTTTACATAATTCTGTATTCCCCCCACCCCCACCCCCACCCCCACCCCCACCCAAACCATAATCCTAGATCCGCCCCTGGATGAAGGCCATTTTTCAGTTAACAAAATGCTCTGCAAATTGACTATAAATCTTATGTATATTGCATATAATAAACCACCAATCCACTATTAAGAAATATAGTATTATTTTATTTTATTGTTTATTAAGGGTAGAATGATTTTTTTAGTTTTCCTTATTTTAAACTATATATAGTCTCTCTCTATATTTAGGTTTTGTATTCACTTTTTTCATTATGCATTATTAATGAAACCCTAGCCTTCATTTTTCCTTTCTGTTCTTTGAATTGTTTAACATGGTATCAGAGCAAAATTTCGAGACAAGTTCGATAGAGTTTTCTTTCCGTTTTGCAATTTGGTATTTCGTTTTCCTTTCTTTTGAGATCTGTTTTTCCTTATTCTTTGATTATGACTACTGAAAGAGACGATTCACTTCAGTCTGTGAGTGTGAAGTTGGATGGAAAGAATTATTCGTATTGGAGTTATGTGATGAGAAATTTTCTTAAGGGTAAAAAGATGTGGGGATACGTTATTGGAACTTTTGTGAAACCTAAGAATACCGATGAGGATTATGCTGGTTTGGTAGATACATGGGAATCAAATAATTCAAAAATCATTACTTGGATTAACAATTCTGTTGAGCATTCCATAGGCAGAGAGTTGGCAAAATATGAGGCAGCAAAAGAGGTTTGGGATCATCTGCAAAGGTTATTCAATCAGTCAAATTTTGCAAAGCAGTATCAATTAGAGAATGACATACGAGCTCTTCAGCAGAAAAATATGAGTATTCAGAAGTTTTATTCTGCTATGACAGATCTTTGGGATAAATTGGCTCTTACAAAATCGGACGAATTAAAGGCATGTGCACCCTATATTGCTTGTAGAGAGCAGCAACGGTTGGTGCAATTTTTAACTACACTTCGCATTGATTTTGAGGGACTTAGAGGTTCAATTTTGCTTAGAGGTTCAATTTTGCATCATTCTCCACTTCTTTCTGTTGACTCAGTTGTTAGTGAGCTATTGACTGAAGAAATATGTTTCAAGTCTTATTCTAAAAAGGGAATCATTTCTGCTTCTAATCCTTCTGTGTTAGCAATACCTTCTAAGTCACTCTCTCATAATTAGAATAAGTTTTACGGAATGGTTACCCCCGATGAGTGCAGTTTCTGTAAGCATAAAGGTCATTGGAGGGCTCAGTGTCCT
Organism: Fraxinus excelsior; assembly: GCA_019097785.1. NCBI lineage: Eukaryota > Viridiplantae > Streptophyta > Magnoliopsida > Lamiales > Oleaceae > Fraxinus > Fraxinus excelsior. The sequence continues at coordinate 6,940,854 of CM032639.1, read as the reverse complement.
AAGTTGAGACAACATAATCAATCGCAACAACAATTTCAAGCTTGAAAGTCTGGCAACCAGACACAATCGAATGCTCATAGACCACCTCATGGCTATAAACCACCACAGTCTAATACTGTAACAACAGCTTCATCAAGTCTCTTCATCGATCCTAGTACTCTGGCTGAGCAATTTCAAAATTTTATCTCCTTACAGCCACAAGCTATGTCTACTTCCTCTCCTTCCGTAGGTCAGTTGCCTCATAGTTCTTTAGGTATGTCACATTCTGTATGGGTCTTGGATTCTGGTGCTTCACATCATATGTTTCCAAATTCTTCATCTTTTGCTTCTGTGTCTCCTTGACTTCTATTTCTGTCATGACTACTGATGATACTCCTATGCCTTTAGCAGGTGTTGGTTCTAGTGTCATACCTCACTTGTCTCTTCCTAATATTTATCATATACCGAAACTCACATTAAATCTTGCTTCTGTTGGTCAGTTATGTGATTCTGGTAATTTAGTCACATTTTCCTCTTCTTCTTGTTATGTGCAGGACCTGCAATCTCATAAGTTGATTGGGACAGGCCATAGGAAGGGTGGACTATATATTTTGGATGAGCTAAAAGTGTCAGTTGCTGCTTCTACTACTAGTGTTGATTTGTCTTCTTTTCGTTTAAGTCATTCTTCTTCTAGTTTTTATTTATAGCATTCTCGTTTAAGTCATGTTTTGTCTTCTCGTTTAAGATTTTTGTCTTCCACTGAAGCGTTAGAAAATTTGCAACCTTGTGATATTTCTGATTGTAGTGGATGTAAACTGGCAAAATTTTCAACTTTACATTTTAATCGAAGTATTTATGTTTCTTCTTCTCCTTTTGATTTAATTCATTCTAATGTATGGGGCCTTCTCCTGTTGCCACAAAAGAAGGGTCTCGATATTATGTTTCTTTTATTGATGATCATACTCGTAATTGTTGAGTTTATTTAATGAAATATCGTTCTGAATTCTTTGAGATATACTCAGCATTTCGTTCTCTTGTCAAAACTCAACATTCTGCTATTATCAAATGTTTTAAGTGTGATTTGGGTGGGGAATACACTTCTAATAGATTTTGTGAGCTTCTTGCCTTAGATGGAACCATTCACCAAACTTCGTGTACAGATACTCTTGAGCAAAATGGTGTTACTGAAAGAAAATATAGGCACATTGTTGAAACTGATCGTTCTCTCTTGTTGTCTTCTTCTATTCCTAGTGTGTTTTGGGGTGAAGCCGTTCTTACTACTGTATGTCTAATTAATACAATTTCATCTTCTCATATTTCAGGTCTTTCTCCCTTCGAAAAGTTGTATGAGTATGCCCCTAATTATTCTTTCTTTAGAGTTTTTGGTTGTACTTGTTTCGTTCTTCGTCCTCATGTAGAACGTAGCAAGTTGTCATCTCGGTCTGCTATTTGTGTCTTTCTTGGTTATGGTGAAGGTAAAAAGGGATATCATTGTTTTGATCCAACAACTCAAAAACTTTATGTGTCTCGTCATGTTGTTTACTCGAGCATATACCTTTCTTTTCTATTCCATCCACTACTCATAATTTGACTAGATTTGATTTTATTCGTATAGATCCATTTTCTAACGATTCTGATAGTTTGTCATCTCAGGTTTCTAGTACCTCAAATACCTCTTCTCATGTTCTTACCCCGGTTATCTTTACAACCAACTCGTACTGATCATTCTGCAGGTACTGACACTTTACTCTACGGTAAACCTGGAGGTCCCTCTTCTCCTACGGTTTCTTGAGGTCCGTCTGAGATTGTGGATCCACCTCTACGTCAATCCACACGCATTCGTAAGTCTACAAAGTTACCAGATTTTGCTTATTCTTGTTATTCTTCATCTTTTACTTCATTTTTAGCTTCTATTCATTGTCTCTCTGAGCCCTCTTCCTATAAAGAGGCAATTATTGATCCTTTTTGGCAGCAAGCTATGGATGAGGAAATTTCTGCTTTGCATAAGGCTGATACTTGGGATTTGGTTCCTCTACCTCCTGGTAAGAGTGTTGTGGGTTGTCGTTGGGTGTATAAGATCAAGACTAATTCTGATGGATCAATTGAGCGATACAATGCTCGGTTGGTTGCAAAATGGTACTCTCAACAGTATGATATGGATTATGAGGAAACATTTGCTCCTGTTGCAAAAATGACTACTATCCGTACTCTTATTGCAGTAGCTTCTGTTCATCAGTAGCGTATCTCTCAACTTGATGTTAAAAATGCATTCTTGAATGGAGATCTTCAAGAAGAAGTTTATATGGCACCCCCTCCAGGTGTTTCACATGATTCTGGCTATGTTTGCAAGTAAAGAAAGCGTTATATGGTCTCAAACAAGCACCCCGTGCTTGGTTTGAGAAATTTTCTGTTGTGATCTCTTCCCTTGGATTTACTTCTAGTAGTCATGATTCTGCTCTTTTTGTTAAGTGCACTGATGCAGGTCGTATCATTCTATCTTTATATGTTGATGACATGATTATTACTGGTGATGATATTGATGGTATTTCAGTTTTGAAAACAGAGTTAGATAGACAGTTTGAAATGAAGGATTTGGGTTCTCTACGATATTTCTTGGGTATTGAGGTAGCCTGCTCACCCAGAGGTTATCTTCTTTCTCAGTCGAAATATGTTGCAGATATTCTTGAGCGGGCTAGACTTACTGATAATAAGACTGTTGATATTCCCATTGAGGTTAATGCAAAGTATTCTTCTTCTGATGATTTACCTTTATCGGATCCTACTTTATATCGTCCTATTGTTGGGAGCTTGGTATATCTCACTATTACTCGTCCAAATATTGCATATATTGTTTATGTTGTTAGTCAATTCGTTGCTTTTCCTACTACAGTTCGTTGGGCAGCTGTTCTTCGTATTTTGCGGCATCTTCGGGATACAGTCTTTCACTTCCATCCACATCTTCCTTGGAGCTGCGTGCATACTCTGATGCTGATCATGACAGTGATCCCACAGATCGCAAGTCTGTTACTGGTTTCTGTATTTTTTTGGGTAATTCTCTTATTTCTTGGAAGAGCAAGAAACAATCTATGTTTTTCAATCTTCAACCGAAACAGAATATCGTGCTATGTGATCTACTACCAAAAAGATTGTTTGGCTACGTTGGTTACTTGCAAATATAGGAGTTTTTCTTTCTCATTCTGCTCTTTTGTATTGCGACAACCAGAGTTCTATTCAGATTGCTTACAACTCGATTTTTCATGAACGGACTAAGCACATTGTGATCGATTGTCACCTTACTCGTCATCATCTCAAGCATGGCACAATTACTTTGCCCTTTATTTCTTCTTCTTTGCAGCTTGCAGATTTCTTTACCAAGTCGCATTCTATTTCTCGTTTTCGTTTTCTATTTGGCAAACTCTCGATACTTGTAGTTGCCGTATCGTGAGTTTGAGGGGAGATGTTAAGAAATATAGTATTATTTTATTTTATTGTTTATTAAGGGTAGAATAATCTTTTTAGTTTCCCTTATTTTAAACTATATATAGTTTCTTTATATTTAGGTTTTGTATTCACTTTTTCATTATGCATTATTAATGAAATCCTAGCCTCCCTTTTTCCTTTCTGTTCTTTGAATTGTTTAACATCCACCATTGATGGCATTTTCACATTCGTTAAATGTGATGATCTGACTACTACTTTGGTTTCACATTAAATAAAATTAAGAGATGGTAAACATTCTTCAACCACAAGGCAAGAAATGTATTTATATCGAACGCCTTCTTGTTTATACAGTGAGAATCTTCCACCTCTACTGGGTATTTGAATTCATAAATACACATATAATAATCAATAATCCAATCCTTTTGACTTTCTTCACAAATTATAAATTAACATGATGAAAGGATCAATGATCTCAGACAATATTTTATTCTCATTAGAGTTGAATTTAGGATGTTGAAAGTATCGATGAGAGTATCCAATATTGGTTCAATATATTGATCTAAGGCAGCAGATTTCTCTCTACAACAATGGACAGAAGGTTGATTGAGGCTGCTCAGAAGGGAGACGTTCATCAACTGCTTAGTCTGGTCAAAGATGATCCGTTCCTGCTTAAGGCTGTTGCGTTATTAGGTGGAGAAACTCCATTACATATTGCTTGCATGGGAGGCAGCCTTAATTTTGTCAAAGAGCTCCTAAATCTGTGGCCTGAATTCACAAAAGATTTGAGCAATGAAGGTTTCAGTCCCTTGCATATTGCTGCAGCTAATGGGGATGTAGAGATCGTAAAAGAGCTCCAGAAAATAGATGGTTTCTGTCTGGTTAAGGGAAAGGAAGGAAGAATTCCCCTACACTATGCAGTGATCAAAGGCAGAATACAAGTCATTGAAGAACTGATTTCACGCAGTGAAGATAGCATAAGAGAAGTGACGGCTCGTGGTGAAACTTCTCTCCATCTGGCTGTGAAAAACAACCAATTTGAAGCCCTTAAGAGCCTGGCAGTGTACCTGAAGACCTATGATAAAGAGGATATATTGAATGAAAAGGATGCACAAGGGAACACCATCTTGCATCTTGCAGCATCCAGAAAGCAATATGAGGCAAGTATTTTACCATTTGAGATGCGTGTTCGCAGTACAAGTGAACAACAAACAAAAGTTTTACTTTACTTTCTTCTTTAATCCTATTTATTATATGAAATTTACCTCCAAAAATAATGACAAAAGGTGGGTTTGTTTATCCACGATTGGATAAATATCGATTTGATCCCTTTTTCTTTCAGTTTTCTATTATGCTTTAAGCGATTTCTGTGAGTGAGTTTATAGGCATAATTTGGAATTTGATGAACCAACCCAGCCGGTCAGTTACAAGCAACAAACAATAATGAAGAAATGAAAATTTTCTCTGTATAATCTGAATATAAATGTATTAACAGGTTGTTGAGTTGGTGCTGGATGAAAATTTTGTTAACAAGGGAAAGTTGGAGCTGAATTCCTTAAACAAAAGGGGTCTTACACCACTTGATGTATTACTATCTGAAGGGGGTGATGGTGAAATTGAACAAATGCTTAGGCTAGCTGGGGCTTCAGGAGTTGAAGACATGCACCTAGACCAACAGGCTATGCAAACAGAAAACGGGACCATTGCCACTCAGGATTCATCAGCACATGGATTGAGGAGTGAGAGGCCTCCAAAGCCCTCTAAAAAATTGCAGGAATACTTCAAATATGACAAAACTAAAGACTCTCCAAGCAAAGTCAGAAATACATTGCTTCTTGTAGCTGTTTTAATTGCAACTGCAACATATCAAGCCGTGCTTAGTCCACCCGGCGGTGTTTGGCAGGATGACTTTTGGTCTACCAGTAACACGACCGCCATCAATGATGCCACAAAACCACCAGCACACACTGCTGGAAAGGCGGTGATGGGCACAAAGAATATAGTTTCATTCAGTCTATTCTTGCTTTTTAACTCAATCGGGTTTTTTATGTCTGTTCACATGCTTTATTTTCTCACTATTAATTTCCCTTTGCAATTGGAATTGCAAGTTTCACTTTTTGCACTCGTAGCAACATATGACTCTTGTATGGCTGCTATTGCACCTAACGTTAAACTCTCTTTATTCTTTGTTATCCTTTCCATAGTTATGCCGTTCCTGATGATGATTCTGACCAAGGTGGTGAGAGATTACCCTACGAGACGAAGATGTGTGTAGCCAGACACAAGGGCAACTGCTTAAAGAGGATTTTCCTGTTCTTTTTGTCTTGTAACAGTTGAAGCCTTTTTCTAAAACTCGAACTAAGGATAATGCTCAGCCATGTTTACTCATCTGATTTATATATTTATTATAGTTATAATCTTAAAGTAGTGCAGGAATCAGGATTGCAAAAGATTCTTTACTTCTTTCTCTCTTAAATTTCTCGTCCAGTTGCTCTGTGAATCCAACAGTTCATATGAAAGCTCTCATTTATCTTAAAAGCCCGTGACTGAGTTTACCCGAAAGAACAAACATTTCTTCACCCCTTAATCCAGCAACATTTACATAGGCAAGCCTCCAGGAATGAAGATTTGGAGACCTTGACAGAAGTCATACTTAAAGGACTGCCCCCTGTCCTCTTGGGTGTAAACCAATCTAGTGAAACTGGTTTATTTAGTTAAACAGAGAACTTTAGATTACCTTAAAGTTTGTCAAATCGCACTTGAAAATTGATGGGAATATGAGATTAATTATAACGAGACATCTACTTCACTAATCAGGCGTTAACTTTTTTTGTTTCAAAATTCAAGTGATAACATGAATGTATATGCTTAGATCACATTTAGATAACGTAGGGTCATAGTCACACAAGCTCACAGGTCACATTTATATAACATAACATATCATAAACACAAAAATTCATAGGTCACATGCTATAAATTTTTGGGCATAAGGATCATAGTAAAACAAACTAAGTCACAATCCACACAAACAAATACCGTCACATATAGATTAGATCACAATCACACAATTTATATGTGACGACCAAAGCTCTATGCCTAAATCATTATATATATATGCACTATCCATTTTGTAAGAGCAATTGTCTTCTTACCTTTCATAGATTTCTCTTGCGTCCTCCGGGATTCGAGAGGAGAGATTTAATTGGACAACTTGCCCCTCACTTAAACTCTTCTTTTGTATAAATAATGTGTGCCTAACTCACTCACTCACAACACAACAAATCTAATTAGAGTATCACATGTCCCGATGATCCATGGACCATTTTGTCATCTGCCTCGACGAGGCTAAAATTGCACATAATATTCATTTATTCTCGTTGTGGTGCCAATCACATTACTTTGGATGATTCCCCATTACAAGGAATAAATATTATAATGTGGATTAGAAAGAATAAAACAATACATGTTCTCTCTCTCTCTCGTTGGCACCTGCTCAACTACAAGTATGTATAGTTCCATGATTTAACATGATCAAATACAACTGTCAATTTGTCTCATAACCAACAATACAAGTAATAAATATTATAATCTGTCATTTTGTACAAACTAACACCCCTTTTATTGTCACTATTCATGTCCCTTTCCAGATTGAGTCCCAGCACCTACTTTGCCAACCTGTGAACTTTAGGGACACACAATCTTGATTCTTTATTTGCAATGAAAATCATTTTCTTTCTTTACTGCTACTTTTTCTTTAAATGTAAAATTGTTGGGTCAATTAGAGGTGGCAATGGGCCGAGCCGGCCCATGCCAACACGAGCTCGTGGCTCGTTACCCACGAGCCGAGCTTCGGGTCGGCTCGTGGGCTTTTGAGCGAGCTCGGCTCTTTTTTATATATATATATATACACACTAGTTTAATTGTAAAAGATATATATATATATACACATTTTGTGATTAATTTCTAAATATACATTTTCAAAAAAAATTATAATTTTTTAAAAAATAAGAACAAAAATTGTTTTGTTGAGTTACTTGAGTAATATGTTTTTTGTTTACCATTTTATACTTAAACTTAAAAAATATATATATGTAAAGTATAAACACATTTTGTAAACCATTTTTTAAATATACATTTTTCAAAATATTTTTATTTTTTATAAATAAAAAAATAAAGATAGACCATCCTCCTTTATCCGGGGTTGGGACCGGCTACTTCAATTTTTAGTATGCGAAGTTAAAAATTGTACACGAATAACTTGTTACGTGTACAATTTTTTAAAAAATATTATAAATGTATGAAAATTAAATTTTATGATGATTATGGTGAAATTAAATATCACTTATTTGGTTACAGGCAATTTCGGCATATTTATCTTGAATTCGATAATTAGCGTCTTCTCAATCTTTCACGTACATTAACGCTTCCAAAATATCTTCTTTTAGTCGACTCCTGACCTCAGAGAGAACCCTCTTCCCTGCACTAAAAGCAGACTCCGAAGCTACAGTGCTAACATGAGGTGTTAGTAGATCTTTTGTCATTGCAGAAACTACGGCCATCAACGTTCATTATCTCGCCAAAATTTAATTACCTCTTCTTAACTTCTTTGTTACTAGGCAAAGTATGACAAAAATAATCGATTAATTCAGATAGCAACGCATTTGGACTATTACTCACTCACTCGAAGTTTGAGTACATGCAATGAATGACAAACTACTACTACTACCACCAGATGAACCACATACATATGCAAATGAATTAAATCTATATGAGTTCATGCTTTCGAATAAATCTAAAACTACATCGTCATCATCCGTTTGATTAGTGAGAAGAGTAGATGTAGGTACACGAGTAATATGTGTACTAATTCGTGAAGCATATAATTCGTACATTTTACGTAATATTTCTTCCAAATTCCTATAAGTAATAGGTATATTAAAAGTTAAAGTATTTGAAATTTTATCAATTACAAATTTAGTACCCGATAAATTATATCGGGGGTCCATGACGCATGTTAAAGGAAATAACATAGGTAATTCTTTCCAATATTTTCTGAATTTTAATTCCATAGAATATATAACTGCATGAAAATCGAGATCATTTTGAAATCTTTTAAAAGTCCTAACAATTATATAAAAACGTTTAAGAATCATACAACTTGTAGGATAATAAACGCCAGACAATATATTTGTAGAATCATAAAATGTCGTCAAAATTTTTTTTATTTTAAGAACAATATTCCAATCGGTTTCATTCAAAATAGTTTCGTCTTCATCTCTAACATGCCCATTGTTATAAAATTCAGTAATTAAATGTTCAAAATCTTCACATGATTTTAATAATAAGTAAGTGGAGTTCCATCTATGGCCTACGTCAGTAATAAAGGTTTTTGTATTTGTCATTCCATTTTCTGAACAAAATTCTTCAAATGCTTGTTTTCGACTATGTGTAATCGTGATATATATAAGTGCACTCCTAATTCGGTCAATTTCATCATTAACATGTTTTAAACCGTCTTGTACTACTAAATTAAAAATATGACATACACATCGAATATGAAATAAATAACCACCAAAATCGTGTTGAAGTACTCTATGCAATTTATCGACAACAACTTTATTTACGGTAGCATTGTCGAACGTAAAAGAACGAATTTTGCTCTCGCATTTATTCTCTTTAACTATACTTATGATAGCATTAAATATAGTTTGGGCGTTATGCGGGTACTCAACAATTTTAAAAGCAATAATTCTTTTATGCATGACTCAAAGTGGGTCTATATAGTGTGCAGTTGCAGCAATGTAACCTCTCTTATTAATCCCCTCCCACATATCAGAAGTTAAAGATATCACACCCCCCATATTTCTCTAAATCATTTATCAATAGTTGTTTTGTATGAAGAAAATATTTAATTGTATCAGTACGGAGAATATTTCGACTTACCCCAACGTACCTCGGCTGAAGATATGTTTTGACGTAGTTTACGAAATGTTGGTTGTCCGCTATTGCTAGTGGCAACTCAGACGCGGCAACAAACTTCACCATTCTCCTCCTCTGAATACATCCATGTAGAAAGTCACGTAGTACCACTGGCGCCGGAGAACCAAACTGTAGTTGAATTTGACCAGCTAGAAGAAACCCATGTTTGGTCACACATGTTTTGTAGTGACGATTGAGGTGGGTAGTTCAAATGCCTCTTTGCCATGCCAATCGTTGTTGGCAGTATTTACATACTGCTTTGGTTTCGGGGATTCCATCGACCAAATGACCGGTTTGAACCAATTTAAAATTGTCCCAATATTTTGTCTTGTTCTTCCCCTTTCTCTTCCCTCTTGCATCGAGAATATTTGACGTATACTCTTTATCTTGTTCCAAATCAATTGGAACACTAGGATCAACGTCATCCAAATCAATTGAATGACTACCTTCATGAACGTCGTAATCTTCAATATTTTCTGGAATTGGTAATTTATTGAGACCGGAGAATTCATTTCCAAATTGATTTTGAGCAGGTGTTTGTGTTTCGTTCTCCATACCGAACAAGTTTTCAACAAATGATCGTGAATCCATTTGTTATGAATAATAGAAAATGAATGTAGGAATGTAGAAGATGATTATATAATGAATTAATGATATTTTTGATAATTGATAAATGGAGATTGGAGAATGTAAATTGTATAGAGTAAATAATGAGAGAATATAGATTGATATTGGTGGAAAAAAAAGTTTGATTTATGTGAGTATTTATAGAAAAAAAAAACTTTGAGGACCAAAACGGTGACCAGAACGGTCACTGACTTTTTTTTTTTTTTTTGTGGACGAGCCACGAGCCGCTCGTTAATTGGACGAGCTCGTTAAATTATTATTTTTTAATATACCCATGAGCCGGCTCGTCACACGATCCTCCAAGCTCAGCTCGTGCTATGGCTCGTTTTTTTACGAGCCCGAGCAGCTCGTGGGCGTGAACAGTACGAGCCGAGCAGGCAAGCCGACGAGCTGCTCGGCTCAATTGCCACCTCTAGGGCCAACCATCAATGAGACAATGAGTTCCACTGTATAGACAGATTCGATAAAATAAATCCGAAAATAGGAAGGCAAATTTTCCCAAGAAATCCAAATTTATAGAAACAACATGGTTTGTTTGGAAAGGCGACGCAAAAAAACATCCAATAATATTAAAAAAAAAAAAATGTAAGACCCTTAAATGTTGTATTGCCGAGCCTTGCTAATTCTTGATACTAAATGTATCATAACGTCTAATACAATGATGGTTTCTAATTTGCTGCTTCGTAGGACGAATTAACTTGACTACAACAAGAAATGCATTGATCTCAAACAGCAAGTTGCTGTTGTTGATGATGGGGTGATTCATCTTCATTGAAAGACAAGTGAAGTTTTGATGAAATCCCAATAAATAAGGAAGATTCTGACATGTTTATATGAGGTTGAAGCATCATCATTTCTCTCTCTAAGTAAGAATAATATTTGTAGAAAGTGGTGGGAGTCACATTCAGGTGGAATCCCAATCCAAATAGAAAATCGACTTCAAGAAAGTTTATCTCAGTTGTGCTGATTCCTCCAACTTTAGCATAGCAAGCATTATTGTAATACCTGTATTTTTCAAGTCCATACATAAAAAGATGAAGTTCCATTAGATTCTATACAAAAGTTCTGGAATATATTCATTTAAAAGGTTTAGATTTATGGTCCAGTTTGTCATTCATTACCATATATCAAAAATGTTTAAAATCTTGTTTATTGTAGTGTCGAGTTTTGCTTGCCAAAACATGCCCAGTTAAGTCTTTGTTGGACTGTACTTTCAATTATAAATATTAGATAAAGACCCTTAAAAGCCAATAAAATGAATGGCTGTCTTTGAAGAAAAATATATTATACAAAAAGGAAATAAAGAGAAACCTAGATTTCTCAGCTGGACCTAATAATTAATGTTATTTGCAGGATGAAGAATTCAAGTTAAATGGGGGAAATAAAAAAGCTTTAATCATAAATCTCCGGTAATTCGAGAAATCCAAAGTCTTGTATTTGATTAACATGGAGAATTCAAAAGTCTTTGAAAAAATCAATCCAAGATCATAATTCTGATTTCAATCTAATGGTAAAAAATAAACAAAGCAATGATTTTTAGTGAAAAGAATAAAGAAACTTACACATCGTCCATGAATTTTACAGCAACCAGGACACTAGTGATTAGCAGCCTATGAACATTGAAAGAATTGATTGGAAGAGTAGGTTGGAGCTGTGTAAACCGATCAAGATAAACATATGCAACAATGTAGCAAGAGGGGCTACAGTTTGCATACTTGAAAATTCTTTCCATATAACTCTGAATGGAAATATTAGGCCTGGTTAGGCCATGGAAGACAGAGAGTTTCTGGGATTTGAGGATCTTGTTAACGTCGTTCGACTCCGCTACACGTTGGAGGAGAGAAGAGAGGAAGGTGATGAGTTTAGGCATTACTGTTGGGCTCTCAAAGTCAGCCATTTTTTGTAGATATGAATCTTGAAAGAGGGATGATCAATGTGTTGTGGCTTGTGATGTTGGAACATTTAAGGCACTTCTTTTTTACTTTTTGTGCATGTATCTGTCTGACAACCTGTATCTAAGGCAGTCATTTAGTTTGGCAAGTAATTTAAGGTATTTAAACATGGCTAGGATGTCCCCACGGATTTGGAATATTCCCATTGTTACACCATTTAAATTTAGTTCTTAACGCACCCCTCAAATTTTTACCAAAGACTTGGCATATCTACAGTTTAAGAATTCGATTGCGACCTTAAATTAAGAACGTTTGTTTGCCTTGATACAAATTAATTTCACATAATTTAAAAGCTTAAGCCGTAAAAAAACACTCTTCAACACAAATTTTTTCTAAATCTCAAGAAAAAGTAATGCCTACTTCAAAAATATCTTGATTATTGATTACAGTGCTTCACTCTCTGGTCAGCAGTCCATTGTCCAGATTCGACTGATGGTGTTTTGGTGCTCTTTTGACTCAAATTTTTGGGACTTAGTTGGATTTTTACAATTCTTTAATTTGAACTTATGTTGTAAAAAGTGGGAAATAATTGATTATCAAGTACTTCAAATCTTTATCACTTGTTCTTTTGATACTAAAGTGATGAACAAGGGGAAGCGCAGGTTGCATATACTAATCATGTGATTACATGTTAAATAGTGAATGTGAGTTGTGGAGCCCACCTCAAGGGTTTTTTTTTTTCCTTTCATAATTTGCATAATTAGTATTAGGCCTAGAATTTGTTTGGTAACATCGCTGCATTATTACATGATCTGCTGTTTCTTTTTTTCAGCTATAACATAATGATGTTGCCAAACAGAGATCCAAAAGGGCATCACATTTTTGAGTTGTCTGGTATGCATGTTGAGACCAGTGACTAGATTTGTTGCCAAATTATTTCAAATTTTTGATTTATGTATCTTGCATTTAAATTTCAATTTGACTTGAGTTGACACCTTTTGGACTAGTTCTCTGATATCATGAGAATTGTACGTTCACACATTGAGGTTATTTTAGAACTCACGTTTATTGCACTGCTTTGGGTTAAATGCATACGTCTAGATTATAAGCGAACACATTTATTTTTCTTATTCGGGTGTAACATATAGATCTTCGACCATAAGGTAGTAATTCAATACTAACTTTATTGTAACATTTTCTATAAATCTAAAACAAAAAAAACAAAAAATCAGGAAGAAATAAAGAAGCTAAAAGAATTAATATCAATTATGACTAATGTTGTCACTTGTGAGTGCACATTTGAATATTATGAAGGCCAACTCAATTCTAAAAAGGTTAATTATGGGTTCTGTATAAGGTCATGAGAAGGAAGCAATTATTGGTGACAGATTTTAAAAACCAGAAGGATATAAAGGGAAAGTGAAAAGAAGAGTTTAAATTAGTGCTCGTCACTGATTATTATACAGCAAGATTCAACTGGTTTGTAGGAATTATGAGTTCATTATAAGCAAATGTGCGACATTTTTAAATGAAAATCTTGATTACAGGCGTGACACCACATTTTAATTAAAAAAATAAAAAAATTAGTCACGTGGCAGGTATATATTTTTGTAATTTATAATGTTTACGGAAAAAAAAATATGAACAGTAAATGTTTAATGATCACGAGTATGAAACAAAAGCAGAAACATGTCGTAAGGAAATTGTCCAAGCTGTTCATATTTTTTTTTGTACATTTTAAGATTGAAGAGACCATGGTAAACACATAAAAGAACCAGTTGGCAGCATTTACCGCCCCAAATCCATGTGATCCCAACTTGTGACCCTGCTGGCTGCTGCATGCCTTCCTCCCTACAACAATCTTTTTATCTCTAGATGAATCATATATATACATATATATATATATATATATATACATATATATATATATATATATATATCTCTCTGAAAGACAAGGAATGTAGTGGCTTGAGGATATGGTGTTTGTTTTTTTTTTTTTTTTTTTCTGTAGACATGAGCTCTAGTTATCGATCAAAGAGCCCACTATGATTTTTGACATTGACACCAAATTTAAATACATTGAACCAGTAAGAGAGTTCAGATGGAGATGCATGCAACTAGGCTGTTCAAAATAGTCTATTGAAGGGTCATAGCCCATTTCCGTCATCAAGTGAATGACTTTAGAATCATGCAGCAAAACAAGGAGGGATGCATTTCGCTCAAAGGGTCTAAGGGAGATGGTGCATCCAGCTATTCGCACGGCCAACTTGATTTATTATTTTCATAGCAATTTCTGCTTCACGATAACATTCAAAGCATTGTATTCAGCATTTCAAGAATTGTCAATAGAATTTTGTAGGAGGGGCTAACAAACAAAGCTTCTCACGTTAATATAAACTATAACCATGCAACAAAGAGATTTACGTACCCCTCAAAGGAGGACAACAAATACGCAATCTTTTTAAAGCAAATAATTGTTGCCTCTGTACAAGAGTGGTGAACGACTTTTCACAAACTTTCCTGGAGTTGACTGAGAAGTATATTAGCTCCATCATTAACATCATCACTATCAGTTCGACCATCCTCTAATGCTGAATCACTGCCACTCAACGTCCCATTGGATAGCGGAATATATGACATATAGACTTCATCATCAAGGCATCCCACTTGCTTCAAGACTTCCAGCAAGGCATCCTTACTTGCGATATCAACTTCTTGCTCAGAAATCTTGAGAATAGAAGAGACATTTTTGGCTTTCGGTCTCCAGCCCTTTGAACCTCCAGCTGAAACAGCATTCTTTAAGCAAGACAGAGCATCTGAAACCCTCCTGGATTTGATGTGATGTTCTGAAAGAATCTCCCATGTCATAGAACTTGGTTGTCCTCCCGCTTCAATCATTTGATCAAAGAATGACTCAGCTTTTTCAGAAAGACCTTTCCTGACATAAGAACTCAATAGAAGATTTCCTATTCTGGGGTCATAAAATGATTTCACTGAAAGCCATTCGTCGTAGATCTTTTCAGCCCCCACGATGTCGTCCAATCTAACCAGAGACGAAATCACAGCATGATAGCCCAAATTTGGGATAGTGGTAAATGTAGCTTTGTAAATGTTCCATATCCGATGAACCTCCTCTTTGATACCAAGACTGCCATAGAGACTCATGAGATACTGATAAGGTATTCGATCTCGACCAGTGATTCTAGTCTCAACTTTCTTCAAACAGTCTTTGGCCTTTTCCAACTGCCCCAACTTTAAGTACATGGTAGCCATCGTGCTGAAGGTAGTCCAGTTGGGATTGATGGTAGTGTCGAGTTGCATCTGTTCAAATGCTTGTTCCAGTTTTTCCAAAGATCCTTGAGATCCACAAGATGATAGCCAAATGTTGTAGGAATAAATATCTAATGATATATTTTTCTCCATCATTTCGGAGATTAGTGACTCAACTTTTTCATAATCTTTAAGGTTCATATAAAGTGTCATCATCACATTGAATGGAAGTGCATGACTGGCATAGCCTCTATTTCTCATTTTACTAATTAAGGATTCAGCTTTTTCCCTTATCCCGACGCGCACATACGCATTCAAAAGAGCACCATATATTCTTTTATCCTTCAAGGCATCTGGCAAATTCTTGAAGTATTCTTCGGCATTTGAAATTCCATGCACCTTGGCAATAAGATCCAGCTGAATAGCAGTATCACTGGAGGTTATTCTATATTTCTCTCCTCTGTTAATCATCCACTCATATACCTGTATAGTATACAGGAAGTTGATCAAATGGAAAGATAAGAAAAGGAAACCATTACAGAAGTATTAACCACATCTAGAGGATGTATTTTATAGTCCTAAAAGTTCTATAATCTATCTGCTTGTAAACTTCCATTTGGAGACAGAAAATATAGACATTTTCAGCAACTAAATTTGTGCATCAGGATTGTAAGGCAACCCAGCCCTAGGTATGATGTCTGAGGTCTCTGAGAGAGTTTCTTTGGTTGAACAATTGTAATGCTCCACTATTCACTAATTTTATATATTTCTGCAGCTTATTCTTTCTCTATTTCTCATCATATCTTCTGTTTCTAGAGCTGTCTCATTCTGTCCGTCGTCAACATCTCTAATAATTTAATACTAATATGATTGACTGGGGGTATATTAGTGGATGAGTTATTTGAGGTTGCTTAAAACATGTTTTCATCCAACAAACAAAATAATAAAGAAATATGTGCACAGAATCATACTCATGGATATGATATACATTCTCCCTTTGTTTTTATTTTTTTTAACTGCTCTGCCTTTCCTGACATTGACATTGAACACTAAGATCGCCCACTCTTCTCAACGAGTTCGTAAAGATAAACCACAGCACTTACATGCTCAAGCTAGAAGGTGGCTTATCTTGTCCATACAAATCAGGGTATTAGACAGAGGTATGGTCTCAGACACGGGTACACGTCCAAGCTTCCTATCCAGTCAACATCTACCATTAAAATGAAAGATCAATATGTCATAACTAAGCCCTTGTTTGGTAGGGATTAAAATCTAGATTTTAATATAAGTCAAAGTCAACAATTAACTTTAACCACACATTTTATCAACTTTTATCAAAATCTACTAAAAATCAAATTTTAATCCTCACCAAACAGTGGCCGAGGTATTTGAGTTTTTTGTTGCTCCAACTCTTGAGCTACCAAGTTGTACCATATTTTATATGACTCAACAAAACATGGCATGGAATATGGGTACGACTCTTGAACATGGTAATATTATAATACGATGTCCCAAGAGTAAGCCATAAGCAAAACTACTAAGAGCATGTTTGGAAAGTGTTTAAACGGTTGAAATTATAAATAATTAGAAATGAGTGGTGAATAAGTGGGTATAACTTGTGAGTCCCTCGAAATGCATAAATAAAAAATGGCTTGAGTGTTTATAAATAGTTTACAACCATGATCCAAACATAGGCTAAGAAAGTAAGGGCATATTTTCTCTCATATGTTTCAATTGTGATATAAACTATTTAAAGCATCTTAAACATGGTTTAATAATTTTAAGTAGGGTTAGACAAAAGTTCCTGAACCGAACCGGACCGAACCAAATTGAACCGAATCGAGCAGTTCTTCATAAATTAAATACCCGAACGGGTATCTGAATCGAAAACCGATGGGTTTGGTTCGATTTTCAGTTCTGGGCTAAGAACCGAATTTAAATAAATTTTTTTATTTTTTATATTGAATTAATTAAATTATTTTATTTTTTCTAAACAAATTAGCAAATTAATTAGGTAAATTTAATTTTTTGTTTGAATTTTCTGCCCAATTAATATTTAATATTAATATCTATTTTTTTGGTATTTGTATATATTGAATTAATCTTATTGTACAGCTTATTATTTATATGTTTTTAAATTGGGCTACGTTAATTTGTAATAGTTACGAATGAACATGTTATTAATTATATTTATGTAGTGTTGTTATAAATGTTAAAAAATTTAATTATGGTACGAAATCGAACAAAACTGAATGAAACCAAACCCGAACGGTTCCATAATTATAGTTGGACCCGACGGTTCCATTTATTAAATACCCGAAAGTTTTGGGTCAGTTCAGTTCTAAAGAGAACCGAACCGGACCGAACCATGTCCAATCCTAATTTTAAGAATTAAGTGCTCTCGTACCAGTAAATGAAGTAGAGACTCTTTTTCGGCTAAATCTGCTAGGTCATATAAAATTTGAGACTTCACCCATCAACACCTTGATCATCATTATTACCCGTCACCCATAGCTTCAGCCTTAACTCTCTCTCTCTCTTCTCTCTCGAAGGACTCTTGTTCTCTAATCCCATATGCCCCCATTTAATCCGAACAAATGATTTCCAATGTTCACACTTTGCTAAAGCAATCTTCCAATCCATGTCAATTCTATAGAACCTCAACGGATTCTCGTTAGTTGGCATTCAATGTTCGCACTTTGCTAGGCAATCTTCTAATCCATGTCAATTCCATAGACCCTCATAAGACTCTCTTGATAGATCTATCTATAATTAAGGTGTAATATAGTTTGATTAAGGTAGAGACGCAAAGAGCACAGAGCAGTGCAGCAAGTTTACCCAATTGAGAGCACAAAATATAATGTACAACATGTTTGGCTGAGCTTAAGAAGGGTGCTTAAAAAGCATCAACTCATACAGTAGTGAGGTGATGCTATCAAAACAAAGGTGCTTTTAAGCTTATAGCCAAATATGCTAATAGTAGTGCACTCAGGAAGACCCTAAACTTAGTTCATGCAGTTCCTTGCCAAGAAGCAAAGCCATTAACCAAAAAATATGTTATGAAAAGAAAAAATATTTAAGACCCAAAAGTAAAAGATCATCACAAGGTAAATCTGAATCGATCTTAGTCTTTTCTTCAAGATGACAAACAATGTACACAAGTGAATATTTGATCTAACAGTATAAACTTCCATAACCAAACATATACAAAATATTGAAGCACTTTTCTCGACTCTATATTATTCAGTGTTCTAACAGTATAAACTTCCCTTTTTCAACAAAAAAAATAAATTTATTTTACTTTAGTTTATTGACTTTTTTTTTTCCTTTTTTTTAAGGCTTTTATTTCTCGTAAGTTTCAAATTTTAATTGACTTTATCTATACAAAAGTCAAAAATGACTTTATCCGATAAAATTTTTGATAAGATTTAAGCTATATTATGTAATTATGATTTTGAAACTTATCGTTTTGAAAGTAGGTATAAAGTTCATATAAATATGTTAAGAAAGACTTGTCCAGTTGAAAGTTGAAAATAGTTTAATTTTTGTATTTCGAAAACTTGAAAATTGTATAATTGACTAATTATAAGAATTATTAAGTAAATATAGTATTTTATAATTTTAGATGGTTTGTATGTATTATTTTAATTGTTAAATGATTTTTAGAATGATTAAGCATTTAAAATAATAATAAGAATAAGTATCGGTTTTTACGCCGAAGCCTCACCTAAGCTCACCTAGGTTCGTAAAGTTTAAAGTTTGATGTCTACGCTTTACGCTTTTGAGAACACTGATATTACTACTTGAAGACAACAAAGAAGACATCCACCAAATTTTAACAGCCTAAATAACATGTTGTTGCCACTTGAGAACAAATATGATAATCAGAACAAAAAATGCTGAGCCTTAGCGTCCTACTTCGCAATATAATTCATACTAAATTCCCTTCAGTCAAAGACTACCATATGAGCCAAGGTCAGGAATCAGGATAACAAATCTTTTTCACTCTGAACTCGAGATGATGCTCACAAACAATCTAAGATTCTTAAATATCCTCAGAGCTTAAAATAGAAAGCCATGATACTGACATAAGAGTCAACACAATCAAACTAAAAAAAGTTCCAAATTTATCATTCAAAAATAAACATTTTCTACTATAGCAAGATTGCACCAACCACGAGAAGAAAGAGATAAATTCATAACCCAAGAAAAGAATTCAGTAACTAAATAGAGTAGCTGGAAAAATATATTAAACACCACCAAAACATAAATTATCGAACTACAATAGAAGATTTCTCAATGGGTTCTTTTTTGCCCTTTACCTCAAGAACATTCAAACTTAATTATGTTGTTTTTTATTAGCCCAAAAACCATACGTTACTACTAAAGATGACTTTTATGGGTTCTTTTTTCCTTCACAACAAGAGCCGCCATATCAATAATAACACTCAGACTGACACTCTGATGGCTTTTCCATATAGTTATTTATTTTTTATTTTTTTACCTCAAGAGCATATATGTAACGCCTGAACTTCCTGAGCTCCTTGACCACTCGACAAAGCTCCCATTTTGTAAGATATTTACCCTCATTTTCCACCTGGTTCAACACAGAAGCAGAACCCATCTGTGGGTTCTCCATCATAGATATTCTCTTGTATATAGCATTCCAATCCAACACAGGCCTCTTCTCATAGTCAGCCGTTCCATAGTTGTGGACGTGGGATATTGAAGAACATGTAATAAAGACCGGATATTTATCAGTTTTAGTAGTGAAAACAATAGCTTGTTTAAGAGGAAAAGTTGAATTCTGAAGAAACCCAGATGGGAATGAGTTTGAATAGACATGATTTTGGTGGCTGCGAAGGTGAAGAGGGGGTTTTGAGGTTGTGGGTTGGAGTAACATTGTTGTAGATATACAGATTGTATTGTATGGTTCTCGATGAGCGAGTGCAAGCGAATTTTCGGACTGTGAAATCGGAATGGAAAGAGACGAGATATTTTGATTCTTGGAGATAGGTCGTTTACGATTCTTTCATTACTTTCCAAAAAGTACGAAATTTATCAGTTATTCACCTAAGGCCCATGCCAATAGAAAAGTTTCACTTTGCCCCTCGGTTATATACATTTCAAATATGGTTATAAAAAATAGAATAAAGCCATATGTACGCCGTTGATTGACAATGTTAAAATTGCACAGTAATACGATGGCTGTAGTTAAAATAAATAGTGTAAACTTTAATATAACTCATAATATACATATTCTAAAAAATATTTTGTAATTCATGTTAAGAGATATAATCTCATATCGTATAAAGATGAAAATATGGACCAATTTATAAGAGTTTGAACTATTCCTCTTAATAAGGTTAACCTTTTAAGATGAAATCTCAAATCTTAACATGGTATCAGAGCCCGTTAAACTCCAACGAGCAATTTGATTAGGGATGACAATAAACCCGCTCAACCCGATACCCTTGGGGGTGAGGGTCATTACTCCGAAGCGGGTATGAAAAACATAGTCCCCGCCCCACTACCCTCCCCGTTTAAAATTAATTTTAAATTTAAGTTTTTTATCGAACAAAAATAATAATTTATCATCATTTTTAAAGAGAATATAAGTTGCTTTTAACAAATTAATAAAAAGTAATAA
This sequence comes from Fraxinus excelsior, assembly GCA_019097785.1. Taxonomy (NCBI): domain Eukaryota; kingdom Viridiplantae; phylum Streptophyta; class Magnoliopsida; order Lamiales; family Oleaceae; genus Fraxinus; species Fraxinus excelsior. Next base: position 6,920,019 of record CM032639.1, on the reverse strand, counting down.
TATTTACTAACTAAACACATAAAAATAAAAATAAATAAATAAATAGGGCGAAAATGTGGTGAGAGACTTGCCCCGTCCCGCTTTAACTGGATAGTGAGGATCATTACCCCGAAAAGGGTCCGGGAAACATATTCCCCGCCCCGTTTAAAATTAATTTTAAAATTAATTTTTTTATCGAACACAAATAATAATTTATTATCATTTTTAAAGAGAACATAAGTTACTTTTAACAAATTAGTAAAAATGTAATAATATTTACTAACTAAAGACAAAAAAATAAAAATAAATAAATATGGCAATAAATGCGCCGAGGGACCCACCCCGATCCCGCCCAATTCCTCCCCGTCCCGCTTTAACCGGGTATGAATATGTGGTAAGGTAATAAAAATACCCGATGGGACGGGGGTGGCATTGGCCGATCCGTCCCATACCCGCCATGTTGCCATCCCTAAATTTGATCCAATTAAAATTCAAAAAAATTGAGCACACAAATTTCAAGATTGGTCTATTCAAACAAGCCACCATCTTGCGGGACATGTTAAGGGATAGAATCTCACATCAAATAAATATGAAAACATAGACCAACTTATAAAAGTTTGAGTTAATCCTCTTAATAATGTTGAAGAATTTTCCTCTTTTAAAAAAATATTAAAAAAAAAAATTGTCTTTTTTGTTTTAATTATTATATTTAAGTACTCTTTGCCCTAATGAAATATAGATTCGTGCATTATACATGTCACGGCTCACAACCAACGGCCATTTGGATGGATACTGTCCAAAGGTGATTCAGCTACATAATTTTCCAAAGACCAAAGGTTTGGGAAGGCACTACCAAAATTTGAAGGTTGGAGACCTCATTGCACTTTTCAAAAGGCTGAGGACCCAACTGCCATTTCCCTAAAAGAATTGAAGCTCCCAATTTTTATAGAACACTTCTACATGTACAGGAAAAATAATTGTAAAACATACATATTACACACATCAAGGTGGAGCCCCTTTTTGTAATATTTAAATCACATGGGACCCAACCCCATGTGAGAGTCGATAATTTTTACAGAAGGATTTCTTCTGTATAAGGAGAAAATTCATTTTTCTAAAAAAATAGTTTTTGATAATCAATTAATTTCTTTACCCTTTTTTCACACGTGAAATCTCATAAGCATGTTTGCCATTCGAAGTCTTCAAAACTGACAAGTGGTTCTAGTTCTAAATTCTCTTTCAAACTTTATGTTCACTAAAATGAATTAGTTCGAATATATTCTTGATTTTGTACGTGACGGTGAGGTGTTTAATGAACATTATTGAGAAAATAATGTATTTTTAATAGTGATACGATTTGAAGTATGTGGTTAAAAAATAAAGAAAAGTTATTGATGTGATAGAAAATATTATTTTATTTAAGAATGTATTATTGAAAAATGAATTTCGAAAGAATGTTGGTCAAACCTGGACCATGCATATATTTTCCACACTATATATTATCCATAGAAATTGTTCTAAAACCATAAAATATAATAATTGAGACTGGCTAAATCAAAATGATCCTTTATTCTTTTATTAATGGAAAATAAAAAGAAAGGAAAAAAATGCCAATCAACAACCCACATTTAAATAATTATTGAAGTTGACAGCCACATCTTCACACCAAATTCACAGGTTCAGCATCACCGACTCTTTCTTCCACAAGTGGAACCAACTCCCCGGCACCCCTCCCCTCCTCAATTACAAACACATCATCTCTTTTGCTCAACACTGCATGAAGTACAACAACAGGTATAGTTGCAGAAAGAGTAATGAACAGATGAACGAAAGCATGAGTAATGATCAGCTCGACGGATGTGATCATAATCAGCAGAAACAGCACGACTCGCTTGTCGATGATCTTATGAAGCACGACAGAATTGGGCAAGGCACGCAGTAACAGAAAGTATAAGAAGGTCACTTCTGTCATGGCTACCAAAAGAATCAACGAAACCTTGCGCTTTGGGATAAGGGTAATGAAGAGGACAGTCCATACAAATATTGAATAGTACAAACTGAATTTCTCCAAGTTCTTGATGATTCTAACTGCAGCTGATTCTGGGGTAGAGGGGATATTAAAAGGGCATGTGGATTTGAATCTGTTAAGATATTTTTGAGTCAATTCCTCGGATTCATCATCCGGGGAGATGGTGGGAGAAGGAGAAGTGGTGGCTGGCCTGTGTGTGGTGGTGCCATAACTAGCCATTTCTCAGTTGAAAGGTGTGGTGTATGAAAGGATTGATAATGTGAATCAAATTATACAACTTTCAAGTGCAATTAGTCAAGTCAATGTTAGACTTTACCCACCTTTGCCTACCCCTAAGAGACTGCAAAGACTAAGTCAGTAATTTAACAAGCAAGTGCAGACAATTATAAAGGAAGATAAGTAACATGTTTACATCAATATGCCTGTGAAAGATTGTAATAGATTGTAATTAGTTATACTTTCCTAAGATAGTTGATTGTATAATCTTTCCTTTTTTGGTTTAGTTATAACCCTATAAATAGGGTATTGTACTTTGTAATATATATGAAATCGATATATATCATTCAATATATTTTTCTCATGGTATCAGAGCTCTAATTACTTACCTGTGCATGAGATATTGCTTACGGGAATTATAGTTTGTCCTTCAAATCGCCGGTCCTCGTCTTGCATCGCCAGTCTCTGTCTCGCGTCGCCACCTGCATCTCTCGACGTCGGTTCTTTCTTGCTCAGTTCGCGTCGTCGGCTTCGTCTCAAGTTCCCATCTCAGTTCGCGACGCCTTTAGGTGGTGGGTCGCCGCTCTTTCTGCTCGGTCCGACGATTGATTCTCGATTGCAGCATATTTCCGGCGTCTCTGTGTTTGGTTGCCAGAATCCCCGGTGTTGTGGTGGTGATTTCGTCTCTGTGTTTGGTGATTTCCCAATTTGATCTCAGGTTACAATTTGTGTCTTCCTTCTGTTTGTAACTGAGATTGAAACCGGGTTGGAGTGATTGGGCCATCGATTTGGGCCTCTGTTATTTATAGATTTAGGCCTCTGTTATTTATATTATTGGGCAGAAATTGTTTGGTTTCTTGGGCTTGGCTTCTTTTAGTGTATTACTTTGTTTTTGTTGGGCCTTATCGGGCCTGAATTATTTTGATAAATTATTATGGTTATTGGGCCGTCTTGCATCGCTGCTTTGTAGTTATGGATGAAAAAAAATTCATTGGTACGTCGGATATGGTACCTGTAATGTCAAAAATCACGGATCATAAACTTAATGGCTCAAATTATTTGGACTGGAGCAAGACCGTTCGACTTTATCTACAGAATATTGACAAAGATACTCATTTGACTAAAGATCCCCCCAAAGATGATTCAAAGCAGACGTGGCTTAGAGAGGATGCTCGCTTATTCTTGCAAATTCGAAATTCCATCGATGGTGAGGTAATTGGCTTGATCAATCACTGTGAATTTGTCAAAGAGTTGATGAATTATTTGGATTTCCTGTATTCTGGTAAATGGAACCTTTCACGAATGTTTGAGGTGTGCAAAGCATTTTACCGTGCAGAGAAACAAGATAAATCCCTTACAACCTATTTTATGGAATTTAAGAAGATTTATGAGGAACTTAATATGTTACTGTCTTTTAGCCCTGATGTAAAGGTTCAACAAAGCTAACGAGAACAAATGGCTGTCATGAGTTTCCTTGCTGGTCTTTCCTCCGAATTTGAGACTGCCAAGTCACAAGTTCTTTCTGGTTCTGAGATCTCATCGTTACAAGATGTATTTAGTCGAGTACTCCATACTAAAAGTGCTCCACCCGTTCAATTCAATGGTGCTCTGGTCAGTCGAAATAATAATTATGAGCCCGTGAGATCAACCAATCAAATTGTCAATAAAGGAGGAGGTTCGCAAGGGTTTGAAGCTCAAACACGAGTTTCTGGAGGAATTGTGTGTTTTACTGTCACAAGCCAGGACATACGAAGCGTGAGTGTAGAAAGCTCCAGTACAGGAATCAAAAAGCTCACTCGGCCCATGTTGCATCCACAAATGAGGATTCTGGAAAATCAATCCTTATCTCTGCAGATGAATTTGCTAAGTTCTCACAGTATCAAGAGTCACTAAAGTCATCTTCTTCCTCTGTCACCGCTATTGCTGATTCAGGTAATCCAAATGCGTGTCTTATTTCCTCATCCTCCAAATGGGTCATTGATTCTGGTGCGACAGATCATATGACAGGTAATTCTGGTCTATTCTCTACCTTTAAGTCACATACTTCCACCTCTACCGTAACTTTAGCCGATGGGTCACCATCTTGTGTTCTTGGGTCTGGCACAATTACTCCTACCCCTCTGCTTCCTCTGTCTTCTGTCTTACATTTACCTAACCTGTTATTTAATTTGATATCTGTAAGTCAGCTTACTCGCACTCTTAATTGTTGCATCTCATTTTTCCCTGATCATTGCTTATTTCAGGATCTTATGACGAAGAAAACTATTGGTAAAGGACATGAGTCTGGAGGCCTTTACATTCTGGACACATCGATAGCAAGATCTGTTGCTTGCTCTGGTGTCACATCTCCCTTCGAGGCACATTGTAGGTTGGGTCATCCATCTCTCCCTTTGCTCAAGAAGCTTTGTCCACAGTTTAGTACGGTATCTTCATTAGATTGTGAGTCGTGTCAATTTGCAAAACACCATCGTCTTTGTTCAAGTCCAAGAGTCAATAAAAGTGCTAGTGGTCCTTTCGAATTAGTTCATTCTGATGTTTGGGGTCCTTGTCCCATTTTGTCTAAACCGGGCTTTAAGTATTTTGTTACTTTTGTGGATGATTATTCTCGTGTAACCTGGTTATATTTAATGAAGAGTCGTTCCGAGTTGTTTTCTATCTTTTGTGCGTTTTGTGTTGAGATTAAGACTCAATTTAATGTTTTGATCCGTACTTTGCGAAGTGATAATGCCAAAGAATATATGTCAGCGTTATTCCAGTCTTATATGGTTCAAAATGGTATACTCCACGAAACATCTTGTGTTGATACTCCATCTCAAAATGGAGTGGCAGAAAGAAAGAACAGACATTTTCTTGAAACTGCACGAGCCCTATTATTTCAAATGAATGTTCCTAAGCCTTTTTGGGCCGATGCAGTCTCTACCGCATGTTTTTTTTACTAATCGCATGCCTCATCTGTTCTTTGTGGTGAGATCCCTTACAAAATTATTTTTCCCCTTAAGTCATTATTTCCTGTTGCCCCTATGATCTTTGGTAGGTTTTGTTCGGGATGTTCGTCAGCATGTAACCAAATTAGATCCCAAGTCCTTGAAATGTGTCTTTCTTGGTTATTCTCGTCTTCAGAAGGGTTATAGATGTTACTGTCCTCGTCTTAACAAATATCTTGTCTCCGTTGATGTTACCTTTATGGAAACCACACCTTATTTTCCGCCTTCTCTTCCTCTCGCACATCAGGGGGAGGACGATGATGATTTGTTAATATATTCTATCACATCCACTGTCCCTGTCTCGGAGCCAGCTCCTGTCAGGCCTCCTATTAGTCAAGTTTACTCCAGGCGTACCCTCCCTGATTCATGTCCCGCACCTGCTCCTTTGTCATCAGATCCAATCTCAAACGATGATCTCCCTATCGCATTACGCAAAGGTAAACGCCAATGTACTTATCATATTTCTTCTGTTGTTTCTTATAATTATTTGTCGCCTTCCTCTTATTCCTTTATTGCATCCTTTGATTCTATCTCTATTCCTAAAACCGTTCATGAAGCTATATCTCATCCCGGTTGGCATCATGCAATGATAGAGGAAATGAATACTTTGGATGACAATGGTACTTGGAATTTGGTTGATTTACCTTCAGGAAAACGGGCTATAGGGTGCAAATGGGTGTTCACAGTTAAGGTAAATCCAGATGGGTCCGTTGCTCGACTGAAAGCCCGTCTTGTCGCTAAAGGGTATGCTCAAATCTATGGGGTGGATTATTCTGACACTTTTTCTCCAGTGGCTAAATTGACTTCTGTTCGGTTGTTTATTTCCATGGCGGCTACTCACCATTGGCCTTTGCATCAACTTGATATCAAGAATGTTTTTCTTCATGGTGATCTTCAAGAGGAAGTGTATATGGAGCAACCTCCTGGTTTTGTTGCTCAGGGGGAGTCTGGGCGAGTTTGTCGTCTTAGAAAATCTTTGTATGGTTTGAAACAGAGTCCTCGTGCTTGGTTTGAAAAATTTTGTCAGGCTGTTGAAAAGTTTGGTATGATGAAAAGCAAGTTTGACCATTCTGTGTTCTACAGACATTCTGCATCTGGTATCATTCTTTTAGTTGTGTATGTGGATGACATTGTCATTACTGGAAGTGATAATACAGGAATCTCATCTCTTAAATCTTTTCTCCATACTCAATTTCACACAAAGGACTTAGGGGTGCTAAAGTATTTTTTGGGTGTTGAAGTCTCAAGGAGTAAGAAATGGATCTTCTTATCTCAGAGAAAATATGTCCCTGGACTTATTGACTGAAACGGGAAAATTGGGGGCGAAGCCTTGTAGTACTCCAATGATCCCAAACATGCACCTTACAGGAGATGGAGAACGACTTGAAGATCTTGAGAGATATAGAAGATTAGTTGGAAAGTTAAATTATCTTACGGTGACTCGTCCAGATATTGCATATTCTGTCAGTGTGGTTAGTCAATTTATGTCATCCCCAACAGTTCATCATTGGGCAGCGCTAGAACAGATTTTGTGTTACTTGAAAGGAGCGCCCGGACGAGGTATCTTGTATGCAAATCATGGGCACACTCGTATTGAATGTTTTTCAGATGCAGATTGGGCAGGTTCCAAAGTGGATAGAAGATCCACATCAGGTTATTGTATTTTTGTTGGAGGAAATTTGATCTCATGGAAGAGTAAGAAGCAGAATGTTGTGTCACGATCAAGTGCAGAGGCAGAATATAGGGCTATGGCACAATCAGTGTGTGAGATAATGTGGATATGTCAACTATTGACTGAAATCGACCTTAAAATTTCAGTACCAGCAAAATTATGGTGTGATAATCAAGCTGCCCTTCATATTGCATCTAATCCTGTGTTTCATGAGTGAACTAAGCATATCGAGATCAATTGTCACTTTGTTCGTGAGAAAATTCAAGAAAATTTGATTTCTACCGAGTATGTGCGGACTAAAGAACGATTAGGAGATATCTTCACGAAAGCTTTAAACGGGATTCGAATAGATTACCTTTGTAACAAGTTGGGCATGATTAATATCTATGCTCCAACTTGAGGGGGAGTGTCAAAGATTGTAATTAGTTATACTTTCCTAAAATAGTTGATTGTATAATCTTTCCTTTTTTGGTGTAGTTATAACCCTATAAATAGGGTATTGTACTTTGTAATATATATGAAATCGATATATATCATTCAATATATTTTTCTCAATGCCTAACAGGACAAGACTGTCGAAAAGTTATTTCTTAACCATACAGAAATAAAATGAAATATAGTTTTCCAGATAATTAAAATTGTTACTGTTACATAATTTGCAAGAAACCAAATAATCTATCAGTAAAAATGTTTTTTCATTTAGTTCATCAAGTTTTAAACCATATATTTTTCATTTGTACTTAAAGGAGGGCTTGCCTCAAACATGAAATGGCTATTGAACAGATTAGGTCATGCTTTGAAGGTCTTCTTTTTCTTCAATAAATATTGCTATATACTCCTAAAAGCACACGTTCATTGGAGGAGGAAGAGAACAAAATGTACCCCCCAAAACAAAATTACACCTGTGGAGAATATAGATAGTACATGGTGATACTACTATAGAACCGGAATTTGTCCATCAGTAACCTCGCTAAGATTGTATATTGGCCAAAGTGACCTGACTATCGTGTGTCCCCTAGTTTAGGTGCATTCTCAACCCAAAGCCTTGCGTTACAAGCAGAGCATGATTTTCGAATGTTTCTGAAGGTACAGAATGCTAAAATTCAAATGTGCACGATTTCTTTAGAGTTCTCGAGCTATATTCAGAGTGTCAAATGTAGGAAGATATTGCTCTTGTAAAGGTCTGTAGGATAATCAATCTCAAAGATAGAAGTATTCCATTGGTTTATGCCCCCATGAGTCCAGCAACATGTAGTTTCAGTAAGGCCACAACATTAGATGAGATATAGATCTCTTCACATAGTAATTAGCAATCCGGCCAGCTTCTGTGGATTATTTCTTTATTTTTAACATTTCCATGGATATATACCTTCGGGTCCTTAACCTGTAGTGCATACAGAACTATGAGTATGTCATTCTAGGAGCATTCACATAGGATGAGATTGACCTTCTCCATACCAGTGATATGGGAGGAAATCCGGCATGAAGATGAGCCCTGGAGAACCCCTTCGTACTAAATAGACACTTGTATCCATTGATATCAGAATATTCACTACAAAATGAAAAAAAGAGTAGAAATTTAAATGCAGAAAATGGGTGATCAATATATGAGAGAATAAAAATTCAGAGTAAGATTCATGGTGTATTTGATGAATATTATTGAGGAAAGAATGTATTTTAAATAATGATATGATGGGAAATATGTGGTTAAAAAGTAAGGAAAATTATTGATGTAATGAAAAATATTATTTTATTAAAGAATGTGTGGTTGAAAATGAATTTTGAAAGAATGTATTTTGAAAGAATTTGTACCAAACATGGGCTCAATCAATAAAAGAAAGATGAAAAAATGGATTCCACATTTATTATAATGACGCAAAGGCATTGATTAGCTAGTGACACTGGAGGCGCCTAAACAAATGTATACTTTTAGAAGAGGTAGAAAAAGAGAGGAGAATAGGGTAGGAAAAGAAAGAGGAGAAATAGGAGAGCGATGAGACACAGAGGAAATCAGTTTGTATTCAATATCAATAGTCCAATTGGAAGAGACATAACTCTCTTTAAATAGGGCTGAACATAACCTAATTAAGGTAGAAACCATGATTAGGAAATAAACATATAATTGTCTAAAATATAAAATTCCAAAATTTTGAAATAAAATAACTCCAAACTTGGCACTATTTTAAATATCTCCATCAGCTAGTCCAAATTTCCTTCCCCGTTCAATTAAAAAAAATGCTCTGTGGTGATGATGGGAATCCTAGAATATAAATTTTATGGAAGACTTTCTCAATTGGGCATGTATTTAGGGTTTCAAATCTCTAGTATTTTAATAGATTCTCTGTTATTTGATTAGATATTTCTTACCTTAATTTGATGGATTCTCTAGTATTTGATTAGATTCTCTAGGATTTATCCTACTTAGAATAGGTTTTATGAAACCCCATATAAAGGGTTTATGCACTTAGCCTCTGTTTGCTGCCCATTTTTTAGCTTAGAAAATGAATTTTGTGACCGTTGGAGCACAACTTCAAGAATAGTGTGATATGGAAGTCAACGATTCCAGCAAAGTAGGCCCTGCAACGACAGTATTTTTTCTAAAAATGGAGAGAAAATGGGAAACGAACAGATACTTAATTCTCACAACTTTGATATATGAAATAGAGATACTTCCTCTCTCCTAAATTCTCTTTCCATCATTCTAATTCCTCCTCTTTCTATCTCCCTCGTATCTCCTCCTTTGTTTCCCTTTTCCCCTTCTCTTATAATTCTATTATTTGGTTCAATTGCATCTCGCGTCTTCAAAATTTATTGAAAAAACCAGTTGAATTATGAAGCAGACCGTCTACAGATGTATGAAATAACCCAGTTTTAAACATGGTTGAGATGACAGGATCATCCACGGTTCCCAAAAAGCCAAACTTTTTGCTCGACATACTCTGTAACAACGTTAAAAAAGAGTATATAAAATGAGAGACAATCACCTCAAAAGGTATGTAAAATTCCGATTTTGAAATTCTCCCAGAGGAATCCCTTCTTCTTTGGAATACCTATACAGCACAATAGTTAAATCAAGAAGTAAGGAAAGTGTTGAACATGTGTGATGGCAGAGGAAGAATGAGAAATTTTCTAATGTCAAGGGGTACTTGGCAAAAGGATGCAAAACAATACAAAATATAAGAATAAGAATTCTAACGAAAAGTGAACCAGAGAAAAATCTCCATTATTTTCAGTATCTCCATTTCATCAACAAAAGAGAAGTATATCCAACTGAAATTCTAGATAAAGAAATGACAAAATGTTATTACCCTAAATGAGAAAATGAAATTGCTCTAATAAAATCTTCATCAGTTTATCAGACTAAAAATCTATCCAACACTTTCTACTTCAGCAGAACCCAGTTTCAAACTTTTGTAGCTTGACTAAGACTATCTAGATATGTTAAACCAAAAGAATTGATTCACTATCAAGTATACCTCCATGGATCATAATTTTCACAGAAGCGAGAGATTCCATTGATTGCCGAGAAGGTGTCAATATGAACCCACAATTCGTTTGAATTATTTCTCAAATGCCCTGCAAAAGTCATATCAAGTCCGCACAGAAAATTGCAATTAAGGAGTGTATGTGATATTCATATATCTAATCATTAGCAGTGAAGCACTAAAAATGACATTCTGGATCCTCTGTCTGTCTGTGTCTGAAAGAGAGAGGGCGAGAGGGAGGGAACTTAATAACTTGTAATGGCACACAAAATAATGAACAAAAGAAGCAAAATGGTACCCGATCAACACCACACCTGATTATATTATGATAGCACAAATATGTAAAGTCTTAATATGGTATGAACTTTGGGTTGGGAGGATAAATAGTTCATCTAGAAATTCAAAGCATGGTAGCAAGAGTGGGTTATTTTTATAAGGCAGAGCCATAAAAATACAATATGCCCACAAAAATTATTAGAGAAATGAACTCTGTGAACTTTTTAATGCAATTTTTTAAGTGGCCTTATTTTAAGGGTGAAATGAAAAAAGACCTCTTATTTAAAAGGCCATTTCCTAACTTAATAGGAATGACGGTTAAGGCTTTCTAGTCAAAGTTTTGTTCCAGCTGTGTTTTCCATTGGATTTTCAGGATTTATCCCTCCATCAAAGCATTGTACAATTTAAAGACTTCAAACAAATGCAAAATGAGTACGGAGAGTGGCATGTGTGTGCGAGTGATAGGTGGAAGAGATAGCTCACCTATATTATGCAAAGCCGTTAGGGCATAACCACTAGGATAGTTCTCATACGATGCCATGAATGTCAAGATCGTGCACCCTAGACTACATAATGTGAAGTATGTATAAATGAGTAAAGTGATTAAACAATCAAAACAAAAATTGAATTCATTCACCTGATAAGGAGTGACCCCAGCATGGCAATATTAAGATATTTCCAGAAACTTTTCTTGCGATTGTTGTAGCTGGAGAAAGTTATAACCATGACATCACAAGATGTCAGTGTCCATAGCAAACACAGAAGAAACTTGCCGTGGGGCTTTAAAATAAAAGAGGAAGAGAAGCATATTTTAACATTGTCTAAACAAAAAGCAAACGCCAGAATTATAGACAGGACTAATCTTTTTTTAAACATTGTCAATTTCAACCAAGAAAAAATTGCTGCATCAACTACAGCATATTTAACTGCTTTGAATTCATTATAAATATAGAATTAATCTACCCAGAAAAATGTGATAAATAATAACAAATTATTACAAAAACTTGAAGAATTCATTACCGCATTTCTAATAAACTTTTTAGGAATATAAATCCTTTTCTACATCCGTTCCTCACAACTAGTAATAGGCTCCTTTGTATGGAATTTGGTATCCATAATTTGTTTACAGCACGATTGCTATTACTCAACTCTTAGCTAAGGATATAACAATAGAAACAACAATCTTCAAAATCTCCATCACATTCAGTTGTAGACATGGACTATCAGAATAATCCCACCTGTAGTAGGCAATCACTAACAAAGATCATGAGCTTACATAATGTAGGAGGCAAATAATCTAGCTCTAGTTTCCACAATAAGAGATTACAAAACCAGTGTGTCAATATCAGGTACTGTAAAATAATGTTTGTTTCCTATATCCACTGATCAATTCCAACATTCTAAGAGAATAACTATCAATTCTCGAAGGGAATAATAGCATCAAATAAAAATAAACACATTCGGAATAACATAGAGATATTTATGTCAAACATTGATTAAGAAGAAGTTGCATACATTCTGCTTGCAGCAATTGCAGCCGATAAATTGAAGATAGGAAGAGAACCAATAATAAAACGAAGTTCCTGCAGTAGAGAAAATTTTCACAACTAAAATGTATACTAAAGTTGACATGAAATGAAATCACTAACTCTAGATTCTCAAGACAATACCTTGTGTGGAAGCTTTGAATAAAGTAAAATAAATGATAAAACTGGAAAGATGTAGACCAGAACCCTTCTGTCAAGTAGAATCCCTAGCTGCAAAAGAATATGCAACATCAAATTCAGCAGAACTAAAAGCCAGCAAATTTAGGCATTTCATAAATAAAGTTTCTATATTTAGGATCCATTAGTTTCATTTCTAGCCAAGAGTGTCTGCATTCCCATGTAATTAGTGGAGGAAAAAGAATTGAAGTACTGTAAAGTAGCAATTAAAGGTACGATGTCATTTTCACAACTACTGCTAATCCAAAACTAAACTAGAGTCTAAAAGAATGAACAAACATTAGCCAAATAAAAGGTCCATAATGGAACATCTTAACAAAACTAAAGGTTCAGTTTGCTACGAGAAACATAAAATGGATCACGAAGTAGCAAATAATGAATTGACAAAGTAATAATCACATAATAAGAGAACTACTCCACAGCTAAAACTAAAGTCTAATACGAATGAAAAAATTGACAATCTACGTGAGAATTTGCTCGCATTGAATTTAAAAGAAAATATAATCCAAAGAATGAAGAGAAAAAACTGGAAAAAGAAGAGAGGGCAGTAAAAGAGTAGCCCAGAAAAGGCCAGACTGTCTGAGGTTTATGCCTTGAGGTGTGTACCTCAACAAGTCAAGGTTAAAAAAATGTTCAAAACATAATATTTGAGGCTCCTAATGAACGATGCTCATGAGGTATACCCTCAAGATATAAACCTTGAGTGCTTTTGAAAACATTGGTTCAGAGACTGAAAATATGCAAGTTCACGTCCCCATATTTGCTAGCCATCTAAAATAGAAAATAATTCTATGTGCGCAGACAATCAAACACGAAGTTTACAACAGCTTTACTACAATTCCAAAAGGCACACTTAAGATGCATCCTTTCTAAAGTATAAATTCAGAAAAATTAGCATTCTCACAAGAGAAATGTCAAGCTACAAAAAATAAAATACATCACAAGCAATATGTGTAACTGGAAGCAACATTTTCCAGTGGACTAAGTAGCGTGACAGACAGTCTTTCCAATGAAGTCCTAAACTCACCATAAAAAGTGGATATGCAGCCAGCAAAGAACGAGGAAGTGCTGATGTGAAGTACCAATGAAAAGGATGTGACTGGAGAAAAGATATCAAGGAAGAACGAAGAAAATTCAAACAACAAAAAACTCAAAAGCATGTTCGGGAAGTGTTTATAAAGAGTTTAAAAATCATAAATAGATAGAAATGAGAGGTGGATAAGTAGGTACTACTTGTGGGTCTCTCGAAATGTGTAGATAAAAAGTGGTTTTGAGTGTATAAACAGTTTATAAACACTTCCCAAACACAGGCTTAATGAATAATAATAACAGATCTTTTAAGAAAGGACAAAAGTAGCACACTCAGAAGCAGCTGGAGCCAAAACAAAGGAAACAAGGATTTTGTTTCGTGAACATAGAAGAGATTCATGCTGGTTTCTCATTACCTGGGACATCCCACAACAGTTATTGGAGAACTTCCATAACATATTTTTATAACCATTTTGGCAAAGTGGGGGATAATTAAATAGTTGTTTGTGGAGCCTATTCCAGAGTTTTCTTTGAATTTGGAGTTTTTATGGGATCAGTGTGCATTAGTGATGATTAGATTGCACCCACATAAATGAGATTTCAAAATTCTCATACTCAGGTCAGTCAGGTGTGAGTGTCAGAGATCAAGTTCTTGCAGGACATATGACCAGCTAGTAAGTGTGGACTTGTGAGTTTAAGTGCCAATGGAACCACTTTTAGGCATAAAAATTCCCATCTAATTCTAGGTGCATTTGTATGGGCTCCAAGGCTACCTCTCATCCAGAGGGCATTCATTCATGGAGATAATGATGATGTTAAAGTGAAACAAGGCGCGGGAAGTAAGTGCTAGGCATAACAAAGTGCCTACAGTAACCGTACAGCCAGAGGTGCCTTTGTATAGTATAGCAAGTTAGGTACTGCCTAAAGGCAGGCTCAGTCAAGCAAGGGCCACCAGCAGAATCACATGAACTGTTTAGAGCAAACAAGGAAGTCGTGATAATTGATATAAAGAGGGGAGATTGTGATACCCCCAAGTATCCCACATTGGTTTGTTGTAGGAAACACGACCAGTTTTATGAGTCTAGGTTTTAGAGCCTAAAGTGCAAGGACATGATTCATTTTTGGATTGCTGATCTCCAAGCATGATCTAAGAGGATATGTGTGGGCTCTTATGCTACTACGCGCCCATAGGCCCCATGGCTCCAGGAATTACATATCCTTTCCTCACAAGTAACCGTTTCTTCCCCCGAGCCATCAAACTACAGTCTAACTCCCATTTTGGGCAGGCAAGACCCGGAACTCACTAGCGAGGAGACTCCAATGTTCCAACACTGATTCCATGTTTGTTCCTTGTGAATATAACCACCACATGGGAGTTGATTATATACAGTAAGACCATACTTGATTGTCAAGCCTTCAAGGAGATCTTCGAACCCCAATATTAGAAGTAATGAAGTTGCATACATTTTGTCAGTCTAAGATTTATCTGACATCTATTTCTAGGAATTAGGATCATGCTTAATGTTGTCTGGACCAAATTGCAAGGGGTAGTGTGGTTTCTATTTACATCCTAGTCATACATGGCATCATAAGCCCCGTGCTTCTATGTCTAATAGCCTGCCAGCAATTTACCACAAGATATGTTACAAAGAAAAGATTTGCTGAAGGATACACCCCATTCGGAACTCCGATTCAAAACCGAGTTGAACCAAAAAACTTCCAGTTCAGGCCACAACAGCTTCCTCCACATAACAGAATCCACGAACATGGTCAGGCCTACAATGCAAAATTAAAATTATGTGAAATAATTTAAGAAAATGATATCATTAATAAATACACTATACATTACGTGTAGTTATAGTATAGTTTAGATCACAAACCTATGCAAAGTAAAGCAGTTATAATACAGGACTTTAGTGCCTTCCAAAAGGAAATTGACCTAGACTGCAGTTAATTAAAACAAACATTCATAACGGGCACAGTTCACAATAACAAATAGAATATCGGACTACAGGAAAATGCTAACAGAAGAACACTGGGGAAGAAATAACATTTGCTCATGAACAAGCCACTCACGAACACCACACTCTCTTGACATGATCAACTAATAATTCATCTTTTCCAGTTTCATGGGGAACCTAAAGCTTTCTTTACCATTACAGATATGAGGAAATCTATTTTTTAAGAATTTGCTTCATTCTTTCCACACTGCTGCAAAATAATGCAGCTAATAAAGAAGATATATTATAATTCATTGAAGTACGAGACGCATGAAATTAAAAACAAAGCACTTGGATATCTAAGGGCGACAATATATTAAGGACGCAAACAGAATATAAACCCATTAAATTCCGTTGCTTCAAAGGAGCTAGACTGCTCAAGACTGTGACAGCTGATAACAGGAACGACAAAATAATAATAGCATGATGAAAAGTACATTTCTGCCCATTTAATTGGTGGCTGTAGAGCATACCAGCAATAGCTCCAGACCCAGAGGAGAAATAAGTAACAGGATGTCACATCTGAAGATGACTGTAGCGAAAATCTAACCATTAGAAAACAGAAAAAACCTTTAGTGATTAGGAAATGATAAGCACTCTTAGATTTTTCTAGCATGTGACAAAATCATTATTCTCTCAGTGCCTATTTTGTATCTTGAAAGTATCTCAATTATATAAGGTGCATTGACAGAACAAAAGTAATAAAGTGTTAAACAGAAATGCTTAACAAACAAAACTTAATAGTTGTGCAGTTTTTTCCTCATTTCTCTTTGCGTCCTCAATATCACTACCCAATTATTGAGCTAACAGAATAGTGGTGGATAGTTAACCTTCAAAAAGTTAGTATAGCCATGAACCTATACATGTCAAATAGATAAGTTTATTGATACAAAGAGATCAGCTGCAGATTTTGGTTGACATAAAGTTTGGACAGAGTAGGGTAGGTTGAAAAGTGCACTCGGTCAAAAGATAATGCCAGAGAACATGACATTCCATTTAAGCAATGGTGGTCACTGATAAAGTAGGTTCCCGTTCCATTATGAAGGTGACTCAGAAACAAAATTTGCAGGAAATACAAATTAAAAAACAATAGTTCAATACAGAAATTGCAAGGTACTTTTCAAATATGCAACAGATATGATATAAACTTTAACCCGCGAATGAAAACATACCAAACATTTTAATGCTGCATAAAAGCTTCCCTTAAACCAGAACCCATATGCCAAGTTAACTGCAAAAAGGAGAAATGAAGGAAACATGACGGACATATAATGTATTATCTACAGTTCAAGTCTGTTGACAAAAAGAATAAGCAATATCTAAGTTCTCTATAATTTCAAAATCAAATTGTGAAATCAGAGAGGAGCAACTGATATTTAGGGGGGAAGAAAGGGACGTGAAATGGGCCACATGTCCACGTACAAGAATCCATTTTGAACACTGGATCAACCAGAGAGACATATACAGTAAAGTAATATTAACAGAGCCCAGATTAAAAAGTTATAATAACTTTACTGAATCCGTCATCTTCCACAAAACATTTGCAAACATGATGCAACAGTTTGCAGATTCTTAACATATAATGGGCTTTCTCATTGATGGCTCCATCTATCGTGAGTTTTTCATCCCAAATTTTTCGAACTGAAATAGATCCCTTGAAGTTAAATTATATTCCCTACCAAAAATTATGTGTTCAAGAAAAGGATAAAAAAGAAAATTATTTTGCTAATTCAAGCTGGTAATGAGAAATAGTAACGCCGCTACTCGAAAGGCATGCTACTTGTATCGGGGGCATCATGTGGTTCAGGTGTGAATACAGATAAATATGGTGTACGATGGAAGAGTGGCTTTTTTCACAATCTCTCACCCTCTTTTGGAAACTTAGTGGTCGCTCTAGACCTTCCCTAAAGAACATAGGGAGACACATAACTGAATTTTTTGTTCTCTGCCCATTACCCTATCCTCTAGCAATTCAAGATTGTCAATTCAGCTCTTTTTTTTTTTTTTTTTTTCAACAGCAC
The DNA here is from genome assembly GCA_019097785.1 of Fraxinus excelsior. Classification (NCBI taxonomy): domain Eukaryota; kingdom Viridiplantae; phylum Streptophyta; class Magnoliopsida; order Lamiales; family Oleaceae; genus Fraxinus; species Fraxinus excelsior. The sequence continues at coordinate 6,902,604 of CM032639.1, read as the reverse complement.
ATTATCAGGCTGTTAAACTCTATTACTCTAACGTCCAATAAAATGCAAGAACCATCTATCAAATAAAAAGGTATCAATATTAAATGTAAACCTGGTGTAACTAGTATTACCTAAGCCAAACGCCAGTATGTTAGGAAGTGGCCGCGTACAGTAGAACAGCATGTGAAATTGAATCGCAGTCAATATTACAAAGAAGGCTTCAACTTGAGACCCAAACTTCTTCCTAATCTGCTCAAAGGAAGAGTAACTTGTATCATTAACTATGAATTGGAATGCCAACATAAGGAAAATGCAGACAGAATAAGCAATGATGTCATAATCTGAAGATTAAGAAAGTTCGGAAGTAAAAGAAAAAGGAGTAGAAGAATAAGAAAAAGATGGACAGTGGAAGAAAAAAGTCATCATATATGTATTCAAAAAAAGAACTGTTGCATCAGCTACTTTTCACCCTTTTTTTTATCTGGAGACTGGAGTTCAGCTTCCTGAAAGAAGATGAATGCAAAACCCATAAAACATATCACAGCACCATAAAATGATCTGAGTGATGGATAAATTTCTCTAAAATCAACCCATCAATCATCACGAAAATGCCTAAAGGTCATGTACACAATTGTGCAGGCAGATGTACACAATCCTTCAAAAAGAGTAGATCGTCAGATATTCGAATTAATATTGATGTAAACACTAGATTCTTACCAGGATTCTTATAAGCTATAGCACAAATAACATCAAGTACATGTGAAGACTGCCGTTCTTTCCCTGGAAACTCATGATTCTGGGACCACTAGGCATAAATAACGGTCCAGTAGCAGTGCTCTCAACTCTCAAGTTGCAACCCGATAAACAAAAATGCAACTATTTTGTGGGGCTTCAACTTGTCATTGAAGCCATGCATGCCTCCCAATCAATTAGATCACACTTTAAGCCTACAAAGTCCAGAAAGTTCAAGCTTTTATATTTACTTCATCTCCAACTTTTTATTTTAGTTGATAGATTTACTCTTATACAGAGCTGAATATGGTTAATTTAGAAGGGTGAAACTCAAAGGGTTGGTTCAATGGTCAAGGATCCAACCATAAAGTATCAACTTCTAAATCCAGAGATCAGGTCCTGTCTCCCCCTTCCTTCAAATCCATGACACCGAATTTGGCGCTTACCCGGGGGAGGGAGAAAGAGGATAGAGAGAGAAAGTGGTGCGCTGGAAGTTTACTCAACAAGAGGATAAAAAGGAGAAATGATCTTGCAGAGAAGTATGGGCTTGCAAGCATACATGGCATCTTTCCCATAAGTAAGTCAGCATTATATTTTCGCTTCTACATGTCTTTCATAAACAGTCCTACAAGATTGAATGTCAACGTAGCATATTAAGGTTGTCCACTAAAAATGTAGATAGTACCAACTTGCAATGGTAGAAGATCTCAGGTGTAAAAGGCATCTATAATTCAAAGACAGAACAATGTATATAAAGAACAGAAAAGAAAGAGAGAATTTACAACATCCAGCCAATAAAACTGCTTCCATCAGAGAAGTAAAACCTACTTTAGGGATCACAAGAATAATTTGACGTCATTAATAAATGATTCACGGGTACTTTCACAGAGGGGTAGGAAGTAAAAAGGGACAAAAGGTAATAACAAAGAAAAAACAGTGCAAGTTTATACCTGAATGCGGAAAAAACGCAATGTAGACAAGTTGATGCAACCCAACACCAAACGAACTAACCAAAACACATTAAAAATGTCAATTGAATTAGAAAAATATGGAGTACATTAACAAATTGTAAGTGAATACAACAGATATAGAAATATCAGGAATGGATAGGTATTATGCAATGTGTCACGTATAAACTACACAAGGAAATATATTGAGTATTTCAAAGAACAATAAAAAAAGGTAAAGAAATCTACCATTCAAAGAAGGGACAAATTATATATCTTATGGATTGAAAAAGACAATTTTGGAACTAAGCAATTTGACAAAATAGGGAAATAGAACATATATCACCTTTTTTCCATCTACCATTCTTTTCAAGTTTATCCAGTAACAATAACTTAAGCAGAGGAAGAATATAAAGTTCAGAGATACATTTAATCCCATCTCTCTATGACAACATGATCAACTCATAGCTTTATGTCAGTTCGAATGATCCGATTTACCCACATCAATCAGTTCTCAGTTGAAAAACTGAAGTTTCTGTTTCTTTCCTCACTAAGATGAGGCATGTCTCGTTAAATGGTGCTATCACTTCAGCAATTCTTTTTCATGTGGCGCTGTTTCTATAACTATTTAGAGAGCAAGACTTTTCACCATGAGCATTAAATTCATGCTTTTCTAACCCATTTTTATCATGATTACATACATTACCAAATACATGTCATTGCTTAAACTAAATTCTTTAACAGTGTGTGCAACCACATGCACGCAAACAGAAAGGGGAAACAGTATTAAATGCATATAAGATAAAATTTTGACACCCAATAATAACAGAAATAAAAGAATATTGAACACACAAGCATGCCGGGCAAACAGTGAAGTTACCTGAATAAAGACTGTAAATCTTTGGCAACTGTAATAAAGTTGTTACCAGTGCAAATGGGAATGCCAAAACTGATACAGGCAAGGCACCTACAAGAAAGGTACGTACATGAGGAGCATCTATAACTTATTAACTTTACCCTAATTTTGATACATAGCAAAAACATTATTATACTATTGCTTTATGATTTAATACCTTCTACTCGTACGAATTTCAAATTCGATAATACAGGCAACATAAAAAATTTGGATAAAGAAGTGATAATTTCAAGATAAAAGTAAGTAATTGATTGGTTAAACAAGACCTAGTGTAAGAGGAACCCACAATTGCAAAGGCAGATTCAGGCCTCCAACGAAAAGAGGTTACAGATCCAGATGAGGAATAAAAACCTAGTGTTCATGCAAGAGAAAAAGAGAAACCGCAGATAGGCCACAAGTTAATGGTCCCAATATTGATGTCACACTTATTACCAATTACAATGAGATGGAATAATGTTAATTATAAATATTGCCGATATGATCATTATAGGCAAAGGCTTTCCTTTAACCTAGTATCTGAAGAAGTTTCTTTGAAGCTCCTCTCAAAAAGAAGAAAGAAAAAAGTCTTGATTGACCTGAATAAGAATGTAAAAAAGGTGATGACAGGGAAGAATCTTAGTTTGCAGATATGAGTTTAATAAGAGAATAAAATTGAGAGCCTTACAATCTCGGACCAAACAGAGTCTTCACAATAGTTATGACGGTCTTGCTCTTTATCTCAATGGAAAAGTAACAGTTAGATAGGTATTTCTTTGCTTCACCTAATTTATGTGAAATAATGCTTTAACTTGTTGTTTCTATACCCTGTTTGTCTTTCCCTGCCACAAGAAACAGCTAGAAAGACTTCTTCAGCAGTTAATTCACTCATTTTTGTTGCACATCATAAAACTAGCCATCCTGATCTTCAGTTTTGTTCTTAACTGAATCCTTGACCCCTAAACCCCGAACACAACCTCTTTGCACCCAACCAAGAATTTTAATCTGAAACAGATTCAAATATCTTAAATGGGCCAAAGGTGCTATAGGTTTTTTGCTTTTGCTTCATCATAGAACTAAATGTAAATGCCAACTAAATACCAAAATCAATGCCTTAATCCAACCCAAACTTTATATAATAAAAATTGAAATCGCCAGTTCAAGCCAAACTATTTTGATAGCTGGAAACTTTTTTCTGTTACTGAAAGCATATCATGCAACAGAGTTAGTGTATGCTATCCGGAAAGATGACTGTCTTCTCCATTGAAACCTATTTTGTCTTTAGAAGGAAGCACAACACTGACCCACCCATTGATACCCTTGAACATCCTACCATGATAACATCTCAAATTGGAATACTCTTAGATTAAACGCATGACAGATGATCCACAGGAAGACTCATCAGTGGCACTAAAACTAACCTAATCAAACGGATGAAAGCAGAGATGACTGTAACCACGTAAGAATTCCATAAAGAAAACAGAGAAGCATAAGGTCTTAAATTTAAATACTGAGCTGTTTAACATCGTTAGAGCTTTTTTACCATAGTTGTATTCATCGTCAAAATTGATACAAAGCAGTAGCAATTGCTGATATGAGGACACTGGTGGGAAGCTCTCATGGCCAAGGACTTGAATTAGCCAACTTAAGTCAACAGCTGGGGAACACCTTTGAATTATATCAATTAACCCCATCAATGTGCTACAAATGTCCAATAGTCCGGGAGTGCGTAGGTAATATAGATCATTTAAGCATAACTGCCTCACTACAAGTGGCTAAAATATTAAATAGACGCAGCTTCTTCTAAACAGTTAAACCTTTCTATTCTATGAGCACAGTACAACCAATCAAATGATTTTCCATTGGACTCTACAATAGTAACCTAGGGAGTCTACAGCCCAATCTCAGCAAAAGACTTGAAGCTTCTAAATCGGGCAACCATAAGTTTTTCTATCCTAGATTAATGTAAATTTGCAACCAGCTGAAATAAATCCCTTTGACTATATCAAATATGGATTAAAGCACAGTTAGGATAGGACAAAGTAACAACACGAAACATACCCATAAATGTGCGAGGAACCACTCCTGGAAATTCCAAATGATCGTACTGATATGGCCCAGCAAAATGAAAAAAGAAAACTAAATAAAAAAATCCCAAAAAATTAAGGACGAAAAGTATTAACCCACAGAAGATATAAAAATGCACAAAGGCTTAACAGAAAAGTAGTGATTACCTTCTCTATATGATGCCGATGATATAAAATATCATGCATTGCCTAAACAAAAGACAGAAAATTCAGTTTTATTCAGCTTTTCTCAGTCCTTGTTATAACCCAGAAATTAGTTTCTATAAGAATTTTTCAAGAAAACAGTTATTCAATTCCAAAAACATTTGCTTAGGTTGATTTTGTACCTGAATATTGAAGCTTTCTTCAACTTTCGTATAAGGCGCCATGAAAACGTAGAAGGCAGCGATTGATCCCAATAACAGATCATAGCCTTTTTATAACAACCATTGTCAAATTAATTAATTAAGCATTTAAATATGTAAGAGGCACTTTTATGCATAACCGAATTAAAAGAAAATTAATTTACCGTAAAACTGCAGGAAATTCGAAAACTTGGGAGCCATTGTTCTGTTCTGTAGCCAGAATTAGTGCAATTCGGAATTTGCCGGAAGGGAAATAAAGGAGTAATGAATATCTTGGGAGGGCGTAAGATAAATTTTCACTTTGCCCCATAAGGTTCCAGTGAGGCCAATTATATTGCCACTTATTTGTTTAGTTCACCCCCATTTTCCATTGGAATATGTTACTTGTACCAGCGTGGTGTCTATAACAATGTTCACACCCTTACGTAAAGGGGACCCACTTCGAATACATTATGGCCCCGTTTGAGCCATATTTTTTCCTCACTAAAATGAAAAATATGACCGTTATCCATCACATCAACATTTAAATTCAAATTTTCTATCTCTTGTGTGGGCCCCAATAACGGCTATATTTTTCATTCTCATTTTCAAAAAATGTGGCTCAAACAGGGGCTATATTTTATTCAAAGTGGGCCCCCCCCTCAATCTTGTTATGGAGTATTACCGGTTCAAACCAATCCAAGAAATCGCTTAATATCATAAATTCTTATTCTTTGTTGATCTTTATTAATGAAATTTTGCTATTTGAACATCAAGGTATACAACCTCTCACAATAGGGGCCTCACATCCAATAAAGAAGCGTGAACCCCCTATTGGGAAGGGATTTTGTATACATAACATCTCTCTTATTAACGAGGAGCAACTAAAATTTACATAAGACGATAGTTATGGATAAAGTGAAGCATAGTATGAAACATGATCAAATATTTGATATTTCTAGTTATAAACTACCTTAATAAAATTTATGATTTTATAATTCATTCACAAAGATATACTAGCGACTAGACTATAAACAAGTTACCGTGTATTTGGCAATAGTTTTAAAATGAATTAATATATTAATATATAGATACGAGTGACGAATAAGCAAATAATACTTAAGATTCCACGAAATATATGAATAAAAAGTGGATAGAGTTTATATAGCCCTTGTTTGGTTCTCATTATTTTCAAAATATATTTTTCTCTCCTATTTGCAACTACATATTCTTTAATAAAATAATATTATACACAAATAAAAAAAAATCTTTATTTGTTAACCACATATTATCCGTCAAAATATTATTTCAAAATACATTTTGAGCAAAAATAGAACTCAAATAGGCGCATAATAGGCTTAGTTTTACATATGATTGCTCAACTTCGTAATTTGTAGGAAATTGCAAAATGATTGTTTATTTTATTAGTTAGTGACGTATATAAAAATTTCTAAAATGGTAATTGGTACAAAACGTCCATATATTTTGCCTTCGTCATTTAAATTGTCCATATCGTTTCAATTTTAACATTTTGACCTTCAAATCGATCTTTCTTTGAATGAAAGGTCCGCATCGTCTATTTTTTTCCATTAAAATATTGTAAAATGACGAATTTATCTTCCTCTTTATATAAACAAATAGAAAAGAAAGAAACAATATAAAAAAATTGTAGTTTAAGTCCTCAAGTTTTCAAATTTTGTAAACGAGTCCTACTTAAAATAAATTTAAATATATTTTTTAAAAAAAACTTGAATGAACTCTCTAATGATAAAAGAAATCTCATTTTCAAACATCATTTTGTAACACAATAGAAATTTGAATTCAAAGCAAAATTCAAAAGCTAGTGTGTGTGTTCAACAACCAGAAGAAATAAATAAAAAATTTGCTAAAAATAGCTAAAGCCCTAAATATTCTCGTAACTTTGCTGAAAATAAAAAGTTATTGAAGCACAAAATAGCTTAATCATTGGATGATGCCACGGTGAAGTGGGGAGAATGAGTGGTGGTGGTGGTCGGCAGTAGGGTGCTAAAATTGGACACGAAAGAAGAATCATTTTGATTTTTTTTTTCTTAAATAATTTTTCTTATTTTTATATATACTTTCATTCTCCTTTTAATTATTTTATTGTTGGTGGTGGTGGTGATGGATGGCAAGAGTAAGGATGGACAATGTTAGCGTAAAACGTGACTAAGCATGGAAGTTAAGTTTCGAGTGAAACGATAACTAAGCATAAAAAAATGTTTTTTTTTTTATTTTAATAATTTTTGATTAGTTTAAAATTTATTTAATAATCAAAATAATACCTGCCAAATATCTAAAAGTATAAAATACAATATGAAAAAAAAAAAAAAAAAAAGTGCACATAAGCGCTATAAAGTAAAAAAAAAAAAAAAAAAACCCTCATAGGCTCGAAGCGAGGCATTTTGCCCAATTTCCGCACTTAGACGGCTTCTAATGCACTATTTAGAACACGGAATATGTGAGATTAATTGGGAAAATGAAATATTTTTCTTTTTTTAATATGTTTTATATGAGATAGTTTGTACTTTTTAGAGAATTCAGATCTTTATTTGATTCACATTATTTTTAAATTACATTTTTTCCTCTTCTTTTCAAGAACACAATTTTCAATAAAATAATATTACATGAAAATATAAAACTTTTCCTTAATTTTTAATAGAGAAAATAGACACAAAGGACCTTTTACACTAAAAAATGTTGATCCAAGGGTTCAAATGTCAAAATAAAAATGATGGTGACGATTTGTACAATAAAGGCAAATGATAAAAACATTCTAATTGAATTACCTTTTCTAAAATAGTCTTTCTATTTTTTTTAAAAAAAAAAAAACTGGCATGTAATTTAATATAGACCTCGTTTGAAACTCATTCTTATTTTTTTTTTTCTATTTCTTCATTTCAACCACACATTTTTCAAATAAAATAATATTACACAAAAATCTAAAATTTTTCATTATTTTTCAACCACACATTCTTCTATCAATTACTATTCCAGAATTCATTTTTTTTTTCCAAAATGAGTGTCAAATACAAGCATAGTGTTGTTATATGTTATCGTAGACTTAATCGATACTTATTTGCATTACTTAGATAAAATATGGGCGAAATTCCCTTTGAAAACTTGAATTTTATCTTTTCTTGTGATTTATCATGTGTAGAGATTGAGATTAAGAATGAGGTTAGAGTGTCAAACGTAGGGCTGGGCGTGGGCCAACCCAAAACTTTCGGGTATTTAATAAATGAAAATGTCGGGTCCAAATATAATTATGTAACTGTTCGGGTTCGGTTCAGTTCTGTTCCATAATTAAATTTTTTAACATTTACAATAATACTACATAAAAATAAAATATTAAAAGTAAATTAATTCAATTTATACAAACACCAAAAATTAGATAAAATAATTCAAAACATCACTGATTTATATCAATAGTTCGTTTGCTTCAAGCAGCCTGCATAAAGAAAATGAAATATAAATTAAAAGTTATAAGAATAAAATATTTTTAAGTATTGGTAATACTTATCAATTTTTTGATTTAATTATCAATTGATTGATTTGTCATAGTAAAAAACTCTACAAACATAATTGAAAAAAGGAAATTAACAAATACAAATAAACTAAGAATTGTTCAACTACTAAGATTTAATTAAAAAAAATATACGATATATATTTATTACTTGTCTCAATGCACTCATATAACTCTTGGCAACTGGGTTAACAATGACAATGCTCAAATGGTGGGCAACTGGGCTAACAAAAAAATAAATTTGGTTGGACTTAGTTGATTTCTTTAATTAATTTGGTAATTTGTTTATTAAAAAAAAAATCAGTTCTGGTTTTCGGTTTAGAACCGAGAATCGACTCAAATTCATTGGTTCTCGATTCGAATACCCGTTCGGGTATTTAATTTATGAAGAATCGCTCGATTCGGTTCGATTCGAGGGTTTTGCCCAACCCTAATCAAACGATAGATGAATCTGGGCTTTTTCTCCAACCATAATTGTGTCCCTATTTGACACACATTTTTTCAAAATACATTCATTAAATATTCGTTTATATTTTTCATCACATTAATAAATTTTTCTTATTTTTTAACTACATATTTCTCATCATATCACTATTTAAACTATATATTTTCCTCAATAATATCCATCAAACACACCATATATTATCATTAATCGAGTTTGGCGACGAATTAGAGCTAGCGATTAATTTGAGATTTCTTACAAACTTCAGGGACGAGTAAAATTAACTGTACATCCCTTATAAACCGCTTCGCCCGGCGGCGGAGTCAATGCCACCGCAAATGGCAACTCTAGCAGCGACACGAAATTCCCACATACTCCGTTTAGTAGTTTCCTGTAGAAAAATCACGGCTCAAGTCACAAACCTTAACACCCACTCTATCATAGCCATGGCTTCTTCCACCGAACAAGAGTTTGCCGCCCAGTACAGGGCCAAGCTCAACCGCTTCCCGCGCTCTCACAACTTTTGGGACTCCAAAATGGCTTTAAGGATCGGGGAGAAGATCGCGTTTCGTCTCAGAGAAATTGGAGTTTCGAGTCTTCAGATCGATGTACAAGAAGAGCTTTCTCGACCCATCCATCATCGCAAGATGGTTGGCCCACTTTTTGAGTCCGTTAAGCGTGCCGGAATCACCATTGCCGGTGCTGAACATTTAATATTTCTGGGTTAATATTATAATTTTCCCATTGGTCGCTCCTTGAGGTATACTTCTCTGTTGTCTTTATTTTTCGTATTTGAAACAAAGAACACCTTTTTGAATAGAGAATAGAAAAGAAGAGCGAGCAAGAACTACCAGTGGCTATTAAGAGCTGAAATTTTTGGTGCATATATATGGAATTTTGATCAAAATGTTACTCATAAACCTGACATTTATTTCAATTTGTTAAAGCCCAGTAAAACAAATCGAGGTTAAAGATATAAAATCGGCATTTTCATAAGAAAATAGAGCAAAACAACCCAAAATTTAGCTGCTCTTAATACCGAAAGACCGCAGCTGATGTTTCACATCGTACAAGAGGTAGCTATGGAAACTAAAAGAGTAAAATTCATTATAGAGACTAGAGAGCGCATTTCGATTAGTATATCCCCCTTTTTTTGGATCGGGATAGTATATCTTATTTGATGCATTTAAAGATGAAATAGCACATTAAAGTATTTAAAGTGTGAGAGGGGGAAGATTTTATTTTATTTTATTTTATTCTTTTGCGAATTTAGGTTGGTTGCTCATCAATTTTAAGAAAATTAGCCGCCATAGAATTTGCTCACTGAAAGGTCTTGGCAAAGTTTATTCCAACAACAGAAAGGTAGTTATCTAGCAGAGATGTACATCCCAATTTTGATTTTGTCCAAAGTTTGGATCGCCATATTAGCAATTTTCAACATGGATGCACGAATACATCAGCTAGGGAATTGGCACTACTATCATTTGGACTTCTACTTGGGAGTTTTCATTGTCTACAGAATAAGTGATACCATCAGATTTTGCCCCCGTCTGACACACGTTAATTTCTTATTCTCATTCTCATTCTTCATTTCAACCACACGTTCTCCAAATAAAATAATATTACACACAAATCAAAAACTTTTCATTACTTTTCCACCACACATTTTCACCTCAATCACTATTCCAAAATTTCTATTCTCCTCAAAATTAGATTCAAACATAAGCTTTGTCTCCAAATAGGCAATACATTGGTTTTGTGGTTGAGTGGCTTGGTGCCTAAGCTCGGCCAAACTAATCCTGAGACCTTCTCAACTTGGTGACATTTGTTATTGGATATGTACTATTGTTTGCTACCATTCCAAAAGGGCTTATATGAAATATTTTGCTTATAAAAGAGAGAACTACTCATGTAAGATAGTATCTCTGAGATAGAAGGGTTTTATCTACTCTCTACAAAACCTCTACGATGGAAACCATGACAATTGACAGAGTTTAATACAGCCTTTTCTTTTCTTTATATTTTCTGTATAAAAATTGAAGTGGGCAAATAGGTCTTTTAATAGTTTTTTCCTTTCCATTTGTTGCTTTTTTGGTTTGTAAATCTACTTACTGCCCACATTTATTTGACATACTAGATTGAAGAATAGAATGAAGATTGAGAATTGACAGATAAGAGCATTGTATGCTTGGAATTTCATCTGTTAGTTTTTCTGCTGATTGATATTGAAGGACAAGAGTGAGATTGAGTGTAAGGCTTTTAAGGAAGAGTATTGAGAAAATCTGTTACTGAATATGGCATTGGGATTTCCTAAATATTCTTCAGATTATGGAGTAACAATAATCAGATGTTCATGAAAAAGTTAACTGAATACAATCTAGATTGGGGAGGCATCTTCTTGGTATTTTATGTATATAAATTGCAGGGGATTTAGGAATTTCACCTATTACCTCCACCACTCCACGTAACATCCACTCAATATGCAAATTAGGAAGTTACATTCAAGAAAATATGATATCTGTTATTTTAAGAAAACAATTGTTTCTATCCTCAATTGAGTATTACTTTCTTTACCAGCATATTCAATTTGGTATATTCTAATAATTACTGGTTGACCACGATCACTTATGTTCTTGATGAAGTAAGAAGCTTCCGTGCTATCATTTAATAGACTGAAGTTCTTGAAGTAACTGATGTGCTCACTCAACTCCTTATATCAACTGTAGTTTCTCTTGAGTCAGTACTAAGTTTATTGTCTGAAGATGATTTATGTAATAACTTTTAGAAAATTATCTGAATCACAACCAAAGGGACGCTCAATACCTATTATGCACTAAAAGTCCTTGAATGTTACCATTTCAAAGATTTGATCTATCTGAAAGTTTAAGTTATCATTTGATATCATTTAATATAGCATATATTGGTTGTGTCGTGCTACCTAAACAAAAATTTATCTCCCCGGGCCAGTATTTTCCCAAATAGTGACCAAGTAACTGTGCATATGTAATGAGACTGAATAACTAGGCATCTTACTCCCATTCCTATGTGTTACTTTGATTCAGCTTAACTGCTTCTCTTATTACTTTGTACAACTGCTGAACTTAAGTTCCTACTTTATCCATTATAAATAGGAAGAGGATTGGCAACAGCAAAGCAGCACGAGAGAATTACATGATTGGAATCTGATGATCAACTTGGGAGGTGAGGTGAAGGGAAAGAAAGAGTTGATAGAAGAATGGGATTTTCAAGAAGTCATACCTAAATCCTTATCACATCTTATATTTAACATTCCTCGTTCCCAAACCCAAATCTTGAAATTTCTAGCATAAGAAGAGAGTTTTTATTGGCCTTTTGTAAATCTTAAGCAGTATTTCATTATCTTATTACCTAGTGATAAAGCTATTCGTGCCATTATTGGCATTTTAGCTTTGGTGGTTGTAATTCTTAAAATGACTTCTATCTTTAGTTCACAGTTCATGGAGATAGTTCGTAGCAAATGTCTTTCAATTTACTTTCGAAAAAAAAAAAAAATGGTTGCATGGACGAATAGGCTGCACTGCACCGAATAATCAATAGAAAATAGTAGAAAGCAAATGTTTGTTGGGTTATGCAATCAAATTGTAGTACCGCGTTTTGTGCTTGTGTGGGATCTCCAACTGTCTGTTAAAATGTACGTTTAAATATGCTTCCTTTAAATTGCACGTGTCTCTCCTTTTTCTGCGTTTCCTACTGCAAATGCATCCCATAATTTTCGCTATGTAGTTCTTTAAAATTGTTTAAAATTAAAATATTTCATGGAATTGGCATCCAAAAGCCCAAAAATGTTGGGGAATTCGTGCGAGGATGCAAGTGCAAATTTTGGGAAATGAGCTATTAGTGAGATGATGTTCTTGTATAATGCAATTGATAGAAGTAGATGGTGCTTTTCGAACACGGTACATGCACAGAAGAAATGGATAGATAGGATTACAGGTACACATGTGGCAAGCATTCATTGGACCTTGGATAAAAATAACAGTTTTGCGATAGCCAATATAGTGTTGCCACATGTGTATCTTTAAAAATCACTGTACATTTCCCCTATATAAGGAGCTTAGGAGCTTAATTCTGGTGCTTTTAATAATCTTTACTGTATTTGTTTACTGTCTGAAGCTTCTAGCTTTTGAGAACAGTTAAGAAACACAAGCTCCATTTTTTTTTTCCTCTCAAGTTATTCTTGATTATTAAAAGATTCCAGCTCCAATAATATTTAAAAGATTCCAGCTCATATCCACCTCCCACAAATTGTGGTGAATTCACGCTGCAGGATTGTGCAATGTTCAGCCACCTTGTTATTTGGATTTAACCAGTCAAGATTCTTCAATATCACTCATGTTTGGTAACAAGACAATTACTTAAATTTTTTTGGATGTTCCATTTCATGAAAATTAGATTTGTGTGGATGCACATTGGTAAAATGAAATGTTTTTGTGATTTCTGTGGCCGGTTCTAGAACATTGAACTGGCCACTGGGATTTGGTCAGCTCATGTTTGAGGTACTCAGGTAGCATCACAAAATGCAGCACCATATTTATTTATTCAAAAATTACCATCTGGTAAGTAGCTATGCCTTTTTCAGCATTTAATTTTCATGTTTGTTTTTAATCTTGTGATCGAAAAAATTATCTTTTCAGTTTGCCAATGGGACAAACATGGAGTGCTGTTTGTAACGGACCACATGGTGGTGACTTGGTGTCAAGCATGACATGGGGGTGTTATGGCACTAAGTGAGAAGATGAAGTAAACATATGGTTAATTAGGTCTAAGCTTCAAAGGTATATGGCAATACCGGTGTCACCTAATTTGGTGGGAAAATGACCAACGTCCATCGTGACAGGTTCATGTCCAGGTCGTGTCTGGGAAATTCGGGTGTGCAGACAATCATGGTGACACGGCTGCATCACAGGCAGACATTGCAGGCAACACACAGGACACATGCAAGACATGGCCAGACACAGACTACATTCATGTTAGGACGCAGACAGTACAAGAACACACATATTGCAATTTGTGTGACATGGAATGACGTGAGTAGATTTTCTAGCACACCAAAGTGGTTTTCTAGGGAGAATACCATGAACCGTAGACTGGATATTTTGGGACATCAAGTCCAAGATGGTTACTTATGCCTCTTGCAAGAAGAAAAGCCAAGAAGGGAGCAAATGCCAACTTTGCTACTATGAAAGGGACACGCCTAGTGCATGTGGGAATTGTAGAAACATTCCACTTGCATGGAACAAATTCCAACTTGACTTCCTCAAGGTCTAGAGAGGTTTAAGGCTGCTTGCATCCAATGAGGACCATTTGATGAAGATTGATCTTGGACCTTGGTTCCAAGATATTTGTTAGGATTTTGCCTATAAATAGAGATTTTGTCTCTTTGTAATTTTTATGGAGGATATGTAGAATCAATCTAGAATGCATGTAATTCCTAGAATTTATGGGGTTTATGGAATTCATGTAATTCATGGGATATTCATGAGATTATTTTAAAGGGAAGAGGTTTTCCCTAACATTACTTCTTGTTATTTTTCTTACTTCAAACCCTTTACTCAAAGTTATAGTGATTTAGCCTACTTTGTGAGATTATTCGTGTGTGTTGAAAGACTGACTTAACGTTTTCTCGTAGCCTACTTTGTGAGATTATTCGTGTGTGTTGAAAGACTGACTTAACGTTTTCTCGTAAAGAACGAGAATTGGGAACGTTAAGGTCGCACGGTGTCTAGTGTTTCTAGTGTAGGAAATCTAGTCTCGTGACATGTTGCTATAGGTAGAATATCAAAGCAGTTGGTAAACACAGTCAGCGTTTGCTGGAACTGAAAATTCAGCTCAGCCTTCACTCGACTCGTTGATTGCTAAAGCTGCAGCATATGGTTCTGAAGATGAGAATGAATCTCTCGAAGTGAATGCTCAGTGAGCACTGGAATGCCCTTGCATCGTGGAACCCAGTTTTCTGAAGCCTTCATCCGTTTTCCCAATAGCACAGCTGAAGAAAAAGGCACGGACTGTGTGTATCCATTTGTGGCTCTACAGAACTGTATCAAAGCAAATTCCGATGCATTTTCTGAGGACATTTTAGAGGATGATGAAGTTGAGAAAGAGGAAAAGCCAAGCATTCCATTAGGCCTCCTCTTTGGTCTGTAGAATCAAAAACTGCAAGCCACTAACGTATTGGGGAGATCCAAGGTTCCTTCACCTGTATTACCTAATTCCTATTGGGTTAACTAACTTTTTACCATGCATAATGACAAGAAAAATTATTTTTTTATCTGTTATTCTAAGTAGCCTTTTCCCGGGAATTGCTTCATCTTGATTGAGCAAACATATGGACCATTTCAGTTCGAAAACAGAATCTTGCTGCTTTATTTTTTCATCTCGTGCGTTGAAATGTTTTTAACCGTTCATTTTTTGCGTTCTTGATGTATGGATGTATTCCACGTGTTGTGAAATGAAGATGATATCAGATTAATCCAATGCCACTTTGTTGGAGAAAATAAGAAAATATAACCATAGTATGAAGTAATTGATAACAAAATAATTTGCATAGAAATGAGATAAGAATGTAAAAAATTGTGTTTACAATGTTTCCAACCTTTACCAAATCATAATGAAAAGTCAATTATATATAAGGATAGACGTCCAAACATTTATAGTATATAATTGTAGTTGAAGTGGAATGTAAGAAACGGAGTAGAGAACAGAAAAATCGTGCACGGCAAAACAGTCAGGTGGCGCCGAGGCAACCACCACCGGTCCTTTACTTCAAAACTTGATTTGATAGTCTCCACCTAACACGAATTTCGCTGCAATGAACAAAATCCTGACACGTATAAAAGAGGCGCTTTTGGCCGACCAAAACGACGTCCCTTACCTTTACCACCTTTTATCTAAACGGATCCTAGCAATTTGTTGCCTACCGCCTTCTTTTTACCTTATCCCTCTTTTTGCCTTATCCTTGGGTGGAAGTGAACAATCGGCAGCTCAAGGCTCCGTTGGGCACGGAGACGTGCGGTGTCTCCGTGCGCAACGGAGGCATGCACCGTACCCTCCGTTGTGGATGGAGTCAGGTCCCCTGGCTCTGTGAGCAACATAGACATCTCGTGTCTCCATTGCACATAGAGCCAGACATCGTGCCTCCGTGTGCAACGGTCTCGTGTCTCCATTGCACATAGAGCCAGACATCGTGCCTCCATGCGCAACGGAGACACGGGTGTACCGTGTCTCCGTTGCACACGGAGGCACACACCGTGTTCGCTGCTACCTCCGCCACTCCTTCTGCACGAAGTGAAGACGCTTGTAAGTGTTTTATTTCCTTTTGGCTTTGAGATTTTTATGAGGGCTGTTTTCCCTCTCTTGTAGTTTTATTTTCCTTTAGGCTACATATAGAAAGGTATCAGCACCAAGAAATGATTCAGATGTTGAATCATTAGCACTGGCCGAGTCCTATGAAAATGGTGAGAAGCGGGTTAAAGTCGGAGAGAGTGGTGGTGCTACTGGTGGGTTGTGTTGTAAAAGGATCGAGAATTTGGAGCTCTGGGAGGCTGGGCCACGGATTTCAAATAAAAGAAGGGGCTCAAACTCTTCCAACTATAGAACTAGAAAAACCCAAAAACACAAAAATAATCCCATGGCCCTGGATTTTGGTACTGTTTCTCTATACCCAAAAGCTCATTCACTGAAAATTCGAAATAGAAAACATCCCTTTAAGCTCTATGAAACTTTTACTCCATCTGCATCTCCATCTTCTTCGAAAGTAGCTGCTTTGTCTGAAGGAACTGAGAGTATGAGTCACAGATGAAGAATCCTCTGCTCCTGGTATTTTGGCATTTCTTGATATTGTTTAAATCCTTTTTTTTTTGGAACGAAAACCCAGAAAAAATTGCATAATAACGACTTTGAAAAACTTGGATTGTTAATGTTTTGATGGTTTTATTGTTTGATTTTCATGATTTTGTGTTGTTGATATATGCACTTGAATCTTGATAAATAATTGTGAGGGGTTCCTAGGATTCACAGTCATCTTAAATCAAACTGAGGTTATGCTGCCCATATTAAGCAATCATAATGGACAATAAACTACCACTTCATAAGCTTTTTTAGGTGTTAATGACGAACATGATGCTGCTGGGAATACCACTGCTGCTATTGGAAAGGTATTTGTATGTTTTCTCTCTTTAATCTTGTCCTCAAATTGTGGTTATAATCAGATAATCAAAGGCAGAATGTGTACTTATATCCTCAAATGTAAACGTTGAACAGTTGACATCATTCTGATGTCTCGTAATAGAGATCTCTATTGCTAATCAAATAGGTTTAAGGAAACGAAGTAAACAATAGTTCACTTAAATTTTTATTTTTATAATCCTTTCAAACTATGAGAATATGTATATAAAATTCATTGGCTACCTAACTATAATACATTGTAAGTGCATTTGAGATTAGGTTTTACCGATTCTCTCAACTAGATGATTACAAAATTTATATTTTATTAGCTTTTTAAAATATCAGTTTTTGTATGTATAAAAGTTAATCCATAACTAATCATGAAAATAATTTTTGTGCATTGATGACTGAGTTTTGTGTCAGTTGGATAATTACAGTATTGGATGATGGGAATGAAACAAAAGACAATAGCTTTATTCATGCAAGTTTTTTTAGCACGATTTATTTTGCTATTAGAGATGAGTAATCTTCTTTAAATAATGTGAATTTTACCTTTTACCAAATGAATTTCATTTCAACTACTTATTTCCCAGTTTCACCATTTCACTCGCAATTTGCAATGTTTGTTATGTCACTTTTTTTGTTCAGAAATGCAATCCATTTTTATTATATTCTTTGATAAACCATGTCCTTAAGTTTGCTGTTTAAAATATTAGGAAAGTTAGCTTTCATAAATCAGGAAGAGTGAAAAGGAATGATGGTGGTACATGTTCCAAAGCAAGTCAAGAAGTTGAGGCATTAGTTTACTTAT
Organism: Fraxinus excelsior; assembly: GCA_019097785.1. NCBI lineage: Eukaryota > Viridiplantae > Streptophyta > Magnoliopsida > Lamiales > Oleaceae > Fraxinus > Fraxinus excelsior. The sequence continues at coordinate 6,884,645 of CM032639.1, read as the reverse complement.
ATAAAAACTCTAGTTGTTCCTCCTCTGGAGGTGCCTTCGTGAAAGAAAACAAATCCTTTGAAGGTGTCACATCTTTCTTTTTTCCTAATATTATTTTGCTCAGTTGACATTATGTTTGTTGCATCTATATGCTGCGACCAAGGCAATCATGCCGCTGTCAATTATTTGTCTCTTATATCTTGTTTCAATTTTCACCCTTACCAATCAAATCCTCTCACACTTCCTAAAAGATGCTCTTTATTTGATAAGCACAGAAAGAGAGAAATAAGCCATTTCAACTTTCAATATGTCTGCCAAATCTTTTTTGGTATAAGCAAATGCCTACGTTATCCGACGTGCTTGGTGGACCCGGTTCGCAAATATTTTGGAGACAGAAATTGTATGTTGATCCAATGTCAAAGTTGAGATTACTGATGATATATCATATGACAAAGCCAAAAAAAGTTCTGATGATTCCAGATGGATCATTACAAGTATTTCCTAGGCTGCCTGTTAAAGAGTAAGACATGTAATGTGACATCACATTAAATTTGGTTCCCTTTTCTTACCTTAGTGCAATTTTTTTTTTTGCAACATAACACACAAAATGCATTTTCAACTTTCAAACCACAAGTTTATGGTATGTAAGGCTTATTCCTACTATTCTATCTCGGCGCCAAGAATATGATATCACTTTTCTTCGTTCCTCTGTGGTTTATGTAATATCATGAAAATCTTTAGATAATTAGAGTCTCAAATTAATACTGTTTGTCACAGATTTCCTAGTTGAGTTGCTTAGCTAAGACTATTCAGTTTCACATGAATATCGAATTTTGCACTAAAAAAACCGTTGTGTACTTGCAATGTAACATTAATTATAGACTAGAGTTAAGAAAATGGATTATTCCATTTCACATCTTAGAAATTACTAAACTTGGTACTATGCTAAATTCACCTACTTCCACTTAGCGTAGGACTGAAGCTTGTTTTACTTATTAAGTAAAGCAATTCAATTAAAAAGAATTACATATTTGATTGATATTGTCGTTATTACTTTGTTGATCAATCTGCTGACTTTTACTTCTCAGACATTGGTCTGCCATATTTGCTTAAGAACTCAAGTTTGATCAATCTGCTGACTTGTACTTCTCAGACATTGGTATTCACATATCCAAAACGTAAAAGGTTCTGTTTTTGCAGTCTATTTCCTGCAACTTCTCTATTCTTCCTTGTTCTCTTCATATGTAGTACATTCATTACTCAACATAGTAAAAAGATCGTTCGCGTTCTTTATTGACGTTTCTCTTAGGTTTCTTCTGCCATATTTGCTTAAGAACTCAAGTTTATGTTAAATGTCGCTAACTCAGAATTTTAATCCAGAATTTCTTAATATGAGGCTCAAAGAGGAGGACTGCTAAATACGGTACATGCAAGGTTTGTTCCTCTCTAAATTTTCTTTGACTGATCCCCTATTGCACTTGACTTCAACATTTATGACTTAACATTAAAGAGTGAATCAAACTTTTAATCACTTTTCAAAAGCGAAAAAAACCATTTTGATTTAAAGATTAAAGGAAGAATTCAATTATACTTAAACTTTGTATTTTGTAGTTAAAAATTAATATAATTTTGAACAACTTGGGATTATAATTTGTTTTATCTGTTCTAAAATTAATGCAGGCCACTCGGAAGTGAACCATTAACCAAAGGTATAGTTACATCAACTTCTAACTTAGAAATACGACCATTATGAGGTTTTCCAAAAGTATTATCCAAGGGAAATGTCATACTCAAAAAATTGTTCAAAGGATGTAACTCCTGAATTATACTTATTTTCAAACCTTTTCCATTGAAGAATAATTATATTTAATTTTTGAAGCAGAACAAAAATACTTCTAAAGGTTTATTTGCCGTTGTTATTGGGATTAAAGTAAAAGAAAACTATAAATAAGATGATTCAACAAATAAATTCTCTATGACTATTTCTTTTGAACTCGAGATTCTTCGCAGTTATTCACATTGATAATCATTTTCACTAACTTGATTTGCAGTTCCTAGCTAGCGTTTTTGTTGTGATGCTTTTCCATTATGACAGTATTTCGATAAGTGACATGATTTTGAATCGAGCAACAATGTAATACACATATCTGCTCAAAATCAAACTAAATAGTAGTCTACTCTTTAATATTTATATTTACTTCTTATAAGTAAAAGTTGGATTACCTTGAGATTCATTTGATGTCATCACTTAAATATCCTTTAAAAATCTAGTGATTACCTCATCGATCAGGTGGTTTGCCAAGAGATTCTTGCATCTAGATATAGTTGCGGACTATAATTACATTTTCCTGTGGGATGAAGATCTCAGAATTGAAAACTTCAATCCCCACAGGTATGCAAAACTGATTTATTCCAAAGAGGGTCAGTGACTCCAGCCCCGCACCCGGATCTCAAACGGAGGTCTAGAGCCTGCCTAGGCTTTGATGAGCATCCAGAATAAATTTCTAATTTGTGTTTCAATCAATTGAGTACAACTTTAAATAACAAACTACAAAGTATTCTGGCTCATACTTAAGGAAAAATTTTCAAAACAACAAGAATCTTCTTGTAAGTGAGACATTTTAGCTGAATTAAATGCTAAATATCTCACAGGAAAATATGTAGGAAAATTGGAATTATGTGCTTTTCTATCTTGAGAAATAGGAAAATCATATTCTATTTTGAACTTATTGTATATAGAGATTGACTACAAAGAAAGTTCCAATAATAAGAATATTTCAGGTCTCTTTGTTGATATGCATGCTTTTGTTTTATTTTCAAATTTTTTTGCAGTGAAGTCTTCATGGCCAGAGAAAAGTGAACTGGAGAAATTGTTGCTCTAAAAAAGATATGCATGGATAATGAAAAAGAAGGGGTAATTCTTTTCCCCAGCGATCATTTGTAATAACAGGGATTTATACATGCAGTCTGAACTGCAAAGAGCTCCTTTTCGCATTAGTGGAACATCTTTTATTCTAATTTTGATTTTAAAGAATGGGACCTAATTTTGAAGGATGAAACGCTTGTTGGTGCCCAACATTTTTCCAATAGGATCTTACAAATTAAGACTGTAACTATGTTTCACTCCTCATAATGATCTACTTGGTTACGTTCTTAGTTATCTTTATATACTCTAATTTAATCTTGTAGATTGATTGTTTGGTCTACAACTTTTGTTTCCAATTTATATGCTTAATAGAACTTCAAATTAGAAAGAAGCTTTATTTGCAAGAGCTAGGCATCTCTGTTGATCAATGTGGTCCTGATAGTACAAAATGTTCTTCTGGTAGTTTTAGTGACAAAACTCTTCTCCTTCGAGATACTACCAAATCATTGATGAATGGTTCTATGCAATTACCTTTCTCTGAGAAGTACACTCTACCTTCAGTTGTTTCATGTCCGGGTGGATGCAAAGAAGCATACTACTGCAGGTAAATAAATACCCAAATACCTATCTTGATAGACAAAAGAGAGAGAATTCTCAACCATATTAGCTTTATATTTTGTTTATATTCTAGAGCATAAAAAACTCGAAGTTGCTAAGAATTTCTGGAATGTAAATATGCATTTTCTATCCATCCAAAGAGACTGTTATACTTGTCCAAAACATTGTTACCTATTCTTAATTACGGTAACTAGGTGTGTTCAATATCTATCCATGATTGATATTTATTTAGTGTCTATTAACACCATTTTATTCACCTCAATGGAAATAAGTTAATAAACTCAATGCTACATTGATCGGATTGTTTTAGCAAGTACTGATTATAATCATAAAGTAACTACACCATCCTCTTAATAAGACAAGTTATCTATAACAGAAGCTTAAAGCAAAAAAGTCAATAAAATACCTACGGTCTAAATGTTGACGTCAAAATTATATCATGATAATGGATTTAACATATTTTATTTCTAAGCAGAGAAGTTGTTTGTAAATATATTGTCTTGTATATATCATTTATTTTTTAGATTTCAAATTCTTGAATTATGCTTTATTTTCTGCTTCCTATAGGTTTTCTTCCAAGATGCTTCTTCTATATGTTCCATCTGATTACACTTGCAACATTTAAATTATAAACTAGCCAAAAGCTCAATTCATACAATCACACAAACAATACCTTACTTATACTAAAAAAAATACCTTGAAATCACTCCGCACTATTAAATACCCAACTAAAATAGAGCTACTAGTTTCAAGAAATGATTCTCCACCCGAAGACAAATTCAATTCCAAGGAATAAACTGAACTCTTCAATCAAAAACTCAAACGGACTTTTCTATAAAAAAAATTCCAACCGGAAATACTCTCAACATTTGATACCTCAACTAGGGGCAAAAGTGATGTAATAATCACCAAACAAGGCTGAAACAAGCCCCGTAATAGAATCACAACTGAATGTATGAAAAGAAAGATCATTGCTAGAATCAATACCCTTAACCACATTTAAATCATCAATTAAATCATCATAATTGAATCATGGAATCTTATGGCAAAAAATAGGTCTATCACTAGCAACTGAATACAATGACACCGGCGATGGTGGTTGCAAGACGGATTTACCCATAACTTCTAAATCCAACTAAGATGTATGCCTTAAAGAAAAACCCAAATTAGACTCCAATGATACAAAACCCAACTCCAATTTTACCCAAGTTCTTAAAATATGCTGATTGCTCAAAAAATTTGTATAACAATGTAAGATATATAAATGAGATTTTCTACGTCCCTCTAACAATACATAGGCTTCTTTTAGTAAGGACTCCGCCTCAACAATATATCTGTACCTTTTTGAATCAAGAGTACTTAAGGAATAAAAATCTCTTCGGATCTAGAACATGTCTCATTGTATTAAGTATTCTAACTGTCCCATCAAACATTTTTATTTATTCTGACTCGACCAATACCAGCTATCCGACAAGGTGTGATATTACTGATTATCACAACACGTTTTCAAACTTCTTCATATGTTGAGAACAAATCCCAATTGAGTGATAAATAAAAATGCAAGCTATAACAAGAATCTAAGTCTCGTCAAGTTTGAAATTGTAGTCACAAAAAAGTAAAAGCTCTCCATCATTGTTAGAATTTTCTACAATACTTGCTTCTTCTGGAGTTTCTGATTGTTGATTTGCAATAAATATGACTTATTGTGCAACTTATAACAATAGTTTATCAAGGGCACATTTTTCTTGCAATAATTACAAAATTTCAAGTTAAATTTTGATTTGTCCCTTGAACGAACACCATCAACAATGAGGCAATCTCATGACCTCGGATGTAACAAGATGCTTCATCTTCTCATTTAAATATAAAGCAGCTGATGAGTGTGTTTTGCATATATAATTTTGTACCATTGGAGCTTCATTTGTTTAATTAATATGTTGATTATCGAACGAATTTAATGTGTTTGCTAGTGTTTTGGTTGAAGGAATGATGAAAGGATGAAAAAGAGTTTTTGAAACAAAGTAAATAAAGAAATGAAGCAGAAGTTTGGCGCTCAAACGCTCGGAAATAGCGCCGGAAAACAAAACATGATTAATTTTAATAGATGTGTAGCGCTCAAGCGCTACTTTGGTTAAATTCGCGGCGCTCAAGCGCCGCGCCGCGAAGAAAAATAGGGTATTTTTTGGGCTACAAAAAAGCCCTCAAAGGACTCCAAATTGGCCAATGATGTATAAGAAGTATAAATAGGCTAAGAGATGCACGAAATAGGAGTTCCACACCTTGCAAAATAGAGAGAAAAACACAAGATAAACGTGGAATTCGCGAGAAGATTTACATCAAGGATTCGAAACAAAATCAAGAATTAGAAGTGGAAGAAGATCTTGGTGCAAGAAATAATTCTTTTCCAACTTTTGTATCATTTAAATTCGGTGATATATTCAACTTTTGCTATTTATTTCATTACTTTGATTATGAGTAGCTAATCTTATTATTAGGACGAACAATATAATCTTTTGAAACCTTGAGTTATTAAATTCATGAATTTCTGAGTTTTATTCTTCCACGTGTTGATTTTATTATGAGTACAATGCTTTAAATTATCTGGCCAATAAATTGATGATTTATTGAGTTTCTTACGAGTCGAGAGGTGAGTTCGAAACTTAGAACGTGTAATAAAATTCGGTAACGAGGTATAACCTGTAGAGATACATATACTAAGTGATGTGGTCGTTATATGAATTCCTAATGCCTTAACTCGTTTAACTAAGGAGAATTTGCATAGAGATATGGAATTGATTTAGGTAAATAGGCTCAATGAGAACTCGAGAGGGGTAAATTGAATACCGTAGGAGAATTCGACCGAACACTACATTAGACTAGAATCTTAAATTGATAACTAAGGTGATCATTAGGTGAAATTGTTCCGCCCTAATACTCGCATATTTAAATCTTTGATCTGTTTGTCTCCAATATTCTTTCATAAATTTTCATTCGTTCTAGGAATTTAGTTCTTCTAAAACATCCATATTCCTTATAATCTGAATTTAGAGTTTGTTTATTTCCATCAAATAGTAGTAGGAGAAATATATCCAATAATAAAGTATAGTTTTCGTGGGAACGATAGTCCGGACTTTTAGGTCCACTATATTACTTGTTCGATATCGTACACTTGCAATATAAAAAAATACAAGTTTTTGGCGCCGTTGTCGGGGACTATTTACTTTTAGTTTGGATTTATTTTTGTTTACTGTTGTTTGATTTGTTCATTCTCTTTTATTTATTTATTTATTATTGTCTCCATTTCTATTTTAGTGTGTTTTGTTTTTATTTTTCTTTACAGAAAACGGTGTTCATTGCATACTCCGTGCACAAGGCGACGCACTTGAACCGTTTGACTCGGAGATAGAATGCACCTTTCGACAAAAACGCAAGGAACACAAACAAAAACAGCAACATCAAATTGGGGATGATCAGAACATTATAGTTCAAATTCAGCCAATAGGACAAACAGCGGCTAGAGCAGCTGCACCACCAACTCAGCCACAGGGGCCAAGGGAAATAAATGAATGAGATTTACCCGTTGCCATGTTCTTGACACCTGTTGCTGCAGCTGCGCGTTCCAGTATTGTATACCTAGATTTGGAGTCAATAATTTTCAGATAAGGGCAGAATGGATAAATCTGATGAGCAACACTCTTCAATTTTACAGTTTGCCCCATGAGAACCGAAATACACACTTAGACAAATTTCTCCGAAACTACTAGAACTTCTATGCCTCGGGGGTCAATGAAGACGCCATCAAATTGCGGTTATTTCCTTACACACTTCGAGATGTCGCATTGGAATGGTTAGATGCTGAACCTCATGCAAGTATATCAACTTGGGAAGATCTCACTAGAAAATTTTGCAACAAATTTTTCCCACCTTCTAAAGTAGCCAAATTGAGATTGGAGATCCAAACCTTCCAACAACATGATGGAGAGAGCTTTCACGATGCATGGAACATATTCAAAGGTCTAATGTGAAGATGCCCAAATCATGGAATTCCAAATGGAGATCAGGTGCAGTACTTTTACTCAGGACTCTCACCAATGTCGAGAGCTCAGGTGGATTGTTCTGCGGGAGGATCGGTCATAGGAAAATTAGTACAAGAAACACTGGATTTGTTTGAATTCATTGCTACCTCACACTCAATGTTTTCTTCAGAAAGAGTGGCACCACCCCGAACACCTGGAGTGTATGAAATGGATCACCCTAAATCTACTAATGCCCAAATAGCAGCGTTGACAAAGCAGGTAGAATTGTTGGTGAAGGCACAGACGAGAGGAGCACATGCTATAATAAGTAGTCCAACTTGCGAAAATTGTGGAGCTAATCATGCAACAGAGAGTTGTATGTACATGGGTTTTCCAGAGGAATAGGTCAACTTCATTCAAAATGGATCCCGCAATTTTAACCCGTATTCTCAAACTTACAATTTAGGATGGAGACAACACCTAAATCTCAGATGGTCTGATACTCAGCCATGACATGTTCCTAATAATGCCCAGCAGGAGAACAAACCAAGTTTAGGGGAGATGTTTCATCAATATGTGCAGAAAACAGACGAAGTATTCCAACAGATTGATACTAATTTCCAAAATCAGCAAGCATCCATCAAGAAGTTGGAGATACAGATTGGTCAGATAACTCAACAACTTGCAGAACATCCACACGGATCATTGCCAGGCAATATAATGACGAATCCTAAAGAGCAAGTGATGGCAATAGAGGTAATGGAAAATGATCCACCCATGGCTCTTGTAAAGGTTAAAGCATATGTACCTCCACTTCCATTTCCCCAAAGACTTCGAAAAAAATCAATAGAAGAAAATCTTCATGTTATCACTACAAGGAGTGGAGTACAAGTACCAGATATTACTGTGAAACAACCAGAAAGAAAAGAAGATCGGGAAGGTGTTGATGAAACTATAATGGAGGAAAAATCTACACCCGCCTCAATTGAGAACAAAGAAAGTACAGAGACATTCACTACCAAAGCACCAAGTTCAGTCAAGGCTTATGTTCCTCCCATACCCTTTCCTCAAAGGCTCAAGAAGAACAAATCAGATACAAAATTTGACAATTTTCTTGAGGTTCTCAAGAAACTTCAGATCAATATTCCGCTGATTGATGCAATATTACAAATTCCAAGCTACACAAAACTCTTGAAGGAGATGTTGACAAAAAAGATAAAGCTTCATGAGTTTGAAGTTGTAGCATTAACGGAGGAAAGTAGTGCAAGAGTGCTAAACAAATTACCTCCCAAGTTGAAAGATCCAGAGAGTTTTTCTTTGCCAATTTCAGTTGGAAATTCATGTATAATTGCTGCATTATGTGATATAGATGCTAGTATAAATCTAATGTCATATTCTGTTTACATGAAATTGGGATTGTGTGAAGTCAAACCAACATCAATAAAGCTACAACTAGCTGATACTACAATTTCAAAGCCACTTGGCAAAGTTGAGGATGTGCTCATAAAAGCAGGAAATTTAATATTTTCGTTAGATTTCATTGTACTAGACACACCAGAAAATCGAGATATTCCAATTATATTGGGTAGGTCATTCTTAGCAACGGGTCGAACTCTAATTGACATGGAGAAAGATGAGCTAATATTGAGGGTGGAGGACAAGCAAGAGATATTTAATATTTATACCCCACTTGAGACACCTTCCAAGAATAATCTTTGCTGTGGAATTGATGAAGAAAAACCTCCTGATCAATGAAGCTGTAAGAATAGAAGACCAAATTTCGGTGGACTTCTTGGTAGAGATAAAAATGAAAATATCAAAATATGGAGAGCACAAAAAGGATGTATGAATGACAATTGCACGAGTCATGATGACATAAAATGGTTCGAGCCACCATGATCAAACATGTCACGGGACACCGTCTAGCTAAAAACTATAAAGAAGCGCTTCTTGGGAGACAACTGATAAGTGTAGTTTCTACACTTATTCGATGTCCTAAATGATGATATTTTACTGTTCTTTGGATAAAATACTGCTTAATTTGTGTTATATTTTATTGCATAGGTAAAACTCAATGTTTGATGAAGAATTGAAGAAAAGAATGGAAAGATAGCAGAAAAATGGTCTATTGTATCAAATACAAAGTTCGGGGGTTGAAATGAAAATATTCAAAAGTTATGTCGAACCTCGCGATGATTATTTGAAAGTGTTAGACATCAATTGGATGAGGAAATAAGCCAAATGAATGAAATATGGTTCAAGTATTATCAAATATCAACTTCCAGCCGAAAAAGTTACGCTTCGGATTTTCAGGCTCACATTGAGACGCAATTTTGACATAGAAATCTTTCGAATTGGAAAATTGATATTTCTATACGAATTGTAGATATTTGAATTATCTTTCTAGCGCAGCTTGAATCAGCTCAATCGGATATGTGTAGAAAAAGTTATGGTCAAAATACCGGAAGCTGTTCAGAAACAAACCTGCGCGCTCGCAGACAATTCATGGCGCACGTGCACGGCCTTATTTCCCCCAACCCGAGAGTCAGTTGGTTCTACGGTGCATGGGCAACACTTATAACGGTGCGCGCGCGCATGCCTTTTCCGCAGAAGAATCTTTAGTTTCTTTTCGCGATTCAAACTTTTTTGGAAACCAAATTGAACGGGATTTTGACCTATTTTCTGGCTCTTATAAATAGAAAACGAGGGATACACATAAGGGGAACCTCTCTAGACCTAAAAATCTATATATTATACATATTTTGAAGGCGAAGAACATGGCCAACAACGTGGAATCAAGGCGAATTGCATAGGATATTGAAGCTTTTTCATCCGGATTCAAGCTTCATATCAAGAACGTGGAAAATTTTTAATTCTTCATTATTTCTTCTTTCCGGGTGATGATTTTCCAATTGTTCCTTTGTAATTTAATTTTAAATATGTTAGGCTAGTTTTTCATTGTATTGGATGAATGTTTGAACCCTATTTTCATTTATTTTAATTCAAGATATCAATTTAGGATTTTTGTGTTATTTGTTGATTGATTTTACATACCCATTACACTACTTATTGCTTGATCACTAATTAAATAGTTAGTTGATTGTTGTAGTGCAGGAATACTCACAATAAGTCTAGAACGCGGTAAAATCAACATGTGTAGTTAGAATTAGGAATAATCTCTTTCACGCATGCAATCTTATTGATAATCTAAACCAAATGCATGACTTTCATATGAATTCGGACTAAGAATAGGATCGTCTCGTGTTAGTCATAGGTTGGTGTATCTTGGGAAAGAACATTTAACATATTAGCTTTATCGATTGTCAAAAATGCATGAATGTACTAGATTAATTATTGAGAATTGAAATAGATGAAAATAGGGGGATTCATGATTCCAATACAAACATTCACGTATTATATAAATACTTTATTTGTTTTGTTAGTTTAGGATTAATATAGAAATCATACAAACCATCTATTTTGATATGATCACAATTCGAATTTAATAGTAGCTATTAAACTACAGATTAGTCCTTATTCCTCGTGGGAACAATACTCTTAACTCACAAATCTCATTACTTGTACAACGATCCCGTACGCTTGCGGGTTTCACGCGAACAAGTTTTTGGCGCCGTTGCCGGGGAATAAAGGATTTAATTTTAGTTTAGTAGTTTATATTAAATTCAATTTTTTTATTGATTTTGGCTACCCACCCTGATCTCTCTTACTTGATATTCTATCTAGGTGTCGTTCAACAATGAATCTAAGATTCTAATGCGGCATGTTGAAAAGATTTTTGCAATGAATAATCTTGACATGGACGACGAGAAAGAAGATATATATTGTAAATTATGTTATGGGGTGCATTATACTGGCTACTAAGTGAATACATGCACTGAACCCTTTCAGCTCAAGCTTCTGCGGTTTAAACAATATTTAAGATGTCAAAGACTAGCAATTGACACATCTTTTGAAGCCTACATGCCTGTGGGTGAGTGCATCCATTCCGATACGTTTGTAGAATTTGGTCCTTCCATGTTGAATGAGGAGGCAATTGCAAAATACTATACTGATTTTGCCAAGTTAGATGAAAACAAAATGTGTATAGGAGATGGCGTATTCTGGATTGAATTTAAAAGGTGGGGATATGATCCACTTGAAAAGTTTGAAAGAAAAGAGTTTATATTGTCTGTGGATTTAAATTGTGAATCGGCCATTCAACCCGAGGAGATATCAATTATGAAAGACGAGTACAAAGACGATGAAATATCAATTACAAATGAACAAAACAAAGAAGAGACCATTCATGAAGAAGACGTTAACACACATTCTGTCGGTTTCACTGATTGCCCTATCATTGAATTTGTAATTAAGTCTGAAGAGAATGAAGAAGTATACATATTTGAATTCAAATCGAAGGAGATAGGCATATCATATCACATTGGAGAGAGCAATGTTAAAATTTGTAGAAGTAATGATGAGTGAGGCAAAGTCAGAAGAGACTAACTGAGCAAGGCATCAAAAGCATTCTTCAAAATACCATGATGCCGAAACAACAAAGTCAAGCTAAAGACTTTAAACGAAGCGCTTATTGGGAGGCAACCCAATTTTTCTTCCATTTTATTTATTATGCTTTTTAGAAATAAGATAATTTAGATTAATTTTTTTTATTATTCAATTTTAGGGACTCGTCATCCATATCACGTTTCCCCTTAGGTCTTCGATATGTTAGTTGATTTATTAGGTGTTAGAGCTAAGTAACACTTGTTCCAGTTATTTGATCTTAATGCTTTATTTGATTGCATTGTGCAGGAACATGACGTCGCGGAACATTTAAACTAATATTGACCAAGAAGCCAACGAAAGCAATATGAAGCTAGTCATTGGATTATGAGTCATATCTGGGGAGTCTTTTCTTCATTTCATCCCCACCCCTTTATATGCAGATTTAGAATTTAAGACATTGAGAACAATGTCTAATTTAAGTTTGGGGGTGGAAAACATGAGTTTTCATTTTCATTTTTATTTTGTTTTCAATTTTGTGTGTGTTTGTATCATTCTTATGTTTATTCATTTTGTGTGCTTTTATTGCTTTAGATATATATAAAAAATTGAAAAATTGAAAAAATATAAAATATTTTCTTTTTTTGTGCTTGTGTAAGTTGATTGGCCTGACAGACAATGAAAAATATATTGAATTATTAATTGATCTATGAATGGTGAATAAGTTGTATGCTTAGATTATTTTTGCTTTTTCATGTGAAATTTGATATATATTGAGCACATGAATTAAGTTAAGCATTGCGGAGGAATGAGTTGATTTCATAATTGGATAGGTTGAAATATTGGACCATATATGCTAAATCCAAAACCACTAAATTCCACATCCTTAGACCAAATTTATAATAGTTTAGGGGATTTCATATTTGCAGGAAGATATTGAGATAAATAGGGATTCCGTGTATGAAATTTAAAATCTTATGTTGATTGTCTAAGGTCAATGAGATGCAATTTGGTGAAAATTTCAAGTTAGAGGTCAATTTTACTTGGATATGTGTTTAATGAGGGACATTGCACTAATCAAGAAAAAAAACACATTTTATTTGAAAATTTCTCTTTGTAGCCTATATGACTCGAGTTATTAAGCTTGTAAGGGTGTTAAAATCTGTTGCCCTAAAGTCAACTGACTTGGGAGTCATCGACTTAAAGCTTGTTACATGGGTCATTTAGAAAGTTTAAAAGAGAGAATGCTGCAAATAAAGAAAAAAAAATGTGTTGAAAAAAAAATAAGAGAAAAAAATATATATATATATATAAAAGCAAGTGCATTAAACAGACGCATCAAATACCTTGATTATGTCCCAAACACTTTTTTAAAAAAATTTGACTTTTGATCAGAGATTATTAACCTAATTAAATCCTAGAGACTGAAGCAATCAAATTTAATGGAGAATCCTTATTTATTGATACATTGATTTGCAATTAGTGAGATTTACCTAAACTAGAGATGTGAGCATAGTATAGATTCAACCTTAATTCACACACTTGAAAAGAGCGAAAAGAATGAGTTTGTGATTTTGAAGGTGTGCATAGATCTGATATTATGAATTCTTCACACACACATCAATTTTACATTGGAGAAGCAGATTTTAATTTATGTGTTGTGATTTTGAAGGTGTGCATAGATCTGATATTATGATTTCAATCATGAAATAAAAAGCCAGGTTAGCTAACTAAATTTTTTCCTTTACTTGATTGACCGGCCACCAATTAGGTAATTAGCATTGTGTGTTTGTGTGTTTGATAGATTTTAGTTTTATTTGAGGACAAACAAAGAATCAAGTTTGGGGGTGTAATAAATGTAGTCTCTACACTTATTCGATGTCCTAAATGATGATATTTTACTGATGTGTTATATTTTATTGCATGGGTAAAACTCAATATTTGATGAAGAATTGAAGAAAAGAATGCAAAGATAGCAGAAAAATGGTCAATTGTATCAAATACAAAGTTCGGGGGCTGAAATGAAAATATTCAAAAGTTATGTCGAACCTCGCGATAATTATTTGAGAGTGTTAGATATCAATTGGATGAGGAAATAAGCTAAAGGAATGAAATATGGTCCAAGTATTATAACTATCAACTTCCAGCCGAAAACGTTATGCTTCGAATTTTCAGGCTCACATTGAGACGCGATTTTGGCATAGAAATCTTTTGAATTGGAAAATTGATATTTCTATAAGAATTGTAGATATTTGAATTAGTTTTCTAACGCAACTTGAATCAGCTCAATCGCATATGTGTAGAAAAAGTTATGGTCAAAATACTGGAAGCTGTTCAGAAACAAACCTGCGCGCGCGTAGGCAATTCATGGCGCGCGCGCGCGCAGCCTTATTTCCCCCAACCCGAGAGTCAGTTGGTTCTATGGCACGCGGGCAACACTTATAACGATGCGCGCGCACATGCCTTTTCCGCAGAAGAATCTTTAGTTTCCTTTCGCGATTCAAACTCTTTTGGAAACCAAATTGAACGGGATTTTGACCTATTTTCTGCCTTTTCCGCAGAGACATAGAGATTGACATTCAACTCATCATGGGACAGAAGCTTATACCGATTAGGGGGTCAATCTAAGTTTTCAATGACACTTAGTATCTTCTCAGGTAAGTGCTTATTTCTATTCTTTTTTTAATATTGGGGACAATGTTTATCTTAAGTTTGGGGGTATTTTTTGGCTTATGTGTTGTGTGCATGACTAGTATATTATATGTTTCTTTTGAGATTGACTTGTGTGCTTTATTTAAAAAAGAAAAAAAATCTGTATTTTCTTTATGAGTTTACAACTTTTGTGTGCTTGTGTGAGTTGGATAGTCGTGCATCCATGATGAATATAGCTGAGTAAATGAATTAGTTTGTGAATGATGATAAATTATGTGCTTGAGTCGTAATTTTCATTTATCCATTACAAATATGAAGATTTTGATGCACTAAATTGAGGTATAGCGTTATACACGAACATGAGGTTCACATGCTTAAGTTAGAGACATGACCTAGAGACTTAATCCCATATTTCACGATTCACAAAATCCCTTGACTACAACTATATTTAGAACATTTAAACTGGTGAAGGAAATTGTTTAGGATTGTGATGATTCCGTGCTTGTTATAAAATTTGTGTGGAGTGTTTCGACTCTCTAGTGAATGCTTCGTGATGACTGTATGCTAGGAATCTAACCCCCTGTTATTGTGTTTGAAGTTCAAAAAAAAAAGGAAAAAGAAAAAAAAAAGAAAAAAAAAAGAAAAAAAAGCTGTTCTAATTTAGCTTATGTCTCACGCGGCACCTTTTTGACTCGAGTGATTAAGTCTGCAGGGTATCTTATGACCTGGTACCCTTTTGGCATTCAAAAGCTAGGGAGTTACCGACTAAAGCTCGCTACATGGGTCAAGAAGAGAAATATGGATGAGGTTAATAAAGGGCTAACAAAAAGAGAATATTTTGATATTTGTTTTCGAGGTTTTAGATAACTAGTGGGTTTGAATCACTTAGCGTAAGCTAATTTGTTGAACACTCACTTTTGGGAGGATCATCACATAAATAGACTGTTGATATTGTCGGTTAAACGAATCCAAATTTGAGAGGTGTAAGGACATAAAAGAATGAAACTGAGCTTAAGAATACACCATTGGGAGAGCATAAAAGAAAACAAGTTTGGGGGTGTGTGAATCTCACGAGCGATGTAAAGAAAGAATTGTCCATTTGGGATGGGAAACTGAACCAAATTGTGAATGTCGACGCTATACTTGATTTACACACACACATACACCCGTTTGCATGGGATAAGTGAAAATTGACTCTTGTTATGTAATTTTGAATTCATTCATAAATGTGATACATTGATCTCAGTCATGAGTTAACGACAGACTATCTAACTAAGTTGGGTACCGTGTTCTCTTTTAGTTGATTTTCTTTGTGTATGAGTTTGCTCGAGGACTAGCAAAATGTTAAGTTTGGTGGTATTTGATGAGTGTGTTTTGCACATAAATTTTGTACCATTGAAGCTTCATTTGTTTGATTAATATGTTGATTATTGAACGAATTTAATGTGTTTGCTAGTGTTTTGGTTGAAGGAATGATGAAAAGATGAAAAAGAGTTTTTGAAGCAAAGTTAATAAAGAAATGGAGCAGAAATTTAGCGCTCAAGCGTCCGGAAATAGCGCCCAAGCGCCGGAAAACCAAACATGATGAATTTTAACAGATGTGTAGCGCTCAAGCGCCATGCCGCGAAGAAAAATAGGGTATTTTTTGGGCTACAAAAAAGCCCACAAAAAAGACTCCAAATTGGTCAATGATGTATAAGAAGTATAAATAGGCTAAGAAGCACGAAATAGGAGTTCCACACCTTGCAAAATAGAGAAAAAAACACAAGATAAATGTGGAATTCGCGAGAAGATTTACATCAAGGATTCGAATCAAAATCAAGAATTGGAAGTGGAAGAAGATATTGGTGCAAGAAATAATTCTTTTCCAACTTTTGCATTATTTAAATCCGGTGATGTATTCAACTTTTGCTATTTATTTCATTGCTTTGATTATGAGTAGCTAATTTTATTATTAGGGCGAACAATGTAATCTTTTGAAACCCTTAGTTATTAAATTCATGAATTTCTGAGTTTTATTTTTCCATGTGTTGATTTTATTATGAGTGCAATATTTTAAATTATATGGCCAATAATTTTATGATTTATTGAGTTTCTTACGAGTCGAGAGGTGAGTTCGAAACTTAGAACATGTAATAAAATTCGATAAGGAGGTATAACGTGTAGAGATACCTATACTAAGTGATGCGGTCGTTATATGAATTCCTAGTGCCTTAACTCGTTTAACTAATGAGAATTTGCATAGAGATATGGAATTGATTTAGTTAAATAGGTTCAATGAGAACTCGAGAGGGGTAAATTGAATACCGTATGAGAATTCGACCGAACACTACATTAAGTTAGAATCTTAAATTAATAATTAAGGTGATCATTAGGTGAAATTGTTCCGCCCTAATACTTCTCGCATATTTAAGTCTTTGGTATGTTTGTCTCCAATATTCTTTCATAAATTTTCATTCGTTCTAGGAATTTAGTTCTTCTAAAACATCCATATTCCTTATAATCTGAATTTAGAGTTTGTTTATTTCCATCAAATAGTAGTAGGAGAAATATATCCAATACTAAAGTATAGTCTTCGTGGGAACGATAATCCGGACTTTTAGGTCCACTATATTACTTGTTCGATATCGTACACTTGCGATATAAAAAAACGCAACAGCAGCATAGACTTCTTCGATGGTGAGTATCACGACTATATGAAATCGTATATCTAAAATACATGTATGAAGCCGCAATGAACACAATAAAATCAATCTCAAATCTTTTTCACCATATTTGACCTCCAAGATCTCCAAATCAACAACAATTTCGTTAAAAACAACTAGGTGATCCTCAAGAGATGCATATTGTCATATGATGAGAATATAGACGTTGTTTCACATATAATTTACTAGTAGGACTCTTCGTCATGTAAAATTGCTTCAATTTTAACCATAATGCAGCAGTTGAATGCTTTTTCAAAATGTCTTGAAGAATATTATTAGAAATGTGGAGATATATTTAAGTTAGGGCCTTTTGATCCCTCCGTTGTTTGTCCTCCAGAGTTAAAGTTGTGGACATCTTCTCAAATCTCGACAATGCGTCGTCTAAATCCATTTGAGCAGGTACTACTCGCATATTTATCCGCTACAAAGAAAATCTTGTATTGTGATCCAACAGTGAAATATCATACTTCATTGTTGATATCTCAAAAGATCAAGTTGAGCTATTATCTTGATTAAAACATTTATCTTTCCAAAAATTTCAAATCAAAAGCTCTAATATTATTTTATCGTGTTATTTTTCAACCCCAAGGGAGTTTACTCAACCCATTCCCTAGTCTCCCGTAATGCTTGAACGAAAATTATACCAGATTAATCCAATACCACTTTGTTGAAGAAAATAAAAGATTATAACCACAATATGGAGTGATTGATCGCAAGAACGCAAGAATAAATTAATTTGGAAAAAATGAAAATTTTATTATAACATGGAGAAAGAATACAAAGATTTGTGTTTACAATGTTTCTAACTTCTACTAAATCGTAATGAAGAGTTAACTATATATAGGGAACAAACAAAAAATGTCCAAACTCTAATAGTATAGTTGTAGTTGAAGTAGAATGCAAGAAGAGGTCCAAAACGAAGTAGAAAAAAAAGTGTAGAGCAAAATAGTTAGGTGGCGTTTCGGCACCCTAGGCCTAGCGTTGAGGCGTCACTACGCCAAAAAACACCATTTGCAACACATAAAAGGCAACATTTGGTAATTAAATATTGCCAAAGGGGTCTATCGCAACATTTTAATAGGTGATGTTGCCATTGCTTAACAAAATTAAGCTATGGCAACGTTTTTTTAAAAAACGTTGCAAAAACTTAGAAACCCAACCATCTGAATCAAATCAGCCCTAACTTGCAAAAACTCGGATAACCCTCAAATCAGCCCTAACTTTTCCTCCTCCTCTCGTCTCTGCCTCTCCTCTCTTCTTCCCTTACTCTATCATCTCAACATGGTTTGGAGGTTCTGGAAGTATTCGGAATTGGGAGTGGATGGAGGGTAGAAGTTCTCCCAATTCCATACGGAGGAAGCCTAGGAGGGGTACTGGTGTAAGTCGAATCCGCTCTGGTGTTGTAAGTGAATTTTCCATCGAAATTATGCGGTGGTGGTGGTGGGGAAGATGAGAAGCTGGAGTCTTGGAAGAATATGTGAGAGTTTCATTGATTTTTTGCTGCGCGGTGGTTGCTGCTGGTGCGAGCGGTTGGTGGCAAATGTAAAGACAAGGGTGGTGGCGATGGATGGGGATGGAAAGACGGAGAAGGGGAAGGGGAAGGGATGTTTGGAAGTGTTTGTGGTGGTGGCGTTCGAGATGGAGGATGGATTGCGGAGGAGGACCGCCGGAGTGTGGTCAAAGACGAAGATAGGTTCACCGGAAGCAAACGTAATGAGTGCAGAGACTGTGATGCAGATCTGCGACAGTAAATTAATCCGGACTATT
Source organism: Fraxinus excelsior (assembly GCA_019097785.1). Lineage (NCBI taxonomy): Eukaryota > Viridiplantae > Streptophyta > Magnoliopsida > Lamiales > Oleaceae > Fraxinus > Fraxinus excelsior. The sequence continues at coordinate 6,865,539 of CM032639.1, read as the reverse complement.
AAGCTCCAATTTGACTTGATTTTCTGGTGAATCATTTGATTACTTTTGTAGGGTATTAGTTTAAAATCTTCTTATTGTTAAGATCTATGCTCAATTATATGTTCATGACTTTCTTAGTCTTCAATTGAAATGCAATTGTCTAACCTTGGCATAATTTTGATGAATTGTTATCTATTTTTGTTTGGCACATTTACCATATTTTTTGATATATTGTGCCATTTTGTGTATCTATATTATAGGAAGGATTTTTGTGAATTTGCTGAGGTTTGCTTCTCGAAATTTGGTGAACAAGTGAAATATTGGAATTCCACCGAATGGGCCATGGTCCTTTCGTGTTTCTGGATATGTGCTTGGTATTTTCCCTCCTAATAGCGGTAAAGCTCCAACTACTACATGAGAGGTTAAACTGCATTCCATTCTTCATAGAGGTGCTTTATGATCTCAAATTGTTTGCAAGAATGGAAATCCCGGCACAGAACTAACTCAGAATGATGATAGAATCAACTCAGAAATGACAAACATTGTTTCCTTTGCAGGTAACCCCAATTCTGTTTATTTAACCACCTATGATTTTCCATTCCAGCAATAAGTACACATTAGGATATTATCCTGCATGTGTAAAAGACTTGGTTATTGAATATATGGTGTGTTTTATTCTTTGGAATTAGTGAACTTAGAAATTTCTATTGCTAGAGTGACTAGATTCTATTGCTTAGGTTTGGTGGTGGTAAATGGTGGTTGTGTTCAGTTTTATCTTCATTAAGTGTTAAATGGGTAGTAGTGCTTACTAAACTCTAGTAGATCTCAATGGTGGTTTTGGAGAAGAACTTGGCTGGATGGTGGTGGTGTGTGCTGTAATGAAATTGGTAATTGTGTTTTGGAATGCAAATGTCACATTTAGTGGTGGTGTTATTATATTTGTGAACTAATTTTCTGTTTGCCATCACACTGCTTGAGTTAAGCTGTGTATGATATGTTGCATCTTATATGGTGAATTTGGTTTAGGAGGTTTTAGTCTCTCTCAATTGTGTTCTAGACTTGATATTTAAAATTACATTTTAGCTATAGGAAGGTTGTCGCTTGAAAGCCTTTAGTGACTTTTAAAGTTCTTTGATTACGATGGCAGAGAGATGGATGACCGTCAGCCTGAAGATTCTGCATGGATATACTTTCTTTTAAGATAGCTTGTAATTTGTGCCTAAATCTGTTGTAAGCAATAAAATGGCTTATTTGTGTTTATTAGCTAAAAATTGGGGAAAGCTGGTGATGGAAGTTTATCTGGGTTAAATTTTAAAGGGTAAATTGTGATAGCCTCTATTCCTCCTACTTTTGTCTTCGAGTATCACTATCCCCCAATATTTGTTTCTTTGCATTATTATCCTCGAACCTTTTTTGTTCTCTGTGATGGTTTCAGTCTAAATTTTACAGTAAGCTTACATTAAATGTTCAATATGCCCTTTGACTCTAAAGTAAACAATTTCACTATAATGATCCACAAATATTTCTTCCATTAATCACCAGTCCTATATTGGTACTTACATGTGCAGCTTCCGTTAGTGTTATTACGTTTGACTAATCTATTTTATGTTTCATATTATGAAACTTGGAACCATGGAAGAATAATTAAGAGGGGTCGTTTGTGAATTTATGTTTCTTATCTAAATTATTATAGAATTAATCTGACAATTATTCTGGCCTGCAAGTGCTGGATTCGGTGGTGGTTAAAACATTTATAAATAGTGAATCCTATTGAATATGTGGTTTATTCTAACCATGCGCGGTTTAAAGATGATATTTGACTCGACAAATATTTACCAAACTTACTTTTAAGAATATTTTTTACAGAAGACGACCTCCTTGAGAAGTTTGCCATGGGAGTTTCCATGGTTACGTCCTTGTCACTAGCCATCTCATACCCAACACTAGCAGTTGCACCACACATGTTCATCAATGCATACAAGCATGTTTTGACAGTTGCAGTTGAAACTGATTACTCCTTCCCACTGGCAGATAAAGTGAAGGAATACCTCGAGGTATGTACTAATGATGTTAAATTGTTGTGCTTTCTAGATCCAGTTCAGCTTTACTCTCGTGTAGTGCTTATCCCTAAAATTTTTCGTTCATCAAGATCCTACCAAGTTTGCAGTTGCTACGGCTCCAGTTGCAGCTGATGATTCAGGTGCTGCACCTGTTGCTGCCAAGGAAGAAGAGAAGAAGGAAGAACCGGCTGAGGAATATGATGATGACATGGGGTTTAGTCTCTTTGACTAGGTGAAATATTCGTTATTATTGCAGCATCTTGATTGAGAATTTTAGTAGTGAGTCTATACGTCAAGCTGAAGTTTATTCTAGTATTTAAAATATAGATTTATTGGTGTAGCCTATGTGTGCAATTTTGATTCAGTCTGAATAGTGTTCGAGCTTGAATATTATGATATGCCTAGATTGCTCTTTCTGGTTACAGCTTGGCTTCTTTGCGCTTAAACTACATAATTCAAAATATCACATTATCCTCATTCCACAACATGTTCATGAGCAAAACCAAGTGGTGTACACGGGCACTCACGATAATGAAACGGTAGTCTATCCTCTGATCCCACCTTTTGAGAAGTACATCTTTGTTTGCACTTCATTTTCATTGAAAAATGGCGTGCTTTGTGAGAATTCTGATGGTAAATTTATATTTTTATTTTTGATAGCTCTGATGGTGAAGTATTATTAGATTGGACTTGCACAGTTGACTTCTGTTGCATCTTCTGTCAGTTCTAAATTTCTTTCACATTTTATTTCCTCTCCTTTTTGAGGGGTGGGATAGGGGAGTTGAAAGCAGAAATTAATTTACAACTTTGAAAAGCACCATTCTGATTCTTTGAAAAGCTACCTTCTGAAGATAACATATGTCAAAACTTCAATAAAAAATGTTCTAAGTTTTATCTATTATCTTAGTTACTATTAAGCATGAGTAAAGCAAACCACTTCTCTAGATGCCGCTTATGCTTTTACTTTTAAAATTCATTTTTATTAGATCTTGTCCCTTTTTCATTTGAAACATTTCCTTCATGTATTGATTGACTAGGTTTTTTACATTCAATTTATGTTGTGTTGTGGCTGTCAAAGCCCTTTGGCATCTCCCGTAACGTGTTCTACATTGTGGGAAGCATAAATGAGTTCTATTTTATGTTTGTTCTTAGCTAAAATATTTTTTACAGGTGGATGATACCAGATATAACATGATGATGAATGACAAAGTGATGACTCCCATGAAGTAATTGAGGAGAGTGATTCATCTGAAGATGAAGTTGGTGGCATATTACTAGTTTCTACTAATAGAGTTCGGGTTCAAACACTGATTGAAGTGGCCACATTTGGAGATAATATTTTATGTCTCTACTTCTTCCAGCAATCATCTAGTTAGTGGAATGATGGATGAAACAATTGTATTATTTATCTTACTCATTTTTAGATAGGTTGTTGTGTATCACATTTGAATTTTGTATTAATTCAAAAATTTATAATGAAATTATCAATTTTTATGCAATTTCAAAATGTCACAAAGTGTTCTTTTTAATTTTGTGGGTCAATTATTCAACTACCATAACTGTATAAAAACAAATAATAAATAATAAAAAGGATCTACCGCAACGTTGAAAAAACGTTGCAAAAGGATCTACCGCAACGTTTAAAAAACGCTGCAAAAGGACCATCGTAACGTTGAAAAAACGCTGCAAAATAGATCTACCGCGACGTTTAAAAAACGCTGCAAAAGAGGTCTTTCGCAACTTTTAAAAAACGCTGCAAAAAGTCTTCCCTCAACGGCAACACTTAACTTCGCAACACTTGGAAAAACGCTTCAAAAGGTCTACCGTAGCGTTTTTTGACTGCTGCAAAAGGTATTTTTTGGTGTAGTACGTCGAGCAAAAACTTACTAGCACTATAGCGCTACCTCTCGTGTCATTTACTTTAAAACTTGATTTTTTTTATAAATTTCAATGTTCTCTTCAAGCTCAACACAAATTTCAATTCCCAATTGAGCTTCCAAGTAAAACTTCAACTAGAATTCGCTCAATAAACTTGAATAGGATTCTCGAATAACATTTCAAATAAAATTCTTTTTAATGTACACTTTAATTAAAACTTTCAATTATCTTCAACAAAGAATTCGAGTCACACCTAAATTCTAACACCACATTTCTTTACTATTTCCTTGTGTTCTCTATGAAAGGAACATTGTTGAAAATACTCTTAAAAAAATACACCAATAGATTTTTAACCACGAAATTGAAACACTCGCTACGAGCATTACTGTAAATAACTAGACATTGCCATTTTTGTTGGGATTGTTTGTCAATTGTTGCATGCTCAAGATGATCATCATATGAATGCAGTGATAAAAATATTAAAATACCTCAACAGGATACTTGGAAATAGATATTTCCATTCTCAGATAAGGGAAATTTGAAGATTGAAACCTACGAAGATAGCAACTATAGTCTATATGACACGTTCACAATCATGTAGAAGGTTCGCTTTTGGATATTATGCATTTTGGGATGCAATTCAGTAGCCCGAAGAAGTAAGAAGCGTGTAATTGTAAATCACAACAGAAGTTGAATACCAGTCCATGATTCACGAATGTTACCTCCTAATCTATAGCCATAGGAGCACTAAAAATGGCGAACAAGCAGCATGAGATACTTTACTGAGAACATGGACACTAAGAACCCTATATAAAGCATTATCGAATTAAAGCACGTTTCAAGGCAGATTGTTATTCATTGAATGTTCCTTCGAGAATACAGTGAAACTAACTTGCCGACTAAAGATTGCCTAAAAAACAATTTTAGAGCAAACTAGGAAATCGGTTTAGGACTGCTTAGGAACATGTTCTAAATTAGAGCAACATGAAAGTGCGCGCTGATCCTAGATAAGAAGCAAATTTCCTACATTAAGTTGATATGTTTCTTAGTTAAGGTTTCGCCTCAATATTTTCCCAGCCAAATCAAATGCATCCAATCACTTCATGGTGCATTGATGTTCAGAGAGATCGAGTGGATATGTCCCACAAACCCTAAAACCATATAGATCCCAACTGATGAAGCAACAGATATTAACTTTCAGCTCCAAAATCTCATGCCAAGAAGGAAATTACTTCAACTTAACCATGGTCGAAAAACACACAAGGAGATTCAGTAGATAAACTACAAATCAAACATATTTCATTTTAACTTACTCATGTAAATGAAAATGAATAAATACTAAATACATAATAATTCAAGCAAACTCACCCATATATAATTTAACACAACATGGTACAAATTCTTTTTAACACCTATGCTCTAGAATGAGGTGAAACATTCATGATCGGAGGAATTTGAATCATCACAAGGAGAATGGTTATGTCTACCTTCATAGGTTGTTATTACCATCCGACGATCCTCTGACAACCTTTCAACCCTTTTCTTGACCCTACAATTACTATGAGTACATCTATAGTAACTCCTGCAAGAACACAACATGGAGAAATCTTCAGTTTATCCTATTATTTAAATTGACACCAATGAACTAGTAAGTTGAAACAAGAAACAAAGGAGACATAACGACTCAATAGAATCACTGGAAGAGATAGGCTTCTTAACTAGTAACTACTTAGGAACTCTGCATATGTTCACGGGCAGTAGTAATTGTCACTTTGATAGCCTTAGTTTCGCGATTTCATACTTTGCCATACAAAGGTTTACAGAAAAACATGATATGCAAATACTAATTCGCACAATAAAATAAAATGAATAACATGTCCTACGAACTGATTTGAACGAGGGAAGAACTTTAGGTCCTTTCAAAACGTAAACGACTGTATATTTTATGGGATGATTGAGACAAATACTTGGCACTATTATGGTCTACCTAATTTATTTGTTTTCACTTCAAGAAAAAACACAAAGTTCTCTTTATGCCATTATATTAATTTCACCAAAGAGTATCAAAAAATTTCATCCATAATTAGCCAGTTCTACATTGATACTTCTGAATATTTCAAATATCTTACATTATGAATGGATTTCAACCTTCCTAGAGGTAGATTATAAAGCAAAAGATAATGCCTTTCAATCAATGTGACGTCATAGAGTAGATAAAAATAATCTGATGTTATCAGCTCTAGCTGAAATATGAGAAGTTTATGCTTGCTTATAATTAATATCTAATTAATTCTATTAATTTCAATTTTCTTTTTGTGTGTTATTATATTGGGGAGGTTGGGCTGGGGGGGACACTGACCATTCATTACTTAAGATAAGAATATGACGATTACTTGATTATGCATCTTTGGACATGATTGAAATCTCTGGTTGGCACATTAATTTATGTTTCTGATGTGATATTATACCTCATATAGCCTGTTTTAGGTTCAGAATGACGATATAACATAAATGGTTTCTTTTATCCTCTGTCTACAAGAAATTAAGATGCTTAAGCATTCATATTTCGAGAGAGATAGAAATAGAGATAAAGATGGAGAAGCCAACATGACTGAAACATTATACTTCGAACATTCTTCACCACTTCTGATAGCACTAGCTACGGTTATAATTATATATCTATTTGTGCATGCAATAATTTTTACATTCATTTCATCATCAATTACAATGAAAAGCCACAAAATTTGAATTTTCTCACATTGAAGACATAAAATTCATGAAAATTGGAGTTTTGTTCCTCTTATTTACGCGCGATACGAAGAACAAGAATTTAACCGGATGCAGCAATAAAGTTTTTCTTTTGTGTGTGTGTGGGGGGGGCGTAAGAAATACCTTGGATGAAGGCTGTTCTTTACTACCTTCTGGCCATATTTTCTCCATTTGTAACCATCATCAAGCACATCTACATCACTCCTTGTCTGAAAACAGAATCTGGGCTCTCTTAGCTTTCTCCTCACTTTGACCTTGCCATTATTGTCTGAAGATGGGCTCTTCCACCTGAAATTTTCAGATTAATTTACCTATTAAAAACTATAGTATTAATCCACATCAAGGGAAAAATAATCAATTTTACCAGTACTATCGCTTGTGGATTTGATTATTGAATGAGTGCACAAAGATATAGTGGATCTAGCACTTGTCCTTCTCAGACTTCACTTGTTCATTATAGTACAAGTGCGCGCAAATGAAACTGCACTAGATGTGCGTGTATACCTATATATAGAGAGAGGAGAGAGATTTCTTTGAGGAATCTCTTCCATATATAGATCTCTTTAGATTCTAACTGAAAGATTAGCCTTTTAGGGTTACCAACATACACAAACAGGACTATTTCCAAACTTCTTTGGAACAAAAATCCTACCAAATGAAAAGCTACCCACAAAACCTTTACCGTAAGCTGGATCCCCTCAAGTTCTGAGTAGAACAATCAAAAAGGTTGCTGGGTTCTGTGCATTTGTGTCTGAAGAGAGATATATATATATACACACACACACACTTGACACACTAGCTAGAAAGAAGAAGAGGAAGAGATCTAGAGGGAGGACTAAGATAGATTACCATGAATTGCCATCCTCGTCGGCGTTATAACTGCAATTCTCATCATTAACAGCCTTGAGATCTAGTGTTCCTACCTGTATATTGTAGAAATCAATATGACATACAAAACGAAGCAACTTATAGAAAGATGCAATAATTTATAAATTAAGAAAGTATGATAAGAACAAAGAATTCAAAACTAATATTATTATTGGACCAACCCAACTACCTGGTCGTTATTCCATGATGGTTTAGTGTTCAGAAGTTCATTATTGTCTAACCCTATAAAACATCTATTGCTGTTGGTGATGGTGGTTGGCTTAATGGGGAGGCCACCGCCGTCTAGAGGCTGAGATATTTGAGAAGATTGCAACGGTACCAAAAAGCTCATCATCTGATTCTGATCTTCAAACTGTATAAACCCCATTTCATGATGTAGAGGATGATGAGGAGCAGCAGAATAGGAAACTTGAAGCTGATCATAATTGGGTTGAAACCCTCTCTCCCCTTCCATTCTTCGAAATTTATCAAATAATTACTGGTAGTGGATTGAAGAAATTGCTGATGTTCTTTTTAGTGGAGGGATTTTATTGCATGTTGGCTGTACAACGCGTGGGGCGTCGTCTCAAGGAATCAATGGGCGAAACGAAAATAGTGTATTCTTTTTGGTCAACTGATAAACGCTGGATGGAATATAATGCTGTGTTTTCAAGAATATATTGGGGAGTCTTACAAAGCACAGTTAAAAGAGAGTTAACAGTCTCTCATGTGTATCACAACATGATAGCATTCCAAGAATTATTATCCATTCAAGAATTTCTCTAAGTCGATTTGTCCAACACCGACCAAAACAAAGGTTTAAATCATTAAAGAGATGATATTTATTTGTTTAATTATAGGTTTGGAAAGTGACTAAATTATAATGACTTTTGATCAAATAAATATTTTATCAATACATTTTATAGAATTTAAAACTACTATTCGCTTATTATATTAACAAAGTTCGTATAATTCACAATTTATAATCACTTAAATTTGATTTAATCTCTTTCTAAACATGCACAAATTTTCGAGATGTCATTTGCTAGTAAGACTGCGCAAAAATTATCAGAATCATTTGAATCAAACCAAAATCGATTGATTCAATTCAGTTCTACTCAAGTTTTATTCAATCCTAGGTATTAAATTGAAGAGTCGAACGGTTACAGTTGTTCTAATGCCCAAAAAAAAAAAAAAAAAAAAAAATTCATTCAACCCGAAATATTTACTTTTTATTCTAAACGTAGGATGGTGTGTAATGCATCAACCATGTTACTTTTCTTCTGAATCCCATCATAAGGCTTCAATTCATATATAATTCACTATGATGTTTATAAATTCAGGCAATTTGTTAATTTGCATAGATATAATTTTAAATTAGTAAGATGATTGTGTTCCTTTTATCATTTTCAAATTAACATTTTAGATCCCTCAAATAAAAATTAACAATAAATTGAAACATATTTTTCCTTCAAACCACTTAACCAATTGATGTAAATTGTCGTATTTAATTAAATTTTAAAATGCAAATAATTATCATCAACATAAATCATTTAAAATAAGACTATGAAGAATTTAGATATTTAAACAAATTATAACTTAAAAAACTTTTACAGTCAGATACTCTTTTTATATCGATTAATTGAAGAAATCGAATTGAACCCAACGATTCGATTTCATACTTTTATAGAAGAAATGAGAAATCAATAATTCTATCTCTGCCTTCCACTCATTCCCAGCTGTTACTTCATCCACAGTAATTTGTATTATTTCTTTTTCTTGGAAAAGACTCTCCCCCACCACTCTAACCCTACCACCACCAACGTCGCCCACGATAACGGCAATCATATCAAACTCCTTCTCTATCTCTCTCAGCCTTCATTACGATTTAAGACAGCACAACTATTTTTTTTGTTTTTTTATTCTGAAAACTAACTCTCTTTGAAGAGCACAAGCAACAATATGTATATACACATACACAGTGGAGTACTGGAGTGAGTACTTACGTAACTGACATGCACAGTTATGGACATACGTACATATATTAATTTATGAAAAATGAAAAGTTGATCATGTATTATTAATAAATATATGTATATAGAAGAATGATCTAGTAAGTACTTATGCTCATCTTATGCTAAACACCGATGACGTATAATATAAATCCATTTGTGAAACTTAATTTAAGCGTTCTTATTTATGAGTTAAAATTATCAGTATCTAACAAATTCAACGATTATTTGATACCTAGCTTTCTTGCATTCATGATTGAATCAACGTGAATTAGAAGGATGTTCATGAACTTTGTGTTCTCACGCTTCTATACGAATTACTCTACATCATTTGAAATACAAGAAATCTTGCTAAACAATTTTACATTTTCAATCCAACATTATGTATCACTAGCTCATTTAATTTTAACGTTCAAATAAACAATTTTTTAGTAGTTGACATGAATGTCGCAATTTTATTTTTAAAGAGAATATTATTTATAATAAAGAATATCATTAGATTTAAGAGATTTTATATTCTACAAAATCTTTATCTTACTTTTTTCAATAATCATTTAATAATTCCTTTTATTTTTCAATTAATATATATTTTCTTAAACATCAATGGCTAAATTATTCAATATAATTTATTAAATTAATAATTAAAGTGGTAGAGAGTTGAAACTTGCAATATTATTAAATGCAATAATGATAAATTACAAATATTCAGTTTGTCTCACCAAATATAGAGAGTTATACATACTATCTATTTTAAAAAGTTCAATTGAATGGCCCATTGGAGGCTAATTTCAAGATTTGACTGTTTAAAATAAAGAATATTTCAATTTTAAAGTCTTTTGAAGATACTTTTAGAGTTGACAACGTTGTGAATTCCATGAAATGTAAGATTAAAATTAAAATTTGATTAATTAATAACATTTAGGAAAAAAAAAGTTATTACACAAACAAAATGAGTAGAAGAATATTGTTACAGTTCTATATATTCATTTTGATTAATAGTTTACAGTTACTGGAAGGGAGAAAAAAAAAAAGGGATCTCGAATGCATAATGTCTCAATTTATTGCTCCCTACTTTTTCTTTTCTTTTAGGTCCTACCTTCTCTCGTCACGTGTGACTTGAAAGGGACTCCGTCTCCTATTTAGCAAACAATTTTGTAGTTTTCATTCTTATTAGTTGAATCAATTGTCACCTCTTACTATGAACATAGTGAACTAACTACTTGACTTGTGTCTTACGAGCTCAATAAAATTTAGTTTAGGATGACTTTTATCATTTTATTGGTGATAACGAGTCCAACGTTGATCCATTCAAAATGTTTATAAACACGGTCATCGAGTCAAGAGTAATCTTTGATATTTTACGCAATGTTTAGAAATTATTCACATCCTCACTTCGCTTCGATTATGCTTCTCCGCTTTGTACACACTATCTATTGTTGGAAAACTCCAACATATGGGGTCACACATGTAATATATTAAAATGTGTGTTGTTATTGTTTAAAGATTAGTCAATAAAGTGATCCATTAAAGTTAATTTTGGACTAATGGGTATTAAATGTCATGGAATTAAAGTGTAGAGATAAGAACAATTATTTAAATTGATGAGGGGTCAATTTATAAAAATCGAAAGATAATAACTGCATATTCAGCTATTATTTATCATGGGATCATAGTCCCCCAAATTGAGCGTGTTTTCATATCTCTACATCCCTATCAACAGAGAGAAAATTCAAAAGGAGATGACGAATCAATTGGAAGATCATAACACATTCAATCAATCAACCACATGGATTAAAGTATTCTTCCACTTTTATTATTCTCATTGATTTCAACATGGAAGGTTTATATGCATGAAAAAAGTTTGATAATTTTGGAACTTGATAAAGTTTTGAATTGATAATCTCTTTTACTTTTCCTACATCTATCACTTCTTCCGATTGGCGGAGTGTCGGAATCATGGTAATGTGGGATGTTTGCTGCTCGTTGCGAGAAGTCTATTAAACCTCATCAATATGAGGAAGACAAAGTTAAAATAACATCACTCTTTACAGCCTTGGATCTCATGCATAACATTAATTTTCTTGAAGTCTAAATAATAAATTTTAAAGCTTAAGCCTTAAGATAGAGACAGTAAGAAATCCAAATTACAATTGAACCTTTCTTATTTGGTCAGTTCTCGACTGCACAATCTTCTGATATCTCACTCGCGACCATCTACACGATTTAGCCCATATTTAGAGTCCTATTTCCAGCATATTTCAAGTCAATTTAACTCTTTATATAGTATACATGTCTAAGAGAAAGGAAGACGTGTTGAAAACATTAGAAGTCTTGGATGCCATTTTTATAGTTTTGAACAATATTGCTTTGTGTATTTCAAATTTGACATCATTGTGAGGTGACAATTTTTATACATTGATTTTAATAATATTTTAAATAATCAATAACACGGATTTTATCACATCTTCAAGTGTCAAATTTATTGCACACAATTCATTTTTGAATTGGTGTTCATCTTTTTCTACTCAGATCTCAGTGTTCGAGCTCCATTATTTCAAATTATAATGAAGGGGATAGTAATTTTTTGAAAAATGTGTAGTTAAAAAAGAAAGAATTTTTTTTATGTTGATAAGAAGAGAAAAAAATAAATTTTAATTTAATAACGGCAAAACAGATGTGCAGAGATTTTTTAGAGAGCTAAAGATACACACGCATGCATCTATTTCATGTTTGAATAAAACTGTTTGCACCGAATTTTTCTTACCGAAAATGTTATACCCTTTTACATGTGTGTGTGGCCCGTGTAAATAAAAAACTCCCAAAAATGTGGTCCTCTCACCCTATTGAAAAAATTATGTACATGTAGCATCACGTTTTATATTTTATCGTCCTTGATTATTGAATGAATAATTTTGAAGAGGAAATAATACATCATAAACACAAATCTTTAAAAATTATAACAACTGTTTCAATTCTTTATAAATTGTTCATTGCCCTAGACAATATTATACCCAAGTTCACTTCCCTCTCTGCCCTAAGTACTTACAATCTTGTCAAGTCACACGTCAGTAAGTACGTGGTCAAGACTGTCATAAATCAGTGGCTCGATTGATAGTTTTGCAGCAGGAGCAGAAGCAGTACAGGGCATGCATGCGAGCCAATAATTGACTTGATACGTGATATTCTCCATAAAGAATTACTATTTGCAGCCAAAACTTGATATCACGAGGCAAATGATAAAAGGAGAAAGAAGCCTATCCGCGTAGGTGTTTCGTTTTAGGCACTTACAATAATTACAGCAGTTTCCCAACGTATAAAAACTATCATCCATTTTGTTTTCAAATGATTTGCTTTTCTAAAGCCGGTTGGAATTGATTATGTATAAAATTATAAAAAATAAATTCTACGGTCAATTTTGATCAAATATTCAAACTTAATTCGATTGTCAAATTATGAAAATAAATAGACTAACTCGTTCTACTCGTCGAGTAAATCGTCGTGGTATATTTGGAATCTCTAAACCAATTTCAAGTGAATGAGAAATTACGATCTAAAGTTGGAAGAAAAGATAGCGAACTGGTTGGAAATTTGTCCAACTCCGTCGTGTGCATAGCGCTCGAGCGAGGACGCGGTCGCTCGAACAATAGGCGAACGACAAAATCTCTATTTCTAACGCTCTAGCGATGCAAGGACGACAAGCGAACAACAACAAAAACTGCAACCCTTGACAAAGGTTGCTGAGTTTGGATCGCGACACTTCATTTACAACATTTCCTCCTCCATAAATTAGACCATTGTGACGTCCATTTGTTCATCCCAATGATAAGCAATTATAGCATAACATTAAATTCATTTTTTCCCAGCCTAAATTCTACATAAAAGCTGGTTTTCCGTTTTCATTAGAAGGAGTACAAAAATCAATTTTCAGTTCGTTGTTCTTGTGTTTTGAAGTGTTACTAACACAATAAGATTGTCGTTGTATCTTGGGAGTTGATTGTCATCATTCGTAAGCACTGTTACGGAGCAAATTCGATTTAAGGACAAAGAGTTCAACTCTTGCCTCGACTTTACATATATTTTGATTTTGGGGTTACTTTGATTTTTTGGTAAGTAGATTTTTTATTTTTATTTTTGTTTAAAGTTATCACGGGATATTATGGATTAGGGTTTTGCGTGCCTTTTTGTTTTGACAAGATTTGCTCTCTAAATTGAAGGGATTGTTTGAAAATGGTTTTTTTCAGCATATTTAGATTAAAGTTGATGAGATATGTATTTAAAAATTGATACAGTTGTGAATCTGATAAAAATGTGAGATTAAAATTAATTATAAACTTTAATCTCAACATTTTAGTAATTTTCAAACCAGACAAGTACTAAAGGAATATATAATATGCCCCTACTTGGTTTAGATAAAAGTCAGACTTTTACGAAATTTAGACAAAAGCTATGGAATTTATGGTTGAAAGGTTATTGATCTCATTAAGCCCTTGTTTGGGCTCTATCAAAAATGCATTTTTGAATAGTTGAAGAATGTATGATTAGAAAATAATGAAAAATTTGGGTTTACGTGTAATATTATTTTATTGAAGAATGTGTGATTAAAATAAAAAATAGGAAAATATATTTTTGGAGCATGGAAGCCAAACAATGATTGAATGTATGGTTAAAATTAATTATTGATTTTAATTATTAATTTTAATCTCTATATATTTATTTTTTAAGTAGAACCAAACGTGTGTATGGATGGATGGAATAGATAGGTTAGCTGAAATTACTGACATTTGGTAATGAAGTACAATTGAATACTCGTGCATCTTGATGGCAATGAACTGAAGTATAAGCATGTATTATTGTGTACAAGGATGTGTCGCCGTATGACCAAAATTCTAACTCTAGAATCGAGCTCATTTTAAGTGCATTATGTTTGGCAGCATCTTATTTTGACAGCATCAAGAGTAAGTAATATAGAGAAGGTCAATTACTATGTCTAGAGGATCAATGTATCAATGGTCGAGTTGACATATCAAACTGATATCGAATAGATACTAACATTGCACCAAATTAAGTAGTGGTAGATAACGTGGCCTGTTTTCTTCGCAACACGTCAATTTTTTGGATTGAAAAGTCATTAAATGGCGAAAACAAAATAATGTGTCAAAAATGATACTTAGAAATGAAGTTAATAACCCTATTTTCTTTATTTGTTAACTCTCATTTTGACGTCACCTCTTTCTGTTTACTTTCGGGTTACGTTCTTCACTCATCTAAATTTATGACATATTTCGAATGGAGAAAACCGCTTTAACAGCAAGTTTAAAATAACCATCCACTAATGACTACTGAAAATTAATTTAATAATTCCCATTTCGAAGTCGCCATTTTCAGCTTATTTTCAGGCGATGTTTTTAGCTCATCCGGTAGGTTCTTAATACCGTTTTGAAGTATTCAAGGAAAATTTCGCAACACAACTTTCGCAATTAAAAACTATTAGACGTGAGTTCAAAATAACAAGATAACTAAAATTGAATTTTAATAGTGATATTTCATTCATGTTTTAGTCATCAATTTATTTAAAATTCTATCTGATGTCAATTTGACTCGTCTCACTCGTATAATTAATATAAAAATAGGACCGAATTTTGATGCCCCCAAGTAGGTTTTTTGAAAGAGAAAAATTAAACAAGCAAAAAAAAAAAAAAAAAAAAATTGAAAACATTGGGGGACCGCTTGCCCCCTACCCTCCATCGATGCACAAAAACGAGCTTAGCAAAGAATAAAGTACTCATCATATTTAGCCTCTGTTTCAAAAGAATTTATAAATGGATAGAAATGAACAATTAGTAAATGGATAGTACTTGTGAGATCATTGAAATATATATATGATTGAAAAAAAAGAAATTAATTATTTATAAAAATATATAAATTTTGTGGAACGGAAGCTCGAATGTCGAACTCGACAATAATGTTCAAGGACAATGAGATATTTTTAGGGACATGGCATTTGTGTCAATTATGTGATTGTATGGTCAACCACCACAACATTAATATTAATTACACTAATTTTGACTTTTTATGATTCGAAGATTGCACATACAAGTGTATCACAAAATGATCAAACCCTTTTTTTAATAATTATGGTGGTTAATGTTTGGTAGAGAATTATGGTTAATATATTAGCCATCATGAAATATATTCCTTAATTGCTAAAAAGTTATCAAAAATTATATGCAAACTATTTGGATAGTGATTATTATATTAAAAACTTTTATTTTTTTATAATGCTTAAATAATTATTTAGCTATTATGGAATTAATACATTTTCCTAAACCTTTATTGATTTATACGTCATAAAAAAGATGTATACGTTTTCACCTTAACCTATTACTCGTATTTTTCTCTACGTGATAGTGTCTTTTTATACACTTTTTGTATTTTTCTTTGCTATCTCTCTTGTTTTCCTTTTCTTAACAAAAGCTATGTAAGTACTATTTTAATGATTTATTTTTAATAATATTGTTCATCATTAGTAGAGTTGATCACCACTCTGTACGGCAGTTAATCCCTTAAATCATTGTTCAATATATTAAAATGCATCACAACTTCATTTAATAATGAATCAGGTGACGTATTTCTTTTTGATAATCCCAAAACCTATGGCCTATGCTTCACATTCAATTCAATATTTCGTGTACATTAATATAATAACAGAACGTGAGTATATGTATATATACACTCTTAGTGATTATTGATTAATCAAATGTTGTTCGAACTTTTCTAGATTTTTGTTGAACTTTTCTAGATTTTTGTTGATGTTTTTATAGAGCATCCATCCGCAAGAAGTATGCTTTCTCACAAAACGCTCTAAAAGTATATATATTTAAGATTAATTTTTCTTACATCGCTAATTCGAACATCAAAGAGTCCTTGACTGTTGCACCTTCACATTGACTGTTATCTAGACTCACCATTTTCTTTATCATTTCAAGAACACTCGACTCGAAAAACATAAAATTGATCAAAGAGTGCCACGTTTTCGTTATCAACATGTAATTCACATCCCATTTTTAATTAAATTTGTCTCTCTCCTAAATGTAGTTATGGTAATATTGCGTCATGTATTATGTATGCAACATAAATAGAAGAAATGACAGGTGATTTGCATCCTATTTTTGTGAATTTTATTTCTCTCTCTTGACTGTAGTTTTGGTAATATTGACTTTGCATATTGTAAGTAAATATATTGTCACACATAATGCAACATAAGCTAAAGAAATAATTTACATATCTATTTTTTATTCAGTTATTATTATTATTTTTGTTTAGGAGATATTAGCTTCTTGTTTTTTCTCCTTGCATATATTAAGTTTTTCTCTCTTTCCCTTTTTTGGTTAAATCTCAACACGTTCATCTTTTCTTCTCCAATGTAGAATGCATTTCTTACTAGAAATACAGGATCTCATTTTAAAAAGTGTGACTTTTACGATGACTAAACAATTTTATAACGTTGTTAAGAACTAATAGATAGACGTTTTTACGATATGTCTATGCATGATGACTTCTACACACGATAGATAGCACTTTATGAAAGTGGGACTTGTTGAGTAGTTGAGGTAACCCAAACTTTTAGATGTCTATTCCAAGTCTAGTCAAGTTAAATTCAACATCAGTACCGAATACCTTTTTTTTTAAATTTTTATTTTTATTTTGATGTAACATGGCAATGTAAGATGACTTTCGAAATCAACAATGGGAATAGTGAATAGAATGTAGACCGTATTAACTTACAACATATCCACAAATTGCACCAAGAAGAATATAATCAACTAAACAATTCCCTTTGTTCCAATTACTTCCAAACTTGAAACAATATCAAAGCAAACGAATTCTAAAACCTTGGTGGAATCTGAAAAAGAAGTTTTCCAAAAATCTCATGATGATATGCATTTAACCATTTAAAGAGAACAGTGGATAACACCTTGCAACATTTAAGCAATGAAAGAGAGGGCAGTAGTTATATCTGCTGAATTCCATGCAATAATCATAGCCTTTAGTTCAAAATCTTCCAAATTCCATCATGATAGAGTGTGGCATCAGATATTTGGTGGGTCCCCCGTTTCTTGTCAACTTGTGTTTATAATGTTCCTTCAGAATTGGGGGGTTGAGTCCCAAGGGAATGTTCAAAACATTATATATTCCTTACCAACAACTTCCATGATATATACACCCAAGAATTTTTTGGTATGATCTCATTTAATTACAGATGGTATAATATTTAATAATTGAGAATATGATATGCCAACTTTTATAAAGATATAAGGTGAACAGTGTTAAAACAGAAAAAGTTCTATAACAAGATTGTATACAGTATAATACTCTCCTCTCGTCTTCCTTTTTTCAGCAATACCTACAGTAAGTTTTCAAGAATTTGAATTTCTGTGAATTTAATAATTGTTTTTTTTGGGTAAAAGTCACTCAAATTTCTAATTATTACATTAATGTTCACCCAGTAAAAAAAATATTATTAAATCTTATGTGACATCATTAAGTGTCATCAAAATGTATTAATTATTTATTACCCAACTCAATAAAATTGGAGAATTGAATTGGGGATATTTAACACGGTCAGATTAAAAGCACAACTTTAGTTTGGGTAAAAAAATTTGGGCTTAAATCGTGTAGTAAATCCACATGAAAAATGATATTTCTGTCTTGACTTTAACAAATAATGCTATTTTATGACATTTTGACATGTAATGTCACCACATAAGATTACATGTTATTATTTTTTTTTATCTAGTGATTATTAATGTAACGATTTGAAACTTGAGAAATTGTTTCCGTAAAAAAATACCTTCAATGACCATTAAACTCTCGTTTGGCTTCCATTATTTCACATTATAATGAAATGAATAGTAATTTTTGAAGAATGTGTGGTTAAAAAAAATATAACTTTTTGGATTTACGTGTAATTTTATTTTATTAAAGAATGTGTAGTTGATAAAAAGAGAGAAAAATAAATAAATTATAATTTAATGGAGAATAATGGAGGCCAAACATGGACTAAATTACCTACTCGGTTCAAAAACCTTACGATTGGTATTTATCTCCAAAATATTTGGAGATATACACGCAAAAGGTTTATTTGTTACTAATTTAGTCTAGCCTATATTTTTCTTTAAATCCCTTTTTTTCATTCCGATAACATTATCGATCATATCAATGCAGAAAAAAATGAATGCATTTCCATACTATTCAATTTTAAGTAATAAGTAAATGAAATAGATAAAGACTCCATTTTACCCTATCCATTTCACTTATTATAATTATATTCGATCTTACGGAGCATGTTCATGTACAACATGATTTGGTCTGATCATATATAGAAAATAATTTCTTCAAGTGAATCAACCTATCTTTTGTATATGGCTTACGTGACAGTTGGAACAAAGATAAATTTGGTTGTAAATTCCAATGTGGCTGACATATCTACACAGACCAATCAATAGTTCAAGTCACACACTCACAATGAAGCGTGTTTTGGGTTTGTATTGCATTGCACAGTGTTTTGAAGATTATGGGATCTGTCATGTTGGTGTAAAAGACAGGCAACGAATGTCTTCCTCTAGTGTGAACGATACACAATCTTATTTTAGATGTAGATGTGGTACATATATGAAACTAGATAATTCACACATTGAAAGGAATCGTAATAGTAGATTTTGTTAGGGGAAAGTAAAAAATAAAATTAAATAAAAAATGCCAATTTAAAACCGCTAACGTGGCGTCGGCATTTGAGACAAGAAATCACTCAAAACTTCATTGACCATTAACTTAATTAACTGTAGTGAACATAGTAAAACAACACGCTTCACACATTCATACAAGTCAAAGTATCATAGTTCACAGTATGAAATTTTTTATAAAGCAACTAAAAATGCACTTTCAAGTTTCATGTCATTGGCCTAGAAATTCTAATCAATTGAGTTGTCAACATACCTCTTGTTCCCTCTCTGTCCACTTACACTTGAACACCTTTAGCGTTCAAATGTTTTCATTTAGTGACTATTTGCACTTCGATAATCAAGTCGGTCGCAAATAAATAAATAATAATAATAATAATTTGAGCGTAGAAGAGATGAAATAACATAATTTGGGTTAGGGTTTGGATATTTTTGACCTTTCATAACTTTTATACTCATGTCTACCGTTTATTGATTCGATCATTTTGATATCTTAGTCTTGTTTGATTCTATTTCATTTATAACGATTTTTGCACATGTGATGGTGGGTTCCTCACCATGTGGCATCAGGAATCTTTGAGCGTACACCGGTCCCTCCAAATAAGGTAATATTACGCGACTAAGAATATGAGTCACAAGATTCTTGCCTAATTAAAGATCCAACGAACCTCTACTTCAACCACAATACATTGTGCTGAGGGGAAATCAGAAGAAGAGTTTCTTCAAATTAAACATGTTTTCTCCATTTGTGGCGTCCTTCCAAGCGGGCAAAGTTCGAAGTCACTCTCTTCTAGCTAGGCAGGGTCCCTCCTCATAGATGGTATATAAACGATCTGGATTTTGACAAGACAAAGCGTGGTTTACTAAGACATGGCATTCATGCGTTTTAACAAAGTTCACTAACAAAAAAACTATGGTTTATGCGAAAACTCTGATGTGGTTCCTGATGACATGGCGGATGAATCCAGCTTGATCCATGCTCCCACTTAGAATGTATGTGGCGATTATATGTGGTGAAATGCTTCAATACGGGATGATCACCTTAAAAGTAAGCGACAATATCTATAAAAACTAACGATTTTTATAATTATATTAAGGGTTTGTTCGGTATGACTTAAAAATCAATTAAAATTGAAAATATGATCGTTATTGTGTCTCGCTCGTCTAATAAAAGTCAACAATAACGACCAATTTTTCAATTTTAATCCGATTTTAATCTCTACCGAACACACCCTTAAATATTAAAATTTCCAGTTTATTTGAAGTGGGATTTCACTCTTTAACAAAGTAGTATACTTCAAATATGTTCAATCTTTGATTCAAATTCTATCAAAGTCAATTTCATTCAATTCCACTTACATAAACTGATGATGTATCAGCAAATAAATGATTGTCATTACACATAAGCATCAGTTACTTTTGCTATCTCGTCATCGTTTTTCGTCGGTTTCGATTTACAAAATTGGATGAATTGTAATCAAATTTAGCCTGAGATTTTTCCAAGTGAAAAATAATTTTGTTTCCCAGAAAAATACGTGTTTAGCAAGTATAGAAAAGTTATGAGTACCATAGAACGTGTACTTGAAAATGACTCTGGTGATATAGTTATAATAAAATCTCTAGAAAAGAAATCCTGTAGTGTCGGTACACAATTGAAACAAATTAAAGTACAATTACTTGATTGATAATAAGTGAAATAACCCAAATAAATTCAGTAAAATCTTAACTAATTACATAATAAACATTTCCAATCTGCTCGAAATTAAATTACTTAGTTATTCAACAATTAATTTTTTTATTTAAATAATAAAATTAAATTGACAAGTAAGTTTAAAATTTAATTTATTCATTTCGTAAAATAATAAGACCACTAAATAAAACTTTAGTACATTTATTCAGTAGTTTATTAAATGTTTCCAATTTTTTTAAAAAAAATTAAGATAAGATTTAACTAATCTACCATGTAAATTAATAAAATTAAAAGTTTTAAAATCTCAGATCAATGACTCGATCTCGAATCGAATCTGGGGAGTGGTTTTAAAAAGAAGAAGAAGAAAATCTGTGATATTTTTAAGAATCCTCTCTCTGCTGAATGTCATATTAGGATCTAATAAGAAATAAAAGTCCACAACACGGATCTGAAGCCTTTTAAGAGGCCCAAATAAAGTTGGGCCTCCACAAAATGCCATTTAGGCCCACTCACAAAACTCTTATTTCGAAATATGAGGATAAAATAAAACCAAAGTTTACATTGATATCAAATATGGGAACATTACATTTCTAAGGGGTTTACTTTACACCTTTTCAAAAATACAAAAACAAGTTTGAAAATTCACAAATCAGGTTTTTTAAATTTTTAATTAATAATTAATGAATTATTAAATCAATTTATTATTAAATATTTATTTCTAATTTAATATAATTACCCTACCACACCTCCACCACCCCAACCGACTTTCCGATCACCACTCATCTCCGGCGACCGTTCCGACAACTATTCCGACACAGCTCCGATTCCGACGAGAAATTCGATGACCGTTCCGCCACTTTTTAGGTCACAATTCAAAATTTTCGTAGGTCACAATTTGTTCATCGGTCACAACTTAAAAATTTAAAAGTCACGATTTGTTCATCCGTCACAATCACAACATTTAAAAGTTACGTTACTTATTTTATGGTCACAAATATCAATTTATTGGTCACAAATTAATAATTTCTAGGTCACAAATTAATAATTTTCAGGTCACACAGCTTGTACTCGTCACAGTTTATCGAATTCAATGATCACAAATTGTTTATTAGTCACAAACCAACCAACTTACTAGTCACAAACAATCCAATCATTTGTGACCACCACTTCGCCACGGACTCTACCAGCGGCGCCACCATGATCGCATCTTCACCACCACACCCGCCACACACCGCACATCCAACCATCACACAACAACACCGTAACGATGGCACAGAATGCAGCACAACCACCTCACAGAAATGCACCACCGCACGCAACAAGAAAAACACCCAAACCAGATCAGGCGGAGCAACACCGCAACGTCCCACACCAGATCGGGCGGAGCAAAACCTGAACACCATCGTACTACCTCCACTGCACCATACCACAACTCACCCAACCACCGAACTGCACCGCAACCCAAGGTCCACCGTCACCGCACCACCCACATTCGAACCCAACTGCGATGGACCCCAAATCCCCCCAACAACACCAAAACAGTGCGCACACACAGGATCTGCACGCACCACTACCGCACACAAAAATTGGCCTTAAATCTCCCAAACCTCAACTAGCTCAACGTATACCTCAGCAACAGAGCACTCACACAGGCACCGACGACCAGAACAAAAAAAAATCTGCACACACGCACAAACACGGATCTGCACGCACCACCGCCGCACGCATCGGGATTTGTATTCGGATCTTCTCTATTCCGCTTCTCCACCACATGTTACCAACGTCGGTCCATCATGGGCAGCGTAAGAGATCCGTCCTCCACCTATGCCTCCTCGGTGGCCTTGAGAGAGAGGGGGGGTGGATGCAGCGAGGAGGCTGACGGAGAGGAGGCGGTGACAGAGAGGAGGCAATGAGAGAGAGAAGAGAAATGGACGGGAGCCGGGAAGAGAGGAATGAATATTAGGTTTGATTAGGGTTATTTTAATTGGGATGAAAAATATATAATTAATATTTAATAAAATATAAAAAACCTGATTTTTGAAAAGTTAAACTTATTATATGATTTGTGAAAATGGAAATCTAAAACCAGGTCTAGGTGTAATTTCCTCATCAAATATTGCCCATGTTTGACACCCTTTAATTTTTATTTCTCTTTCTCTTTCTCATTCTCATTCTTCATTTCAACCACACATTCTCCAAATAAAATAATATTACACACAAATCAAAAACTTTTCATCACTTTTCCACCGCACATTTTTACATCAATCACTATTCCAAAATTTCTATTTCTCCCAAAATGGGTTTCAAACAGGAGCTATACATTTATCATAATACTTCCTGAATCTTGAAATTATCAATCAACTTAATATGAAAATGCTGAATGCAAGGGGAAAAGAGAGAGAAGAGAATCGGGTTCAAAAGCTTGGCGTTCTCTAAAGAAAAAACACTAAAAATATGAAGGAAAAAAGAGAAGAAGCAAAGTGTTCACTGTTCACCGACTGAATATTCCAAGAATGGACTACTGGGGCTGTTTTACTTTTACCTTTGCTTTCGAGGTCTCCCACGTGGATAGATAGAATCCTCTTCTAACATCAGCCTTAAAAATCGATTCAAGTTTATCTGCCTGCCTCAGAAACAAATGGAGCAGACTTTCATCATGATCAAGCCTGATGGCGTTCAAAGAGGCTTGGTAAGTTTTTGTTTTCCAGTTCTATTTGAATTTGGAAGTGAATGAGTTTTGGCAAGTTTTTGTACAAGTCTTTTTTTTTTATAGGGAAATTATGGATTAAAGAAAAAGAAAAGAACTAATTGATTATTGTTTGAAGAGGGGAAAAAAGAAAGAAAGAAAAAATTCTGACTTTAATTGTCTTAGCGTGATACTGAAGAAATGAAGTGGATTAGTGTTTTCTGCAATGGAAATGTTTAAAAATTTCGGCAAATGTTATGCTTCAGGTTGGTGAGATCCTTTGCAGATTTGAGAAGAAAGGTTTCTCCTTGAAAGGTAGCTTTTTTTTTTTTTTTTTTTTTCAACTTTGAAATTATGGCTTCTTATCTATTACGATCCATGACTTTCCGAAAGGTTATGAGTTAAAAAAAGAGGGATTCTGGCGCTCTGCCTTATTAAATAAAATCATGTTATAGGTACATTTTTATGTACATTATTTTTTAGGTCATGCCACGTGGCAATATATGATTGGACATTTTAATAAAAGAAAAAAACACAATTTTCCGCGAAATACTTTTTGAAATACAATAAAATGTACACTTATCATAATTCCATGAAATAAGAGCTTGTTTAGTTAAGCCTAAAAGATAAGTAAAATTAAGTAAATTAGGGATTCTATCTCCCTATAATCAAGTGCAGTAATAACTTTATTGACAAAGTTTGAAAATAAGCTTCGGCCCCGAGAAATACCCAAGTTCTATGGAGGGGAAAGGACCTGCACAAGTTTGGACTTGGCCAGACACGCGTCGCCTTTGAGCAGCTCAGCTCAAGGCTCGGGTTAAACTAACCCTGCTGTTTGACAATCATTATTTTATAACTTTTAAATTGTCACTCATTTCAATCATATATTTACACAATAAAATATTTTATACGTAAATCCAAAACTTTTTTCAAAAATCATTAATTAAAACTTAATTTTTTTTTAATAGTGGCTATCAAAAAGGGGTTAAATATCTTATCTCTTGTTGGAAGTAACCCCGATCCATTTGATAACGAGTTGACTCAAATAGTCAATGGGTGTAGTTGCTGAACCATACCACATATACTATAATAAATTATTTTGAGATTTGACCTATGTATGAATTGTGGGCTGGCCATCTTATTTTAATTTTAGAGTAGACCTAGTAAAAGTGAAATGGGAATGGCTCAAACATTGTAGAATTATGCTGGAGGTACATTGTAACCATTCTAATTCAAGCATCGTGACCGTTGAAATCTAGCAGTGTCTCAACTTCAGTGATGTACCTTCACTTCTGAAAGACTTTTTTCTGTTCAATTAAGCCCCTGTTTGTCATCCATTTTCTCGTAACTCTTTTTTTCTCAAACTAATTTTCAATCACGCGTTAAAAATAATGCACGTAAAACGAAACTTTTTCCTACTTTTTAACAATACATTCTTAAAAGAAATCACTATCTAAAAACTTATTTTCCCAAAAAACTCTTTAATGTTTGTCAAACAGAGGCTACAGTGATCATGCAAAAATTGTTTCCTTTCGTTTGATCATGCCTCTTCATCAAATGATATCGCCCTGTAATTCATATTAAAGAAAATCGTTGCATTTGGATGGGTGGCAACGTTCAAGCTTATATATGGGGTCTTCCAAATTGCACTGTCAAGAATTCCATATGCTTCCCCCTCTTTCATGCAAATCTTTCCTTATAGCTGTCTGTTCAGAGGGGAGGGAGGATAACACTACTAAATATTTCTTGGCACTGACATTATTGAAAAAACCTTGATTTATTTTCTACTTATGATTTCCCTTGTTATGAATTTTCTTTGGATACAGGTTTGAAGCTCATCACTGTGGATCGCCCTTTTGCTGAGAAGCACTATGCTGATTTATCTGCAAAGCCCTTCTTCAATAAGCTGGTCGAGCCGTCGAGTACATTATCTCTGGCCCTGTTGTTGGAATGGTTTGGGAGGGTAAGAATGTGGTGACTACTGGCAGGAAGATTATTGGAGCCACCAACCCTGCCGAGTCTGCTCCTGGAACCATCCGTGGTGATTATGCCATCGACATTGGCCGGTTAGATTCTGATTCTTATGCTGACGCCATTGCCAATGCCAATGCCTATGCCTATGCTTATAATTGCTTCAATAAGACTAAGAATACTATTTTGTGTCATCAGACCTGTTTTGCTTTGTTAATAAAAAGGTATTCTAGGCCTATGTTGGATGCGTAGTTCCTGAACACTCGTAGGTTTATTAGTTGTAAAACATTATCACGTTCTGGTATCTTTTGCATTTTATCTTAGAAACGTGTTTTACCCTTTGCAGAAACGTAATTCATGGTAGTGATTCAGTTGAGAGTGCAAGGAAGGAGATTTGTCTTTGGTTCCCAGAAGGAATTGCAGAATGGAAGAGCAGCCTTTACCATTGGATCAATGAGTGAAATGTTTCATTCTGAATTGATCTGTACTTTCGTATATGGCTAATTTGTAGCTGCAAGTTTAAAGTTTTTACGTCAAATTGAATTTTAGAACCTTCTTGTTCTGGAGATGAATCCCTGCCAAAACATTTTCACATGTTACGTAATAAAGTTGCTGTTGTAGCTATTACTTTCAGCCTTTTCACTATCCATGATTGCAATATTAAAAAATAATACGTTTGAATCAGACCCCAACTTGTTAATATATTGATCAATCAAGCGGGTAAAAGCTTGCAGCAAGAACAATTTCAAATGACGTTATTTGGATAAATCCTGTAGTTAGAGCAAAATCACGATATACCAACTCAAATTACTAGTTTCAATTTCATCCACACTCGCAAGAAAACACAATGACCTACAAATCTAACATCGGGGAGCCCCGACGACGACAATCAAGTTAAAGCACTAAAAAGGAGCAAGACACAACAGAACTTGAGAGAAGCATCCATTAGATCACAAATCTATCATAAAAGGCCATTTGTCTTTCAAAAATGTTACAGATGTTATACTATCGACTAAGAAGGCTGTATGAGGGCAAGTCTTCAAGGCATGTAACGTCTTCTTGCAGAAGCTCCGTTTCCAGCTGATGACGAGTAGATTTCATCACAGTCTGAGTGAATCACAGAAGACAACAAAACAATGTTATAAGGTAATCATTCACAAATAAAATGTAAGCAGAAGAAAATGTAGAGGATCATAAATGTGCCATGGTTAACAGTTATAAAAGTTTTATGAGAAGACGTTAACTGTAGATAAATTTGGTACAAGAGTATTACCGGAAATTTACATATTTTTCTATGTTATTCTAATCACACAAATGGTATAGTAATAGTCATCGGTTCTTTACAAATAACAAGACTAGTTCATAGGTTCTAAATACAAGAGAATCATAATCGGTGGCTATCTCAAGTAGAAAATGCTGACCTAAAATTAGCAAATACGATAACAGTAGCTCATTGCCGTTTTCATAAATTCATTTAAGCATTAACACCACGTATAATCTAGTCATTTCCCAGTCCTGATGCACTTTCTAAAGTCCTATTTTGAGTTACCAAAACCTAAAACCCAGAAATTTCTACAGCACCACTAAAGATGGACATCCAGGCAGAAGAAAATGTACTTTTAACACTATTTTTAATCACAAACAAAAAGGAGAAACTTACATTGAAGTCCATGTAAGAAGCATGCATGGCTAGCCACTGATGGTCCATTAGCTTGAATGTGATGCAATATAGAAGGTCAAATGCTGATTCATTCTCTGACAGGTAGAAAGCAGGAAGAATTCATGCAAGTTCCCTTTAGGAAACAAAGGATTTTTTTGCCAAATTTGTGAGTTATCCACACAAAAAATAATCAAATGGGCACTTGATCTAATGAGAAGAACACAAAAACAACCACACTTCTTTTCAATGTCAAAATTAACACACTTTTATTTGGTAAGGTGAGAGCGGAGGTTAGTACCTGCAAGAAACTTCAAAAAGGTTGCTCCTACCAACATTCGAGGCTTCACTGCAATTGAAAGACAAAATGTCAGCTGATGAACAAACATCAAGCATTCAAAATCTCGGGTATGTGTTGGATTATTCTCGAGTCATCATTCAAGATTTTGCTAATATCTTTTTGTTTGCACATGTAAGTGAAATCTGGAAAACTATGGCCTGCATTCTTGCAATTTATTCACATCCCTGAAAAGCATTTGCCAAGAACTAAGGAAAAGAATTTTGGATCCACACTTAAGCCACTATTTTACAAGCAAAAGTGAGGGAAATAAAACCATCAGTAAGTGATCCAGACTCATTAATTATAATAAATATAGACCAAGATTATTTCCATTTCCACAAAGGTCAATCTTGGATTCTGATCATTATTTTTATTTTATTTTTTCTCTTCTTTTTTTGGGGGGTCGAGAAGGTGTTTAGGGATCCAAGTACATTTTGACAGTAGCAACAATAAAGATAAAGCAATCACAAAACTTGTTATTTGGTCACACAATAGTCCTTCGTTGTCAAAATTGAAAAGGTCCTTTCTGGCAACAAGATAAAAAAAAAATCACCTGCTTCAAGATCAAGCATCTGAATAAGCATAAATGTGATGTTGACACCAGCTACAGCAAATGGGTATTCCCACAATGCTCGATCACCTTCCTGCTTTCGAAGAAGATCCTGAAAAGATTTCTGCGGGAAAAAAAACTAATAACAAACATTGACTTGCATATCCCACTGAAAGGAAAAGAAAAAAGATCTGATGAACCAAAAATGATGAAAAAACCGTGGACAGAATTCCCAAGTAAAGAAAGATCTCAATGACACAACCAAAAAGTATATTCAAACCATTCAGGTGGGCAGTGGATTGCAATACCGTGAATTTTCTGGCAGCTTTTGTATTATACAGAAGCAACAATTTTGAAAACATTTACTATAAAAAAGAGCAATCGTGAGAACTACCAGCCATTCTTCTAGATATGGAGATTAATATGATACAAAAAAAAAAAGGCTCATCAAGGGTTTATTATCAATGAGGTGCCATTCTCCAGTAATTATCACACCAAAGTTCATAAGCTTGATCAAACACATTAGACAGAAAAACAAACATTAGCACGATGAGAGAGAGAGATGGACATACTGGGAAATTTCTTGCGAAGTATAATAAATTTTCTAGAGATATGAAACCGCCGCCCCTAAAAGAGCACATCACATTTCAAGGTTACAAAACAGTGGCATAACAACCATAAAAATTATAGTCAAAACTTCATTTGATATGAAGAAAATAATAGTGTACCGGAAGTCTGTAGATGGGTCCTTTCCCTGCCAACCCATTTCCTTCCACTGCTCAGATATTAAACCTTGGAGTTCCTCCTCAGGAAAGGCTGCATTCCACAGTGCCCTAAGAGCTTCCTACAAACAAAAGCTTACTCATTGATAAAGAGAAGCACTCCTCAAAAATCTCAAAATAGGAGGAGGCCACTCCAATCAGACTGTCCAGAATGATGTTATCATGCACAACATATCCCTAAACCACACCTGATGTTCAGGAAGAGAACTGTCGTAGTTAACATCTATTCGATTCTGTAGCCTCAGTAGGCATTCCTCCTGACACACAAAATGAAACGAGAAATCAAGATCTAATGGCTTAAGTTATAGATTCGTGGGCCAAAAATATGATTAATCAAACAGAACAAAACCAAAAGCAAAGAAGAAAAGTACTTCTTTTAACTGCATTAAGTCAATCGCTCAAGAGACACACTTTAGTCTTTTCAGTTGCTCATATACAAACTTATGCAGGAACGAGTATTTCATACATAAATACATGCATTTATGAAACTCATCAGTTTGGTATGGAGAGTAAAAGCCAAATAAATCAATATTCCAACTTCCAAGTAGTCAATAATATCGAACATTGATATCCAAATGGGACTTGCTTTAGACCACGTGCTATCCCACAAATTGACCTCGACAAGTACCATGAGACTAAATTTCAACATACTCCTACCAACCAGGAAATTACCTGCAAAATGGTCAAATCAAATGATGGGCGAGCATCACTCTCTCTTCTTTGAGCACAAACACATGAAAGGCTTCTGCCTAACCATGCTGCTGATCCTGCCACAACCTCCACTGTAACAAAAATTGGCAAAGAATATGTTGGCAAAAGAAATGGGCATGGCATATTATGAATTCTCTAGAGAGACTGAATAAATAAGATATGCTAAGAAACAAAAACCTATAAAAAAAACTTAACGGTCATCAACTTCCTCCAAAAAGTACACACCACAGTTATATCTACATGCATTTGAACTCCAATTCTAAAAACTCAACCATAGGTAGCTTTTAATGAGAAGCTCATATCATTCTAGGTCTGATCATAACGTTCAATAGCCAAAAGAAAAAAATAATCACCTTGGCTAGATAAAAGGGTACTATGGGAGAATTATGCACTAAACTCCAATAACTGTCCAGCAATTACATTTTTAGAGGGGAATATTAGATCACGCATCATACGGACAATAAAACTGCAACTGGAAATAAACATCAATCTTGCAAAATACTAATAAGACAAAAAGAAATTTTAACATTTTATGCGAGAGAAGTACCTCTCCTTATCTGAAAGTTTTCATATGCTTAATTTTGATAGTGTTAGGTTACATTTATAGACAATTAATCGTGTATTACATTTAAATGGAAAATAGTACAATGTCTAGTTGCAGTAGATGGAAAAACCCAAAACATGTAGTGTTCAAATGCTGTCTTTTGACTGCAGATGAACACAGAATGGTGATGTGCAGCTTAATGGCAATGTTCCACCCATTCATCAATGCAAACATAGCTAAGCATAACTGTATTGCAGCTACAAAATAAGAAGGAAAAAATGGTTCTGTCACATGCTGACTTCATTTCAAACATATGCAGTAAAAAATACAATTATTTGTTCTCTAAAAAAATTAAATAAATATTTAAGTAAATCGCGTATGACAAAGAGTATTTACTATTAGTAATTGAAAGACAGCAACATGCGCTCAGATATAAAATGTTTAGAAGAAAAATATAGCTCGTGTTTTTATGAACAGTCCAACCGAGGCAAGAACTATTCCATAGATGATATGCTCAATTTATGATCTATTAAAGCACAGAAGTTCCCACGTCTACACTGGTGTAGTATCCTCTAGCAATTATGCGACAAAAGCATTAAAAAGGTGTGCATTATCACCTCGGCCCACAGTTACAAAGTGACAGAAAAGACCTCAAGCTACAAAAATATATTTACTAAATGCAAAAAAATTCAAAACAAGTACAAATAGAACAGGACCAAATAATTTCCGGTAATTCAAGGAGTGTTAGTAAAGAACATAAATAATTGAAAACAAATTCAGAATAATAAATAGGGAACTAACCAAGAATCTCGACGCAAGTAGGCATGAATTAGCCTAATTTCAAATTCACAGATCTAGAGCTCCAGAATATTCAGTGTACACATAAATACAGTTTATACATACATATACTCGTGAAGAGTCACTCCCCCCCGCGCGCAAATAGACGAAGATATGGATATAAAGTTTGCCGAAAAGTGAAAGATAGAGAGAGAAACATAAAAAATATAGAGAGATGGAGAGTACAAGAAAATGGAATATAGTATACCGGAAGTAGAATGGCAAGTGTTCCCTCGATCAAGACCTTGCGAAATTCGCCTCACCGCCACAAACGATCCTCCTCCTCTATCATCCATTCCTCTATTATTAGTCTTTTCTCAATCAATCAATTTCCCGAAAAATCCAATTCGAACCAAAGAAAAATTCTCAATACTTTCAAATATCTAATTTCACCAACTCCTTCGAATTCAACAAGCTGAAATTTGAATGCAAGGTGAAATCTCGAGAATCTTCGGCGAAACGTGAAACGAATTGGACCCAACAAGTGATGATTTATTGAAGATTTCACCGTTAGGGCTTCAAGATCTGCTGTATATTAACGAAAACTCGAAAATTTCTCTGTATCGATTTATAGCTATGCGCATATATATATATATAACGAATATAACATTTATACGTGTATGTATATGCGGTTCATTTTTGCATACATAGCTTGACAGAGAACGAACAGATAATTCTCTCTATACATTTTTCAGTTTTACTTTCTCTCTCTACGGAATGGTGAAGTTCTGTTTGTATTGGTGCTGTTCTTTTAAGTTGGGTAGCCTGCGCTTCGCTTGTTCTTTGAGAGAGACAAAGAGGCGGCGATAATTTTGAGATGATGATCTGGATTTTTGGTAACGGATTTTTCTCTTTTAAATTTGACGGATGGAGATACCTATGACAAATATTAATTTATTAGAGCCTAGAACCGAGCTGGCTCACGAGCCCAAGATTGGGGTCCGGTATCGGCTTGCCATTTTTTGG
The DNA here is from genome assembly GCA_019097785.1 of Fraxinus excelsior. Classification (NCBI taxonomy): domain Eukaryota; kingdom Viridiplantae; phylum Streptophyta; class Magnoliopsida; order Lamiales; family Oleaceae; genus Fraxinus; species Fraxinus excelsior. The sequence goes on along the minus strand of CM032639.1, from coordinate 6,833,500 downwards.
GCTCGAGCCGAGCCTGGATTTGGCTCGTTCCTAAAACTGATTGTTTAATTTCAAAATACAAAATTAATTATACACGTTATTGAATTTTACGAACTAAGTCATTAATTTACAAACTAAAAATAATAAGTGAAAATTACCTAATTTCCTATTTTTGAAGATCTGAATTCAAAAATCAGATATCAAATTTTAATTTTCTAAAATCAGATATTTTATATATAGATACAAGATTTTTTTATATTTAATTAAATATTAATAATAATATTATAAAAATTAATATATATACATCCCACCCCCACCCCTAATTTAATTTTCAAACCCCTAATTAATATATGGTTGAAAAAATCTGTGATCAACTAATTTGGAAGTCTGTGACCGTGTGACCTATAAATCTTGATTTATGACCAACTAATTTTGAAATATATGACTAACGAATTACTTGTGACCTACAAGATAGATGAACTGTGACCGTAAAATAGTCATCGGAATGGTCACCGGAACGGTCATCGGAATCGAAATCGGAAACGTCACCGGAATCGGAGTAGTCGCCGAAACACTCGCCGGAATGATCGTCGGAACGACGGGGTGGTGGAGGTGGGTGGGTTAATTAATTAATTATATATATATGTGTGTGTGTGTGGGGGGGGGGGTTGGTGGGTGGGTGTGTGTGTGTAGGTCAAAAATCTGATTTTTGAAATGAAAAAGATGTTTTGTTATTTTTGAAATGGAGCAAACTTAAAGTAGGATTAATGAATTTTTCCATAGTAATAATTATGCTATTGATTTAAAGGCAGGCCACAAGAGCCTCGATCTGTATTTGGCTCGTGCAGTTAGCAGGTTGGCCCGAGCTAGGGCCAAATCTCATTTTCGAGGCTTGGCCCTAGCATCGGCTCGTATAGATGAGCTCCGAGTTGACTCGAACTTTTTCGAGTCGAGTCACGAATCGTCCGAACTAATGAATTCGTTTACCACCACTAATGTGGTCATTATACGTTTAGCTCTTGTTTAGTAGAGATTAAATTCTGAATTTTAATTTAAGTCAAAATCAAAAATTAATTTTAACAATAAATTTCATGAGGTCTACAAACTTTCAACTACACATTTCATAAATTTTTATCAAAATCTACTTAAATGGTTATTTTAATCCCAGCAAATTCGAGCTTAATTTTTTAATGATTTCTCTTAACGTTACCAAACTATAATCTCACCGTGTTTAGCACTTTTTCAAATCCATCATCAAGCGGTACCAATGAACTCTTCATATTATAATAGTCGAGGGTAAAATGTTAAGACTCTTCCAAGTACTTTTACGAGTGTCGCGCATAAATCCCATAAATTATAACTTGCAATTACACAAGAAATTCTACTTAAACGGCAAAAGCCCTCCATTGAGATACTATAGTTCCATCTCAATTGTACATACTTTATTTCACAAGTTGATCTAAAGCAGCAACCAAACAATGACTTTGAGCCTGTTAAGTTAATATTAAAGCTCTTTAAAAAAACTTTTGTTGGCAAATAATAAACTACTTTTTGCTAAAAAATAATAATAAAAAAAATTAACGAGTTTATAAGCTTAGTCAAACAGTTTGACATTCGAGTCAAATCAGAGTAAACTCTATAATGACTCGTGAAACAAGCACGAACATATTTCTCTCAGAGAAAAAAAAGTGCTTAGCTTAAAAAAAAAACGAGAACAAGAAGATTAGGGACTTAATTAATGTGCCTAGCTTTAAGTTATTTCGTTTTTCCCTTTAAAAGGGAGGCCAAATTCTCACATGGGGTGTTGGCTATATCGTGGACCCTGATATCATCTTTATTGCCAATTGAAGCTTTCAACCCCACAACCCAATTTTGTAGTTTACTTGTGGTTACATGTATAATTATCAAACACCCTCCAAGTTAAGGTCATGGTCTACACGCATTGGTTTCTAATGAACGTGTTGATGATAAAAAATGAAGTGTCACTTCTTCATCAATTTATAGAGTTTTAAATGGAATAGGAGTGTTATATTTGTTGGAATCTAGACAAAATAAGTATGTAATATGTATATTAGTTTTATAGAGAGACTTTGAACGTATATCCTTTTTCAATCGTTCCTCACCCCTTTATATAGGCCTTCAGACACAGCTTGTCATCCTAATCATATCAAGTTACGGTGTCCTACGTAAGTTTGTGTGCCATTACCAATCTTGAAGGGATTCAATTGGCTAGAGAGTTCGATTTGGCGAGCCTTAAGCTTGTACCTTGTATCATCACGAGTTCCTCTTGATTGATGGATTTGGACAGTGTTGTGTAATGATGATGTTTTCATATATCTCCCATGGTCCAATTTCGAATTATGTCGACATGGTCTTTAATCGACGTTCAAAGTTTATTTGTCCAATCTCTTGATGAAAAAGCTCGTTTGATCAAGTCAATGTGGTGGATTTCAGATTTGCCACGACAAAAGGTAAAAAGTTGTGATTTTAAATGGATCAAAATTTTTGGATGGGAGATAAAGGCTTCGACCGAAATTTTATTTTCTAGGCATACAAGAAAAAAAGTCTAGTCGATCAAATCTACTTTAAATAGACATGTATTATTTGTGCTTCTCAAGCCATGGTCATATCATATCATATCCATATAAAAGTTTGTACTAAATATATATAAGTTAGTGCAAAAGAAAAGTCGAAATAATATAATAATAAACACGAATTTTATAAGTTAAAAATATAGGATAGGACGAGGTAGCTAAAAAGTAGGCAGGTCGTGTTTAGGATATCTCGACTTTTAATTATTTCATGTGCCAACCATGTCATGTCGTGGTCCAATATTTTCTTCTCTCTTTAGAAAAAGCTCTAAAACTGTCAAAAGGAAACATTGTACACTTGACTTTTTTCTTCTTGGGACGTTTCTTTTTCAATCTCTCTTTAGCCAATACCTAATGCCCACGGAAGGAAAAAGCTAATTTGCACGATCCTATGTCATCTCATCAACTCATGGCCTATGTTGAGTTGATTCACCAACTATGAAGTTTCGGGTTCTATTTTAAGTTGATAACTCGATTGAGAACACTAAATTTGAAATTTAAACTATCTTCTTTGAACTTCAGACGAATCAATTGCTCGTTTGAACTCTTTGATTCTGATCGAATTTTGTAATTCTATATTAAAATAAGGTGTTTGGTGTGGATTAAAATCATATTTTTAGTGGATTGTGATAAAAGTTTTTGAAAATGTGTGGTTGAAAAGATGAGGGACCCATGAAAAATGTGGTTGATATTGATTATTTGACTTTGACTTAAATTAAAATCAGATTTTAATCTAGTCCAAACAGATCTTAAGTTGTTAAGATGAATTGTCTAGAAGCCTTATCTGATAAGCATTGATATTTTATTTAAACGATTTGAAATCTTATCCTGCATTGAATTATCTAACCACTCCACCCACGTACCCCTTACCCTAAAGCAGAAGGGGAGATGGGGTGGCGGTTGTGCTTGGACAGGCAACATAAATATATAATTGGGATATAGTGAAAGCTATGAAGACTGGCTTAAGTCTCAACATCATTGTGTTGAAAGCTAGAAATAAATGTGACTTAACATTAGGGCCGTCATTTTTGTGCATTTACTATGATATCATGAACATATAGTTAATTAATGTAACAGCAATTTTCAGTTAAACGAATTAAATGAGAGCTACCTAGTGTGTAGTATGACTCGGCACAATATAGGATGCTAATTTCACGTGTCCAAGAATTTCAATGTGTGAATCGAGGGTTGAGACTCTAAAACTTATCTGATTCGACAATGTCAAACGTTTTTTCAAGTTTGTGGCGTGAATAGTGAAGGAAGAACACACCATTTGGATTACGAAAAGGCCAGTACGAGATATATTGGTGATGGACAATTGCTACTAAATGGGTGTACCGGTCGTTGAAGGCATAACGCATTATTGTATAATATCTTGAATTTCTGAATAAATTGACTCGATAAGGTGTTGGAATCTAGGTATAACTACATCCAACCTAGAGAAATGTAGTTCAATGGTAGGTCTTCGGATTGGATATAGACAAATTTAGATGTACTCTTCATGTTGTATCTTTCACATATTCCAAGAATTATGCGAATTGAACTTGTTGATTTTAGTTCAACCGAACGAGTTTGGTACTATTTTTAACTAACATTTTTCATCATACAAGTCGATTTGTTCAATTGGTTCTTGTTAGGACTTCAATTTTTTTAGTTAAATCAACTTGTACGATTTTAGTTCTCAATAGTACTATAAGGGACGAATCGATTGCAAGTAAGATCACGTATTAAATTTGATTTGTTTAAATCATTTCTTGTATATTCATCTGTATATATAAATCATGAAATGTTGGGAAAGTGAAAAATGAAGCAAGGAGCACAGAGCACAAGTACCATATACTAGATTTCAGTGACTGGGAGATGTGTGAAAATTCGGGATCCGCCTTAAAAATGCTGATAAAATGTAAGCACTATTAACAAGAACAAAAGAACGTGGTTTAATAAGATCTGAATTTCTCCGGCCAATTTTTTTTTTTTTTTTTTTTTTTTCAACTTAATCAAGATGATGAAGTGGATGATACGACATTGTTTATTGGGACTAACGGGATTTCAAGCTACAATTTTTACTTTAACGTAAAAGTGCTCTGAGCGATTGAACTACAATCCTTACGTTATAAAGGATGTGCTAGAAAATTTGATTCTTTTTCAAGAAAAGAAACAAACCACATTTCTTTTCTGTCAATAATTTTCAAGTTGACTTGTGCCTTCATGAAATAGAAGAGAAGGGTAATCCTTTCTCTTCTAAATGTGTCGGGCTAGTCGGGAAAGGCATGTAGCTTATTTTGATATTTTGTCGAGTATTTTATCTGTCTATGGTCGGAGTTTTAGATTTCTTTTTCTTGTTACACGATCTATTTTACCAAATAAGTCAAAATTGCATTGTGCATGATCAAGTGGTTGTTAGAACTTAGATGCTACTTGGTTGGGTTTTTATTTCATTGCAATATTATCATCAGAAATCTAAGGTTGTCCAATGACATTCCAAGAAAGAAAGAGAGGGTTTTGTTTGGCATGATCCATCAATCAATATTAGAAAGAAATCCCACTATTGTGAGGGGGATGTTCACCATGCTGTCAAGCATGGCGTACAAGTTCACCATGCTGTCAAGCATGGCGTACAACCATAAAAATCCTCAGAAGTATGCATAAATATATAGAGAAGAAATTATTTAAGGACCAAGGAAATGAAAATAAGTTATTTTACTTGGGAACGTTTCTTTAAAGATGAAGAATTTTTGCTTCCTTCATTTTTACTTCTGAGATCGAATGAAGATATGCATGGTGACACGACCCGTCCCAAGTCACCCTAATGGACCTGACACGTGTCGTGCGCCGATGGTAGATACCAGCTAAATGCCGGACCCACCACCAAGGCAATTATGACCTGTTCTAACTATGACCCATTTTTATAAAAAATTTTGACAGAGTTTCCCCTGTAATATGGACTAATCCACCTGAAACCACAATCAATATACTCAAACCAATACACACAAATCAAAACAGGGCACACCAGTCCCTCACATCTCAAACTATTTACAGTACAATACTTGAAGGTCAACATTTACAAATACTTTACAAAATATGTCCTACATGTACTCAAAATACTCAATATGAAATGAGCCCATGACATGGATACATGAATTACAACTTTAACTTTCTGACAACAAATGCATGTACCCTCAAAAGAAGTATGTACTGAGTAAATTTGACAAAATGAGTCATACATAAATAGACAAAATGTGGCTCTACACGGTGGATCGCTAGGCTCTGATGCCGCTCAACTCAGCTACTATCTGATAAGAAAAGAGTTAACAAAATATGTGAGATTTTAACTCAGTGAGTGGATAGTATATAAATAAGAATATATTTCTTCCAGTTACACACACTTCTTGAAAATTACTACTCTTTTGAAATCTTGAGAAAGTCGAAAATATGATAAAAATCTTAAAAACTGAAACAGGATAACATCATACAATCTTTCATTCTTACTTCCAAATAAATAACTGTAAACATAATGAATAAAGTTAATTTCATATATACGAAAATATCTAAAACATTTTTGTTGTCCAATGCTATAAGCTGAAAACGTTATACAGAAAACTGAATATTCTAGATTCTATAATCATCAGTCCAATAAACTGTAGAAATATTGAACTATCACACCAAAAAGGTACCTCGAATATCTTTACTCATGTATCGATGAACACCGATATACATGGCAAAGCTATTCTATTCTGAAATTCTTTAATTCTTTAATTCTTTAATTCTGAAATTCTGGTCATACACTATGGAAACACATTCACAATAGTGCAGAGCGGGTAAAATCACCATAACTGATCATACACTGTGGAAACACATTCACACCAGTGCAGATTGGGTAAACTAACCATATGATGTCATACACTGTGGAAATACATTCACATCAGTGCAGACTAGGGTAAAATCATCTGGGTACTTTCTGGTGATTTTAAAATAACTTTAACATATACTAAAATATATAATTTAAATATAACATACGAGAAAAAAAAATGATTTAAATAAACCACATTTAACTTTAAAAGAACTAACTATAAAGTCTGATTGATTCTGAAAATCATGCTATTTTACAAAGTATATGGAATACTTAACTTTCTCATATGATATAAATTACATAAATATTTATTTTTGGAAAATAAACTTCCACTCACTCAAAACAAGCTACCGTCTAAGAAGGTCGGTAGGCTTTCCCAATTTCTTCGTCACCACCTGAAATATCATACAAGATAACTAATACAATCAAGATCAAGTCAAGAAACCTCTAATAAGACATGCTATAGTGCTACCACTAAATTTCTCGATACTTGAATAAATGTCTCAAATTATTCCTTTAATCAAGTGGGACCAATTACTCTTTCTAATCCATTTACCAATAACCACTACACCAACATCACCTCCAATCTAAGAATAACGACAATAATTCACTACAATCTAGTGAAACTTAACCAACACCACAACCAATTTAACATGCATATAATTCCATAATCTCATGTTTTCTAGTAAGCATTTCATCAATACAATACTTCCCACTAACAAAACTTATACAAACATCAACTAAGAATCTAGGGTTTGCCCAAAAATTATATTTCTTACCTTAATATCAATGTAGACAAAAAAACCCACAAATCTCAAGCTCCAATAGTCTCCATTTCTCATAAATCTGAAAATTTTACCACAAATCAACCCTTAGAAATTTAACATAATATACCTCTATTCCCAAAAATATAACGAGAAAACAAGAAAAAATCGAGTTCCAAAATACCCACTTTACCTTCTTCTCCTTTTCCTTCTCTTTTTCTTCCTTTTTTCCCCTTTTTTCTTCTCTATTTTCGGTTTCTCTCTTCTCTGTCTCGGTTTCTCTCCTCTCTGCGTGCTTGGTGTGTGTGTGTGTGTGAAAAGTGAGACAAGGCTTGGAAAAGTCTAATAAAAGGGTCAATTGCAAAGGAAGTCCCTCAACTTTCCAATGCCAAATAAGTAAGTCCACAACTTCTAAAACAATCTATTTTAAAACATTTTCTTTTCCTACTTTAAAAATAAGTCCCAATCAATTAACTTATTCTCATTTAACTCCATATTTGACTTGACTTAGACAATTCAACCCTTGACTTTGAATTATAAAAATTGGGTTATTACACATGGCTTATGAACTTTCTGTATATTCAGATGTAGAAAGAGCTCCCAATCTTGGTCGAAAAGGGAGCGAATGCAAAGCCCTCGAAAATAAAATTAATTGTTAAAATATATTTAGTTGTTGTTTGGTTTAGCTAAAAATATTGATAAAAATTTCAGTCATAGTCATTTAATAATTTTAATCATATATATCATGAGATTTACAATTTTTATCAACTTTTTAACTATACATGAATCAATTTTTATCGAAATCAACTAAAAATCTAGTAAAACCAAATTGGGGTTTAATCATTTTATTCTAAGAGATGAATCCTTGAGGTTTATAAGCCAATCAAATAATTTTGCCCCTATGCTCGAATAATTGAAATAAAAAATATTTTTTGTGTTATGTATTGATTAAATATTTATTTGCTATAGATTTTAGAATTTAAATTATAATATGACAAAATATTTGGACTTATAAGCCACTTCCTACCCACAGAGATTACAAACTAAAGGATTAACCTAACTTTTGTTTTTGCTTCTTATAAAAGATTTTTTTTTAACTTAACTTTTTCTAAAAACTCTTTTAGTCAAAGTACTTTCAAAATTCTATTCAAATATGTTCAAAAATAACTTTTAGTCCATATTTGGTACATATTAAAATTTTCATTTTCATCATTCTACTCATTTTCAATCACACATTCTTCAATAAGATAATATTTTTCATCATATCAATAACTTTTCCTTCTTTTTCAACCACACATTCTCTATCAATCTACTATTTCAGAATACATTCTTTCAAAATAATGTGGCTCAAACACACCTTTAATATGAGAAACAACTTTAAACTTTTCAAAAACCCTGCAAACGTATCACCCTCAATCTTCTAGTCAATTTGTGTTTAAAATTTAATGACTTAAGAGAGTACAATATTAAGAAATTAATATTGTCCATTATTAGGTATATAACATGTTTTAACTTTAAAGAACTATCAATACTGAACAAGAATTACAACCAAATAATATGTAAGATTTTAATTTTCTTTCTTACTTTTCCAAATCAGGTCCTGTAAAATTCATCGAAAATTTATATATTTTTGAATTGAGCTACGTTAATTTGTAAAAGTTACGAATGAAATGTCATTAGTTATATTTATGTAGTATTGCTGTAAATGGTAAAAAAATTAATTATGGTACGAAACCGAACCGAACCCGAACGGTTCCATAATTATATTTGGACCCGACGGTTCCATTTATTAAATACCCGAAAATTTTGGAACTGAAAAGAATTGAACCGAACCGACCAACGGAAAGCACTACTAGATAGGGTACAACGCAACAGGGCAAACATAAGAATTCGTTGAACAAGTTTCATTACGTAACTGAAATACTCAACTATGAATGTGGCTTAATATTTATAAGGTGATTTTCGACTTCCTGTTACAAAACAAGCCAATACCAGAATGACTCTGATACCACTTGTTAGGATTGATACCACTTATTGTGACATCAATAAATGGATTGAGATGTTGAAGTTATATGGCAAAATAATAAAGTATGTGATCAAGAATAAAAGAAGACAAGAATATGACAGAGGAATTAAGAGATTTTATTGCATCAAGAATAATGAAGAAGAGAGAAAAATATTACAATGATCATAAAGACTAGTAATCATAAATCTCACATTATGTTAAAATTGTATAGAAGAGCCTAGTATTTATAGGAAATATGTAGGGGGCGTCCAAGATCTCTTAGTAAAGTTGTTGATGAAGTACGGTGTCAAAAATTGAGTACAAAACGAAGTAGGAGAAAAAAACGTGAACAGGTACCGTAGTAGCGCTCAGACGCTAGGTTTCAGATTAATATTCCAAAACATGTTTTTTCTCATCAAAAAGTCCTCCTTCAAGTCAAATTCTTAATTATCATTGAAATTTGAACTTCATAACTTGACATAGGACTCCAAAAGCATTCCAAACTTGAATTCTTCATGACGTGCACTTCAATTAGAATTCTTCAATACGCCAAATACCTCAACAAAAGAATTCGGGTCATACCCAAATTCTAACAATCTCCACCTTGACACGAATTCCACCAAGGAATTAACTAGCTTCTTCAACAATAATTAAAACTTAATTTCTCCAACAAAAATAAAATACAAAATACTCCACATCTTCCAATAAATCCAACAACTACTCTGCAGAATTACCTTAAATTCCAAAAATCATAATGATTTTGGATTAACCAAAATGGGTTGTAACACACCTTAAAGTAGAATCATTACCAAATGCTTTTACAGGAGGCCATTTGCTAGATTGTACACCTTCTACTCCATCTAAAGCATTCTCAACAAAATCAACATCCACATACTTTGTTCCACTTGGTCCGTCCTTAGCAGTTGAATACAATGGCACCGCAGGTGATGATGACAAAGCGGTATTACCTATATTTTCGAAATTCCACTTATTTGTATTCTTCAAATCTAACCATTTATGAGCTCCTAAAGGTATTGTACCAAACTGAATGTCCATCACGGTACTGAACCTGTGTTTATTGACCTTTTTAGATTCTGCACGACCCTGCAAGATGTATAACTGAGACATTTTATGTCTCTCTAATACAATTTGAGCATCCTTACAAACCTTCAAGGCTCCACCTCCACCAAAGAACTCAAAACCCTTTGAATCAAGAGTAGACAACGAGATGAGATTCTTCTTTAAATCTGGAACATGTCGAACCTGGTTAAGTGTTCTAATTGTCCCATCCAAAAGCTTCAATCTGACCGTACCAATTCCAGCAACCTGACAAGATGCGTTGTTTCCCATAACCACGACACCTTTGGAAACAGTTTCATATGTAGCAAACAAATCCTTATTAGGACACATATGAAGCACACATGCCGAATCAAGAATCCAATCATCTTCCGGTTTAGACCCAATGTCAGAAATAGCTAAGAGTTCTCCATCACTTACAACGTTCACTGCGATGTCTGCTTCGCCCGAAGTATCTGAATGTCTACTTGCAGCCATCCTTTCTTTATTCTGCAATTTGTAGCAATCCTTCTTCAAGTGCCCTTTCTTCTTGTAGTAATTACAAATTTGATTACTAAACTTAGTCTTCGATCTGTCCCTTCCAGAACCACCATGAGCAATCAGACCTTCTCCATCTCTAGCCTCAGAAACTAATGCTTCATCTTCTCTTTTGAATACAAAGCATCATATACATCCTCTATGGTGAGAGTATCATGACTATACAAGATCGTGTCTCTAAAAGAAGAAAACGAAGCGGGCAACGAACACAATAGGATCAATGCCAAATCTTCTTCATCATAATTCCAAAGTTTCCAAATCAGCGACGATCTCTTTAAATACAGCCATATGATCTTCCAATAATCCTCCTTCTGTCATGCAATGAGAGTATAAACGCTGCTTGATGTTCAACTTACTTGTCAGACTTTTAGTCATGCACAATTGTTCTAACCTCAATCATAAAGCAGCTGCTGAATTCTCCTTCAAAACGTCCTGAAGAATAGTATTTGATAGATGAAGATGAATGTGAGAAATTGCCTTTTTATCCTTCCATAATTTCTCCTCCGCGATCAAAGTTGTGGGCATCTTATCAATTCCCAGCAACACATCATCCAAATCCAGTTATGCAAGTACTGCACGCATCTTAACCTGCCATAGTAAAAATCTAGTGCTCTGATCCAAAAGCGGAATGCCATACTTCATGGAAGCCATCACGAACAAAAACTTCAAACAAATCAAACATTGCGCTCTGCGGAAACGAACATTGGCTTTGATACTACTTGTTACAAAACAAGTCAATACCAGAATTGCTCTGATACCACTTGTTAGGATTGATACCACTTATTGTGACATAAATCAATGAATTGAGATGTTGAAGTTATATGGCAAAATAATAAAGTATGTGATCAAGAATAAAAGAAAACAAGAATATGACAGAGGAATTAGGAGATTTTATTGCATCAAGAATAATGGAGAAGAGAGAAAGATATTACAATGATCCTAAAGACTAGTAATCATAAATCTCACACTATGTTAAAATTGTATAGAAGAGCCTAATATTTATAGAAAATATGTAGGGGACGTCTAGACCTCTTAGTAGAGTTGTTGATGAAGTAGGATGTCAAAAACTGAGTCCAAAACGAAGTAGGAGGAAAAACGCGAACAGGTACCGTAGCAGCGCTCAAGTGCTACCCCTAGCGCTTAGGCACTACTGTAGCAGCGCTCAAGCGCTAGGTTTCAGATTAATATTCCAAAACATGCTTTTTCTCATCCAAAAGTCATCTTTCCAATCAAATTCTTAATTATCATTGAAATTTGAACTTCATAACTTGATATAGGACTCCAAAAGCATTCCAAACTTGAATTTTTCATGACGTGCACTTCAATGTTGGATTCAATCACTACTGATTATTCTACTACTTAATTCTTAAATTCAAATATTCAATAACTAACACAATTACACAAACTAACAGCAACTACTCTACTTAATTCTTAAATTCAAATATTCAAGAACAAGTAAACATGCATCATGCATAAATCAGGTTGGGAATTGGGAACTTAGGTTTTGGATTGGATTTGGACTATTGATTTATTTAAGTATCTATTGGATCTTTTGTTTAGATCTAAGATTTTTGTATAGTTAAATTTTAAAATGTAAGTTATTTACTCAATATTTATTAACGGAAAAAAAATTAAAAAAGTCAAAATTTTGGGGCGAGTCAAAATCTTGGGGGGGGGGGGGACTGAAAAAATACATTACAAATTAACTAGAAATAGTGTACCACGGACAATGTTTCATCAACTAATAATTCAAGTAAAATGAAAAGAAAACAATGGCAAAATTTCTGAACTTCCTTATTATTCCCTCATATTATTTTCACTTTACATGATTATTTTACTTATGAAATAAAAATCTGCTCAGTATAATGATCGAAAAATCTTTTCATGTTCAGAGAATATAAATAAAATAAAAAAATACAAATCTGGAATCTGTACAGTAATATTTAAAAAAAAAAAATGTGCTTCTCATCATCCTCGCATCCCCAGTTAGTTGCAGAAATTGGTGTGTCTCGTAACAAGAATAGGTAAACAGCACGGCCCATTGGACTTCAATGATGGCTTCAATTAATGGGCCCGAAATTAGCCCACCCCTGAATTCTGGCAAAGTTATGCCAGACATATATTAGTTTAATTTTTATTGATTTTTTTATGGATAAAATATATTAGACAAATATTTTCAATTTGCACGAATAGACACACTTGGGCTTTGTTTGAGCACATTTCTGGGGACTGGGAAACTTGAATTTTCTTGCAGTAAATTTTTGTAGTAGGAAAAAAATTTGAATTTACAAGTACAATTATTTTATTGAATTACCGTAATGCTAAAAACAAATAATTTTTTGGAGAATGAAACTCAATCAGAAGCTTAATCACCCAAGAACTCAAAATTAAATCAACTTTTCTTATCACCAGTAAACGGAAATTTCAATTTTGAACGAATAGACACGAACATAATTGTAGCCTTTACAACCAGCATGCTACGTGGATATAATGAACTGAATTTGTATACCAAGCTGTTACCAATTATCGTTATTCATAAATTAATCGTTCGTATCAAACATAGCATCACATTATGGAAAAAGCTCAAAGTGGTACACATGAAAACACACTGTACATTTATGATACAGAGCTCATTTATTCAGTCAACTTCAACGCCAACACGAGATATTTCGAGATGATGGCAGGGATGATGGCAGGGCTCAGGAGGACGTTTCATTTGCCACCCAAGGTAGGGAACTGGCCTGGATCTTCGATGAACGGAGCTTTATTTTCTCCACCACCACTATATCCTCCTCTGGAGCCACGTCCTCGGTCCATCCCATGACCACCAGGGCTGTAGTACCTCTCTCCCTTGGTGGGCTTCAAGAACTCATTGATGCTGACAGACTACACCATTCAAAAAGAAAAATATCATAGTCTCAAACAGAAAATTTACATGAGACATCAGAATTGTCAATTCGTATATTTGTAGGCAATATTTGTAAACAGGGAATTATCAAGTTTTAGCATCGACAGCTGCCACTCGCCCACACTGGAAGTATTGGGAGGGGGGAAGAAAAGGCAAAAACATGAAAAAGCACTGATGGAAAAAACTGGAACACCACGATACAGACCAGAAACAGATCTTGCACCACCAATGGATTCTTAACAAATATGTACTATACTAGGGAGTATAGATAATAAACAATTACCTTCTTAGCTCTCTCTTCTTTCCCCGTTAACTCTTTCCTCTTATCCTTTTCAGATCCCTAAAGTGCAGAATCAAATTGAGAGTTGACAGATAACACGAACATGTCAAAAATAAATTAAATATTGACAGGTATGAAAAATTTGCCAGGAAGTGTTTATGGATTCACCAATTTGACAAATATATCATCGTTATTTTTCTTGTTCATGAGCTGTTGCATGGATTCAAACTCTTTTACATCAACCTTCCTTTCCTCAGTTTTAAGAGCCTGCAGGGCCTGCTTTCTCTCCTCCAGGACCTTTTCATACTCTTCAAGTGTCATCTCCTGCAGATTTAAGGAACAGCAACATCAAAAGTAGCAATAACTGCTACAGAAACAATTGGAGTTAAAAATTGAATTATATTAAGTCCTCTGGCTCTACCTTATCCTCAGGCTCCTTCTCTTCAACTTCATCCACAGGAGTTCCCTTGTACCCTTCTGCTGCATTCTCCACACCTGTGGGCTTCTCAGCATTCACATTTTTATCACCTTCGTCAACTTCTTTGGCCTCTCTAGAAAAGAAAAGGCAGTAGAGGAAACACTGGGTTAGCAGACACAGAACTATGCAAGGAGAAATTATTTGAGATACAGTGTAACTCATAATGTTGATGAAGTTTAATGGCCACAGGCAACATGCAATTACTCACATGGTGAGTTCATCAGTCTGAGTTCCCCAGTTCCCTCGGCCAGCTCCTTCACGTTTCATTTCGTTTCTACACATAAAATGAGTTTATGTTTTAGAATAAATGTTCATAGACCTCTTACATAAAACTATTACTTTATCAAAACTGTTTTAAGGAACCACTTTGCAGCATAACAAAAAGATAAATTGGCAAAGGAAGATACTTACCTTTGCCCAGTTCCACTATGGCGCTCAAACGCCCTTTGAGGCCTTCCATTTTCCCCTTCACCAACTTCACGATTGCTAAAACCGCCTCGGCGACTGCCTCGGAAAGGCACACGAGGTCCACCATAGCCATCATACCTCTCAGAAGGTTTTCTAGTATCAGGCTCTTCCGTTGGACCTTCACCACCAGAAATTTCCCTATTTCTGTATGAATTGTCATAATTGGTTGAATCTCTGCCACTACGAATACGTCCATACCCATGCCCGCCTCCACGGCCTCCTCGTGAGGAATCAGATTTTGCCTCTCTGACTGTACAAATGACAAACAAAAAGCAAGTACATTGATCAGGATAGGATTTGGGAGAAATAGTAGAAATATGAAAGAGAGAACAAATATTAGAAGCCTCCTCCATTCATGAAGCAAAAATTCTACACACCACAGGCAAGTTTTCTAAGAAGCATGGACCTGAGACGTGGACATACACAAATGGACAAATGATTTTCTCCAAAAAAAATAATAATAATAATAAATAAATAAATAACTGACACATTGAAAAAATCATATTTTGTTCTTCAATAGAAATAATAAAATTGCCACTGAAGAAAGTACGAAAATCTGCTCCAAGGGTGCTGAAAGGGACACTTCAGACTTTCGAATGTGTTGGACTTTCTTATTTTCAATTGTGCAGAAATGGATTTTTATTGTTTGGTTCAGCAGAATCATTTTCGTCATGATCTATTTTTTTCTCCAAAAGGTTATCGTCATTTTTCCCTCCAATAACCAATTGCCTTCTTCAAAGATGCCTACTGTATTTTCCCCTTCTCCACATGTTTACCCTTTCACCCCTTCTCCAAATATTCTTCCCTCCTCTCTGTTAGATTGTTGGAGAGCTTTCTTTCTTCATTCGGTTTGATTTGTGAAATTGAGTTGTCATTGAGATTCTTCTTTTTTGGCTACAACTATTGAAAGCTGTGTCAACAAAGAGCACAACTTAGTGTGACCATCTGATCTGTATCCAATACGTGTTGGACACCAAATTCCCGTGACTGGTATATTCTCGCTATAGCATTTTTTATGCACTAATAACCAAATCTCTACTTTTTCAATCAGCCTATTACCACTAAGGCACTAACTACTCAGGTGATAATGTTACCTAATGCACGAATACTTTGATGGCCCAATATTTCCAGACATTTAAGATGGGAAAATCACCTATAAAACCTGTGCTGCTGTGCATATTAAGTTTTTCGCCCTTCTCGCAACAAAACATATAATAAGCTGCCTTCACAGCAAATGAATACAAATAATTGAATAAATGAAAACAAGTAAATAAATTAGCGGTACATTAAAGAATTGATACAGAAGACCAGATTTATGTAACTACTATTCCTATCTTAAATAATCATCAATATCCATGAGAATAAATAAGTGAACAACTTAAACCATCTTCTTCCTCATTTCAGGGAAGTTAACACAAGATATCTAGAATAATAACAACAAAAGACATCCAAGTTGAACTGTTTATGGGACAAGGTGGGTAACATTAAGTTACAATAGACAGAGAGTTCTGACAAACAACTTTACAAATGAATCTTATTTGTCCCTGCACGGCCACCAATTTAATAATCATGAAAACCATGGATAATAAGCATGTGTTTGGCTCCCATTTTTTTAGGAAGAATTAGTTTTTGAATAGTGATTGATCGGAGAATGTGTGGTGGAAAAGTGATGAAAAGTTTTAGATTTTTGTGTAATATTATTTTATTTGGAGAATGTGTGGTTAAAAATGAGTACCGGAAAAAAAGGAAAAAGAATGAGGCTCAAACATGGGCTAAATTAGATATGCCTTCTATACTCTATATAACAATATTAAGGATGTGTCTGGGAGAGTTTCAAATTGTAATTTCAACCGTTGCAAAGTAAATTTTGTACCGTTGCTTTTCAAAAATTTCCAAGTTAATTTGACATGCAACCGCAGTATTGGACCAGTTTAGGAGAGAGTGACGTTTTTGCCCTAAATATTTATTTCATTTTGCTTTACATATGGGCTTCTTTGGTAATTCATTTTTACATTGCCATATTTGCATCAGTTGTGGGCTCCATTATGCAGTAAACCAACGGTCAATTAATTGCTCAAAATCTGGTGAGAAGCTGCGCCAGACACACCCTAAGCCTCATTCACAATATTGTTGGGATAAATTTCATGATTTTTTTATTTTTTATTTTAGGCTATTCCATTCAATCCATAGCTACCTCTTCTAAAAGGTAAAGGAGTGAAATTGCACGAAAAAGGACCAAATCAGATACTGGAGAAAGTTTAGGGACCAACTTGCAATTGATCCCAAACTGTATTTACCATGCACACGCATGGTGTTAAATTTCATATGCAGCAATCTAAATCGCTCTTCCATGCGTGGGCAAAGTATTATACCATGCGCACGCATGGTATAATTTCTGTTAGACGAAGGGAACTTTCCTTTTGTTTCAAACTCTTTTGGAACCCAAATTGGACTCGTTTCTTTAACTAATTTCACCATCTATAAGCACAAGACAATCACTAAACATTAATTCATCTATCTCTAGCCTCCCATATTACATCATATCATAAAATTCATCCAGAAGAAGAGGAAAATTTACATCTTTTAGGAGAAAAGATCAAACCTAGCAAGGAATTGAAGGCTAATTACGTCAAGATTTTGAAAATTAACAAAATGTTTGCCTTCAATTCCTTGCTATGAATTCAATTCGGGCGGGTAAGGTCTTGGCTTGACCGAGCATTCCAATCAATCAAGTACTAGTCTTCGAATTAAAAATAAGAAAATATAGGTTTCATTCAATACAATGGAATTTTTAGCCTAGCATAATTTCTATAAAATTAAAAGAAGAAAAATGATAAGGACTCGAATTCATATATCCTTCATCGGGTCAAGAAGAGAGTTGCCAATTAGATAATTAGTTACTTGTTGTAGTGCTGAAAGGTTCACAATAAATTAGAACTTTGTATTATTAACATGCGGACAATAAATGTTAGGAATAAGATGCTCAGGTGTGCAATCTTATTGATAATCGTGTGCATAAATGCAGTACTTTACATATGAATTTAAAATAGGGATATGATCGTATCGTGCTTAGAATAGGTTTAACTAACCTAGAGATACATAGATATAGCATGTGTTTGACACTCATTTTAGTAGAAAAATGTGTGTTTGAATAGTGATTGATGGAAAAATGTGTGATTAAAAAGTAAGGAGAATTTTTAGGTTTATGTGTAATATTATTTTATTTATAGAATGTGCGGTTGAAATGAAAAAAGAGAAAAAGAATGAGAATGAGAAAAAAAAATGGGTGCCAAACGGGGGTATAATGGATTATCGTCAAGAACACATAAACATCACTAATTACATAGGTTGAGAATCGGAATAAGAACAACAATAGGTGGATTGTAAGTCCAATACATGCATTCATTCATATAAAACAACACAATTAGATAATCTATAGAATAAGTTAGAATAATAACAAATAATCTCTTTTGTGATACATAATTCGAATCTGATTTCAAACTAATACAATTTGTTTTAAGATTTATTTCTCATGAGAAGAAACTCTAATCTCATCATAGCATTACTTGCCAACGATCTCATACGCTTACGGATTTCGCACGAACAATTTTACTTGATGATCAAATGAGTTACCTTAATCTTGAATAGGTAATGAACTTTGATTATTAGTTCAAATTCTTAGACTTACTGAGTCAAATCTAATTGGATGATCAATATTTGGGTGATTTGGGATGAAATAGTTAAGGAACATATATTTGCAAGACAAAATCAATTATTCACATTATGAGACAACCATCTCTTTGAGTGCTTTACAAGTAGAAATCAAAATTGAGCTCAAGTAATGGAGCGAAGGGATTGTTGAATTATATTTTTCATGTAATCACCATTTATTTCCATATGAAAATAAGATTCGAAGAGTAAAATATATTAATGGGGGCATAACGATCATTTTGCTTGACTCCAGAATATTGACAGTCAAATGACGTTGAATTTGTTGCCTTAGGCCTAAGTCCTTTTAAGGGTGAAACTATCATTAGATTATCAGCAGGGAAATTGAGCAGAATGGGGGCTAAGGTTTTGAAAAAACTCTCAAATATTAGCTCGTTTTATTACATAAAATCCCTAAGAATGAAAATGAGACTCAAAAGAGTAAATTATATTAGGGGTCATTAAAGGAATCTGACTGGACTCACTCAACTAAAACTCCAATAATTCAAATCTCAAATTAGTCAACTTCTGCCCGATTGAGATTTAATTACTAATATCTCCCTATTCCACTAAAGGTACGAAAATGCACCCTTGGTTCAAGTGTTATTACAAAAGCTCAACATTGTCCAATAATAATATCCTCCAATTATCACACTAACAAGTAAAACCTGTTCGACCATCAATATTTCAAAGTTGGACAAAATGACTATTACATCCTTCCTAATATATTTTAATCTTAGTCTCATTATATAAGATATTTAGTTATGAAACATATAGTTCAATGATCCCATCATAACTTAATGAGCTCTGATTCAATTGCTCACTAGATAAGTATTCGAAGTAACAATTGTATCGCAATATGTTTAACAGATCCCCTCTAGCAAGTACGTGTTCCTTAATTGTTTGGTCTCAATTCCCAAAACTTCTAGGTATTGATCTTTCAAGTTAGATCCAACTTGGCTTTAGTGTTCAGGAAAATAATATTTTGAAACATTTTTCTTGCCGAATCCCAATAGCAACATGGTTCAAAATCGTTATCATATTGAAATAAGCACTTAATAAAACTCTATCACTGGATATCAAATTTTGTATATACTCAGTTGCACTGTAATGGCAGAATACAAGACCATATTTTGACAACGAACACATTTCTTTGAATTTTCTATTTCGTTTTTTACAATTTAAAAAAAATAAATCTCGAAATGTCCATACATTAGGCAGAAATGAAAAGAGAGTCTCACAACAAATACAGGAAGCGATAGACAGAAATAGAAGCGTGCGCGCTCACACACATCTGTATACTTGTAGAGATAGAGATTGAGAGAGGGAGAGCTGACCAGCCTGAGAAGGGGGTAGGGGCTTGGAGGGAAGCTTAGCCGCCGCCGGCTTGTTCTGCTGCTTAGTCGCCGGCTTACCCGATGGAGCCGAGGATTTCTTGGGCTGCTGAGAGGCAATCAGCTGCAATGGATCCTCCGTATCATAGTCCCCCAGCAAATCAAACGGGTTTACTGTCGCCATTTCTCCCACGACTCCAAAAGAAAAACCCTATCTTTTTAAGATGAACCCCAAAAATAATAAACCATATTTTAACTCATTATTCATTATGTACTCCCCATACGATTAGTGAACCAGAGACGACAAAGAAAGAAGAGAGAGTCTGTGATCTGGTGAAAATGAAAATCCCTGTCGACCGCAATTTTATTGTTGTTTATTATTTCCATGGAGCTCGTGTGTCGTCAGTAGACTCAGTACTGTGCGATTTTTCCTTTTTCGTTTATACTTTATATTTCCAATGTGATGCGGACGTGATGATGTTTGGAGAAACCGAGGGGTGGATTGAAAGAGTTAGTGCTGTGAGTACCCCACCGATACCACAGTAAGAGAGAGGGTGAGGTTTTTTTGACAATTTTTTTTTTATTATACTACTATGGATCCCACATGTGAGGGCATGTGAAACCAATTTCCCTACAATAGATTTGCTCCGGATTGAAATCATGCTCCATTTTACTCAAAATAGATTATTTTTTTGGAATTAATAATAGAAAACCCCATAAACGTTTTCATTTACGATATATCTCTACTTATTAAAAAACATAGAAAATTCTTCAATTTGAAACCTTTTGTGCGAAAAATTCCTACCGTTAAAAATAATAAAAATTAAAAAGTAATAATTATAATTTTAGTGTTCAAACTTTTTATTTTTTTTACAAATCATACCCAAATTTTTTTATGTATCACCCACAATCCCAAATCTTTAAAACTTTATTTTTTACCTCACTCAACTTCATCTTCTTCCACAAAATTTTATTATTTTATTTAATCCCTTTCAAAATTCTCTTAAATTCCTCACCCAAATTCATCCTTTCTTCTTCTCATTCCAATTAGGAATCCTTGGGGTGAGGAATTTAGGAGTTAAGAAAAGTGATTTTGACTTTCTTTTCATTTCATTCTATAGGAGCTTAGTTAAATTTTAATTTAGAAATCAATGGGTGATAGTCAGTATTCTCTCTCTCTCTCACCACTTTCAGGTATGCGTTTATCGATTTTATATGCATTCTAAATTTATTTTAATTTCAATATAAAATAGTTAAATTGCACTTATTTGAGGGCATATGAGTATGGTATTCTGTGTATGTGTGTATTGATTATGCTTTTTCATTGTTAATGAGAAGAAGAAATGATGAATTTGGGATGAAAGATTTTGGAGGATTTTGGAAATGATTAAATAAAATAATAAATTTTTGGGGAAAAATGTAGGGTGGAAAATAAAGTTTTAAAGGTTTGGTATAGTGAGTGAAACATAAAAAATGGGTATAATTTTGTAAA
This sequence comes from Fraxinus excelsior, assembly GCA_019097785.1. NCBI lineage: Eukaryota > Viridiplantae > Streptophyta > Magnoliopsida > Lamiales > Oleaceae > Fraxinus > Fraxinus excelsior. The sequence continues at coordinate 6,812,029 of CM032639.1, read as the reverse complement.
AGAATAAAAAAAAATTAGATACTAAAATTGTAATTATTAATTTTGACATTTTTACTATTTTTTTAAAAAAAACTCTAATGGTACAAGATTTTTTTTGCACAAAGGGTTTTCAAATAGGGGATTTTATGCAATTTCCAATAGGTACGAGTTATACTGCAAATGAAAACGTTTGTAGAGGGTTTTCTTCTATTAATTCATTTTTTATCTCCTTTTTTAGGTACACATTATTAAATAAAATAATATTACAAATAAATTTAAATTTTTTTTTTTTTTTTCAATCATAGATTTTTCAAAAAATTATTATTCCAAAATACATTATTTCTCAAAAATACATTTTAATGAAGTTCAAACAGGTATGGGTGAAAAAATAATAATCATATTTAACATCATTAGTGTTGACCATCAATCTAGATGATCACACTTGATATGTTCAATTAAATGAATCGTGTAATCTTATATTCAAGTAAACTTATCACTTAATGTCATGCATTTGCTACTTAAATTGGTGTTTGATGCTAATAGTGCTATATTGTTTGAAAAAAAATCAATTTAGGGTATGTTTGAGCCACATTATTTTAAAAGAATATATTCTGAAATAGTAGATTGATAGAGAATGTGTGGTTGAAAAAAAAAAAATTTATTGATGTGATGGAAAATATTATTTTATTGAAGAATATGTGGTTGAAAATAAGTAGAAGAATGAGAATGAGAATGAGAATTTTAATGTGTACCAAACAGGGGCTTAGATTTTGATGTTTAAAAATTGTTTTAAATCAAGTTGAATCGTTCCCCCAATTAAAAACAATTACTTATTTTACTCGATATATATTTCAAAAAATTTACTAAGCGGTTTCCACTGACTCTTTAAAAAATATTAGTCTATTTATAATATTTTTCACTACAATATAAAAGAGCATAAAGACGTACTAGCCACGTGTCGCTATTTCCCGTTGTCATAATTCAATTTTTTTTCCCGCCATCAACTTTCACAAGCACTTTCTTCATTTTTCCACTCAACTGACCATACATCTTTACTCCTTCATTCCATTCCCACATTGACCCATATCGTAAGATGATTCTTCTTCTTCTTCTTCTATCTTTTCAACTTTTTCTCTCTACATTCTTCTCTCTATATGCTGCTCTAATTTTGTCAATCAACCTTGTTTTTGCAGGATTCAAAGTTTTTTTTTTGTTTGACATCTAAGATTGAGAAAAGAGATTGCTCAAATTGAAATAAGGTATTTTCGTAGCTAATGCCAAAAAAATTTCAATAGTTTTCAATTTTCTGTTGTGAAGGTATTTTTCTATTACCATCAATCTATTGCCATTCTTAAACTCAATTTAACTACGTATTTTTGGATTTTTAGTTAATTTAATTGGTGATTGTTGAAATTGAATTTTACCGACATGTTTGGACCTTCTATGGAAATGGTAAAACAATGAGTAAAAGAGTTCTTTTTCCTTCACTTCTTGCTGTGTGTGACAATGGGTTTCTCAAGTAACAGATGGTTCTCTTTTATTTTAATTTTTGAGAGTAGGACGTATATATTCTATCCGTAAAATTTATCAGTTGTTAAATAATCGTCATCCATCTTCTATGCATTGTTGTGTTATATGGCTTCAATCAACTATTGCTTGAGTTTTAATTGCATCTTTAGTTTTCGGTTTTCATTTTATAAACTTGGGTTAATGTTTGAGTGATAACAGGAATTTGTAATGAAGTTTTTGTGATTATAGCAAATAGATGGAATGAGGCAATTTACAATGCATATGATGTGTATGATATAAAAAAAAATTAGTCCGTGTCCGTTAAGCACGGAGACACGACGTGTCTCTGTTCTTAACCTGGAAATTTGATCAGCAAAGTCTATGTCATTACTGAGTCTTGGAATGATCTGGTACTGAGCCGCTCGATAGTCTTCTCCCACCAAAATCATCAGTTCATGCAGTAAATCATTTATTTAAAGGTGTAAAGAATCTGGGACTTCACAAATCCCTTTAATAAACCCCACAAAAGTATTCATTTCTTTTAAAAAATCTCTTTTACTGTAAAAAATATAGATGGGGAAAAAGAAAAGTAACCCAAAACCCTACTTACCATTAGGTTAAGTTCCAAGAAACCTGTGTACCATCGAATCCACAAGCTAATCTCTCCTTTAGAAATGATGTTGTGAAGAATAAAAAGACATTTGAGGGCAATAACGGCAATGTGTTCCATTCATTCGTATCAATCTAATCAAGAATTCAATGTATACTAACCACATCCTTTCTCTTTCCCTCAATTTAAGGTAATTGATATTTTATTATTTTGAGGTAAAAATTGAATGAGTGAGGAGTATTGACTTAGTTAGATTGTGGAGTAGTTGATTGTTTGTAAAGTGCAAAAATTGTGGCCTTGATTTAAAACTTAATCTTTTCAAATCTTAGGAAAAATAGGTTGCATTTAAGGTGTTTGATAAAATGACCAAATGGAAAATCAATGTATAATTAGGCCTAAACTAGCAATTAGGTTGATTGATATATATTTGAGACTGCCTTTGACATGGCTACCCGAACAAAGAGTACATTGTATAGAGCAGCTACAAGTTCTAAAAGCTTAAGCTATTTTAGAAGAGAACATCTTCATTTATTTGACTTTAGAGATCAATAGGAGCAACTTTTAAACTCATATTCTTCCTCTCCGTTGGCAGAAAAAATCTGATGAAGAATGTCTACTAGAATACTCAAGTTTTGAGGTAAGAAACGCTGATCTCTGCTTCCATGCATATCAGCAAGTTGTTTAGATTCTCAGTTAATGCTGAATGCTGATTTAAGAATACTAATATGAGGCAATGATATTGTTATGTGCATTGTTCGTGAAATTTCGCAAGTGTATGGATCGTGACAAGTAATAAATTGAATTTTTTAAAAGTCCGAATATCGTCTCACATAGACTATTATTTGCTATAAAATTTTAAATTAATCTAGCTTCAATTTAAATTAAAATGGTAACTAATAATCAAATCTAATTTTTATTTCTTGAACGAAACTCTAATAAATAAAATAATGAACTCAAATTAAAATTGCAAGTAAAATTATATAATGAGGTAGTTAGAATTTTCGATTTCACTTAGGTTATTTATGATACATTTAATTTCAATTTATTCAGCCATTTTTCATACATGTCAACGATCGAATTAACCTCATGTAGTTAGTGATATCTCTCGAGCAACATTAATCCTATTCATATATCGAAACTTATTATATCCCTATGTAAATTCACACACATATAAACGCATTAATTTATAGGAATCCAACAAAGATCGCATAGCTTATAATTATCTCTTGATCTCTTATAATGTCTATATCAATTATTGCACGAGCTAGAATTATACATCACCTATTGGTCTCAGTATTTGATAAGTGTTCTACACTCATGATATTTATGTCACTAAATGTGTTATTTTGTCATCCTTGAGAGAGTTTTAGGGCGTTTTAATGTGTATTTTAATGTTGTGATATAGATTGATGAAATGGAAGGAAATAAGCAAAAGTTGACAAAATTGGAGAAATGAGCTAAATTGTAAGAGATCCAAAGTTCGAGGACTAAGACGCAAATAATTAAAAGTTGTACCGAACCTCACGATGAAGATTTGAGAGTACTTAGAGTCAATTGGATAAAGGAAGACGTCAAGGTTATCAAATTTAATCAAAATATGATTACAAACCAATTTCCAACCGAAAAGTTATGCTCTGGAGTTTTAGTATCATATTGAGACCTATTTTTGGCATAAAAAGTGATCGAATTGGAGATTGATGTCTGAAGCAAAGTTGTAGCTCTTTGAATCATCTTTTCACAGCATCTTGAATCACATCAATCAAACATCAGATGAAAACGTTATGATACAAATACTAAAAAATGCGCAAAACAGAAAACAGAACTGCAAGGCTGGCGCCGCGACGCCAGCAGCGTGACTGCAAAGGTAGCGCCACGGCGTCACTTCCCGGGTTAGAAAAAAACGCGGTTTTCAAGAGATTTTCGGCCCAACCCACATCCAATTCGTCTTGCAAACTTAGGAAACTATAAATACACTTTTGGAAGACCTAAAAATGGGGTTCTTGACGGCTAGAAGAGGGAAGAAACACAAGACAAAGTTTTTGAAGAAATTCATTGAAGAAGGAAAGATTGACACAAGTTGGAGAAGAAATCAAGCGGCGACAATCAATTTTTCTAAACTCTTGTCTTTTTATTTATGTTTTTCATATTAAATTTCATGTTGTCAATTATATTTATCATGAACTAATACTTTAGATCTAGGGTTTGATGTAATCGACTTGAGACATGTTTTAATTCCTAATTATCTAGCTCTTTTAGATTTTTCTATCAATTTATTTATGTTGTTTGTGTTTAATGCTTTTAATTACTTGGCCACTAGTTGAATGAATTGATGCATGAATTTCGGCACTCGAAAGAGGGAAATTTATGCGTAATCATAAAAGAACATAACCTAGATTTCGTGGATTTCGAGAGAATGAGGCTTGTTTGAATTAAGAACCACGTGCATTATAATTTCTATATATTTAATTCAGAATAGAGATATTGGAATTAAATTGTAGAAATAAATTCTAATCGGCACTCGAGAGAGGGGATAGAATTAAATTAGGGTTCTTGCCTATAAATTAAGATAAATCTGATTGAGTTAGCAATTTTAGGTTGAAAAACATTGTTGATAGTGCGATGAAATCATTCCCTAGAATTTTATAACCTGATAACTTCGTTGAATTTTGCATTTGTTCAATTGCCAATTTTAGTTTGTCATTATTAGATAAGAATCACAACATCATTTCAATTGCTTGTCCATGTAAAGTGGAAACTACATAATTATAGTACTCAGTAGATATCAATATCAATATCAATCCCTGTGGGTTCGACATCCTAACTTTCATACTATATTACAAAACTTGACACCGTACACTTGCGGCATAAATTCACGTTATAGAAAACGCGTGACAGTATTATCCCTAAATCAATTAATTGTTGCACGAACAATTAAAGCATTAAACACACAATAATTAATTAACACGTATTAAAATGACGTGAAGATCTTGAAATTAAACATATAATAAAAACCTAAGTTATATCATCAATCGTAACATAAAAATATTTAGCCACTCATAATGTTGAATTTAAACATGGAAAAGTGGAAAGAAATCACCAAAATTTGACGAAACGTGATTAATTCCAGTTAAAACTTGAACCTACTTCAATTTTGCCTTCTAAATCAATTATGTCGGCCACTGTTGCAACTTTATATTAATCAAATTCAGATTTTTTTTTCTTTCCAAAGTGTTAGCATTTGACTTCTTTTCCAGAATCCTGCTTTTGTGTTTTGAACGTGTATAAATATATACAATCCAATTTTGCTTCATTCCTCCAGTTGCCGGCCACGTATTTGCCTTAGTTATGTAATATATATAATGTTACAAAATCAGCAGCCCGTGTGCGTGTATAATATCCCTCAATCATGTAGCAATTGTTTTCTCTTATGTTCTGCGGCTCCTCCTTCCTCTTTTTATCTATACGTGTAAATGGTATATATATTACCTCATTTGCAGCCAATGTCTAGTCCAATGTGAGGTCCAATAAAACTCCCATACCTAATTAAATCATTCTTCTTTTCAAGCCCAAAAACTTTCATATAATGCAAGTTAATCCTTAAAATAAATTTATTTGTGCAGCTCATGCCCATGTAGTTCTTGTACTTTGGATTTTGTCATTTTTAGCTATGTTGCACCATTTTCTTTAATTCTTCAATAAACATAAAGTTTTACATACAAAATACAATTTAATATAAATTAGGTAAAATTTAATTCAAAAGACAAATAAAATAACATGATTTAGCGCCGCGAATAAGTATAAAAACTACACTTATCATGCATTCTTAAGGTGAATGCTTAAACCCCAAAGCAAAATGCAAAATAGTATATATTTGCTAACTTTTTCATAATAAAAAGGGTCTTTGCCGTAGTTGCTAATCTTTTCATCTTGAGATTTCTCACAAGAGTTTGTCTGTAGGTTTCATACATGATATTGCATAGAGTATCTCCTGTCACACATTCTGTGGGCAAATGCTTGAAGCGGGTGGTGGTCATCATTACCTTTGTTCTTTTCTTCCGCACTCCAGTTTCACCAATTAACTCTTTTGGTATTACTTTTCTTCCGCATAGAGTATGCACACGGGGAAACATAGGGAGGTTAAAAAGAGCACGACCAAGAGTTCAAGATATACATATCTTCAAAAATTTCAAAATTTTCCCTGTTTACTTGTGAATATACATAGACACTTCCCTTAGTTTATTAATAGCTTATCCTTTTTTGGGATTGCATTTGAAGCCATTAGAAGTTATAGCGCTATCAATTTGCCCTTAATTGGATAAACACTGAAATATGTTTGTTGGCTCTATTTATTTTTTAACAGGAGAATAATTATCTTTGAAAATTTACACTTGGAAGCTATGTTCAGTCTTCCTATGTGAATATTGGTATGAGAATTTGCAATGTTTTCTTTCCTGCCGGATGATCAAAGCTATATATAAGGGGCTTTGATCATAGAGGGGTGTATATATTAAAAGTAGCTATAAAATTCAGTATCACGCCACTTTATGCCGCTTCAACAATACTCATATGAAGTAATAAGGCATATAAAATTGACCACACTTTATGCTTGATAATCTTCAAATGATTTTTCCATACAGAGGTGCAGAGGTTGATGTCAAAAGACTACTAAAACGTCCAGCTCCTCCACGCTTTGGTCAAAAATTTTGTTGTATTTTGAGAGGTGATTTTGTTGTTGATTTGCTAAGAAATAAGAATGGTCAAGGCTCAGAGCGACGAAGTCGAGTCGATGGAGCTCCCTGCACCTGCTTCTTGGAACAATTTGGGTATTTTTTTATTTTGTTTTTTGTTATTTTCTTAGTTCTTTTACATTTATGTGTTCCTCATTTGAATGAATTCATCAATATTTGAATCACTTCCCTAAGGATTGAAAAATAATTGTGACTATGCATGAGTGATTAAAAGTGATATAGTGAGGCATGATATCCACACTTACTAATTTAAATGCTTCTTTAAAGTCTAAGCTTTACACTTCAACAATGCACTTGCAATTAAGATTTCACTGGTATCTTCTAACTCTACATTATCATTTGCCCTATGATAATGGAGATTAAGTCAAAAATCTTGTGCTACATGTAGGAAATCTTTAACATTTATTGTTTACTCAGCCTAATATTGCCTTCACTATTTAAAAAAAAATCGTGTTACACGGAGACCTATTGACATTTTAAAACTATGAACTTAAACAAATTATATAATATTTGATTTAAAACAAAAGAAGTCAACATTTTCACCACTTTTTTAACAAAGAGCTCATGTTGTAAATTTAATATATTGCTTCTTATTACGTGGTAATCAATTGTTTATTCATTAATTTCTTATAGTTCTTGCTTCAATCATTTATTCTTTATAAACAACCCATTCTCTCTCTTTTTTTTTTACCTATTTATGAATATCTTTCACGTTTACATATAAATTTCTTGAAAATTAATATATTCTTATTTTTAAAAAACAACCAACTAACGTGCAACGCACGTTCATCCCACTAGTATTATTTAAAAGAATGAAAGAGGGAACCTAAGATACTCTAAGAGATGGAAGGAGAAAACCTCTCTTATTGGATGGAACTTAAGATACTCTAGGTTGAGAACATCTCAAAAGAGGCGGAAGCCTACGATGACTTGGATCTACATGACAGAATCTAACTCCTAAATGGCATAGATATGGATGGAAAGCTTCTCAATGGGTCCTAACAAGCCCTCCAAAGTTCTGCACATTGGAAGTGATCTATCTGAACAGGCTCCCAAAGATTTTCTCTGTCCAAGATGGGTATCCAACCCAACATTGGTAAGAAAGCCAACTAGAAAATTCTAGATCTGCATTGAAACTTCTCTAACTTGAGTAAAGTGTGCCCAGAGGATATCTTCTATTTGTTGAATCAATTGGTGGACGCAATAACGAACATGAGTTACTAAGATTCATGGATGCCAATCTCGAATACAACCAGATCCCTATGTACTTTCAAAGAACACATTTTCTTCATTACAGATTGAGATATTATTGTTATAAGGTCTTCACTTTTAAGTTGAAAAATGAAAGGGCCACTTATCTTAGGCTTGTTAATAGGATGTTCGCCAACTATATCGATCTCACTATGGAGGTATATGTGTATAATAAAATTGTGAAAATCATGGAGGCTAATGATTAGATCAAACACTTCGCAAAAAAAATTGTATATTAGAAAGTACATGATGAAGCTAAATCCTCTGAAATGCTCCTTCAACATTGCTTTCAGAAAGTTCACAAGTTAATGGTAAATCAAAAGGGGATTAAGGTTAATTCGAAGAAGATTAAGGCCCTCATAGAGATGCAATCCCTCAGAAACTAAGGGGTCCAGATTCATTTCCAAGTCTACCGATAGGTCTCTCCTTCAAAATACTGGGAGGAAAGAAATTTGAGTGGATGAAAGAGTTCGATCGAACGTCTCTCTTCTCTCTATCAAATGCTGGAGAACCTCATTGTTTGCGAGCTTCATTCTGACAAGGGAAGAGTGTAACCAGCAATTGCCCGTGTGTTATGTAAGTATGGCATTGCAAAATGCAAAGATGCAGTATACGAATCTAGAGAAGCTAGATCTTTTATCGATCACTGCCTCGCGCAAGGTGAGGCCATACTTCAAGTCACATAACATTCACGTGCTGACCATCTTTCCACCTAAATAAGTGTTATAGAAGTCAGATGCTTCGAGTTGACTACTAAGTGGGCTGTGGAACTGAGCTAGTTCTATATTTTGTTTAAGACAAGAACCTCCCGTGTTAAGCCTTGCGGATTTTGCATTGAAGGCGATAAGCTTAACAGTGCAAAAAGGTTCGACTTTCAAGACCTCGAACAACGCCACTGAATACGAAGCTCTCAAGCTAGCAAGAGAAATGAAAATGATGAATCTTCGATTAGAGTGACTCCCAACTAGTGTGAGTCAAGTGAATGATAACTTCATGACCAGGCAAGGAAGCATGACCTCCATTTGAAGCAAGTGATTGACCTCTTACCTCGCTTTGAAAAAATCGAGCTCATTCAAGTCCATAGGATCAACAAATCCATTGTAGGTGTTCTATCCAAATTAGCCAGGGCTCTGAACTCCTCACTATTGTACCCGTTGAATATTTATCAAAGCCATTCATCTAAAATAATTGCGAAGTAATGTGCCTCAGGATATATGGAAAGGATCATAACCTACCTTAAGGTTGAAACCTTACCTAAAGATAAAGATAGATCCCATCAATTGAGGAGAATAACAGCGTTGCCATCCCCCATTTGTTTAAATTATGTTTGTGTGTAGCTTCATCTACATCACTTTCCCACATGTTAATGGAGCATTAGTTGATTACCTTGTTTAGATGATTGTTTGAAAATTATGGTGGCGATAGTGGGTGTAGGGAGCAAATGAGTGTACTATTTGGTTGTTGCATATGCAATGGACGGGTAGATGTTGTGATTTTTGTTTTAAATGAAATTCTTTTCAATTTCATTTGAAAAGTGTTTATAAACAATTTAAATTATAAATACATGTATAAAATTTTAATCATTGGACTAAAATTAAAAGTGAATAAAAAGTCACATTAACATCAAAATTTATTAAAAATGGAAATGTACGGTTGAAAATTTGTGGATTCCATAATTGTTTGATCCTCATTTTTCGAAAATACATTTTTCTCTTTCTTCTTTTCAAACACACATTTTTAATAAAATAATATTGCACGTAAATTCAAGATTTTTTTCTTATTTTTTAATCACACATTCTTCGACAATCTATTATTCCAAAATACATTTTACACCAAAATTGAGGCTCGGACATTCCCATGACTTGAATTAAAACTTCGATTTTTTACCAAACATGAATGTTTAAGTGGGGTTCTTTTAAAATTGGTTTAGTCAAACCCCCTAATTTTCACTTTGAATTTTCAACAACTGTATCTTTTCACAATGGTTTTTTGAATGTTAAAAGACTAAAATGCCATTAAATATGTTATACAATTAAAAAAATATTGTTTTGTTTAAAAGACAATTACACATCTTCAGTTAACAAGTAAAATCAAACACTTCTCACTTAAAATTTCAAAATTAGCTAACTTTTTTTATCTGTTTATTCTAATACAAATAAAAATTCTTTTATTTTTTTTTATCTACTTCAACATCAAAATCTTAAAAATTTACCAAATGTTGAACAAGAAAAATATATTTTTATATCTATCATTTCGAATCGGTATGTATATTTACGCATGTTTGATTTCATTTTCGTTAAATTAGTATACGTTTTTAATCGATAAATCTTATTTCGACATATATTAACATGCAAATAATTTTTTTTAAATATCTATAATTTTTTAAGCATAACCAAGAAAAAAAATCATCTGTATGTATATTATTTCAGAAGAGATTCATGACAATTTACTATTCTGGCCAGTCTAATCAACCGTTAACAGACAGTTCCACTTTTTTTTGAATAAAATTCTATTACCCAGTGGTTGGGCCGATTTTTCAACTATTTTTTTTTATAATTAAAAATTTTGTTTGGTCATGCAAATATAGTTGTAATCCCAATTTATTACTTTAGTGATTTCGAATTTTATGAAGAAGATCGATGGGTGTGGAAATGTACGAGTGATATACGTGATTGTATTCCAATTTTCATAACATCGAGTACATCATATTCGAAAATGTATCACGATTTACAAAACAAGCTGAAAGTTGATCACTCTTAGTACGATATATAACCAAGACTTCAATTCAATGAGCATTTATCCATTTCGATTCCACCTATAAAGACTATTTCCGATTCTGAAGTTAATTGTCAATTTTAATTGAAGAAAATGCATACAACTCCTCTTTGCATGACTTTAGTAAGGAAGAATGTCATCGAAAGTGAACGTGAAAATTTGGACGAAGGGGATCACAATACCATGATTTTTGGAACATAGTAGAGATGCTCGTGAGGATAATACGATTATTCTCTAGACAATTGTTCCTCACGTGATCCTGCTGTTATGCACAGAATCTCGTCGACAGTTTACAACAATGAAAATGAAAATGAATTTACATATAAGGATTTGATTATTTTATCCCGTCAGAGACATGAGTGAGGTGGGAGCTTAAGGACTGGATCGTGTTGACAGTAATCTAATTTTTCATGTGTGGTTCCTGATGATGAGGATTTGCATGTCGAGCAATTGTTTGAAATAAAGAAAGAGTTGTAAGAAGATGTGTATTGAATTGTACTGAAATACAACTTTGAGTTCAAAGTGAAGAAATCAAACAAAACATTGTTGACAATTATCTGCATTGACGACAGTTGTTGTTGGCATTTGTGAGCGACGAAGATGAGCATGAATGAGTTATTTGTAGTTCGCAAGTATACACGAGAATATACTTGTGAAGTGAGAATTCGTCGAAATGATTATGGGCAAGCCCCGATCATGATTTATTGGTCAACAAATAATACACAAATATCATGACCTACGGATGATCTACTAATTTCGGACATCATTAATGACATTCGTCGAAAGTATGAAGTGATCATGAGCTACTGAAGGCTGGAAAGCCAAAGAATATGCATTGGAGGATTTAATGAGCTCGATCGAGGAAAGTTATGCTACATTGGCTAGGTATTTCCATAACATGAGGACAACTAATCTTGGCTCGGTACTTTTTATTGAGACGGAGGTTGAGAATTGCTTTAAGTTTTTCTTCATGGCTTTTGGACAATGCATTCGGAGATTTCGAAATGCGATGTAATCCTTAGTTCTAGTCGTGGTACAACTCTAAAAATTAGATATGAAGGCAAGTTAATTATTGTTACATGTCAAGATGCTAATAGTCAAATTTACCCTCTTACATTCGCCATCAGCGAGAATGGTCTGTCAATGTATTGGTTCTTCATAAAGCTGAGGGAAGTCGATGACTATGCATTTGTAACTAATCAGGGACAGTCAATAATAAATGGTATCGTTGAAGTTTTTCTCGAGACACGTCATGGGTATTGCATGTATCATATACAAGACAACTTGAAGACTAGGTATCGAGGCAATACATTGTTTCATTGTTCAGGAGAGAGATAAAAGCTTGTATTTGAAGAGTTAATAAGTTCATGGTTGCAATATGAAGTAAATCATTCATGGAATGAGAGTATCTAATAAAAATGGGGATTGAATATTGGGCGTGATCACATTTTTCAGGACATCGATAAGCATGATGATGTCAAACAATGCGGAGTCTCTTAATGCTTTATTCAAGAAGGATCGAGAGTTGCCAATCCTCACAATGATTGAAAACATTCGTAACAAGTTGCAACAGTGATTTCACGATCGACGTATGGAATCACAGAGTTTCACGAGCGTGTTAGCCTCGGCTCAGGAGGATAAACTCTTTAAAGCTGTAAAGGTTGAGAGAAAGTTGAATGTGGAACCATTGGATGAGTCGCACTTCTCTGTGAAATGTGCACGTAATATGACATACATGATGGACTTGACCGATAACACATGTACTTGTAGTCGATTTCAGTTGGAGAGTTTTTCATGTGAGCATGAAGTCACGGTGGCTATTTATAGAGGTTTTATAGCAAGAATATTATGCTCTCTTTATTACACGATTGATTATTGCAGAGCAACGTATGTTGTATATTTCCTCTACTGAATGAAGTCGACTTGAAAGTCACCAACCATATTCTCACACTTAATAGTTTTTTACCACCTGAAGTTGAACCACATGGTCCTGAACGTCCACATATGTTTAGAACTATCTACCAGAGAGCTTCCTCAACTGCGTAGGTGTGATGGTACAGAGCAAGAAGACATACTCTCTAATTTTGTACAAGTGAGATTCCCCTAAATAACAATTAGACGGATGTGTAATGGTATCGCTGTTAAATGAACAATATTTACAATTATTTTACAATTAAATATACAATATTTACGAATCATAATTGCATTCATACAACTTGCACGTTAAATTATTCATCCAATTGATTCCATCAACTTTATTTTCTTACTCAAAAAATTAATATACTTTATTGTGAACATGCAATTAAATAATAACGTGTTGTTCGATACCGTGTAGCTAAAAACTAAGTTCTCAAATTTAAAAAATTATAAATACATATGATTTCGAATGTCCCGACGTCGTCATGCCCCGCACGATAGCTAGTTTGTCATGCACAATCACCCCTACTCGTCTTACCATCAAAGGAATGATCATAACTATCAGCTCCAAGTTAAGCTTGAGCTGACTCTGTGTCAGACATGTATGATCTGAGTCATATACATAAGTAGTGGAATCAATAAAAAGATCTCTACGGCAAAGCAGTGATGATTCGTATGCGTACACCCTTTCATGACTTTCCCCAACACTCGATCACATCCCTATGACCCACTCGAACACCGTGTACTCAATATTCATAATTTGGAGTGACAAATATTCAATTAATTATAATGACGCATAGGAATTCGGTGCTCGGTATGACTCAATCGGGAATGTCAATTCGAGCTCGATCATAAAATAGGTCTATAGCCAGATCAATGTGCTACAACAAGAAATACCAATAAAAAGAGGAAGTTATTTCATTTAATAAACAAAATATGTATACATAATAAATAAAAATTGCTATATTACACTTACATCGTTGGCAAGCTAACCTTCCGAGTTGTGATGTCACGAAATCACTTATAAACGTTCAGTATCGTCATTTAAGCTATCGTGTGACTAGCTCTAAAAAAAAGAAAAATGTTAAAAGAAGCATAGATGAGTTAGCATAGCGTACTTTATTAAAATCACAAAAAAGATTCTAATACACCCTCATATGTCCCCCTCCCAGACATCTCGTTCGTCACTCCCCGTTTGCCTACTATATCGTTTTGGAGCACTGCAACCTCATCCTGAATGTCTACTAAATGGCCTCGTAGTAATCCAACATAATGGGATAAATCTGCTACCTCAACTCTTAACTCTCGTCATAATGTTCGTAACTCCTCTCCCAACTTCTCTCGTAGCTCGCCCACCTCTCCTATTTTAATTCTTGTCGTAACGCGTCCACATTCTCTCTTATAAATCCAGTTAGACAAACATATAAATCATCGAAATAATGACTTGACTGTGTGTAGGAGATCCACTGGAGAGACGTCTGGATGATAGGGAAAAGATCTTATCGGCAGAGGTGATCCCTTCGACGGAGGTGATGTCCATGACGAAGGTGAATATCGATCGAACTAAAATGCGCTCCTATACAAATAACAATGTTAAAGATTACTAACTTAATTAAAATAGGCTAACTCGTACAAAATGGTAATCAACAGATTATATTCAATTCACATATCTAATCTCGGTTCAACTTGTAATTGAACATCTGGTTGTCTTGAATATGCGGAACGGCTAATTCAAGCACAAAACCTCGACCCTCTTCCTTTATTGACATTGTCAACTCGGTTAGGATTTGAGCTGACATATTGGCATTTTAACTAGTTAATGATCATGTACTGAGATTTTGAAACGACATGCAATATAAATCGCAAATGTATAATACTTACCTGAGGGTCATCGAGGAAAACTGATAACTGTCTACTAGATGAACAATCGTCTGCTCGGGATGCTTGTCAATGATGCATTTGATAGCAATGTGTCCCACATCTATTCACAAATCGGGTACCCAAGAGGGAATAATCTCATATGCCCAGCTATGCAATACATACAATTATTATATATAAATTTAGTATAAATTTTTTTTAACGTTGATTATATCAAATATTTATTTGCACTATCGGTGCAATCCATAAGTATTTTATTTATGCAAGGACCCTTATTCGACGTGATCTGGTGAAGAAGTGTACTGTGTCCTCAAAATTTCCAACCCCACAAATAGTTGTTGAAAGCATCGATTTTGTCAATAACTTTTAAATGAAAAAAAGGTCGCCAACACCTCACCACACTCTCAAGAATATAGACCAATTCTAGTTTCCATCTGTCCAACATCTGGTTGCACTCCCTGATTTCATTTGTGGCAGAAGCATTGTCCCCTATCCCTGGAAATACGCATCGTACAATCTATTGCTTATTTGAGTACCTTCGCTAACAGCTTCATCGGTTGTAATCTTCAATTCAATCATCATGGCAAACTCAAATATAGAAAAACTAGCGACCTTGTTCTCGAGGTCGAAGTGGAGGGTATCACTGTCGACTGGCCTAGGTAGTCGACATAGTAATGCATCAATGATCTGTCCGGAGTACTACACATTTCTCAGCTGATACAGGGGTCACATGATGGACTGGTGTAGTATATCTCCGTGCTGATCATCGAGTAACTTCAATACAGTAATAAAAACTTTTAAATCTACTGTTCCAAATAGCTTTTTCAGCCATCTGTCTCAACTCAATATTACAAAAACTCAAATATTAGAACTTCTAACAAGAGATAATGAAATAAAATATAATCTCAGAAAACTAAGCGAATCGAATTGTAATTATTATACACAAGAAATAAACTCATTTTACATCGACGATAATAAAAATAATAATTAATTAAAGGAGAAAAAAAATTATAGACAAAAATAAAAAAAATAATAAAAAATTGAAGAAAATAATAAAAAATATAGAAAAATATAAAAAGCATTTATTGAAAAAATTAAATTATGATTAAAAGAAAATAATTAATAATTAAAAAATTTAAGAAAAAATAATAAATTTAATCAAATACAAATTAATGATAAAAAATAAATTATTAAAAAAAAAATAACGCAAGAATATTAAAAAATATTTTAAATTTAAAGAATATTAAATTATAATAAGAAAAAAAAAGCAATTAAGATATGAGTTAATTTCATAAATGATCACTAACTTATCAAATTTCATGCGCATTCACGAGTAGTCACTCTAAAACATCTGAGTAGCTAAAGGAAGGGAAATCAACCGAGACCCCGTTAGTAGCGGCGAGTGAGAGCGGATTGGAGGTTTGAAGAAAACAAACACGTCTTGTTAGAGCCTCAGCAAAAGTTTTAATTTGTTTCACAAACGGTCGCTGAATGACTGTTATGATTTTAATTCAAACTTAAAGGACCAAAACACGTTGATATAGAAGATTGACCACATCAAGTGCAAATTTCTTTTAAACAAGAATACAAAATATTTTTATGTGAACTAAAATAAATAAAAGTGCATTAAAAGCTAGGAAATCTATGTACGATCACATCAAAACATATAAAAATATTTATAGCCTATATATAAATTTGTGGTCTTGTACGTATATAGGCGGAACGAGAATTAAAATATTACTTTTACAATTTTCTCCTAATTTACTTCAAAGGTGGCACTTAATAACAATAAATTTGTACTTGAAGTAGTCAAACTTCTATGTCCACGTGTTTTAGTCATTTAAATTTGAATTAAAATCATAACGGTCATTTAGTGACAGTTTGTGAAGCAAATTAAAATTTCAGTGACCGTTTATGGAAGCGCATGAAATTTCAGTGATCGTTTATACGAGTTTTAAATTTAAGTGACTTTTTTGTGATTTTTAAGTAAGTTTATTGACCGTTTCTGAAATTAAACCATTAAGAAATCTTTTAGATTATTACCATAAGTATAATAATAAACACAAAAATTACATAAAATGAAATTATAAAAGTTAAATAAAATATAATTATTATTTAATTAAAATTGAAAAAAATTACAGATTTGTTTAAAAAGAATATTAATTAAAAAAATAAAAGTTAAAAATGGCCTAAACAGACTATTCGCATTTGTTTCTCGTCAGAAAATCACCAATCCTTGACTAGAAGAAGCTATTTTTCAACAAAAAAACATTTAAATGACTACTACACTCTATAATATACCTAAATAAATAAGAAGATAAATCCCCAAGTACATGAGATAGTTTCACAAGGGACTTACATGCCTTTACAAGGGGCCTGGCCCCCCATGTTTTTTTCTTTTAAAAATTGCAGCGGATCTCACCATGTGTCTTACCTATAAAGTATTTGTGGAAAATTTCCCTATACTTCAAGCAAGGCCCTAAACAAGAACCAAACGTTAAAACATTAAAACATCATAAAATCTACAAATTTTTGTAATATCATAAATGAAAAATCAATTTCATAATCAATAAAAAAATTAATCTTGTTGAAGATAATGCAACTGGTGACTGGGTTGTGTGATAGTCAATCTGTGAGGATGGATTGATTTCCGACCGTTAGAGATTGCGTTAGTTTTTTATTTTTATTTTTTCCTCTCCACTCAAACACTTCACATGCAGATGAGGGTATTTTTGACTTTTAGTATTTAATTTTTCAATTTTAACTTTTTTTTTAATTTTTTAATGGTAAAAGAAATAGGGGAAAAATTCACAACTCAGACATTATGTATCCCAAAATAAAAAATCAGGCCCCAAGATTTAAAATTGCAAAAATCAGGGTTTTCATAAATTAATTAATTATATTTCACAATTATTATATTAAATTAAATATTTAACTGTAATATAATAAAATTAACCCACCCCACCTTTGCTCCGACGACTACTCCGGTGACCGGCAATCACTCCGACGACTGTTCTCCGGTCACTGTTTAAAAATTTTGTAGGTCACAGATTAAGAAAAAGTCTACTTGTACATCAACTTTTGTACATCGGGGTGTACACCCCCCTCACATGAGGGGGGACCCACAGCATAAAATATTTTTTTATTTAAGCGGGTCTCATCCCCATGTGAGGGGGGTGTACACCTCGATGTACACCCCGATGTACCAGTAGCAAAACCGACAGATTAATTCGTTGGTCATATATTTCAAAATTACTTGGTCATAAATCAAATTTTTTGGGTCACACGGTTACATATTTTCAAATTAGTTGGTCGTAGATTTTTTCACGTAATTTTTAGGTCATAGATAACAAAATAGTTGGTCACAGATTATATTTTTAGTCACATATTGACGAATTTTAAGATCACAAATTAATTTTTAGTCACAGAAAACCAAAGTTGCAAGATCTACCACCACTTCTGCACTGTCGCCATGACCACTACCACCGCCTCCACGACAACCACCACGACCAACATCACCACTACCCAAACTCTATCGCTACCACCGTCATCATTTTTGCAACACCACCATCAACACAGTGCACCGGCAACACAACACACATACCCCCAGTCACCACACAAACACATATCAACACCACACACACCAACGCTACTGCACCACCACCCATATTCACAACCCACCAACACATAAACAACATTGTGCTACAATTGATTTCTAACCTCCACTATCGCGGCGACAGAAATAGATTTCGCCCACATCCATCGTCCTTACAACACCATCTCTACCACCAACCACAACAGACACCACTTCCTCTTTGACACCCTCTCATTTCCATTCCAATGACAGATTTCAGCTACAGCAGTGTCGTGACGCTGCAGCTACAGCATCGCGACGCCGACATGGGAGAAGGAAAGGAGGGAGGGGGAGGGGGCTACGCCGACGCAGCGACACTCTGCTGCCACAGCGTCGCGACGCCGGCCGGGGGGAGAAGGGAGGGAAGGGGATGGAGAAGGGTGTAGAGGAGAGAGAGAGAGAGAGAGGGATGAGGCGACAGGCGATGAGAGAAGATGGAGAAAGAGACGACAAAGAGAGAGAGACGATAGTGGGTGAGGAATTGGTGAATTAAGGTTTTTAAATGGAAATTATTTTTCTTAAAAAATGAAAATTATTTAATTAAAATGAAAAAAAAACCTGATAAATGAAAAAAAAAACCTGAAAACCTGATTTTTTAAAATGTCAAACTTAATGCCTAATTTTTGATAATTTTCCCAAGAATTAAGGCAGGTCGATCGGCCATTTTCACGTATTTTCTGGGCTGAAGCCCATCCGACCCGACCCGCTACCATTTCTTCCAACGCTCAAGTCACGTGCGAACGGCAGACCAAACAACGTACACCCCGCCACCGCCACAGCCGCCCATGGTCGAGGAAGAAGTAGCAACAGAAATTGAGGCAGTCATGGCGGTGTACGGCGACGATTGCTAGGTTGTCGAGACCTACACTCCTCATTCACCTCAAACCGCGTACTGCCGATGTTTCATCTCAACAGTAAACGTCTTTGTATTACGGTTTCACTGCACTGAACTGCTTCTTTTACTTTCTCTAATGCATGCTGCATCTTCAGAATGTTACCATTAAAAGTCCTTGTTCATATAATGAATCTGTAGACAAAAAATGTTAAATTGACGGGCGATTTATACATGGAATTAGGTTTTATTTTACGTTTGTTTCCATTTTATATTTCAAGTTTAAAGTTGATCTGAAATTGTCCTTAAAAGGTTACCTAGATTAATATGATTACACGCATCTTGTAATTGTGTTCTATTGAGAAAATTGAAAACGCAAGAAGTAGTTGGACAAACATCACTAGTTCGACTTCAATATGGAAAAGAATGCATGAGTTCAAAGACTTGACTTGGTATGCTGTAGTTGTTCCCAGTGTCTCCCTCTTGTACACACATTTTTCTGATGTCATTGTAGACATTAAAAAAAATATAATAATAATAAATAATGGGTTGGGTCAATTTAAATAATTAGCCCAATTAAATTTACTAAATCAAAGTTTAGGCTCATGAAATTTTAAGAGCCCACCCTACTTTGTAATAAATTTATAATTATTCAATTATAATCAATTTAATTGAATTAATTGGGTGATTACCAAATTTGGCCACGAATTTCCCCTATAAATAGGGTTAATGGTTCATTACAAATGGGGAGGAGAAAAAGTAGAAGAGAAATTCACGAAGTGCTGAAAAAACTCTCTCGACTCCAAGTCCACCAAACACGAAGAAGACCAAAGATCTTCTTCAAATCAAGCAAATTCAAGAAGATCAAAGTCTTCCTCAAATCAAGTCAAGATCAAGTCCAAGTTTCCAGAGTGCAAATCCAAACTCTGAAATTCAAGGATCGAACAAGTCAAGCTCTCGACAGATCAAATCAAATTCACAACAAATCTCGAAGTCTAGGATTCAAGCCACGTGGCACCTCGTCTTCAAACACTCGGATAATTAATCAGAGGATTAATTGCAACTTTGCAATCACAAGAAGATTTATATCCATTTGTATTGTATTTTCTTTAAAATACAATTTGTAACGATTTTCGTATTTTAATATACGCGAAATCCATCGTACAAATTTCTTGGTACGTCCAGTGGGACCTTTTTGTCCTCTCATCTTTTGATCTTAGAATTTTCAACTTTCAACAACTACATCAACAATGGCAAACGAACAAGCAAAGCAAACCATGACTCATTTCGAAGAGACACTTGCTGAGTTGTTCCGGGCGACTAGAGCCCGAACAAAAAGTGGAGGAACTCAACTGGTTCCACCACTAAAGAAGTTCTCCAACAAAGGCAGAATGAAAATTGCTTTCACAAAACCAAACTCTCGTTCAACAGAAAAGACCAAGAGTTCGGTGAAAAATTCTCGTTCGAGCTCCATCTCCAGTGGCAGATCCTTGTCTGGGTCCCATCATACTGCTTCTCTGCAAAGGTAGGGAGATTATAGTTCATCTGAAGAGTCACTTGAGCCAGTGATGGTCACAGAAGCAACATCGGGCTCAGATGATCGGATACAACAAATGGCTTTAGCCATTGAAAAACTAACGAAGTCACTAGAAGAGAAAGATGCACAGGTCATTGCACTCATGCACAAGCTAGAGCTGCAAAATCTGGCGAAAGAAGATCAAGAAAATTCAAGATCTTCCAAAACTAAAGAGCTAGAAGTCCAAGAACGCCAGCAGAAGCAAGACATACATGATCGAACAGTTGTTCAAAATGTTTTGTGTGATACTACTTAACTCTCTGTTGGCTCTCTGTCTGTCCACCAACTACAACATATGATTGCGGACACCATTCATGCCCAGTATAGTGGTTCAATGCAATCTTCATTGGTGTATGCCAAGCCTTATAGACGAGATAAATATGGCACTCGGCTACCTACCTCCAAAATTTCAGTGTTTTGATGGGAAGGGCAACCCGAAGCAACATGTTGCTCATTTCATTGAGACGTGTAATAATGCAGGTACTTACAATGACACTATGGTAAAATAGTTCGTGCGCTCCCTCAAGGGTACTGCATTCGAATGGTATACCGACTTACAGGCTGGGTTAATTGATAGTTGGGATCAACTTGAAAGAGAAGTCCTAACATGTTTCTACAGCACCAGGCGGACTGTCAGCCTTCCGGAACTTGCTCGAACAAAGCAGAGCAAAGAAGAGCCTGTTGTAGAGTACATTGAACGATGGAGGAACCTTGTGCTCAATTGTAAGGAAAGAATAACCGAAGCATCTTCCATTGACATGTGTGTGCAAGACATGCATTGGGGATTACTCTACAATCTCCAAGCAAATATGCCTCACTCCTTTGAAGAGTTAGCGACACGTGCCCATGACCTAGAGCTCCAAATTGCAAGGCATGGGAGTTACTTACCAAGTGATCCACGTGGTAAGTGGGACCCCAAGAAAGAGGTAAAGAAAGATGTCAAGATAGGTAAGCCCAAGGAAGTAATGGCAATTTCCACTATCCCTGCAAAGATAGCCTTCCAAGGGTCGAAATCAAACACGACCAAAACCAAAGCCAGATTTCAAACCTACCAAGGGACTGGTCCAAAGAAGAGGTCAGGTAACTCTGAAAGAACTTGAAGAGAAGGAATACCCATTTTTAGATTCTGAAGTTCCGGAATTCTGGATCAACTCCTCGAACAGAAGATAATTGAACTACCAGCTCCAAAGAGACCTGAGGAAGTTGGTAAGGTCGATCATCCTAAATACTGTAAATTTCATAGAGTCATCAGTCACCCTGTGGAAAAATATTTTGTGCTGAAAGATCTTATTGTCCGCTTGGACAAAGAAAATAAGATCAAACTTGAAACGGGAGAAAGCCCAACGGCTGACTGCTCGATGGTTTCGTTTGGATCGTTTGATCCAATCCCCATTGCAAAAAGGGAATATACATTTTTCGGTACATGTGATGTCAGTAAATCTTCGACTGAAGAGTTTGGATCACAACTTCCAGAAGGAGCCATTCCAGTGAAGTTTGAAGTAGACGGAGAAATTACTATCAATCATATCTACCCAGGAATGGATGGACCTAATCGTCCAACCTTCTACGAAATTATGACAGATGACTTGGATGTTTGTGATTCTAATTCGGAGTCCGAAGATGAAATCGGTGACGATTGGTCTACCTTCATAAGTAAGAAGGAGAAATACCAAGTTTCAAACAAAACAGGTAAAATATCACTTTCTACATCTCTTGTAGGACCGAAACTGGGGGCATTGGGCGTGAAAGTTCAACCCAATAAAAAAGCATCACTAGAATAAAATCAAGGAGGATGGACCCTTGTGAAAAGGCGCTATCAAACAATGTCGCAACTTCTAAGTCCTAGTGACTAAAAATAGAATCCAAGAAA
Source organism: Fraxinus excelsior (assembly GCA_019097785.1). Taxonomy (NCBI): domain Eukaryota; kingdom Viridiplantae; phylum Streptophyta; class Magnoliopsida; order Lamiales; family Oleaceae; genus Fraxinus; species Fraxinus excelsior. The sequence continues at coordinate 6,789,450 of CM032639.1, read as the reverse complement.
CAACCAAAGAAGAAGGCCTAAAGCTAGGCCAAAAGTCTCTACTAAATCAACGGGAGTAGAAGTCGTTTCACGTGCTCCTCCTAGGTTACCGACCCTGGGTGATTATTTTCCCAATGGGTTCTTCAACAATGAATGCTTTACCTCCAATGTTATCAATGTGGAGGGGAAAGGCGAAGCAAAGAAAGGTTCAAAAGAGAGTTCGAAACAGAAGAGAACTATCTCGCGACTCAATAATATTCCTTCCAATACAAGTTTAGCAGAGTCTCTTAAGCTTCATTTCGATGATCGAATGGCTTTAATCGCAACGTTGATAGATCCAGAAGAATACAAAGACAAAGTCTTAGAGCATATTGGATCCACAACCCATCACATTTGACGATGAAGATTTTGCAACTGGGCTCTCGTTTACATAACAGACCACTCTACGTTAGTGGTCATATTCGAGAATGCAAGATCAATTGCATAATGATTGACTGTGGATCTGCTGTGAACATCATGCCAGTCAAAATGATGAAGGAGATTGGGATTAATGTTGGTGATCTGTCCAAAAGCAAGATCATGATTCAAGATTCAACCAGAAAGGTCAGTGAGCCATCGGCATGATTCGTATGAAGCTGCAAATAGGGGAGTTAATTTCCTCGGCGCTCTTTCATGTCATCGATGCTAAAACATCATATGAGTTACTTCTTGGACGTGTTTGGCTACATGAAATTAGAGTAGTACCTTCGACTTGGCACCAATGCTTCAAATATAGTCGAGACGGAGAAGTCAAGTGTGTAGTAGCTGAGTCCAAACCCTTCCTCGAAGAAGAATCCCATTTTGCTGATGCAAAATTTTATGGGGGAGACGAAGAAAGTAATTCTGCAGGATTGACCATGTCCGGATTTAAGATTGAAAGAAATGCAAACGATGATGATACATCAAGTTCTGCTCAGTCTCATCAGCTCGTCAAAGGTAAATCAAAATTTACGTTCAAAGGATTCTCTAAAGGTAAAAAACCTCGAACAGAATCGATTGACGCTGAGGTATTGAGAAAAGAGTTAACTCTTTCGATACCTAGCATTTCGAAATTGTTCATACCTCATCAATTCATGGGAGTCCCGGGAGAACGCAAATCATCATCAGAAGCTTCGACATATGTTCCAGACATATCAAAGCTTAGTATTGTTAGCTCATCCAAACAAGACAAGACTGGAGCCGATGAATCAAAACAGACTTTTAAAAGATGTTATAATCCTCAAGCCAAAAAGCTATTTGAGAATGACGGATTTGGAAAATGGAAGTCTCGCAAATTAGGTGATCTCGATGCTGTTCTTTCAGGTGGGCGTATCCCTTCTCATTTTGACGGAACCCTCGTATCATAACCCAGGTATGGCTTGGGATACGATCCAAATCCACCGAGAAAGATTAAGGTTAAAAAGGTTTCCTCGAACCCAATCATGATTTAAATTTACGAGGTTACAGAAGAGAAACCTGAACAGTCGAAACTTTTGATGTTCGATCGAATTGAAAGTGAGAATGCTAGAGTTTCGGTTTTTAAAAGATTAAAACAGGAATCCTCCCCAATGATTGATGTAAAAGTTAAAGCTTCCGTCTTCCAAAGGTTAAGTGAAGTTCATTCTTCTTCTTCTACCCAAATTGACGATGACACACAAGCTTCTCAGAAATCATTTCAAAGACAATCTACTTTTTCTCGACTTGGCTCAGAAGACTAAAACTTCTGAGCCAAGTCCAAAGCCTCAACGATCAAGGAGAGGACAAAAACATCAAAAAGTCTAGCCTTTTCTAAGCAATAATAAGGATGAAGAAGAAGTCTCTGTTAATCACATAACTTTTGAAGAAGCTCCTGAACATGAGTCTGAAAACTCTACCACAACAGACGAACCTGAGTCGGCCCCACCTACATTTGAGGAAGGGGGACAAGCTACGGTAGATGACTTGAAGCAATTGAACTTGGGAACTGAAGACGACCCAAGACCAGTGTTTGTAAGTGCTCTCATCAGTCAAAAAGAGGAATCGGAATACATTCACTTGCTTCAAGAATACAAAGACGTATTTGCGTGGTCCTACAAAGAAATGCCGGGGTTAGATTCGAAGGTTGCACTACATCACCTTGCAGTAAGGCATGGAGTTCGACCAATCAAACAACTTCAAAGGAGATTTCGACCAGAATTGGTTCCTCAAATTGAAATGGAAGTCAACAAACTGATTGAAGTTGGATTCGTACATGAAGTCAAATACCCAACTTGGATCGTGAATATTGTACCCGTCAAAAAGAAAAATGGACAATTACGAGTCCGTGTTGACTTTCGTGATCTGAATCAAGTATGTCTCAAAGATGACTTTTCGCTTCCAATAATAGAGTTGATGGTGGATGCAACTACCGGGTATGAAATCTTATCTTTCATTTCTGGATACAACCAAATATGCATGAATTCGAAAGATGAGGAATTTACAGCATTCTGTACCCTCAAGGGCATTTATTGTTATAAAGTTATGCCGTTTGGGTTGTAAAACGCGGGGGCAACCTACCAACGGGCAATGCAAAGGATCTTCGATGACATGCTACATAAGAACATAGAATGCTATGTAGATGACATTTTCGTTAAAACAAAAAAAAAACAAGATGATCACTTACAAGATCCACGGGATGTTTTTGAAAGGCTTCGACGACATCAATTAAAGATGAATCCACTGAAGTGCGCATTTGGTGTCACATCTGGGAAATTTCTTGGCCTCATTGTTCGACATAGGGGCATTGGAATAGACCAATCAAAAATCGAAGCTATAATCAACATGCCAGAACCAAGAAATGTGCGTGAGGTGAAAAGTCTCCAAGGAAAACTCGCATACATTTGGAGATTTATCTCTAACCTTGCCGGACGTTGCCATCCATTCAACAAATTGGTGAAGAAAGATGTACCATTTGAATGGGATGATGCTTGTCGAAGTGCTTTCCAAAGCATTAAACAATATTTGTCTCGTCCACTAGTACTTGCAGCTCCGGTCCCAAGGAAACCATTAACCCTTTATGTTGCAGCACAAGAATATTCTCTAGGAGCGCTTCTTGTCCAGGCCAATGATGAAGGAAAGGAGAATGCACTCTACTACTTGAGCCGGACACTGGTAGGTGCCGAGATAAAGTATTCGCCTATTGAGAAATTATGCCTTGCATTAATTTTCGCGGCTAAAAAATTGAGACATTATATGCTATCACACACGATCAGTCTTGTTTCAAAGATTGATCATTTAAGGTACATAATGTCTAGACCAATTCTCTCTGGAAGAATTGGAAAATGGGCATTGTTATTGTCTGAGTTCAACATCAAGTTCATTCCCCAAAAGGCCATCAAAGGACAAGTTTTGGCAGATTTCCTGGCTGACCATCCAATTCCAGCGGAATGGGAACTGCAAGATGACCTCCCAGATGAAGAAGTTTTATTTACTGAAATCATACCATCATGGAGGCTATACTTTGATGGGGCAGCCCGAAGTTATGGTGCAGGAGCATAAGTTATCTTTATCACTCCCCATGATCTTGTCATGCCGTACTCGTTTACCTTAACAAAGAAATGTTCAAACAATGTGGCGGAATATCAAGCCCTTATCATTGGGTTAGAGACATCTATAGATATGGATATTCATCAGCTGGAAGTCTTCGGGGATTCTAAATTGATGATCAACCAAATCTTAGCTGAGTACGAAATCCGTAATTCTGACTTGAAGCCATATCATGAATATGCATCAATGCTTGTGAAGCAATTTGATTTGTTAAAAATCAAGTTCGTACCTAGGGCTGAAAATAGAGAAGCCGATACCTTAGCTAATTTGGCTGCTGTTCTAGCCAGGCCAGATGAAGGTTTTTCTCACTCAGTATCAATTGCTCAAAGGTGGGTGCTTTCGTCTTTGCTACCCAGTGAGATGGAAGAAAACAACAGCATTGAGGTGACCGAATATGAGGAAAAAGAAAATTGGAGACTGCCAATAATTAATTTCCTTCAACATAAAAAACTACCGGACAATCCACGGCGAAAAATCGAAATCAAGAGGCGTGCACCTCGCTTTGTCTTTTATAAGGAAACGCTTTATCGACGATCATTCGATGGAATTTTCCTCCGATGTCTAAGTAATGATGAAGCAACACATGTCGTGGAAGAAGTCCACTCTGGAATCTGTGGTGCTCATCAGTCTGGACCCAAACTCCATTTTCGAATAAAGAGGATGTGGTACTACTGGCCGACTATGGTACAAGACTCTATGGATTATGCAAAGAAGTGTGAAGCTTGCCAAGTTCATGCAAACTTCATCTATCAACCTCCGGAACCATTACATCCGACAGTAGCTTCATGGCCATTCGATGCATGGGGTCTCGATGTAGTTGGACCCATAACTCCAAAGTCTTCAGCTGGACACTCATACATCCTTGCTGGAACTGACTACCTCTCTAAGTGGGCTGGAGCCATACTATTGAAAGATGTAAAGAAAGAAAATGTTGCAGATTTCATTCGTATCCAAATCATTTATCGGTACGGGGTCCCACGATACATCATCACTGACAATGGGAGGCCCTTTTGCAATAGCCATATAAACAATTTATGCTCAAAATTTGGATTCAAACAATACAACTCATCCATGTACAATGCAGCAGTTAATGGGTTAGCGGAGGCGTTCAACAAAACTCTATGCAGTCTATTGAAAAATGTTGTCTCCAAATCAAAAAGAGACTGGCATGAAAGAATTAGTGAAGTCTTATGGGCTTATCGAACCACCTATAAAACTCTAACACAAGCCACTCCTTATGCCTTAGTGTATGGAGTGGAAGCTATACTTTGGAGTGTCAAATTCCGTCACTTCGAATTGCTGTCCAAGAAGGTTTGACGACAGAAGAAAATGCCCTTCTTCGATTGAAGGAGCTAGAAGTTTTGGATGAGAAGAGATTATAGGCATAAATGCACTTGGAATGTTATCAAGCTCGCATGGCGAAGTCCTTCAACAAGAAGGTGCGACCAAGATCATTTCAAGTCGGAGACTTGGTACTTTTCGTACACAGACCAATCATAATCACAAGAAAAACAGGGGGCAAATTCCAACCTAAACGAGATGGTCCGTTTGTCGTCACTCATGTATTCACTAGCGGAGCATACAAGATCGTCGACAAAGATGGATTACAAATCGGACCTATCAATGGAAAGTTTCTAAAGCGTTTTTACGCTTGAAGTTCTTTATTTTATTTTTCATTGTATTATTCCTGGCCCGCAAGAGGATAAACTGTGAACGGCCCCCGCCCCAAATAAAAAAAAATTTGTTTGTTCTTGTAACGAACTACGTTCGACTTGATCCCGTTTGGGTACGTGCCCAGCTTGAATAAATTATAAATTCAAGTTCAGTCACAAATAATAAAATCATTCAATTTGTTTACCATTTTCTGCGGTAAAAAATGCTCAAGAAACAAGGAAAAGTTCATCGTAAAAAGACGAAGAACGATAAAAAAAATCAAAATTCATATGGTCTCAAAAGATCATAAAGTCTTAAATCTATCAAAATCACTCGCCGTTGATGACTTGCAGGAAACTATCTTCAAGGGTCTTCCTTCTCTGGTCAATGGATGTTACGCTGGAAACATCTCTAGTCGGTGACTTTTCTAAAGCGACCTTTGCAGTTCCAAACACGCTTTTCTGTTCCTGATGGGTTTGAAGTTCATCACGGAGTCTATCCAGCTCGGAAGTTAGCTGACTAATTTTACCTTCCAACGAAGAACAACTGGAATCCTCCACTTCCAACTGAATATTCAAAAACTTCAACTTCTCAATCTTCTCCTCGATAGTTGGAAACTCTAAGTGATGCTTCCTTTCAGATAAATAGATGTCAACTTCTTTAAGAAACACGTCCATGCGTTTCATCAAGGGTGCTGGATCTGCACAGAATGAGTTGGTAATCACGTTTTGAAGAATTAAATTATTCTCATCCCACCAAGAGCGAATATTGGAAAACCCATGCTTCAAGACATCCCTAAAACACTTCTGAAGATAATTGGTCATCGCTTCTTGCAAAGTAGCCTTCAAGTAAGGAGACTCTTGAGTTATCCCAGGTGGGGGACCAACCATAAAGGAACAAATTGGAGATGTCTGACGATTATTTGTTTCCGAAGGCGGAATGTTAACCAAAGCCAATGAAGGGGTAGTAACTAGAACTCCTTGATTGACCTCTAAAATAGTAGCTCTCGCGGTCTCAGAATTCACTTCATCTTCATCTTGGAATGCATCTACGTTGAACACCGAAATGCCTTCATTCATAGTATTCTAGTGTTTACAAGGTGGATCGTGAAAGTCATGAGTACCATCTATTCCTTGAAGCGCACCAATTCTCCCATCGTTCTCGCCGGTCTGATCTTACAAAGAATCTGGATTCATGGAGAAATTCAATCCTTTGGGAATGCTTGGAAAACCTACGAAAAAAAGGGGTAGAGATAAAAAGAAGAATAAGAATAAGAAAATAATATATATTAAAAAAGGGGGGAGGGGGGGCTACCCGCGTTCTGTGTTATAGGAAACATATCTAAAAAATCGACATCTGATGGTGTATTCAGGAGGCTGATGTTAATGTGAGAAACTCTAACGTTGCCTTTTGAAGAATTTGGAACAGCTTGAAGCGGCGTCGATTTTACCGATCATTTAATCTTATATATTCGGGAGAGTGGAGCCTGAAAGTAAAGTTCGTTGTATAAGATAAATACAAGCGGTATGTTAAAAATAAATAAATAAAATACTTGATCTCCAGAACTTTCATCTCCCCGTGATAAAGTTTTGCCAGGTGTGTGGGATGCTCGATCTCCAGGACTACTGCGGTTTGGAATCAAAACTACTTCAGGCATTTTCTCGGCAGGCTTAGAGGTGGAAGCAAACTTTGTCGAAGGAACTTTAAATTTAATCTTCTTAATAACTCTGTCATTTCGAAGGTCTAATTCTCTCTTTCGTGAAATCTCTTCAGGAATGATATGTGGAGGATTTAACACTTTCGCTACAGCTCTGTTCGGAACTGGGTTAAGAACAAAGTCACGACTCTCACTAGAAGACAAAACATGTGCTTGAACCTTGGTCAGGAGCGACAATATTCGATTATTCCACCAAGTTCGGTACTCTAAGTCGACATTTTGATGTGTATCCTTCACGTACTCTGGGATATGAAATGTTGAGCCAGTCATCATTTGAGTCAAAGACAACCAGACGCGATACACATCGCCCGCATTAAGAGCGATATCCAACTTTCTTGGTGAACCGGGAAGTCTTTGTTTGAAGCCAAGTTGCCTCGCGAACATATGAGGATTATACGCCTCGAGGATGAAAGGAGAGTTTCCTCGACAGTAAGAAACAAATCCAGATCGAATGCTCACCATGAACTCCGAGGTGTCTATAGACCTTGGTTGGTCATCCACTCATACATCGGGATAGGACAATGGGGGAAATGAATTTCAGCAAAAGTCATTGGCATCCATCATCCCACGGATAAGATCCCGACATTCGACAACATTTTTCTGCCAAGACTGGAAAGCATTCAAGGTGCCTGCATATCTGCGGATTATAGGACGAGCGTAACTCTTGTCCACATTAGCATAAATACCTCGAATAAAATAAGTTGCAGCCCAAGCATAAAGAAAATGTCCAGGAAATGAATGTGAAATCGAGCTAAGGTCCGGGTTCGACTGATGGTTCGATGTCCGTGTGAGTCCTCTATAAATGCTAGCTAATACGGGAGGAACTAGACAGTAAATGTACCCACCTGCCATTTTAGAAGACCCTTTAAAAGTCCCAACTCTTATATACTCATCCCCAAATGGAAGAACGAAACTACAAAGCCACAAGGAGAGATAAGCTGCTATCTCTAATTCCTCTTCTTCTTCTATAGACAAAGATATTGACAAATCACCCCAATGACTCTGATCCCGACGTGAAATATCTCTGGCTTGTCTACAGCCACAGGCCTCCGTATTTCCTTTGAAGCTCTTTGCTGACGTCTTTGAATGGATTTAGACTCGTAACACTCTTGTAGTTTTTGTGTTGTCGAGGATTCTGGGCACAACCATTCTCGCGAAACCAAAAATTAATCCATTCTTCATGACTAACGCAATCAGATTCATTCGCATCCGTAATCAGTACAAAAACATTGAAGAGGTACATGCATGACTTGGAAAGTTGATCTGTCAGCTCTGAAAGACTTGGGACTACTTCATAGTAATCACCCATGATCGAAAGTCCACTTATCTCACGGATGTCCCAAAAAGAAATGCCGATTTCACCACATGAGGTTACAAAAGTGTTGGTCTCTGGGCACCAAACCTCACAAAGAGCTCTGTAAATAGAATTTGGGCGATAATAATCCCTTGCAGTAGCTGACTACATAAGCTAACGATGAAGATTCCTTTTGAGCAGAAGTTTCTGGACCCATGAAGACCACTCCCAAAACTTTGGAAGAAAAGAATTCTCTCCACGACTGACAAGTGCGCTTCCCAATCGTATTTCTTTGTTGTTAATCCTTTTGCAAATTACGGCCCTTGAAATACACTCCATGCTCTGAGAATGATTAGGCGAGAAACACAAAGAATGAAAATGACTGCTTGAGCGGTTAGAAGTGGCAGCTTCTGAATTCTCGTTACATTAACTAATAATAGGTAGATGCAACTCTGGCAAAAGCTCCAAGAGTTCAGGAGAAAGATATGTAGCTGGCTTATGAATGATAAGTTTAAGTTCACCTTGTATGCCGGGTTGAGCATGATACTTTACATCAATATCTTTGAAACGAAGATAACTCTTGCCTTGGCTCTTAAGCTCGATGATTTCGTGTATATCCGAATACGCACCATTATTAGAGCTCATCCCAGCCATTCCTAAAAAAAAGAGGAAGATGAAATCAGTAAACAAAAAAAAAAGGATTAACGGACAGTAAATCTTTTAAATTCCTTGTGGTCTAAATCACGAGCCTCCCAAGTATATGGATGACCCTAAACACAAAGTGTCTTGGACAGTCGAAGGAACGGTCCTTGGTCCTAAACACAAAATGCCTTGGACGGTCGAAGGAACGGTCCTTGGTCCTAAACACAAAGTGCCTTGGATGGTCGAAGGAAGGTCCTTGGTCCTAAACACAAGTGCCTTGGACGGTCGAAGGAACGGTCCTTGGTCCCAAACACAATGTGCCTTGAATGGTGAAAGATAGCAGTCCTTAGTCTTCAATGTGCATGAAAAGGTTGGCAATTTTGAGTATTTCCTGAACCTATAAAATAACTACAGCACAAAATTCTACTCCACACCGGGAAAATCTCAAACCTTGGAATCTCTGACTTGTTCCAAAACTTGAATCCCTGAAAATAAAAAATGAAGAATATTAGTCCTAATATTTATAATAACCAACACAAAAAAAAAAGAGAAGGGAGGAAGAAACACATTATTTAAAATAAAAAAAATGTTCACGTGAACGCACTACACTGTTCACGCAAAAAAAAATATGGGGACAGAAACCAAGAAGAAAAAGACAAAAAAAAAAAAAAAAAAAATTATAAAGAAAGAAACCAATTTGGTTTCTACCAAATCGGCAGAAACCAAGTGTTTGGTTTCTGCATTTGGTTGCCGCCAATTTTTTTGTTTTTTGGTTTCCGCAAAAAAAAAACGAAAAAGATCAAAAGAAAAGAGAGAGAAAACGAACTTTTACCTTTGTTTTGCAAATTAACCTTTTTACTTTTAAACCTAATGATTCTTTCACATAAATATGTAAATATCGGGTTTCACTTAAGCCCGATTTACCATAAAATATAGAAAAGCCTATTTAAAATCAAATAAAAAAAAAATCGAATCACGGTTACCACAAAAAAAAAAAAAGATCAAGATTTATCAATCTATCTATTTCATAATAAATTAATAAATTTTGAGGGGGCATTTGTAGACATTAAAATAATAATAATAATAAATAATGGGTTGGGTCAATTTAAATAATTAGTCCAATTAAATTTACTAAATCAAAGTTTAGGCCCATCAAATTTTAAGAACCCACCCTACTTTGTAATAAATCCATAATTATTCAATTATAACCAATTTAATTTAATTAATTGGGTGATTACCAAAATTGGCCACGAATTTCCCCTATAAATAGGGTCAACGGTTCATTACAAAGGGGAGGAGAAAAAGTAGAAGAGAAATCCACGAAGTGCTGAAAAAACTCTATCGACTCCAAGTCCACCAAACACGAAGAAGACCAAAGATCTTCTTCAAATCAAGCAAATTCAAGAAGATCAAAGTCTTCCTCAAATCAAGTCAAGATCAAGTCCAAGTTTCCAGAGTGCAAATCCAAACTCTGAAATTCAAGGATCGAACAAGTCAAGCTCTCGACAGATCAAATCAAATTCACAACAAATCTCGAAGTCTAGGATTCAAGCCACGTGGCACCTCGTCTTCAAACACTCGGATAATTAATCAGAGGATTAATTGCAACTTTGCAATCACAAGAAGATTTATATCCATTTATATTGTATTTTCTTTAAAATACAATTTGTAACGATTTTCATATTTTAATATACGCGAAATCCGTCGTACGGTCATCTCTAAATTCTCTTTACAAGATAATATTAATTTTGTTCCTTTATATATTCAAGTTAACGCATGGCTAACTTCACTTGACGCCATCCAAAGGGATAAAATTGGAGAATTACATAAGATTACAAGTTCTGCCTTAAATGACATTCACCTAATGATTCCGATTGAACCTAGTTATTTGTCAGCAATGTATGACAGCGAGTTTCCAATTTCCTTTGTTTTCCTCAGCTCTGCCTGAGTTTCTAATGTTAATGTTTATTTGAAGGTGACATCAAAGATTCTATTTTAATTAGTGGACATTGAACTTCGACTTCTTTCATGCGCAATTTGTGGAAGCTTTTATAGCAATGCGAGCTTGACCCCAGGTACTTGTTACATTATAAACGCACACATTTCTAGACTACTACTATACCCATGTAGCAATAGAATTGGAGTTGGAAAGATGGTGTTAGATTGCATCTTAGACCATTGCATTATTTCTTACAAAGTATCAAACTCAAAGAGGCCACAGAGGTCCACGACTTTTTCCTCCTGATTTTAATTATACATGGAGATGGTTATTCTGCTACATGTGCTTTGTTATTGTATATCAGTCTATACTTATATGATCATCCTTCCTGTACTAGTAAAGAATTTATTATGACTTGACCAGATTAAAAAAATCTGCTTTGTGGCAGTATCCTGAAGAGCCACCTTGTATTAGTACTGTCAACTCAAAAGGTCTGGATGAGCAAAGGCAAAACCATCTGATATCTGGCTTTTGTAACAAGGCTTTTGAAATTGCCTCCTGTTTCATGCTTATAGCACTTTGTGTGGTAATATATTTACCACTTGTATTAAGTTTCTTAAGTGTCCTGTTGGTCAAGTTTGTGCTAACTCATTTTCTATGCCGATCGATGTTTTTCGCTTGATTTGGAGATCTTTTATATCATGATTGAGCTAGTCATTCGGTATGTTTAAATGCATAGATTGCTCTAACTCTTGCTTGATATTGAATTATTGGTCTAGTGTCTTGTCAAATTATCACGATTGGGATTTTATGTTAGATGGAAGACTGTTCTTGCTGTTTTTTTAACAATTACAACATATTGATGACTGCAAATATTTCAGGAAGCAGCGGAGAGACTCTCTAGCATGAAACCATCCTGAAGGAAATTGTCCATTGTGCTTGTATCCATTAGTTCATGCAGATGCACGGAGCAATTCATTGCCTTCTATGAAGTTAATGTCTTGTTTCCACTGCTTTCTCTGGCGAGTAAGGTGCATTCCATTTTTTCTTTATAATGATAATATTTTCATATCAGCTATTTACTTAGTGTAGAATTTATTTGAATTGCGGCAATTGCATCATCAGACGGTGGAATTGGCTCCGGATGCGAAATGATACCAATTCGTCTACTGCTTCATCATCTTGTAGGGATATAAGAGATCAACAAGGTATTATGCAAAAAAATAAAAAATGGTGGAGCTTTAATTACAGTGTTTTGTTTCAGCTATATCCCTGAGGTCTGTCAACTCACAATCGCTGCTAATATTTGTAGGACGACCTCTGTAGCGACCGCGAACTTTTAAATTAAATAAAATAGTTTTCTCGAAAAACGTGTCGCTAAAACGTCAACCCTAATTTTTAGAGAAGCGCGTTCGTCTAGCCGTTGTAAAATTGAATTCAAATGTATTCGATCGAATCCGATCCGAATAATAATTTTATTATCAATTTCGAATTTTTTATTTAAATCCAATTTTTATTAATTTCAAGTCCAATTACGAAAGCCCAATTATTCAAGCCCAATTATTATAGTCCAATTATTTGAGTCCAATACCTTGAATTTTAATTCATTTAGCCCAATTCACTTAAACCCAATTAAATGAGCCCAAAACCGGATATTATTTATTTCAGCCCAACTTGAAAACCTTAAAGCCCAATAACTTGGCCCAATAACCCGTCTAGGGTTTTGTGCCCAAATTCCACCCCTATTCATACCCCACTCTCTCCACTCCACTCACACTCACTCACACAATATCCACTTGGTAAGCTCTCTCCCTTTCTCCTCAATCCTTGGAGATTAATGTGGATGCTAGAACATCAATTTCTAGCATCAACACCATTTCTCCCTCACACTTTCAACTCCATTTTGGGTCACCATTGATACTAGAACAACCATTTCTAGCATCAACAGTGAGCTCCCAAAGCTGCAATACTATGCAGCCGTTCACCACCAACCTCCAGCAAGCAGTCGTCCACCACCATCTCCTTAACCCAACTTCACTGCAAAGTCCACTGCAAGCCACTATACCACAATACCACCAACACTGCACTCACAGCTGCAAACTCACACACCATTAACACTGCAAGCAAACTCACGAGCTGAAACAGCTCCTCACAGCCTAAATCCCAACTGCTAAATCAATGTAGGCAGTCACACAACACCCCACTGCTCAGACCAAAACCACCTTCTACCCACCAACCAAGTCAACCCGATTCAAACCCGAAATCAACCAGCACACCCAAAATCGACATCCTCCAGCTCAACCGCAAGCTCACACGAGCTGCAGTCTCAACACCATCCAAACCCACCATCACCCAATACACTGCCCAAACAGTCCAGAAATCGCCATCGCCAACATCCACCACGAAAACAGCCAACACCACCTTAGCCTCAACCGCACCGCCACCAACCCGTCACCCAAAATCACCACCAATCGACCACCAAAACCAATAAATAAAATCAGAAACTTACTTACCTCATCCTCCAAACCACTTTCGAGCCAAGAAAGTCACAAACCCGAACCCTAGCCTCGTTTTCCATCTCGGTTTGAACCATCCTTTCGCACCCAAGGTCCCAAAATCGAATCCCCTCCCCTACCCTTGGGCCGGCGCCACCACGTGTGGCGGCGCTGCCACCACCGCCGGTCGGTGGTGGCAGTGAAGGAGAAAGGGGAAAGGGGCTTCGCCCCTTTCCCTGCCCGTCAGTTCTCTCTCTCTCTGTAGAGAGAGAGGATTGATATAAGGATTATAAATTTAAAACTTTTAAATTTATTATTTTAGCCCCAAGTTTTTAGTTGATTTATTTCAGTCCCTTAATTATTTATGTTTTAATTTCAGCCCTTACATTTCCTATTTTCAGTTTAAAGGTTTAGTTATTTCAGTCCCTAGTTTATATAAGTTATTATTTCAGCCATTTAATTTTATTTACAGCTTTTATATATTTACAGTTTAGTCCTTAACCTATTAAAAGTTATTATTTCAGTTTTTAACTTTTATTTTCAGCTTTATTATAATTACAGTTTAGTCCCTAAACTTATGAAAGTTATTATTTTAGCCCTTAAAGTTTTATTTTCAGATTTAATAAATTTCCAATTTAGCCCCTAAACTTTATTTTATCATTCTAAGTCATTTATTTCAATTCCAATAATTTTCAATTAAGCCCTTAAACTTAATTTCAACACTTTAAAACTTTAAAATTCGAAATACTGATTCAAACTTATTTTCTATTGGCTAGACGAAACGTACGGACCACTAAGAGATTGAAGTTACTTCTCGCACTATTTTCACGAACTCGATATATTGAGGTAGACTCGCCACCATTAATTAGTTTAAATTATAATTGCATGCTTTATGTGAATTACGTGATTTATATGCTTTAATGCATAAGATGAGAATTTATCATATGAGATATATGATATTGTTATGCTTGCCATAACTTATATGCTTAATTGCATGAGAAAGAAGAGAATCCCTTATGGGATAAGAAGAGAATCCCTTATGGGATAAGAAAAGAATGTTATGCATAACTTATGTGCCTCATCAGCACAAGAAAGAAAGAGTACCCATATCCCATGTTTTTAAAGAGCCTATGATTTTCAAGAAAATGAACCAAAGATGATATCACAATGTATATTGCATAAGTGTGTATTCAATTATTCTGTAAATTAATTATCGGCGATGAGTCTACTGAGTATTTCTTCGAAATACTCACTCTGCTATTTTTAACAATATTTGCAGACTTCGGAGGCGATCGTGATTGATCCGGCAGTGGTGGCATAGAAAACTTGACTATCGAAATTATTATCTCTTTGAAAATTTGTATTCGAATATTGATAACATTTGTCGTTTTCCGCTATTTCTAAAATATGATATTTAAATTTTAAATTTCTATGAGTTTACTTGTCAATACAGTTCTTCAATTACAAATGTGATTTCAAAATTAGGTTATTTCCGCGAAAATTGATTTTGAAATTTGGGCAAAAGAAGATGACGTGGCAATCCGGGTTAACAGAACTCGGGGCGCTACAACCTCTAATGGCAGCAGCCGCAGAATCATGTACTTGGATGTAATATTTTCTGTTGACGTTAATGCAGACTACAAAAGGATTATGAATAAAGAATGTAATAAATTATACAAATAAAGTATTTAAAAGAAAGCTGCTTGTCCAGTGAAAAGGACACCAAATATTCATAATTAACTTTTACAACTAACATATCAAGGGCAAATTCCAGAAATGAGCAGATCATGAGTGGCCTTTGTTCGATTTCCCTTTTCTTATATGACTAGTTTAATGTTTTTATTGGTTGAAATAAAGGTCTTAACCTTTTACTTTAGTGTGCATCTTTTCTTCAATTTGTCCCACAGGTCATAGGCCCTAGGAGGCCTGCGAGTTTGTTTATTCCATATTAGCTATGTTGAGGAAAATATACTTCCCTTGTTCATTTTATGAAAGGATTCTTAATATATCGAATTTGGAGTAAGTGCTTTACAATCTAGGGGGGGATTTTCTGGCCTTCTCTTTCTATTTTATGAAAGGATTCTTAATATATCACTATGAATTGCCTTTTTTCCTTTTCAATAAATTTGAACCCATATTTTCAGTGTTCTTTGGATTTTGAAGGATTCCTGATCCACCATTCTTGTAATTTTGTGTTTTCTGTTATTAATTTTGTTCACCATCTTAGAAAAGTTCCATGTCATTGAAAAGTTCCCTGATCGTACTCGTTCCACTTCTTAAGATGATTTTTGTCTTGCATAGGTATTTTCAAAATGACGGAAGAAAGTATGGGAAATTGCCCTGTTTGTCGTGAAGTTTTCCTTGCCAAGGATATTGAACACGTGCTCAACTTGGTTGGGACTCATACCCAGTTGGGAGGTCACTAAGCTTATCTATTTACATTTTTTAAAAATAATTTATGTCAGTATCTTTGTAATTTGCTAAAATATTTATGTATTTGTCTAGTTATAATTAAAGTGAAGGCTATTTTGAATAGTATTCTCCAGTACTTGAAGTGTTGCCATGATTCTTACGGTTTCTGAAACAGGTTGTACATTGGAGGAAAAATTAGAATACAGTTAAGGGATGCAGTTAGTTTGCTAATTGACTTAGGATGATCTTAGAGGTTGGGGTGGTTCAATCGAATCAATCACGGACCCACTACTTTTTTTTCCCAAGGTTTAATCCCAAGTGTAGACAGCATATTTTGTTATGTAGAGGTCCAATGTGACTTGTTGGTTCAGCTTTCATGTAATTTTATAGTTTGCAACTGCCGTTGAATTCTTGAAAGAATAACTTTCTTAATCACTATATTTGTGGGTGTGGATCTGAGACCTCTTTGGGACTTGTTTCCTCCCATTTTAGTTTTTATTCGTACTTCGGGAGCATAATATTTTGTAAAAGATAAAATTACATTTTGAGTTCCTAGAAGTCAAACATAATGCCTCCTCTTTGCTAATTTGGTTCATTATCTTGCTGCTTTGTGTTTGATTCATCTATAAATTTCTTTTCGTATGTAAAATGCTGTAAATCACATTTTTGTCCAATTGTAGGACTCCAGTGGAATTGAAGTTGACGAGGACTTTCTCAAGTCCAGATAAGTATTAGGAGAGAGAAGTTTGAGGCTGTACTGAAACTTCAGCAAGAAAATAGTGGCTTCATTGAGCCCAAAAGAAGTGAAGTTTTATTGCCTGGCCCATCTTCCCAGGCCAGTTACATAACCCTCAACAGAAGTGGAAATTACATAAAAACATGTGTTTAAGTATCCATTTTAATAAATTAGGTTTAGAAGTTATTTATTCAATTTTCAAGTTTTATAATTTTAATTAAATAATAACTCTCCGAAATTAATGACGCGCGTATCCCGTTAAACGTGGGTTTCAAATTTGTGTATATCCCAACTTTCATTTTCATTAATCCCCTATTTTCTCTCAAGAACAATCCCATCTCCCAGTCTACATCTCATTTTCCGAAAGTAGTCGTGTTAAAAATCCAAACTCCACCAAAACTCCGACGCATTGCCTTTTGTTCGAAGCGGGATTATCTCTCTCCAGTGGGCAGCGATTACGAATGGCGAAAAAAATGATGAAAAGAAGGGGAAGAAGGCGGTGCAAACGCCGTCTCGAACAACGAAAAGGAAGACTTCGGACAGTCCCAATAAAACTCTAGAAGCAATGAAAAAATCGCCCGGGTCAAGCAACAGTCAGTCCGGGAAGAAGGTAACAGACTCGTTTGTTCATTTATGGAATTTTTTATTTTATGATATGAACAGTGACATTGGAAATGGATTAGGTGTGTTTAGAGTTACATATTTCTTTGTTTATGTCATTTGTGAACTGTAATTTGTCTGAGAAGTAGCATTGAATCTTGGGGGTTTTTATGTTGGGGGGTTTTATGTTGGGACAGTGTTTTGGAATTTCCAATCAAACAGTGTGTAATGGGTCTGTGACCTATTTCCCAAATGACATTGAGACGTCTATGTGTCTGTGATCGCATTTGATGATAGTGTAATGGATATGTGACCTATCCCCCACCCGTTATTGAGATCTTAATGGGTCTGTTACCTATATTCCAACATGTCAAAAACTGTTTAATGTATCTGTGACCTATATTCCCACAAATTGAGATGATAATATGTCTGTGACCTGACTCCGCAAAGCAATATATGTTTATACGCGTGTGTGACTGAGTGTATTACTGAATTGGTGGCTGTGACCCTGTCATGTATCATCTGTGACCTGATATGAACTGATGCAGGTGTGGAAATATATGCTACAGCAACATAAATGGTTTCCAGGGAAAATAACCACGTCCATGGCAAAGGGTGTTATTCACAACTTGAAGAAATATTTAAGCGAAGCCCAACGAAGAATACTTATGGGTACATGCTTTGTGCATTTTTTGGAGTGCCATGATATTGTGGTTCAGCCTCAGTTGATCCACTACTTCCTTCTCAGACAGGTGCATGCACCGAATGAAGATGAACTGTGGTTTTGCATGTCAGGTAGATTTGTTAGGTTCTCCATGGTTGAATTATGTTTAGTAACGGGGCTGCGATGCACGGGGAACACTGACATAAGTACACTTGAAAACAGTCATTCAATGTTGAAGGAAAAATATTTTAGCCAATTGAACATCGTCACATACGAAGATGTGAGTGATGCATTCATATCAGCCTGTCAACTTCCAGAACAAGATGTGGTTGAATTGCTTGTAGACGAAGATGTGGCAAAGCTTGGAGCACTGTATTTTATTACATCCTATCTGTTCCCAAGAGACTACAAGAAGGTAGTGGATCATTATTTGTTTGTGGTTGTGGAAGACTTTTCTGTGATGGACTCATTTCCATGGGGAAAGATCCTATTTGAAACTACTTTGAATGACATGAGGGAGGGGCTGAGTAAAAGGACAAGCCATTACAGGCTGAGGGGCCTATTACTACCATTTCAAGTATGGATATATGAGACTATTCCCTATCTGGCTGGAAATATTGTCACAAGGATGCCCGTATCCCAGCCTCGTATCCTGAATTGGAAGGCGGATGAGAAGCCATCCATGGCTAAACTCGAAGAACGCTTCGCAAACCCTGATGTAAGTATTTTATATTTGATGAATTCATAGATTCTTATGTTTTTTGGTTATGAACAATGATTTTTTTAGTTTTATGTCAGGTTCAAATCTGTGACCTTGACCCATCAGACAATTAGATGCATATGCCGTATATGACAGGGGTTCAGTATATCAAACAAGTACAGCCAAGTGTGTCACGCGATGGTGGGAGAAAGAAGCGGAGGACAGAAAGGTCAGTAGCTGGAACGAGTGGAGGATCTGGCGGTCCACGTGGAAAACTGTCCAAAACGGTTCTTACGATAACAAATGGTAGAAGTGATACCCCTATTGTAAATGAAGCGACGACGACTTCGCTGATACTCCACCGATGTGGCGGAGACACATGCATATGTACACTCTCCAGTTGCGGAGGGTCTGTCATCTGGACCCTTTCATGCAAATGAACCTCGTTCGGATGTCCCACCGGTTGACAACGTAAGTTGGTCACATATCTTTAGAAGATAAGTCACAGATGTATATAAATCGATCACAGAAAGTTTATTTTTCAAACTGTTCATACCAAATTAATCAAATCACACACATTACTGGAAACAATGCAGGCCGTGGAACAGTTGAGGAAGGAACTAACCGTGCAATTGGCTGAACTTATCTCAAAGAACGATGTATTGACTGTTCAAATGGTTGAGATGAGGTCACATTTGACATCCACACATGTTGAACAAATGCGGAAGATTGATGACATCGTGCAAAAACAGAATGGAATTCGAATTGACATGCTAGAAATCAGGACTAACATGCAGTTCATGTCTGAGTCTATAATTGCGCTGATATCTAGTACTATGGAAGAAATGTTGAAAAAACTCGATGACAGTTCCAGAGATGATCAAGAAGGTCCAGCTGTGAAGGAGTCTGAGAAGCCTACTACAGTAAGTATGATATATTTATTTTGTTTTTCTGAATGAAGCATGGGTTCATCTTAATTTACAAGTTTGCTCTACTTTCAGACCAAAGAGGTTAGTCCGAGCATGGACAAGAAAGGCAAAAGGAAGATGACTATTGATGACAACCCTGAGATCCAACTCAGTATGCTGCATTCTTCATTTGATTTGGGTCTTGGATTTATGCAAGATGAATCGCAAACTCCGGTTGACTCCAAAACAGTTCAGCAACAAATCTTATCCACAGAGGCAAAGGTACACTCTAATTTTGTAGACTTTCACGATTTCTTTTTTGTAGTCCATGCAAGTTCACATATGTGAACATGTGCTATTAACCTGGTTACACTCAACTCGCATTTGTAAATAGGCATTAGGTTAGGATTCCATGTAGGTCACAGATGTCAATTTATGTTTTGTCACGAGTCCAGGTAAGTCACAGATGTGAAGTTGTCATTAGGTCCCCAGTCCGGCAGGTCACAGATGTGAATATAGGATTTGATCCCGGGCCATGCAGGTCATAGATGTCAATTGGCATTTAATCACTAGTCCAGGCAGGTCACAGATGTGAACTTGTCATTAGGTCTCCCGTCCAGCCAGGTCACAGCTGTGCATATAGGATGTGATTCCCAGTCCATGTAGGTCACAGATGTCAATTGACATTTAATCACTAGTCTGGCAGGTCACGAATGTGTCAGTTTGCCAGGTCACGAGGTGCAGGCAGGTCATGAGTCCGCACATTTTAACGAAGTAGAATTACACCAATAAGCTGCAATATGCAGGTATCCTCGGTGTCCGAACCCAGTTCAGGATTACCAATGAAGAGGGTGTCCAACCGACAAGGATACTACAATCTCCATTCATTGCTGATGAAGGAAAATGTCTCAAACAGTCTGATAATGTTTTGATTTTTGAGCATTACTCCCGCAACGCAGAACATGTCGATGTTGCTACATTCCAGGGTTGGTTCCAACGTGGATACAAACCGAGAAAGAAGTAAGTTCAATTTATACTAATGAGGTTGTTTAACACATGACTATAAATAATATCTGATGGACAATCACTCATTTACAGGAAACCGTTCAACGATGCTGATGATCATATCGTTCCTCCTTTTGTGTTTGGTCCGTTCAAAGTGGGAAGTAAAACCTGGTTCTATAAGCTCGTGAATTCTGAGTCCTCTCTCAGCAGCACGGTAAGGATGAGTATATACACATTTTCTCACATAATGACTGTGACTGAAGTCATAGGTTGCACCAATAAGTTGCAGTTTATATCCATGTCTCGTAATCGAAAATATTTTTTCCTTATACCACAGCACATGGACATTTGTTTCTACTATATCCGCCAGTTGGCAAGATATGGAAAGGGTGTCAAGTTCAAGGCAACAACGACGGATCCCTGGTTCCAGATGAAGATAAAAAACATCTATAAGGAGTTCCTGAAAGATCCTACTATATGCTTTCAGAGCCCAGCCTCGTAGATGTTACAAAAGGTAGCATACCTTTAAGCTCTTCCTGGGACACAGTGGATGTTGTCCTGATGCCCATCATACCAACAAACAAGGCACACTGGAGGCTTGCTATCCTGGAATTCAGCACACACACTCTGCACGTGTTCAACTCTGCTGGGAAGACATACCATAACTTCCTTGTTCGTCTTGACATTGAACCGTTTGTGAAAATTATTCCATATCTCCTGAACTCCGTCGGACTTTGGAAAAAGCACATTAACTACGATGGTGACGATCGTATGAACTTGAGATTAATGATCGACAGCAGCCTTCCTCAACAGAAGAACGGGTTAGTATATGACTGAATGTTTTATTTCATATTGTTTTGAGCATGTTCTATACCAATTAATATCAGTTACTTTATGTTCAGGCATGACTGCGGCATCTTCACCATCAAATATGCCGAGTACATGATACATGACGATAAGGATTTCATGTCTGTGAAATTTGACGCAGTGAAATGCAGGCTGGTCATAACATCAAGGCTATATAAACATCGGGGTATATACAAGCCTACGAAAATGGGGAAGCTTAAAAAAGGAGACGAGATTGTAATTGACTAATGGATAGATTTTTATTTTTATTTTGAAATGTTGAATACAGTCCGTAAAGTGTCTGAGCACTTCTTTTCCTTTCTTTTTTTTCGATTTTGGTCTGGATGGAAATTAGTTGAACAATAAATATTTGCAAATTGGTTACATCAATATATGAAAGTTTCTTTCTATTCTGTCATTACTTGTTCACAAGTTGCCGAGATGTCACAGTATGGATGAAATATAGTGATGCACTTTGTAAGGTCACAGGATTTATCATGTTACATTTAACATGTCTGTGACCTTAGGTTAATATAGGTCACAGATTTGTGTATGAGGTCACAGATAAATATATCAGGTCACAAATTATAATTTTAAGTAACATATTCGTATTTCAAGTCACAGATGGTATGTCTGATCACAGTTGCCCCAGTTTATGTCACAGACACCCCATTCCACATTGGAAACATTTGCAGTTATATCCAGCTCTTTAACATTTATTTAGGCCTCAATTTCAAGCTCTTTAACATTATTTAGGTCACATTTTCATAATTTAACACATTTTACTTGTCTTATGGTAAACATATGAAGTCACAGATCGGTATATCAGATCACATATTGGTATTTCAAGCAACGTATTTGTATATCAGGTCACAGATTGATATGTCTGGTCACATATGCACCAATTCAAGTCACTGATACACCATTCCTCTCGAGAAACATTTGCAGTTATATCCAGAATCTTACAGGCCTCAAATACAATCTATTTAACGTTTATTTAGGTCACATTTTCATCACTTAATACAATTTACCTGCCTTACGGTAAACAAATGAAGTTGGTCACACAGTGAGCTTATTACAGGTCACAGTTTATGTTTTGTTCATTGATTGCTGTATTCATTGAGAAGCGACAGGTCACAGATCATACTGGTTACACGTATTCACGTCACAGATGCACAAAAAGGTCACGTGTTATTTTGGTCACAAATTCATTGCTTACATATGAATTAATAACTGGAGAACATATTGATAAAATGTAAAAGAATATCTCAAATTGTTGTGCCTACGATCTAATTTTGACTTAATGGAACCAAGCTTCTGCATCTTCTGCGATTGTGACCATGTCCTCCACAACGTCCACATTTCATAGTCGATTTCCCTTCACTAGATGACCTTCTCCTCTTTTCAGCGGGTCTACCAGAACTCCTTTTTTGATAAGGAGCTAATACAATTGTTGGTTGCAAGTCTATAGGTGTGGTCCATTCCTCCGGATCTCCAACTGGAATCATGAAGTTCTGGTACGAATTCATGTATGCATCTTTTGTGTAATAATAAGAACAATAGTTATATGGATCCCTCTTGGTATGCGCGATCACAGCCAGTGCATCTGGACACAGAAACAGATCAACTTGAAACACCCGACATGTGCGTGTACGTTGATCTATATCTACGTCAAATGACGAAGTGTTCGTCTTTGACTGAAAATAGGGAATGATTCACAGGCAACACCTATATGAAAAGGTTAAACATCTAAAATATATTAAATCTAATTCGTATATTTAAGTCACAGCAAAATGATTTGGGTCACATAACTATTTATCTAAACAGACTTATTCAGTTTAATATGAAAATGAAAAAGATACCCTCATTTTCCTCAAATATGTGCCTGTTTTCCTCATAAGTTTCTCGTAATTGTGTGTCAACCTCGTGAACGTGCCACATGCATCCTCGTTATGTTTACAAAACCAGGTTTGTAAAGTTTGTCTCAAAGATTCTAATAAAGACACGATGGGGTAATTCTTTGCTGCTTTCGTGACCGCGTTGACTGATTCCACTATATTTGAGGTCATTGTAGAATACCGATTTGCTGGCATGTGAAACCGTGACCACTTCTCAAGTCCAACATCCTCCTAAGAAGATCAACCAAGTATCAAAGTTATCTTATGAACTACATATGTGGTCGTTTTTAAATGTATGTAAATTGAAAAGTAGTACATTACCAGGTATTGCCTAATCTTTCCGTTCATCATGTCGAGCTGGTGCATGTTGTATTCAAACTTGGCTAATGTATATGATCGGACAGCCGAATTGAAAGCCTGCGTTATGTTGTAACCTGATTTACCGTAGTATGATTTTAAATTCTGCAACAAATGATATGAACAAATCCCATGACAGGTTCCGGGATAAACATGATCTACAGTATTCTTGATACTAATATGGAGATCTGATACGAAGCACAAACCATCCCTGTAACCATAAGCCTTCTTCAAGTTCTCGAAAAATCATGTCCAAGATCTATCGTTCTCGATATCTCCAACCCCAAATGCAAGAATAAAGATGTTGTTATTGGCATCCTGTGTACATGCTTGAAGAGAGTACCCCCATAGTGTCCATTCAAGTAGGTGCCATCAACCACAATTACAGGCCTACAATGCTTCCAGCCTTGAATTGATGCACCAAGGGCCATGAAACAATATTTAAACCTCCTGTGACTATCGAGCTCCAGTGCTGTGACTGTTCCAGGGTTCCTTTGTTCAAACATGTAAAAGTAGCTAGGTATCTTACCAAATGACTCAATTGGATCAGCTCTTATGATTTTTAAAGTTTGCTCACGAGATCTCCAAGCCTTGGAATAGTTCATCGAAACACCATACGTATGAAAAATATCACTACATATATCCTTTGGAGTGTAGATAGTATGTGATGATGTGTACTTGTACTTGATACTAGATGAAATTACGGAACTGGATAATTGCCTGTGACTTCCCAGAATTATGTTTGAACCACATATGTGACCATTTGCAATCTTCCTAATCTTAAATAGTCCTGATTTACCCCATTTGGAAGACCTGCACATCCAGGTACACCCATCCTGTAAACACTTGATAACGTACTCCTTCTTGTCCGAACGAACAAACACAAATTCGAACATATTTCGTATTGCAAACAAAGAAAGACTCAATTTGAGAACATTCTTATCACGAAATACCCGTCCTTCCTCTACATCTTTCGGATTAGCAATAGTTACAACTGTGACTTCCTGTTCCAATATGTGACCTCTTGGTTGGATAGTTGCATCACACATATCTGAAACCACATGCTGTAACGAAAACTCTCTGGTAACGTGTACATCAGTTGGAATTGCAATAGATTATTGACCAATGTCTGTGACCTCAATGCGTAATGGGTATTTAGAAGGATCACGGTCCATACCTTTTAGAGTAACATTACTATCACTTCTTATTATAACCGGTGGTAAATCAGGATTCAGTACATACTAAATTGCGACGGCTATCTTCGTATGATTCAAATTGAACTCTGTTATTACGGTGTGCACAATCTTACTATAAGTGCAATTACGATCCAGCAAAACCACTGACAATTGGGATCCATTCAGCAAACAGGCGTGTACATACATCATTTCTGCAATGTTGAAGAAATATTGTGAATATTAATACCGAATTGGCTCAGTCTTCTGAGTCACATATGTCCGCAAACTCCAATGCAATCCAACAATACGATCAGAATTGTTCTGTGACCTGAGATTGACACCTGTGACCGCCGACGAGAATCTACAGCTGTGTTTGGATATCAATGGCTTGGAATTGTGACCGCCGAAACTGCAGTTCGAATGCCGTCAATATGAAACGAGAGGGATTCCGGTGGAACGAAGCTGAAATGGTGTTTTTGGGACGTGATTTGGTATTTTAGGAAGTTTTAATTGGAAGCGCAATTAACGTAAGGTAATGTAACAGAAAAATCTCGGTTCTGTAGGACGGGGGAAGATTAATTTGTTAATATATGAATTAATATTTAACTAATTACTAATTATCTGACTTTTGCAAAGACGAAACTTAATTCCTGATTATTGATTTTGTCATAGTAAATGCCTGACCCGTGAATTTTTCCCCAGACAGAATCGGATCCGGGATCCTATAAGCAGCAAAACAAAGATCCAACCGTCAAATTTGAAACGAATTCAGACAACAGGCCTAGCTCTAGCAAGCACAGCAATTCTAGCATGAGAAAGCACATGACACAAAATTCAAAAACACGAGTAAGACAGTGGATTAGGAAAGAGGGTGAGTCGACAAGTTAATTTATTTAATGATTTTTTCTTTTTGGCAATTTTGTATACATATGGGATTAACGTGCAACTTATTTCAATCAATCACAGAAAAAGGGAAAGTTATAGTTTAAACTCGAACGATAAGGTACAATACGGGTAGATTTAGCATTTTTGTTAACATTCCACCACACAGAAAGGTGAGATAAAACATAAGATGTGATTTGTGAAGTCTTTAGTGCTCACTGATTGAAAGTAAATGCTTTGGCCATATTGAAGCTAAGGGTCCGTTTGATTGGTAGGGGGAAAATTGGTGGAAAAAAAAATGAATTTCAGGGAAAATATTGCATTGAACTTGTTTTTCAGGAAATTGTTAAATAAGTATGTTTGATTGGTATAATTTTCCACTCGAAATTTTTTAAAATTTTTGGATCTTTTTGTTCACGTTTGACTTTATTTTATATGAAAATTGTCCATTAAAATAAATTTTTGTTTTACAATTAGTTATGAAATTTGTTAACATTGTCAAAAGGTAAAAAAAAAAAATGCTTGAAAATTATTTTTTTATCAAAATTTAGTATTCGTTTGACATGAAGATTGTCTATTAAGATGATTTTTTTTTTTTTTTTTTTACATTTGTTTATGAAATTTGTTACCAAAAAAAAAAAAAAAAAAAAAAGGTCAGCACCTAGAAAAGATTTTCCCACCATTTTGGTGGGAAAGTCTTTTCCCTATTTTGCAAGAAAGAGGGTGCGTGCGGGGGAGGGGTAGAAAAAGTTTTCTAGACCAAATTATTGCTATCAAACACAACAAAACATGGAAAATGAAAAACTTTTTCCATTTTTCATGGAAAATGTTGTGTATCAAACACAACCTAACTTCATCCCCGAAAATAGAGTAGATGTTTGTTCTTATGCAAGCAAACATCTCTATTACACTAAACATGCTGGCTGGATCTATTATCTTTCAAATAAATTGCTCATTTCTATAATTCCTCCCTTGTTCTTCTAGCACTCATGTCTGCCTCTTAAGTGTGCTGGAGGGTCCATGAGCGTTAGAAACTATCTGACAATAGTCGAGTGTGATGAATAGATACATTTCCATAGTTGTCATAAATTTTCTAGATGGACATTTGAAGAAATTCAAATTAATACATGATTAGGCGTCTATTTCGTAGGGCTCTTGAAAAGTTAGAAGCAAGTTACTTCTGAGGCTAAAAAGTTGTTTTTTTAACATATTTATATAATTTTTTGGAATTGTCAGAACTTCCAGGGAAAACTGGCCTAACCTGAGGTAGTTTTCTCAAGATGCCCTTCTATAAAAAGTAGAAGCAAAATTATAAAATTTACAAAACAAGCCCTAAAGTATGTTTGAGAAGTGTTTATAAATGATTTAAATGAAAAATAAATAGTGAATAAGTGAGATAATATTTGTGGGTTCCTTAAAATGTATTGATAAAAAGTGTAAACATGAGCGAGTTCATGCCTTGGAAATTGGAATACGACTCAGAAGAGAGAGAAATAAATGTAGCGATAGCGAACGATTTTAACAATTAGTGAAAGGGTTTTCAATTGATATGGGGTGCAACATGTGTATCAATTTCTTCAAAGGGATGACGTAGTTTGGGAAAAAGAAACTATAATAGGAATGCAAGTACCATATATTCCAAAAAAAAAATGATTTTAATTTTATTGATTTCTCAATACTTGCAATAGAAGTGGAAGCAGTACATTTCAAAATAGGAAATTTTCCATAGGGTAGGAACCGGCCAAAGATATTGAAATTTTAATTTTAGAGACAGAATATTGAAATTTTAATTTTCCATAGGTATAGCATCCAATGTTATATGCTCATAGTCAATTGTCATTAGTTAAAAATTTGTACTTTAGTATACATAATAATAATAATAATAATAATTTGATGTGTACACACACACTGTATTAGATTTTATTCTTATTTAGTTAACCTAGTAAAGTTGATGTGATATATGAGAGGGTAGGTTTAGACGAGGTTGCCCAGTTACAAAGCAGACAGCTGTTGGCTTGGGTGGCATTGAGAAAGTGTTATACACCGTTTATATATTCACCATTTTATGGAAAAAAAAAATAAAAAAAAAATTAGTTGAACTGAAAGGTGTAAATTTACTTAAATAAGAACTAAAATTTTTACTTACAAGTGAAAAATGACTTGAAGTTACAAAATTCTTTACAAGTAAAAAATCACATAGAAGCAGAATAATTCAAATATAAGCAAAAAGTTTAGTTACGTTTAAAAATCACATTTTGAGGTAAAAAAAAAACTAAGTATAAGTAAAAAATTGTTTGAGTAAAAATTCACTTATAAGTGCACAAACTTACTCATAAGTTAAAGTTTCACTTTTAAGTAAAAATTACTTACAAGTAGAAAAATAACTTTTCACAAAAAAAATACTTTGAGAGAAAAAGGACACTATTAAGTAAAAAATTACTTTATAATTAACACTTTTATTTATGAATGGATCATGTATAAGTAAGGAAAATTATTTATAAACAAAAAATAATATAATAATGTTTTTCAAAAAAAAAAAATCGATACTCGTACATCTTCTGATACGATGTAACATTAAACATCGTATTAGAACAATCCACTCAAATTCACCTTAATTTAATCTTCTCTAATCATGTTATGTCTAATCTTATCTCCTCTACACTATACGATGTACTAAATCCATCATGTTCTCTGTCTTTTACTCTAATGGCGATTCCCGTACTAATGGGAAAAATGTTTTTTGTACTTTATTTCTCATTATGCAGATTATTAAAGAAACAATTGATATACAAAAGGGTTAAAAACTCAAAACAATTTCTGAATTTTACACCTTGTCCCTGTTTAGTACTCAAACTTTTAATTATTTCATTACAGCCACCAAATTATGAACATTGTATATTACACCCCCTCCCTAATTTCGCTGCCACAACAATCCTTTTTGTATGAATTACCCTTCTCCGTGGACATTTTTTTTTTGGAAATATTGTTTTAAATAGTGATTTTCTGAAGAATGTGTAATTAAAAAATATGGAAAAATTTTGAATTTATTTATAGAATATTTTATTATGTAAATATATGGTTAAAAATGAGTACGTAGAAAAAACAGTTATGAAAAACAAACAAAGGCTATCACTGAATTCTTACTCTTTTCCTATCCCACCTTCGTTCATTTGTCGTTTACAACTCAATCATTGGTAAGAGAGACCAACTTATTATTGCATGAGAAAGAAGTAAAAAAAAGAGAAATTGGTCCTTATAATTAAGCAACTATTGCAAATTCTGTTCCTATTCTCCCAATTATTTAATTTTTAATTATAGATAAAACTATATTGAAAGAATAGTTTTGAATTTAAAAGTCGAGACAATGATCGTTTCAATATAAATAGTATATCTATTACGTCAAGAAAACTAATAATATTTTAGATTATGAATAACATAAAAACTAGAGTATTTTTGTTGAAGACATTAATGCTGACGGAGTATCACATATAGAACATTATGAGTTAGATAAGGAAATCGAAGTTCTTGTATCTCTATATATGACGAATTCTTCCATTTTCTACGATGATTGTGGAATAATACAAAGTAATATGTAGCTAAAGTGAACATAATAAATGAGTTTATTCGTCGATATCTTTTGTACCAAGAAAGTGCAATTGTACAAAAAATGATTTTGTCGTTGAAGCTCTGAGGATAGAATACTTTCACTTCATTGTTTCGACCAAGCTTGTCATGCTAAATTAGGGATCCTCCCTTTGCCCGATGAGTGCTTTGGAAATGGGTCCCAAAATTGATTCTTGTCATGACCAGAACTGGAAAAGGTGGCCAGCCTTGTAGGTCCCAAAATTGGCAATAGCTTATTGATAGCCACAAAAAAAAAAAAATAAGTCAAAGTACATTAGAAGATAGAAACAAAATCAAAATTAACATGATCAATTTTTAAAAGAATTATACTAGTTGTTCATTTTTGGGTGATGGCTATGAATGACATTGTGTGATGTGTGAATTTTTAAAAACTTGTGATCACCTCGAGCAAAGTATTCTCAGTCTCTTTTCTTAATTTTTAACGCATTAAGAGATATAAAAGTAACTCAAAATTAACATAATCATTTATTGTTTTTCGAGAGTGGTGCTATGTCCTTTTGTCGTGTCAACGAAGCCGTGACACCAATTAAAAATTGCATAATTAGTTGCATTCTTTGAGTACTCGTAATGATACAAGTACTCGTAATAATTACAATCCTAAAATTAGCGATGACAAAGTTTTACTGGTTGGGCTTCAAAGGAAACCTCCGTGTTTAGGTGCGGTTATATTGGAGTGAAATTGTTCTCCAGCCCACAGTGGGCAATATAAGATTACCCACTTACTGATGTGATATGATAACCTTATTTACGGTTCTATCCAAATATGAGAATCGTAAGTAAAATTTTCTCCAAGTGGGCAAATAAAACTTTTCATTGTGAGCATGAGAACATTTCTTTAGATTGGAGTAGCATAAGATGGAATATTAATGCTAAATTTTTGCATGTCATAATTATATATATTTCACGATCAATTTCTTGATGAATAAATTCACTTCAAATTCTGTATATTGGAGTATCTTTCCGCGTTTTATACCATTAACGGATTAATATTATCAAAACTTATCACTTATATTTATTGATTACTTCAAAGTAGAAAACCCAAAACTTAAATAATTACCTTTCTGTAGTAAAATTTTGTTTTTTTTTTTCTTCTCATTTTTTTTAAAGTTGCATCTCTTGGGTGAGAAAAATTGGATTGGTTTCGTCACTACCAGTCCAATTGGCCAAAAACCAGTAAGTAAAAGCAACTTCTCCTACCAAAATAAGCATGTACCCTAAAACTACTTGGCTCTATTCCATGTTTGGGATTACACACACATAAATACACACAGCGATAACTACTTGGGAGATATTTTCAGAGCGGGACAAAATAACACGTGTCATATGATATAGCGTTTGTCCGATTCCAATTAAAATCATCTTTTGAGCAAAAGCCATTTCTTGGAAAATCCAAACTTCAATCAAAATATAAAGAGAAATGGGGTCTCACTGCATCAGACCTGGCTTGTCCAACGACCATGTTCGCTAGGCTTGAGCGTCGGGTGGGTTGATTTGAGTATTTCAATATTCGAAACTATCCATTATACTTTTAAGTATTTCGTAAATGGAATCATTTGTGTTCATGTAATTATTGGAACCAAACCGGTACCTTTACTGTTTGTTCCGGTTCGAGTATTACAATGCGGTGAAAGACTTTTTATCTCTTAATTAAAGAAGTGTCATAAACGGTAAATATCGAATGGAACTTCAATGAATTTGGGGGCCAACAGTCCATCTCAAAGTCTACCTCATTCGTTACACTAAGCATTAGTGAAATAGTTAATGGGGTGAACCCCTGCCTCCCTTCTCATTATGATAGGCACCATTAGCTAATGTTTAAATATCCTTGCTCTTTGAAAGCCATCAATCACGCTACCTGAACTTTCTTCCATCATAGCTTACCGTATACCGGTCGGCACATCTCGGGATCGAGTTTCACTTTCTTTTCTAGTTGGAGATACGATTCTCCCTGCCAAATGGTTGTCATTGCTAGAAATCTTCTTCGTTCTTGAATTGCGAATGGATCTTGGCAATAATAGAAGTGCTTCTTCCTTTCATCTAGGGATAAACTTTTCAAGCTCCAACTACTAGACAAGCAATTAAGCAAGTAATACATTAGGGATAGACATATTACTTAATTGGTTGCTTGGTAGAGCCGCTGTCCTTGACAAGGAAAGGTTTTCTATTCGATTTTTTGAGAAACTTGTGTCCACCCTTGAAGTCTAAATTTAGTAATTTTCGAGTGTATGGGTTCCCCTCGGAATTTAGGTAGTATATGGCCCTTTCCTTTTGTCCGTCTTCGTCTACTAAGCCAACATAAACTTCATTACTTCTTTTTCATATTGGTCCTATTTAATAATGAACAATATTACACCTATGTTTGAGCCATATTTTTTTTTTTTTTTTGTTGAAAATGAATTCTGTAATTGAAGAATGTGTAGTTAAAAAGTAGGAAAATATTTGATTTACGTGCAAAATATTTTATTGTAAAAATGTGTTGTTGAAAATGAGTTTAGTAAAAAAATGAATTTTAAATAATGAGGATCAAACAAATGCTTATTGTTCAAAGTATTCTACAATCATATTCCTAATTCGTAACAAATATATGCTAAACATGTGAAATTATGATGACCTATGATAAGACTCAAAAGTATTCTGCAATCATAATAATTTGAACACAAGTGAAAAGCTCAAAATCCAAATGTAAAGACAAACTTGTTCAAATAGTTCTTTCCAAATGAGAACGAATGCCCGCCCTTGTCATGTGAAAATTAAAATTCAGATTTTAATCTAAGTCGAAGTCAACGACACATTTTATAGGATCCACAACCTTTCAATAACACAAATGTATGTACGATGTGTTCAATGTACACGCACATTGACACATACGTATACATATACATGCAGATGTTATATGTTGGTCCCTAACCCACCTACAGCGAGCTTGTTCTAATCCTATAAAACCCCAATTCAAGCATCTGTATGTGTGCTAATTACGAGTGACATCCTTACTGAGAGCTTCTTCAAGTACTACACAGCCTTTCTAATCATGAGCCTCTCCATTATATCTGTCCACCCATGCATCTCTAATGCCACTCCACAAATTGCATGCCCACCTAAAAACTCCAAGAAAAACCTAAACATGAAAATCCAGGCTCCCAACTATATGGAAAATCTTTTCATAGAGTCCAATAGCAATTATTCCAGCTGGTATAGGTCTCCAAATCCAGTGAAACTTAAAGAGAGGTGGATGGATTATCAGGGAATCAAGAACTGGGAAGGTTTACTTGATCCCCTCGATGATAATTTACGCAGTGAGATCATTCGATATGGTAATTTCGTCGAAGCTGCATATAGATCATTTGATTTTGAGCCATCTTCTTCTTCTTATGCTACGTGCCGGTACCCTAAAAGAAAGCTACTCGAAGAAACAGGGTTTTCCACGACGGGATATAGAGTTACCAAGAATTTAGTCGCAACTTGTGGGATTCAATTACCAAGTTGGATTGAAAAGGCACCGAGTTGGTTGGCGACGCGATCAAGCTGGATCGGTTACACGGCGGTGTGCCATGACAGAAGAGAAATTTCCAGGCTCGGACGACGCGACGTGGTACTTGCATTCCGAGGCACGGCTACATGCCTGGAATGGCTGGAAAATCTCCGAGCCACTCTCTCTCCTTTGCCCAGTGCTAATTCCAAGCCAAGTGAATGCTCATGTCCAATGGTGGAAAGTGGATTTTTAAGTTTGTACACTTCCAGTATCGGAAATCGTCCGAGCCTGCAAAAACAGGTACGAGAAGAGGTTTCAAGAATTCTCAAAATTTACGACGATGAGCCTTTAAGCATCACCGTCACCGGCCATTCCCTCGGCGCGGTTCTTGCCACCCTCGCCGCCTATGACATTAAGAAAACCTTCGATAACTCCCCCCTTGTCACCGTAATATCCTTCGCCGGTCCACGAGTGGGGAATCAGAGCTTTAGATGCCACCTCGATAGACAAGGCACAAAAGTACTACGTATAGTAAATTCCGATGATCTCATAACAAAAGTCCCAGGTTTCGTCATCGACAACAACGACCAAATGACGAACAATTCTGATACTCGCATGGCTAATATTTCAACGTGGATTAAAAAATTTATCGAGGACACTCAATGGGTTTACGCCGATGTCGGTAGCGAGCTCCGTTTATGCAGCCGGAGCTCGCCGTATTTAAACGTCATTAACATTAACTCCTGCCACGAGCTTAAGACATATTTGCACCTAGTCAACCAGTGCACGAGAAAAACGAATAAAACTTAAGTCAATAGCTAAAGTTACTAAAGTCGCGAAGCTTTTCTAGAAATAAAATGGACTATAATCTTAAATCAAAGAGTCGGTAAGCTTTGATTTTCCCTTACATCGGAAATTAGGTGAATGTATATGATCAGTATTTTTCAATCATTCACGTAATAGTTGAGATAGAGATTTGAAAATTTAGCGTGTTTACTATTGATAAAAATGTATAGAAATGCTTCATTCGTATGTTGTTATTAAGGTTGCAGTTTTGCTATAAGTACATTCTCGTTTACACCTTCGTTTACAGAATTCACGCTCGACAAACACATTTAATCCAGCTGCTCATTTTCTACCGCATTATCATGTGTACACGGGGTGTAGCTATTCTCTATACAAATAGCTTTCCCGTTAAGGTTAATAACTAATGACTAATACCAAACCCACATTGAAATTGAGTAAAAAAAAAAAAAAAACTTTGAGGAAGCACCTATAAAAAAGGCTGGTAATGATTTATAAAACATGACTTCCTCCATTTATAGCTTTATAAATAATTCATTGGGCCTTTGAAAATTCTATACTGGGCAAAACTGGTTCGGCTCCATCGGTTTATGATTGAGCCTGTCTTGAATATATAAATATACCCACGATATGAATTTACTTGCGAAATTTTCATTAGTAATAACCCGCACTTTTATCTAACATGATGAATGATAATTACAGTGGCATTAGAGATTTTGATAATTTTCTACTAGGTATAGGAAGTGTTCTAAAAGGCACAATATGTGTCGATGCGTAGAGGTCAAAATATGGACTAGACGAACTTAGACGAGGCATAAGCGTAAAAAAAAACCTAAAAAGACGTTTTCTTATTTTTATATTATTTTAGTTTTTATCACTTAAAAAAATCATTTAATAATTAAAAATAATACATATCAAACATCTAAAATAGATTTATAGAAATTTTATATATTTTTTTCAAAAGTTTCTAACAAATAAGTTCAAATGT
Source organism: Fraxinus excelsior (assembly GCA_019097785.1). Taxonomy (NCBI): domain Eukaryota; kingdom Viridiplantae; phylum Streptophyta; class Magnoliopsida; order Lamiales; family Oleaceae; genus Fraxinus; species Fraxinus excelsior. The sequence goes on along the minus strand of CM032639.1, from coordinate 6,755,060 downwards.
AAATCAACCTTTAAGTTTAAACTTAAAAGAATTGTAAAAAAATTTAAATAAATTAGCGGTCAACGGCAAAATAAGGCACCAAGCCAAGTTTCAGCCACACATAGCGACGCCTAGACGCACCTTGTAGAACATTGAGTATAAGTATGCAATGGTGGAAGCTAACAGAATAATTGCCATCGCCATCCCCCAGAAGGGAAAAACTCATTTATTTCATGAACTTATTTTTATTTAATTCCAATTTACTTACCTTACCTTTCTCATTTAACTTTATTTTTATATGAAAGTCAAGTTCAATCGTCTTTTAGTTCGATCTTCTTTTCTATTTTGAGTCAAATTCTTAAGACACGAAATCGATTTTGGGTAAACCGAAGCCTTTGAACTTACTTCTAGTGAAATGCTATATTAATATAATCAATTGAAGCTTCTTTTTTTTTTTTTTAATTGTATCTCATTTTTTTTATCTCTCTATTCAGTAAATTTATTTTATATCAATTCAAGTAGCTTGACTATACTATTTTATATCAATTCAATTCAATTCTATTTTATAATATTTATAATTGTCTTCTCTTTTTAAACTTTTTCATAAAAAAGATAAAGAACGTAAGAAATAAAAACTAAAAAAATATGTATATATACAATTGAAAACATTTTAAATAAAAAATAAAATTCATTTTAAGCTGCAAAATAATAAATGTCATATACTAAATTACTTGATTTTTTAAAAAAGTTTTTATGAATATAACTTATTTATTTGACAACCACAACTAATAATTTTGCATTTTCCCATTTAATAATTTTGGAAATAAATCAAATGAAATTTTTGCTATATTTTCCAGAACTATATATTAATTAATTAAAATCTTTTTCCTATGTTTGAAATGAAGATCATCTTTAAAAGAAAAAAAAAAACATTTATTAAATCTTGATGGATCGAGCTCTGCTGTGAGCATATGCAAGCTAAACCACCATCCACCTATATATATCTGCACACTGAGAAAAAAATGTTAGAATGCTCATGGGGTTACTAGCTAGTCTCCAATACGTGACGTTACATGCTCACCTTATATGGCACGTCCAGCGCTACCTCACCATGTGTTTGCTACATAAAATATTGGCGTAACACTTCAAAACTGCCACCAATAAAAGTATTATTTATTTTGAAACTTACTCATTTACATTGACTTAAACTTTATGAATATATTACTTTCTTCCAAAATTATGACTCGAATTTTGTGAATAATTACCTATAATTACATTCGTACCATCTTAAAAGTGATGCAATAATGTATGTCATGATCGAGACTTTACTAGTACTCTTTACGATTGTATAAAACTTGAAAATTATCCTGAAAATATAGATCTAATTTTATTTCAAAATATTTATAGCCTTTAAGAAAAGAGACTATTTGATGCAGGAGGATCCGAGTCAGACGAGGTCGAGTTGTCTGATAGTACGTTAATGGCGCTGAGATACCATGAGTTGGCGGATCAGCGCAAAATTGGCAAATAATTGGATATTTCCTAATTGGGGCCATCTTTGGGCATGTTTCGCTATTTTGGCTATAACTTTTGCTACGGTTGTCAGAGTCACGCCCATGACCCCAATCCGAAAAGGTCTTTTTGGCGTGCACGATGTGGTTACTAGCTTTGCTCGGTGAGCATCGATTTCGAACCCAAATTCAGCTGTTTTTCTTTCCGAATCATCAATTTAAGTTAGTTTTTGCCATGTATAGTAATATTTCGGTTGCCTTTTTGATATAGAATGAGAGTTCGATTTGAGCCAGATTTTAAGGATATTATTTCTCTTATTAAGTATTTTATTTTAGTATGAAAATTAGAATTTACCATTTTTGGTAAAATTCCACTAATTTCGAATATTTAGCTATATAACTTGATTTGTGGGTTATTTTTTCATTCAGTTGTTGAATAATAAAGAATTTTATAGTTTCTCTTGCATTATTCCATGTATTTGTCAATTGATTTCAGCCTACAAAATAATCACTATATATTCTGTCCGGCGTCACTATCCAACTTAAATTTGCAAAAATTCTATAGCCTAAGATTTTTAATTTGAAAGTGACACTTGAATAAATAACAGAACAATCACATGATACTAAAATATCAGAAACGAGATTGAAGTTCAAAATCACTTTCATAACACATATCAAATTGAAATTGACATGCTGCGTTCCATAATGACAAGATTCCGTCGGAAATACCACATATATTTCGGAAATGACAAAGTCCGAAGTTTGGAAAACTATGGTTCTAGTTAAATGAACAAATCAATTATTATTATGACAAGAAAGAAGAAGCGATTGTTAAGTCCTATAACTTAATTATTGTCGATCCTAGTTATTGTCACTTCGCGGAACTGGTAGTTGATCAATTTTGCGATTATTTAATCTAGTGATTGTTTAATAATTTATATTTTGTAAAATCTTATTAAGGAATTGAAGTCCTTGTATAATTCGATTTTGCTTTAATTTATCTTATAAATATGGAGTCGTCTTTAAATTTTATTATTATCATAAAAAGGAGAAAAAAGAGAAAAAAAAAAAAAGGATATGGAAGATAGACGTGCGATTTTCTCTTGTAAACATTTTTTTAATTATAGTGAATTAATGTAGCAGTAGGAGAGGATATAGTCTCACATTAAAGTGAAGCTATATAAATTTTGCTCTCGATGGAATAAAATTAAGATTTATAATTATCAACGACAATTGTACAATAACATGGTTCATATGGCTGAATTTTCTTTTCTAATTCTTTGAATAGAAGTGAGAATACGCGTTTACTAACTAAGTTCGACATTACGTGCGGAATTATACTAACTAAAACAACAAGTCACTTTTAATTAGTTTCTAAATGGTTAAACAAACTTGTGTTGAGTTTGTTTTGTTTATTACAACTAATACAAGTACCCAAAAACATTTATAGATTAAAAATGTACTGTTTATAAGAAATGGAGTACTGAAATGATGTATGATATACAAAATATTAAGAAAAACAGCAAGTGAAAGTGGAAGTTTAGGCTAGGTTTTCACTATTCCTCAAGCAGAAGTGGAAGTGGAAAATGGGTTCGCACACAGTGATTTATTAAATGATTTTTGAGTTTTGACAACACTTTTCTTGGACTAGGGTTTAAAAATGATATTGGACAGATTTTTTTTTTTTTTTTTCCTGGTTTGATGATTCTTGGGGATTCTAAGTTAGGGTTTGTTTTCTTTTAAAGAAACATTCTTAATGTTCCAAGCCACTTTCCTCTGTATGGTACATTTACCGGACCCTCAGTGCCCTATGGGATTGATTAGGTTGTTAATGGGATGCCTAATGTTGAATCCGATCTATCCACATCATCTTCTCGCAAAAAAAGATCTTCTAAGTTGTGTTCCAACCAGATGACTCAATATCTCTCTTGAACTGTTCTTGAATACTCAAAATCAATGTCTGATGATGGTCTTCATCTCCAATGTGAAACCTTAACTTGAAAGCACCCAATAAAGTCAGATATACCCATTCATAAACCAACATGGATTTTTAAGAGCATTTTTGAAAATGAATGAAGTGCACAATATTTTTAGAATTCAAAACATGTCTGTATTTCTTTTAGAACATCTAACTAGTACGTTTCGGCTTGGACCATTGGGCCTTGGCCACTAGTCCGCTTAGGCTCAATTTTCAAATTGTTTATTTTTTTTTCCACGCCACCTAGCTATATCAACCTTCATGTGTAAGGTTAACTCAAACCCACTATTTAATATATTAAGGTTTGATATTGTTTCATCTTAAAAAGTTATCTTGTTAGGACAAATAACTCAAATCTTTATATATTGGTTTATATTTATATAATTAACTGACATGGATTTGTTCTTTACATGCATGGTGACTCATTTGAACTCATAAAATTTGAAAATGATGTGCTTATGTGAGTCTTAGTTACATTGAATTACTCATTTGAGTTTAATGGACTTTGATACTATCAATAATACCATCTTAAAGACTTGTAATTTCCATCTTAAAATACCAACCTTACAAGAGAATAGTCCAAAATCTTGTATGTTGAATTTTGTCTTCACCTTTAGAATAGGTCCTCTATCATCACAAAACTCGGGTGCCACTTGAGGTTTACAAGTTTATAAACGAATTTATCTTCTTACCCATCAACATGTTTGACCCGGGAAGAAAGAAGAGTCCCCCTCCTTCCACATCAGATGATCGAGAAAGAATCCCCCGCTCAGCTTGGAATCGAATCTTCACTACCTATTCTACGGGAAAAAAATGTTTGAAACCGAGATGACATCATACACTCGCGGTCAAAGCATTGATGATCCCATCTTCTTCTTTATGATCAGAAAATATCAATTAATTTTAGTCAACTTTGTTTTGTCTTATTCGACTAGAGTAGGCCATTTTTTATAAGACCATTTTCTCTCCTACTTTCTTTTGCCAATCAATGTGGAATAAAAAATTACTACTTTATTGCCGCCACTCTTTGATACACACGTCTCCAACAGATTTCAGCGTCGGAATTGGGTTCATGTCAAAGTCTTGATTTGCAGGGTCGCATTGTTTCCTGCATCGACAAGACACCAAAAAGCTGTGATTAATCACTAGATCTGAAGTATTTACTGTTAAAAGTCAATGCTTTGGTCCTATGACAGCTAGATGTGCATTGCAATGAATTCTAGTCCACAATGTTTAAGTTTGGGAATCAATAATTGAATTACCAGAGAAAGGTTCTGTCCGAAAAAATCAAGTGTCACGCGTGGGATTAAAATTTTCATTTTCATTTTTATATTAATTTTTAATCACATATTTATCAATAAAATAATATTTTATATCACATCAATAATTTTTCCTTCTTTTTCAACCACACATTCTCCATCAATCCATTATTTCAAAATAATGTGGCTCAAACACACCTCATATTGAATTCAGTTGACGTGGGCGGATTTATACGAGTCATGTGAGGTCAGTTAACGTTACAGAAATTTTTGAATTCTTCTATCTCGTGTCATTTTTTTCCTATTTGCTCCACTTTTTTCTCTCACTTTTCGTCTTCTAGCTTCTCACGAGCTCCTAATCTTATTCTTCTTTTAGTATCTAGGTTTGTCACTTTCATCAAATAAATATTTTTTTTTTCTAGCCAGCTCATTTGTATCGACACTGAAGGCTGAACGTGTTTTTTCTCCATCGGAACATTAGACTCACCACACAATTAGATCGAAGATTCGATGGTTGATTGATAGTCTAATTATGTATATTGATAATAAGATATTTGATAATAATGTATTTATACAACAATTTCAAAGTATGAAAATACGTAATCAACTTTTGTAATAATATATTGAATTATTTTTATTAATATTATGTTGCTTGAAAAGAATTTATAACTTAATTTCTGACTCACAAGTCTAACCACTAGTTATTTTCAACACCAATAATTGGATTTAGTCAAGAATTTGGTTCATGATTTGTGACCGCAGCATAGTTTGTCGGTTTGACACTTAAGATATAGTATATTTTTTGTATAGAAGTAAGACTTTCATCACAGAAAAATAAAACTAGTGTCGAACTAATGAACGAAATACGTGCAGATCGAATCCAGAATCATTCGAGTCCTCTTACAACAATAGAATCTCCTTCCAATTCTTTCATCCATCTGTGTATCTGTGTCTGTGCTTAAGAGTACAAGCACGTTAGAAATTATTTGATTATTGCCAAAGTAAAATAGAGCTATAATCCCTTGCTGTCGTAATTCCGTACACATATTTCAAGAGTTGATCCTACCGTCTTCTAATTTTTGTTTCGTCATCGTTATTTTCAAAATATATTTTTTCATCTCTTATTTTTAATTATATATTTTTCAATAAAATAATATACACGAAAATTCAAAAATTTTCCTTATTTTTTAATCATACGTTTTCCATTAAAATACCATTCCAAATAATTTATTATTGCAAAAAAATGGGGCTCAAACGAGCAAATTAATGGCCATGGAGACACCTACAATTTGCTAAACCGAGTTGGATACTTTAAGACGTTAAAAAAAAAAAAAAAAAAAAAAAATCCTGCTGGAAATTAAATAGAATTATTACAAAAATTTAAGCCCTTGTTTGGTTTGGTTAAAATTCAAATTTTTAGTAGATATTAATTAAAAAAAAAAATGATGCAATGTGTGACTCAAGAATTAATAAAAATTATGAGTTTCATAAAATAAATGATTGAAAATGAGTTTAGAGAGTAATGAATTTTAAAAAATTGAGATCAAATAGAGGCTAAATGTGTTTGGCCAAAATAGTTAACATTTAATATATCAACTTGTGCAAAAGGAACAACTAAATGCTACACGATTCGATTAGGGAAGAAACTACGACGGGCCAAAAAATCATCTCTCTTTGAATAATGTTATTTATAATGAAAATTATTAGTAATTGTCTCACGTGACATTTTGTTATTTTATGCATGGTGCAATAAAAAATTATCACATTAATGCATCAAATAAAAAAATTATCCCATGTATCACATCTACTGTTTGCTGGATTAAGAAATTACAGTAATCGATCTCTCTTCATCTATACTACTACTACTCTACTGTCTTTACTAATAAGTTATATTATGCGTAAGAATAAGAATCTTAATCCAGCAAACAAAAATCAAAATATCCCTTTTTCCTTTGCTAAATGGTAAGAAAATGTTGAAGGGGGAAAAAGAATCATCAATCATTTCATTAGAGATTTTACATTAAATTTTGACCAATTGGGTATGCAACACAATAATAAATTTGCTTCAACTTTATAAATCCATATATTCTGGAGTGAGTACAAACCCAATTTGTACATAATTTATTATGCTAAAATGGGTTTATCTTCAATCATTAGCCAACATAGTAAGAGCAAGTAATGTACTTTCACATGATTCAAACTTAGAAAAAGAAATTAAAAAATGAACCAAAGTAGATTGTAGAAAACAAGCTCTTACTCGTATAAATATTGTGCCATAGATGAAAGAGCAATTCAGCATCATAAACACAATGGTTGTTTATGAACTTTTGAATTCCCTCAAAATAGTAAGCTCTTAGATCTAGAACTTGATTTTGGAGCTCCTCTGACAGTGGTGGTCCGAAGGAATTGATGATTTGAATTCAATAAATCAAAGTTTCACCCTCTCTTCCAATCTTCCTCTAACCCTGAAAAAACAATGTTTTTTTTTTATGAAACATTGGGTGGGTTCTGTTTTGGGCAAAAAAAATTTTACGAGGCCCCTTAAAATCTTGAGGTCCTAGGCTACTGCCTAGTCTGCCTTGGGTCAGGGCTGGGTCTGAGGACGACTACCGGTAGTCTTCACTATAAATAGTTTGTGGTGGTTCGCAAGAAAAAAATGTTCTAAACTTATTGAATCCTCAAAATTTTTTGCAATAGAATTGGAAGTAATACAATGCAAATGGAACAATTCTAGTAATTCTGTTAAGGGATATATATCCCACATCGATAAATGATGTTGACACAGACTAATTAATAAAAATCTTTGGCTACTCCTCTTAATAAGGTTGATCTTTTAAGATGGAACCTCAAATCTTAACATGACATCAGAGCCCATTATGTTCCAACGAACGATTCGATTTCGTTAAGACTCTAAAATGAGCACGTAGATTTCAAGATTGACATGTTCAAATGAGCCACTATCTTGTAGGGGGCGTGTTAAGGAATATATAACTCACATCGATAAATGATGTTGTCACAGACCAATTAATAAAGATCTTGAGATACTCCTCTTAACAAGGTTGATATTTTAAGATGAAACTCCAAATCTTAACAAATTTCATCTCTATTCGTGCAGCACATTTGAATGTGTAAATAGAGTTGAAGGTTTGATTTTCTTGCAATTTTTTTTAATTTTTTGTCAGATGAAATTAAAAGGTTTCACTGCTAAATACAAGTGGTTCTTTCAGCTGATTATGTAAGGCCCACAGGCAGAAATATTTAAAGCTGTGTTCATTGGTTGGGCCCGATGACTTAAAACTCTAGAAAGTATGTGATAATGACCCAACCGAAATCATTCACCGTGTCAAGTCTGATTCAAAATAAATGCAGATGCCAATCATGACATCAATCGATTAAAGTGCATTAACGATGAAAAAGGGTTTTAAGCACTGTTTACATTCTCTAACGATGAAGGATCGAGTCAAGACGATCTTATTAGAGACAAGATTTACGACATTATGGGTTGATAATTTTATTGAGTCAAGTGAAATTGCCATTCGAGTGATTAATCCGGTGACATGAAAGATAGTGATGGGCTCTTACTAAGTCCATGTTTGATGATCAATATTTGGAATTTACAATATTTTGAACAGTGAATTTTTGGAGAATGTGTGATTAAAATATAGTGAAAAGTTTTGAATTTACGTACAAAATATTTTATGGTGTAGATATATGGTTAAAAATGAGTATATAGAGTTTTAGAATAAATAACGTCAAACATGGGCTAAATATACTTTGTAAGCATATTTTTCAAAAGTTTATAATGAAAGAGGTACAAATGTTGGAGATCCCAAGTTCGGGAGTTAAGAAGGAAACATCGACTGAACATCTAGTTATGCTCTTAAATTAGGACTCCACCCTTATTTCTGCTTCATTGGCTATGCCATAGAGGAAGGTTTTTCTAATCTACTTTGCAAATTATGATGAAAATAATACTATATGTACATCAACTAGGACAATTTGGTTGGCTTTCTCTATTATGTAGAAGAAATTTGTGCAGTAATATGATGAATGAGTTCAAAATCAGGGGTATAGATGTTATCATGTGAAAAAGTGTAAAGAAAGGTGTAAGGAAGAGTGCAAGTATAGCCGTTTTACGGGTTTTGTCGCTAACAATAAAAAATGGATCAGACGATTGTGTAAGGAACATATCTCTTGAGACAAAGTCCCAAAATTGGTGTTTTATTGACGAAGATTTACAATCGGAAACAAACAGAATGCCTCCAAAGGGCACAAACACATGAGTACTAAAAGAAGTGTTTTAAAATTAAACTAAAAAATTGAAATTACATATTCTCTGTTGAGAGTTTTTGATTCGGATGTCCCTTTCTTCTATGCCATCACTTCCTTTTTATATTTCATTGATAACTTCTGAGTGACAAACCGCTTGGAACTGCTCAATTGCTCCATAACTACACACGTTCTTCATGATGTCCGACTTGTTGGGGAATAGTTATCTCACAACCGTTGTCATTACTCTTGCCTTTTAACTGCCCACTATTGAAATTCTTGGATTGTGGGGTGTGATAAATTTGTCTAATAATCGCTTCCATAACTGCTGAATTAGATGATTATAACACCTTAGATTCGTTCAATTCTTGGGCAACTTGAAGGTTTGGGCGAGAACATGATCATCGCCCTGGCCAATCATACGGCGCTTCATTCGCTCAAATTTTGGGCGTTTTGCAAGTTTGGGCGATGATGTTTCTTTGTTTTTGGACATCTACTAGATTCATCAATGGTTCTATCTAGGCCCTTATCCTGGACTTCCGAATTGGGCTTCACTCCTTGGGCCTCTTATCTTAGGCTGCACTTTTAGTGTGTCAACAATTTCCCCCTAATATGACAGAATTAATACCAATTATTAATTTTTGTCATATTCACTTTGTAATTTTCCAACAATATTTGAAATTTCCAAGAATTTCAATCATTATTTGCCTGAAGGGGTGCAACGCTACAAACCCTTATAATCCCAAGAGACACGTCATTTCATCGCACCTAAATCACGTCTCTATATTTCGCGCTTCTTTCTCGCCATTTTACTGTTCATTTTCTTGCTTCTTTGCTACGTTTCTCAAGCAAACTTCAACAAATTTGTATTCTGCATCCAATGACGACTTCACAAACTCACTCTGATGACTATTTTAGTTTTGAAGATTTCCAAAACCTCCTTACGAGGCCGTATGTAAATCCAACTTTTCTTTCACACGCCAATGCTGACCTTAATGAGTTCTACTTAGGCCCATCATTCAATGATGCTAAAGCTGTTGGACGAACGGCCGTAGGTTAGTTGTCCCTTGTTCTCAAGACCCTCCTTTCCTGAAATCCTTGCCCTTGAAGCCAATTCGCGATAAAGGTATTCGTACTTGCCCAAAAACTGATCCTATTTTTCGTAGATGGCATGCCCGTATGGTGAATTATGGTCCCACCAAAGCAATTTTTGAACGTGCTAAGCTTTTGGACCTATTAGAAATTACTCTTTCCCCCCTGACTTATGACTCAGTGCTTTTTCCAATCACCCTGAGTTTTTGGGCTTCTGAATACAACATTTTTGTTTTCCCTATTTGCCCAATATCTATTACTCTAAGGGATGTTGGAGCCTTAGTTAATCTTCCGCCTTTGGGCGACACCATTTTTCCTAGCATTTTGATTTCTGGTGTCGCCCCAAAGTTTGACAGGAAAATTACTGAATCTTAATCATGCATGCAAGGCCTTTATACTGCTTTCACTTCTGAGCCTAACCATGCTGAGCGTGTTGCCTTTCATCGCACCTAAATCACGTCTCTAATGAGATCTACAAACCCTTATTTCGTTCTTGCAATTTAATGAGATCTCCAATGAGGAAAGGAGATAGGCCTCGCAGATCAAATTGGCCGTCTACAAAAGGAAAATGACACGATACTACAACACCAAAGTCAAGCACAGATCATTCAGGAGAGGCGATTTGGTACTCCGAAGGGTTTTTTATCTTCAAATGAGCATGGAGTAGGCACATTGGGCCCAAATTGGGAAGGCCCCTTCCGCATTTCAGGCAAGGTCAGGTCAAGGACCTTTTTGATCAAACATCTAGATGGGAAGGTGCAACCCCACCCGTGGAATGTTGAACGCCTTCGAATATATTATCAGTAAGACCCTATTTTATGCGTGTACCATTTGTGATCAATGAACTCTCTTTTGTTATCAACTGTTAAAATATGGCGAGCTCATATCTCCATCAACTCATTAACTATGACAAGCTCATAGATTACGTTAAGTATGACAAGTTCATACATCTTCAGCGAACAAATTATGGCAAGCCCATATCTCAATCAACTAATTAACTATGATAAGCTCATAGATTACGTTAAATATAACAAGCTCATACATTTCCAGCGAACAAAATATGGCGAGCCCAAATCTCCATCAACTCATTCACTATAAAAAGCTCATAGATTACGTTTAAGTATGACAAGCTCATACATCTCCCGCGAACAAAATATGTCGAGCCCATATCTCCATCAACTCATTAACCATGGCAAGCTCATAGATTACGTTAAGTATGACAAGCTCATACATCTCCAGCGAACAAAATAAGGCGAGCCCATATCTCAACCAACTCGTTAACTATGACAAGCTCATAGATTACGTTAAGTATGACAAGCTCATACATCTCTAGCAAACAAAATAAGGCGAGCCCATATCTCAACCAACTCATTAACTATGACAAGCTCGTAGATTACGTTACGTATGAAAAGCTCATACATCTCACGTGAACAAAATATTGCGAGCCCATATCTCCATCAACTTATTAACTATGACAGCTCATAGATTACGTTAAGTATGCAACCTTATACATCTCCAGCGAACAAGTATGGTGAGCTCATATCTCCATCAATTCATTATGGCAAGCTCATACATCACCAGCTGTAAAATATGACAAGCTCATATGCTCCTTCAATTGATAAAATATGGCTAGCCCATAAAATGGATTGATTACTAAAATATGACGAGCTCATATATATATATATATATATATATATATATATATATATATATATATATATATATATATATATAGATGGTGAGCTTAGACGAGCCCATATAGTGAACGAATTGTTTAAATACGGCGAGCTCGTATGATATAAATGGCGAGCCCATACGATAAGTTGATTGATAAAATGTGATGATCAATTAAAAGAGCTTCTCAATTGATAATGGTAGCGAACTTATAACCAATGTCATTAACTATGGTGAACTAATTAATCATTAATTGACGAACATTATGATTATTTACCCAGTAGTGGTGAGCTCATTTGTAGCTAGGCGAACCCATCAATTACCATTACTATCGAGTTCAATCGATTTATTGGTATGACGAGTTTATGAGATTAAATGTGGTGAGCCCATGTTGGACGGTTCATTGAAATAACGAGCCCATTAATTATCATCCTGAAAGGATGGGTTATGGTGATTGTACAAACGCTTTACAAGTTGGCTAAGATAAGCCCGTTAGCTATCGTCTACGGCCACAGCGAACCCATTAATGATTGGTTAGTTCGTGGTAAATTGTTTGGAAGCCAGTTGCAACAAATGTACAAGACCCATTGGGGATAGAAAATGAAAGAATTCATTAAAATTGATCTGAATGCATTACAAAAAGGGGGAAGTGAGCCATTACATAGCTACAAGTCAGAATCTAGTCTATGCAGCAACTTCTTGCTAAGGCTCCTCAGGAGCGTCTACCACCTCTACCGGATCTTCGCCTTCAGTGGTCGGGGTTGACAGCTTGGCAGGCGAGAGTTCTTCCTTCAATGAGGCAAAGTCCGATTTGGGATGGAGCTCCGCTAACCTCGACAACACCTCATTATAAGCCACCCCCACCAGTATATGTCGAGCCCATCGTACTCAGCAATTTCATGAAAATGGGCAGCGTAGTTATTCACCACCGCCTCTTCAGCCCTCTTCAACCGATCATCAAAATTACTTCTATAGTGAGCTCGTCAACGCGAGCTTTTAGCTCTTCCCTCTCCTTGTTGGCAGCCTCCAAGGCTGGCGAAGCAATCTTTTGAAGGTTATCGGAATTCTCAACCCGTTTCATCAGAGCATTTACCTCAGCCTTGTAGATGTGGGTTTCCTTCTTCGGCTCCTCATTCTCATTGGAGAGAGCTTTCACCCTCGACTCAGCTTCGACATGTTTCAACTTAGAGGCTTTAGCAACCTTATTTGCAGAGAAGGCCTCAGCATTAGCCTTAATTAAGGCAAACTCCAGGTTCTGAGCTCGGTAGAGGTAGTCTTAGACAAGTCTCTGCATACGCTTCGCTTCCATTTGGGCATTTATGAAGAAGTTCTATGAGCGAGCCTGCATGGCAAGTCCGGCCTCCATCAGATCAATCGTATCGCAAGTCTCAGCATAAGAAGAGAACTTGCCTGTCTTGTATTTGTGGCTAAGCCTTGTGGCTCCCTGGACCTCTACGGGGAGCATCTCCATCACGATGGATGAGATTTCGTTTGACCATCCGCCAAGAAAATTTTGGGATTTCCCCACTGAAGGCTCCCCACTCAAATGTAGTAAATGAAATAAATAATTTTATTCTGTAAATTTTCGAGGTATTACAATCTCCACTTCTTAAATTTATTTCGTCTGTGAAATTATCTTATCTAGGTAAAAAGTCATAGGACCTTGATCTCTTCTTTCCCAAACTTAAAAAAAAATTACCTTCTTCTCAAAGTATTGAATTGTTACGTAAATGTTTCCCACCCAATCTATTCCTAAGACGGCATAAAAACCTTCATCTCTAAAAGGTATATGTTAGCTATAAAATCTTTTCCATTCATCTTGACCATACTAGTCATTGATTGGTATTAAACGTATTGTCTAATGGGGTACTAACTTTTAGAATACTAACGGCTTCTTCACAAACAATATGATATTTAGTAATAATATAAATAATGAATAAGCGGCTCCGGAGAATAAAGAACATAAGCAAGTAGTTTAGATATTGATAGAATACCTACCATCATGTCTTAATTAATAGTTGCCTTCTGTTTGGTTAAGGCAAACACTCTGGTTGTCCCCTTTTTACTTTGGTGAGGGTTCATAGCAATTGGTAGCAATATGGTCATGCTTTCCACATCGATAGCACACATTCTTTTCATACCAACACTCACCCCTATGGGCTTTATTGCACTGAGGACATGGAGTAAAAACATTATTTGGCTTGCTTGACCTGACCACTTTTCAAAGCTAGCCCTCTTGTTTTGTTCATTTCCCTTACCTTCGTTCAGCCCATTCCTTTTCCTTTTTCCAGAAAATTCAATACTTTATTGGATTGTCTGATCAATTTCCAGTTGATTTGAAATTGCCTGAGCTCGTTGTAGAACATGACTATACATGGTGAATTCATGCGATGTCATGATTCCTCCAATCTCAGGGCGTAGTCCAAGTTCGAACTTTCTAGCTTTCTTCTGCTCTGTATCCACCAGATGTGTCGCATACCTAGAAAGTTGTTTGAATTTCCTCTCATAATCAACCAATGTCATCATTCATTGCTTAAGTTGCATAAATTCTATCTCCTTATGATTTCTCAAGGCTTGTGGGAAGTATTTTCCCATAACCTCCTCTTTGAAACCTGCCCAAGTGAGGTCGCGTTTTTGTGCCTCAGTCCTAGTATGTGAAACGAACTCCCACTAGTGTCCCGCTGCATCAATTAGCATGAACTCCGTACATAAAACATTTTGGGTATCAGTGCATGGGAGGTACTTGACGATACGTTCTAAACCTCTTCTCCATTCCTTGGCTGCCAAAGGGTCAGCCACCGCGTTAAAGGTAGGGGCATGTAACGACGAAATTGTTCCACGACTGAGCTTGTGGTGTTGGAGTTAGTCTGTACATTCTGGGGAGGTGCTTGTGTTGCTGCCTACCAAGATCTTGTACAACTCTCAACAAATTTTTAAACATAGCAGCTTGTATCGGTTGATGTGTCATTTCCTTTAAATCCACCAAATAAATTTCGTCTTAGAAATAGTCAACATCTCAATATATTCGAATGAAAAACTCAGTTTAATAAAATTCTAAATCTTAGAATACATGAGGGACGATTGGAAGAATTAAATTGTAGACGATGAAGAAAACATAGGGATTATTCCAAGTACTTATTACTTTTTTTTTTGGGAACAAAATCATTTATTTAAACTAAACCATCTCTAGGTTGCTAGTCTTCATCTTAACTTGTCCAAACATTTTGAATCCTATGTAGCTTAGATGGAGGGGCTTCATCATTCAACGATGTACATGATTTAGGCTCAGATTCCTAGTCAACTTCTAGTTCAAGTCTAGCTAGAAACATGGCTCGTGCTCTAGTTCTAGCTTTGGTCCTGGTACATACTCCAGCTCGTTCTTTGGCTCAGAATCAAATTCATAATACGGCTCCTCTTCTAGGTCTTCCTCTGGGTCCTTCTCTAGTTCAAGTTCAAGTTCAAGAGTAGAAATCCACCTATCTAGGAAGGTTTCATAGTACAGCTCGAACTCAATCATTTTTGGGTACTCCAAAAAGTTGCCCTCTAATATTTTGTCCCTAACCACAATGCCTATGTCTCCCCCCCTGAGGTGGTAGTGTGTGGATAAAATTGTTAACATCTTGGAGATGTGCAACCTCATGCCCTACATCCCTTGCTGTAGTCCACCTAGCGAAAACATCCTCCACATGCTCAATAAGTGTGTGAGTCGGGTCTGCCTCATAATTCTCGTAGGCTTGGATAACAGTTGTCCTATGATTTAGAACAACCCTACTAGTCGTTGTCTTCCTAGCGGTCTCTCTGGTTCTAGCCATGTCTACCACATACAAGCCAAGTCCAATTATGCTTAATATTTTATTAATGATAACACTTTGTCTTTTATGATTGTATAATTCATTTTAGGGATAAAATAAAACATTACACTTTAATCGAAGTTTGATTAAAAGTATACGGATTTTTTTTTATAAGTAGTAACAAATATATTTAACATCACGCTGACAAATTATACTAGAATATAACATTTCATTTCATTTCATTTTGAGCATATACATTTCAAGCATTTCTATGAGAATGTATATGCTCAAAATTTAAATAATCATTTTACGTACCTTCGGTCTGTTAGATGGTAGTTGATTGGTGAATACTAGGTGCCAAGAACCTTGTTCAAATTCATGTTCATTAACTAATAGTATCTTATCATATAGTTTAATAATTCAGTTTTTTCTCATTAACCTTTGTCTTGATGATTTGAATAACGCGCAAATAAAAGGCTTCCAGGAGAGGAGTGGAGTTACCAGCGGACCACTTAAATCTCAAACTCTTCTTAGACATTTTGTCTTTTTGACAAAACCTTTCAATTTTGCGAATATGCAAATCAAGAAAATTCTAGCAATGAGTAAAAACTAAATTGTCTTTTGAAATCAATTTTTTGAAAATATTGTTATCATAATTTATCGTTATTATTATTATTTTAAACAAACATTACGCGAAAAAACAACTAATCAGATAGGTATCTATTACATGTAACATTTAAAAATAAATTAATATTACATCATCATTTTCGTTTGATTTTTTTTTTCGAAAGTTATTTCTGGGCACACAAAAAATATTTTTTTGTAAGGAAGGTGTAAGTTATTTAAGGGCAAGATGGTGATGATTTATTAAATAGTAAAATCATTAGAGTCAAAATTGTGCTAATTACCTAAATTGCATTATTGACTTATCAGTTGATTCTATTTCTTTTCTACTGTCCATATATGAATTCAACAGTGAAAGCATTAATAACATAAGAAAACAGTGACTCAAAAGTTACATTTTTTCACTATTCCACGTCACCGTTCATCTGTGAACAATGACATTTAAAAAAAATCTTGTTTTTTTTTTCAAAGTCTACAGAAAAGTAAAATGGTGCTCTGATACCATACTCTAACGTCCCAAATTTTATTGACTTAAGTTTTGGGGTGTTACCGATATCATTTTATAATAATATTTGAAACGGAAATATTTAATTAAAAATTTAAACTTTTAATTTATTTGAACATTTATATATTGAATCAAACATAGAGTCACGAAATCTAGAATATTTAATAAAATTAAAGAAAACACAACTATCGTAACATAATTTATTATTGAGTATTTTTTCGAAAATTATACTTGGCAATCTGCGCACCGCTCAACCACCATTGACGTTGACCGATCTAACCTGAAATGTTAAAATTTTAAAAGAATGAGTTATTTAAATTCAGTAGAATACGTGTGTCCAAAACAATATAATAATTTTTTAAACAAAAATTTACAACATTTTATACCATCATTTCATTAATAGCAATTGGAGATCAATCGAATGCTCTAACATATTTCTGTGCAACATTTGAAAAAACTTGAAGGAGATCTCACATTTCATTTCATTTCGTTAAGACACGCATGTCAATTAGCATTTCATGAAATAAATTACGTAGAAAAAATCATATTATTGCAAGGACAAAACAACTTCCACATAGTATCCTACCTGGATTGATAATAGAATTGTTAGAAGAAAGTAAGAAATTCACGTTACCAAAACCTTTTCGTTGTTGTTGTGTATGTGTGCCAAGAAAAATATCGAAATTATATTATATAATAAAACATGAGTTAACTAATGATTGCCAAACACAAAACAAAATTTTGGATACCTTATGGATTTATGATTTATTCGGCTTCAACGTTGTGCCCAAACCCAATGCAAACGTTGTATATGTATGGACTAAGTCCTTAAATCTAATGGCACCTAATTTGGTGTAATTAGTGCTAATTAAATAATAAAACTCTTCCTTAAACCTAATGGCATAAAATTAGGTATAAATTGTGCTAATTATAAGACACGTTTTATCTATAATATTAACCTATTTAAATCCTTAAAATCATTTTCTTTTCTATCAATCTACACAGGGCAAAAACATCCCTATAAATTCCTAAAATCAAGACAAATAAAAAAATATTAAACTAAACATAATTGACAACTTCCATCAATTTCCCAAGATCAAGGCAATGAAAAAGTAAAGAAATAATTGACAGCTTTTCCATCACTTTAGCACACATGTTTGACTCATATATTATTATTATTATATAAAAGAAACCAATTAATAACCCAAAATACACGTGTCACCGTCACCCCCTTATATTAATTCATTAATCAATTTAACTAAATTACGATTTAGAACAATGTTTTTCAACTTTGATAACTTGGGTCTCGCTTATTCGAATTAACTTTTTTTTGAACCTAATATGTATGATTAATTACGAGCTATCTAACAAGCCAAATATTGATATATTTATTATTACTCTATCAATATTTAAATATTTGGCCCAAATAAAGTTGAATTTAATATACGTCACTCTAATCCACCAACTTTCAAAATATGAAATGTAGTAGATGAAATAAATAGTTTTATTCTGTAAATTTTCGAGGTGTTACATTGGCATTTTCCTCTTTTTACTTATCTTTGTCCCCCACCTTCATTGGGGAAGGCGGAGGGTTCGCCCTAGACAAACGGGCCAGCTCGTCCTTTCGATTTTTGTAAGTGGTCGAACTACTACTCAATGGCTTCTTCTTTTGGGCATCGCCCAAGCTCCTCAGTTGGAGCAGGTTGGGCTTCACATATTCTTTCTGTCATGTTGTCCTACAAAATAAGACTAAGGTCAGAAGAAGCCCCACTAATAGGATTAGAGAAAACCTCGTAAATAGAACTCAATGTCCGAACTTACCCTTTATGGCCATTAGTAGGCGTGTGACAAAAAGTGTCATCTTGCTAACAACGTTCTTGAAGAATCTCTTCTCCACAAGCAGCCCGTAAATCACCTAAATAATGGCCCACTATGATGGCTCAAGCTCAAACCAGTTAATCGCAGCTGCATAAAAAAATTTCTTAGATCAAGACGGGAATATAAAAGAATAAGATCAATAACAGTACGAAATAAGGCTCGACTCCCTAAACTCGTGATACTGGGTCGGCACGGTGATCTCTAGGACCACATCTCCTTCCACCATTTGCCAGCGACCCCCTAACCCAAAACTATAAGGATTTCCATTTTTTATGGAGGTCGGAATCCCCCAAATGAAAGGAGAATGTGGGCCCTAGGGATTCATGTAATACCATCCTTTACAATCACTCTCCCCACTAGAGGCTCGGGGTTGAAAGAGAGTTTGGAAAATGTGGGGAGGCATATCCTCGCCAAGGGTGACCTCCTTCCAAAGAATGAAGGCCCCTGCTAACTGGCTCCATACATTCGACACTAATTGGAAGGGGGTTAGGTGTGTACTGCCTAAGGATGAATCTAAAGAAGGGATACAGCGGCAACCTCATCCCCCAGCCAAAACAACCTCACTCACCGCAACGTACTCCTCCATGGGGAAACAAGCTCTCTCGTCTGAGGTCGGAAAGATCATTTCTATATTATCAATGATCATATACCTCTCACGAAAGGTCTCTAATTCACTCTCATTTATGTCCGTGGGCCATAAAGAGGCCCCCACCTGATACTACGGTCAATAGGACTCTCTTGCAGTGCCTACTCACTATGGAGGTCCATCATCGTCCCCATAATCTGCCCAATGGGAATTACCGAGAAAATACTCGCCTCAGCATGCGTTGAGTCTATATCTACCCTAGAAGACTCCACATCCACATCTACCCTCGATGATGAATCCATTAAGAATCAAGACACTGAAACAGACGCCTCGGTAAAGGTAGATACTTACGCAAGCGCTGAAAATCCAAATCTCAAAGAGCTTTAAAGTCCGAAGAAATGATCAATCGCCAACGACAACAAGTACACTTGATATTTCGAACTTTCAAAAAGTGGGAAAAGATGAAAAAGTGGGTTCTCGGCCTTTTATATAGGCTTACCTAATGAACCCCCACCATTGGAAATTCCCTTGGTTTAATCTGAGCCTTCCACCTGTAATCTCTTCATCTACGTTGAAACCAAAAGGCGCCTATTAAAATTTAAATCACGGGCTCAGATGTGGTCGTGCCACGTACACATTCCAAATTTGTGTACGCCTGGGTGGGAGTGTAGCATCATCATCATTGCACATTAAGTGCGCACGCCGCTCGAGTTCATTGGGAACCAGCACTTGCCAAGTCACTAATATGGGTGACAAGGAAGCTCTAATTGCAAGTAAGGGCTCGGTAACTCATCCAAATAGCCTCGTCTCGCTTAAGAGGTCACGTCACACCGTTAAGCCGCTTAAACGTGGTTAATGTGCCGTTCACTAAAGGCCTCATCTCTATACGGTTCGTCTACACAGAAAAGCTTCACCTCCACATCTCGATAGATATAAAGGGAATCGTCCTTCCAACAACAAGGTTGCCTATGTCGGGGAAGCCCCAACATCGACTCCAGCAGGCGAAGGAAGACGTCGTTCCCGTTACCTCTCGACCTTTAAAAGTCCATGCATTATATAAATAATCGTACCTGGACTTTAGGGACTGATATTACTCATATAAATAATCGTAAAATAAATTCTCCCCGTGGCGAACAAACGAGCTCATACGTGGCATAGCGGTGCGAGCGACCCGATTCTATGCCTGCCAAGGCGAATCCAGCCTAAAATCATGTCGACCGGTCCCCTACTGGCAAAGGCCTTCAATATGGGCCAATCCCTGGCGAGGCGAACAATCAACCAACAGCAGACCATATGAATTGATTGACAAGACAACACGCTGCTAACACCACCTCAACATACCTACACGGTCAAATCCTTAGCCTAGAAGTAAAGATATAGGGATCTCAATATTAAATGACTCAATTGATTGATTCATGTTAATAGGAGCCAATGGATCTAGTAGAACCACGTGCCTGACCATCCACAAACCTCACTCACCTTGCATTGGGTATAAAAACCCACACTTAGTATTGGAGAGGGCTAGTGCAAGTTTATACTCTCAAAGTGAACATTGATTCTCTCTGCTTTACTCCTTATGCCGACCCCATTTTTATCAACCAAATAATCACATTACAATTTATTCAACACTTCGAATCATTCTCTTCATTAATTCATCAATATAATTAGTAATTTGATTTGAGTATATTGCGATTTGGCTTACAAAGACGTAAATTTCTAATTTTCTGTTGACCATGTCATTGGTCCATTTTTTGGGGGTCAACATTATTCTTCACAATCTTGTTCATTGGACATATTCAAATGCTAAAACAAAAGACGTCAAATGTGATATATTATTAGCGACAGGAAATACTGATAATTTTACTGTCTAGTTCTTATATCTTCCATCAAAATTGTAAAATACAAATGTAACGTCTAGTGTGATGATAACTAGGAATACCTAGTGCATTGTGATTTTTAAGAAAAATTGTATCAAACAGGATTTTTTTCATTGAGCATTGTGATTTTTCACTTTATTGCTTCAACCAACCAATTTTGGCATGGCTAAAGGTGGCCGCGTGGAAAAATGGATATTGTATATGCCAAAATTATTTTCTTCGTCTCAACGATTGTGTACACGACAAATTATATTATAAGATAAATAATATGACATGTTATCACGTGTAGGTGGTTAATTGCATCTGCTTGAATGTTGTAGTCTCGACGGTGAGGTGCAAGAAGGATTTCAGTAGAACAATTAGACTATAGAGATTTATATACTAAAATTAAAACGACATCTTGTAATTATGAATGATCTAAGTAGGTGTACTGAACATAAAATTTACATTTAAATTTTTAAACTCTTTCTTTGTAAAAGTAAAAAGACAAAGAAGTAGTCATTGACCACTGCCAAACTCTAACAAATTCTCTGCATCTCATGATTTTTCTACCAAAAAATGATAAAAGTCATTACATGTCATGTCACTTTTTTGCTTTCCCTTCGAGCTTTTTGATACGAAAATGAAGTTGCATCTCTTGGGTGAGAAAAACTGGAATGGTTTCGGCACTGCCGTTCTAATTGGCCCAAAAACAAATAACAAAAGCAAATTCTAGTGGCCAAAACAGGTAAACAAAATGCACAAATCGTTAGCTCTATTACATGTTTGGGACTAACACGCATACATTGATAACTACATAGGGTTGATAGTGTTGAAAATTTACTTAACATGCACAACGAAATTTAAATAATATTTCAATTCCCACCAATAATCTTCTTTGTGATTAGAGAAAAACTGGGATAAGAATTCTACATTTGTTAAATTTTATAAATTCCTTTGCTTATCTTGATCACGAACAATCACGTTTTGCAATTCACGCACGTCTAATTGTCCAAATCCAATGACAATCTACACAGGGAACAAGAATGGGAGAATGTGGTTTCTCTTTTCTTATGCCGGCAAGATTAAGAATGTTTTCTCGATCCTAACATCCTATTAATACAAGTCTAAGTGAGCTTGGCCTGCCTTTTAAATTTAACTCGACCCAATGTTTAATTAATCTAATTAATTAAACGATGTCCATGAATTAATTAATCAAATTATTTAACTTGGTCTATTAACAAGTAATTCAATCAATTAATTGTCCAACACTTGTCAACTAATTAATTAATATATTTCATTCTTCCAATTCTCATTTTGTGTGTGATCATAGGTTCTCGATCACAATATTTAACGAATTAAATTATTATTATGATCCAATAAAATCAATAAATTAACCTCCATTTTAATTTATTATTAATTCATATTGTCATCTCAGTGACATCTAACAATGTGTCAGACAATACATATGACGGGATATGTCACATGGTGTAACAAATCAAACTTGTTCATTTATCGTGAAATTATAATCTATTCGTCAGCATGATCCGATTAATTATGAGATAAATCTCTTACTATCTAAGAGTGAGAAATCATTTATTGATCAATCACAACTTTCATGTGATTCTTGACATACCCAAATAATGCCGTATGAATGACTCTTGACAAAGTAACATCAAACTCTACCAGAGTATGATTGTCCCTACATAAGACAGTATGATGACTTCAAGTCGAAAGACTAATTTCACTGACGAATGTTAGAGATTAATTACTGACACTCAAATAGTCATCTATGTGGAATCTCTCCACTAGGTCCCCAATGTTTTGTTTTTTAACAAAACATTCACGTGTTTATTTAAATGTCACTACATTTTAATTTGCGAGATCGGCTATTCCCTTCAAAAGTTAGAAATGTCATTCGTGATTATCTAATTGTAATAACGATATACGTGTCTCGTTATTATTTATGATCATGGATAATTCAAGATTCAATCATATGCAACTTACCTCTCACAATCACAACTCTTTGTAACCAGCAAGTTACTAAGACTTGAATATTCGAATTCTATTAATCTATTAAAAAATAAATTCAATTAAATAATAGATCTTGTCAAAATATAAAATGCATATATTATATTAAAAGTATTTACAACATAAATTAATTGGACTTAGAGCATAACACTTACAGAGAAAACCTTAATGTTTAGACATTGAAAAGTTTTACGTCTTTGGTTATGGAAATTAACAATATTCTTTGTAATGATGGTAATATGGACTAATCAATACGAATATTGGATAGAAAGAAGTTAACATATCGTTAACTAAGTGTAGTGTTCACTTAAAGATGAATCACATGTATTCATTTAAATCTTGTTTCGATACACAACATTATATGCATACTTGATTCATTTTCAATCAAAAGTTTGGCAAGGTGCATGGGCGGACCTAGGGAGTGGCTGGGGGGGGGTCACGTGCCCCCCAGATTTTGAAGATTTTTTTTTTTTTTTAAATATACAAAGGAAAGACCCATTTCTCCCTAAACCAACTTCACACGCAAACTCATTTTCTCCTCTCTAACACGACACCAGTCAAACCACCCTTTTCAACCCTTTTTCTACCGTCCCGTCTAGCGCTCTCTCCCAGTAGCAGAATCGGCCGATTCAGCCCCGCCGTCCCTCTCTAGTTCTCTCAGTCCGAACCCATTTCGAGCTACTGTTACTGCTAGGCTGCTCCACCTCCGCCCAAGTACAAATTCCAAGCTTCGACGGCGACCTCCAAGGTAACTTAATGCCCATTGACTGTCAAGTGTTAAATCTAATGTTTTGCAAATTGTAAGTGCAGTTTTTCCAATTTCATTTTCCACCAAGTTATAATAGCTAATGTTTTGAAGTTTGAACTGCATTTAGGGATAATGGATTGATTGTTAGGGATTGATAATTAGGGGTTTTAGGGATTTTGATTGTAACTTGTTTAGGGATTGATCATTGTCATTGATATTCAAGGATTTTAGATTTAGGGATTGATTGTAACTTGCAAATAAATTGATTTAGTAACTTCTAATGTGATTGATTTTTTATTTGTTTCAGTTATGGACAAGTAGAGAACGGTTGTAATAAAATATCTTTTACTTTAACTTTTTCGCACTTTTTGAAAGTTTGATTGTGCCCCTCCCCCCGTTTAAGAAGTCTGCGTCCGCCCCGACAATGTGGTTAACAATTTGGAGCCATTTTTAACCAGAAGTTATTACTCAATCCATTCATATTAGAACTCGAAATTTGTTACATAATTTAATAAAATTTATCCCATACTATATGTTTGCATGAAATATATACGGATATGTAGAGCTGTTTTTAACCAAAAGTTATTACTTAATTGATTCATATTAGAACTTGAAATTTGTTACATAATTTAAGAATATATATATCCCATACTGAAAAACCACGTTTTACTAACTAAGTTCGACCTTACGTGCGGAATTATACTAATTAAAGCAACAAGTCACTTTTAATTAGTTTCTAAATAATTAAGCATACAAGTTCAATTTCTCTATGTTTGAATACCCCAGTTGTAATAATAAGAAATTAATAAACAACACACAATTTGATAACAGAGAAACCCAACTGAGTAAAAACTCCGGAACCAAGCCAGTTACCTCCACTATAGACAATGTAAGTTATAGTTCGTTTCTAACCTAGCAAATTCCACTAGTTCCCATTGTTGTAATTCCTGTAATCTCCAATATCATATGTTCCTTCAGACTCATGATCTGCTACCGTAGATACTATCTAACAACCCTGCTAGATTCCCAATCTACCTCCTGTAGCCTCCAAGATCTGCTGTAAATTCCAGACTCACAATTTTCTGCAATTGTCTTTTCCAAGTGGATACCCAGGAATCACATATACATGTTCTTCTTCCTGCGCTTGTAGTCCAACCTCCAGAAACTTCTGAAGTCCAACTGAGAAAGTACATTCCTTGAAGTGTTAAGGAAGTTAGGTGTTTTGGATTCTTCACTTTGATGTTTTCCCAAAACTTGGTTGTCGGATCTCAAGAATGATGTGGATGAATCAATCAATGAATTGTGTTCTTGGATCACTCTAATGATATGAAAGTGTTTTTCAATTGAAGTGCAATGAAGCAACTTCACAAATTCGTGCAAGACTCTCTGTATTTATAGTTGGATGTATGGGTAGTATGGGCCATGTAAAACTCTTCAAAATCGCGAACTAGGGTTAGCCGCATAACAATGTCGCTCGAGCGAAAGGGACATGTCGCTCAAGCCAAAAGTCTGTCGCTCGAGCGACGGCAAGGCGAAAGTCGGGCGATTATGATTCTATTTCTGTCATTCGAGCCAAGTCATAACGACAGTCTAGCGAAATTCCGGCGTCGCGTTTACTTTGTTTTCAACATCTAACCTCAACTTAACTTATCTGTACAAAATTGCATCTAAGTCCTTGACTTTTACAAGTGTTCGATTAAGACCCCTTTATTCACAAATATGCCAATTACAACATTGGATCTAACACATACTATATGTTTTCTTGAAATATACACTGATATATAATTTATTTGCAATATGTTACCTGTGTGCTATTCAGACCCCAGTAGCAGAGGGGTCCATAATTTTATAGTTCCAATCATTGTTGAAACAGTGTTTTACAGTTACAAATATATTGTTGAAATATAGAATTATTATGTGGCAAATGATTCTCTCGTTGCTAAAGAAAATTGGTACTTTCTTTCAACATATCATATAATACAATAGTAGTTTTATATTGAACATGCAATGCATGCACTGATTGTTGAAGCTACAAATTACCTTTTCTTCTTGTTTATGGATTTACAATAAATATTTATCAATGCATACAACCAAATATTAAATTATGTCACACATTTTGAGTGACAAAATATGAAAGAGATGGATCGATAAATTAATTAAGATGTTTTCTAATTGTGCATATCTTACGTGCTTGCCTACGAAATAAAGACGATGGAATATTCATCGAAAATCTCTATCAGTCGACGAGCAAGAAAGTACACAATAGTTTTGAGGGAATATGTAAAATTACACCTCCAACAAATGAACGCAAAACGAAAAAGAAAAACAAGATTAATGAACCATAAACTGACTTTACACTTTTCTATATTTTCTTCATGAATATTATGCCCACAAATGGAAACACGCATTGCTAAAAATAGGTTAAGCCCAACATAAAACACAACTCGAAAGATCTTCATACGTTTTAATACATATAGTTGCATGAGAAAATTATCTTTAGCACGAGCGCGAGTACGCACATACACATAAATTTATTGCTTTTACTTAATATATTAACTCCAAATCAAGATGTGGTATTGGATGATTTAACATTTGCTTAATTTTGTAAAGAAACATAGGGTCCTCCGAAAGAGTTATGTTTTGTAGCTTTTTCATCCCAACCAGCCTCGTGCTTCAATCTACATTATAACATTCCATTTAATGATAAGAGTCAATTAATTTCCCCTTAATGTTCCAAAGATTCATCTCATTTTGAATAAACCCACAAGCACATAATAATATCTGGGTAGATGTAAATACATACTCACGTTCAATCATCAAAAGTAACCTATCAAAATCCAGTAAAGTTACGTACTAAAGTATGGATTAAACGGGCCCTTTTTTGATAGTTTGTGTTAAAAGTCGTTTTTATGATAATTTTAAATGTTTTCATTATATTTTGTTTTAAGGTAATTTTTTATTGTCATGTTGCATTAAGATTTAACCAATTTGTGTCATTCGAAATACTCTTAACACGTAGAATGCATTGTTATTCATTAAACAATACGATAATGTCCCAATTCCACATGAACGACGGATGATCATTGCCAAATTCCATTATTCATACATAATCACGTCTTTTGAACAAGTATATTTTCTTTTTATACTTTTAGAGATATTTATTTAGAATATTTTGCTCGTTTGTTTCAACTAAAAATTTGATTAAAATCTAAATCAATGTCAAGTGCTATTCGATATTATTCGATCTTGTATGTTTCACAATTCAACCACCCAACGTGCCAAACGCTTCAGTAGTATCTTTAAGGCTACAATAATGTAAGGCTGTTATTTAGTATAGTATCAATTCTCTACATACCCCACCCACATCCATTCAATGGCCTATGTAAAATTTTCTAACCCTATAAAAACCCAATTCAAGACTCTCCATATCGAGTGATATACATATCGATAGCCTCTTTGTTGGAGTTCATTCATTACTAATCATGAGTCTCCCCAGTAAAACTGTACAACCCTGTACCTCAAATGCCACTCCACAAATTGCATGCCCACCTACAAACAGCAACAAAAATCTCAACATGAAAATCAAGGCTCCCAAAAATTTGGAACATCTTTTCCTTAACTCCAATGTAAATAATTCTTTGTATACAACTCCAACTCCGGTAAAACTCAGTGAGAAGTGGATGGATTACCAGGGGATCAGGAACTGGGAAGGTTTGCTCGATCCCCTCGACCATAATTTACGCAGTGAGATCCTTAGATATGGCCATTTCATTGAGGCTGCATATAGATCATTTGATTTTGATCCATCTTCTTCTTCTTACGCTATGTGCCGGTACCCAAAAAGGAGGCTACTCGATGAATCAGGGTTCTCAGAGACGGGTTACAGAGTTACCAAGAATTTAGTAGCCACTTCTGGGATTCAATTACCGGGTTGGATCCAGAAGGCACCGAGTTGGATGGCCATGCAATCCTGTTGGATAGGTTACACGGCGGTGTGCCATGACAGTCGAGAGATTTCCAGGCTCGGACGACGCGACGTCGTAATTGCATTCCGGGGCACAGCTACATGCCTGGAATGGCTGGAAAATCTCAGAGCCACTCTCACTCCTTTGTCCGATGATAATTCCAAACCCAGTGATCAATATTCATGTCCAATGGTGGAAAGTGGGTTTTTAAGTTTGTACACTTCCAGCATTAGAAATCGTCCGAGCCTGAAAAAACAGGTGCGAGAAGAGGTTTCAAGACTTCTCAAACTATATGGCAATGAGCCTATAAGTTTCACCTTCACCGGCCATTCCCTGGGGGCCTCCCTCGCCACCCTCGCCGCCTATGACATCAAGGAAACCTTCAAGAACTCCCCACTCGTCTCCGTAATATCTTTCGCCGGCCCACGGGTCGGGAACCGGAGCTTCAGAAGCCACCTGGATAGACAAGGCACAAAAGTATTACGTATAGTAAATTCCGATGATCTCATAACAAAAATCCCTGGTTTCGTCATTGACAACAACGACCAAATGAAGAACAATTGCGATCATCACATGGCTAACATTTCAACGTGGATTAAAAAAATTATGGAAGATACTCAATGGGTGTACGCCGATATCGGGTGCGAGCTTCGTTTAAGCAGCCGGAGCTCGCCGGATTTGAATGACATTAACATCGCCACGTGCCACGAGCTCAAGACATATCTGCATTTAGTCAATGGATTTGTGAGCTCCAAATGTCCAATTAAGGCTACTGCAAGAAAAATGATTAACGAAACTTTGTTATCGCAAAATATATCTTATAAATAGAACCAGCTAATCCTAAATCGAAGGGTCGATAGATGGAGAAGTTGAATGTACATCAACAACAATTGATGAAATTGCAGTGTAATTTTTGTGTAGCATTTCTGGCTTGATTCTTGAAGCGAGGCGTTGAAGGAAAAGACTTCTTCCTGTCAGGAGTTTTTAAGTGATGAAATTGAAGATTCATACAGTGTGCAGTTGAAGTTGTACTCTTATTTTCCTGAATCATGCCTAAAATGGCGGTATTCTGTTTTTTACTTGAAAAGAAATACCAAAACCAGCGTTCCAGATTAAATCTAATAATAATAACAACAACAAAAATAATAATAATAAGTAAATTACATAATTATCCATTTCAAAACAGATTATTGCACTGAATGCCACCTGACCACCGACCCGGTTCAACGATACTGTAGATAGATCTGCGGCTTTGTTCTGTTTGCTTTATACACTACCTAACTTGGTCGGCTTCCTCACCAAACTTCGTTTGACCACGCACAAATGTCTAAACTCCATAGGCAATGCGGTTAAGTGTGGATCTTGAATGATAAAAGTTGTGTATCTTTCAAAATTTATAGAGAAAAATAAGATTTGATCAACTTATTTTTATCAACCCAAAAACATCTTTAAATGCTTGACACGTAACCTCATATCAAAGACTCACTTGTCAAGTTTAGTTGTGTCAATCTATAGTCATCATAGCCCCGTGGTTTGCAGTCCCTGAAAAATAGTTCGAAAAGTTGTGATCTAATTGTGTCACGTTACTGCAGAACTATCACATCAATCGCTTTGTGTAGTGGAGTGTGCAACTTGGGCAAGACAAAATGTGGGCTATAGGCTACAAAAGAAAGGTAATACATCGCTCGGATATATAACAAATGAACCACGGATTAAGAGACATGTGAAAGAGAGAATATACAAAGAGAAGTGTTAACCTTGCATGTCCTTTTGCTTATTTAGCGGCAGCTACAAGACTTGCTTCATAAGCATATCATAATGGTGATAGAATGTACCAATGTGCTCTGAATGTAATCAGTAAACATAGAAATAGAGATGCGCAGTATAATAAGTAGGCCCAACACTTTGGTATGTCTTCTTGACGTTGTTTATCATATATAAAATGCATAAAACATTACGTACCAACGACCATCTGTCAAAAAATGATATGATTGAAAAAAAAATCATATTATACATTAAACAACTATGGACTAAAGATAATCAAAATAGTAGGTTTTTCGATTAAAAAATGAAAATGCAATGTATCTTTTTATTGCAGCCGAATCCAATATTTGACAAGTGGAGCGTGCTCGAAGGCATGGAGGGGAGATCTTAAAGGACTAAGTAGAAAAGGCCTCGAGTTTTTCTATGATGGACAAGGTTTTATATCTGTTCAAATGACATCAAGTGATGTTGAGATTGTGTTTTATGATGTTTTGGGCTAAGTTTTGCACAAATGGACTATGTCCAAGCAACTTCATATCCTTCATCCGATTATGTAAAATGTAGAGCCAGTCGAGGATACTGGAACCTTGGGTAGGTGTAACTAAAATTTTGGAATGAAGTAGGTTTCAACCATTCACAAGTAGCAAGATAACACGCAACCTTAAAACCGACAAGAGATTTCATTCATGTTCCACTATTACATGCCAAATACAACGTACACAAGTTCACCTATAAGCAAACAAACCAAGATTTTCCAGAAGAGTGATAATCTCTTTTCATCTTTTCCATTCACGCTAAGTCGCTATCATTTTTACCTTTATTTTTTTGTCATCAACTTATCCTTGATCATGCGCAGAGATTGCAATTGCTACTATTTTTTTATTTTTTTTGTCTTCGAGTTGGATAATTTCCATTTAAATATATAAGTCTTTTAAACTAATTGTTATTTGCCCCTCCAATATTTTTCGCAACCAACATGCAAATTCCACTCCGCCACTAACTGAATGGTGGGAGTCGTGGGACAGAAGAACTTTCTCTTAAACTACGTATTCGGATATCATCAACATAAGAGAATCAAATATTTTTTAAATTTTTTCTAAAAACATTTTTTTTTTGGGAGATGCTACATGTACATTATGGATCACATAATGGTGTCCATAATGTACATGTGACGCCTCCCTATTGGGGGGAGTGTCTGGCCCACATGCACTCCCCCCAATACGGGGACGCCACATGTACATTATGGACACCATTATGTGATTCATAATGTACATGTAGCATTATTCTTTCTTTTTTGGCTATATATGCATTCTGCTACATAAAGATTGTGACCAAGTTAAGGTAGAAAATATAAACTTCCAAGTGATTATTAAAGTAATGCATTGGAAGAAACGCACTCGTAATACATACATCCGTTATTGCCAAGAATAAATTGTGGATCTTGCTACATGTACATAACAGCTTACGTAAGTGATTACATAATGCTACATGACACTATACCATTTGTCAGTTTAAAACAGAGTCAACTATTTCATCTAATATTTTCCTTCCACGCCATTCTATGTAATTCATTATGCACCATTTTTTATGTATAAGTAGTATAATCCATAAATATTATGGTAAAATATTTCAACAATACTATATGTAGAGACATATTTGTCAAATGGAGTTCCTAAATGTCAATGACAACATTTCATCGAAGTTTAGACAAAAGTAAAATTAAAATAGTTAACAATGTGTTGTCATCTTAGCACCTGTAAAATGTCATGTACGATTCATCTGTACAAACAACTTTATTCAAAATATTTACCGCGCTCATGTTTGGTTCAAATTCTTTAAAATTCATTTTTGTTAATATTTTGCATAAGATCCGAAACTTTTTCCTGCTTTTTAATCATTTTTTTACAAAAAAAAAAAAAAAAAAAAAAATCTTTTCAAAATCTACAATAAATAGACCCGAGAAAGGTGTTTACAAATTTTCCGATCTACTCCCACCACTATAGAGGCTTTTCTAGCGTCACAAAAAATAAATGACAACGATTTCTCATAATCAACACTCTAGTTTGAAGAATAGAGGGGGCCAAATAAATAAATGGTCCCGGTCGGTGGTCATGTGTGTACGGACAACGGTTCTTGTCAAATGAAACAATTAATTAATTGGTAAACCATATCAACCGACCAAATCTAGACCATGGAAACTAAAAATCTAAACTTTTATTAATCTAGATAGATTGTGTACACTCACAGTGTGTGATAAACGGAGCCACATTGATCAGGCTCAACCTTAGAAACTACGGACTAAACCGAGGTATACAAAAATCAACGTACTATCTTCTCCTTAATTATCCTAAATTTTATGAAGGTTTGAAAATATAAGATAATTTGATAGAAAGTGAGTTCATTCGTCCTTAAAGTTATTTTCTTGATCGATTGATATTTCAAATAGTTATGTGATTATAGCAAATGAACAAATAAACCTCTTTATTTTCAAGAATATCCTACACTAAACTTTTCATACGGATTCCTATTTCTCAATGGTATTCCACAATCAAGACATTGGTTGAATCCCGCGAAATTATTTTATAGAAGTTCATTGATATCTTCTTTTCATAAAGCAAATCGACTTCGATTCTTGAATAATTCACATCACTTATTCTTCTATTGTAACTCAAGATTCCCCTTTTCTGTGGATAAGGCCCGTATCTATAATTATTATTATTTGTATAGACAATTCCTCAATATCTTATGCGGGCAAAATTAAGTATATACTTCTCATTTTTCCTATTGCATCTTTGTGTTATGTCACTATTTGGTGGGGATTAAAATTAAACTTTTAGAACCCGTTTGGTAGATATTAAAATCGGATTAAAATTGAAAAACTAGCTGTTATTGTTGACTTTCATTAGAAGAGTGTGATCCAATAACGGCTATATTTTCAATTTTAATCGGCACTAAACGGGCTCTTAGTAGGTTTTGATAAAAATTAATAAAATGTTTGATTGAAAAATTGTGAATCCCATAAATATGTGATTAAATTTGATTATTGACTTTAACTTAAATTAAAATTTAGGTTAAAATCACAATCAAACATGGGCTAGCTCTCTAATAAATAAAAAGAAAAAAAATAAAAATATGATTAAACATTTGTTCCTTATTTTAAAGTATGCTAACAAAATTTTTGGACCAAAATCATTATTGGAAACAACATGTACTAAGGTTGAGAATACAAATGCAATGAAAAAAAATTGGGTTCTAGTTTATGAAAGTCACAAATGATCAATTTATAACACAATCAAACCCTAATACCAATTTCTTGTGATGATCACAATTGTAATTAACAAACCCTAGGTTCTAGTTTTAGTCTCTCTTTTTTTCCTCTATAATCTATATTCATTTTTCTTGGAAATATAGATATAATCAATATTTTATTTCCAAATAATTACACTAATCTCTTTACCTTACACTTCCCAAATAATTAGATCTGTCATTTTCCATGCACGAAATTATAAATTTTTTAACTTGATTTTTGCTTATATCAAGAAAAAAGAACAATATGTACGGATCATGTTGAATTTATGTTTAAATCAATCAAAAAATCACGTTAATAATTTTTAAAAAAAAATTAAAAGATTTATGCATTATATACATACCTCTAGCCAATTAAGAATGATCAGATGTGCTAGCACTACATCTTTGATACAGTCATCAATTCTCTCGAGA
The DNA here is from genome assembly GCA_019097785.1 of Fraxinus excelsior. NCBI lineage: Eukaryota > Viridiplantae > Streptophyta > Magnoliopsida > Lamiales > Oleaceae > Fraxinus > Fraxinus excelsior. The sequence goes on along the minus strand of CM032639.1, from coordinate 6,721,830 downwards.
ATTCACAATTGCTGCTAGCAAACAAAAAGGATGAATTCTGGGCCTTTTATTTCGGTGGGGATTTTTGCACAATTTGTGTTTATCCAAAATAACAGGCACGCACGTGCGAGTATATTCGTGTGCCAAGTATGTAGGATGAATCACACGTGTTAGTCCAAATAATTGTCCACTTGGGGAGTTAGAGTACACCCAGCCACCGCCGTTTGTACAATGATTAAGTAATTATTATGGACAAAGGCACTATTTCTCTCCTCTCTTTTCACATTTTATATTTTGTAGAATATGGAAATAAAATTATCATTAATTATTAATTGATCCTCATCAACTTCTAATTTACTAAACTAAGATATCCATCTATTAATATATCCGATTTATTAAGTGCATATTTGGTATACATTATTAAAATGAGATAGAGGCAAAATACTGCATACAATAATGAATAACTTTCTCCAATATTATTTACGAAATATATCATAACAGTAGTTTTAATAGTGGCTTGAGGTTTTTACTCTCCGTAAAAATGGATCGTGTTGTCACATGCAAGATTTAGTGCAGAGATTTTATTAAAGATTTGGGACAAAATTGCGAAAACAAAGTTGGGGAAAACGATTGCTCTTTTGAGCAAATGTTGGGAATGAAATGTGCAATATAATTTTGTAATGCAAAAACCTTTGACTAAATAATTGTTGGTTGGCTATAATGAGTCGAGAATTAGAAGTTAGTTAGACTTTAACATGTACGGCATTATTGAACCATTCGCTAAAAAAATCATTGAAAAGGAGTAAGGGTCGTTTGATTGCAATGGTGAAAAATGGGTGAAAAGAAAATGAATTATAAAGAAAATAATTATCTAGAAAATATTTTGCAGGAAATTATTAATTTAGTGTGTTTGATTAGTATAATTTTTCACTCGAAAAGTTTTTCAATTTTGTGTTCGTTTGACTTTGTTTTACATGAAAATTATCCGTTAAAGTGATAGTTTTTTCCACAATTGGTTATAAAATTTGTTTTTATTGCCAAAAAGTGTGTGTATATATATATTCCAAAAAAATCATTTTTTTCATCAAAGTTTAATGTTCGTTTGGCTTTATTTTACATGAAAATTATCCATTAAAGTAAGATTTTTTTTTAACAATTGGTTATAAAATTTATTTCCATTGCTTAAAAAAAAACAAAAAAAAGTGGTCATAACGTGGGTGGGAAAAACTTTTCTATTTGACATCAAACAGCACAAAAGTGAGAAAATAAAAAATGTCCATGAAAAATTTAACAAATCAAACAGGGCCTAACTATCTCGACTCTTCAAGTCATTTATAATATATTAAATATAACATCAAGTATGAATCTTTCTGAACGATTATAAATATATTATAATTCAATTATTTCAATAGTACCTTACTTTTCATTCTTCAATATGTATTTAGTTTACAAACTGTAATAAATACTATAATTAATTTTCAATTAATTAATATTCACATTCATTTAATTAATATTAATTAGAATTTGTTCGTCGCGTTCATGTCTATATTATTAATTTCAATGGTTTAAAAATCGATATAACTATCTATATTATATATTAAATATCACAACAAATAAAAATAATTTTTAGATGATTATAGTCATACCGAAATTTAATCATTTCAATAATACTTTACTTTTCATTTTTCAAATATATTTAATTTACAAACTATAATAAATACTACAATTAATTTTCAATTAATTAACATTCACTTTCATTTAAGTAATACTAATTAGAATTTCATATTAACATTCAGTTCATGCCCATGTTATTAATTCCAATGTTTTAAAAAGTCGAACAGGCCATTGATTCGAAAAAGAGAAAGGGTCAAGAGTAAAAAGGTAGAACCGTGGATCGAATCATGGTTTTAAAAAAATTAAAAAAATATGTACATTTACAAAGGTTGAACAATTTAAATCGAGAATGGGGTCACGAGTTTTTAAAAAACCGATCGATTTAACGGGTTCTTAATTAGAAGTTTTATAAGTCTAACTAAACCGATTTTGGTTCCAATTCTCGGACCGGTCCCATTTTTTAAAACACTGATTAATTCTTAATTAATTATCATTTACATTCATTTAATCAAGGCAAATTTGCAGTCACGGTACCAAACCTTTAACTTTTTTCAGACTTTGCGCAAACCTTTAATTTGTGTCACTCACGATACCAAACATTTAAACAATTCGCATCCAAAGTTCAAATTGACAAAAACTATTAGTTTGACCGTTAGTTGACCAATAATTAAATGTCTGACTAATTGTTGACCAATTTTTAAATGGTAAATATGTAATTTTACATTTTTTATAAGAAAAAAAAATAAATTAAAAGAATTAAATTAAAAAAATAAACCCTTCTACTGTTCATCATCTTCCCCCCTCCCTTCATCTTCCCCCCTCCCTTCCCCCACCCCCACTCCAATCTTGCCAGTTTCCTTCATCCACTCCAATTAGCAATTTCTAAATTGGTCAAACATTTAATTATTAGTCAACTAACGATTTTTGTCAATTTGGACTCCAGGTACAAATTGTTTAAAGGTTTGGTACCGTTGGTAGTACCAATTAAAGATTTGGGCAAAATCTGCAAAAAAAAGTGAAAGGTTTGATACCGTATATGCAATTTTTCCTTTAATCAATGTTCATTAAAATTTCACATTTAAAAGTACAGTTAATTATTCACATCAATGTATGCTTATTAGCATCCAGTTTCATTTAATTAGAGATTAAATTATATTAATTTAATGTAAATGATTTAATATTTATTGTCAAATATATACATTCACGTTAATTCATTTGTCTTGTTTGTTATTCATCTTCATTTATGCATTTAGTTGTAATTCTAATACTCATATTTAAGTATGCATTTCACTATTGACATGTATATATAATAGGGGCCGGCTTGCATTTCTCTCATAGTTAGATCGAAATGTTACATTATTTATAAAGTATTTCAGAATAACGTGCAACGCACGTTCAACTCTGACTAATTTTCACAAAACCATGACAAGTAAACAAATTCAAATAGATTAGCTTCAAACCTTCCTATGCGAAGAACTTATAAACCAATAAATTTATAAATAAGTGATAAATAAATTAATAATGTTTAGCGAATGAAATTAAAGTTTAACAAAAGAAAAATTAAATAGAGGCTTAAATTTTCATTCTAAAAGAAAACATGCTTCGATATGTCATTATTTTATTCTTGACTAATGAAAATATTTTTGAAATATAATTGCTCAAAATATCTTTCTCATACTGCGGGCCGGGTTATATATATTCATTTAATATTCTCCTATTTCAACAAGCCTGAAATTGAAAAAAATAAAATATATGTATTGGCATGTACAAAAGAGATTAATCTTAATAATACTATAATAGGTGCTAAAGTTGGCCCATTTCACCCAATCTCTTCAGTTCAAGAATTTGCTGCAGACACAAGACAAGCTAAAGCAGAATCAAAATTCATAAACTAGAAATCAATACATAAATAAAATAACGTATACATTGTAATTTATAGGAATTTCATACATATTTTTCAGGTTTCAATGAAAACATAATATTCATACCCCAAATCAATAATATTTTGTTCGTGAGTAGAGAAAGTTATGTTTGCGGCCTAGGTTTGGACAAAATGGTTGATTAATTGTTGGGTTTATTTCCCGTTGACTCCAAAAAATGGTCCAACAGAATCCCCAACACGTCCGTTCAACGTGGAGAGAAAAATGATAGGGTTTGAGAATCCCCGCCTAGAATGAAATGGAATTGCATATAAATAGAGAAGTGAAATGCAAATGGGTTTGTGGGCCTATTGGGTCGGACCCAAACTGAAGCCCAAAAATATCCGACTTGATTAAATATGTCAACTGTAATTAAATAGTCGATGTCACGTAATATACAGTGTAACTTTTCCTTTTAAAGTTTTAGCTATGATTGAGTTAGATTTTCTTTTAATAATAATAAAAAAAAAAAACCATACCTTCGTTCCTGCCTACGCGTAGGTGAGGATTTTCTTTCCCATGCCTAGGCACATCTAGGTGACACCTAGAGGGTGTTTAGAAAACTCCCTCGGTATTTTTGAAAAGTTATCGTAATAAATTCATTTTATCAATAGAGATTTTGTCATTAAATAAAGTTATGAAGTTCGTTCAAAAATACAAATTTACTTTATCAACCAAGTAAATACTAACGGAGATTTCGAATAACAGCTTAAAAATAACCCATCCATCTATAATACTATAAATAAAAATAAAAATAAAAACATATTGACTTATATGACAATAACACATTAAAAAATATAAAATATAAAAAGAATAAAATTTTGTCAACGATATTGCCTTTGACTATTGCTGATAGGAGGCACCTAAAGATCTCTGCTTGAGTAGCATCTGCTCACCAAGTTTACTTTATTATTTAATATTTTAAGGGGAAAAATACATAAATCCTACATTTACTTTACACTATTTCAAAAATGACAAAACAACTTTCACATTTCAAAAATAAGATATTTCACCTATACATACACATATTTATTTATATTTATATATATATAAATATAAATATTTATTTATATAAATATATAGAAAGATAATTATATATAATATAATTAATTAACCCACCCCCACTTCTACCACCCCTACCGCTCCGGCGATCGCTCCGATTCCGGCGACCGTTCCGGCGACTTTTCCGACGACGACAACTTTTCGGCGACTTTTCCGACGACGACTTTTCCGGCGACTGTTCTGGTTACCATTGATGGTCACAGTCCAGGTCACAAGTCATTAGTCACAAGTCACAGCTCAGGTCACAGGTCACAACGCATTTTTATTTTTTTATAATGATTAATAACTTGATAAGGCTAATGTTTCACATTTTTGTTGATAGTCACAGATTTATTTTAAATGGTCACAGAACAGGTCACGCAATATTTTTTCACATGGCCCAGGTCACGGCATAGGTCACAGCACAAAAGTCAAGGCACATGGCTCAAGTCACAGCATAGGTCACAAGTTTACAGTCCAAGTCACAGCGCACGTCACAAGTTCACAGCCCAGGTCACAGCTCACGTCACAAGTCACATCACAGGTCACAGCTCAATAGTTTTATAGATTACATATTATTTTATTGGTCACGGATCCAAAATTACAAGTCACAATTTTCTATCAGTCATATATTTTCAAATTATTGGTCACGGATTAATTTTTAGCCACAATTTTAAGGTCACAGTTAGATTTTTTTTGTGACTACCACCGACTTCTGTGACCATTCCCGTGACCATAGATCACATGGCACAGGTCACGACATAGGTCACAGCACACGACACAAGTCACGACACATGGCTCAGGTTACAGCATTGGTCACGGTACAAGTCACAAGTCACTACACATGTCACAGCATTGGTCACAGTCGGCAACTCACCACAACCACCATCACTAACATCGCCACAGCCTCACCATAAGCGTCGCCATCGTCGTCAACGTCAACACAGCTTAACCCATGCTCCACCATCCCGCAACCCCACCCCACCCTACCCCACTCCACGCGGTGCCACCACCAACAATACCAATGGCGCCTCCACCACCACCCAACACTGTCACATATCGGAGCACCGCCAAACATCCGACGAAGCAGATCGGAGGAAGAAACCAACCCAAACCCAACGTCGCTGCACCCCACCACGCTGCCAGAGTTAAGGCCAACCACATAACCACTGACTCATCACCACCACTACACACAGCTAGAGCCACCACGACGCAAACATCACCACCGCACACAACACCGCACCCACAGCACTACCACGCACAAAAAAAAAAAAATGCAGCGCCACTCAAATCTGGATGTACAACGCCGTGCACGGCTGAGCGACCACCAAACCTTTCCATCAACAAAGATCTTCATCAAGTTCAGGCAAAGGAACTTATCAAACCCTTTCCATCAGCAAATTTGTAAGGTCAAGTGATTCACCATTCATCTTAGGCGAAACCAACTGCTATTCAGCTATCACTTCAGATAGCAATCCATCATCTCCAGCATCTCCAGAAGAATAAACCAGCAATAATCGTCCAATACAAGCTGCAGTATCACCCTAACGCTTCAATGGCACCGATCCATTTTTATCTCCCACATCTCCGACTTACCTGAACCCCAATCCCTATCGCTATTCCTCGATTTTCCCGCAGAACTACTCAACAAATTCTCCATCTGAAATCGCCTCGTTTGACGTCGGTGATATTGCCGCCACCGAACAGAGCCTCCACGAGGCTAGCCGTATCCTCGAATATTAGCAGCTCTATAATCGCCATACCGTCTGCCTTGCTCGCCTCCACGAGTATATCACAACCATCACGGCGCCGCCGCCCTTTCCACGCCGCCAACACCACGGGAGAGAAAGAGAGATAGAGAGGGGGAGGGAGTTAAAGACGAGAAATTAGGGATTAAGGTGGGGTGGGGTGGGGTGGGTGGGGGTGTATATAAATTAATTTTTATAATATTACTATTAATATGTAATTAATTATAAAAAAAACCTTGTATCTATATATAAAATATCTGATTTTTGAAAATTAAAACTTGAAATCTGATTTATGAATATGAATCTTGAAAAGTAGGGTTTCATGTAATTTCCACTATTTTAAGCCACTTAAAATAGAATAAACAGGACAACAGGGCCCATTTCTCACAACAATTAAGGTAAATGGATCCAAACTATACACAGGCCAGGCCTCCGAATAGCGAATATACTCCTATCAAGATCGGCCCAACATTCTTTCCTTTGAAAGGCCCATTTACTAGTTTTCAAAAAAATTATAAATAATAAAGTGTGTTTTTTTAAAAAAATATTTTTTAAGAGGAGAAAAAAAAAAGAACATTCTTCTCTATCTAAGCACTATTTGATCTCCATTTCTTAAAATTTATTTTTCTCTCAAATTTATTTTCAACTATATATTTTATGGGATCTGCAACTTTTCAATAACAGATTTTACAAATTATTATCAAGATTTACTAAAAATTTAATTTTTAACCAAATCAAACATGGACTAAATGTAATGTGTTGTTTTTGGGCAAAACATTCTTCTCTATTCCAAAGCAGCCATTGGAAATTGATTGGTCAAAAAAGTTGGGCCAATTATTTGGCCCATTCCACCGTGATAGAAGCCCTGTCAGTTGGAGAAGACGATAGAAACCACAAATTGAAAACCTGCTGGCTGCTGCATCCGGCGACCGGCATCCCTGCAACGCACGTTGCAGACTTCGGACTCACACCATCGCTGCGCCCCGGAGGGTTACCAAGTCGGCAAGTCGGTAGGTTAAGGTGAGTAAGTTTTCTATTGCTTATTGATTGTTATTGGTATTCAATTTCAATATTCAAAATTTCTGCTAGTAATTGGAAATTGGAATGGTATGCAAATAAAATGGAGAATTTTTGCATAGCTGCTCTGCTGTAGAGTGTAGACTGTAGACTTACTTTGCTTAAAATGTAAATTTGAGAAAATAGTTTTGTTGGCCGTTGGGGCTTGATAGATGGTGAGATGGAGATTGCCCACTCTTAAGGCTTTAGAAATGTGTTTCTTGTCTTTTCTAGCCTTATTTCTCTTTTATTCTTGCAAGTAAACTTGAGTAAAATGTTAACCGTCTAGAGTTTGGCTGCTATAGTGCTATGCTAATGCTAATTATGCTATTGATTAGGATTTAGGAAATTTTGAGGAAATAAGATTTAGGCTCTGTTTGATTGGCGATATTTTTCCTGGAAGTAGGAAAATATTTTCATACTTCCACTTTTTGACTGTTTGATATGCTAAATTTTCCACGGAAAATGTTTTCCTCCCTTTTTCTAGGTACAACCCTTTGATGCACGAATGGTGGAAAATGTTTTCCCACCTTTTAGGTGGGAAAACATTTTCCAACTTTTTTTTTTTTTTTAGCAATGGCAACCAATTCTATCAACTATTGTAAAAAAGATTTTCATTTTTGTTGACAATTTCTATGCAAAACAAAGTCAAACGAATATGATAATTTTTTCTAATTGTTTTAAATTTTTTTTTTTACTTTTTGGTAATTTGAACAAATTCTTAACCCAATAGTAGAAAATATTATCACTTTAATGGACAATTTCCATAAAAAAGGAAGTCAAACGGATTTCAAACTTTCAACATTTTCCATGGAAAATTATACCAATCAAACACACTTAATTACAATTTCCCGTAAAACAAGTTCTAAACAAATATTTTCCCTGAAATTCGTTTTATTTCCACCCTATTTTCCATGGTGCAATCAAACGGACCCTTACTGATACCGCCCGCACTGGACAAATATCATGGGTCCGCCCCTGGTTGTTAGGCTTATTCAGGGGCGGACCGAGACCAATTTTCTTGTGGGGTCAAAAATGAGATTTCAAAAATATTTAGGTTAAAATTTTTTTTTTAAAAAAAAAAACTCAATTTTTTTTTGTGGGGTCATCTGACCCCACATGACCCCATGTGGGTCCGCCCCTGGGCTTATTTCCTTTTAAAGTTTTAGCTATGATTGAGTTAGAATTTCTAAAAAAAAAAAAAACCATACCTTCGTTCTTGCCTACGTGTAGGTGAGGATTTTCTTTCCCATGCCTAGGCACGTCCAGGTGACACCTACAGGGCGTTTAGAAAACTCCCTTGGTATTTTTGAAAAGTTATCGTAATAAATTCATTTTATCAATAGAGATTTCGTCATTAAATAAAGTTATGAAGTTCGTTCAAAAATACAAATTTACTTTATCAACAAAGTAAATACTAACGGAGATTTCGAATAACAGCTTAAGAATAACCTGTCCATCTATAATACTATAAATAAAAATAAAAATAAAAACATATTGACTTATATGACAATAACACATTAAAAATATAAAATATAAAAAGAATAAAATTTTGTCAACCATATTGCCTTTGACTATTGCTGATAGGAGGCACTTCTAATCATCAAAGATATCGTTGTCGATAACTCCGTTCGATAATTTTCACCTATGTTCATTTGCTCCATTAATTTTATTTTACTTGAAACCCTCTTAAGCTATCTTACCTAAAGATCTCCGCTTGAGTAGCATCTGCTCACCAAGTTTACTTTATTATTTAATATTTTAAGCCACTTAAAATAGAATAAACAGGACAACAGGGCCTATTTGTTACAACAATTAAGCTAAATGGATCCAAACTATACACAGGCCGGGCCTCCGAATAGCGACCCCTATCAAGATCGGCCCAACATTCTTTCCTTTGAAAGGCCCATTTACTAGTTTTCAAAAAATTATAAATAATAAAGAAAGTGTGTGTGTGTGTGTGTTTTTTTTTTTTAATACTTTTTAAGAGGAAAAAAAAAAAAAAGAACATTCTTCTCTATCTAAGTACTATTTGATCTCCATTTCTTAAAATTTATTGTTCTCTCAAATTTATTTTCAACCATATATTTTATGGAATCCGCAACTTTTCAATAACAGATTTTACAAATTATTATCAAGATTTACTAAAAAAATAATTTTTAACCAAATCAAACATGGACTAAATGTAATGTGTTGTTTTTGGGCAAAACATTCTTCTCTATTCCAAAGCAGCCATTGGAAATTGATTGGTCAAATTCATTGTTTTTGGGCACCACATTTTTGCCAAACTTCCACCTCAAGACATTTAAATTACTTCAGACAATTGGTTAATGTAGTTAACCAAATTTTCTTCTTAATCACAACCTTTTAACAACTATACAAATTTGTGGGTGGGTGGGGTGGGGTGGGGGGGATTAATCATCACACCCCCAAAAGGCTAAGAAAACTTAATTGATTGTGACAATCAAAGTATTGTGCCTTGTGACATTAAATAATAATTGTAACATATACTTATTTTTGTTGTGAGTGGAAATTATTTTTAAAAATGTGACAATTTTGCTCATGAGAAGTTATTAGGCTTCGAATTTTGGAGAATTTTAATTTTGTTTAAGATTTTTTATTTTCGTTGAAAACAATATTATTTGGAAAAATTCTTTTGCACTTTTTTTCGTCTTGAATTATTTCGAGAACCAATTAAAGCTTAGTTTGGTATTGTTGTGCTTTTAAGAAGTTAAAAGCAAAATCAACTGGTCGGGGTTAAAATCGACATTTTGATTGAAGAAGTTAAAAGCAAAATCCCAGTAGTTATTGTTTTGTTGCTTCTCAAAGTCTGCTGCAAAATGCTATTGCTTCTTTAATAAGCAGTTTATTTTAACTTATCAAACACTTAAAATAATTATATTTATTTAATAAGTAAAAGTTGGTAGGGACCCGTCTAATTGGGTAAATGGGGCTAGGACGGGGCGGGAGTCATTATCCTGAAGCGGGTATGGGCCATGGGACGGATACGGAAAATATAATCCCCTCAAATTTAACTTTTATCAAACAAAAATAAAATATTTATCATCTTTTTAAAAAAGAACATGAGTTATTTTTAACAAATTGGAAGAAAAAGTAATAATATTTATTAACTAAAAATATAAAAATAATATATATATATATTGAGCGATAAATGGGACAGGAGACTTGTCCCTCCCTGATCTCGTCATGTTCCGTCCCGCTTTAATAGGGTATATGGATGGAAAAAGTGGAAAAAATACTCGACAGAATTGGGGTGAGAATAAATGACATATCCATACATGTCCCGTTGACATCCCTAAAAGTTGGAGCTCTAAAAAATATTCCAAACAAAACCTATATATATCCTAGAACTTTACAGTGTTACTTTTGTTGCAACACAAAATGCAAAACTGCCGTTACGTACGAAACTAAAATATAGGCCCCGTTTGGTATGGGTTAAAATTGAAAATATGGCCGTTATTGAGTTCCACTCAACTAATAAAAGTCAACAATAACGACTAGTTTTTCAATTTTAATAAGATGCTGATTTTTTTTCCTTCTCGCTTGATCTTGCTCTCCAGCTTCTTGGCTGCTTTTTCAATATTCAAGTCAAGGCATGCTCTAATATTATATTCGAATTCAAATTAAAATTTCCATAATTTGTAAATTGTCTTTCTTTTCCTTCCTTGTGTTAATTTTTCTCTCCTTACTTTCTTTAGAATCATGCTAGATGTACTATCTAGTTTAACAATCTTGATTTACAATTCACGCTCGTCTATTTCAAAAGCTATTTTTTAAATCAATGGCTTGAATTTTGACAACATTAACATTGCCGATCATTATTGTACAAATAGAATAATTGATTTTCTTTTTTTTATTTTGTAGAAATCTTCAACTCTTTCTCGAGCTTCCATAATTTATTACTTTCCTTTTCTTTGACTTGTGTGCAAATTTCTTCTAGTTTTCATGTTCTTCACCTCTTAATCCATTTTTTTATTCTTTTTAATAAACAAAGCAAATCTTAAGAAGAATAAATCTGAACAAATATCCAACATTCTTCTCTTTGATTCATTCAATTCTCACGATCCATATGCATTTTTTCTTAGTACCCTTCTTTGCACCTCTTCCAAGTGACACCATTCTCCAATCAGATATTGAATCTATCTTCACCATTTGACTTCTTCGTACTCCAAATTTTGTTGTTCTTGATATTATCTCGAGCACGGTGCGATTTATCACTGCAGTTCCATCTTTTAACTACATATTCTCCATCAAATCACTATTTCAAAATGCATTTTTTGCAAAAAATTGAACATCAAACATGACTCTTAATATTTTATTGTTGTCTACGGTCGACAATCAACGATCGCCCGTGCTGACTCAAAATGCTGGATCCACTCACATCGCTAATAAAATATTTAAATTACAAAACTTTCGTCATTCTGTCAATCTTTTATCTTCACAAAATTAAATTGACAGCACGTTTTGCACTTTTCTCTTGACTCTTTTTCTTCCCACGTGATCTCCAGCAAAGACATGCTCTAATTGTATTCAAAGCTTCTCTTCAAAGTAAACTTCCAAATTTTGTTAATTTCCCTTCCCTTTCCTCGTGCAAATTTCCAATTGTTTTCTAGCTCATTTTCCTTTTAATATTTTATATAATTCTGTCAGTACTTCCTTAGTTTCCATTATTTTACATCTTGTTAATTTCCTTTTCCTTGTGTAAATTTCGTCTTCTTTCTTATATTTGTATGAAGTTTTCCATTCTTTTCTTTTACTAATCAAAGCAAATCTTACTATTAAAAAAAAAAAAAAAAGGAAATTGCCCTTGTTTCAGCCACATTTTTTTTTCATTCTCATTCTTCTACTCATTTTCAACCACACATTCGTCAAAAAAAAAAAATATTTTCCATCACATCAATAACTTTTCCTTCTTTTTAATCGTGTTGGACTCCTTACCCGGCCCATTATCTACTTCCATTTTGGAGAAGTTGTATTTTGCAAATCACGCTTCTTTTATCTGAAGCGTTTTTCCTTGATGATTGACGCGTGGCTTAACTTGGATCGTTGGATGTTGGACTCTCTAAATACCTTGGCTGAAAACGTTTGGCTGGCTCATTCGATTCATTATTGGAATTTCTCTAGAATCGTCTAGGGTTTTCTATCAAAAGGAAGAAAACGAGAGAACAGAGAGGAAAGAGATAGGGTTTGATTCTTGTTGTTGTTTCACTTTAAATCTCTGATTTAAAGTTGTGTAATAGTTAGATCTTCCTTCGTTTTGGTAATATTCTGTGTGAATATTGTGAGGTTCTTAGTGATTCCTCTGAGTGTGTGTTCGAAGGTGTTCTTGGTGATTTCTGTGTGAATCAGGGGCTATTTTATGTTGTAATACTGAGAGATAAGTTCTATATCTCTTTCGTGTACACTCTGTAACTTTGGTTGCCATTTTTGTGGCTGATTAGTGCATCTGAGTATATTCCTTTTGTGGATGCTCAACGGGGGACGAAGGCGTTGGATGTGGTCGCTGAACCTTCGGGGTTTAGGCCAAAAAATAATTCTTGTGTTCAATCTTTAATTTTCTGCAGTTTCTTTTACTGTTTAGTTAAAGTTTTGTTTCGATATAATGTAGGTCATAATATCTTACTATCTAAGAGTGACAAATTTTTTATTGATCATTCACAACCTTCATATGATTTTTGACACGTCCAAACGATGCCATATTAACGACTTTTGGTAGAACAATGTCCAACATCGACAATGCATGACTATTCACATATAAGGCACTGTCATGACCTCAAAGCAAATGACTAATTTACTATCGAACGTTAGAAATTAACTACTGACGCTGAAAAACTTATCCACGTGGAATTTCTTCGGCGAGTCTCCAATGTTTTGTTTTCATAACAAAACATTCACGCTTCTATTTAAAAGTCACTACATTTTACCTTATAAGATAAGCCGCTCACTTCAAAAGTAAAAAATGTCACATGTGATGGTTTAATCGTAATAACGATATTCGTATCTCGTTATTATTTACGATCACGGATAATTTAAGATTCAATCATATATATTTTGTATCTCACAATCACAACTTATTATGATTTGCAGGGGCGGAGCCAGCCCGTCAAATAGGGGGCCTAGAGGTGAAGGGGTGGGGGGCCACGGGGGTTCGGGGGCAGCGCCTCCGGAATTTTTTTTGAATACGTTATTAATTCATTCTTTGTATACGTCATTTCCAACCTAAGAACATATTTACGACATTCTACATGGACATATTTTATTATCTATGCATTTTAGCAAACTCCACTTTAGGTAAAGGAGAGAAACAAATTACTACATAGTTTTATGTCCATTTCGAATGATCATATAACTAAGAATAAATCAAATTGGAGTTGATTAAGGACAATTGAAAACCATCTCTTCTTCAATTTTAGAAATGGAAAGTCTTTCTTCTGGTGCACAGACCTTCCTTTAACTTATAACTAATTTAAAAAAAATAATAATAATAAAAAAAAATTAGCCCAAAGTTCAATGTGGGCCTGTGCCAACACTGGACTGAACATAGCTCCGCCCCTGATGATCAACAAATTATCAGTACTCGAATTTACGAACTCTATAAAGTATAATTTATTATAATAGTAATTCAAATAAATAATGAATCTTACCATAAATAAAATGCATTAATAATATTAAAAGTATTTATGTTCAAAATTGATTAGAATAGGGCATGACATTATAGAGTGGACATCTCAAATATAGGGATATGAGTTTTATCACCATCCTCTATAAATAGTAATATTCAAATTCAATTAACTTGATAAGGCAACATGCGGATCTTCGTTCTCCACTCTTGTTCGTTCTTCTACACGTGTACGTACATCTATATCTTTCTTTTCCCGTTAATAAGATGATTGAGATGCATATCTAAATTCCTGACTCTTTAAGTTGATTTACTAAAATACATATGACGTGTTTGATAAGACAAATCAAGCAACATGTATTAAGGAAGGTAAAAAGACGTGAATAGATGTATAAGCATCATTCAATTTTATCTTGTACATACGTGAAAACGGTTCTTTCTTATAACGACAAAATTGAAATTTCACGATGATAAGACATGAAATAATTAGTATATAATTGGTGTCATGTCCAGATGTGAGAGATAGGGACAGTGGCACTTCATTATCACATTGGATTTGCAACTGAATTCTCAATTACGGCTCTTAACCGGTGATTCGAACCTGTTCCGGGTCGAGCAAGCTCATACTATGTAAATGCAAGTGGCTCAGTCAAAAATCGAATTTGATCGGGTCAATTAGCCGGTTTATTTTATATTTTTAACAAAAGTTCAAAACTTTTCTACATTGAAATTTTATGGGATCAAAGATTTGAACGCTTCACTTCTAGCTAACTAGAATATAACCATATCACCAAAGCAAACAACACTTTGTTGGCCTTTTGTGGAATAAATCATATCCAACCAATGAACAATTTGCTGTTTTTTGAAAATATTTTAAATAAAATTAGTTCAATATTTTCATTCATTTTGTAATATAAAATATTTTTTTATATACTTATTTTGTTTGAAATTTTTAATTTTAATTAAAATAAATTGAATAGATAATACATGTAGATTATTGATCAATAACTAATAAATGATTTGTACATCACGAAAAGAGAAAACATAATATACAAAATTATAAAATCAAAATGTAACCATTATCACTAATAAATGAGTTCAAGAAATCATTAATTTAAAGATATAAAAATAATTAGTAATAAATAACTTGAAAAATTTAATTGTCTCAAGCACCCAAAAAAATTAAAAAATTATACTTTAAAAAATTTTCAGATAATTTTTAAGTAATGACCTACCGGTCCGACCAATTACTTCGATGATCCAGTACCTTGATCGAGTCAATATTCAGGACGAATCTAATAACTATGATTCCAGCCACGTGCTTATCCAACGTAACAACATTTTTATAAACTTGAAAATACATATTCGAGCTCACGTGCCTCTTTTTTGTTAGATTGTTTAGTCCAGTACACGAACAAGTAATAAAGTGATATTTCGAAAGTCGAGGGCAACTTACAAAATGGAAAGGTGATTGTTGGGTTTATGTGCTCTCATTTATACGCACCAAATTAGCCTCATCCAATAATTCATTGAGCTGAGAAAATTTTAAGCCAACTTTTATGAAAATGAGTCCAGTTATTCTAATTTAGTTTAACCTCTTAAAGACTTAAAATTAAACTCTCCAACTCCAATTAACTTTACACTTTCCTGTCAATAATTACTCATTCATTAAGCAGCCGTAAGGGGAGCAGTAATTTATAGTCAAAGTTACAAATCTCTTTTTTCCATATTTTAAGGTAATCTTTTTAACCCATTATGTCTTAACAGAATAGTAAGCCGATAACATTTTTCCTTCCCTTCCTACATTCTCTCTTCTTTTTGGCTCAATGGAATAAAGTCTCGCTTTTTAAAAAGTCAAAAGTTACTTTTAAAATTAATTCCTGTTTGGTACACATTAAAATTTCTATTCTCATTTTTCTACTCATTTTCAAATTTCAACAACACATTTTTCAATAAAATAATATTTTACATCACATCAATAAATTTTTTCAACCAAACAGTCTCCATCAATTTACTATTTCAGAATAGGTTCTTCCAAAATAATGTGGCTCAAACAGACACTTTTTGAAACATGTTTGAATAATTTTCTGGAAGTACTTTGTCTGTCTGAAAATTCTTTTAGAGAAAGCTGTTTTAAAGTGACTTTCTTATAAAATTCTTCCGCAAGAAGCAAAAGTAAAAATAGAAGTCCCGTCGGACTGACCCTAATTCATGAACCTAATTTTTTCAAGTAGGTCCTTATAAAGCCAGCTAATTTTGACATTTGTTAGGCGTGAAAATGAAATTAAGCATAAAGATTTGCTTTGACAGTTGAGGCAAAAAAAAAAATAAATAAATAAAGATTAATGAACACGCTACTCGTACGACTTCAACTCAAGATCTTTTTATTAAAGATACGTAAAGAATTTCACAATTTATGTTATTAAAATCTATATTTACAGAACAAGATTTTTAGTTAGATGGCTTTGAATTGATGTAAAGTGATTGACGAAAGAGAATTTAAATTACGAATACTCTAAAAACAATTCATCAGTCTTGTCTGTGTCAAATTAAAAAATTAATGGAAATTCAATCCCCAAGAACTCCCCAAATGTTGTCATCGTGTAATGGTACAGTTTCAATTTATCAAGTTATTATCTTATCTATTATAGGATTTGTTACAAGGGATTAGAAGATTCTTTAGTACATGATATGTAATTAAAGTTAGCCGATAATGATGAATTAAGATAATCAATTTGGAATTATCATAAATCTCTCAAGTATGGATTCCTACCTAACAGGTAATTTTCTGGGTGTTCTTTTTTAATTATCATTATAATTTCAAGAATGATGGCGGATGGTAAAAATCGTGAAGGAATAAACGTAATCTTGATCGTTGTTGTAGAATTTTTGTACTTGTTTAATTTTGAATAGAAAAACTCTGCTGACCCCTCACAATGAGGTGTGTCCAGCGGAGACCCAACTCAATAAAAAAACCACCCAAAAAATGTACCCACACCCCACCCCTCCCGATGTGAGAGAGCCGGGTACCAACCTGTAAGTCAAAGCCTAGTACCCCAGCTCGGCTCTTTTGAATAATGGACCCCGTTCATAACTACACAAAGTACTTGAAGTTGAGATGCATTTATTAGAAGAATAAGTTATTATTTGTTGAACAATGAATTTGTGGACGGGTGGCGCTACATAGCATATTTTCTTTTTCCGTCTTGATTCAAAATCCCTTTCGTACAAATTTAATGTCAATAAGTCCGGAAGTTCTACGTTTACATACCGTGTTAATATATTCGCATATATATATTAATGGATATATGGTTAAAAGAATATTAGCCTAAGTTGGCAGAAAACGTGTTTAATTATAAGTGGAAAATAAAATAGGGCTATGCTACTGTGACATGCTCAATGACGGGGGTGGGACACATGTCAATACATGATTGAACAATTTGAAGAAAAAAAAACACACACACACAAACCCAATTAGGTGTTGCCACCCCCGCCCCGTCACATCCACCGCCAGCTGCCCCGGTTCAAGGAGCGTTATTCAATAAAATAAAATGATTGAGGCCTTCTGTGAAGGGCACGTGCATGGGCGCAGTCAGATCAGTCAAACTTCGTGGTTAATACTTTGACTTTTTTCATAGTTGACTGTCAACAAATTTTTTTATTGCACGTAATATACTTTTTAAAAAAATTAAAAATTAAGAATAATAAAGTATTATATCAAAACAGTATTTGTTATTAATTAATGTTTTAACGTAGAAATAACAATATAATTTAGTGTTTTACATTTTATCGATTTACAATTTTTATCAACCTTTCAATTACATATTTCCTAAATTTTTCAAAATTTACTAAATTTTACGCTTTGACGACTAGATCTTTTGTCTCTCCAATCAAATTTTGATACATCAAGCATTCTACTAAAGCTAAAATATATTTCACTGAAATTTTAATACTTCAAAATTTAATTAGAAGGGTGGCCACGAGAATATGAAGATGAAGATAATGCATTTGAATTGGATTTTAAAAGTATCGGTCCAAAATCTAGTATATAAACGGTTTTTCCTAAAAATTAATTTTTATTGAAAGTTGATAATTTTAATTGATCAAACTTCAATTTTAAACAAGAATTCTATAAGATTGACAATTTTTTTTTATTAACTTTTCAATTACATGTTACATTAATTTTATCAAAATTTGTAAAAAAAAAATAATTCTCAAAAGTTTTGCCAAACGGATTCCTAATTATTATTATTGTAAGAGTTATGTCCCCATAAATCCATCTTATTCCCAGTCCGATGATGATGTCACCGTCCGCCCATTTCCTTGTTTCTCACTCAAACGTATACTATAAATCCACCCTCTATGTTCACCCACAATATTGTAAGCATCAGAACCACCACATATTCCGATAACCACCACCTAACATGAAGCTTGCCACTGGTCTTGTGAGGCCATGCACCATGTTGCAAGGCTCAAGCCATTGTTCCACCACATCTCACTGGCAAAAGTTCAGTGCCAATTTGAGAATTTCAAACTCGTGGAATCCAAAGGGAAGTCATAATTCTGGGCCCTCTCTAGCTTACAAAGCTTCGACGCTCCGGGATAAATGGATGGAGTTTCAAGGAATTAAGAACTGGGAAGGACTGCTCGATCCTCTCGATGATAATCTACGCAATGAGATTCTTCGATACGGGGAATTTGTCGAAGCAGCCTATCGTTGTATCGACTTTGACACATCCTCTCCAGGTTATGCAACTAGCCTGTATCCCAAAAACTCCATGCTAGATCAATGCGGGTTTTGCAGTACTGGATACAAAGTTACCAAAAGTCTTCACGCCACATGTGGAGTACAACTTCCACAATACTGTACTGAGAGATTACCAAATTGGATGTCCACTCGATCGAGCTGGATAGGATACGTTGCAGTATGTAATAACAAGAACGAAATAGCTCGGCTGGGTCGCCGAGACGTGGTGGTGGCATATCGTGGCACCGCCACATCCATGGAGTGGCTAGAAAATCTCCGGGCAACATTAACTTGCCTCCCATGTGATATGGCTCCTGATAACTGTGAATCAATGGTACAAAGTGGATTCTTGAGCTTGTACACTTCGAGTACCGGTTCACGTCCAAGTTTAAAAGAGATAATCAGAGATGAAATCAGCAAAATCCTACAAAAATATGCTGATGAGCCTTTGAGTATAACTGTTACTGGCCACAGTCTTGGAGCAGCTTTAGCTACATTAACTGCTCATGACATTACTACAACTTTTAAGCATGCACCTTTAGTGACTGTTGTTTCATTTGGAGGCCCTCGAGTTGGTAACAGAAATTTTCGATGCCAACTAGAAAAAAATGGTACAAAAGTTCTAAGAATCGTGAATTCTGATGATCCCATAACTAAAGTTCCAGGATTCGTTTTCGAGGACAATAAGGAAATGCCTAGAAATGGAGATGTACAAATGGAAGGTAGGTTCTCAAACTGGCTGCAAAAGAGGATGGAAGAGACCCAATGGGTGTATGCTGAGATAGGCAATGAGCTTAGGCTCAGTAGCAAAGATTGCCCTCAAATCAACAATCGAAACATCACCTCTTGTCACGATCTCAAGACATATCTCCACTTGGTTGACAATTTTGTGAGTTCAAATTGTCCTCTAAGAGCCACGGCCAAGAGCGTTCTATCCAATTTGCATGTGTGTTGATATCTAATTGTACATAGAGGGTTAGATAAAAAGCACATTCATGCTATGGAAAGAGTTCAAGGGAAGGTGGCGAAGGCGTTTTTTGTAGAAATCCTCTCTTAATTTTATGATGACGTACGGTGCTATTCCTTTTGTAAAGAATGATAAGTTATCCTTTTCAAATATATTTGTTTATTCTCTTCTTGAAATATGAAAAGATTTGCGTATTGATAACTTAAGAATATTAACTCAAATGGAAAACGCCCTAACTTTATGTGTGCTTCGATGGTGAAATATTGTAGATACATGAGATTAAGATTCTTGTGTTATAGAGCTATAAATTTTTAGAGCTAATGATTCTTAATTGTCACATAAACAACTTATATTCACGTTGATATTCATATTACGTAACTTTTATGGTTAGCTGTAAATACTCATATAAGCACCAAGAATCTAAGATTGAATTCAAATTCAAAGATTCAATTATTCCATCTAAAAGTTTAAACTGTTAAAACTATATCACGTGCATTTATTTCAATTCGTCTTCAACACAAGCTCTTTCATGCACACACCAAATTCATTTTTTAATTAAAGTTCTGATACATACATAATTTTTAATAAATGAGTGACTATTAGAGTTTAGAAAATTAAAAATTGAAATTTTATACCAATATATTTGTTTTTTCACCTTTTTTTTTTTTAAGGAAAAATGCTTAAAAATCAAATTGAACTGCAAAAATGGTTTAATTTGAAAAAACAGTTCAAATACTGTCAAATGAACCGTGTTCACCTCTAATCATTACAATGTGGCTGGACGAATTGGAAGTTGAAACCAAGCATGTTGTCTTGAATTTTAACATCAATCTCACAATATAATTTACTTTTGCACACTGCACTTATGGCATATATGATATAACACTAGGGGCAAGCAACGTGCAATGCACGTTTGCTTAGTTTATATTTAATAGTTTTGTTTAAAAATTAATTTGTTATTAATAAAGATGTAATTTTTTGGTTAATTAAATAATTAATGATGTAATGTTTATGTAATTGATAAATAATTAAATAAAGTACTTCTCTCTACCATCCCCAACTCAAAATCACAAACAGAAAACTCAATGTATGTTAAGGAGTAAGAAGATGAGTTTACTTAGGCTCCGTTTGATTCTCATTAATGTAGAATGATGATGAAAAATATAGCCGTTATTGGACCCCACACAAGAGATAGAAATTCAAAATTAATAGATTGATGTGATAGATAATGGTCATATTTTTCATTTTTATGGGTTTTTAATGAGAAACAAACGGAGGCTTAAACTTTTTGCATGACTTAAGTCTTCACTCTTTTTTAAGTAATAATGCAATTCATTTTATCGTTAAAGTGTGATATGTATTACGATAATATATGTATATCATGTGTTAGACTTAGTATTGGTAAGTGACGGGTAAATTTTCGAGGACGAAAATATTTTAAGTGGGTGAGAATGTAATACCCCGAAAATTTTCATAAAATATAATTCAATTTTTATATATTATATTTTAATATTTTGAAAATTAGGGACTAAATGATACATTTATCAAATTATATTTTATTTATGTCAAATGTTTAGATATTGATGGAGTTATCGTAAATATATGAATATTGGTCTCGTTAGATAAATCGTAATTAGATACATAAATCAGATTCGAGAAAAAGTCGATTCGGATAAGTTAGTTCCAAGATATTTTAGTTTGAATGAATTATCAAAAGCTAATTTATTATTATTATTTAATTATAATTTTGAAAGTAAGGGGTAGTGAAAAAAGATTTTCCGTTAAAACAAGATATTTCGTTAGTTTTTCCGTTAAATCAAGAAATTTCGTTAATTTTCCGTTAAACCAACATATTCCGTTTGATAGCCACTTTTTATATATAGACAGAAAGAGAGATGTAAAATTGGCAACAAGAATCCGTTATGATATAAAGAATAACCCAAAGAATAATGGATAATTTGATTGGGTCCACCAGACATTTTATGATGTACTATGTTCTCATCATTGATTTCTATATCTCCACTTTTTTTTATTTTGTAATCATTTCCCAGTAGAACAAGTGAGCTATTTTTGTTAATATCTCAAAGTTGGCTGGACTGTCTCATCACGTCGGTGCATACTATTATGCCCCTCTTTGATCCAATTTTTTAAAATTTATTTTTAACTGTATATTTTATAAGACTTACAATTTTATCAACATTTTAACCATATTTTATCAATTCAAAATTTACTAAAACTTATTTTTTTAGCAAAATCAAACAGAGGCTAAATACAAAAAAGAATTTAAAAAAAAATCGAATCGAATCGAACTATGTACATCCTAAAATTTAGTTTTTATTAAAACCAAACAGAGAAAAAAAATTGAATTGAACTCTGTACAACCTTCGTTACATATTAATTTAAAATAATGTGGGATCAACAATTAACTTCAATCTGACAGACCATGCCATTTGGGTTGTGAATCTCCAATCAGTTAGTAATATAGAGTTATGTTTGGTTTTTTCAACATGTGCTATGATGGATTCAAAGGGCATAAGATGCCTTCATTTGTGAAAATGATTTCTAATACAAAAATTGGATGAATAATCCGACGGATGGAGGAATACCTTGATCACACCATCAAAGCCTTCGAATTTGGGACATGATAGTTTAATCGAAAATTCTAACAATGAAGAGACAATCATCTCTCTTGATTCTTATGTGTGATCATTCTCATCTTGCTTTTGAGACGGATCACTATAATCTCAAGCATTGTAGTTGTATCAAACACAAAATGAGTATATACCCACATAAGTAAACGAGGAAGTTTACCATTCTTCAGTCAATCTAACTACGAAATCTTGAGTGCAAGGCCAAAACTTTTTTTTTCTTCTTTCGTTTCAAGACCTAATAAGGAAAGATTTAGCTTGCTTCAGAAGAATAAAAGGATGAATGCTATTTATTTTAGTACCAAAACAATTTTTTTTTTTTTTCTTTAAACAAGCTATGGAGAAGCTTGCTGCCTTCCCAAGTTGTCATAATTTACTTATTTTTTTCATTAAGTAAACAAAATCAAGAAAAGATATCTAATGACTACTACTTCCACTATTCTTAAAATATTCTATATTTTAAATTTAACCCTTATGGCTATCTTTTTTGTCATCATTTGATATAATAACATTATTGTATCTAGTAACATTCCAAAAATAAGAAAAAATAAAAAATAAAAGGTTAATCTGACTGGACAACGTTCCATTACAATGGATATGGTTTTTCTCATAATAATTTCCATTCAAATGTAATTCAATCCATGTTTGGCTGAGCTTAAAAGCTACTTTTTGAAAGTATATCTCTATGTACTTTTGTGTTAAAACAAGTACCCCATTTGTTTGCCCAATCAGCATGGAGTTTCTTTTTTGTAAAAATGAATATTAAGATCTGCACATGGACTAATACATGAAAGAGCAAGCCGAAAGAGAGAAGAAAAGCAAGGTATTCATACACATTTGCTGATGTACAATTTGCTCTGTCATTACTGTCTGTTTCTTAAGATCTCCAAGTCCTTCAATTTTCTTTTCAATAGAGTATGCTCATGTTGCATTTTCTCAAGTAAAGCCTCGACCACGTGCATCTCCTCCTTGAGAATTTTCATTTGCTTATCAAGCAAAGTGAGTGTTTCTGCTCTATCTCCCCCTCTGTACATGCTGCTCATGCCTTCTGCTTGAGGAATCAGGTGAATCCGCTGAGGTCGACTCAATAACACAAGAATGCTAATCTGTGCAAAAATATACAAATAGTGAACATTTCACACACAAAAGGAAAGCAATAGCAGTATCATGCCAAGCAATAGAAAAACCAGCCCATACAAATTTGATGAGTAAAATAAAAATGCTAACTACAAAATACGACACTAGAGATTCGACATGCATAGAATAAAAATGGCCTTCATCTCATGATTCACGCATAATTTATGATGAACTGGAAACAGGCACGATATATACATACACGCACACATAAATCTAGGTGGACGTATATTATAAAGACATTTGTAAAGTGTACCTGCATTAAAAGGAGAATCACAGCAACAGTGATGACCAGAAGTAGGGAAGGCGTGCTTTGATATTTCAAAGATGTACAGAATTTCACAAAGGAATCTTTCAACGAGTATCCAACTGATGCAGAGCCACTAAGATTTGCTTGCTGGGCATTGGTGATTTGCTGGTTCACATCATTCAAGTTGGGCAACCTTTTGGATATGTTTGCATCACTTGCTTTCTTTGAAACACATTTCTCAGTGCTTGCATGCTCTTCTAATATAATTTGACCATTTGGTATCAACTTCGATTGAAGACTGACAGCTGAATTACAATACAGAATATTAAAATCAAATCTATCAAAATTAAATATCATCCAAAAACAAGCATGTAAAATAACTTCTATAAATTCAGTGGCTATAGAAGTTATGAACTATCTCAATTGGTTTCAAATATTTGGTTTCAGAACAATAAATGTACCTTCTTCCTTCTCAAGGTTCTTCTGCTTCAACAACTCGTGTGCCTGAAAAAATAGTCCATTTGATCCTCGTCAACACTGTCAACCTTTAGCAAGTAGAAAACTTAAGAGCCTTACAAGAAAAAGACGAGAAGATTACAAGATCTATCCAAATGGCATAAGCTTCTCGGCACTCTTCCACAGTAGACTGCACTATCTTCCCTGCAAAATTTAGCACCCACTCAAACCAGATTTCAGTGGAAGCTGATTCTAACAGCTGTTCCTGGTAGCATCCTACCCTAAAAGGTACAACAGATCTAACTTACAGAAATATGAATAAAAAATTGACCATTCTATAGTTGGCTGAAGCCACAGATAGAACACGTGGGTGTCCTGTGAAAACTACCACATTCATGATAGAATAAATGGTTAATCAATTGGTTTTGGCCACTGGTGATATAACAAGTATTCACATCAACTTTACGAGATGTGATGACCTTACATAAAAGTGCATGATTTGCAGAAATTCTCTAGAGAGAAGGCAGTCAGGCAATTATACATCTACATACACGTGAGTGTGTGAGTAGCTAAAGTTAACGCACAGCATCAAGAACCAATTCATAACAGGTATTTAAACCTTCCCCTTAATTGGGTGCACAAAGACAGGCAGACAGCTATGGGTTGCATGAGGGTATAAGAAAAAGACTAGACAAACCTCTCCACATGGTTTTCTTGGAAAAGGCCACATGGATGTAAACCTTCAATTTGCAGCCAGGTTTTGAATCACTGCCATCTCTCTCCACATCCCATCGCCCCTGTAAAATTTAAATGAGAATCCAAATTGAAAATTCATGAAAGATGCTAAGCAAACATCAACTCTAATTGCTTTACAAACCAGTGTACTGAACACCTATAGAAGATGAGGTGGTAGCTTCCTAGAATCTCCTTAGAAGAAAAAACCAGATAAAGGAGCTTACCAGAGATCTTATGTTTTCAGCATGCTGGCAAATATTTGAAGCTAATCATAGTTACTCTATTTCCAGGGATACATGACATGTTTGTTTCAAATACATTTTTGTGGTTGTCCAGATCTTACCTATTTTAATTCCGTGTCATAAATTTAATTAAGGGGGAAAAAAAAGAATAGTAACAACTATATCATTAATACAATACAGGGGGATTGAAAACGAATACATGGGTTAGCACAAGTTCTCTAATTTTTTATTTTTATTTTTAAACCTATCATGTGAGTGAATCTATGTGCTTTGTGAAACAAATATTGAAGATCAAATTACCTAGAGTTTAACTGATTCACAAGATAACAACTGTTAATGTTCAGTCAGGGGTTTGGATGTCACTGTTAAGGTATAAAAAAGTAAAGAACCATGCTACTTGTACAAAATAATTGTACAACTCTCTTTACAAAATGCCAAATGGCGGCCACCTATTGGGGGGCCGCCTAGGGCGGGGAACCCGCCACATTGGGGGGGCCGCCATTTAGCAATTTGTAAAGGGAGCTGTGAACCTATTTTGTACAAGTAGAATAATTCAAAAGTATAACAAGGTATTGGCATCATCATTAATTATTTTCTGATTCATTTTTACCCCCAAGTGCAAATGATGTTGAAAATCAGATAATAATACGTAAAAGGTCCAGAGTCAATCATTCAACGCATCAACAACGGACCAGAACTAGGCCAACAATTTAAACACCAAACTCACCCACCCACTTAACCAGCCTCTTCAGAACAAAAGAAAAAGAAGTGCAAACAGTAGCCAGATACAAAGAGAGGCAAATTAAAATCTTGAAACGGGGAAACGGGAGTGCAGCCACGGCATTTTGTAACAGGGAATATAAAATCCAAGGATTCCGATATAAATTGGAACACTGTACCTCAACTCGAAAATAATCCCCATATGGTACGTCACTGATCTCTTGTGAAGTTTCAGCAACCAAGTGACTGGCATCATGCAAAATTATGCAAGTCAAATACAATAAAGAGCTGAACTTTACAGTGGGAATCCTAAAAAAATGAGACATCATAATAGGACTTGACTTGAAATTTGGTGTGCATTGGCCAGCTGTTGCAAAGAGAATATGAACTGGAACTTTATTAATGTAAGCTCAACATTGGTGAACTAGGAAGTGCATGCACAGGATTTACTCAAAAATAAATACCATGCGACCATGCAAGAGGTAAAATATGATTCGGCAAGTATACGTACAAACATCAAATTTCTCTAACTGACAGATAATAGATAGAGAAAAGAGATTAATTCTGACCATTAATTTTCTAGGAAGTGTTGATAAACAGATTACATCATCAGTGACATGAGGTCAATTATCTACTAAACAAATTTAACGATACGAGTCTTGTAAGAATTACCTATCAAACATGCTCAAGGCTTATGCTATAAGGTTTAGATGCTTGTACATAATTAAGCTGGTTCATGTATGATCCAGCTGGAGAAGATTAAAGTTTATCGAATTGTCAGCGAAAAGTGAATGGAATTTTAGCACAATGTATCAGGTAAAAATATATCTGGATTGTAAAAGGTCGAGCATTAAATACCATGAGAAGTATGTTTTACAAATAAAAAAGCAACAAATCTATTAGTAATATTCTAGCAGGAGGGGATGGTGATGACAATAGTAGAATAAGAAATAATGATCCTAATAGTTTGAACAAGTGGGAAATTATTATGACAAATCTCATGTACCAATTCTTGTAAACTCGATATTTCTGAGCCTCCTGACAGCTACCAAATCTCGCACCTACATGAAGCAATATACAGAGTATGAACCCATAATAACTTAGCATCGGAGTGCATGGACACTAAATATGAAAATCAACATGATTTGATCGAAAACATACCAAAATATAGTTTAATTGGATGTTGAAATGATGCATCACGGGTATGCCCATATATTTCGTGAGGACGCCATGAAGTACATTTGAAATCTATAGGGCAGAAGCATGAAAGTTACTGTTATAAATTCGCCACTTAAAGAACCTAGCACTTTGACATGGTGAATTGAACAATCCATAAAACTTTTTGCCTAACCTTTATCACCACATCTTTCATGAAAGGACTCCTGAAAACTAATACCATCATCTGAAACAAACAGATGAAAAAACTCCTCAACGTCTATCTGCAATGCAACAATCAAATGTTTAGACCACACCAGCTCATGCTGCTTTCTTTTTAAATAAAACCATTTATGTAATATAACATATAAAGCAACATTTGTACTACCGGAAACATAGATTCAGCAACCATTGTGTAGCATTCAGGAACTGCATTTTAAAAACCAAGTTCAAGATAGATAAAGTGGAAAGAGAAATTAAATTAAAACACTAAACAAATTGGAATAAAATCTATGTAAGTAGAGAAAAAACTGAAACTTTAAAGATCGTGATGTGATATGCAAAGTCGAGAGACCAAGTTAAAGAGCAACATCTGTCCCCACTCCAACACAGACACACAAAAGAAAAGGAATACGATATACATGTTCCTAAATGGCACAACATAAAATGAACCATCAAAATAATGGATATATGATGTGCACATATAACCAGACATTAGGAAACAACATTAGATCCAACTGCAATTTAGCACCCAATTATTTCAAACAAAGATAATTTGACATGCAACCATCACTAGTAGATGGAAATAATCACAGAAGAAATTGGTATTTCATCATTTCAATTGTTAGTGTTGAAGGAAATAATAATCTCTATGATATTTTTCCAATAGTGTAGGATTATTTTCCGTAATAGTTGATTGTATAATTATTATGCAATCTTTTCTTTTAGAGTTATTTATAACCCTATAAATAGGGTCTTTTACTTTGTAATAGAAACAAATTTATTATATACAATTTATAATATTCTTTACATGGTATCAGAGCAGTTTCAATCTTAAACAAATTAACCTTTGAATTTCGTTTTAGCTCGTCCGGCTACCAATGTTATTTTTCTTTTTTCTTTTGTTCGGAGTTGGACATTTTCTCTTCTTAAGCTTGTTTGGAGTTTCTTCAGCTTTTGGTAATCTGAAATTTTGTCCAGTTTATTTGAAATTTGGTTTAGTACATGTCCATTTCATTTGTAATTTGGTCTAGTTCATCTAAAATTTGGTCTAGGTCATCTGGAATTTGGTTTAGTATATGTCCAGTTCATCTGAGATTTGATTTGGTGTTGGTTCAGTGTATCCGAAATTTGGAATTTGCTTTCAGTTCATTTGGTATTTGTCGAGCTGGAATTTGAAATTTGCATCTAGTTTATTTGGTTTTTGTCGAGCTGAAATTTGAAATTTGCATCCAATTAATTTGGATATGAAATTTGCATCCCTTTGGTTTAGTAGTGGATGCGTTGGTTACTTGCAGATATGAATGTTCCTTTTTTCTCTCCAACCCGTATTGAGATTGACTATCATCTGACTTCTCCTTCAAGTCTTGGTGATGGTTTGGTTAGATTAGTGGATGATGATTATTTTATTATCATTAACTTAGAGTTATTTGTTCGACTTGGTTTACATACAAGTAATTTTAAAAATTTGATTGGATCGATTTATCTTTCAAACTCAATTTGATTGCTGCTACACCATATTGAGTTTGAGGAAGAGTGTTGAAAATATGGAAAGAATAATCTCTATGATATTTTTTCAATAGTGTAGCCTTGTAGGATTATTTTCCTTAATAGTTGATTATATAATTATTATGCAATCTTTCCTTTTAGAATTATTTATAACCTTATAAATAGGGTCTTTTACTTTGTAATAGAAACAAATTTATTATATACAATTTATAATATTCTTCACAGTTAGTATACAACCACTGGCATCGAATTCATTGCCCTTCTTTAGCAGCATCTGTCATTGGCATTCCTTGCGAGGAACTTGATCAACGCGATGTTCTGTCCAATTGATTCTACCGATTTTAAGATACCAGTTATATCTGAACTTTTGATACTATCGTGAGCTCTAATGACCTTTTTCTGTTGAGTACTTCGATTAAAATAGGGTGCAACTGTCTATTTGCAAGAATACAAAAATAAATAAAACAACACCTTAGACACGTGCTTTCCAAATAAGAAATTTTGCCAAGTCATGACATTAGGGGGTGGGGCCACTCTTCAGTACTTAACCTTTTGACACCTTGTAGATAAAATGTTTGCGATGTTCGTAGGCATTTTTTATTTACTTTTCATTTGAAATTTTTTAACATAGAGTTATATTTTGATCATAAATAGTGTCATGACTAGATTTTGGACTTTCCTCCGGTTGAAGTCTGTCATACCAATGCTTCCTGTTGACATTCTACTACATCAATTTCACGTTGAATGATAAAATACTTCACATTCTCACTGCATACATTAATTTGAATGTTGAAGTATTCCACTCTATTCCTAAAAAAAGGAGGAGCAGACACTAAACAAGTACAGCAACTATAGGGTTTGGTAATGAAACGGGCCCTATAGGAAAACCTAAGCAACTCACAGTACAAGCAAGAATCTTTGACAGCACAACTTGATATTATGTACAAAATAGTTTCACACTATTTATTAAAGACAATAATAACATTATCAATGTGCTGAACCATGTCAACATTTCCTTCATTCTGAAACAGAGAACAGTAATTTTAATAAAATGAAATCGTAAAGAGCAAAATTCTTTTTTCTAATTTAATCCTTTTTAGGAATTGCAAATGTGGAACAGTAATTCAATTGTTATACATATTTGGAGAATAGAATATTTGACTGACCTCCAGGTGCATCAGAATCCTCCTGCTCCCAAACAGAAGATTTTCCAGATGATGAACACTCAATACTTTGAGCAACTTCTACATCCTCTACCTCATTAATTTGCAATCCTGAAGGTGTGGACACAGTTTCAGGTTCACCATTAACTGAGAGTTTTGAATCTTCTGTCATGGGAACATCCTTATCCCTGATTCACACGGATAAATCATCATCAAATTTGATTCAGTCGAAGAGAACAAGAGTAGCAAAGAAAGAGCAATTTAACGAGGCTGTCTTTTTACAGTCAGCAACAGGGACCATTAATAATTGTGTATATACTTTGCAATGTAGTTCACTCATTTGTGCTTGTACTAAACAATATTTTTATAATTTCTCTCAGAAGAGGGTACTTTGATCATTTTAGTAATGGACAATAGTCATATACTGCCAGATGGAGTTTTGTGTGTCGACTAGCCTTTACTTTTTTTGGTTTTTCCCTATACGTGATTAGAAGGTTCGGTAAGTCAAAAGGGTATAATAAAAATCAGTCATTTCCCCTTAGTTTTAACAGCCACAGCTTTGTTTCTTCCTCCTGTGTCTCAAACCCTAATTACCCTACATTCAGTGACTTGCCAGCAATTTCCTGCAACAAGTATTATCATCTAAAACATTATCTGGAAAAATCTGCATTAGTATAAAATCATAATCCACTGCTTCCCTTGTGGCATTCAGTTGGAGACGAGGATTTATCATGTTGCATCTCAAGAACAATACCTTTCAGTGTTATCCAGATTGTCCACAGATTGCCTGGAACTCTCAGATTTTTCAACTATAGCACACCCATTCTCTTGGCTACTATTCTCAGACTTCAACTCCTGACATAAAGCAGAACAATAAATAGAACAGAATACGGTTGATATTTCATACAAGTATCTCATCAGATAATGATCGAACCATTTATACAAGGCCACAAGAAAAATACACTCTCTTACTAACATATCTTGGTCTTCTACAGTTACTCCAATCAGAAAATTATCCACAATTTGACAGAAGAGCAATAATCCAATATAGAATATTGTCTCTATGCCCATGTGATAGGGCTAATTGTCTATTACCCCTCACAGAAAAAATGACTTCAAAAATAATTTTACAGCACGAAATTATATAATATAGAATCTGTTGGGTTTTGATACCCAATAAATCCAGGCAATGATGTTAAACCGGTTTTGTTGGACTATACTTCATATGTCTCGGCCGATGAATGAAGTGAAATATCGACACCATAATCGGACGAACCATTCCTACAACCTATTTGGGTCATTTGAAGTAGCCTAACTTATTAGTGTTACTCGTGGCCCAACCCATTACTTTGGACGGTTTTAGGGTTGAAAGTCCATTTATTGTTATCTATTGGGCCTCTATTCCTTGACCTAAAGCACACTATCTTGGAAATTTAAGTGGCCCGTTTTCTTGTGTTTGCCTTAGTGTGAATGTTGATTGGGCAGCCATAAGAATGTAGAGAGCAAAGAGGATTCGTTTGCTTTGTGCTTCCCTTGGCTTTGGGCCACCTTCTCTTCTTCTTTTAGCCTGGTTTTCAGGCTGCCTATATTATTCACAATCATCCCTTTGTGGGCACCTTGGAAGCAACCGATTTTTGGGAAGAATAGTTGGGAGAAAAGGTTTGTTATTGTGGTGTCGATTTTGGTGTTGACTGAGCTCGATTTTTGGTGTGATTGGAGGCACAATATCCAACATATGGTATCAGAACAAGCTGAGGAGGATTTTAGGCCCAAAATTGAGCAGAAAACTAGAAGAAAATATGCTCAGATTTTCCTAAAAACCGGACCTGCAATTGTATTTTATGGCAAATCCAGAGGCCGGTTGGTGAAACGGATACCACGACGGACTCAGCAAGCGGAGGAGCAGCTAGGTCACCGGCGCGTGGGGGTGACGACCGACGGCGGCGCGTGGGCAAACCGACGAGGCGTGTAGAGTGGATACCGACGGAGATTTCTTCAAACGGAATGTTCATGGAGACGATACGGACCTTATGGTATTGTCAAATTTCAATTTCAGGCAATACAGTGAAAGTTAGACGGTTTTGCCCTTGGACGCTTGGGTGCCAGGTGTCGTTTCGTGTTGCCGCGGTTGCTGGAGACTTTAGGACGAATGGTGACGGTCCTAAAGTGGTAAATTCACATCTCTCGATATTTACGGACCTTCTTACGTGATCCGTTTGGTATCGTGTTCTTTACCTTTTATTATTGTAGTTAAAATTATTGTGTAGGATAATTTATTTTTCTCATTAGAAGTTATTGTGTGGAGTGACGTTAGGTTTGGGATTACCGTGAAGGAGTAACCATAGTCTGTTGCTAGACCTAGGAATTACTTGTTAATTATTTGCCTTCAATTCTTTATGAATTTGTTGTCAATTTTCTACATTGTTAGAATTGCATGTGACCTTAGGAAAGTTTGTTTGACTATTCTGTGTGAATTATGTCTTACTTTGCTTGTGGTCATTATTTGGTATTGATGGTATATGTAGGTTTAAGACAAGTGCGAAAAATAAGACGTGTTTTAACTGTGGTAAAATTTGGACATGGTGGAACAGACTTGTCCTAGGAATGATACTAAAAGGAAAAGATAAGATGAGAGTCGAGGCGAACTTGGCTACAGGGTCGAGTGATGACCTTTGTGAGCCTTATTGAGTGTAACTCTAGTTACTACATGTGCATCCGTGTGTTATCCTTTCTGCATGTGCGTGATTGCTCAATTTGGTTACATAATTATATGTACATTTCAATGTGTTTGATATGTGCATTGGCATGAATTGGAGTGATCTTATTACTTGGTGTAATTGTTTACATGCATAGTTGGTTGAGATCGTACTCCGTTTTGCTCTGTGAGTAGTGTGAGAGAGTGGTAGTGAGACGTAAGCGGGGCAGCCATTTTCTCCTTCATCTTTGTGAGCCGGTGGTTTGTGAAATTATGTGAGGCAGTATGTGAGGATTATCTTCGTTCTCTGTGTGAGCCTCTTTTGTGAGTGTTGTGAAGTAACCAACTCTTTCTTCTATTCTCTTTGTGAGTGTCACCCTTCCTCTTCCCTTTGTGAGATTAATTCTTTGTGGGTTTTTTTTTAGCGTTGGTGTTTGGAGTAACCTTGTGGTGCGTGGGTCAATTTAAATTTGAGCCCTAACCTTTGTGATCGCCGAAAGGTGTTGATTTGCCATAGTGAGTTTGTGATGCATTAGCAATGTATTATATGTCTTTTTGTAAGGTAGAGTATATTGGTGATTTGTACCGTGGGACGTGGAGTGTGGCATTTGGATCACGAGTAGAGAGGTGATCAAATATTGAAATCCTTTATCTGGAAGAGACCCTGATCAGGTGGAGTGCAAGAGAGATACTTCTACCACTTCTGTTACGTGGAGACCCATTTCCACTTAGGTTGAAGAAGTGATGTGGTGATAGAGGATTATCCCGAGAACTTAGAATCTATAGAAATTTACCGGTTAGACATGAGTAGAATGATTGGTCTATTGAGCATGGTGGGCGATGAGACGAGATATGTGCTCTCGAGGAGTGAGCAACACGGAATGTGATAGGATAAGTGTGGTGAGATCTTCTTTGTGGGATCATTTATGCATTTGTTGCATATGTGTTGGCCTGCTGGTTGACTTGGTGTTAATCTGTTGTTTTGTGTGAACATGTTTGGAATCTGTGTTATCATATATGATATCTCCGTCGCATGTTTATTTGCTCTTGATTGATTGCTGTGATTATTTGCTTATACTTGGGTGTTCTTGATCTTAGCCCTGGTGAGTACATAAAGCAGGTATGATATGTATTTCGGGTCCGAAACACGGGGTAAGGTTTGTGATACCATTTTATTGGTTACCTTGATTATGCAAGTATAAACTGTGTTTTGGTTGCTTGCAGATTATTGGGAATCAATGTGGAGATTTGTTGGGTTTTGATACCCAATAAATCCGAGCAATGATGTTAAACTGATTTTGTTGGATTATACTTCATAGGCCTCGGCCGATGAGTGAAGTGAAACGTCGACACCACAATCGAACGAACGATTTCTACAACCTATTGGGCCATTTGAAATAGTCTAACTCATTAGTATTGCTCATGGCCCGACCCATTACCTTGGACGACTTTAGTGACTCAATTGTGGTGTTAAACATTTCACTTCACTCATCAGCTGAAACCTATGAAGTATAATCCAACAAAACCGGTTTAACATCATTGCCCGGATTTATTGGGTATCAAAACTCAATAGAATCCACTAAGCATCTTGGCAAATAAGTGCCCCAAAAAATGAATGATAACCTAAAACCCTATGCACAGAACACAAAATGCTAGTTCCATTTTGTAAGGAACCAAGATTTCTGTCCATATTCAGGTTACAAGCTATTAAATAATCACATGCATCTCGAAAGAGTCAAAATCAACGTGGATAGAAACTAAAAAAAATTACATTAGTATAAATAATTTAAACTTCAAAATCCACATCTTTCGCGCATAAAAAAGATCCACCGACATACAATGCCCTTTGTGCAAAAGACATATTGTGCGTGTTTTACAGAATCTATGAACTTCAAAAGAGAGTTGCATACTCTTGTGGAAATTGTAACCAACCAACATGATATAATGTTTGCAGGTAACATATTTCCCTTAGTTTCCAGTGAAAGAAACTAAGCCTGGATTTCCCTGAACATCAAAGGAGATTGCAGTGTTTCATATCAAGTCTAAGCAAAGATTTCCAGCTCACAAGCCAATAAATGTATCCTCGAATGTAGTAGGGAGCTGAGGAATCAGGTGTCAATAATTGTATCCTTGAATATAGAAAGAAATATGAACTCAAGTGTCATGCATGTCATCCATCCAAATTTCAGAACAAGTCACAGGAGTCTTGAAGTTGTCTCACATGACAAGGCTATTCATCCAACCTTATAACCACTTGCCCACTTTCCAGCAGCCATAAAACTAGAATTCCATTTTATCACAATGACGTGGAATGGTGATAATCAGATAACAATTATCAATTCTTATCCCCAGGGTACTTTATAAGGATAAAAAGGCGGAATTTATGTCAAAACACTGCCATGAGTTTTAATCAATATTTTTTCACTAATTAAATTAAAAATGTACAACATATATAACATAGAAACACAGTGCCCAACTAGGAAGATATCGGAAAAATATAAAACAAAAAACTTAACGAGTTCAAAATCTGAATATGGTTCGAGTTAATTATAAATATTAAGCATGAATTTATATGCCATTAAACATCTAAATACCTGCTGATCTGTAATTTCTTTAGACCCATTGCTATGCTGCAACCAGCCATCATTAATGAGCTTGAAAGCTTCATCACGGGATAAAAAAGAGGTGAAGAAATACTGCCAAAACAGAAACACCGTTTAAAGACAAAGTAGTAGATGATCTTATATCAAGTAAAAAAAAATACGTGACATTCATAGAACACAACGTAATACAGCATTAAAACTAGGTAATACCTTCTGCCCTCCAGCTATTATTTCTATCGCAGTAGGGAAGATAGCTGCTACCTTTGCTCTCCTTATAAACGTTACTTCACGAAATGGGATGATTTTCTAAAATATGAAGTGTCAATGTTAAAATTGTTGATGAATTAAGGACCTACCACCAAAATGGTATTGACGAAACATAACACGCATCAAACAATATTAGTAGGATCAAATCCACATTCAAAGGTCAGTCATTTTATTTTAAAATTCCAAATATTTAGTGTGTATGACCTCGAAAACCAAAGAATCACTAAATCTCATCTATTCACAGTAACTAATAGACTAAAGATCAAATTTATAATCAACACGATCGCAAACTCAAACATCACTATACCTACTGTGTAACTGTTGCAAATGCAACCATGTCATAATCCAACATTTGTATTCTCAGTTCCGAAGCTACATGTTTATGCAATCTAATTACCAACAGAAATAAAAGATTTTCCGAGCTAGAAGAGCAGTAAACTTGAAGCGGTAAGAAGAAACCAATCATATTAACGAGAAGTACTAAAATTATAGACAACTGTGGAAATCACATCATAATTTGTGCAATAGTTTATCTCAAGATACTGGCTGACTGCAGCTAAGGAACATGTTTATACATATCATTGTGCCCTGGAATTTACATGAAAGATGTTCAAAACTCCCCAACCTGTCTTTTTATAATACTTGGAACAGAAGGAAATGGAGGGAGAGATCTTATGATCCGAAGATAAATGATATGGATAAGAATGAAATAGAGAACAATTAATAGTATAACATAGATTTCCAGTTGACCAAGCCTATACTGAAGAAATCTTGTAGGAATATGATTAGCGGCCAAGCACCATTTCATATACCACATGATCTTTGATGATGAATAAATCCTGAATCTGTCTAACAAACTAAATATGTGATACTTGATCGAAGAGCAGTATTGCCTCAAAAATACAAAATTCACAAAGACATTTTGCTTTCTGCACATAAATTGCCTACAAATTCATTTACCTTTCAATCATTTAGTTCATCTAACTGTCATGGTTTATAGTTGTACAATCAATTGAATATGAACCATTCACCCACAAACACAGTATAAGAATGAACATGAACACGGATACCATCCAAACAAACTCTGGTCTAAATTGATTAGCTTAAAAATACAAAAGAGAAAATACTTATTGACCAAAAACCCTTGCCTCTTATGCACAGAGGTGCAGCAAAAGCAGATAATGGACAGAGGCACACGATATAAGCACAAGCATACCTTCGTCTCAAATCCAAATAAGTTGGAATAAAAGCAGATATAATGGTCAAAGAGGTACATGTGGCCCTGCAATGAAGAGTAACACTCCCATCAGGAATACTGTAACAGTCCTAAAGTTATTAGACAACCACTCACATTAAAATGTGTGAATGATACAGAAAAATGAAAAAATAAAAAAATAAAAGGCATAAACCTATAATAGTTGCAACCCGACACGTGATGAAAGGAAAAATAAAAATACATGAAGCATAAAGATGAAAGTCCACGAAAATCTAACTCTGAAACCAACTTAGCGCCTGTTTGGGCACCATTAATTCCACATTTTAATAAAAAATATAAACATTGTAACAGTATGCTTGAACTTGATTCAGCCGCAATATTTGGGGAAAAAAACTGGCAGCCATCCTTTTCTATTTTGAAATGTCAAAATTGTCCTGCTTAAGAATATGGAATGCAACAAGTTAGGGATACCATGGTCTTTCCCTCAAGATTTTTAATTGACTGCAGATAAAGCAGTCAAACATGGCTGCCATAGTGGGGCCCCGTCGACTATATAACGGTCGGATTCTTAATTATAATTTTAGAAGAAGGGCGCCCAAACATATATTTAATGTAAAGATCAATATTACCTGAAGAAGGAAATTCTCTTGCAATGCACAGTTAAAATCTTGAACGAGAACCTATAACAAGGAAAAACAAAATAACTTCTGCAAATAAGTATTTTGCAGAGCAAAGTAATCTATAGTTAAATGATTCATAAAGAGAGAGAGGTTCGGAAAAGATAAATGCCTAGACTACTTTAAAGTTCAATACGCGGATTATTTGTTAAAATTGGTAGCCTCAGGAAACAAAACGGGAGCTCACCCACATGATCAGAAACCAGTCACAAACTCTGAAAATAAAACACAACAAAAAAGTTTACATAACCAGGAGACGGGGCAAAAAAATGAAGCTAGATATAACATGTACAACAACAATAATCTTGGGGTCAACTAATTGCAACCACTTTTGTACTATTATCTAAAATCGGAGTTAAGTTTCTGGAATGTTCGAGGAAACCAAATCATTTGCAACAGCTTAAGACATGTTCCATATCTCACCCAACTAAAATTGCATTGCTCTAGTTAAAGGGAGCTTGTTTAGACCTAGACAATACAAATAACACTCAACATCTTTCTCTCTAATTATCCTTTGATACCTCTACTCATTTACATACAAGCTTATTTCTTATTTTATCCATCGGAGTCACTTTTTGTAAAGGCTAAACCAGAGGTCCAGGCTTTCTGTCTCCGTGCGGCAAGGCTTAGGACTGAACATGCTTTAAAGAATA
Source organism: Fraxinus excelsior (assembly GCA_019097785.1). Lineage (NCBI taxonomy): Eukaryota > Viridiplantae > Streptophyta > Magnoliopsida > Lamiales > Oleaceae > Fraxinus > Fraxinus excelsior. Next base: position 6,683,777 of record CM032639.1, on the reverse strand, counting down.
AATCCATATAATCGGATAATAAAATCAAAAACTAATAAAAATGCAGAAGTATACTCATAATAAACCATAAACCATCTAAAAATTCATAATGAAACATGGCGATGAAACTTAAGTCTAATTAGCAACTCAATTTAAAAAACACCAACAAAGTAGATAATTATAAATTAACAAAGACTGATCACATATAAGACCACTAATCCACAAACACAACTAGTACTAAAAGCCTAAAACAAATTACTAGCTATCAAAGAATCTCATTTGCTTTTAATTCAAAGCAAAAAAGAAATTAGAGAAAATTGGGGACAAAAACACACTTACAAAAGGAAAAAATAGAACACAGAAAAGAATGTAATTACGTACTAGAATCTCCTATTGCTGGTTGTTAGTCTGAAAAGTTTAAACTTCATTTTGAAGGCAGTTATCATACTTTAGATGTAAGCTAGTGTATGCATTCTCACTTGTTGTCTTCTCTTCCAATTCCTTTTTCTAGCCTTTAAGGTTGTGTTTAAAATACCCCAAACAACCTTAAAACATTTTAGGGTATTAAAAACCCAGTCCAAAAAGCCAAGATCAATAACGAAAAAACCTATAAAGAGAAAGACAATAGAGCACACAAGTTAGTTGCCCAAGACTTTTGCCATTAAGTATGCACCTGAATAAGGACGGGTGTAAGCCTCGAGAAAGGCACTAAAAGTATAAGCTTTGAGGCTCTTAATGAAGGCCCATCAGGAGGTGTGCCTCAGGGCACAAGTCTTAATCATGTGTGAAAATAATTATCATTGTATGGAAACAAAACCGATCTTAACGTTCTCACTTATGCTATGTCCACTCTATGGATGTAGCAAATAAATAGATTTCATGTGTATTCTTTTTGATCATATTGTATCATGCATAGATCATAACCTTCAAAGCTATAACCCTATATCACTTCTTTAGGTTTTCAAATATATCTCGCACCAAACTGATTTCTCAAGTAGTATCATCAAAACTATCAATAATTCATTTAATCAAAACCAGCTCAAAAGTTTCCATTGATGTGATCTGGAAACATAATCATAAACAAACTCCAAGAAACATTTCATGTCATTTACCCAGAAATCTAAATGAAGAAGGATGCCACATATAAGCAACAGGTGAAGTCACTAAATTGGTAGCTTTCAAACGTCTTCACATATTAAAACTCTCTCCACATTCAAGTTGATGCTTTATACAACCCAACTCTTGCAAATACAATCTTATCTCAATCCACAATTATTTAAATATTTACCATAGCAGTCGGATTCTTCCAGGCAGTCTCATCAGAACTGGAGAGAGTACACCCATCACATGCCTAATAATATGCATAGTGCAACAATTTATGACCTTTAATGGAACCGTTGATATAAGAACACTTAAGTTATCCCCTGGTCTCCACATGAGAAACTCTTGTAGATGTCCTTCTTGTCTCTTCTTCTTGAGCATTTTATTGTACCTCTGATCTGGCTGATTGGTAGTGCCTAGTGGTGTGAAGCAAGCCCCAAAGCCCTTCAAATTTTATAGCAAGTGGGTGGATCGCCATGCCTTCTTGAATATAGTTCGAAAAGATTGGATCATCCAAGTACAGGGAATCCTATGTTCATTTAAATTCAGAAGCTTGAAAAAAGGGCCAATAGAATGACATGAAACTAGGAGCAAGCAAAACCAGGTGTGTGTATGCATGGCTTACACTTTCCATCACCGCACTCTCAATTACTCATTAATATAACATATTGGTGTTTTTAACTTCTTCTAACATCGTTAGTCAGAAATTCTTGAACATCAGGAATGACTTTTCAAGACCATGAACTTGAGCACTTTCTTCTTTTATTATTCCTTTTGGACTACTTAAACTGCACAAACGACCAGAATTTCATATGAGTGTTACTTTTCTAATAATATATACAAAGCCGTTCACCAACCAGAAATTGAAGTCACAGCACTCCCCAGCCGGGGGCACTAAGCCGGCTGAAATACCCCAAATCTTACTGTGTTAGAATTCCCAAAAACAGAATTTGTACGCTGTGGTCAATGAATTAGCTACACATCACTCAGGTTTTGAACACTAAAAATAAGGAATGGCTACTATACCTACAGAACTTCACAAGTTTATATGAAAACATTATACAGGTAGGTTGAAAACCAAAACGAAGATACACACAATATGTTATATGTACTTCTAAGAACGTAAGAAGGCATAAAAAGGAAGCCTATATAGTATATACTTCATTTAACATAACAAGTTGAACTCATCCATGGTTTATATTGATCTCAGAAAGTTATCCCAACAACATATAAGGTTTTTCAATCAGTCAATTTTTAAAAATGTATATCCATCTTCTCGGCACAAGGAGAAAAAATCTGGGACCATATTGAAACGGTTTGCTAACTCCTCGAGATGATTTACAACTATGACTCCACAATGGGTGTTTAATGGTAACAGCTGAAAATCCTTTATAGCCCATTGAACCTCATTAACAATGCACAACTACGTAGAAAAAGATATTACTAAAATATATACTCTACAAAATAAGCCAACCAAAAAGGTTGAATAATTAATATTACTTACTTCATCAGGTGGGAGACGAAATAGCTGCCGATACTCTTCGCTCTTCGATGGTTGACTCTGTAACAAAATCATAACGCTTCCCATCAGCAAATGCACCCAAATTATACAGTGCATGGTTTCTTTTGCCAGGAAATTGAGTAGGAGATGCTTTTTTTCTGACTTTATTTTGTGGGTTGATAAGATTTCCAGTTATAAACTTTCTCAAGATAGCAACACATCCATCTTTTTCAATTATCGTTCAATAAAATCAGCAACGGTAAAATGTCATATTGACCCGGTTTACTTGATCTCAAACACCTCGTTTCTCCTAATTAGTCAGCAAACAGAAATCCTTTTCATGACACAAGATTGGAACAGAAGCAAAACAAGATTCAAATGTATATGAGATCCTAAAAAATTCAAATTCAAGATCGTCCGATTGTTTCTTGAATAATACCAAAAAAAAAAATCAATAAAAAATGAACTAAGAACGAAACGTTTCTTTTACTGGAAGAAAAGAATAATGACACCACAAAATATAGAAATTATAACTAAAAAACTAAAGGAGGGCGAGATAAGACCTGACTATCGAATTCTCTGGGAGGGCTAGAGGTTGAAGTGGATTGGAGATCAGGTGCGTCGGCGTAAGACGGCGAGTAAGTATCGGCGGCGGAGGAGAAGCCTGCAGAAGAATTATGATCCATTGATTGTGAAATTGGAGGTGAGGCTGTAGGGTCCATGATCTTCTCGGAGGCCACTGCTACCATAGTATATACGTATATCTGTATGTATATAATGGTACGGTCACGGTGAGTTCAAGCAGCTGAGAAGCGGGGTAGGCGAGTGTCGGTTGGTTGGTTTGATCGGCGTTTTGCCGGTGAGAGTGTTGAAGTTTTGTTTTAAGGATGATTGACCGTTGACCTCTTTCGTCACTTCTTAATTCTTATTTACTTTTTTTTTCATTGATTTAATTATAATCAATAATTAATTATAATTATATATTTTTAAAATACTTTTCATCATTTTTTATTAAATTGTAATAAAATTTTAATTTTTTTTTTATAAATCCAACAAGGTCTTCATGTTTTATTTGGCATTATTAGCAACATTAATTGATGCTCATACGTTTCAACTGAGCCAACAAAATTCTAATCAATTTTTGAATTTTGAATTAAAGTTTATTTATTTTAAATATATAAAACCAACTAAATCAGAGAGAATATTAAACTTGGGTGGGTCATCCATCCAACCACCCATTGTGACAATTTAACAAGCCTGCGAGAATTGAGATACAAATATTTGTCTCGCTCCATTAAAATTATAATTCATTCTTTTCTTTATTCTTATTAATCATATTTTTCAGTAAAATAATATTACACGTGATTTCAAAATATTTTTTTCTTTTCTAACCACATATTTTTAAAAAATACTATTTCAATCATTAAAACTTCAAATAATGGGGACGAGACGGGGACAATAGGAAGAATAATAATAATCTAAACATTTTTTTAGAATGGTTATTCAATTAAGCCCATGTTTGAGGGTTATTATAAAGACAAATTGGAGGGAAATGATATTTTGAATAGTTTAGATAATATATTATTAGGGTGGGTTTGAGCCACATTATTTTGAAAGAATGTATTCTGATAATGTATTGTTGAAAAATAATGAAAAGTTATTAATGTAATGGAAAATATTATTTTATTGAAAAATGTGCGATTGAAAAATGAGAATGAAAAAAATAATGTGTACCAAACAAGGGCTAAAAAGTAGGGAAAACAAAATTAGACTTGCGTGCAAAATATTTTATCATTTTTATGTGGTTGAAAATTAATATACAAAATAAAGAGTACAAATAAAGAGAGTGAAAGGCTAAATATAAATTTGTTAACCCATTGTTGGAAATCAAGATTAGATTTTTGCCATTTTGATAAAAATTAAATTTTTAATAAAAATTGATTCAAAATAAGATTCAAAAACTAATAAAAAAAAATTATAAATTTTATAAAATATGTGGTTAAAAATGAATGTGAAATAAATTAAATTTTAAGAATGACGACCAAACAGTGACTTAATTTATCATATGTACTCGGTCAATTACAACCAAAATTTAGATGGATTTTATTTTGTGATAATGTTTTCTATTGTCTAGCACACAATTAAGTGGCACCTATTATGAATTTTGAACCTTTCATTTATTTAAACTTATAATTTAGAGATGTTTGAACTCCATTTTTTTTTTAAGAATGCATTTTGAAATAGTGGATTGATAGAGAATATGTAGTTAAAAATAAAGAAACGTTTTAAATTTACATATAATATTATTTTACTAAAAAAAATAAGAAAGAGATAAATGCATTTTGAAAATAATGAGGATCAAGTAAGAGCTTAATATCCGCATTACAACTTATCTTTTATTATTAAAATTCTCTTTGTTATGATGAAAAAAGTCCCACATAATTACTTCTGCCAAACTTGGGCCAATGTTTAGCAAAAAGGAAAGTGAAAATTATACCAAACCCCACTTTTGAAAATCAAAATTCTAAAAAATCAGATATGAGTTTAACTTTTATATTTTATATTTTATATATTATATATTAATTATATAATTTTCATTCTACCCTAATTAATTTCCCTTAAAACCATTTCTTCTTGTCACTCTCCTCAGCCTTCATCCCCCTCCATTTCCCTCTCTCTTCACCGCACTCATGCCCTCATCCAGCACCAGAACCACTGCTCATTCAACGGCGGCAAGATGAGCATCGCTGTAAGTCGCACGGCGGCGCAGAGATCCACTGTTGTGAGTCGCACGGTTTTAGATCGAAAAGTGTTAAGAAGAAAACTAAACTTGAAGAAATGGGTTGTCGAATTAAATTGGAGGATTACATGAGTGATGGGCTTCCAATTTAATACCTTTTGCCATTGATTTTCTGTGATTTTTTGTTAATTTTGAGGATTACACAAGTGTTGGACTTCCAATTATGATACCATTGCCATTGATTTTCGAGGAAATTACACCTACACATGGAATTAGATTACCAATTTCATAAATCCTGAATCAAATTTCATATTGCATAAATCATGTTTTAATTATTAAATTAAAAATATTTTATTTTTATTTTTATATTTATATACAATATAAATTAATTTATATACACTCCATACCTTATCTAACCCAACCAACCCTAAAATCATTTGAACCCATCCCCTTTCCACTCTCATCACCTCTCCCGTCTCTCAACACCTCCCCCGCCATCGTCGCCATGGCATCTTCTCCTTCCCGTCATCTCCCTCTCTCGTCTTCACCCTCCCTCTCGTCTCTTTTCAGCCGACGTTCTGGTAGGAGATCCTATCATATTTGGGACTTTTCGCTACAGGTATGGATCCGAAAGGATCCCATCGAATCTGGGAGTTTTCGCTAGAGGCATGGATCCAAAAGGATGCCATCTCTACTGGGAGATCTTGAAGGATGGATGAAAGGTGAAGAAGATCAATGTTCTTGGGGAAGGAGACGGGGCTGTTTGAAAATCTCGAGAGGAGAGTATAGACTTCGCAGATGGAATGGCCACAAGGAAGGACGCGCAGGACGGTGGAAATTGGCAGCGTATGGCTGTAGACAAACTAGGCACTTCGGTGGTACTGCGACAGTCTTGGTAAGGTTCGACGGTGATGGTGGCACTTGAGGTGGCAAGTTGGTGTTGGCACTGGGGTTTTTTTTCTGTTTTTTGTTGGCGGTGGCGCTGGTAACGTAGTGGGTTGGGTGTTTGTGTGGGTGCGGCGGTTGTGGAGGTATAGATCTGTTTGGGTGCGGTTAGGTGCAGATCTGTTTTGGTATGGTTGGGTGTGTTTTGAGTGCGGTTGGGCAGCGAGTAAGATTGGGTGTGTGTGTTCTGTATGCGGTTGGGCGGCGGGTACGATTGGGTGTGTGCGGTTGGGTGTGTTCTGGTGGTCGTAAACGGTGCGGTGCCGTGGTGTTGGCAACGACGACGGTGATGATGCCGCTGGTAGAGGCAGTAGCGAAGTGGTCACAAATGATTAGGTTGTTTGTGACCAAATGATTAGGTTGTTTGTGACCAACGACGACGGATGGTTTTGGTGGTTTGTGCTGTGGGTGTGAAGGTACTGTGACTGGCGGTGGTGGCGGCGGTGGTAGTTTTGACGGTGATGGGATTAAGAGTTTGTGATTTAGGTTTTGTGATCAAAAATATAATCTGTGACCTTAAAATTCAGTAATTTGTGACTCTGTGACCAACCATTTTGTTATCTGTGACCTAAAAATTATATAATATGAGACCGTAAAAAAATCTGTGACCAATTATTTTGGAAATTTGTGACCGTGTGACCTATAAATTTTGATCTGTGACCAATTAATTTTGAAATCTGTGACCAACGTATTAATTGTGACATATAAATTTTGATCTGTGACCAATTAATTTTGGAATCTGTAACCAATGAAATAATTGTGACCTATAAAATTTTTGAACTGTGACCGTAAATTTTAAATCTGTGACCAGAATGGTCATCGGAAATAGTCGCCGGAATAGTTGCCGGAATCGGAGCAGTCGTCGGAACGGTCATCGGAGAAGAGTGGTGGTCGGAATGATCGTCGGAGTGGTATGGATGATGCATGTGGGATGGGTTAATTATATTATATTAAAATTAAATATTTAATAATAAATTGATTTAATAATTTATTACTTCATTAAAAAAAAAAAACCTGATTTTTGAATTTTCAAACAATAAACCTGATTTTTGATTTGGTGTAAAGTAAACACCTCATTTATGAATTTTTCCCTTGATTTTCTGGGCTTCTGATTTGAGGAATGTTAGGCTTCTAATTGTTATATTTTTTTTGTGGTTTTTGTTGGTGATTGGTGGTCAAAATTAAAATCATCACTTCTCTATCTATTTTGTTGTTGGAGTGGTGATGGTGTCGGACAAGGGCGAATCCAGGATTTTTGGTCAGCACGGGGCGGTCATTGACCATTCCGTTGGCCGCAATAAAATATTAAAAGTCCTTTCGATGCTCATTTTTGCAAAAAATATATTTTGAAATAGTAATTTGATGGAGGATGTGTAGTTAAAAAAAATAATAAAATAAAATTAGTTTGTGTGTAGTATTATTTTATTGGAGAATGTGTGCTTAAAAGAAGATAAATATATATTTTGATAAAAATGGGAACCAACAAAGCCTAATTTAAATCTAACAATTATTTTGTTCAAATTAAATAGATAAAATTATGTGATAAAAATTAGTCAACCTTACCAAATTACATCATGGCCAAGTTTTGAATAATTCAAAAGAAGAGTATGGGCTTAAATTTTTATAATTGCAATTGCATTACAGAAACTTAATATATACTATTTTATGAAATTTCTTGTCAAATGTTCAATAGTTGTCGTAATGGTCCAGGGTTTAAAATACAAAATAGAGGTTGTAGGTTTGAAACTTCCCTTCCTTATGAATCTATTTTGGCAAATATTGTATAAAACTAAAAATATCTCTTAAAAATTAGTTAGAAATGATTCGAACCCCTAGACATAAAGGATGTGGATGCACATTTTCACCAACTAAGCTACATAAGAAATTTGAAAATATAGTGAATGAACAATTATATAATTAAAATATATATCCATCCCGGGCGGCTGCGGGGCGGGCCAGGTGCTGGATCCGCCCCTGTCGATGGTGGTAGACTAGTGATGGCGTTGTTGATAGTAGTCACATATTCGTGGAGTATACAATATGTCACGTGACTTGTGTAGTGTGACTGTGAACATAAATTAGCGTTATGTGACCAATTTTATTTAATCTGTAACATGTGAACATTGATCTGTGACATTCACAATAACCTGTGGCATGTGAACTATAACATGTCATATGTCTTTTGTGCACTTGTCACAGGTCACAGATCACAGGTTATAATTAACAAGTTACATGTTACAATTCACACGCTCAAATTATTATTCACATGTCATAATGTATAGGTCACATATTAATACTAAAGGTCACAAATCAAATGTCACGTGTCTTTATACACTAATAACCAATCACAGATTAAAGTTTTCATAGCACATTTCATATGTTATAGGTCGTGCACTTGTCACAGGTCACAGATCACGAGTCATAGTTAACAAGTCACAGATTATAGCCAAATTATCATTCACACGTCATAATGTATCGATCATATATTAATGTCAATAGGTAACATATCAATATTAAATGGTCACAAATCAAATGCCACATCTTTGTACACTAATAACCGGTCACAGATTCAAGTTAACATGTCACAGTTCCTATATTATAGATCACATGTAACAATTCACAGGTTATAGATCATTTTGCATGGGTAATAGATTAATGTCTACAAGTCACAGATCTAAAGAGAATTGTTTAAGGCCATTGGATCAATAGTACATATAACAAATCAATGTCCAAATGTCACAAATTTAAGCGAACTAGTACCAAGTCATTAGATCAACATTACAAGTAACAATTTACAAGTAGTTTAAATCACACTGCCAAAAATTTATGAAATTTAAAATAATCTGATAATAAATCAAACATTCAAATCAAATTTACACTTCATCGACATCAGTCAATTGTTTAAATTGAAGCTCAATTAGATAATCTGCCAAAAATTCTACTCACTGTGACTGATATTCTACATTTGTAATCGGATTTTTTCAATAATCACCAATATACCAGATTTTGGGGACGGTAGATGATATTACGATACAATTTTATGAATTTTAGCTTCTCGGTATGAATTTTTCCCGAAAGGAAATGATACATAAGTTACATAACAGGATAGTGGGCCTATATTTGTGGATCAGAAACCTTTACATGCTCGGTTAGCCACGTGAAGGCCACTTTGTCTTGAATCCTTGGCCCATCCAGAAGACTTAGACCTGGTCCAGTACTGATTTCAAATATGGAAAGTTCTTTACAATTGCTCCTTCTTGTTGAAAAAAATAAATAAGTCAACTGATAATCAAATTTAAATAATAAAAAAGAATTAGAAAAAACAACTTTTAATGTAAGATACACACTTGTTTTTGTTTTTAGAAAGAGTTCAAAAATGTGTATCTTAAAAATAATGTATGGCTAGATTAACATTATAAATATTAACCTTATAATTGAATTTATAATTCATTTGACAAGTCAAAAACTATTTCTGAGATTAAGAAATTTCTTTTGAATCTCTTAGGACGATTTTCTAAAATTATTTTGTCTGACTAGTGAAAATTGACCTATTTTACAAGAATAGTGCAAAAAAATCAATCTATGTAAAATACCAAAAAAAATGCTATATGTACATAGAATGATCCATAGGGGGTGCCATGTGTCCATTATGGCACCCCCTATGTACATATAGTATTACACAAATACTAATATTTCACAAGTCAGACAAAACAATGTCAAATGTACTCTTATTCATTAAAAATACTATCTAACACCAATGGCTCTAAAATATCCGTCTCTATGATATGTTGAATTAAATGTGAAATTATATAATTCATTTAACTATATCTTTCATTAAATAACACTTAGTGCTACTGATGTTAAATAGCATTACTCGCCGTTCTTTTTTTTTTTTAAAAAAAAAAAAAATTGTTTCTAGAAGCTTTAACCGGATCACAAAAGAGTGATAGTAAAAAAAAAAAAATTTAAAAGTTGTGGATTAATCTGTTCTCCTCTTTTAGTGCATGATTTGTAGTCATAATTAGATTAGAATACCCACAAAAAGGCATTAAGGGGGAACAAAACCAAGTGAGAAAGGAATCAAAAAAGGAAGCCGCATTCCTTTTCATTAATTCCTATTCTCAAACTTATGGTTTGCCCTTTTTCAAAAAAGGAAGGAGAATTTAAACAGTTCACTATAATTTTAATATATTGGAAATGAGAGTGTGTAGTTTTGACTGGTAATAATCATAGCTAATATTTTAGTGCATCTTTGACGTAAATTTTGAGTAAATAATGTTGATAAAAGTTGATAAATATCATAAAATGTTTTGATTAAAATAAAAAAAAAATGTGATTGAAATGAAATGTGTTTTATAATTGAAATTTGATCATTTTAACACAAGTAACTTCATCAAACAAGCTCTTAATTCTAGAGTGTAGACCCACTTATTTAGCCATGTTTAATGTCCATTATCTTGAGAAAATGAAGTTTTGAATAGTGATTTTTTTAAAGAAAGCATAGTTACAAAGTAAGAAGAAATTTTGGATCGACATGCAAAATATTTTATTGTGTAAATGTATGATTAAAAATAAGAATGAGAATTAAAGAATTTTGAAATAATGATTATCAAATAGGGGCTGAATTCAAGTGACCATCAACCGTTAAAACTTAAAGAGTAATACTATTTGTAGTCGCTCATTATTATGACAATTACGATAGTGAACGATTGCAAATAGCATTACTCAAACTTAAAAGTTCTCTAATCACATAATCTACTTGTCATTTATCCACTGTGTTAGCTACACAATTCCTTTTGTTTTTTGAATTTTCATTGTTCTTGGTTATTAAATAATACATGGCTAATATTTTAGTGCATCTTCGAAGTGAATTTTGAGTAAATAATGTTGATAAAAGTTAATAAATTTCATAAAATATACAATTAAAATTATATAAAAATGTGGATGAAATGAAGGGCATGTTTGGTACGGATTAAAATCAGATTTTAATATAAACCAAAGTCAAACAATCAATATTAACTACATCTTTCATGGATCCCACAGCTTTTCAACCACACATTTCAAAATTTTCTATCACGATCTACTAAAAATCTAATTTTAATCCCCATCAAAGACCCTCAAAATGAGTATTAGAATTGAAATTTGATCATTTTTTACAAAAGTAACTTTACGAAGCAAGCTCTCAATCACTAAGTATTTAACTTTTGTGAAAATTGCATAAAATCAGGTCCTTAGTTTGACATTTTAAAAATCAAGTTTACGCTTTATTTATTCAATTTTCAGGTTTTTATCATTTTAATTAATATGATATTATAAAATTAAATTAACCTATATACCCACCATAACACTTACCCCCACCAAATTTCAATCCCAAACCCTATATTATCATTACCATCTCCTCCCGTTCATTCTCGTCTCCTCCCTTCTCCCTCTCTCCCTCTGATCCCTTCTTCGTCGTCTCCTTCCTCCTCCCCTCTCTCTCCGTGCACAACAGCGTCGCGCTGCGACGAAGGTCCGCCTGATGAAGTCATATGTACTTTCCTACTCTCTCTTTCTCTCTCTACAAAGATATACAAAAGTTTATATATATATTTTTCGTTTTATATATTACTTGTGCAGAGGTTTCATCATTGTTCATGCTTGTGAGGGAGATGCTGTGATGAAGCTCACAAATGAAAAAATAACATACTTTAACGCACCAATTTACCTTCGGAACAAGACACAGATCGGTAAAGTTGATGAAATATTTGGCTCCATTAATGAATATGTAAGTCTACCCATTTCAAATTTTCCTGGATTTTTATTTTTTATCCATTTCTTATTATTTTGGTGGCTCTGTTACTGTATTTTTTGATTAAATTTTGGTGTGCGATGGAGGTGTTGTGGGTCTTCGATGCAGTCGTGTGTGTACGCGATGGAGGTCTTCGCCCGACAAAGAACGAACAGCAGACACCACACGGAGGTTTCGGGCAGTCGATCCGGAGTTCTCAGATGGTGGTTTTGTTGGATTTGGGGGTGACTGATTTTTGTTGTGTGCTGTTTGTAGTGTTGTGTCCGTGGGTGGGATGAGTTTGTGAGTGTGGGAGGGGGGCTGTGGCAGGCGGATCGTGTGTGTCTGTGTCATGGTAGGTAACGAACGTCGGCGGTTTGGGTTCAGTTTTCGTTCTGTCATGTGTTCTGCAGCTGATTAGTTTGTGTTCGCGTGGTGGCAATAAACTTGTATGGATCTATGGTGGTCGTCCATGTGATGGTGTTTTGATGGGGCCGATGATATTGGTGGTGTTGTGCAGGGGCCCACGGTGGTGGTTGTTGTTGGTGTTATTGTTGGAGGGTGGTTATGACTGTGGCGGTGACAGCAGGTATGAGACGAAGTGTCTGTGACCAACTATTTGGTCGATCTGTGACCTGTAACCAAATATTGGTGGGGTGCTGGGATTGGAGGACGGGTGTTTGGGTGTCTGTGACCAACTATTAAACTGTGACCAACTAATTTGGAAATACCGACTCCTGTTATCTATAATTTTTTTAATTTGTGACCAATTCAAAATATGTGAGCTATAGTTTTTTTTATTAGTGACCATTAAATTCAATTGTGACTCATAAATATGATCTGTAATCAACAAACATATGATATGTGACCAACAAATTTGGAAATATATGATCTCTGTTATCTAAATTTTTTTAACTTGTGACCTATACTTTTGGATTTAGATTGAAAGGTTGATGGCGGTGGGTGGATGATGGCGGTGGGTGTGACGGTGTCAAATTTTTGGATTTAGATTGAAAGGTTGGGCTTGTACATGGGAGTGGGAGTGGGGGTGAAGAAGATACTTTTTTTTTTACTTATTTTATGGGAAAAATATTAAGTTACCATTTTGCCCTTCTCTATTTTGGTAGAAAAAGGTCAATTTCTTATTTTAGTGGTCAAATGACGGAGAAATGAAAGGAAACCGTTCAAAAGAGCCTCACCTGCAACGTTTAGAAATGTTAGGGGTGACAGATGCAACAAATCAAATATTTGAAGAAAATCTACTAATGTTTCAAAAGTTTGATTCTTTTGCTACAATTATCCCATAATCAAAACAAATATTTTTTTAATTTCTTAATGCTAGCTAATACTACCACTTCGTGTATATCAAGCACTCAATAATAGTATGCTTGGTAAAAATGATTGAATATCATTCAACAGATTATTTGTCTCACTTCTAGAATGTAAAAAGTTGTTTGAACTACTAATTAAGCAACAGCAAAAGTAAATTTTTTTTTTCCCTCTTTTTCGTTGGGTGCATTGAGATGGGGTGGGGGTGAAATTGACTTGCACTTGACAGTGTTGGTTGAAGGTTCCAGGCAAAAGATTGTCCGTAAATGGCTACAAAATCTGGAAAACCGTCTTATTCTCAAACACGTTATTCGCATCACTGCTGTTTGGACACTAATAAAACATGCGTGCCCATACGTCTTTTTCCTCAGTCTATTTGCTTTGTTCGGTTTGTTCATAAAAACAAAAACATTAGTGGACACGAGGCTCTTACGTACTTTACGTTCCCGCCAGTCATTGACAAAACGTATACTCCAAAGAAGGAACAGAAGTGGGTCTAAAATGTGGGTCATTCCAATTACTGCGCTCCCCACCTCATTTCTCATCTCATCGCACGCCACACAACATTTTTGTAGTGTTTATAAATTATTTAAATTATATAAAAAATAAATTATGAATAAGCTGGTAATATGCCTATGTATTTTTTAAAATATGAAAATGATTTAAGTACCTATAAATATTTTATAATAATATAGAATTGAATAAGAATAAGCGAGTAGTACGTAGGAATCTTTTAATATATAAGAATTAAAGCGACTTAAAGATTTAAATATGCTAGCTTTGTGGATTGTGAAGGTGTCTATGGAGTTTGAATTCTACCTCTTTGGTGTGCTTTTCCCATCCACGACAACAAATGGATCGACCTATTTCATCACTTTCTCTAAGCAAGTTATTGATTAATGTCATTTCTATTGGTGCCTCCTAAAATCACCCTAAAAATGTAGATTCAATCGTCAATAGTGTTGGATTGCCTTCTCATATCTTGTCTCGTCCAATCATTCATCATTCTCTATTGAGATGATACGATGAGTGACACTAGGACTTCATAGCTAAAACATGCCTTATGTGAGAATACCACTAAATACTTAGCGACATAATATCTTTGACTCATTGTCAAGTATTTGTGATGTAGTAAACGTCGTCTTCAGGACTCACTAGGCTCTACTAAATGCTTAGGCAACCAGCTTTGATCCATGCATCAAGGCGTAGTGCCTCAAATTATGCCCTAGCCTTGAGCTTCTGGTTTTGGATATTCAGCAATCTGGGTGGGTCTCAAGACTCCCTAGGCATGGCTCAAGCCTCTATTTATGTTAGGAGTTTCAAGCTTAGTTCTTTTGGTTTTCTAAGTCAATTACAACTAATTATTTTAGTCATTGCTAGATGGAGATTAAAATTCGGATTAAAGTCAAACTTAATAATTATTTTAATCGTGTATTTATGAGATCCACAATTTTTCAATCACATATTTCATCAACATTTATCAAAATTTATCTAATTTTAATCTCCATTAAACGGGGCTTAAAATCATAGCAATACTAATTCAAGCACGATAGCCCTCTTGCGTTAGTTGCAATAGTTTCTAAGTATGATCAAAATGTATATCTAGTTTGATAGCTCTCTCACAATAGGAGGGCCGCATGGGGGATGTGTGTAAAACTTGGTGTACATTTAGCTTGATCTTTTTGAATAATGCTACTTTGTCGGATGATTTGACATTCTAGATGATAGACGAAAGTGTGGCATCAAGTGACTAATGCAACGAGGACTGTGACAAATATAGTTGGTAATGTAGGAAGGTTGATAGTTTCTTTAGAGTGCCAATGGCCCTGTCTGGTATCTCTCACACACAGAGAAACTCCTTTTTGTGCAGTGATCACAGGGAACGCATGGCTAAAGTGAGTAGGGCTCAGATCTCCGAAAGAACAATCTTGCTACATTACCCGAATTTTTTTGACATAGTGGTTGACCGACCCTCACAATAGGGGGCGGGGCCCACTTGTTTTTGCAATTTTTTATTCATGTGGGGCCGGCAGCTGTGAGAGGATGTCAACCACTATGTCAAAAATTTTCGGGCATAGTAGCTTTATTCCCGAAAGAATAGAAATTACAAAAAAGTAAAAGCAATCGTTCCTCCGTACTTACTAGCAATCACACAGAATAATTATACTGTACATACTGTCAACTACCCTAAATAATCATCCCTTTTAACTGCAATCTTTGATCAGACAAATTCTCAATATTCAAAAAGGGACATCGACCTGTCACGTCATTTCCAACTCTTTTTTCTTCAAAATTCTCTATCTAACCATTTTTCTCTCCATTAATCCATGATTATGGAGCTACCCAAGAATATTGCAGGGGCCAGGGGGGTGATATAGATACGTACATTGAAGTGGATCTGAATCGATCGTCCATATACTCTACTTTCTTGGGCAAATATAAATGGAAATGTGTAATGACCTTTTTGATTTATTATTTCCGGTTTTTCATGCTTAACGACTTCTAAATCTGTAGTAACTAATGTGAATATATAAGTAATGCGAGCTGCATTTTGCTTGTTAAATACCACGGGCACTTCATTTTTTTCTTTTATTTTTTTGGATTAAGAATTAAGGAGTTTGACTGTTTGAGGCTACATTTATGATCTATCACTTGATCTCTCGTGGTTTTTCTGTAATGTTCTACTCGGTTACTTTTGTGGGAAATTTTACATTAACACCTAGACGAACTTGAGAGAAGTTCTGGAAATGTAATAGGGTGAATTGATTTCCTTTCTAAATGCAACATCTGTAAACATGCATTTAGAATCTCATCCAAGCAATTCTTGAACTGGCATTCGGCAATGCTAATATGTGAGGATCTTTCAGTGTATTTGTATTTACTTTTATTTTATTTATTTTTTCAATTTGCTTGCTTAGCATGTGAAGCTTTGAACTAACAAATTGTCCGCGATTGTACTTGACTTGTGTTAACTGTTCAGAGTTTTTTTTTTTTTTTTGAAAGTAACCTTTGGTGGAAGTGGCTGTCAGTTCAATTGATTGCTACTGAAGTAGCTGCAGCGCCCAGCAATTTATCCTATTAGGGTTTAATTTTCTGGAATTTGTTCACGGTGTTGTCATGTGATCTAGTTAGCGGTAGATTTGATGAATTTAGGTGATTGAAAGCTGATAATTTCATATTCCTTGGCAGAGCTGTCTAATAAAGAGAAATACTTGTGATGATATACAGTGGTAGGAAATGGAAAGGGTTCCCAAATCGAAACCACTTCCCAGCCAGTTACCCACTGAAGCCAAGGTGACAAGTACTCAGACCACTTTGTTAAAAAAGGATATTAAGAACCCGCCAACATTACGGGGATATGAAGAGTTGGATTCTTTCGTCCCTGCACGAGCATGGAAAGGAAAAGGCTCTTTGCAGGATAAAGAAAAAATCATGCATGATATTGCTTCGTTTGAACTCAGTGGCGATTCATTTGAAGAAATTTGTTCTACTTCATTCCATGGGGTGAGTCATCCCCCTGAACCTGTTGATATGGACCTGATGAGACCGGTCTATGTACCAATTGGACAGAGCAATGGTGATGTAAAGTGTTTGGTTACAAGCCTGTCTATGAAGGGTCCTTTCATGGAAGATCTTTCAATCCAAGTTCCAAGTATCAAACCAAGTCCGTCATTACTTTCACCTACCGTGAGCTTAGTTGAAGAGCCTAATGATTTAGGGCCTATATCCTCTCCATTTTTGGTTCCCCGTCCATCAGAAAATACAGATGCAAGTCTTTTTGCAGATTCTGAGGAAAAAGAATGTATATGGGATGCTTCATTACCTCCAAGCGGCAATGTTAGTCCACACAGTAGCATTGATAGCGCCGGGGTTGTTACAGCTATGGGCATTGTTAATAGCTACACGAGCATATACAGGAGTGATGGGATAATGAGTGATGATGGCATGCTATGCGTGGATAGAAACTATGCGAGTACGAAAGGGAGCTTTCGAGGGGATTCTCTTGAGAGTACTAAAACTAGCATCGGTCGAGCAAGTTATAGCAGTGGTCTTAGTAATGATAGTAACTGGAGTAACATCACTGGCAGTGGAAATAAGCCTCACAAAGGAAATGATCCCAGATGGAAGGCTATACTCGCTATTCGATCACGTGATGGTATATTAGGCATGAGCCATTTCAGGTTACTTAAAAGACTTGGCTTTGGAGACATTGGAAGTGTGTATCTGTCTGAGCTGAGTGGGACTCGGTGTTTCTTCGCTATGAAGGTGATGGATAAGGCATCCCTTGCTAGCCGGAATAAGTTGACTAGGGCTCAAACAGAAAGAGAAATCCTGCAGCTGCTGGACCATCCATTCCTGCCGACTTTGTACACTCATTTTGAGACCGACAGGTTTTCGTGCTTGGTCATGGAATATTGCCCAGGAGGCGATCTGCATACCCTGAGGCAGCGACAATCAGGGAAACATTTTTCAGAGTATGCTGCACGGTATGCATTTCATTCGTCTTTCTCTTTGATACCTAGAGCATGTATTAGTTTTTATTTACGAACACAAGTTTTTTTTGCTTAAACTTTTCGTCTTTTCCTGGGATTAATCCGTGATTGCTAGTACATCTCTTGGAATCTTGTTTTACCATTTTAACTGGAATCTGGCTGTGATTATTTTGATGCATTTTGGTGGAGATTGATGGCTGGATGATTTACATATTCATATGCTTGTTACTGGGGTGCACAAAACTGTAACGAAATACTTGTTTCACGGATACAGGTTTTATGCAGCTGAGGTTCTGTTGGCACTCGAGTATCTTCACATGCTGGGAGTTGTGTACAGGGACCTGAAACCAGAAAATGTTCTGGTCCGGGACGATGGTCACATTATGCTTTCTGACTTTGATCTTTCCCTGAGGTGTGCAGTTTCACCGACCCTCATAAGAACTTCTACACTTGATTCAGATCCTAATAAACGAGGAGCTGCATTCTGTGTACAGCCGGCATGTATTGAGCCCATGTCATCATGCATTCAGCCTGCATGCTTCCTTCCCCGAATCTTTCCACAGAAGAGTAAGAAAAAACCCAGAAATCCCCGAGCAGAGCTTGGGTTGCCATCCAGTGCGCTGCCCGAGCTAGTTGCAGAACCCACTGCAGCACGGTCCATGTCATTTGTTGGGACCCACGAATACTTAGCGCCTGAGATTATCAAGGGTGAAGGCCATGGCAGTGCAGTGGATTGGTGGACATTTGGTATTTTCCTACACGAATTACTGTATGGTAAAACCCCTTTCAAGGGCTCGGGGAATCGTGCAACTCTTTTCAACGTAATAGGACAACAGCTCAAGTTTCCGGATTCGCCTGCAACCAGTTATGCCAGTCGAGATCTTATCCGTGGATTGCTCGTTAAGGAACCGCAACATCGGTTTGGGGTGAAGAGAGGAGCATCAGAGATCAAGCAGCACCCTTTCTTTGAAGGTGTTAATTGGGCTCTTATACGATGCAGTACACCACCAGAGGTGCCTAGACCAATCGAGGCTGAGCTTCCCACGAAGTTTGGACAAATCGACCCTGTTGGAGTTGGCAGTAGCAGCAAAAGGGTAGTAGGAACAGACATAAAGTCAGGGGGTAGATATCTGGACTTTGAGTTCTTTTAGTTTAGGAATATAGGATTCTTGTTCTGTGTTTTAGCAGTGTCATTAGTTGATCCCTTCGCTGGGGAGTTTACCTTCCAACTTTGACGAGTTTATGGCCATTGTGGCCTTATTAATTGGAAGAAGTCTGTGGCAGTCCTGTAAGTAAATGCAATATTACCATCACATAATAGAATTAATTGTCAAAGAGCATACAAGTGATAATGCTTTCCAATAAGCAAGTGCAGTGTATTGTGGGGGACTTTTCAGAATAATAAAAAATGTATAAATTTAACCCTTTTTTAGCTTTTTAATATTGTTAAGTAAAGCACTAACTTGGGGTGTGTTCGAGCCACGTTATCTTGGAAAAATGTATTCTGGAATAATAGATTATGGAGAATGTGTGGTTGAAAAAAAAGGAAAAGTTATTGATGTGATGAAAAATATTATTTTATTGAAGAATTTGTGGTTGAAAATGAATAGAAGAATGATAATAAGATTTTTAATGTGTGCCAAATAGGGGCTTGATCCATTGGCATAGGTTATTGGTATGGCCACCTGACTTGACGCATATCAGACTTGAGAAAAGCTCAGCGCTTCTAAGTTGGGTTAAGTTTTATCATTTTTTTGGAACTTCTGTCGAAACAAGATTTGACAACAAGCCCAATTGTATAAATAAGCATGGAATCACAGCCCAAAAAGTTTGTAATTGTGTCTAATTTTTTATTATTATTATTTTTTTTTCACTCTTTTAATACATGTTAAAAGCATTCATTCTATGGTTACTTCTTAGAAATGAAATTTGACCAAAACTAAGGAAATGATCCATGTTATGGATTGGACTGTTTTTGCCAATGTGGAGCCCATTCCGAATGTTACTCCGACCCTCAAGTTCTAGCGAAGAGAATAAGACGTTCTCGCTTCCACAGTCTTTTCCTACTTTTCTACGACATTAAGTATTTTCTCAAATATTTGTGCCCAAAACGAAAAAATATTTTGCTCCTGTTTGGTAAGGATTAAAATTAAATTTTTACTAGATTTTGATAAAAGTTGATGGAATACGTGGTTGAAAAGTTGTGGACCCCATAAAATATGTGGTTGAAATTAATTATTAACCTTAACTTAGATTAATATATATATTTAATCACAACCAAACAAGGGCTTTATCATAGAAAAGAACATTGGATAAGAGGAAAAAGTAAAAAAGAAAACCCCACTGTCCCCACACCACCACTTATTAATGGGATGCAAGTTGCTTTTTATTTGGCTGTGCATGTATTTCATGGTCCCCTATGTCTCACTATCTGCACCTGTTGGGCGTTGCTGATGCACGAGGAGGACTTTACATGTTATCATGTCCATTTTGTGTCTTAAATTCAAGAATTACACAACGAGTTTTTATCGTCTGCTTAAACCATTTTTGGGAAGTGGCAGATAAATAGACAATACTTATGGATCATTCGAAATGTGAATAGAAAAAATAGCTCGAGTTTTTATAAACAGAAGATTAGAAACACGATTTAAACATAAGCTAATTTTTTACAGCAAATTGTTTTAAGACTTCAAGAGTTATGTAACGTTGCTAAAAATTAATAAAAATTGACGAATCTCATAACGTGCGTGATTAAATAGCGAATAAAAATTGTGATTATAATGAAATGTTGGATTAAAATTAAAATTTAATCGACTTTTAACAAATTAGAGCTTTACCGAACTTAAGTAATTTTCTTGAAAGGCTGTGCTTCTGAGGCCCTCAGAACTCATCAATCATCGTACTTTTATTGGGTCCTACTGTTCCACAGTGTGTAATAATTTAGCTAATGATTTTTGAAAATACAGTTCGATACACATTAAAATTTTCATTTTCATTTTTCTACTCATTTTCAACCACACATTTTTCAATAAAATAATATTTTCTATCACATCAATAACTTTTCTTTCTTTTTCAACCACACATTCTCCATCAATCTATTATTCCAAAATACATTCTTCCAAAATAATGTGACTCAAACACACCCTCAGTGTCACTTTGATATTAGTATTACACATACTAAATAATATACAAAATTTTTAACATTTTTATGTTTTAGATGAAATTGATTTGCACTTGAAAGAACCTGATGTTTTATATTGAAAAAAAAATCTAATTTCTCTCTATTATATTGATATTTTATGAACCTGATGTTTTATATCAGCACTTGGAAGAACCTGATGTTTTATGAACAATTCTCACCAAAAGTTAAATTCTGATGTAGACTTACTTCGTATCATTAGTCCGTAACCCCCCCTTTTTTTTATGGTAATATTGATACCAATTGTTTTGTAGTGTTAAATGACCGTTAAAAAGTAGTGTTGTCCCTCTTTGGTTTAGCTAAAAACGAGATTTTCTATCGATATTGATAAAAGTTGATGAAATATGTATTTAAAAAACAAAACTTCACAAAAATTATAGATTTCATTAAATATGCGATTAAAAATAAATGAATTTTTGAAAATGGAAATCAAACGTGAACCTTGTTGCATTGGATTCAATTCAAATTACCCAACAGGAGGCATCTGAGGAGTTGGGCTCCAGATCCAAGAAAATGATTTTAAGCAATAAAAAAATTAATCATGTTACACAAACATGCTAAAAAATAGATTCGAAAACTGGACGGACACACGTCGATACAT
The DNA here is from genome assembly GCA_019097785.1 of Fraxinus excelsior. Lineage (NCBI taxonomy): Eukaryota > Viridiplantae > Streptophyta > Magnoliopsida > Lamiales > Oleaceae > Fraxinus > Fraxinus excelsior. Next base: position 6,662,119 of record CM032639.1, on the reverse strand, counting down.
GATTGAACGATTTGGAAAAAAAAAACATCCAAACAGATGCTGCCAATTCAATAAATTCATCATTTTCCTGTTTTTGAGCATGTTCAATCATCGTTATTCTAAAAAAAAAAATCCTGTGAACTCTGAAAATAACAATAAAAAAGACTAAACTCCAAAAATAAACGTGGCTGTCAACAAGCCTATTCTGCAGTGGGGGTGGTAGGGACAAAATCAAAGCAAATAATGCAATCTGACAGTCCATTTTTTGAGGCAGACTACTTGTAACTTAAATTAATATTTTTCTTCTTCGTCTTGTTCTATATCTGGAAGAAAGCTTGAAAAAAAAAAAAAAATCTTGGCAGTTCAGACTTCAGAAGATTCACCAGAAAATGTCTTTGATTGTTTGTTTACTTTACCAATTTGCACAAGGGAAATTTTCACTGCAAGAACCAAATGAAAGTGATCTTTTCAAGTTAACTATAGTTATTTCACAATAACTGAGAAATGGGTTTTACAGGTTAGAATGTGAAAATCTTGTTACACGGATATTTTGATATTAAGTAATTTGGGATCCTAACGGAAAATGATTGGTAATTGAACTTGACAGCAAAAGAATTTGGCAACAATTAATAAGAATTGGAGAAGAGAGTCCAACCAAATAGAAGGACAAGAAGAGTAAACCTTAGACAGATAGAAGGAAATAATTTTATTTTGCTGCTGGGAAAATAGTGAACCTCTGACACAATAATGCAACCAATTTCCTGTAAGGAGATAAACTCTCATCCCCGCCAACAAAAATGGTGACAGAAACTGCAAAATTCTACATATTTACATATCCAATGTCAAAAGACCATTGCCAAAAAAGAGTACATGAAAAAATTGCCTGCCTACCTATTTCCAACTTGCCTCAAAACCCGAAAAGGAGAGGTAAAAAATATTTAATGAATTCAAATAAAAGTGTTTGTCTACTTGATGGCGTAGGAGCTGGTGCAAACTGCCTCAAGTGCTTCTGTCATCAAAGCAGAAAAACTGGTCATAGCTTGGAAAACACCAGGCAATCCTGTTTGCAAGTTGTTTAATGTCATTGCTCGGGTCACCTCAACTGCCTTCGCGTGTTTGAGCATTTCGTCTTCCACCCGTCTTTGGCAAATTGCAAGCTCAGCTTTTTTCTCGGCAAGTGGGTCTCGTGCATCCAAACCATGCCCATTTTCAGGACCAGTGTCAGGAAGACCTATGCCGACCATAGAGTAAGTTTGATAATACTTTCTCTCAATGTTTCTGAGAGAGGAAGCTTTTTTCTCGAGCTCCTTTGATACAGTTTCAGTTCTTTTCTGGATCTTGAGCTCCTCCATTTGTTTTAAAGATATTGAACGAACAACATTGACGAAACTTTTGATGGCTTCAGAGGCAACTGTATCGGGAATCTGATCGAGTGAAAGTTTCCACTCATCACAAAAAGCAAAAACCTCAGACAGTTCCCTGTTGCCATTAGTTGCTTCGCCGCTGACTGGAAGGAGGCTAAGCTTGAACCAGCCATGGAGACAACGAACAAAATCTCGTTGGAATTTTATCAGGCGGCAGAAACTAGAATGCCAGGCAGATACAGCTGATTCAAGATCTCGTGTTGCCTGCCTGTGCATATCAAATGTTGGTTCACCTTTTTTTGCTTGATTAACAAGGCCTCGCACTTGCTGCACGATATCATTCTGGACTTCATGAAACTGATGCATTGATCTCCACATGTACATGAACCTGCATTCATTTTTCACCAATGTAATACTGGGTTGTTAGCCATGGAAAAGCATACCCATATAATTAATGAAATCAAAGATATAATATGAACAAGAAGAAAATACACGAACATCAGTTTTAAGATTCAATTGAAGTTCATGGCCACTCTATCTATGACACGAACATAGTATTTTGGGACCGAAAGACTTCTATAATGACATTGATGCTGGGTAGGGTTCATTGAAAAGATTGCAGACTACTGCCTTTTCATTAGTAATTCAATGTACCATTACTTGAATCAACCTTTTATGGATTTATGTAAATTTGGTCTGTACTGTAATTATAATGACACTGTACTTAAGAGGTTTACTATTTTAATAATTTTAATCTTGACTAATCTCATCCCATCACAGAAGATGACTAGCATAGCTAGTGGATCATACGACTATCAACTCATATACCCTACTCCAACCAATAATTCATTTTTACATAAGCAATTATAAACTGTAACAAACTAAGAGTCTGCATATAGAAAAAAAAAAAAAAAAAAATCATCCATAGAGGGCTGCAATCTCCTAATTTGAAGAGGCAAGGCTGGTGGAAGTTGGGTATAACCTAGGTGGAGAGGGTCCATCAATTATGGAAGGATTAGGCAAGTGGCATTGCACATGGAGAACAGAACTTCATAATGTCTCACCCACCACTGCTAAATATTAAGGACCAAAAAGCAACACCAACATGTTTCCTTAAAAAAATGAAATAAGAAACAGGAAAACAAAGGTGCAAAAACATAAAAATAAACAGATAGAACGATTGAAGGCCAAATGAAATAATTTTCAAAAGGACTCCTTCATTGAGAAGGCACAGAACCATCCACTATTACCACCTTCGTCCTTGAGACCAAAAGGATATTTTTAGGTGTAAACACGTAAGCTTCAGGAGAGTTCAATATACTATTAGGGAACAACTAGTTAGAATAAACTTACCCATGGCAAAGTTCCACAAGCTGCGGCACTAGGTCGGAGTCCCTTAAGCCAATAATAGCAGAGGAGGTAGTAGATACGGCCTGCGATGTGACGACAATTAGGGATTGTAGTCTCTTTATTGAGGTTTTCGTCTTGTCCAACTTGTCTTCATCGTCTCCCCTGCACTCCTGACCTTGTAGTGCAGCCAACTTCTTTTCATGCTCAATTTTTTCACCTTCTCTAGCCTACAGTCATTGTCAGTCAGCACACATGAACATTTACCAATAAACTAACACAGTAAAATGCAGCAACGTGAATTTTAAGCAGTTAACAAAGCATCCATTCCTCTTAATTAACTAGATTTCTTGTACTGAAATCGTGAATCGAGGACTATTTCATTTTTGAAGACTTCAGTCAACAGTAATAATATTAACAGAAATTTAACATAAAAGTATTCCTTCATATTTTTGTCACCAGTACTAAAGACAAGTTAGTTGGGAAGGCAGACCCACCAGCATGTTACAAGTTGACATCCTAAAATGATTCCAGGCTGTCTTTCTCAGACCAAACAAACAGTTATTCAGGGCAAATTAGTCATTCCATGTAAAGGGAATCCAACAAACAAGATAACACAAGAAAGGTGAAATTCGTGGATAAGCTAAAACCATCCAATTTAACAATGCCACCAACTACAATAGCACAAGTGCTAATTCCACAAGGTCCCCAGCTTTTCAGGCATGATTTCGTTTAATTACAAAATAGAAGACAACAAAAAGATTACTTTGTGCCATAGTCAACTATTGCGTCTATGATATGTCAACATACATTTACATAGAGAAAAAAAATAATTTTGAACTTGATTTCAGAAAGTAACAAAGAAGAAAATATGAAAAGAACTTTAAAAATGAATAAAAGACTTAATTATAACATTATTGACAAATGATCATAGGCCATAAGCAGCTAACACGTATTTATTCCTATTTATAATAAATTAAGTTCAACAACTCTCTATTATCATTGTAGCCGGTGTTTATCTGAAAAACAGATAGTAAACATCAAATAAAAATTAACAACTTTGCATTTATCATTTGGTTTAAATTTGACAATCTTATCACTCTAAGATTTGCTGATCTCCTTATCACTCTTTTGATCCTCATCATTTCTGTTGGCAAGTTGTGTGACATTTCTAACAAACAAAAGTTCAGATTGACAATGAATTGAAGTAATGAAAATGAGGTTCATATCAGTACCTTTACTTCTTTATATAGTTTCTTTTCCCACGCCAAAAGCCGTTCCAAAGTTGAACAAAGGCTATTCGAGCCTCCTAGCAGATCAAGTGAACTGGGTTCAAGCCGGTATTTAACAGCCAAAGGAGGTTTTGAAGTCCAGGTAGAGCTCAAGTTACTCAACATTCCACTCGAATGATAGATTGTTTCTGTAGCAACAAAGGAAAATCAATTCAAAATGATCTATTCGAATACACCCCATGGCCCGAAAATTTGAAATATGCCAACAATTCAGTAATATCACTGGATGCATTTATATAGAAAGATCATGTTTGTTAACAGAAGTAAGCAAAACTGAAAATGGTCGTTTGTTAACATCAAAGCTAAAACTTACACAAAAATCAGATCAATTTTGGTCCGAAAACCAGGAACAAACTTACTTTTCAACTGCTTAAAGCTTCGATCAAGCTGAGCTCGTCCAGTTTCTAGCATCTCAGATACCTGCTCACCAGCTGACGCTGCCTTGTCAAAATATTCCCTTAGTGCTGCAACAATTTCTACCAAATCCTTGTGCCTCACCACAATCCTCCTATCAGAATTCATCCCTTCATCATTTTTATTTCCCCAACTAACCGATGACTTGCTATCAAAAGATTTACTCGAGAGCTTGGAATTCAGATTCGGGTTCGAATTCCCCACATTAGGAGCCGCAGCAGCCTCATTTTTCACTGACTCGTAATTCCATTGAGACCCAAAATCAGATCTGGACTTGAGATCCTCCTCTTCATCCTCATCAGTAGAGCTCGTTGTATTGGAATAATGGTCGTGGTCCCCCCATTCACTGCACTGCACTTCTTCTCTCTCCGTTTCCTCCTCTTCGCTCTCAAAGCTTTTTAGATGGTGACCTTTCTTTTGCACTGGTACAGGACCTTGTTTAGGATGATTTCTTACGTAACTGTTCCCACTGTCTGAATAACGTGAATGCGATGAATAATTGGACGCCTTGTCGTCGAATTGCTTCTTGTTGTTGCTGCAGCTAATGGGATTTTGATAGTTATTGATCTGATCGTGAGTATTAGAAAACGATGATAAGCTAGATTCTCTGTCAGCGTCTTCGTCGTCATCATCACCCGAATTGCTTTCTTCTTGAGTAATTCGGGACGCATTCTTGTTGCTATGGAGGTTCTGGTAGTATTCGGAATCGGGAGGAGATGGAGGGCAGAAGTTCTCCCAATTCCATACAGAGGAGGCCTGGGAGGGGGTTCTGGAGTAAGTCGAATCCTCTCTGGCGTCGTAAGTATATTTTCCGTCGAAATTATGCGATGGTCGCGGGGAGGATGAGAAGCTAGAATCTGACAGAATGTGTGGGAGTTTCATTGTTTTTTTGCGGCGCGGTAGCTGCTGCTGGTGGAAACGGTGGCTGGAGGTGGTGGACATGGGTGGTGGCGGTGGAGGTGGATGGATAGAAGGGGAAGGGGATGGGGTGTGACGAGGAGGAGGGATGAAAGTGGGTTTGGAAATGTTGGCGGCAGTGGCGTTTGAGGTGGAGGACGGAGTGCGGAGGAGGACCGCCGGGGTGTGGTCAGAAATGGAGAGTGGTTCGCCGGAAGCGAACGTGACGAGGGCGGAACCAGTGTTGCGGAGGGAGCGGCAGTAATCAGAGTGCGCGGAGGCCAGGTGGTGCCGGGCGTACACTGCTTCCTTCATCAGACGGCGCCTCTCCTTGCACCGCCGCACCGTGTCCTCGTTATCTAGCTTCGATACCGTGCACCCCATCTCACACCTTCTCTTTTACTCTGAAGACAGAAAGAAATAATAAATTCAAAACAAAGCCTGAGCTAAACCGCCGGTGCCAGAGTCGGAGGTCGGGTGGCACCGCCCCTGTTTGAATGTAAAACTAAAGAGATAGATAATGGAAGAAGAGGTGGCGATGGTGGCGGAGGATGGTGGAGAATTGATGTTCCATCCGTTTGCCTTTTTCACACACTGAACTCGACTGTCTTCCGCTCACTCTCCACTACTTAAAGAAATCTTTTTTTTTTTCGTTCGTATAAATTTTATTATAATATTATTTATTAACAGTATAGTTTGAATTTTTTCAGAATGATGTGATTAATACTTTATTTTATTGAGCAATAATATTTATAATTAACGACTGTATTTTATGTGCTAATTTATTATTTAAAATAATAAAATTACGGAAAATTAATGGACATATTTGTTATTAATCATTCAATATGATGAAATATCAAATTCCGTCCCTCGTTTTCCCTTCAAATCAAAAATATCAAAATTTGACTAATTTATTTGGTAATGAAGAATGTCTAGAACTTGTAATTGAAGAAACTTTAAGAGAATATTTTCAAAGAGGAAAAGTTGAAATAATAATTAATAAAGTCATATTTTAGGGGGCACTTTATTTTATTTTTCTTTTTATCAACCCTTTTGAAGCTTTTTGTAATCTCAAAGGAGGCATATTTTGTGCATCTAGTCAAAAGGAGGGTTGAGTTTTGTGGAAGAAAATACTGTGATTATTCATATGCTGCTTTTTTCCAGGTTTAAATATTTCGCATAAAAATATATTATTATTTATTTCAAGTACAATTTGTTCAGCATAAAGTCATATTCTAGGGATGTTCATGCTTCAGTTCGGCTCCAAAACTTTCAGGTATTTAATAAATGGAATCGTCGTGTCCAAATATAATTATGGAATCGTTCGATTTCGGTTCCATTCTGTTTGATTCCGTGTCATAATTAAATTTCTTAATATTTACAGTAACACTACATAAATATAACTAATAACATTTCGCTAAATAAACAAATTGAGACATTACTATCTACAAGTTTTATTCATCATAACCTTAGTCCTTGTGCAGTCCCTGTCCTACTTACTCCAAAAAAAGACTTGGTGTATGCGTGTCAATAGTCGTGCCATTAACAAAATTATTGTTAAATATCGGTTTCCTATTCCATGACTCGATGACATGCTGGATAAGTTAGAAGGATCTTTATGGTTTTCTAAAATAGATTTAAGAAGTGGATATCACCAAATTAGAATTAGACCAGGGGATGAATGAAACAACTTTTAAGACTCGGGATGGTTTATACGAGTGGATAGTTATGCCTTTCAGGATGTCTAATGCGCCATCACTTTTATAAAGGTGATGAATCATGTCTTCCAACCTTTCATTGGAAAATTTCTCGCAGTCTATTTTGATGATATATTAATTTATAGTAAATAACGAGAGAACCACTTAGATCGCCTTAGATAGGTCTTCCTTGTACTTGATTTTGAAAGATTGTACACTAACATTAAGAAGTGTTCCTTTCTACAATCATAAATCATATTCTTAGGATTCATTATCTTCGCCCAAGGGATTTATGCTGATCCAGCTAAAATCTTTGAAATTCGTGATTGATCGGAACCAACAACTTTGACTAAGGCCCGTAGTTTCCATAGATTAGCCTCATTCTATAAACGATTCATCCAGAGTTTTAATTCTATTACCGTCCCCATTACTGAGTGTCAAAAAAGGGGATTTCCATTGGACCCAATCAACAAAAAAATCCTTCATCGCAATTAAACAAAAGTTGATCGAAACTATCGTTTTACACCAGCCTGATCTCTCTAAAGTGTATGAGGTGGCATGTGATGCTTCTAGTGCCAGTATAGGTGGTGTATTAAGTCAAAAGCATCACTTTATCGCTTATTTTAGCAAGAAATTAAATCAAGCATGGCAGAAGTATTCTACTTATGATAAAGAATTCTATGTTGTTGTCAAAACTCTTCGTCACAAGATAATATTTTTTCACGTCAATAACTTTTCCTTCATTTTCAACCACACATTCTCCATCAATTCACTATTTCAAAATACATTTTTCCAAAATAATGTGGCTCAAACACGCCCTTATTCTAAATTGAATTCAGAATAATTTAGCCATATACTTAAGTAAGATATTAGGGGTGAACACGGTTCGATTTGGACGGTTTGTGTTATATTTTTAACTCAAACCATTTCATGCGGTTTGGAGTTTTTTCAAAGCAAACAAAATCATTTCTTTTAAACCAAACCAAATCAAACCATTATTTGTGGTTTGATTCGGTTTTAATCCGCGATTTACCCATCGATATTATAGTTATATGTTTAAAACAAGTTAACATATACATTTAAAGAAGAACTAATAGTGTTAAATGTTAAATTACATTCATATTTGTTTAAAATTCGATATATAAACAAAAAGACAAAAAATAATATCAAGTTAGCATCTAAAAACAAGCTCTCCAGAATAAGTATAAGATTACTAACATCTCATTTGATAAAAATTGGATCAATATCCCTTCTTGTAACACATGATTTGACCTCTGTATGATATGCAAATATCAAAATATTTATTAGTCCTTATTAATGATATTAACAATCAACTAAGAAACAATATGCATAAAATATCAAAATTGATAATAGAAAATAAATGTCACATTCAACAGTTTTCTTAGAGTCATCCAATGCTTCTACATCATCCAAATATTGACAAATCACTATATGTTCATTGCTGCTATGCAACCAATTCGTCGTGCATATTAAGGTCTCAACCATTTTTTCACTCAATGAACTCATAAATCAATTTTGTATTGTGCGCATTCAATTTCCATCAAACTAATACGTTAAATTTGGGATCGTTCAAATCTTCACAACGATCAGACAAATAATCAACCAAATTATTCTTCTCGGATTGCACATTTTGCATAAGTTTAACTTTAAAAATAGAAGAAATTTGTTTAGAAAAATTGAAAGCAGGTTGTGAAGGATTTAGACTACTATTTTTGATAGCCTCATTTGATGAAGCTGATGGTGATGTGATTGGGGTCGCCATTTCTTCATAACATATCTCCCATCATATCTTCCTTATGATTTATGACTTGAATGAAACTTATAAGTCTTTTTTGAAGTGTCCAATTATTATCAACCTACTGAGCAGTTAAACACAAATAACTAACATTTTGTATTGACGTCCAACAATCAGCAGTCAAAGAAACTCTATGTTGACCCAACAATATTTTGTATTGACGTCCAACATTTTGCTACTATCATCCTTGAAGGAAACACAAATTTTGAGAAAAAATATCTTGTAAAACCTTCATCCTCCACATGTCGAAACGGTAATTCAGACAATATGAAGTATCATGTAATCTGTTTCCTAACTTTTTTTTGAATTAAACTTGATAACTTTGGTTTGCTTGTGTTTTTGCAAATGTGTTATTGCATATATGGTTGGGCAACATTCACAATTTCACATTCAATTCATTTTATAATTCTGAGCCTAATTTTTTATTTTTTTTTTTAACGAAGACCCAACTAAATACTAATGACAATGATATACTAACTTGTTTGTTATGTATGAGTTATGTTAATTAAATTTGTACCCTCCAAGAAAGTATACTTTAAATCCTAAAAGCTATACTTTAATAAAATTTATATACGAGAATTTATAATTTAATAAAAATATTTTTTTAATTAAAAAAAGTACCGTTCGATTTGGTTTTTTGCGATTTTTAAAATTTGAAACCTAAACCAAACCATTTTGAAACGTTTTGGATCGGTTTGAGGGAAAAAAAACCACGGGTCCACGTGGACCTAAACCAACGATTTCGGTTCGATTTGCGGTTTCGTGATTTTTTTGTCCAGCCCTATAAAATATTGCCAAAAAATCAAATCATATTATTTTCAAATAATTATGGAAATTTTTTGCTTACAACTAATTGCATTTATTCTACTATGTCTACTCATTTTCCCTTTTTAGCAGCCAAATTGATATTGATAAGCAGCTTTAGCCTAGAAGAATTTATCTGTTGCCCACACATCCATGTTAGGCGCTTGTCTATTTCTGATTTTCTCAATTTGAGAATGTATTTTTGGATCGTAGCATTCATATAAGTGGGTCCCAATGCGAGATAGGGAGTTAAAAAATGGTTGTGTGATTAACAACGGTAAAAAAACCTATTAAAATGTGCCCCCAAAATGGAAAACAGACGGGGTTTGGGTAGTGTTTTTAAATGACTCGAGTCGAGCTTACATGAGCTCACGAACTAATCCGTTGGTGGGGGTGAGTTGACTGGCGGCTCATAATTTTCTGTTTTGAAATTCGTTAGAAAATTGCACTTTCACTCATTGAAGTATAATGGAGGCGTAGACTGGTAAGGAAATGATAAACATAAAAAAAAAAAATTATATTTCGTCAAAATAATTATAAAGCTGTCAAAATCCTCTTCCTTTTTTGGACTTGGGATTGCTGCAATACGTAGATAGAGTTAAAATTATATAAGAATGTGTATTTTGTGTTCGACGTTTTTTTTTTTTTTTTAAATGATGTCTATATACATTTTTATCTAAAACTTAGTTTATTAAAAAATATTTGAAGATTATAAATGGTGATGATATTTAACAATTGCACCATGTTGTCTTGTATTCGGTAATTTGCATCTAGTCAATCTATCAAGCACATTACAGTATCAAATAGATATTCTCTCAACCTTCTTCTTTCATATGACATAATCCTACCACTTGCACTAAAAGCAGCTTGTGATACAACAGTTGACGCCGAATGCATCAGGGTCCGTTTGATAGAAATGTGGAAAATTGGTGGAAAGAAAATATTTTACAGGGAAAATTTTTTCCTAGAAATTATTTTGCTGATTGTGTTTGATTGGTATAATTTTTCATGAAAAATATTGAAAGTTTGGTATCCGTTTGATTTCGGTTTTTTATGGAAATTGTCCATTAAAGTGATAATGTTTTCTACCATTGAGTCTAGAATTTGTTCCAATTGCCAAAAAAAAAATATTTGAAAAAAAAAAATCATACCGAATACCATTAGTTTGGCTTTATTTTGTATGGAAATTGTCAATAAAAGTGAATTTTTTTTTTACCATTGTGTCTAGAATTTTTTCCAATTAAAAAAAAAAATTGAAAAGTTGGAAAATATTTTCTCACCAAAATATCAAGAATTTATTTTTCTCGTGGAAAATTTGAAAAGTTAGAAAATATTTTCCCGGATAAATTTTGTCAATCAAACACTACAAAAGTTGGAAAATGAAAAACATTTTTCATTTTCCATGGAAAATGGAGCATATCAAACGGACCTTAGTGTATCACATGTCATCAAATACAATATTAGATATTATTTTTCATTCATCAAATACAACATTAGTGTATTACATTGTGTAATTCACATGTCAAATGTTAAATGCAAAAAAATAATATGTTATTTTGGAAAATCTTCAGACATTATTTATTAATATGTTATTTTATTGAGTAATACTATTTATAGTTATCTTATGTGTCAACTTATTATTTGAAATATTAAATTATTTAAGGCAACATAATTATATGAAATTAATGTCTTAAATAACAAACCGTTACATAATGACTATGAATAACATTATTTCTCCATTATTTGAGTAAATAAATAATTTGTAAAAATCTCATGTACGGTGACTGTATAAGGGAATTGAATTGAAAACAATTGAACTCACAAAGAACTTTAACAAGTCGACATGCATTCGAGATAAGATATGAAAATAAGAGAGTGAATGAGATTTGATACTTTAATCGTCATGTTGCTAACGAGACAAATATTTTTAGTAAATTTTGTACGCGAGGACAAGAAAGTAGAGGTGTTTGAGATCGATGATATTATTTTATAGAAAAAAAAATGTTCGATAGTTTGCTGGATTTTGTGATGTGGTTTGCAAATTGTTCAAAATTAAAAGTCATAATATGGTTATTACTGATTATAATACAATGACAATAGGGTTTTGCTTCTATAAAATGTTTTAAGGAAATATAAAATCAAATGTATTATTACCACTGTAGCACCCTGTTTGGCTTGAGGAAGAAGGAAAAAAGAAATTTTGATTTTGTTTTCAAATTTAATTTTCATCAAAACAGAAAAAGCAAAAATAAAAAAATAAAATTATTTGACTATTTACGGTACCTGATCGAACTAGTTCTTTCTCTTTTATTTCAATCAAATTGATCAGAGCGCCTGGAAAAATATTAAATTTGTTATTAATCATTCAATATGATGAAATATCAAAATATGTCCCCCATTTTCCCTTCAAATCAAATTTATCAAAATTTAAATAATTTATTTGGTAATAAAGAATGTCTAGAACTTATAGGCCTGGACATGAGTCGGGTCAGAACCGAATCGAGTCAAAACTTTCGAGTAATTAATAAATGGAACCGTCGTGTTCAAATATAATTATGGAACCGCTCAGGATCGGTTCGATTCCGTACCATAATTAATTTTTTTAACATTTACAGCAATACTACATAAATATAACTAAATTTAACATTTACAGTAATACTACATAAATATAACTAATGACATGTTTATTTGTAACTTTTACAAATTAACGTAGCCAAATTTAAAAATATATAAATAACAAGTTATCCAGTAAGATTAATTTAATGTATACAAATACCAAAAAGTAGATACTAATATTAAAACATCGGACTTGGCTGGTTTGTTTAATTAATTTACTAATTTGTTTAGAAAAAATTAATTTAATTTTTTCAATATAAAAAATTAAAAAAATATTTAGATTCTGTTCTTATTCGGTTCTTATGCTAGAATCGAGAATCGATCCAAACCCATTTGTTCTTGATTAGGATTCGGTTCTTCGGTTAGAATCGAGAACCGATCCAAACTCATCGGTTCTCGATTCGGATACCCGTTCGGGTATTTAACTTATGAAGAATTGTTCGGTTCGATTCGGGTTCGGTCCGGTCCAATTCAGTTCGAGAGTTTTGTTCAGCCCTAAGAACTTGTAATTGAAGAAACTTTAAGAGAATATTTTAAAAAGGAAAAGTTAGAATAACAATTAATAAAGTCATATTTTAGGTGGCACTTTATTTTATTTTTCTTTTTATCAACCCTTTTGAAGCTTTTTGTAATCTCAAAGGAGGCATATTTTGTGCATCTAGTCAAAAGGAGGGTTGAGTTTTGTGGAAGAAAATACTGTGATTATTTTTTCGCTGCTTTTTTCCAGGTTTAAATATTTTGCATAAAAATATATTATTATTTATTTCAAGTACAATTTGTTCAGCAACCTAGCTTTTCCATTGTTGGACGTGCTTTAAAATTGATGATTTAAGAAGCAAACGATGTAGTCGTGAAGAAATTCATGGAAATCTCTTATTCTAAATTGAATTCAGAATAATTTAGCCATATACTTAAGCAAAATATTGCTAGAAAATCAAATCATATTATCATACTCCCTATAAAAGAGTGGATCCCAAATTCTACTGTTCATCTCGTGTAGTCCATTTCACACGATTCCAGCTTCAAACCGGTTTTCAACTGTTCATCACGTGGTGAACACTTCGGCTGCAGGTTTTATTGCCGAAAATTATGTTTTGTCAGGCTTCTAATTTTTTTCCCGTCATTTCGTGCACAGTAATTTTACTGTTAATCTGGCGGATTTTGTTGACCAACACGAGTCCATATATTAGTTGTCCTTTTTTTATTTTTTTTTCCATACGCCGTTTCGTTCACTGTTCATGTACGTATTGGCGGATTTTGTTGACCAACACGAGTCCATATATTAGTTGTCCTTTTTTTTTTACACACGCCGTTTCGTTTACTGTTCATGTACGTATCGCCCACATTACGTGTACTGTTCACACAGAGGATATTGTTGACTATCCGTTCTGTGCCTGCAATTTTATTCTTTTCCTATTTTATTGATGATGAAATTTAACACGAGTCCGCTGCGTTTGATGAAAACATATTAGTTGGCGCTTTATGTTTTTCTTTCATTTGTGCCTCACATTTCGATTACTGTGCACATGCGGATTTTGTTGACTTGCCATTTGATTCTCATTTTATTGTAATGATGAAATTCAACGCGGGTACACTACATTTAATGATACTACATTAGTTGGCCCTTTTTTTCATTTGTCATCATCTGTCATGTAATTGCTTTCTTTTTTTTCATTTGACAACATTTAATATTCATTGCCGACATAGCAAATTCATGTTGTACTCACATTTAGATTACTGTGCACATGGCGGATTTTGTTGCCTTGCCATTCTATTTTCATTTTATTGTAATTTAATGATAATACATTAGTTGGCCCTTTTTTTCATTTGTCAACATGTCATCTGTCATGTAATTACTTTCTTTTTCTTCATTTGACAACATTTAATATTCATTGCCGACATAGCAAATGAATGTTGTCTTTATTTTCTATATATATAAGTATGCAGGTAAAGAAAAAATATATGTGACCGATTTTGCAAACGTTTTTCCTTCTTCTGCTGCTTGCTGTACTTGTGTTATAGGTTGGTTTTTTGCATGTATTCTTCTCTTCCTCTTGAATTTAGTATATTTTGTAAGAATTACTTACTCTTTTTTTGTTTTTCTTTTCAGTTTACCATTCAAAAATTTTAACGGAGGTCTTACAAGCATTTATCTGAGGTACAGATTTCATAACTGTGGTAAATAGGATTATTTGTTTATTTATGTTATTTCGTTTTCATTTGTTCAGTTTTTATGATATGCTACCATATTTGTACTATGTTAATTTCATAGTATGTTTAAATTGTATTTATACTATTATAGTACTCTATTTTTTTTACTATATTGATGATTTTAATTCTTTTTGAAGTTGTATTCTCAATATTATGTTGTCCGTATTTTTTTTTCCATTTCAATTTTTTTTTGAGAGCTCGATTCAATATTTCTAAAATTATTTCGGGTTTCTATTATTTCATTTACAAATTATATGTAATCTACATTTTGTACTTATCACATTTATATTAGATTATATTAGGTTTGTATCATTCACAGGTTCTTCTAACTATAATAATATAAATTCATTATATTTCTACATTTCAGTTTCTATACATGAATGGTGTAACGTCGTTACTAATATAATATAATATCCTTGAATTTTTATTACTCACAATCCTTACACTGCAGTTGAAATATTGAAGAATTGTTGCTGCTTCTGTTATGGATATTTTGGAAGCTTCTCACGAAGACGGTGTTATTGCTAATATTAATACTATGTTCGAAAGTGACAATGAAATACATAGATCATCAATTCGTCAACAACGAAATGAACGAGAAAAAGATAGGCGAAATAGATTGAAAAATATTTGCAGTAATTATCATAAAAGAAGAAATGACCCTATATTAAATAATCATATGTTATCTGAAAATAATTTATCTTCTCTTGCCCCGACACATGAGCCTATAGTCCACCAAAATTTTCATGCTTCTTCATCTTTCAATCAAGACACATCTCATATTCTTAATTCTGAAAATGAATTACAAGATAGTATTCAAGAATTTGACATCCCATCTGCTGCATATGTACTACCATTATCGACTTATTGTATACATTGTAATGCACGTAAATTTTATAGAGAAAGTAAAGGTTTTTGTTGTTCTGATGGGAAAATCAAACTTTTCATATGTGACTCACCATTCGACTTATATAATTTATTTACTTCTACAGAACATCATTGCATGGAATTTAAAAAAATTGTAAGAGGGTATAATAATCATCTTGCTTTTACTTCATTCGGTGTAAAATACGATAAAAATTTGTTTCAGACATATAAAGGTATTTACACATTTAGAATTCAAGGTCAAGTACATCATTATATAAGTAATCTTATGCCAAATAATAATACGCCTTGTTATATGCAATTATATTTTTATGATACAGAAAATGAATTACAAAATCGAATGAACATTTCATCAAATTTTGTTGAATCTACTTTACTATTTTTACTTGAAATCTTGAAAAAAAATCCATACAGTAAATTTTTTAGATCTTTAATTGATATGCCTAATTTGCATGACCATCAAATACAAATACGGTGCGATCCTGGACTTGATCAAAGAGTTTTTAATATTCCTACAACATCTCAAGTAGCTGCTGTATGGGTCGAAAATGATAAGAATGCTAATATTCGTTCTCGTGATATCATCATATACGGCCATTCTAATGATTCACATAAAGTTCATTACTATTATGGATGTTATGATCCATTACAATATCCATTACTTTTTCCATATGGAGAATCCGGTTGGCATGAAGGTATTGAGAAATATAAAAATCCGCATTTCCAATCTGAACATATATCCACATTTAATGTTTTCCCTAATACAAATACTACTGCAGTCGAATTTATTGAACAAGAGAATCAAGGTTAGTAAATATATTTGCTGCTACATTTGTATATTTTTGTTAATATAATATATTTTTTACTTTATCAATGAATGTTGAATTTGTTTAATATTTTTTATTTTGTAGTACTTGGTCATGCGAAAACACGTACGCAGGTATCTTGTCGAGAATATTATTCATATAAGCTACAAATTAGAGCTTCTGATAAATCTGTATTGCTTCATGCTGGTAGATTATTTCAACAATATGTTGTAGATATGTATGTTAAAATTGAAACTGCAAGATTAGATTATTTTCGTAATAATCAAAAACAAATTCGTGCTGAATTGTATCAAGGTATTGTAGATAGTGTTCAAAATGGAGAAACAAGAGGATGTAAAGTTGGAAGAAAATTTGTTTTGCCACAATCGTTTACTTGTGGACCTCGTGATATGTTACGAAGATATATGGATGGAATGGCTATTGTGCAACGTTATGGAAAACCGGATATATTTTTAACTATAACATGTAATCCAAATTGGCCTGAAATTAAACAAGAATTGAAAATGAATGACGAGGTTCAAAATCGACCAGATTTAGTTGTGCGCATATTCAGATCAAAATTGGAAGAATTAAAACAAGATTTATACAAAAAAAATATTTTAGGTCCTGTTATTGCACATATATATGTAATCGAATTTCAAAAAAGAGGACTTCCTCATGCACATATGTTATTAATATTTAACTCTCGAAATAAAATAACATGTGCTAAAGATGTTGATAAAATAGTATCTTCTGAAATTCCTGACAAAAATAAATATCCTCATCTTCATTCTGTTATTGCTAGACATAATATGCATGGTCCTTGCGGGAATTTAAATCCCAAAAATGTATGTATGGAGACAAATAAAGGTTGTAAAAATAAATATCCTAGAGATTTTTGTAATAGTACTATATTTGGTCAAAATTCTTACCCTTTATATAAACGTTGTAATACTAATGTATATGTTAAAGTTCGAGGCCAAATGTTAAACAATCAATGGGTTGTACCATATAATCCATATTTAAGTGCGAAATTTGATTGTCATATTAATGTTGAAGTATGTTCTTCTATTAAAGCTGTAAAATATTTGTATAAATATGTTTATAAAGGACATGACCGTATTAATTTCTCAGTTCTTACACACGAAACTGCGAAAAATATTGATGAAATTAGTGCTTATCAATCTGCTAGATGGATATCTCCACCTGAAGCTATGTGGAGAATTTTTTCCTTTAATCTATCAGAAATCTATCCAACTGTTTATTCTTTACAACTTCATATTGAAAATCATCAACAAGTAACGTATAATAATGAAGATAATTTATCTACTATTGTTGAGAATGAAAATACAAGAAAAACAATGTTGACGGAATTCTTTCGAATGAACGAAGTAAATGATTTTGCACGCACACTTTTGTATCGCGATTTCCCGACTCATTTTGTTTGGAATGCACATAAGAAAATTTGGACTCGTAGAAAAAAAACAAATTGTTATTGGACGAATTGTTACAGTAAATCCCTCTGAAGGAGAACGTTATTTTCTTCGTATTCTTATGAATCATATTCGAGGTTCTATATCATTTGAAGATTTACGAACTTTACGTGGAGTTACTGTTAGTACATATCGAGAAGCAGCACTTCTACATGGTTTATTAAGTGGAGATAATCATTGCGAAGAATGTTTATCTGAAACTATCATTTATGAAATGCCTGCTTCTTTAAGACGTCTTTTTGCTACACTTCTTATTCTCTGCAATCCTAATAATCCAAAGTTATTGTGGAACAAATTCAAGTCTTATATGATTGATGATTATGTACATATAAATATTTCTCCACATAGTGCTGAATTACATGCTTTAGAAGATATCAATTGTATTTTAGAATCTGGAGGAAAAAATATCAACGACTACGAAATAGTGCCATTTAATATAAATATAAACGAAAATGATAGATTGAAAAGAATGATTGATGATGAAACAACAAATTTGAATATTAATGAAAATTGTATTTATGAAATAAATTTAAATAACAAACAACAGATTGCATATGATATAATTACTGAACGAGTAGCAACAGGATCAGGTGGTGCTTTCTTCATTGATGGACCAGGCGGCACAGGTAAAACATATTTATATAAAGCATTGTTGCGTAGTGTACGATCTCAGAATTTGATTGCTTTAGCAACTGCGTCTTCTGGAGTAGCTGCATCCCTTTTACCGGGAGGTCGAACTGCTCATTCAAGATTTAAAATTCCTTTAGAAATAGTAGGTGAAATAAGTTGTTCTGTTAGCAAACAATCTGCTTTAGGAATTTTGTTGAAAATGTGTAAATTAATCATTTGGGATGAAGCCCTTATGGTCAATCGAGGAGCTATTGAAGCTGTAGATAAAATGTTAAGAGATGTTAACGATTCTAATTTACTTTTCGGTGGTAAAGTAATGGTCCTTGGAGGAGATTTTCGACAAGTTCTACCAGTAGTACCAAAAGGAAAAAAGGAAGATATAATACATGCTAGTTTAGTATTCTCTTATCTATGGCCTTTATTGACACATCTACAATTAGTTGAAAATATGAGAGCAAAATTTGATCCTACTTTTTGTGATTACTTATTAAGAATTGGGAATGGAACCGAGCAACAACATACTTGTAATTGCATTAAACTTCCAAACGAAATAATTATACCATTCCAAGGGGAAATTACATCTTTAAAACTTTTAATACATGACGTCTTTCCAAATATAGAAAAATATGCTGACAATTTACATACGATGACAAATCGAGTTATTCTTACACCTCGAAATGATTGTGTCGATCATATTAATAAAATCTTATTGGAACAAATCCCTGGAAAAAATTTTACGTACTATAGTTTTGATGAAGCAATCGATCAATCAGAACATAATTTGCAAGAAGATTTTTTAAATAGTTTAACTTCAAATGGTATTCCACCACATGAATTGAATCTTAAAGTGAACTGTCCTGTCATGTTGTTACGAAATATTAATCCTTCCGAAGGATTATGCAATGGAACACGACTTACTTGTCGAAAATTTGAGAAAAATGTAATTCTTGCTGAAATTACATGTGGCGAATATTGTGGAAAATATGTATTTTTACCGAGAATTCCTTTCATACCACTTCAAAGTGATCATACTTCAATTCCTTTTAAAAGAACTCAATTTCCAATTCGACCATGTTTTGCAATGACGATAAATAAAGCACAAGGACAAACACTTGATTTTGTTGGTTTATATCTTCCTGAACCAGTTTTTTGTCATGGACAACTTTATGTAGCCTTATCAAGAGCTAAAACAAGCAAGTGTTTAAAAGTTCTACTTAATCCATCAATTACGGAAAACTTGCACATGACATGCACAAAAAATATAGTATATAAGGAAATTCTTTGACAGTACATTAATAAAAAACATCATTTAACTACTACAGGTTTACCAGGTACATCAAAAATTAAATTTTTATATTTTCATACTGCTATTATTTATTATTTATTTTTACCCATTGCATTATGTTCCACTACCTTCGTATTTTATATATTCTAATTTTTCATATGCAGATGTCCTAGACGGATACATTGAGTTATTACCTTTGCAGCTTCACCACAAGGTACATGTTAATATTTTTTCTCCCTTTTTCTTTTGTTCATATTTCTTTTTCTATATATAATATATAACTATTAAAATTTCCTTTCAACAGTATACCTATGAACAATATAGTTTTAATTTCTATTCTAATTACTTTTTCTATAAACCTGATTCTTTTTCTACCAAATTCATTCTTTGGTAAATAAGTTCTTCTTTGTCACAATAAAGCAGGAAAAATATTGAATAGTTTAGTTTTTTTGTTAGCATATTATATATACTTAGGTTTTTGCAATTTCTAATGACAATTTTTTTTTTTATTTCATTGGTAGCTGCTTAATGCAAATTGAAGAATCGAATATTTGCTGACAGTGATTTCAATATTTGCACCAGACAAATGCATATTGACGAATCGAATACTTGTTAAACAATAATTTTAATATTTGCACAAGACAATTTTTTTTTCCTTAGCTATAGTCTTGCACCCATTACTATAGTCTTGCACCCATTGCTATAGTCTCATTCCGTTATATTTACAGACCGAATCCACAGAGAGATACATTTAATAGATCTAGACTTCGAATTTTATTTAGTTACAAATATTCATTTTACTATTGTTTCACGTATAATGTTCTTTTTCAGCCACTCCATATTTGTATTTTTATATTGTTCAATTTTCCTTCATTTGTATTTTTATATTGTTCAATTTTCCTTCAAGTTTTCAATTATGAATAATATAATGTCACAAAATAAGATATTGATTAATCAAAGATGTATTCTTTTCATATTAAAAATTTACTATTTCATACAAATGAAAGTGGTTTCTTAGTTTGACTATTGATAATCTTCAACACATAAAAGAATTCGAAATTTCCCCAAACCAAAAAAAAAAAAAAAATTTAAAACTGAATGTCCTTTTTCTTCAAAACCCCATTATCATTTTCCTGAATATTACTTTCGAAAAAACAATGTCTTTTGAATGTACACTGTGAAATAAAATCCTAAATACCTATAGTAAATCCTATAAACACGTTCAAGTATACTTCTTCACGTTCATTTCCTATATTTTACAGATTACAAATAAACAAATTCCAATAAAATAAAATATGTAATCAAATATACAACACTTTATTACCTCGAGCATATATTTTTTATTTTTTACTAAATATAAATATCTAAGGACATGTGTTTTCTACTAAATGGATAACATTTACAACTCATCTTCTTCAAATACGTATTCGTTTCGACGCGTGGCTACATTGGAACTTGAAATTTTAACTTTATCTCAAAAACTTTTAAACTCATTGTAGACTCAAATAAATAAATTATTTATTTACATCAAAATATCTATTCGATTTTCTATATCTTCTATTCTATAAATACTCACTTTATACTTCAAAGTTCAAACATCAAACAAAAAGCATATACTACACCTCTCTCAGACATGGCCACCCACTGTAAACTTATTCCACAAATTGCAATTTCTGAAACTAATTGGTCAGCCAAAGTAGTCATCACCGGAAAGCAATCACCCAAGACCGCTCGAAATTTCACTACTAAATACCAAACTGTTCTTCTCATGGATTTAGAGGTACATAGGTTATAACGGTTACATGAATTTTTACTTCTATAATATGCATATATACTTTATAAACACTTTCATATTTTTTGTTGTGCAGGGTAACGAGATTACGGCTACGTTGTATGATACAAACATTATTGCGCTTAATGATCAGCTTGGATTAGGGAAAACATATATCATTTCAAATGCAACCGTAAAGGAGAATAGAAGTCAGTTTAAAAGCTCCCCTGATGAAAAAATCTGGACAATAACAGGGAGAACAAAAATTGAAGAATTGGAGGAAAACAACTTGAACTTCATTTTCTCACAATACCAACTTACTCCATTTCATGAGTTAGAACAACATATGGATAAAAACAGTGACATCAGTAAAATTTGTAACAAATGTTTGACTGTTATAAATATATTTTATTACATATAAAATAAACGAAATTATAACATTTTTTTTTTGCAGGTGTTATGGGTGTAGTTGTGGACGTCAGACAGAAAAGAATCATCCAAACCCATTTTGGTACAGAGGCTACTCTTCAAGATATCACCTTAATAGATAAAGAATTTCAAACTGTGATGTTAACCCTATGGGACACTTTCGTCGACCGAGAATGTGTTATGATTACTGCAAATTTGGCCAACAGACCAGTCATATGGGCTACTAAGCTTAAGGTCTCTTCGTTTAATGGTATTGATACTAATCCGAAGTTTTCCTCGTCCAAATTCATTTACAATATTTACGGAATTACTCACTGAGTTACTGAATATTTTTTTCCTCATTTTTACAGGTATTACTTTATCAACAAAAGCTAATAGCACCTTCTTCATCAATTCTGACATGCTGGCCATTGCAGACTACAAAAATTGGTACTTAAAATAACAAACAAACATAAATAGAAATTACAGTTATGATTCTTATAACTAAATTGATATTTACTTCTTACAGGGTTGAAACTAATAAAGAGGCACTTGACACACTCACACAAAATAAACCTTTTGTTCCTGTCAGCCCACCAAAAGTATTGCCTCCAACCGACGACAAATTCACACCAATTGCTGAGTTACTCAGAGTCCATCCAGAGGTACTTTCTAACCCATTTCATTTGAATACACATCGCTGTTTTTATACCTACTCAAGCATTAATATTTTCTTTTTTTTATAGAAAAAATTCTATTGGGTAAAAGCAGATTGGAAGATCACTTCAACAAATCAAAAGTTTTGGTACATGTCTTGTGATAACTGCAACAAATTATCCAACGCAAATTTTGAAGAAGTTCACAAATGCCGCTTCTGTAAAAGTGAACATGCAAAAGCTATTCCAAGGTAAGTTACACCATTCAACATATATTCACTACAGTATAATTCAAAACGTACATACTATATACTTTCCAAATAATTCATTCTCAGAGCAAATGCTTTCGTGCACCTACAAGACAAATCTGGATCGTTAAATGCAAGCATCATAGGAAACGCTGCAGAAACATTATTACAGACTACTGGTAATGCAATAATGAACCATTTCGAAGAGGTAAAATTGCAGTTCTAACGTGCATAAATATTATTTTGTTTACACTTAAATATTTGCTACTCAAACATATTTATTCTATTACAGGAGGAACCAGATGCAGACATTAACAATTTTATGAACACTGAAAGTGAAGAAGATTTACTATTTTATATCAAAGTGACACAAAAGCGGCAAAACCCTACTGAATCTCATTTTGAAATTATATTTGCATTTAACTCTTCAGGAACAATCATTGAAAATCATCCCTTAATTCCAGTGACTGAAACAAATCCTTTGGACAATACTGTGAGCATTTCAGCTGACTTAGGCGAAAATATGAACAACAAATCCATAAAAAGCAAAGGAAAGGCACGTACCTCAACCGCTGAAGTGTTCGGAAATACACAGGAAGTAACTACAGCAAATCCAAAAAGGTCTCTCCTTCGATCAGATAATATTGTTCAGACAGATACGAAGCCACAAAAGAAAGCTCACAGAGGTTCTCAAATCAGTGATGCACCAATCTCCCCACGCTCAAAAACAAAAATTGAATGAAGTTTACTTTTAGTTTTGTAGAAAGACAACCTCACCTGATATGTGCTGTGTATAAAACTTCCATGCAGAAGTTTTCCAGTTAAGAATAACTTATCACTTTTGACGTTAATAGGTGAAGAGGTTGTTTTGGGGTTTTGTTTTTTGTGAATGTAAATATTATAAATACCGTTATCATCCGGAGCCTCTTTTGTATACGTACTATTGTATATACACTTTCGAACTTCTATGCCTTCATAATTTATTAATTTCGTATATTTAAATTTAAACTGTATTTCATATATAATTGTTTTTGTTAAAATAGTAATAGTTAACATAAATATAAATACAATTTCTTTTTGTTCTATCTATACTATTTTCTTATATATTACAACAATTTACTAATACATGTATAATTTGTAAATATAAAATTTCATTTAAAATTCATTTTTGATTACATTTATTATATATAACTCCATATTAGATTAAATTAACGTTTATATAAAGGTTTTATATTTTTAAAATTAAACGCATTAGGAAATCGAAATGATTTTAAAAAACAAAACAGTTAGAAACAAAAATGAATCAAAGCTCCCCGTGCGCGGACGGGAGCATAAAAAATAATATTTTTTTTTAACAATTGTAATAAAAAAAAAAATTACGATTCCCCGTTCGCGGACGGGGAAACCGGGTTTCCCCGTACGCGGACGGGGAAACCGGGTTTCCCCGTACGCGGACGGGGAAACCGGGTTTCCCCGTGCGCGTACGGGGACACCAAGTATCCCCGTGCGCGCACGGGAACACCCGGATTCCCCGTGCGCGCACGGGGAAATCCGGTTTCCCCGTGCGCGCACGGGGAAACCGGGTTTCCCCGTCCGCGGACGGGGAAATCGAGTTTCCCCGTCCGCGGACGGGGAACCGTCCGCGGACGGGGAAACGGAGTCCATTTTTTTTTTCAATTTTTTTCTTCTTCTTATATTATATACTCCCTCCGTCCCAAAAAATATTCCTATAGTTATTTTCACACGGATTAAGAAATGGTAGTTAGTATAGTTAGAGTATTAAATTTTACTATGTTTTCCATCTATACCACGGATTAAGAAATGGTAGTTAGTATAGTTAGAGTATTAAATTTTACTATGTTTTCCATCTATACCCTTTATCCATTATCTAGGTAGTTGGTGTTTATTATACTAAGATATATTAAATAAGGGTATACGTGGAAATGAAGAATTTAATACATGTTTAAAATGGAAACAAGATTATTTTTTTTAGGACGGACAAAAATAGTATACAAGAATATCTTTTTGGGACGGTATTTATTACACTTCCCACCGCCTACTCCTCGTCTAATATTAATAACGATAACATTGTTATTTTTTTTCCCACATATAAAATTATATCAACATCATTAATTTTCACCTCTCAACCACCCATCCATTAACCACCACCAAACCCCAACCACCTATTTAATTTTCTTACCACCATTCAGCTTATTAAAACGAAGCATTCTCCCAATTTAGACACAATGATCTCTTGTTTTATGATTTCTTCTCCACACTTTTAATATTTCCTTTCCTTTAACACAAAAAAATTATCCCATTTTAGACGTCCACTCATCTCGTTTTCGATTTCTTCTCCATATTTGATTTCCTTCAACTGTTTTTTTATTCCCACTTCTACTTCGACACGTAAAAAATACTGATGTTATTTACAATTTTTTCCATTTGCCATTTAAGCTGATAACCAAAAGCGTAATTTGGAGGTAAGTTTCTCTTGCGTACTTCTACTGTTACCCTTACGATTTTCTATTCTTGTTTTCAAAGCATTAGCCTGATAAACTTATGTCATTTTATTAGAGCAATTTCATTTTTTCATTTATGGTACTAATATGTTGTCAGTTCTTTATCTATAACTTTTGTTAGACCTTTATACACTTCTCTTATATTGTATGCAATGATGATACTAAAAATAGTGGATATTTTTTTGTGGTTCACTTTTCGGTAAAAATATTATTCTAATATTTTGTATTTGGGTAATTAATTATATTACCACAACAAAATTTATTAATTAAATCACATTATAATCACACCACAACTAAAATACATATTTGATAAATACACTACAAAATTTTTACAAATATACCCTTGATCCAAAAAAAAAAAATGAAAAAAAAAATAGAATTGGAAGTTTTCTGCAAATGAACTTTTCAAATTCTGTATTAATCCTCAAACAATGAATTTAGATGAAGTAATTGTATGAGTATCAATAATTGCATCCATTCTCACTTTAAATTTTCGACAGTTGAAAGCCATCAGAATGAGAAAACAAAAAAAAAAAAAAAAAAATCAGTTTGTTAGACTCGCCGGATATATATATATTAAAAAAAAAAACTTCTTGAAGTATATGGGTTGAAGGGTTGTATTATTCATCAAAATAGATAGATACTTTTATGGAGTTTGACTGTCAGCAAAATGGAATAACTCGTCACCAGTTTGAAGGAGACTCAAATAGAAAAGAATGTCATTGTGCTGTATGTATCCTTAAAGAAAAACGTTGTTAAGAATTTATATAAAATTGTGGGTAATTAAGGAATTTTACATAAGTTAATTTAAGTAAATACAAAATGTCATTAAAATTGTGGTGTAACAATTAAAGTTTGTTGTGGTAATATAATTACCTTTATATTTTCCATTATCCTTTTGCCAAGTAACCCTTCATATTAGAAAATTTCTCATTCTTCCTTCGCCCTTGCACACAGTCCAAAAATTTCTAAGTTTATCATTTAACTATTGTTGCAGTTTAGGTATTCAAAGAAAGAAGAAATTCCCTCTGGCAGGAATTCAAAATCCGAATTCACTTACCTTACGAGGTAATTGTCTCTCATTTTATATACCCTTGGACACGATAAGCACTTTGCTTTTGATTAAAAAAATAAGTTTTTTTTTTTTTTTTTTCTTTTGCATTCAATTTTTAGTGGAGATTGTGACTATAGTAATCAACATATGATGCATGACAAAGTATTTAATGTCTTCATTATAATGATTTAAAATTAGAAGCGATGACGGGTTCATTATATGCATCACCGGGATAATACATATTTTTTTGTTTATAATAGTAATGATTTATGTTTCCTCCAATTTTGATATATTAAATTATTTCAAACAAATTACTTATTTTTTTTCTTTGAAAGTTGTAATCGTAATAAAATATAGTTCTATTACTTTCCATTACAGATGTCTTTGGAATATATACTTCCTCCAAAAACAATGGATTCTGCCTGGCCTTATTTCAATATACTAATCATCAGTACCTCAGAAATTTTTTTGAGCTCATCACTGCAGAACAACATGCATATTTGATGGGTAGTAACTTTCATGCATTCATATGCAGTGTTTACCATAGATCTGAAGAAGAACAACAATTTAGTGGTAAATTGATTCATGAATTTATAATGCGCCTCGTCAATTGTGGTAAAAATAATGAAATCTGGATAAAGTTTGATGATCAGCTAGCCCGCTTTAGCATGCATGAGTTTTGCCTCGTGACAAGATTACCTTGCCATGAAGTACCTCCAGAATTTGACTTTACTAATAATCGACATAAAAATGTAGACTTCAATGGTATGAGCAGAATCAAAATGACAATGTTATCTGAAGCATTTCACTTTTGTCAAAACGAAGAAGATAAATTAAAGCTTGGACCCGTTGGTCATGTTCGTGGAAGTATTTTAAAACCTACGGAAGATCTATTACCAAAAAACTTTATCCATGGTTGAAAATGTTGATGCCTTCCTAACATATCCATGGGGTCGTGAAGCATATATAGTTCTACTAAGATCATTACAAGCATCACATGTAGAAAGAATACAGAAAATGTATCAGAATGAACAACTCGAACCCAAATATTCACTCCATGGATACGTGCTTGCATTTCAGGTATTATTCTTCTTTTTTTCTTATTTTTAGTATTTCATAAGATATTATTTATCACTTAATTTATTACGTCATGATCTATGTCTATTTTTATTTATATAAAGTTACTGGATTATTTTTATTAATCAACCCCCCCAGGCACATTTCCACGAATTGGCCGCAAATTTGGACGACCTAGAGGTAGAACAATACGAGCACCAAGAATGTACAGATGGAGGCCAAATAAAAAACCACTTTCAAAAAATGAAATAAGTATTTTTATCTACACAAAAGGTATTTTACGTGTTCATTACATTCCTTATAGCGTAACAGTATACACATACATTGCTTTTTACTTCTGAAAAAAATTTAAACACATTATCTAACTATTTTATTACACTTACAGGTTGTAACAAATACAATATTACGACCCACAAACGACGGACATTGCAAACAATTTGTTATACAACTCTTTCACTACCAGAAGACAATGAACATAGTGTACTTCACAGAATTGTCACAGAAGAACTAAACAGCATTCCCGTCTATTTTGATGATATATTAATTTATAGTAAATAACGAGAGAACCACTTAGATCGCCTTAGATAGGTCTTCCTTGTACTTGATTTTGAAAGATTGTACACTAACATTAAGAAGTGTTCCTTTCTACAATCATAAATCATATTCTTAGGATTCATTATCTTCGCCCAAGGGATTTATGCTGATCCAGCTAAAATCTTTGAAATTCGTGATTGATCGGAACCAACAACTTTGACTAAGGCCCGTAGTTTCCATAGATTAGCCTCATTCTATAAACGATTCATCCAGAGTTTTAATTCTATTACCGTCCCCATTACTGAGTGTCAAAAAAGGGGATTTCCATTGGACCCAATCAACAAAAAAATCCTTCATCGCAATTAAACAAAAGTTGATCGAAACTATCGTTTTACACCAGCCTGATCTCTCTAAAGTGTATGAGGTGGCATGTGATGCTTCTAGTGCCAGTATAGGTGGTGTATTAAGTCAAAAGCATCACTTTATCGCTTATTTTAGCAAGAAATTAAATCAAGCATGGCAGAAGTATTCTACTTATGATAAAGAATTCTATGTTGTTGTCAAAACTCTTCGTCACAAGATAATATTTTTTCACGTCAATAACTTTTCCTTCATTTTCAACCACACATTCTCCATCAATTTACTATTTCAAAATACATTTTTCCAAAATAATGTGGCTCAAACACGCCCTTATTCTAAATTGAATTCAGAATAATTTAGCCATATACTTAAGTAAGATATTAGGGGTGAACACGGTTCGATTTGGACGGTTTGTGTTATATTTTTAACTCAAACCATTTCATGCGGTTTGGAGTTTTTTCAAAGCAAACAAAATCATTTCTTTTAAACCAAACCAAATCAAACCATTATTTGTGGTTTGATTCGGTTTTAATCCGCGATTTACCCATCGATATTATAGTTATATGGTTAAAACAAGCTAACATATACATTTAAACAATAACTAATAGTGTTAAATGTTAAATTACATTCATATTTGTTTAAAATTCGATATATAAACAAAAAGACAAAAAATAATATCAAGTTAGCATCTAAAAACAAGCTCTCCAGAATAAGTATAAGATTACTAACATCTCATTTGATAAAAATTGGATCAATATCCCTTCTTGTAACACATGATTTGACCTCTGTATGATATGCAAATATCAAAATATTTATTAGTCCTTATTAATGATATTAACAATCAACTAAGAAACAATATGCATAAAATATCAAAATTGATAATAGAAAATAAATGTCACATTCAACAGTTTTCTTAGAGTCATCCAATGCTTCTACATCATCCAAATATTGACAAATCACTATATGTTCATTGCTGCTATGCAACCAATTCGTCGTGCATATTAAGGTCTCAACCATTTTTTCACTCAATGAACTCATAAATCAATTTTGTATTGTGCGCATTCAATTTCCATCAAACTAATACGTTAAATTTGGGATCGTTCAAATCTTCACAACGATCAGACAAATAATCAACCAAATTATTCTTCTCGGATTGCACATTTTGCATAAGTTTAACTTTAAAAATAGAAGAAATTTGTTTAGAAAAATTGAAAGCAGGTTGTGAAGGATTTAGACTACTATTTTTGATAGCCTCATTTGATGAAGCTGATGGTGATGTGATTGGGGTCGCCATTTCTTCATAACATATCTCCCATCATATCTTCCTTATGATTTATGACTTGAATGAAACTTATAAGTCTTTTTTGAAGTGTCCAATTATTATCAACCTACTGAGCAGTTAAACACAAATAACTAACATTTTGTATTGACGTCCAACAATCAGCAGTCAAAGAAACTCTATGTTGACCCAACAATATTTTGTATTGACGTCCAACATTTTGCTACTATCATCCTTGAAGGAAACACAAATTTTGAGAAAAAATATCTTGTAAAACCTTCATCCTCCACATGTCGAAACGGTAATTCAGACAATATGAAGTATCATGTAATCTGTTTCCTAACTTTTTTTTGAATTAAACTTGATAACTTTGGTTTGCTTGTGTTTTTGCAAATGTGTTATTGCATATATGGTTGGGCAACATTCACAATTTCACATTCAATTCATTTTATAATTCTGAGCCTAATTTTTTATTTTTTTTTTTAACGAAGACCCAACTAAATACTAATGACAATGATATACTAACTTGTTTGTTATGTATGAGTTATGTTAATTAAATTTGTACCCTCCAAGAAAGTATACTTTAAATCCTAAAAGCTATACTTTAATAAAATTTATATACGAGAATTTATAATTTAATAAAAATATTTTTTTAATTAAAAAAAGTACCGTTCGATTTGGTTTTTTGCGATTTTTAAAATTTGAAACCTAAACCAAACCATTTTGAAACGTTTTGGATCGGTTTGAGGGAAAAAAAACCACGGGTCCACGTGGACCTAAACCAACGATTTCGGTTCGATTTGCGGTTTCGTGATTTTTTTGTCCAGCCCTATAAAATATTGCCAAAAAATCAAATCATATTATTTTCAAATAATTATGGAAATTTTTTGCTTACAACTAATTGCATTTATTCTACTATGTCTACTCATTTTCCCTTTTTAGCAGCCAAATTGATATTGATAAGCAGCTTTAGCCTAGAAGAATTTATCTGTTGCCCACACATCCATGTTAGGCGCTTGTCTATTTCTGATTTTCTCAATTCGAGAATGTATTTTTGGATCGTAGCATTCATATAAGTGGGTCCCAATGCGAGATATGAAGTTAAAAAATGGTTGTGTGATTAACAACGGTAAAAAAACCTATTAAAATGTGCCCCCAAAATGGAAAACAGACGGGGTTTGGGTAGTGTTTTTAAATGACTCGAGTCGAGCTTACATGAGCTCACGAACTAATCCGTTGGTGGGGGTGAGTTGACTGGCGGCTCATAATTTTCTGTTTTGAAATTCGTTAGAAAATTGCACTTTCACTCATTGAAGTATAATGGAGGCGTAGACTGGTAAGGAA
Organism: Fraxinus excelsior; assembly: GCA_019097785.1. NCBI lineage: Eukaryota > Viridiplantae > Streptophyta > Magnoliopsida > Lamiales > Oleaceae > Fraxinus > Fraxinus excelsior. The sequence continues at coordinate 6,631,330 of CM032639.1, read as the reverse complement.
ATGATAAACATAAAAAAAAAAAATTATATTTCGTCAAAATAATTATAAAGCTGTCAAAATCCTCTTCCTTTTTTGGACTTGGGATTGCTGCAATACGTAGATAGAGTTAAAATTATATAAGAATGTGTATTTTGTGTTCGACGTTTTTTTTTTTTTTTTAAATGATGTCTATATACATTTTTATCTAAAACTTAGTTTATTAAAAAATATTTGAAGATTATAAATGGTGATGATATTTAACAATTGCACCATGTTGTCTTGTATTCGGTAATTTGCATCTAGTCAATCTATCAAGCACATTACAGTATCAAATAGATATTCTCTCAACCTTCTTCTTTCATATGACATAATCCTACCACTTGCACTAAAAGCAGCTTGTGATACAACAGTTGACGCCGAATGCATCAGGGTCCGTTTGATAGAAATGTGGAAAATTGGTGGAAAGAAAATATTTTACAGGGAAAATTTTTTCCTAGAAATTATTTTGCTGATTGTGTTTGATTGGTATAATTTTTCATGAAAAATATTGAAAGTTTGGTATCCGTTTGATTTCGGTTTTTTATGGAAATTGTCCATTAAAGTGATAATGTTTTCTACCATTGAGTCTAGAATTTGTTCCAATTGCCAAAAAAAAAATATTTGAAAAAAAAAAATCATACCGAATACCATTAGTTTGGCTTTATTTTGTATGGAAATTGTCAATAAAAGTGAATTTTTTTTTTACCATTGTGTCTAGAATTTTTTCCAATTAAAAAAAAAAATTGAAAAGTTGGAAAATATTTTCTCACCAAAATATCAAGAATTTATTTTTCTCGTGGAAAATTTGAAAAGTTAGAAAATATTTTCCCGGATAAATTTTGTCAATCAAACACTACAAAAGTTGGAAAATGAAAAACATTTTTCATTTTCCATGGAAAATGGAGCATATCAAACGGACCTTAGTGTATCACATGTCATCAAATACAATATTAGATATTACATTGTGTAATTCACATGTCAAATGTTAAATGCAAAAAAATAATATGTTATTTTGGAAAATCTTCAGACATTATTTATTAATATGTTATTTTATTGAGTAATATTATTTATAGTTATCTTATGTGTCAACTTATTATTTGAAATATTAAATTATTTAAGGCAACATAGTTATATGAAATTAATGTCTTAAATAACAAACCGTTACATAATGACTATGAATAACATTATTTCTCCATTATTTGAGTAAATAAATAATTTGTAAAAATCTCATGTACAGTGACTGTATAAGGGAATTGAATTGAAAACAATTGAACTCACAAAGAACTTTAACAAGTCGACATGCATTCGAGATAAGATATGAAAATAAGAGAGTGAATGAGATTTGATACTTTAATCGTCATGTTGCTAACGAGACAAATATTTTTAGTAAATTTTGTACGCGAGGACAAGAAAGTAGAGGTGTTTGAGATCGATGATATTATTTTATAGAAAAATAAAAAAGTTCGATAGTTTGCTGGATTTTGTGATGTGGTTTGCAAATTGTTCAAAATTAAAAGTCGTAATGTGGTTATTACTGATTATAATACAATGAAAATAGGGTTTTGCTTCTATAAAATGTTTATGGAAATATAAAATCAAATGTATTATTACCACTGTAGCACCCTGTTTGGTTTGAGGAAGAAGGAAAAAAGATATTTTGATTTTGTTTTCAAATTTAATTTTCATCAAAACAGAAAAAGCAAAAATAAAAAAATAAAATTATTTGACTATTTACGGTACCTGATCGAACTAGTTCTTTCTCTTTTATTTCCATCAAATTGATCAGAGCGCCTGGAAAAATATTAAATTTGTTATTAATCATTCAATATGACGAAATATCAAAATCCGTCCCTCATTTTCCCTTCAAATCAAATTTATCAAAATTTAAATAATTTATTTGGTAATAAAGAATGTCTAGAACTTATAGGTCTGGACATGAGTCGGGTCAGAACCGAATCGAGTCAAAAGTTTCGAGTAATTAATAAATGGAACCGTCGTGTTCAAATATAATTATGGAACCGCTCAGGATCGGTTCGATTCCGTACCATAATTAATTTTTTTAACATTTACAGCAATACTACATAAATATAACTAAATTTAACATTTACAGTAATACTACATAAATATAACTAATGACATGTTTATTTGTAACTTTTACAAATTAACGTAGCCAAATTTAAAAATATATAAATAACAAGTTATCCAGTAAGATTAATTTAATGTATACAAATACCAAAAAGTAGATACTAATATTAAAACATCGGACTTGGCTGGTTTGTTTAATTAATTTACTAATTTGTTTAGAAAAAATTAATTTAATTTTTTCAATATAAAAAATTAAAAAAAATATTTAGATTCTGTTCTTATTCGGTTCTTATGCTAGAATCGAGAATCGATCCAAACCCATTTGTTCTTGATTAGGATTCGGTTCTTCGGTTAGAATCGAGAACCGATCCAAACTCGTCGGTTCTCGATTCGGATACCCGTTCGGGTATTTAACTTATGAAGAATTGTTCGGTTCGATTCGGGTTCGATCCAGTCCAGTTCAGTTCGAAAGTTTTGTTCAGCCCTAAGAACTTGTAATTGAAGAAACTTTAAGAGAATATTTTAAAAAGGAAAAGTTAGAATAACAATTAATAAAGTCATATTTTAGGTGGCACTTTATTTTATTTTTCTTTTTATCAACCCTTTTGAAGCTTTTTGTAATCTCAAAGGAGGCATATTTTGTGCATCTAGTCAAAAGGAGGGTTGAGTTTTGTGGAAGAAAATACTGTGATTATTTTTTCGCTGCTTTTTTCCAGGTTTAAATATTTTGCATAAAAATATATTATTATTTATTTCAAGTACAATTTGTTCAGCAACCTAGCTTTTCCATTGTTGGACGTGCTTTAAAATTGATGATTTAAGAAGCAAACGATGTAGTCGTGAAGAAATTCATGGAAATCTCTTATCCTAAATTGAATTCAGAATAATTTAGCCATATACTTGAGCAAAATATTGCCAGAAAATCAAATCATATTATTTTCTAATAATTATGGAAAATTTCTGCTTACAACTAATTGCGTTTATTCTACTATGTCTACTCATTTTCCCTTTTTAGCAGCCAAATTGATATTCTTAAGCAGCTTTAGCCTAGGAGAATTTATCTGTTGCCCACACATCTACGTTAGGCGCCTGTCTGTTTCTGATTCTTTTTTTTTTTTTTTTTTTCAATTTGAGAATGTATTTTTGCATCGTTGTATTCGTACAAGTGGGTCCCAGTGGAAGATAGAGAGTAAAAAAGGGGCTTTGTGACCGGCAACGGTCAAAAAATCTATTAAACTGTGCACCCAAAATGGAAAATAGACAAGGATTTTGTAGTGTTTTTAAATGACTCGAGTTGAGCTTACATGAGCTTGCTTCGTCAAAAGTCGGCTTGTCACGAACTGATCCGTTGGTGGGGTGAGTTGAATCGCAACTCATAATTTTCTATTTTGAAATTCGATAGAAAGTTGCACTTTCACTCCTTGAAGTATAATGGAGGCATAGTTTTGTAAAAAAATGATAAACAAAAAAAAAAATATTTCTTTAAAAAAAATTATAAAGCTATCAAAATCCTCTTCGTTCTTTGGACTTAGAATTGCTGCAATACGTAGGTAGAGTTAAAATTATATAAGAATGTGTTCGACTTAAAAAAATAAAATGATGTCAATGTACAATAATATCTAAAACTTAGTTTATTAAAAGAAATATTAGAAGATTATAAATTGTGAAGATATTTAACAATTGCACCATGTTGTCTTGAATTCGTTAATTTGCATCCTCTCAAACCATCAAACACATTACAATATCAAATATATCTTCTCTCAACCCTCTTCTTTCATATGATAGAATCCAACTTCCAACCACTCGCACTAAAAGTCGCTTTCGATGTGTAATGTTATTTTATTGAAAAATGTGTGGTTGAAAAAAAAAAAGAGAAAAATATATTTTGAAAATAATGAGATTTGACAACAACCTATAAGTTAATGTAAGGTCCATAATTGCCGCTAAGGGGAATAACAAGACAAGTCCTTCCAATATTTTCAAAATTTCATCTCATGGTAAAACAATCTCTATATTTACTAAAAATGTTTGTAATACTAAAAAATTGATTTAGAACATGAGTTGTCGAATGGTAGACGTTTGCGCATGCACTGGTCGCATCAAAGTAAACCTAAAAAAAAAAGAAGTTAACCAATCATTAGAATTAAATCATAATTAGAATCCTATCAATGTCTACCATTATAAAAGTCAGTAATAATCACGTCGTAATCAATCCATAATTGTAGCACGAGATAAGTAAAATTTCACATGTTACCTATATCTGTTGCAAACATCAGGTAAGCTCAAATTAGTGATGTCAAACGAGCCGAGCGGCTCGTCGGCTCGGCCGCTCGACTCGTAAAAACATGGGTAACGAGCCGCTCGGGCTCGTCATTTGACGAGCCCGAGCCGAGCTGTAGGCGAGCTCGTGGGCTCGTGAAATTTAAAAAAAATAAAATACAAAAAGCTCGTGGCTCGCGAGCTCGTAGGATGGGCCGAGCTCGCCCACGAGCAAACGAGCCACGAGATGGCTCGGCTCGTGTGCTCGTTTCAAACGAGCCACGAGCTCGAGCCGATCGGCTCGGCCCATTGCCATCACTAGCTCAAATCAGCACATACACTTTGATTTACATGATCGGTTAGGGTGGTGGGTGGGGGGGTCGAGGAGGCAATAGCATGTTTAATTTTTAGCAGTCGTGGTGCGATAATTTTGCATCAAAATTTGGGTTGAGTTGGTTAATCGATTTTTCTACATCATTTGTGCTAATAACATTATTAAAAGCGAAATTAAAGATTTTTCTTCGTAAAAAAATTCTCGTAGTATGCACTTTAAAACATTGAATTTTTTTTTTTTTTTTTTGCATTCTATAAAGATTCATTGATGGTAAATGTAATAATTTTTTATATGTGATCCAAAACTTTTCAATGTAATTTGTTTGATACAAATATATCTTTTATGATTTTTCTTGGATCACCGATGAAAGTAAATGACATGACACTGCTATAATTTGTTAAATCATGAATAATTTATTATTTTTTAATATAATATAAATTAATAGCATCGTCGTGTAGAGTACCTAGACTAGTCGACTTGTTCCTATGTTGAAGACACGTTTGTTTGAAATTCGTTAAGTGCACTCTTTCTACTGTGGATAGCGACAACACGGTATCGACTATGAACATAATCATGCATTCTTAAGTTGTTTTAGGTTGTAAAACCCAGCTTGCAAGAACTCTTCCATTTTGCTTGAACCAAAATGAAGTTGAGTCTGTCCACTGTCGACCATCACAACATTAGCAACACAATTTCGTAATGCCTGCTGTACTGAACTGTGTCAATTTTTGGGTTCCAAGTCCTTTCAACAGTAGTTACAGTAAATGAAGAATTGATTAACATTATTGTTGAGGTTCATGAATTCAGTATAATTGATAAGAATGGACACAACTAAGAGAAAATTGTAGTTGAAGAAATATTTTGAAACAAAGGAACAACTGAATAATTGTAAAATGATATTGCTAAAGAGAGGAGATTATTAAGAGATTGTAGAACTGTGATAAATTTGGTTTATCCCGTCCCTAATTATAAACTTTGAGTTCGACTTAACAAAAAAATAAATGATTGAAAATTGATCGTACCCGTTGCACGAAGGTGCAATCACTGCAGTCTGCATGGCTGCCTACCGCAGGCAAGTTAAGGACGATCTAGGCTCACACGTCGATGAACTTGCTTGCTCGCCTAACTTACGAGTCACCGGCTCACGAGTAATATATTGCTCGGCTCACTAGTGGAGTGAGCAGCTCGTCCTACTTGACACCACTAATATTAGGAATTCCCACATATATTCTTAATTTACTTTATTTTTTAAACCAAAGGACAAATGATCCATGTAATTTTCCCATATTGCCATTTTTGAGTGGAATCATTTTGAACAATGGAAATAAAAGCAAGAGAGGAGAGGGGGAAAGTAAAGGGTTGAAAATGGTGAAAGTATTTATTTTCCACCGACTTTTCTCTCCCACAGTCATGTTCGACCCCACTTTTCACATCACACTAATACCCCTTTTCCCTTTGTTGTTGCTTTCTTTCATTTGCTTATTGCCTTTGAATTAGGTCATTGATTAGGAGAAGAAGGTTGAACCAGAATAAGAAAAGAAATCAATCCTCATCTTACCCAGGGGCGGAGCCACAATTTAATGGTACGGGGGACAAAAATTTTCAACTGTGGGCTATTGGACTACTGATTTCACCTAATGATACATAATATTACGGGTTAGTTATTCACCAATAACGATTTAGCTTACAATGTATTTAAAAATTATCGACCAAACGCATACCTTTCTTACAATGTATTTAAAAATTATCGACCAAACGCATACCTTACACCACAGTTCAGATTTTAATTCACGGGTAGCTAAGTACTGCAAGTACTATTCAACCATACAACTAGAAGACAAGAAAAGGTAGATAACCATCAAATTTACAGTACAAATGATTTCATTTCATTAACCCATTTCAAAGACAGTACAGAATAAGAAGTCAAAAACCCAGAACAAATTTTGACCTATGGAGTAAACCCAAATTCCTTAAAGCTGCAAACTTCATATTTGTGTATCAAACAGAACCCAGACTTGGTAGAAAAAAATTGAAAAAGAAGATATGACACAGGCTGCAGTCTATGACTATAGAAAATGATAGAACTATATATATATTTCCTTCTAAAAAGAAGAACATAGAGACATGCTTGACAACGACTGTGGTAGAAAAAAAGAATTTTGAATAGTGATTTTTAGAAGAATGTATGGTTAAAAATTGAATCTTTATATATATACGTATAAAATATTTTATTGTGTGAATCTTTGGTTGAAAATGATCATATAATAAATTAATGAATGTTAAACAGACACGAAGGCGCACATCAAATAATCCTTGTTTAGCATTAACTATACCAACCCCATGATAGGTGCAACTACCTTTTTTGCAAGTTTTTGAATCATGCTACTTGTGTAATCTTGGTAGACAACTTCACGTTCGATAGCATCACATTCTTCCATTTTAAAAATTGTTAAAAATTATTTTCTAAATCAACTGTCCGAATTTTGACAACACCAAAGTTGTCAACAAGACTTACAAATAGCTTAATTATTTTTGCAGAAGGCCCAGTCCCCTTCATTCTAAATCCTCTTCCTTTCTACTTCATGAAGATCGAGTATGAAAGGTAAGGATATTACCCGAGTTTCTGCTGCTTGTCGTAATGTTGGATCACACACAATATTTCTCAAGTTTTGGCTATCTTAAATTTGTTTTTCATTTCCATCTTTAAAATTGTTCCTACGTTTTACAACCCACCTTACTCAACAACCAATATGGCTGCACTGTATAATAGTGAAAAAACCTACCTTGCTTATAAATGTCCTTTAAACACAGCTAATGTAAGTGCAGGTCACAGTGGAAAAATGAACGTCCCATCTGCCAATCAAATTGCATAATGGATGGTCCAATTCAGAACAAGTAGTAACAAAAGGGCAAAGCAAAGGGATAAGTAACAAAAGAGAGAAAAGGAATCAACCATGCGAAGTTTCTTTCATTTTTCCCACATACTAAAATCCCACAAAGGCCAACGGAATGACATTTTTGTGCTCTGAGGGTCCCTACCACGTTGTCTTTGCCAAACAGCTAGCTGAAAAGAAAGGGCTCCCTATCCAAGTCAAATAACACAGGTATAAATGTGACGCAGAACGGAAGTAAAAAATTTACCAACGTAAATCTTGAAATAAGAAAACTGAAATTTTCTAAGAATGAAACTTTTATTTCAATCAATAATGTTCAAAAAACGTTAAAAGACCTTTAAATAAACGCTACAAGAAACCTTAAAAACATAGAATAATAAAACGTTCCAAAAATAGCGAAAATTCGAAACGGAAAATATGGAAATTACTTATTTGAAGGCCTAAACGAAGGAATTTGGCTAAAATCCCGAGTCCAATTTTCCAGGCCGTTTCCAATCAACCTATCAAATTTCAGTCAATTCCGACACCGTTGCGACAAATGACAAAATTGCTCCTGGCGCGGTCTTTTTTTGTCAATTTTCTGCCCAACACTTCTTCAACTACAAAGTTAATTGTCCTATATCAAAATGGATCCAAACAAATCATTATCATCGTGGAAACTTATCTATGGCTAAATTCCCTATTCCTACTTGGTAGCTGAGATAGCCATGGCAGATTGGCACACACCAGACGCACTTCCTCTCGTGATAAATATTTATCACAGTACATCGGAATAGGATTACTATTGATACTGAACAAAGGTACAGCTATAGAGGAACCTATTGGATAAATACAATCCAATGTCACTAGGTACTAAGTGTGAGTTTTATGGAATGTCTGAATTAATGTTGTTAGTCTTATGAAGTATGGGAATAAAAATGATATTTGACTAGCTTACGAGCACTTAAAAGCTATACCAAACATGCTCGAGCAAAATTGTTATATGTTTCAACTTGGCGGGCACATAAATATGAAATAAGTTTAAAACTGAGCATGAACAATCTATCTTAGTATTTTACCCCTCTAACCTATACAAAGCACAACATCCTAACGTTTGTAAGTTCACTAAGTGCTGTGTCCTCGTGAAGTTGTGGGCATGATTTTGAACACCGCCACTCCAGGCTCCAGCCAGTCATTATATGCAAAAAGCCTAATGGATCAAACCTCAAATAAGTTAGTCCGATCTTGGAATCAGTCCTGAATCCGCCCCATATATCATCTCTATTCCTTTGATTCTTGTGCCTTCCGGTCATGGTAGGAAAAACATTAAACTTGCCTGCATCGTATGGCACTCCACAAACACATCAAATAACTCCTATCGTGCAATCCTAGTCAAAAGAAAATCTCTAGATAGGTTAAGCTTCCCAATATGAAGATAAGAATAGCAAAAGGTACGGATTAAAAAAAAAAAAAAATGGAAAGCAAAAGGCAAACTAAATTTGAATATCCAAATATGACAAAAGATTAGGAGGGGAAAACGGATAATGCATGTAAACTAAGTTCATTAGATTGATCCCAAGCCAGTACTTGAAACTAAGTTTCTGTAAACCAACACCAGCAGCCTCACCGGCACACGTCCCTCTTCTACACAAGCCTTCATTCATTTAACATCGCAATTAACATAAACTAAACAACTATATTTATTACCATCTACTTCCAAACTAATATTTATCTGGCAGTAATCAGGCGATAGCACCCTTGCACATCAAGACCTGTTCCTTGGGTCAAGTCTAAACTTTTCAACTGCTTTCGAATAAGAGTGTTTTTAGTATCACCTTTTTCCTTTCTTGGTCCAAGAAAATGTAAGAATACCTGCAATATTTGATCAAGAAAATTTTTGTCCCACACAAAGTAAAGTTGTTGTAGCATACAAGCATAAATACCTAATAGTGAAACAACCCTGCTAATTTGCTACACCAGCAAAACGAAGATGAAAAAAAACTCCTCTCCAGTACAAATTAACAAGGATTTCGTCAAGTTGACGTGACAAATGAAAAATCAGACATTGTCTAGAACTTCGTCTAGATTTAAAAGTTATGTCAATGCATTCTATTGACTATTATTTATGTGACAAACCATTTGAAAGGCTTATGAACTTCGTGTCATTTATGTTCAATTGCCTAAAATCTATTTGTATGGAAATTATTAATTACATGTGTTGGATTGATTTAGTTTTCGATCTAAAAAAATATTATATTTGTCCATTTTTTTATTGGTGTGTAGATGAGAGGGGGATAGGTAAGAGAGATAAAGAGATTAAATTACCTGGAAAAAAAATAAAAAACTCTTTCAAAAAAAAAATATTTTTCTTATTTTTAAGGAAAATATCATCACACGATCAAAAGTTAGAAATTATTTTCATAGAAAATATTGTCAATCAAACATTCAAAATAAAAAAAAAAATTGAGTGGAATGGTATTTTTCCATATGTCAACAAATTGCATAATGTCCATACGAGTTTATATTCACGTAGAGTCGATGACATCATATTTTAATCAATTTCCTTGGTCCATAGATGTTCTAGGCTATGGAGCATCAACTGCCCACCAGAGCCAGCATGTTTGTGCTGGCATGTGTTGGACACAAACATGCGCTTGTCACACTCCGACATGTTCAGAAATTACATGTGTATTCCCTTTTTATTTTTTAAATTGGACGCTTCTCCGAAACATCATAGACACATTGCCAGCACGACAAAGACATTCAAAATTATCACAGGAAAAAAGAACAAGTATTTGAAGACATACATGTGCATGGGTGGAGAAGGTGTCGTTGAGTGGAGTGAGGAAACACTGACTTGAAATAAATATTAAGCCCCCGTTTGGTACACATTAAAATTTTCATTCTCATTCTTGTACTCATTTTCAATCACACATTTTTCAATTAAATAATATTTTCCATCACATCAATAACTTTTCATTCTTTTTCAACCACACATTCTCCATCAATCTACTATTTCAAAATAATATGACTCGAACACATCCTAAATTGAGTTAATTGGAAAAGTGAATGGACTTGAAAATGAACATTAAACTGTGACTTGTTAATTTGGAGAGTAAATGGACTTCATTTGAGTTATTCTTTATTGATTTGAAATCCTTTTCTTCTTCATGTTTATCTAAAATTAAATATAAAAAAAGAGCTATAGATAATAAATGTTAAGGAAAAAAGTTTATTTTTACATTATTTTACGCAACATGTTGGTGACATGTCCTTTGGTACTTTTTTGGAAAAAAAAAGAAGAAAAAGTGTTGGTGTCTCCATGTCGTGCGTTCATGTTAGTGCTTCCTTGGTTCCAAAATTTCCATATAATCTCACAAAAACAAGACAAATGATAGCCGAGGACAATTAAATTTGATGATAATGGTGTGGTTTCTCTTAATTTGGTAACTTATTTTTTTATTCATTGTCTTTCTTGTTAGGTTTTAAATGTTTTATAATTGACAATTATGTAAACAAAAAGGACTGAATTGTACTGTGTTTAAAAAGTCAATGAGTAATGTGCAAATAGTTGAAAATAGGGTTATTAGGTCTAGGGTTCGAGAATGGCAAAATGAGGAAAACGATACTGATTTTCGCTAGACTGTCGCCAAAATTTGGCTCGAGCTACAAAAACAGAAATATCGTCGCTAGACTGTTGCCCCTCCTTCGTTGGAGCGACAAGTTGTCGCTCGACTGTCGCGAACCCTCGCTCAAGCGATGTAGTTATCCAGAAAAATTTTATTTCACGATTTAAAGGCTTTTTACCCAACCCATTCGTTTTCTAACCTACCTTATATACCAAAACACATCTGTACGAAAATTTACAAGGTTGAACATTGAGAGAACTTCATTTGTGAGGGATTTATTCTATTTTATCTTTCAACATTCGTCTATTTTAATTGTTTTGGTGAGAAAAATATCGTTCCAATAATCCAAATATCAGACTGTCTTTCCTCTACATATGCTTTTCCTTTCCAGTCCGTGAAGAACAATGTGTTCTTCATTGATCCACGGGAGATAGACGATTTTACAAGGCTAAGAGCGTTGCAAGGTGGCAGATTCCACAGAAAGCTTTGGCAACAACAGCTAAGAATTGGTTTAGGGGAGCACGGGATCCAGGAAGAGCTGTAAAGAGTACAGTCGGGAGATAAGATAGTACGGGTCGTATAGTCTGATAGACTGTAAATTGTTAAAATCGTTTATAGTGGATTGACTGGCAAAGTGTCCGGAATTTTTCCCAGTTGGGTTTCTCCGTGATCATCCTGGTGTTGATTTACTACTTTTGCTTTGTTTATTGATTGATCATATAAATTTCAGTATTCAAACTTAGGACTAAAATGACTTGCATGTTTAATCATCTAGAAAATAATTAAAAAGTGACTCATTGCTATTTAATTCGTAAAATATTTTAATTCCGCATTATACACCTAGTCATCCCCATCTAGATGTTGTTAGGGTCGAACTACGCGTTTCTCATTTCCTATACCACTTCATCTTTAATACGCTCTTGTGCTGAGATGAACTGGGCTGATTATCGAAGCTGTAAAAATAAATAATGTGAAGAATAGTTAGGTCTAAAGTAGTTATCATTCTAGAAAATCTCAAATTCAGACATTTCATAACTTTCAACTGTGTAGTTTTATTTTCAACTCCGAATCATAAGCTAGTCATTTGTTTGCTAAAAACAGTCTATTCCTGTTTCATATTTTACGACGGGATGTCCGAGAGAACTATGTTGAAAGTTAAAATAGATAAAGAAGAAAGAGTAAACCAGAGAAGTTGATAGAGACGTACGAAGAACCTGTTAAGAAATATAATATTATTTTATTTTATTATTTATTAAGGATAGAATAGTCTTTTTAGTTTCCCTTATTTTAAATTATATATAGTCTCTCTATATTTAGGTTTTGTATTCACTTTTTTATTATGCATTATTAATGAAACTCTAGTCTCCATTTTTCCTTTCTTTTCTTTGAATTATTTAACATGGTATCAGAGCAAAATTTCATGGGACAAAGTTTATTCTCAAATACAGCTTTCGCGGATCCAAAATTTCATGGGACAATTTTTTTTTTTTTGGCGATTTTGAGACAAGTTCGATAGAGTTTTCTTTCCGTTTTGCAATCTGGTATTTCGTTTTCCTTTCTTTTGAGATCTGTTTTTCCTTATTCTTTGATTATGACTACTGAAGTAGACGATTCACTTCAGTCTGTGAATGTGAGGTTGGATGGAAAGAATTATTCTTATTGGAGTTATGTGATGAGAAATTTTCTTAAGGGTAAGAAGATGTGGAGATACGTTAGTGGAATTTTTGTGAAACATAAGAATACCGATGATGATTATGCTGGTTTGGTAGATACATGGGAATCAAATAATTCGAAAATCATTACTTGGATTAACAATTCTGTTGAGCATTCCATAGGCAGAGAGTTAGCGAAATATGAGGCAACAAATGAGGTTTGGGATCATCTGCAAAGGTTATTCACTCAGTCAAATTTTGCAAAGCAGTATCAATTGAAGAATGACATACGAGCTCTTTAGCAGAAGAATATGAGTATTCAGGAGTTTTATTCTGCTATGACAGATCTTTGGGATCAATTGGCTCTTACAGAATCAGACGAATTAAAGGCATGTGCACCCTATATTGCTCGTAGAGAGCAACAACGATTGGTGCAGTTTTTAACTGCACTTCGCAATGATTTTGAGGGACTTAGAGGTTCAATTTTGCATCGTTCTCCACTTCCTTCTGTTGACTCAGTTGTTAGTGAGCTATTGGCTGAAGAAATACGTCTCAAGTCTTATTCTGAAAAGGGATTCCTTTCTGCTTCTAATCCTTCTGTGTTAGCAGTGCCTTCTAAGTCACTCTCTCATAATCAGAATAAGTTTTACGGAAGGGTTGCCCCCGATGAGTGCAGTTTCTGTAAGCATAAAGGTCATTGGAGGGCTCAGTGTCCTAAGTTGAGACAGCAGAATCAATCGCAGCAACAATTTCAAGCTTGGAAGCCTGGCAACCAGTCACAATCGAATGCTCATAGACCACCTCATGGCTATAAACCACCACAGTCTAATACTGCAGCAGCAGCTTCATCAGGTCTCTTCACCGATCCTAGTACTATGGCTGAGCAATTTCAGAAGTTTCTCTCCTTACAGCCATAAGCTATGTTTGCTTCTTCTCCTTCCGTAGGTCAGTTGTCTTCTCCTTCCATAGGTCAGTTGCCTCATGGTTCTTCAGGTATGTCACATTCTGTATGGGTCTTGGATTATGATACTTCACATCATATGTCTCCAGATTCCTCATCTTTTGCTTCTGTGTTTCCTTCGTCTTCTATTCCTGTCATGACTGCCGATGGCACTCCTATGCCTTTAGCATGTGTTGATTATGTTGTCACACTTCACTTGTCTCTCCCTAATGTTTATCATATACCGAAACTCACATTAAATCTTCCTTCTGTCAGTCAGTTATGTGATTCTGGTAATTTAGTCACATTTTCTTCTTCTTCTTGTTATGTGCAGGACCTGCAATCTCAGAAGCTGATTGGGACAGGCCGTAGGAAGGATAGACTATATATTTTGGATGAGCTAAAAGTGCCAGTTGCTGCTTCTACTACTAGTTTTGATTTGTCTTCTTTTCGTTTGAGTCATTCTTCTTCTAGTTTTTATTTATGACATTCTCGTTTAGGTCATGTTTCGTCTTCTCGTTTAAAATTTTTGTCTTCCACTGGAGCGTTAGGAAATTTGTAACCTTGTGATATTTCTGATTGTAGTGAATGTAAACAGGCAAAATTTCTAGCTTTACCTTTTAATAGAAGTATTTCTGTTTCTTCTTCTCCTTTTGATTTGATTCATTCTGATGTATGGGGGCCTTCTTCTGTTGTCACAAAAGGAAGGTCTCGATATTATGTTTCTTTTATTGATGATCATATTCGTTATTGTTGAGTTTATTTAATGAAATATTGTTCTGAATTCTTTGAGATATACTCAGCATTTCGTTCTTTTGTCAAATCTCTACATTCTGCTGTTATCAAATGTTTTAGGTGTGATTTGGGTGGGGAATACACTTCTAATAGATTTTGTGAGCTTCTTGCCTTAGATGGAACCATTCACCAAACTTCGTGTACAGATACTCTTGAGCAAAATGGTGTTGCTGAAAGAAAACATAGGCACATTGTTGAAACTGCTCGCTCTCTTTTGTTGTCTTCTTTTGTTTCTAGTGTGTTTTGGGGTGAAACTGTTCTTACTACTGTAGGTCTGATCAATACAATTTCATCTTCTCATATTTCAGATCTTTCTCATTTCGAAAAGTTGTATGGGTATGCCCCTGATTATTCTTTCTTTAGAGTTTTTGGTTGTACTTATTTTGTTCTTCGTCCTCATGTAGAACGTAGCAAGTTGTCATCTCGATCTGCTATTTGTGTCTTTCTTGGTTATGGTGAAGGTAAAAAAGGAATATCGTTGTTTTGATCCAACAATTCAGAAACTTTATGTGTCTCGTCATATTGTTTTTCTCGAGCATATACCTTTCTTTTCTATTCCATCCACTACTCATAATTTGACTAGATCTGATCTTATTCGTATAGATCCATTTTCTGACGATTCTGATAGTTTGTCATCTCAGGTTCCTAGTACCTCAAATACCCCTTCTCATGTTCTTACCCCATTATCTTTACAACCAACTCGTACCGATCATTCTGTAGGAACTGACACTTTACTCTCCAGTACACCTGGAGGTCCCTCGAGCTCCGTCTGAGATTGTGGATCCATATCTACGTCAATCCACACGCATTCACAAGTCTACAAAGTTACCAGATTTTGCTTATTCTTGTTATTCTTAATCTTTTACTTCATTTTTAGCTTCTATTCATTGTCTCTCTGAGCTATCTTCCTATAAAGAGGCAATTCTTGATCCTCTTTGGCAGCAAGCTATGGATGGGGAACTTTCTGCTTTGCATAAGACTGGTACTTGGGATTTGGTTTCTCTACCTCCTGGTAAGAGTGTTGTGGGTTGTTGTTGGATGTAGAAGATCAAAACTAATTCTGATGGATCAATTAAGCGATACAGAGCTCGGTTGGTTGCAAAAGGGTACTCTCAACAGTATGGTATGGATTATGAGGAAACATTTGCTCCTGTTGCAAAAATGACTACTATTCATACTCTTATTGCAGTAGCTTCCGTTCGTCAGTAGCGTATCTCTCAACTTGATGTTAAAAATGCCTTCTTGAATGGAGATCTTCAAGAAGAAGTTTATATGGCACCCCCTACTGGTGTTTCACATGATTCTGGGTATGTTTGCAAGCTAAAGAAAGCATTATATGGTCTCAAACAAGCACCTCGTGCTTGGTTTGAGAAATTTTCTATTGTGATCTCTTCCCTTGGATTTATTTCTAGTAGTCATGATTCTACTATTTTTGTTAAGTGCACTGATGCATGTCGTATCATTCTATCTTTATATATTGATAACATGATTATTGCTGGTGATGATATTGATGGTATTTCAGTTTTGAAAACAGAGTTAGCTAGACAGTTTGAAATGAAGGATTTGAGTTCTCTACGATATTTCTTGGGTATTGAGGTAGCCTGCTTACCCAGAGGTTATCTTTTTTCTCAGTTGAAATATGTTGCAAATATTCTTGAGTGGGCTAGATTTACTGATAATAAGACTGTTGATACTCCCATTGAGGTTAATGCAAAGTATTCTTCTTCTGATGGTTTACCTTTGTCGGATCCTACTTTATATCGTACTATTGTTGGTAGCTTGGTATATCTCACTATTACTCATCCAGATATTGTATATGCTGGTCATGTTGTTAGTCAGTTCGTTGCTTCTCCTACTACAGTTCATTGGGCAGCTGTTCTTTGTATTTTGCGGTATCTTCGGGGTACAATCTTTCAGAGTCTTTTACTTCCATCCACATCTTCCTTGGAGCTGCGTGCATACTTTGATGCTGATCATGGCAGTGATCCCACAGATCGCAAGTCTGTTATTGGTTTCTGTATTTTTTTGGGTGATTCTCTTATTTCTTGAAAGAGCAAGAAACAATCTATTGTTTCTCAATCTTCAACCGAAGCAGAATATTGTGCTATGACATCTACTATCAAAGAGATTATTTGGCTACGTTGGTTACTTGCATATATGAGAGTTTTTCTTTCTCATCCTACTCCTATGTATTGCGACAACCAGAGTTCTATTCAGATTGCTCACAACTCGATTTTTCATGAACAGACTAAGCACATTGAGATCGATTGTCACCTTACTCATCATCATCTCAAGCATGACATAATTACTTTGCCCTTTGTTTCTTCTTCTTTACAGCTTGCATATTTCTTTACCAAGTCGCATTCTATTTCTCGTTTTCGTTTTCTAGTTGGCAAACTCTCGATACTTGTAGCTGTCGCATCGTGAGTTTGAGGAGAGACGTTAAGAAATATTGTATTATTTTATTTTATTGTTTATTAAGGGTAGAATAGTTTTTGTAGTTTCTCTTATTTTAGACTATATATAGTTTCTCTATATTTAGGTTTTGTATTCACTTTTTTATTATGCATTATTAATGAAACCCTAGCCTCCCTTTTTCTTTTCTTTTCTTTGAATTGTTTAACAGAACCTTTACTTTAAAATGGCTGTTTCAAGAATTCTCAATATCATTCAACGGCCATCTTAGTCAAAATTTAGTCCTCTATCATATTCAACTTATTAGTTAATAGAGCTTTCTTGTTGCTAAAATGTGTCTATTATCATTTTTTCTTTTCTTGATAATGTATCTATAAATTATTGGATGCGTGCAGCTTGAAGGAACTTCTAATGCTATTCTCCTGGATTTCTAATCACATCTCCTGGATTGGGAAATATCTTTTTAATTCCCTAATGTTGCGATAGAAACCTGAATATGTTCTATTGAATGAAAGACGAAATTGAATTACAAATTGTTGCCGAGCATTATGGATGCCCAACTCTCTCCCATTTAGACACCCAAATTTTGCCTGCCTGAAAATGAAACTACCCTCTCCTTATTTTATAGTTAGAAGTCTATACAATTCATTCTACTAAATTCCCATCTTACCTTTTCCCTGAACTAATTATTTGTGTGCCTTGGGGCCTATCACGTTGTTTCTGCAAGTGAATTAGGGACACATGGTGTTCAGATATCTTATCCTAGAGGCCCAATGATTATTAGAGATATATCTTTTCCTGGGTTCAGGGCTTATCTTTAAGTTTTTTGTTTCATGCTTTATGACAAAATGAAAGCTTGCGAAATATTTCCAGAACTGTATGAGGATTTGGTTGTTTGTTGTTATGTGTCTGGATGGGATTTGATTATCAAAGAAATGCCGAGCATTAGATTAAATGCTTTCCTATAATAATCACATATCGAACTGTTCGGCTCATGTTGGATGCTCTCCATGATGAGCTTTATAATTTATGTTGTGATGCAGGTATTTCTAGCCGTCTTCCACCACTAGTTCCTGATCAAGTCCTGAAGTTGAAGAAACTGACTGTGCTTACTCTGGCGGAGACGAATAAGGTATCTTACTCTTACCTTGAAACGCCAATGATTTGTTTTGTAAGAAATTGACCCAAACCAGTTCACCCATTTTGACTTACCACTTGTTTGATCATGGTCTACACTTTTTACCTTTTTAGTTAGCAAAAATATGTAATGTTCTCGTGAGTGCAAGTTGATTACATATATGAATACAAAATTCAGGATCAATGGGTAAATTGAAATTCAAAAATATCTGTGAAATAATGAAACATCTTCGAGGATCTCGAAAATCATACTGGATCGTTTTGTATTAGTTTGCATGGTAAACTTCTCCTTGATCAACTGGTGTCCTGCCTGCATATGGAATTCTTCTTGGTATTCGGTCTTTATTGGTTTTCATCTCAGTCCTCTTAATGGAAGTTGGTTTTCAAGCCTAACATTAAAGCCATGTTTGATTTGTCTAACTTTTTCATGGAAGATGGAAATTAAATTCCATTTCCACCTTTTTGTATGTTTGATTGACTAAGTTTTTCACGGAATTGGTTTTCCACATTTTCTTGATTTTTCATATTTTCTTGGATTTTGAGGAAAAGCTTTTCTCGTGGGTGTGGTGGGAAATAACTTTTCTAGGCAACCTTTTTTGTTTCATTTTTTTTTTTTTGGCAATGGAAACAAATTATATCACTTTAATGGACAATTTAAATGAAAAACAAAGTCAAACGAACACCAAAAGATCCAAAATTTCAATATTTTTCAGGTGAAAAATTTTACCAATCAAACACAATTAATTGACAATTCTCAGTAAAACAAGTTCTGGGCAATCCAATTTCCTGAAATTCATTTTCTTTCCACCCAATTCCATTATTGCAATCAAATGGAGTAACGGACCCTATAGCACATTGTAAGAAAGGATTGTGCATATAGAGAGATTTTCCAGGAGACACTGAAGGGAAAGCTTTAATTTGCACGTAGGACTTTTTTTTCTGTATAAATAGGTTTATTTAACTTTTTTTGTCATTTAATTTTCAAAATTTGTTATTTTATTGTTTCCAACCCTACTCCAAAAAAATTGCTTTGATCCTATGCCCAGGTATTGCCCTATGATGCATTGACGAAGGAGTTGGATATTTCTAGCGTTCGTGAGTTAGACGATTTTCTCATCACTGATTGCATGTATGTGGTAGGTTTCTGCTTTTACCTCTCTGACCAACCACTTCATAATTACTTCCACTCTCCTTATAGAATTTCATAAAGTAAATATGATGAACAAAATGTATATTATGTGTTCTGATTTACAAATGAAAGAATAGGATGGCATATATAGTGTTATATGCAACGGTTGCCTATGTTCTTGATTACTGTACAATACTAAATTGGTGAAAGGTAGAGTTGGCTCTTTTTCTGGTAGCTGGTCCTTTTTTTCCCAAAATGGCCTGTGATGAGTTGACCCTCTGAGGTTATTCTGATGACTGATGCTATCTCTTGTTTTGGTGCCTTTAATGCCAATGATGATTTAAATGTCTGAGGCACTTAGTTCTCTTCTAACTAGCCTAGTTTCTCAACACTCCCCCTCAAGTGGGGTTCGAATATATTAATTGATCCTAACTTGCCAAGAATGTTAAGATGACTGGTTTTGTCTAGTGCTTTTGTAAAGATGTCCGCCAATTGGTCTTTGCTCCGAACAAATGGTGTTTCTATTTCTCCCGACTGTACTTTTTCTCTGACAAAGTGACAGTCGACTTCGATGTGTTTTGTCCTCTCATGAAATACTGGATTAGATGCAATATGTCGCGCAGCTTAATTGTCGCAGTACATTTGCATAGTTCCTATATGCTCTGTCTTCATGTCTCTAAGTAGTTGCTTGATCCAAGTTAGTTCACTTGCTGTGGATGCCATATACTCTGCTTCTGCACTTGACCTTGCTACAACACTTTGTTTTTTACTTTTTCAAGTGACCAAGTTGCCACCTACAAAGGTACAGAAACCTGTAGTTGACTTTCTATCACAGCTTCCGGCCCAATCTGCATCAGAAAAACCAATTACAGTATTAGAGTTATTTTTACGCATCCAAATTCCTTGACCTGGAGTGCCTTTAAGATATCTTAGTATCCTATCAATAGCACTCAAGTGGCTGGTACGCGGAGCATGCATAAATTGACTTACAACACTTACAGCAAATTCAATATCAGGTCTGGTAACCGTAAGATAGATTAATTTTCCTACCAACCTTTGATACTGTCCTATGTCGGGTAGGGGGTCACCATTTTCTGGTCCAGGTTTAACATTGGTTTCCATTGGGGTACCGGCTGGTTTAACTCCCAGCTTACCAGTTTCTTTTAATAAATCGATGACATATTTTCTTTGGGATAGAAATAGACCTTTGCTGGAGTGAGCTATTTCTATTCCAAGAAAGTATGTCAGTTTTCCAAGGTCCTTGATATCAAATTCATTTTTTAAGTGTTGTTTAACCCTTTTAATTTCTTCATTATCATTCCCAGTAACGATGATGTCGTCAACATATACTAAAATGATAGTGGTGGAATTTCGTAAGTGTTTAACAAACATAGATGAATCAGCTGTGCTTTTGATGAAATTATTTTTTAAAAGGGAAAAACTTAGCTTGACATACCAAGCTCTCGGAGATTGTTTTAGGCCGTAGATGGATTTTTTTAGCTTACATACTAGCGATGGATCTGAGGTATTTGTATGGCCTGGAGGAAGAGTCATGTAAACTTCTTCTTCCAGAATTCCTTGAAGGAAGGCATTTTTTACGTCCATTTGAAATAGATTCCATCCTAAGTTAACGGCAACAGATAATAAAATTCTTACGGTGCTCATTTTGGCAACATGTGCAAAAGTTTCTTGGTAGTCAATGCCGTAGGTTTGGGTGAAACCTTTGGCAACTAACCTAGCCTTATACTTTTCAATTGTACCATCACTATTGTATTTGATGTTATAGACCCATCTACAACCTACAGGTTTTTTTCCCTTTGGTAAATGGGCAATGTCCCACGTGTCATTTTTTTCTAAGGCTTTAAGTTCTTCTTTCATAGCCTTATGCCAGATAGGGTCCTGGGTAGCTTCATTAAAGTTGGTTGGTTCAGTCTGTTTGGATATGTTACCTAAATAGGCCCGATATTCAGGAGAAACCAGTTTATAAGAAATAAAGTTTTGAATAGGATACATCACCTGATGGGGTACATCACCCTGTTGAATTGGATACATCACCTGATGGGATACGTAATCCCTTAATCTGGCAGGAGGTCGAGTTTGACGAGTGGACCTTCTTAAGCTAATTTCTTCTTGAGCTGGTTCCTCATTTGACTCTTCTTCTCCCCCTGAAGAAATAGCGTCCGTTCCACCAGTCTGTTCGTCTTCCTCATTCTCAACCTGTTCATGATTCGTTTCCTCGGGAAAGACAAAGTTATTTGATGGTAACATAATCGGTTGACCTTGTACATTTTTTTGTTCATTTGGCTGATAATAGGGTTTACTTTCAAAGAAGGAAACATCTCGTGAGAAGTAGAGTTTATGATTTTTTGGATCATAACATTTATATCCTTTTTTTTGTGAAGAGTATCCCAAAAAAATGGCTTTAACCGAGTTTTTATCTAATTTGTCATGTCTCTTTATGTGTACAAAACATATACAGCCGAAAACACGTATATGTTCAATGTCAATTTTCCTACCCTTAAGAATTTCTAAGGGACTCATATTTCTTAACCTTGCACTAGGCAATCTATTTATAAGGTATGTAGCAGTTAGCACAGCGTCTGACCAATAGATTTTTGGAACGTTACTTTGAAAGATTAGTGATCTAGTAACTTCAAGAAGATGACGATTTTTCCTTTCTGAAACTCCGTTTTGCTCAGGTGTATTAATGCACGTGGTTTGGTGTAAAATACCTTTTAATTTAAAGAATTCTAGAAAATTTCTGTTAACATATTCCGTGCCATTATCTGATCTAAAAATCTTAATTTTTGCATTATATTGGTTTTCAACAAAATTACAAAATTCTTGAAAGTATGAGAAAACTTCATGTTTTCCTTTCAACAGATAAATCCAAGTGGTACGAGAAAAATCATCAATGAATGTGACAAAATATTTGAAGTTATTATAAGAATCAACCGGCGTCGGGCCCCACACATCAGAATGGATCAAATCGAAACATCTTTCAGATACATGGGTAGATAAGGAAAAAGGCAGCCTAGTTTGTTTAGCAAGCTTACAAACATCACAATAGCTAGAGTCTAACTTATAACAAAAAAGTTTGTTTAAAACTTGGTCGGATGGATGGCCAAATCTCCAGTGTAGCAACTTGTCATGATCTATCGGACTGAGTGAAATATGACATCTAATGGAATTTTCTTCAAGATAATAAAGGCCATTTTTAAAAAATCCCTCACCAATCTTCTTCCCTGATTCTCGATCCTGAAATGTCACTCTATTAGGTGAGAATATGACATTACAATTCAAATCTTGAGTTATCTTACTAACAGACAATAGGTTTGAATTAAAATCAGGTAAGTATAGAACATTTTCTACATTTTTTGTAAAGAGGTTGGTTTTACCAAAGCCACAAATTTGGACTTTATTTCCGTTCGCAACAGTTACATGTTGAAGATTTTTAACCTGCGCTACATTCTGAATTTTATTTTTATCCCATGTCATATGGTCGGTGGCACCAGAGTCAATAATCCATTTACTAGTATTTTGACAAGAATTAGCTACTTTGGAAAAATTTAAAATAGGTTTAGAGAAATCGGAACCTGAAGTTTGTTGTTGTAACAAACTGTTCAACTTGGTCACTAACTGGGCCAGTTGGGCTGTAGGTGTCTCGGACGGTCCAATTCCTTCATTTGAGGACTGTTGAATGGATTCAGGCCCAATACTCTTGTTTAAGCCCATTTCCTGCCTTTGAATGCCCCAGCCCAAGTTTGGGCCCATTTCCTGCTTTTGAGTGCCCCAGCCCAAATTTGGGCCCGTTAGTTCCCTTTGAATGCAGCCCATGTCTTTTCCTTTTCCCTCACTCCAGCCCATTTCATTTCCTTGGCTAACACCCCCAAATCGTCTATGCTTCCTTGCGTCTCCCCAGCTCCCCCTTTCCCCTTTGTTTCGAGTCGGCCGGAGGTGAGGGTGTATAACCCAGCAGCTGTCGTGGTTGTGCCCTGCTCTCTTGCAGTGGTCGCACCAGTCAGAGGCTGAGGTTCCCTTCATCGTCCTGGCCCCGTCTCTAGGGTTAGGAATTGGGTGTTGAGCTTTGAACGCTCGGTTGATTTCAGAGTTTTCTGACTGTTGAGGGTTCATGAGGATTCTCCTGGACTCTTCTTGCTCGATTGTAGCCACTATGTCGTCAAAGCTAGGCATGACTGTTGAGAGCAGAATATGGGATCGAACGGCCTCGTAGCTCGCATCTAGGGCTCCCAGATAAGTAAAAATTAAATCTTGCTCATTTCTTTTTTGAATTTCTGCCGGGTCTGTAGTTGGTGGGAGGTAGGTGTTGAGTTCCTCCCACTTCGATACAATCTCTGTCACCAATTGCATATTGTTTTGGTTGCTCTGTTTGATTCTTGCTATCTCTTGTTTGAGATTGAAAATATGGGCAAAATTTTTCTGCTGGCCGTATAACTTCTTGGCTTTGTCCTACACTTCCTTGGATGAGTTATAGTACATAAGCATGTTGGAGACTTGGGGTTCCATAGTATTCAGTAACCATGACATTATCATATGATCTGTGGTTTGCCATTCTTCGATCTTGGTGATTTCTGCCTCTGTAGGTGTCTGGGGATCAACGGGTTTGGATTTTTCTTTGGTTCCAGTGACGAATTGAAGTTTCCCTTTGCCACTGAGACTAGTGTCACTGACCTGGACCATGGAATAAAATTTTTGTTGCCATTGAGAACAATGGCTGTGAGTTTGGTATTCTCGGTGTGCTGAGACATGCTTTTTTTTTGACTTTGTCCCTTACAGATTTTTGATCTGCTCTGATACCATGTAGAATTTCATAAAGTAAATATGATGAAAAAATGTATATTATGTGTTCTGATTTACAAATGAAAGAATAGGATGGCATATATAGTGTTATATGCAACGGTTGCCTATGTTCTTGATTACTGTACAATACTAAATTGGTGAAAGGTAGAGTTGGCTCTTTTTCTGGTAGCTGGTCCTTTTTTCCCAAAATGGCCTGTGATGAGTTGACCCTCTGAGGTTATTCTGATGACTGATGCTATCTCTTGTTTTGGTGCCTTTAATGCCAATGATGATTTAAATGTCTGAGGCACTTAGTTCTCTTCTAACTAGCCTAGTTTCTCAACACTCCTCATAAGAAGGAACTTGAAGCATATGAAATAATGTATGTGGTAAGTTTCTGCTTTAGTATGAATATTCCATCTTGACTTCTTAATTTCTTTCTGCAACCCATCACTATCATTAAATAGCCTATTGGTTCAAGCATAAAGTTGATGAATAACTTCAAGTGCAGAAATTATGATGATAAAAATTCAGTCTGTGCTATGATGAGTATTTCAGTTCAAATTATGTTAAGAGTCTTATAGACTTCCATTATTTTACCATGCGTACGATATGTGTGCTTGTAGTTACTTGCACGTTTTTTATTAAAGTTATTTTTGAAATGGTAATACTAAAGTAGTTATACAATTAATAATTTACACGGACTGCTTAGAAAATTCTGTTAACTGTAAGAAATAGAACATGTAAGAATCATATTGATATGATTCGGGATAGACAATCATTTGGTCGAGTTTTGGAGTCCAAATTGAAGAAGTTGACAAGCCAAGGTTCAATTTTCGTGAAGAGTTCGAGAGTCGAAACGAGTTGGATTCAAGATTTGGAAGACATTTGGAAAAAAAAAAAACGAGCAGCTTGGATGAAAACTATTATAACTTTCAGCTCGATTGTCGGATTTTCGCCCATGAGTACATTCTGGAAATGACACGAAATTCTGCACAAGGCTAAGCGGGCTTATGGTACTTTTGGGTTTGCAATCACACATAAGTAGGCCGAGAACAATTGCCGAGAATTTTACTTTTACGTGAATTTCGTTATTTTATTAGAATTTTAGTTTATGTAAGATTTTTGTGATCTTTAAATTGATATTTTCGTTTTTTCATATTTTCCTAGGCTTAGTATAAATAGGAAACTTTATTTCATTGTAAAAGAACATTGTTGACATTATGCCCCTGTTTGAGCCATATTAAAATTTTCATTTTCATTCTTCTACTCATTTTCAACCATACATTTTCAATAAAATAATATTTTTCATCACATCAATAACTTTTTCTTCTTTTTCAACCACACATTCTCCATCAATCTACTATTCCAAATACATTCTTCCAAAATAATGTGGCTCAAACACGCTGAATTAAATGAGATTCCTCTCTTTTTGTTTTTGATTGAATATGTACCGAACTTATCAAATATCGTCATATTTGTGGCGTTCAATCCTTAGAATTTATCAAAGGATTAGACAACCTTTGTGGCGTTCTCAAATCGAGGTTCGTTAGTTTTGTAATCAAGAGGTCATTCAAACTTCGTTTTTGTTTGGTTGCTTGGTTCAATAATTTGTATGTCGAGATTCTACCGTCTACAACCTGAATTTGGGCTTTCCCGACGTTTTCAATTAATTCCGCGATTTCCATACTGATCCCATACCCGAGTTCGCGTCATTTGGTATCAGAGCTTGAGTACCAGATTCAGGTTCTATCCTTTTCTTTTGTTTTGAGTTTTTTGTTTTTGTTCTTGTGTTTAGTAATATTTTTGAGTCTTAAATCCAGAAAATTTCAAAAAAAAAAAAGAGTCAAAAGTTATTTTTGGACTAATCTAGTATCCAAATTAACTCATATTTCTTTTGTCAATTTCGTAATTGATTTTCGAGTTTACAAAAAAATTAATTAAAAAAATTACTGTTCATCTGTACGGTACTGTAATCTGAAAAAAAATTGATTTATTTGGGGAAGTTGACACTATCATATTATCTATCCAAAATTCAGTATTTGTTTATATTCATTCCAATCCGAAATTTCAAGAACCACTTTCTTGAATTTAAATATCACACATCCAATTGTCCAATTCTTTTCTTGAGTCTTCTTGGTTACGCCTACGTAGAGGATGGATTATGATTGAAGATTTATTTTTCAAACTCGGTGTTTTATGGGTAGTACGGTATGCATTTTGTCTATTGATAAGGAGTACATATCAGATTTGGTTAGTATCATGATGGTGGAAAAATTAAGATTACCTTTGCAACAACACCCTAGGCCTTATAAGATGACTTGGTCGAATGAGTGTGGGAAGGTAGATGTGACCAAGCGGATTTTATTGAATGTCACCATTGGGAAATATAGTGATGAAGTTTGGTGTGATGTGGTTCCATTAAAATCTTTTCATATCTTGTTTGGGAGGCCTTGGATGTATGAAAGGGAGACTATTTATGATGTGGAGAGGAACATGTATATGTTTCTTCAGGATGGAGTAAAAATCACTCTAGCTGGATTGATACTAGAACAATCCTTTACAGACTGATGGAAGGTAACAAGTGAGGCAGAACGGGAGCAGGCTGGTAATGCAGTTGATATTGGGGAGAGTGAACTAATTAAAGAGGAGGAACATGAGCAGTTTGGTATAAAAATTGTAAAGATGGTTCAATAAGAGAGTGAGAAAATAATAAAATAATTTGTTGAGCAAATTGTTGAAAATATTGTGGGGAATGAAGAGCAGAGTTTCATTGCTAAGCATGATATGATGGAGACGATAGATTATGAGTACGAGGATCCATATCTCATTGAGGGGGAAGCTAACAAATTCAATCGTGGTTTGCTTAATTCATTCTTTCAGGTTGATCATTGTACGTGGGAGTTCATACAACATCTATAGCTGATTGTGTTTGTGCTGCAATATATCCATATCTACAAAATGGATGGGTACTGTGTATTGATCATATGTCATAGAGGAAATTTTTTTCATTTGATCCAGGTGGTGCAGTGGTGAGTTGTGTAGTGGGCAGGTTATCCCCTATGCGATCACAAGGCAAAAATTCAGGGCGAATCATTTTCGAAGAGAGAGAGGTTGATATGATCCGGGATAAGCAATCACTTGGTCGAGTTTTGGAGTCCAAATTGAAGAAATTGACAAGCCAATGTTCAAGTTTCGTGAAGGGTTCGAGAGCTGAAACGAGTTGGATTCAAGGTTTGGAAGACATTTTAAAAGAAAACGAGCAACGTAAATGAAAACGGCCATAACTTTCAGCTCGGTTGTCGGATTTTCGCCCAAAGTACATTCTAGAAATGACACAAAATTCTGCACAAGGCAACGTGGGCTCATGGTACTTTTGGGCTTGCAATCACACAGAAAAAAGGCCGAGAACAATTTGTCGAGAATTTTAATTTTACTTGAATTTCCTTATTTTGTTAGAATTTTAATTTATGTAAGATTCTTGTAATCTTTACAGTGATATTTTCGTTTTTCTATATATTTTTTTCCTAGGTTTAGTATAAATAAGAAACTTTATTTCATTTTAAAAGAACATTTTTGACATTATGAATTAAGTGAGATTTCTCTCTTTTTGTTCTTGATTGAACATGTACCGAACTTATCAAATATCGTTATATTTATGACGTTCAATCCTTAGAACTTATCAAATGTTAGACACTCTTTGTGGCGTTCACAAATCGAGGTTCATTGGTTTTGTAATCAAGAGATCATTCAAACTTCGTTTTTGTTTGATTGCTTGGTTCAATAATTTGAGGGTCGAGATTCTACCGTCTACAACTTGAATTTGGGCTTTTCCGGCATTTTCAATTAATTCCGCGATTTCCACACTAATCACGTACTCGGGTTCGCGTTACATATTTTACGCTATTGAACAAGTCGTTTGGAAAAGCTGCTGCTGATTCTACTTACAGACGAAGAAATCGATGTCAAATTGTTTCACACTTGGGTAACAGTTCTACTTAGACATCTGAAATATTTTGTTAAGGAAACAAATTTATGGCCTTATTTATGCATCCATTCACTTAAAAGGAGGTCCTTTCATTTGAGTTTGGCACTTCTGATCCAAGTTACAAATAGTCCATACTTCATATATTTGAATCGATTTCTTTTTAAGTAGATCTTCCATTCTGAACATATGGTATCCATTTTTGGATGCCTAAAACTGGATGCACAAGTTCTGCAACAATATTCTGAAGTCCGAAAATTATCTGCATTTGTTATGCACTTCTGGATTAGGATCTAAGACTTAGCTCCTTATTTTGGACTTTGTTTTCGAAATTTGTCTCATGGTTTGATCAGGACTTTTACCTTCAATCTCTTAGACTTGACATACTGTCTTTCTTCATCTGTAGGCATTTGTATGAGACTTGTTGATGCTTGAATTTCTTTATACTTGGAAAAGTTTCCAGTTTTCACATCTACAAACATTTGAATACATTATTAATTCAAGTACGGTAGTTGACTAGAATCATCAATACCAGAGGATTCAAGAGGCCTAAGTTTTAATACTGGGTTAGAGTCGATCAAGAACTTGGCGTGCCGGTTCATGTTATTCTGTGATGGTTCACTCTTATTGGTCTGTTCTGATTTGGGATTTGTACATTGTTGATTGATGGTCAGTTTGAGGCTTCAGGGTTTAAATTTTGTCACAACCCATTTTTGAAAATTGTATCAGAAAAAATGAACTTGATCTGTACGTGAGACGCCGTGTTGCCACTCTCTAATAGCTATAGGGATTGGTTCTCATCAGTTTTCCATGTTGAGTTACTTGTACCTTTAAACAGATCATACATTTCCCTATTCTTGCCTCTAGATGATAAAGCACCTCTTCAGCCAGTTTAGTGTATCAGAAGTCCTTGATCATATATTTTTCCTTCTTGAGATTGGAAATTTGATTCAAGATAAATTTGTTTTCATTACTAAAGCTTGCAAAATTATGAAGGCTCGATGAATTCTTATATCATATTACAAGTAGAATAATTCAAACTATTATTCAATAACTAACAAATTAGTACTATTATTCAATTATTCCGTCCTTGCGTGACATGATCATGTCTTCTTGCCCCGGTTCATCTTAGTTGATGCTATCAAGAAAAACACAAGTATGACACAGAATTAGTAGATTTTTCACTGTCACGAACTGTAAAATAAGATTTTCGAAACTCTATTTATAGGGTTACAGAACTAATGGAATTGTAACGAAGACCTTATGCACGATGAGACCAAAGCTAAAGAAAATAAAATGGAAGAACTCACATGTCACAGTTGACCCTTCGGGAGACAGGAATGTCCATTGAGACACCACACTTCATAGGCAGAGCCTGAGCCGCATCGTCCTTCAAGTTTGCATAGCGATTAGCAGCTGCCTTAACACAGGTGCAACACGCCCTCTTATCAGCAGTGGTTTGAGCCATCCCTTGGACGGCTTTCACCCCACTACAGCAGGCGCCGGATGGCTCACCCCCTCCAGTAAGATAGGGAATGCATGGTGCCAATGTTTCATCCACTTGACCGCAAGTGATCATGGCCTCTCCAGTCTCGACCACCAATTGAATGATAGCAAGAATTGCTATAACTGATACAATAACACCCTTCATTCTTCTTGTATTGGAGTAGGGAGCTCTAAAATATTATATATGTATTGAAATTCTTTGGCTTTGTTGGTTTTGTGAGTGTTGTAAAGTGGTGTATATATATGCCTTGATGTCAGTTTACGAAGTTTGTTCCAATGATTTGTAATATTTGTTGTGCACTTTTGGATTGTTGTTTGCCATCAAATGTCATCAAAATGCCTTTAATAATAGGAAAAGTTCAATGAGCATTGGAAAAAGTTCTTATCAGCTTATAGTTACGCTCTACTTTTATGTGTTAGATTATTGTTCATTTTCATGGATTTGTTTCATATTTTCATTCATATAGCGAAAAGAACATTGGCGGCCTGCTCAAGCGGTGGAGCATGTGGTTTAATTTGATGCAAATAAAATACCTTACCAAGGCTTGACATGCCGCTAATCCTTTTGAAAGAGAGGGGTGCCCTCGGGGAGTACAATAAATGTTGAGGAAATTAAGTCTTCAACTCCACATTTCATAAGATCTACAATTTTTATCAATTTTTCAATCACATTTTTATTAACTTTTATCAAAATCTAATAAAAATCTAATTTTTATTCCAATCAAACAGGGGCTAAATTTTTTAGGAAATTTACAATTTGCAAACCTATTTTGTAAATTTACATTTTATATGTATTATTTATAACAAAAAACACATTTTGCAGGAAAAAAGGTTAAAATAGCTAAACTGACCACAATACTCCTAATTGAACATAAGACATTACACTCGGGGGCGGAGCCAGGAATGACTGGTACGGGGGGCAAAATTTTTTAAAATGTAACGTACGAATAAAATTTATATATAACAAGAAAAATTGTAATACAATGTTACCTATTACAGTTGTACCTGACAAAGTTTTATAGCATATAATTCATCTATAATAGAATTTAGATCTAAATTCATACTAAATTCTCGTTCAATGTTTAGTGTTAAACAATCGGCCAAAAAACCATCATCCATTTTGTTACGAATTTCCGTCTTCACATGTTTCATTGTTGAAACTGGTAGTGTAAGTATTAAACAAATCAACTTAGTCAAAATGACGAAACTCTCCGACCTTCTACTTGCAACCAATTCCCGACATAAATCAGAAAGCATAGGCACTTGAAATCGAGGCTCAGAAATCACATCGTTCTGATAATGTTGCAATATCTTGCTGCATAAAATCTTTAGGATAAAACTTCTCTGCAAGCTTACAAATATTATCCATGTTAAATGATTCAAGAGAATTTTTTGGATCCAAAGCCATACTGAGAGAAAGGAGTTCTAATGATATCTCATTAAATCTTGTATCTAACTCCATCATCTGAAAATCTATGGCTGCATTGAAGATATCAAAGTGGTAATGATGTTCAATGGTAGGATACTCACGACCACGAAAACGACCAACCATGTACGAACCATCAAAGTCAGGTATATGTATATCATTTTCTCCGCAAAAAAGGCTCACCTCTTGAAGAAATTCTTCTCAGACATCTTCTCTCAATGCTTGAAAGATACTTTTTGTAGTATGGACAAATCCCATAGCAGTTAAAATGTCTTGAGTTTTTGAAGGGCCTGACATAGTACGTCCGTAATTGCCAATATTCTACGCATTAAATGCAAGATAAATACAAATTCAAATGTTGTCATGTTTTTGTATACACCACTAACTTCAGATCGAGATCTTGTATTCGGAGAATGATCACTAAGATACTCAAGCACCTTACAAGTTGCAGCATACATATCAATCAAACTCTTCATAGAGCTATAATGAGAAAACCAACGAGTACATCTGGCTCGTTGCAAATTACCAATCTGATTAGCCCCACTTCCCGACTCTCGTTCTTCAATTTCCAACAAATGCTCAATTTCTTTTCTTTGGGCACTTTTCAACTCATTGATACGCTTGTGAGATGATATAATCATATTAATAACACTATCCAAATGAGAAAATAATGAATTAATATCTGAGACATCTCTAGCTGCAGAAATCAATGTGAGTTGCAAACGGTAGGCAAAACAATGGACATAGTATGCATATAGACAATCTCTAAGGAATAATGCTTGTAGTTCATTCCAAGAACCACGCATATTACTGGCACTGTCATACCATTGACCTCTCATGTTTTGCACTTGAAGGTTGAAATGGACAAGAACATCAGAAATCTGATTCTTAAGATTTAATAAGATAGTGTCACTAACACTTTTGATTGCAAAGAAACGTTCTGTCAAAATTCCAGTATTACTCAACCTCAAGACAATGGCCATTTGTTCTCGTGAAGATTCATCCCGTGCTTCGTCAACAAGAATACTGAACTTCGCATTCCCAACTTCGTTACGAATTCTTTGTCGTACTTTATTGGCCATAATGTTTAAAACCTCTTTTTAAATGTTTGGAGACGTGTATGTAGCATTTTTGGGAGCATTACCGAAAACAACATTTCCTACTTCCACATTCATTTTTCCAAATGCATCCACCAATTTAATGAAATTGCCACGATTCATTGAAGATTGAGATTCATCATGGTCTCTAAAGGAATAACCTTGAAGTGCTAACCACATAATACTCTGAATAGTGGTCTTTAGACGCAAACGATTTTTCTGTTTTTCCTCGGCCGATACAGATTGCATTACCTTATCAATATCTTGAGTTGGTTTCATTAGATCTTCAGCTCTTCTCTTACAACCATTATGATACGATGATGATGTTGTACCAACATGAATAAGGAATGCACATTTACTTCCTTGGTTAACCCTCTTCCAGCTGTAACCAACGATGAAATAATAGATGGAGCACTATCATTGAGAAAAAGGAAGCAATAAAAACAATATGCTTTGTGTGTTGAAGGTGAATATTTCAAAGGAAATTGATTGTACCAAAGCTCTTGAAATCGACGTTTCTGCTTTCCACATTCTTTACTCTGATAGTCCAAAAGTTTTGGTTGATAAGATCCAACATTTAGTTAGACTCGCCTAATCTGATCGCGTTCATTAAATGGATGTTCACATATTTGCTTTCTTTTTCCTGGTCCCGTTCAATAGAATCAAATGGTTCTACATTAAGATTAGAAGGTGAAGATCGTTCAACTTCAGGGGATGAAATTGGATTTGGAGTGGACGTCGTAGGAATTGGAGTACCCTGATATTTGTTACTCTTTGAAAAGAAAGATAACAAAGTTCTTCTTTTCTTGGAAGAAGGTCGATCTTCCTCCATATTAAACCTAAGAGCATAAATATAAAAAAAACTTCAAAACAATGCCATCATAATTTATAAATATGCATCTTCACTCTCTCTTTCTAGTTCTACCCCAACTTCTTTCACACACACGTCCAAGCAAACCACCAATGCCAAATAAAAGTTAGAAACACTAAATGTTTTCACGAAAAATGTCAAATTATCAGTAATGAGTAATCTATTGGTTAGCTAAATAAGAAATCCAAGCCAAAGCAATTAAGCAAGAACTCACTTTCAAAAATTAGAAGCATTTTAACACTTCAATTTTGTACGCAACAAGGTGAAATACATGGAGAAAAATTGGAACTACAGGCTGACCGATGAAGAGCTTCGAGGAGACAAAATCCAGGTATCAAAATTGGTCCTCACTCCTCCGATCCTCTTTGTTACAGGTAAACATTAATGTAAGCATTTCATTATTATTTATTAAACATTCAGATTTTAGATATTAAACATTTGTTATTATTTATTAAAATTAATGTGAGCATTTCATTATTATTTATTAAGTATTTCATTATTATTGAAAGTGAGTTCTATATTATTAAACATTCATTATTATTTATTAAACATTAATGTGAGCATTTCATTATTATTTATTAAGCATTTCATTATTATTTACTACATCATCGATTTATCTAGATTCTAGATTTAGAAGACCTTACCTTGGTCAGTTGGTTGGTGCCGCGGCTATTCAGCGGAGCTGTGGACGAGCTTCGGACTTCGGCCGTTTGGAGGTGAACGGACTTCAGAGGCAGCCGACAGGGGCGGAGCTGGAGCAGGTCCTGTTTCGGGTTTCAGAGAGTGATAGAGAGTTTGGTGCGTTTCAGGTAAAGTGAGTGAGAGAGGATTGAATGAAATTAGGTTTCTCAAATTGAGTGGGGGAAATTGGGTTTTAACCAAAATTGGGCTATTGGTTTGGACCGTGGCTATTGGGTTGGACGTGGACTAAACTGGGCTTCAACCAATTTTTTTTACATAGGCTAGACACGGCCCGGGACTCCATCTAGCACGATGTATGCGTCGTAGAATTTTGTTTTTTTTAAAAGAGTGATATATAATAACAAATTAAGAATTTTAGAAGTATTATAATAGATTACCTTTGCAGAATTGGATGCAAAATTCAACTTTCATCTGTGACTTATAGTTGATTTTTGAAAAACAATTTTTGATGCACCAAAAAAGCAAAGATGAAATTTATCATTGTAACTCTTATTATTCCAAGAGTTATTGAAAAATGTATGTATATCTACTATAATATTTTTGCCAAATTCAAGCACATCGATATATCATATATGCAAAAAAAAAAAAAATAAATAAATAAATAAATCAATAAAATTTGAGAAAATGTGAATTAAGCACAATAACAATATTTCCAGTTTAGTAGTTTAGTACATTTCTGCAAATCTTGAAATGAATTATCAACCAACAATTTTCAGTAAAAGAGTTCCAAAATTGATATGCAAAATTGAAACTTTCGATACCAATAACAAAATATATCGTTCATTGAAAAATTGATCAAATTAACAAAACATATCGTTCATTGCAAAATAGATCAAATTAACAAAACAAACTTTCGATACCAATAACGTTCGATGGTGCAACGTCCATTTGAATAGAAGCCAGTGTTGAATAATATACTGAGAGTTCAATTGAAGTATCAAATTATTTGCAAAGTTTGAGAAGATTGAGAGTATGAATATATTCTTGTCTTGAACGTATACACAAAGAATATATTGTAGATTCCTTTTGGCTGACCCATACCTCCAATCAATGAATCCATTCCTTGCGCGAACAACTGTAGCCTTGGTCGGAGATTAAAAATTGCAAATAAAAGCCAAATCGTTTTTTTTATTTTTTAAAAAACTTTTTCTTTGTGGGGGTTCGAGGCAACGCCCCCGACGGGGATCGACCTACCCGGTCAGGTCGCGAGGGTCGAGGGGGCAGCGTCCCCTTGTGGAGGTTTGGGGGCAATGCCTCCGACGGGGATCAACTTGCCCGGTCAGGTCGAGGGGGGCGCTGCCCCTCGTGGGGGCTCGGGGGTAACGCCCCCGAAAGGAATTTTGATTTTCATGTATGTATAGAATTAAATATTTTCTAATATTTTTAAATTAAATTATTAATAAGTGAAATTATATTTATAGTTTGTGTGAAAAGTAAATAAGTAGAATTATTAGAAAACAAATAAACAAAAGAAATTCGAGGTATGTTATAAAAAATAATTTTAATTTTGCCTCCGTGCGCGGAGGTTTTAATTCCTCTGCACACGGAGGCAAAACCTCCGCGTGCGGAGGTTTAAGGAATGCACGCGGAGGCAAAATTAAATTTTTTTTTTTGCAAACGGACAATTTTTTGACTTAACATAAATTTTTTTTTTTTAATTTTTGCAAGCGGATAATACAATAAAAATCTTATACTATATTAAAAATGGGAATTGCTTTTATATAATAATAATAATAATAATAATAATAATTCTTGGACGGGATTTTGGGCGGGAACACTGTTGCGGACTATCCTTCTTTAATATAGTATAAGATGTCAAACTTACCGTGAATAACAATGTACACGTAGCAAACATCTTCTAGTTGTGATTCTATCTTAAATGAGTATTTCAAAATTTGATAGTTGTGAGGAAAATGCTTTCTTTTTTGCAGGTGATAAATAATATGATTACATTTTTAAATATTCATATATCCGCAATTTAAAACTAGTTTATATTCTTTCTGCATTAACAGATTTGGCAAGAAAAATAAAGTTATTGAATGATCAATCAAGTGAAGTTTATATATGCATACAGTTGTTGGTTTA
Source organism: Fraxinus excelsior (assembly GCA_019097785.1). Taxonomy (NCBI): domain Eukaryota; kingdom Viridiplantae; phylum Streptophyta; class Magnoliopsida; order Lamiales; family Oleaceae; genus Fraxinus; species Fraxinus excelsior. Next base: position 6,595,592 of record CM032639.1, on the reverse strand, counting down.
TAGCCAAAGAGAAATGTTTAGTACTTTGTTTTAAATTATGATACTAATTTGTCTTCTAATTGGAGAACTTGAAATAAACTATATTAATTACTTTGCCATATATAAATGTAAATGTATTTTGAGTATCTCAAATCAGAGAATGTATTGATGTATTTTTGAAAACATGTACAAAAAACTGACCATCACATGCTAGGTTTAGCATTAGTTAACTTTTAAAGTCAAAATGAAAATATATTTGCTATGAGCTTTAAAAATTACTGTTGGATTCTGCATATATCACTTTTGTCATCCCAGTAGCGCCAGTAATTTTGTAGAGAAGAGAGAAGTTGTGCTCCTGGAAAATTGAAAAACGGTGCTTTTCCTGGAGCTTTTATGGCGAATGAGAGAGACGAAGGGGAGATTTATATTCTTCCATACTTGTTTAAAATTATGTCAGGGAAGACTTCTGTTTTTCCATACTTATTTACAATTATGCATTGAGTCTTAACATTATATTACAGATACACATTGGTATAAATATTGTAGAGATTTCGAAATTGGAATCATTTCTTAACATTGTTCAAGATTTTGATGCAATTAAGAATAAAAATTAGACACTGAGAAATTATTTATGGTCAAGAATTTATGTATTTTTTTATTTTCTCTCAACGCGTATAACTTTTGTGATGATATTTGAACGAGTTGCTCATTACAAGTTGTAAACTAAGGTTTATAGTTATTTATAAATTATATATATAAGTATTTGATTGGTCAATGACGTCGAATTCGAGTATCTGGAATTTAAAATAAGTTTCATTTTAAACTCTAATTAATTGTAATCAAAGACAGAGCAAAAAGTTGATTTAGTGGAAACATAATATCTTTATATATAAAATTTCAAGGAATATCACAATGTACTCTCGAAACTCTTACTCTCATTATTTAGCTCTTACGTCCTTAGTTCTAAAAGAATAATGTTGCTTGTACAAGCTCAAGGATAGGGATAGAGGTGACATGGTGTTGTGGCACATAATGATTTGGTGTTTTGTGTTTTTTTTTTTCAAACTGTTTAATCATATGTCTCCCTGATTTTTTAACATGTCTTGAGTCTACTTGTGTAGCATGCTTGTATTTAAAAAATGAGTGATTACTAAAAAGTATTTTTAAGTTTTACTATGTTTTATTCCCATTTTTTTTTTAAAATACATTTTCAACTACACATGTTTCATTAAAATAATATTACACGCAAATAAAAAACATTTCCTTCTTTTTAACTACATATTTTCCATCAATTTATTATTTCAAAATACATTTAAAAAAAATAAGGGGCTCAAATCGCGATAAGTGTGAGTGAGGAAAATTTCTTTACAACCAGGATTGGTTTCACGGATTACTTTTCTTCTTGACACAGAAAGGGATATCGTGCGGCAGTAGTTTGCTCCGCTAGACTACATTCCGCCTTATCTCGATCGTTTCAGAACGAAAGAAAATTTGATTATAATTTAAAGAAAGCTTGCAACATGAATTGTAATACATTGAACATAACTTGATCATTGATTGCTTGAAAGCTATGAATTACAATAGACGAAATAATGAAATTGCAATGGCTAGTGCAGGGAGCGAACACTAGAAAGTTTGAAAGACCAATACCCCATATTATAATATTCAGAACAAAAACTCAAGTGACGGGAGTAGACGTTTAAAGTCCATAGAATCATATTAAAATTTTCTAATTTCTAACTATTTTACAATTTAAATAGAATATTTATAATATGCAGTCGAAGTTGAGCAAACTGTAGTTGCAATAGGGTCACTGAGCTTAAGTAAAGTTGTGGTTCGTGACATTCTCCCCCATTTGTTTTAGCAACATTTTCGAAGCCATTAATGAATGATATACTTCAATTAATGGTTTGAAGGCTTCAATGTCTTTTTCGCTTGCCCAATTATTTTACTCGCTGTTGCATACGCTCCATTTAACCAAGTACTCTTGAAGATATTTTCTAGAGGCTCAAGTAGTTCGATGGCTAAGAATCTCTTCAGCAAAATTCTTTTCGGATCTTTTCAACTTAAGCGCAAGTCGCTTCAGATTTGCAGACTTTTTGTATCGTTTCTAAGCGATATCCACACTATGAAAGAGTAACTGTTGCTATGAGAGAGTAACGGTTGCTGACTAGTAGCAATCTCAAAAGGACTCTTATTAGGATAAGAGCTCTTTTTGGCATTGAAACACATTCGAGCTGCATCCAAGAGTTTTACCCAAATTTTCTGTGAAGCAAAGATAAAGTGTCGAAAATAGTTTTCAAACATATAATTGAAGCGCTCCATCTGTCCGTCAGATTGTTGGTGAAAACTAGAGCTCATGCTCAAAGTTGAACTAAGAAGTTTGAACAACTCGATCCAAAGTATGCTAGTAAATCGAGAATCCCGATCACTGACGATATCCTTATGCAGTCCCCAATATTTAACAATACGTTTTAAGAAGAGTTAAGTTGTCTCTTCAACTGATACATCATTGGGCGTTGCGATGAAAGTTTCATTTTTAGATAAGAAGTCTACCAAATTCTCCAACTTTTGGCAATCTACCAATGTAGTCCATCGAACGCTCTCGAATGGTCTGTTCGGGACGGAAAGGGGCTCAAGTAAGCCTGTCTTTTTCTGATGATCCGTAATATCTTGCTGACAAATAAGAAAAGTTTTCACATAACTTGCATTGTTGTCCCGCCTTTGAGACTAATAGTATTCACGTTGTAGTAGTGCAGAAGTGCGCTCCACGATAGTCCCACTTCCCAACATTTCTCCCAATTATTTTCGAAACTCTTCAAGCTTCGGCTGAGACATACGGTATGGTGTCTTGGTGGCAGTGTTCTAAAAAGCGTAAAGTGTGGCTAGACGTTAAATCCAAACTTCAAGTTTTACAAGCCTGGATGAGCATAGGCGAATGTTAGACGTAAATAAACATTTTTTTAATTTTAATTTTTAATCATTGTAAAAAAAATCAATAATTCAATAATACATACCAAGCATTTAAAATTATAAAATAATGTATTTACTTAATAATTTTTACATAAAGATAAGTTTCAAAATCATAATTACATAACGTAAATAACTTGTAGCTTAAATCTTATTTAATCTAAGTCTTTATTACACTCCAATTTATTTTAAAGTATTATCTTTTTTTTCTGTTCTTCCATATTCTCAGTTCTCTAGAGTTCAGAGTTTTTGAAATATGAAGGAATAGCGGGTTACTGAGTTTCAGCTATAGGTTTTATTTTGTTTTTTTTAAAAAGGAAAAAATTGAGCCTTCTTAAAATCTGGGCTTGAGGCGTACCTAGACGAGCATTAAGCGGTCAATGATAACGTTGACCGCTTAATTTTCGCTTAGGCTAGACGCGTTTAGGCACGCCTAGGCGAACATTAAGAGGCCAACAACAGCGTTGATCGCTTAATTTCTACTTAAGCTCAAGGTGAAGCGTTTTCATCACGCTTAGAACAGAGCCTGGTAGGAGGTTTGGCACTCGGAACAAGCTCAATCTTGCGATCAATTACCCTCCTTGGTGGCAATTTCTTTGGTAACTCATCCAGCATGATGTTCTCAAATTCCTTAACAAGCCTTGTGATAGGTTTTGGAATAGGGTCGGCTGTCTCTTCGATTTCCTTTACTCGAAGAGTGTACAAAAATGAAGGTTCAATCCTCTCGAAACCCTTACTAAATTGCATGACTGAAATACCATTCTCGCATGTTTTCCCAACTTGTGTGGGGATAACACGTGGTTTACTACCCATCATTATTAACAAGTCGAAATGCGGTAACACTGCTGTTCTTGTATCTCGAAAAAGTTCTAATCCCAGAATGAGCTTAAAATCATCCATCTAAACAGTCGACAAATCCGTCATTCCTTTGAAGGGACCTACTTTGATTGACATCGATTTCGCTACTCCTGCTATTAGTTGAGTATCGGAGTTGATTGCTTTAACTTTCTACTTACCCCTTTTTAGGGCAAGTCCGAGCTGCTCTACTTCGGTACTTACGAGGTAATTGTGGGTAGCACCGATATCTATCATAGCCATGATTGGCTTCCCATTGATCTTTACATCAATGTACAGTAAGCATTTAGCCCTACAATTGGGAGCCTTCAATTCTTCCATCTTCGGCTCTTTAGAGAGATAATCTCTTTTAGTAGTTCAGTGCGATAATGTATTGCACCGATGTAAGAATATATCAATTACATCCTCATCCTCTTTGGAGTCAGTCTCACTATAACAGCTAGCTTGTGAGGTATTTTGTTTTGAACTCGAGCCACCACTTGCTAGTTGATAGTATGCATTCACCATCCGTTTCTAAGGACACTTCGCTACCCGATGTGGTCCTTCACATAAAAAGCACTTTAATTTAGGAGCGACATCCGATCTACCCTCCGTTGCTTTTCCTTTGTTCCAATTGTTATTGTTGTTATTGGTGTAGCTTCCTTTGAAGTTACTATGATGGGTGCCTTCATAGGCTCCTCCATTTTCTTAGAGTAACGCTCTCCCCCATTTGAGTTTGAGCTAAGTCTGTAAGGCCTGTTTCCACCTCAAAGAGATTGACTATTTCCCCAAGGTCGATCCTTTCTCGATTCTGGATGATAGTCACTTAGACATTCGGCATCTCCCATAGCCTGGCTTAAATCAGTGACCTTCTGTCTCTAAAATTTCGTGCGTGTCCACGGTTCTAACCTTTTCATGAAGGTGAATAGCTTATCATTTTCCGACATATCTCAAATATTTAGCATATGTTTACATACTCCCTGATAGGACTTGTGTGTTTCAGTTCTTGTAGGGCTCAACGTGCCTCATATTCCACATTCTCTCAGAAAAATCGAGATTGACTGCTTCCTTGAGGAGATCCCAAGAATCTATTCAGACCATATTGGCCTGAATATCAGCATACTTCATCCGCCACCATACTTTTGCATCGCCACCAAGATACATGGTAGTTGTTGTAACCTTTCTCGCTTTGTCTTCGATCAAAACCACAAGAAAGTATTGTTTCATATCGAATAAGAAGTTCTCAACTTCTTTTGCATCGCGTGCCCCTCCATAGGTACACGGTTATGGAATTTTGAGCCTATGAAAAGGCTCTTATACGGTGGCTTGCATGTTGCCAACCACACGTTGGAGCACTAGTAATTGAGCTCTCAACGCTTCCATCTCATCCTGCATATCAGGTATGATAGCAGCGGCTTCAGTCATTACTGCGTTAGCCCTCTGGCTTTCATCCAATTGGATGTGTAATTCACGAATTTTCGGCTCTACCACCTCGACCTTTTCTTCGAGGCACTCCATGACATAGCACAACCTAGTGTTTGTCACCTCAAGCGCATCCACGTGCTGTTTCATATTCTCCTTTTGAACATCTACCACATATGTGGTGTTCGAGGGATTTAGATACATAACTTTCTTATCAAGGGTCTTGAGTCGCAGCTCTGATACCAACTTTCATGGGTGACCTTTCTTCTTGACACAGAAAGGGACACCGTGCGGCAATAGTCTGCTCCGCTAGACTACCTTTCGCCTTCTCTCAGTCGTTTCAGGACGAATGAAAATTTGATTACAATTTAAAGAAATCTTGGAAATTGAAATACATTGAACATAATTTGATCATTGATTGCTTGAAAGTTAAGAATTACAATAGACGAAAACATGAAATTACAATGGCTAGTACAGAGGGCGAACACCGTAAAGCTTGAAAGATTGTTTAAAAAACTAATATCTCTTATAATAGCATTCGAAACAAAAATCTAAGTGCTGAAATAGACAAGTCCATAAAATCATATTAATTTTTTTTAATTTCTAACTATTTTAGAATTTAAATAGAATATTTATAATGTACGATCTACAGCTGTGGTAGAATTACGGAGTTTGGTTCATGACAATTGGTCTAGTCTTATCGATAGAGCAAGGCACAAGCGGACTTGCATTGTATTTCAACTCAACTTCTTCATCACCAAACTTGGAAGGTGGTTTCAGATTTATTTGTGTAAAACGGGCTTTATATGTTGAATTCGCACTCCATCTGATTGTTCCGAATGATTTAATTTCAACACAACCTCGATCTACGATTCTCTTCTTCTAGCTCCTTTGATTTTTTTTTTTTTTTTGGAACTTTTTGTTTCTTATCTTTCTCTAGCAACAGCGTTTGCTCTTGAATTTTTGATGTGGTTGTTTATGGTTTTCTTCTTGCCTTTAGAACCGGCCGGCCTTCTAGTGTAATCTGTGAGATACCCAGGACCAAATTTCAGTGGGGGCAACTGCTGCCACTAGACCCCATGTGGCTCCGCCTCTAAATTTGTTATTAGCAAATTCAAATTCCCGGGCCCAAGCACCATATTTTGTAATTCAGAGTAAGTTTTTGTATTTTTGGGTTGAGATTGAAATATTTTTATTTTATTTTTCTAGTTTTGTTAGAAATACACGCAAGAAGAATTTATAGGGTGGAAATGATTGTATTTTGAAATCATGTTGAAGAAGAAATGGTGATTGTTCAAGAAGGAAGTGTTTATGGGAAAACCTTTGTTTCAGTTTTGATTTTCGTTTGAAGAAACTAGATGAGTGGATAGTGTGCGTATATTTATTTATTTATCTACTTGTATTTTGAAAATCATGGATCTTGATTTCAAATGCTAACAACTAGAGAAGAGAGTTTAGGGCTAATGATGTCTTGTTATTATGGCATGAGATGACTGCTTAGATGCACTTTTGTGATCCAAATAACCTTTGCTTACCATTATTGGGTTATTCTTACCATGATGAAGGAGGTGAAGAATGATAGTGTTTGTGTGGTGGCATATATCAATTTTGATATTTATAATTGTTTTTAAGTTAGCGAGCATTGAGCTTAACATTATTCGTTGCACAATATATCTTTACAGCAAATTCACTCATGGATCGTTGGAGTGGAATTTTGAAAATCCCATTGTATCCAAATAGCAGAAATTTCTACAGAGTTGCAGCATCTCTCTGCTTCTGTTCTTCTTCCAAAAGGCTTTATGTAAGTTATTACGAGCACATTCTTTACATAACCTGAAAAGCACAATTTGTGCTGCAATAACTCTTTTTTTGAATCCTTATTTGCATATAACAAAAACAAAAGAGTTACAGATAGATTTTATTTTGTTTTCGAGTCATAACCTATTAATATCTTACATCCCGTTTGTGATAGGTACCTTATGGAAATATCATATTTTTTAATGGAGATCGAGTGGAAGGGACTGGAAATCCAGTGATAGAGAGATTATCTGATCCTCAAAAAATTGCTGAAATTTTGGTTTCTAAATTTGAGGGGTCTGTTAATGCTTATGTTATTGAGGCTCCCGTTTTCAATGGACCTTTTGCTATTTACAAGGATTTCATCCCTTCTGTTAACGAGAATGGAGAGCCAAAATTTTACGATGCAACAGGGTTCCCAGCTTCTACTTCGCTTGTCCTGCTCTTGTCAAAATTTCTGAAAGAGGTAATACTTTCTTAGTTGTATGAGCTTTCAATATCTCGCCGTAGATTTTTATCTAGTTGAACTGTCAAATACCTAAATCTGATTTTATAGAATAAAATTGACCAAGTCCAGTACTATAATTGTGCATAATAAGAAATTCTGTTCATGAGTTTTAAAGAGTTTCATCTTGAAGTCATTTGGGTGATTAATGGCATGCCTGAAATTCATCATTATGGAGTTGAAACATTGTTTAAATTTTTCTCCCATCAGGAAATATCTATGCAGTAGAAGAAAAAGAATCAGAAATTTTATTGTGGGTGCATCCAGTAGCTTGCCCAAGATTGATTTTACTCCGCTTTATAAGCCATTTCATTTACTTAAAACGAAGTCATTGCTGTGTGTCAGATAATGCACCACAAGTGCATGACAATCTTTACCGATTTCAACAATTTTGTGATAAGATTCTGGTTGATTCTATTTTTCCTGGTCCTGATTGCAATTATATCATTTTCTGAAATTTATCCCAATTCATACACTGTGCATCATTGCTTTATTTTCTGTAAATAACAGCAAAATAAATAACTAAGCCTCATTCTGAAATTTGGTAATTTTCTGGTAATCACGTCATCAATTTCATATTTGTTGCTTTACCAGGCAAAGCAAGTCATTTTAGGGAAACAGAAAGAGCCATACCAGGCTGAGGTTACTCCATCATTTTCTTGTGAACCAAGAACAGCAGTTCTTGGATTTAGCAAGGGCGGCACCATACTTAACCAGCTAGTAACTGAGCTTGCTTCTTCAGAAGTCCAACACATAGAATGCCCGACTCAAGGAAACAAGAATGTGATGAATGGAGGAGGACTTGCTACCAGAGAAGAGGATTTGCTTGTACCCACTTCAAAAGACCGCCTCTTGAACAGTATAACCGAGATTCATTATGTGGACGTTGGCTTGAACTCTAATGGTGCATATCTTACCAACAGAGATGTTATTGAGAGAATATCTGAGCGCCTTTCTCATGGAGCTTCTGGAATTCGGTTTGTTTTTCACGGAACTCCTAGACAATGGTGTGATAGCAGGCGAATGTGGATACGGAATGAAAAGGATGCACTAGTTCGGCTTCTTAAAACTGCTGCTCATAGGAATATGGGGAAATTATATATTCGCGAGAGATCATATTTTGTCGGTATACCTGCTAATCTGCAGATGCACTTTGAAATTATTGAGCATTTGGATGTCAGTTGAGTTAAAATTCATGATATATGTGCCTCTTCTGTGCTTGATTGCTTGTGATCGGTGGCATCTTAAGGTAGGAATTTGGGATTAAGCAGCTCGATCATGTTACAAGTCATTAGTGTAAATAATCACATGTCCATTGTTCAGTAAGTAGATGGTAAGCATGCTCTTTACATTATTTTGCCTTTTCCATTTCCATTCTTTTTTAACGACTCCAAGCATCTATCGAATACTGCATGCCAAATATGGCACAGGAACATAAATCTGTTCCTCTTTTGTGGGTGTGATAACCATCTTTATTAATATTGAACATGTGGATTTAACATTGTAAGATGTAAATTTTAAGTAAACGAGCTATCTGATTCAAGTCAGAAAGTATTTACAAGTTAAAAATACATTAAAATTCATTGTTGCTGCTTACACTTGCATTTCTTAAATGACTCATTTCCGAACACTCGAACCTGTCAACATCTCATGTGAATGGTGCATAGAATCTTGAGCCAACTTCTGTGTTAGAAACATTATAAGTGGTGGAGCCACAATATTTGTTTTGGGGACTTGTTATGTTTGGCAATCGAGGATGTAGAGTAGTGGTAGTTAAGAGAGCAACATTTAAAGGAAGCAATAGAGGTACATATTTCGTTCAAAAACTTTGTTTAAAAAAATAAAAAATAATAATCAACCTTGAGTTAACCATAAATAAAAATACAAATAAAATAGTGAAGAGAACGTGAAAATGGAATCAACAATATTTTATAAGGAAAAATTCGTAACTATAAATGTTTTAAGCATACAATTTCAAAATTTACAAACATGTGAAAAAAAATTCAAAAATCGAGTGATCATACCTCTAATGAAATATTGTGATCTCTAATTTAAATTAAATAGATCCACAATTTCTGGGTCACGCTCACATACGATGTCATAAATCTACAATTAACAGATCATAAATTATTTATTAGTCATAAATTACACAATTAATTAGTCGCGGTCGCTAATTTAATTATTTTAATGGTGATATGACTGATATCACATAATAAATCACGCAATTGATATATCACATGTCGAACACTTAATTGGCCACATTCACTATTCTTCTCACTCCACCACCTCTTCTTTCTCATCAAGATTCTAAAATACGTAATATGTGACAATGTATTTTGGTTGAACATCAAGTATTACAAACATATGCGCATATGCATAATTATGCATTTTGCAATTTTTAATATAAAAATAATGCATTCTTTGAATTTTATACATATTCTTCAATTTTCAACAAAAACATATTGCTCAGAATTATAAATACTACAATTACTTGGTAATCAAATGCTACAATTATATTAGACGCAAACATATATTTTGAAAAAACCCTAAATCTTATCTCACACTTTATTGAATTCCAATTCATTCTCCTTTTTTCATCTAAGTCATTTTTCGTGTCATCTAATGCGAAATCATCTTCATCGTTCCTTATTTCAACTCGAAAATATTTATTACCTCTTGTAGATGATAAGATATCATTGTCAATCTCCTCCTCATCCTCATCCTCATCACAACTATCAACAATTCAAGATTGATCATTAATAGCTTCACCTGTTACTAAAACTAGAGCAAGATCGAAGGAGTTGCCCGCTTAGCGTAGAAAGATTGCAACTCTACGAAAAATTAATTTTGATTTTTTTTCCTAAACGTCACAACCATACATATTGTTGTATATAATTCACGGGCTTAAGTAATTTGAGCTAATTTGATGTTTGCTTGGTTTAATTTCCCTTTTTAAGTTATAAAATGAGCTAGACTTTGCTACACTAATTCTGACACAATTTTTTAACACTACACACTTGCATTTAAGTGCGCATATGTGGTCAACGAAATGAGTTGACCGCATTATTTTGACCCATGTGCGAGGCGCTTGAAAAATGTCCCAAGCGAGCATTTTAGAACATAGCTCCTCATATCCCTACTCTTCGGCACAACCAGTATCCCAAGAATTCTAATTTGCACTAACGCCGCCACAACTGTCCATCCACCACCAGCTCCATGTGTATAAGCCACACCAAACTCATACATAGTCACAGACACACATCTCACTCGTGTCTAACATAACAGGTAGAACTGTTAATCTAGAAATGTACATATAGATTAATTCTTAAAATTGAAACTTAAAAGAGAATTGCTCCTGGTCTTAAAATCATTTCATTGGATTTGTACCAATGGAACCATAAACTTCATACGTAATAGATTGATTTACTTATTGTTAAATAGTAAATGGGGTTCTTTCTTTTATCCTATCCTATAAAAGTTGGTTTAAGAAAAGTATTTTATTAAGTTAGATTGTCATCTCAAGTAAGGAAAATTGAACGCTAATGTTCATAATATTATGTAAAAATAACGAAATGCAAATGGAACTTTAGGTTCGAGGCCCTTGTCAATACAATCGAAGAATTAAGTCTTTACCATCAAGCTGCAATAATATTTGATCTAATAAGTGTTTTAGTTTATTCTCTTTTGCTTTCATTAAAAAATAATTAAAAAAAAAAAAAAATCGGAGAACTTGGTGTCCGATGCCAGCTTTCTTTGAATTATAGTGTCCAATATTTTCTTTTGATCTAACGCACGAATAGATCCACGCAACTAAATAAAATTAATGATTTTGTAGTGATCTTGTAGTATTAAAAAGAAAAATTAATTTAACTTTTTATCCATTATATTGTCCATTTCGATATACTTTTAACATACTAATCAATATCACAACATTTCTAGTTTATCGTATTTTAAAAGGTAGTCCAACTTTCTATCAAGCATTTTGTTTATGAGAAGAACAATGCTACAGGAACAGGCTCAAATTCAAGGAGAAAAAAAAAATTAACACAATATCCGATTATTTCCCTACGCATCACTATGTCTTCTTGTTTCTTGTTTTTAGACCTGGATGAGCAGCATTATTGTTATGAGAAATGTTACATGTATAGGGGAGATGCACGATGTGGGTACAGATTCCTTGTACGGGTAACAAAATTCTTTCGTTATCTTGAAAATTGGAGTGCAATTGTGCAACCAATGATTTAAGGGCGTGTTCGATCGTTTTTAAAATTCAATTAAAATTGAAAATATAGTCGTTATTGAGTCTCACTCATCTAATAAAAGTCAACAATAACGACTAATTTTTCAATTCTAATCCGATTTTAATCTCTACAGAACACGCTCTAAGCAAGAGAGATGTCATTATCGGCCGTACCAAATAGGGTTGGCACTTATTGGGCCATTTTCTAAGGACGATGAGTACAAGTAATTATTAATCAAAAAAGAACAACGTACTTGCTTCAACTAGATTCTTTCGTACGGCAATAAGAACAGTGTTAAATAGGATCTTTAGAAGCACATTGTAGAAATCTATGATTAACCTATCAAGGATCCAATATTTTTATCACTTGGTTTGTATTTAGAATTTAGTTCTTTCTTTAGAATTTATCTTTTATCATATTCCACGTTCTTTCAACAGCATAAATTGTACACAGTACACGCCCATAATTTTTTTCCTTACTTTTAAATCATACATTCTTAAAAAAAAGATAAAAAATAAAAACATTTCTTCAAAATCTACATCAATATGTTCTTAATCAAGTTATCCTCTTGATGGAAGTGGGGCATCATATATAATTAATATTTAAATTATCGTGTAATAAATCGACTAAGCCCCTTTTTTTATGGACATTATTTGAGAATATTTTTGTTTCTACATATTCATTTTCAATCACACATTCAAACAATAAAATATTTCGCACATATACTCAAAACTTTTCCCTATTTTCTAATCACACATTCTGCTAAAAATTATTATTTAAAACATTATTTTTCACAAATAATGGCCCGAGGCTAAATTGAACGGCAGAAGTGGGACTAAGAAATTCAAGTAGTATCAAACTAATGGAACAAAAATAAAAATAGCATTCTTTTAATTATTATTATTATTTTTTCTCAAAACACATCAACTTCTTGTTTGTTTTAACTTTTTATCAATAAACACACGTTCACGTATAATATCTACTCAATTGATTTTGACAGAGAGTGAAGGTAATAAATTGATTTCTAAATGGTTTCTTATATATGAAGATGGAGAAAAAAGAGAGAAAAATACAATCAATCCAATTATCAACTCGACTAAAGGAAGGATGATCCACTCATCAACTTGATGGATTAATTTAGCTAAAAGATTATTTTAATGGGGAAAGTTTTATACTCACACCATCCCACAAAGATATGTTTATTTTCATTTTCATACAGATTAAGAAAATGTAATTAATATAGTTGAAAATATATTTTTTTCTTATATTTTTTCTCATATACTCCTACATTAAATATAAATTTAAACAGGCGTAGATCATATTAATGTTAACAAGATACATTAAATAGGGATATATTAGATTATTAAGAAATTAACTATACCGGAAAGTGATCTATAATTTATGATAGACAAAAATCAAATTTTTAGTAAATTTTGATAAAAAAAATTATGAAATGTGTGACAAAAAAATTGCAAATTCCATAAAATATGTTATTAAAATCAATTGACTTTAATTTACATTAATGTTATGTTTGAGCCAAATTATTGTAGAATGAGAATGAAAAATATAGACGTTCTTAGTGCCCACACAAGAGATAGAAAATTTAAATTTAAATGTTGATGTGATGGATTTTCGTTTACTATTCTTTCGTACTTTCTTCTTTTTACCACTCGATAGGTCAGCGAAGCGTGAGCGGGCGCGGAGAAGGAAAGGCCAAACACTTCGGCCTAACGGGAATGAGCAACAACGAAATGACAAGATGAGGTGCCCCGAAAGAAGGGTCGAAGCTTTTCAACCTGTAGCTTTCCCAGTCCCCCCTTTGTCGGGCAGTGCTTGTGTGGGGATGCGCCACCAGAAATCGGGCTTGAAGCTCTCACCTTACCGAGCCGACAGCTGATGGTTGTTGGTCACGAAACGGTCATATTTTTCATTTTAATGAAATAATAATGTAGATCAAACGGGGGCTAAAATTTGAATTTAAAAAGGAGAGTTCAAAAATAAATAAATAATAACTAATTATCATGTTGGCATCCCGACAGAAACACACGTGGATACATTATTTGCAGGTCTTTGGATCCAACGAGCCCTCAGCCCCTTCTCATGGCGGCAACGAAACTAACATTCAAAATTCTTGTTTAGTATTTCTTTTTAATTTTTAAGAAATGACACCCTTAAATCTTTGTCTTATTTCTTACAGCCAATCAACAACTTTCTTTGCCGGCTGTCTGATACAATTTTTCGATACCATATGGAACATTGGAACATTTTCTTGTTCATGCAAACATTTACTTTATTTCTCCCTACGACTAATCCAAAGTCACATTAATTTATGTTTATATGCTAAATTGCACATATATATTACCCTTAATTCCAATATTGAAATACTTTGTTCCTCTCAAACATCGCCAAATCAAAGGATTTGGGGAATACGTTGAGGGTCCTGGCAAATCTTTTATTTCTGGGCTATTCAAGTTGTAAACCTGAGATACAGTTCCAGTTCAAGAATTTTTAGTTTCTTAAACTCTACAAGGTACAATTCTTAATCTGTTTTTATTGAAAAAATGCAATAAGGCACGTTTGGTAGGGAAGATTGGATAGCCTCTATAGTATTAATGAACGAGAAGAAGTAAAAATCTTGTTCATTATAGTATCTTCCCAAATATTTACTAAATGTATATTCATGTTGTTATGTTGGTGGTAGACAAAATAAGTGCTCTTCTTGATTAGTCATACTCATAACTATATTAAAGTATCATGAATGCTTGAATAGTATTTGCAAAAAAAATTGGACTGATGGGGATTATTGTTCAATTTGTTTTTGAGATAGGATCAATGGGAGTGCTGAGAAGTTATGTTTTATTTATATTGGATTGGAAGGCTGATAATTTGAATTTTGCGATTGGATATTGTTTTTTTCATTCTTCGATTTCAACTATTGTGGCGCGGATCCTAAAATTTATTTCCAAAGCTATTGATTTGGAATGTTTGTTGTATAATTATCGAAAAGAGTGTGCTGTGAGCCAACTTTGTTAATGGCAATTGTAAATTTTAGTGATGGATGTGAAGTTTATATGAAACGTTTGTTGAAAATGCAGAATCTTTATAGAACCTTGCCGGTTGGAGGAAATTAACCATAAAAGGCCTAATTATGGAGGACAAGTCTATTGCACTCGACGCTGTTGTCAAGGAAGAGGTTGATCTGGTACGTGTTCTTATAAATAGTTTACAATTAGTAGTTCAATACAAGAAATGGAAGTGCTTTGACATGAAATATTGAAAAAATGAAGAAATTTGATATCTGGTATTGAGAAGAGATTCAGGAGACCGATCATACTGCTACCAATTATAATGATTTTTGCTTCTAAGTATCAGTGCGATTCTGATTTTGAAGCTATTTCTTGATGTGTTCTTGAATAGTACAGCCTAAGTAAGCACAAAAAAATTGTCGAGGAGAAGCAATACCTCGGAAATAGTATTATTATCAGCCTTTTCATTTTTATGCTATTGATTTTTTCGCTCAAGGCTACGATTTATTTGCAGGAAAATATACCTCTTGATGAAGTTTTTAGATGTCTTGAATGCACACGAGATGGCTTGAGCTCAGATGAAGTTCAGAAAAGATTGGAGTTATTTGGATACAATAAACTTGAAGAAAAAAAGGTTAGAGTTGCAACACCTCCCTCACTCGCCTGCCTTCTCAATTCTCATCTATGATTTTTATTTTTCTGTTCTTCATACCTTGATCTTTACTATTTATGCTGTAATTTCTGTAGGAAAGCAAGATTTTGAAATTTTTAGGCTTTATGTGGAATCCTCTATCGTGGGTGATGGAAGCAGCAGCTTTAATGGCCATTGCTCTTGCACACGGGGGAGTAAGGATCATTTCAATTCTTATTTCACCTCCTATATCATTGTTTGTGAAATGTCTAAGCAAGCCTCTCAAGTTGGATTGTTGAACTTTCTAAAATTAAAAACTTGAAATAGATAATGTTTATTACTGTAATGATTATGTGTTGATAAACCTTATTTTGAGCAGCACAAGCCGTCGGATTTTCCTGACTTTGTTGGCATCATTATCTTGCTTGTTATCAACTCCACAATCAGTTTTATTGAGGAAAATAATGCTGGCAATGCAGCATCTGCGCTCATGGCTCGATTAGCTCCAAAAGCCAAGGTTTGCTCTTCCGAAACAGCCTTTGCCCTAGTATCATATTTTCTATCAATCTTCAACCGTAAATAGAAATACTTCAATCTATTTTAACTCCAGGTTCTTCGAGATGGGAAATGGAGTGAGGAAGAAGCTTCAGTGTTGGTTCCTGGGGACATAGTTAGTATTAAACTTGGAGATATTATTCCAGCTGATGCACGCCTTATGGAAGGAGATCCTCTTAAGATTGATCAGGTGCTTATTATGCATATAACGTTCTACTTATAAGGGCATATTTAAGCTCCAAAGTACTGAAACTTTCCAACTTTATGGAATTAATCTTTACACTTGTATCTGCTGAATTGCAAAACAAAACTTTCATTGTTTGATCTGTCATGTATTAAACATGAAATGGCTTAGCTTACCTAGAACTAATTTGATTCTGTGCAAGGAAGTTTCCATCACTTGAAGATCACATTAGATTTTACATCCTAGAGAAAAATAAAAGCTAAAGCATGACTGAACTTTAATATCATAATACAGTCCTTAGTCCAAAATTAACCGACTTGCAAAACAGAATTCTAATCCCAACAATCAATTTTAAATTGCTTATGACTGCCTATCTATCAATTTTTATTTATTTTTTCACTGCATGAAACATCATCGTGGTTGTAAATGATTAAGAACTAAAGTGAATTAAAATTTTGGGTTTAAGTATCTTAGTTTTCATGCAGTCTGCTCTCACTGGAGAATCACTTCCAGTAACTAAGAACACGGGTGATGGGGTATATTCAGGTTCAACATGCAAGCAAGGTGAAATTGAAGCAGTCGTTATAGCAACTGGAGTACATACTTTCTTCGGAAAAGCTGCTCATCTTGTGGAAAACACCACACATGTTGGGCATTTCCAAAAGGTTCATATCTAAACCTTTTTCATAACTTAAACAAAACTGCTGACAAAAGATTTGGTGCGACGGTAAATGGTGTCAAGGATTTTGTTATTCTAAAACTATTCATATGTTCAGGTTTTAACCTCAATAGGAAATTTCTGCATTTGCTCAATCGCTGTTGGAATGGTAATTGAGATTATTGTAATATACGGCATTCAAGGGAGGAATTATCGTACCGGTATTGATAATCTTCTTGTACTGCTCATTGGTGGAATTCCCATTGCAATGCCAACTGTTCTTTCTGTCACCATGGCAATTGGATCGCATCGCTTATCTCAGCAGGTATTAAGACCACAACCATGGAACATTTATTCCGAATATTCAAGAGAACAATAGATAAATTTAATTTCTCCGTAAAGGAAGCTGAAAGTATTACTGAAAGATTGTTCACATGTTTTAATGCAGGGTGCCATAACAAAGAGAATGACTGCTATCGAGGAAATGGCTGGGATGGATGTTCTTTGCAGTGACAAAACAGGAACCCTAACTCTGAACAAGCTTACCGTGGATAAGAATATGATTGAGGTTACTCCCTTTTTTATGAAGAAAATATTTCCCATAAATAGCTTGGGATTAGAAAAACACATCCTATGCATGTTACAACTTCATCTATCCGAGATTTGTGTTCTAATTATTAAGATCAATGGAAGAACATGTGATCCATATGTAATCAATGTGTCCCTTTATGGAATTCTGAATGCAGCCTATGAGATGAGGAATAGCTTGTGGTAAAGGCTGTAGTAATGAAATGCTGTAATGTTGAAGTAAATCTGATATCCCCCAATAGTTATGCCAATATTGCAATTCTGTCTATTTGATGCTACCATGTTATTGCAGGTTTTCACAAAAGGTGTTGACAAGGATACAGTAGCGCTGATGGCCGCAAGAGCATCGAGGTTGGAGAACCAAGATGCTATTGACGCTGCAATTGTTTCAGTGCTGGCAGATCCACAGGAGGTATTGATAATATTGGCGATTTTTTCCTAATTGTGATCAAATATGAATGTCGATATTTTGATTTTAAAATATGGACCTGTCACGCCCTACTTCAATATTTTGATGGCTGGGAGTAAAAAGATATTTATGAACAATGATCTTTAATCTTCCTCTTCTCATGTATAATATATCTCCACTCAAAACTCGAGTCATTTGTTTCATTAATTTTGGAAGCTGATAAATACTTTCACTCCTTGATTACTTATTGATTTACATTTTATCTTACTATTTTCTCCCAGGCACGTGCTGGAATCACAGAAGTTCACTTCCTCCCATTCAATCCAACAGACAAAAGGACAGCTCTAACGTACATAGATCAAGCTGGTAAAATGCATCGAGTGAGCAAAGGCGCACCAGAGCAGGTAGGTAGTGCACTAGACAAGTCCTAACATTTTTTTCAGTTCTCACTGCCACGATATTTATTTCAGAATATCTGACGTTCTTGACATGATTCTCCCTAGATTCTTAATCTAGCACATAACAAATCAGAAATTGGAAGAAGGGTACATTCCATAATTGAAAAATTTGCAGAACGTGGGCTTCGTTCCCTTGCAGTGGCACGCCAGGTAGTATAGCTTTTGAAACTTCGTTGTTTCATCCATGTCTCCCTTGGCGATAATTATGAACTATCAGGCTTATTCACCTTTAGGAAGTACCTGCTGGCACCAAAGACAGTCCCGGCGGCCCCTGGGAATTCGTTGGCCTTCTTCCACTTTTCGACCCACCTCGTCATGACAGCGCTGAAACAATTACGAGAGCTCTTGATCTTGGTGTGAGTGTCAAAATGATAACAGGTCTGGGTAACTGCTTCTTAATGGACATGTAATGTTTTATTTAATTCAAATAATTGGCATATAATTGGTAGATATATATAACTATTACAAAAATACCTTGGAATAGATAAATGACGTGTCTGTGGGCCAACCTAGCCAGTACACATTGCACTTTATATGTGATTTTTTTCGGATTTCACGATCCCCAATGTTACTATTTTCTAGTTAAATCTCATATCCATTGTAATATTTAGATAGGTTTCTGAACATATTACAGAATGTTCAATGTACATGTGTAAATCACTGGTAATAATTGATCAACGGTCAGGCAGAATGCAAATTTTTTAGTCTTTAGCTTGCTATTCTTTTCTTTAAAGAATAATAGCATCAATGCCTTGTCATGCACCCGAGTTAGAAGTTCATTACTGGAAATCTTTTGCAGGTGATCAATTGGCAATTGCTAAGGAAACAGGAAGACGGCTCGGGATGGGCACAAATATGTACCCTTCTTCATCTTTGCTCGGAGACCATAAGGATGAATCTGTTGCAGCTCTACCAGTTGATGAACTCATTGAGAAGGCTGATGGTTTTGCTGGTGTCTTCCCTGGTGTGTGTTCTGTTGTAATTCTAATAGAAGTTCTTTCTCTTTGCATAATTTTGGAATGATGTGAAAGTCAATTTTACCAATAAATGGAATGGTGAAAAAGAATTCACATGACCAACCTCAAATTTATTGTGAATAACGCTAGTTTGTTGTGATTTGTTTACAAGTCAACTATCAAGTCCTTTGGTACCGACTCTGTTTTGTATATTATCTGCAGAACATAAATATGAGATTGTGAAGAAGTTACAGGCCAGAAAGCATATCTGCGGAATGACTGGTGATGGTGTAAATGATGCACCCGCTTTAAAAATAGCTGATATAGGAATAGCTGTAGCAGATTCCACTGATGCTGCTCGTAGTGCTTCTGATATAGTTCTGACAGAACCTGGATTAAGCGTAATCATCAGTGCTGTCTTAACAAGCCGTGCAATCTTCCAAAGAATGAAGAACTACACGGTAATGTAACATTTCAACATTAACAAGTTCAGTTTTTAAGACAAATGATAGAACAGGAATAAAAAAAATTTATGTTTTCTCCAGATATATGCTGTGTCTATCACTATACGTATAGTGGTAAGTTCTCTGAAGAATGTATATATTATTTCATTATTATGTGAAGAAAGAGAACTCCTTTCTCTGATCTTATTGGAATCGAACTTATGTTTGCAGTTAGGATTTACGCTGCTAACAGTATTCTGGAGATTTAACTTCCCTCCTTTCATGGTTCTTGTCATCGCCATCCTTAATGATGGTTAGTCATTTCAGGTTTTCACATTTCTCTTGAATTCTGTTATTCCTGGCGCTTCTTGACTAACGTGTTATTCTATATTGTTCAGGTACGATTATGACAATATCTAAAGACAGGGTCAAGCCTTCTCCAATTCCAGACAGTTGGAAACTCAGTGAGATTTTCACCACTGGGATTGTTCTCGGAGGTTACATGGCTTTAATGACTGTAATATTTTTCTGGGCAGCATATGAAACAGACTTCTTCCACGTAAGCCACTTCTGGGAATTGCGTTCTTAAATATACAAAAATGTGAATCAATTCTTTTTGTTCGCTTTTCTGCATCATTTTCTCATATTTTCCCTTTCTTCAGGATGTTTTCCATGTAAAGAACTTCAACAAGCACCAATTTAACATGACAAATGAAACGCAAGCAGACCCACTCAATGAAATGATGGCATCTGCAGTTTATCTTCAAGTCAGCACCATCAGCCAGGCCTTAATTTTTGTGACTCGCTCACGAGGATGGTCTTTTACTGAACGTCCGGGACTCCTGCTCGTGACTGCATTCATTATTGCACAACTGGTAAAAGAATTTGCCATACCAATTTATTTTAGATTGTTCTTGCACATTAGTAAGTCGAGCATTTCCAGCGTAACTACACATTCAAAATTGGGAATATAGATTCTAGATACCTTAATCCCCAGAGAAATGATAAATGAAAGAGAAATCAGAAATGAACAAAGAACACAGATTTATAATAATTTACCCTTAATGTGTCCAATTCGCCTTCCACCTAAGCTGTGCAGGAAAAGCCCAAACCCAGTCCCAGGAACAGTGAAGCTTCATAGCCTGTTGAGACTTTCACTAGAATCAAGCAGAAGTTTATAATGGAGATTCTTGCGTCTGTATTTCTGCTCTCACACTCAAAAACAACCCCCTCAAGTTCCTTTATATAATGTAGGAAGGTAGTCGATTTGCTGTCGGATGGATAAGTTTAACACTATAATTGGGCTTTACACAATATAACTTTTCTTAGCTTCTAGTTATTTGAAAGTTGTAAGATATCCTTTAAGACAATATATTTGTTATCCTCGTGATAATTTTGATCCTAATTCTCTTTTGCAGGTTGCAACAGTATTATCTGCCACTCTAACTCTCAAATTTGCTGGAATCAGAAAGATAGGCTGGGCTTGGACCGGTGTGATCTGGTTGTACAACACAGTGACTTATTTTCTTCTTGATCCCATCAAATTTGCCGTTCGATATGCACTCAGTGGAAAAGCCTGGGGTCTGGTGGTGGAACAGAGAGTGAGTCTTTGAAACACATTCTATTAGAAATATTCATGTAGTTGGAGCATTCATAAACTACCAAACTGCTGAGTTTTAGACAGAAAATTATTTTAACGAGATTTTGTATGACTCATGGCTGAAAAAGAAAATATTAATCATTTTTCACTTGCAGTCATGGATAAAACATATCTTATGATTTTGAAACTCATTAGAAGGAAAATGACGGTCATCTGAATCAGCTGTATTTTTGTTTCACGTCATCAGACTGCACTCACCAACCGAAAGGACTTTGGAAGGGAAGCTCGTGAGGCTGCATGGGCTGCTGAGCAACGGACACTGCATGGACTTCAATCTGGAGAACCAAAAATGTTCGAGCGCAGCGCCTTTAGGGACATTAATCTTATGGCAGAAGAAGCTAAAAGGCGTGCAGAAATTTCAAGGTTATCCTCTTGACAAGCACAAAAACTTTAAACACGAGAAATCATATTACGTATAATTCATGTCGGTCTGATGTATATCCGAGTGCTCGCTGCATGAAACATATGTTGCTTCGACTCACACACAGCCCTACGCCATGCACACATGACACAACCAACAAACTGTTTTCTCTTAGAACATTTAAGTTTGAGATATAGAAAAGAAGGAATTTGACTGTTATATGAAACTTACGCAGGCTGAGAGAAATTCGCACTCTCAAAGGCAAGGTGGAGTCTTTTGCCAAGCTGAGGGGATTAGACGTGGAAACCATGAACAACCATTATACTGTTTAAGACGGTTTACTTTTGTAATTTTTGTTTCTCTTTCCATGTCTTAAGGGGAACTTCCCTTCTTATTTTTCCGTTGCTTTTACATAAATTGTATTGCAATAAATTTCCGGCTATTAATTTAGCACGAGTAGACACATTTGTTTATCGTACATTGATCTTCATCCCATCTGCTTTATGAGAAAATCATTGTTTTAGCGCAATTATGCGCAGCTTATTCCTTATTTACAAGATTTAGAATATCTTAAGGCAATCATGTCACGCTTCTTAAATTCTTTAATATAAATGGAGATGTTGTTCGCCAAGATTTTCTGGAAGTTTGATAGAAATTCTTTGATTTTTCTTAAAACACAACCCATCAAATATGCTTGGGACTCATTTAAGTAGTGGCATCTCAAAAAAGGCACCTAATAAACTAAACGTCATGTACGAATTACGATGCAAAGAAAAGGAGTTCCAATAATGAATACGGATATAAACCATCATGCACAAGCCTATGCTGCAGTTTTCCATGGGAGTATTTTTTTTTTTTTTTCCTTCTTCTTTTTACTGGTTTTGGGTGACACCGTTTATGAATTGTTAAAAAAATCGGTACTTGTCAATTTATTTATTATTTCTTTTTTGGCACCGATTTTGGTCATTTCTCATATCCTCTTCTAATTTTATCCTTTATAAAATCATTATTTCCAACCAATATATTTTGTTCAAAACTAAATTTTAAATAAAAAATAAATTATCATTTAAAAATTTATATTATGATTACAAACATACTTATAAGTAAAATATTAGTTGTAAGATGAGAAAAATTAATTATAATTAAAAATTACTTAATAGGTAAAAACTCACTTTTATGTAAAAAAAAAAAAAATTGTTATAAAATAAAAAGACTGATAATAAGACAAAATTCACTTATAAAATATACAAAAAAGTTACTTATAAATATTAAAAAAATCACTTTATTGAAAATTATGTTTGACGCACGTTCTATAAAAATACATTTCTTCAAAACTCATTTTCAACAATACATTTTTTTAATAAAATATTACTTTTCATCACATCAATAATTTTTTCTTACTTTTTAACCACATATTTCATATCATATCACTATTTAAAATATATTTTTTCCTTAATAATATCCATCAAACATTTCCTAAAATTAACTTATTATTGTAAAATTTATTTATAAGTAAAGAAATTTAACTTCAAAATTTTAATTAATTTTTAAATTAAATATTAACTTCTGTGTAAAAAAATTATCTATAAGTAAAATATCACTTATGAGTAATAAAAAAATTCGTATAAAAGAAAATTTTACTAAGAGATATATACGGAATTTTATTCTTATCAAAAACTTTTAGAATCGATGAATAATAAACACTCAAGCATAGATTTGAAAGTTTTAAAAATCGCTATTAAAACCACTCAAAATCGGTATTTTAAGAAACACTCATAATCAGTCAAGTGTAACTCCCAAGCAGACCCTAAAGCTAAAGCTAGGAATCAGATTAAAAATTTATTGAAAAAAGTAACTTATAAATAAAAAAAAAAAAAATCACTTAAAAAGTTATTGAAAAGTATAAACTTAACTTATTATTGTAAAATTTACTTTAAGAGTTAAAAAAATTAACTTAAAATTTTAATTAATTTTTTAAATTAAATATTAACTTATACGTAAAAAAATTATCTATAAGTAAAATATCACTTATGAGTAACAAAAATATTCATATAAAAGAAAATTTTAGTAAGAATATCTATACGTAATTTTATTCTTATAAAAAATTTTTAGAACCGGTGAATAATAAACTTACAAGTATAGATTAGAGAGTTTTAAAAACCTCTACTAAAACCACTCAAAATCGATCCGTTCATAAATGCACAAATCGATATTTTAAAAAATGCATATAATCAGTACGATGCAACTCCAAGCAGGCCCTAAAGCTAAAGCTAGGAATCAGATTACAAATTTCAATTGGAACCTAATAATGGATGCCTTGCTTGCACCACCCACCTATATGTACTCAATATATAGGTCACGACCACGACACGAAGTCATACAGATACTATTCGCAAGATGGGGATGTTCATGAGCTTCATGGGAAAAGGTTAGTAATCTTTATCTCATGATGGTGTGATCATGTTTTCATTTTTCTTTTATGCAATTTGGGAAAAGGTTAGTAATCTTTATCTCATGATGGTGTGATCATGTTTTCATTTTTCTTTGATGCAATTTTTATATCCATTTTGTAATTTCTTATGCTAGGTTTGCCAACAACACAGTTGCTAAGTATGTTAACGGGAACCCTTCACAGGCAGTTCATGGCGAAAGATATCTCAGACTTTGAGAAATTCCATATGGCGATTCTTGATATCTTCAAGTAAAAATTGTACCAATTCCATTAATAGATTTATCCATTTCTGAAAATACATAAAAGTCCAGTTAATAAAACTATTTCCTTTAAATTTGTTTCTCAGCACAGTGAATGCAGCATTGCCTGGTAACCACTATAATGTTCCTTTACCAGAGGAAGTTCAGGTACTCGTTATCCCTGCCTCTCTCTTTCGGACATATGCACTTGTACTAACAAGAAATTAGCAAATATAGGTATGCTTCGAGGAATGGGAAAAGGCAGATGAGTCAGAAAAGAAGAAAATTTTCGTAGAATTCATGAAGCAGAAGGTGAATCTTAGCAAAATGGATGATATTACCCTCATAGCCGGACTAGTAACACCTCCGGCTGCTATGGCGGCCAAGAGAGCGGGCGAGACCGTCCCCCAGCTTAAATTGATCAAAGCAATTCCCGATGTTATTTTTGTGCCCTCGGCTACAGTGCTGGCTCTCATTTCTGCCAAATTATCCCGGAAGATGATTCTTGGTCAGGTTGGCTCATAAATATAAAAAGCAAAATGCTATGATGTGCCATAACATTGCGTAGATCAACAGGTTGAATAAATGGTCCTTGTATCAATTAATCCATTGTTCAATTATTAACAAAGAATGCAAATAAATGTAATTTATTATTCAGAAAATTTTCCATGTCTATGGAAACTATTCGCGATTGTTTAATTTCATCAAACATTCATATTTACCAACAGAAATACACAGCGACAATAGAGCAACTTCAGCATGTACATACTAGAAAGGAGAATTGTATACTGTCATTTCCAAGGAGACAAAGATGTGGATCTTTTGGTAGGTTGAAGTACACTCAACAAATTTCTTTGGTCACAAGGCAATTAACATCAATATCCTGTGTCTTCCAAACTTCTTTGATCAGAGATCAACTGTTGTAACCAAAAATTAGGCATCTAAGCTGAGGACCTTCGTTTCCATTGACCAGAACCTTTTCGTCTTCCCCTCTTTCTTCTAATTTTAGGAGCAGTAAGCTTTGAAATAGAACGCAGTTTTGGTGGTGGTTGATCATCGGTAGCCTGATCAGTGTCTGCAGGAAGTGGAGGGATGGTGCTACCTGACCCATCATTCAGTACCAAAGGCTTTTGGATAGCCTGAATCTCGACTTCCTCAAAATTATTCATATCTTCCTTCAATCTCGTATTATCGATAAGCACGTCATCTTCAGCCTGCACAAGTTATGGTTTTATTGATATAACTTTGAAGAAAAAAGATACATAACTGGCATAGTATTAACAAATTTAGTTCCCAAGAGTTCAAGTATTTGCCCCTCTAGAAGTTAATAATAGCAATGCTCGATATGGTACAGCTCAAGAAAAGCCACTTTTTAAATTCATTATAACAGATACTCTCAAGGGTCATTTCAAGAACAAAAAAACCCAAGAACTTCAGGGAAGTTCACATTCAGTATGGCAGTAACCTATCTCTGACCACCTTTTTTTTTCTTGTGGGTGGGGGGGGGGGTTGGGGGTTGATAAGAAATATGATTGTGGATCATGTACCTAGAGCAAGAAAATCAACAATCATGTAAGAGTAGCTAAATTCAATTTATTTTTGTACAAAGAAAAAGTTATATAGAAGCCTAAGATATTTGATATGGAAAATATCATCAGCCACCTATACCCATGGAAAGAGTTGAGCAGGTAAAGATCAGCTAGTTCCAACGTATGTATCACAGGAAGGTTTATGCAGTACAATGATATATAGGATTTCACGCACCAAAATCACTTCTAGACATTTTCTTGGTGTTTCACTGAAAAAAGAAAGGATAACAAGAACATAGGATAAGAAAAGCTTGTTCTTAAAGTGTAGATGAAAAACAAGTGCCTAATTAAAAAAGTATCGAGAGTGAAAGCAAGATTGGATTTAGATAAAAGACTCACAGTTTTGCACGAATCTCCAAGAACAGACTTATCAGTGCTTTCAATTACATCAGGAACATCTCCAAGACTTAAACCTGAAGTTTCACGCTTAACAATGTCGCCCATATTGTACTCTGACAGAAGATGAGATGCAATATAACTTCCTACAGGCATTCTATCCCCATCGTTTGAAAGAGAAGCAGTGTTTCGAGGAGAACCAACCAAAGCATTAGATGGCATTAGAAAGCTCAAGTCAACTGTGGAAGAATTCTTCCCTGCATTTTCACTCATTACCTTGTCAACTCTACTCTTCATCTTGCTGACTTGTGACTGTAAATATCCAATCTTCCTAAGTACATGTTCCCACGAATTATCGCCGTCTATGGACTCAAGCCATTGCAGTTCATCATTTGCCCAAAAGTCATCATCAAAGTTGATTTTCTCAGTGGCTATTGCTGCAAAACACAAAACCCTGTCATGTAATAGCAGATCTCATTTTTATACAAAAGAAAGAAATAATTTGGTTATAATCAGATTAATTAATAAACTCAAAAGCACAATCAGTTATAACAATTTAAGATCAGAACAAACATTACAAAACAAAAGGAAAGGGTAAAATGACAGCCAACTTACTCCAGTTAAAAGCATTCTACAACAGAAAGGCAGCAGGAAAAAATATTCATTTGCATTATGAACACGATGTTAAGATTCAGAAATAAAGTATATCCTTTGCATGGGCCCCTGTTTGAAAAGAGAGAGACGGTTTGATGTAATCATTGCATCAGTGAGGAAGCACGGGATCAAACCCATTGATTCACCTCGACAAGATCGAGTTCTGACCAATTAGAATAAAATACAGGACACTAAAGGATCCAGCAGGAAACTTTATTTTCTTTTATATTTGAATCGGGAGGAATAAATGCAGTCAAAATCTCTAGCTTGACTGTAGTTTCCTTTTTTTCCCTTTTGAGGGTTGGGGGCAAGCTAGAAAGTACCGACTCACCACCAATGCTGGAGTGTTAGTGTCCGATACGTGTCGGACTCCTACAAGCTCCAACATGTTTCCAATATGGGCCAGATATGCAGGTGGTGTGTCCCTACTGTCCCTTTTTTCTTTTTTAGCAGCAGGACACCTCGCCAACAATCCATTAACATGTTGCTAACACAGCTACTGCATTCAAACAAACAAAAAAATAAAGTAAATGGAGAAACAAACCTAGCACTCCATTGTTCTCACATGGCAGTGGAGGTGGATGAAACAGAGAAGGGTTAAAGAGCTCTGAGTCGGGGTGGAGTGACCGACTATCAAAAGGCATTGTGGGTGGAGAGAGAAGGTTATTGACAGTGCAGCGAAAAGGTGAGGGTCGAAAGTTGAAACCTGATCAAACTTTTGTTCAGCAATTAAAGATATTGGTTTCTTTTACTCTCTTAACCAATTTCCCATCATTTTTTAAAGGACAGGATAAAATTTTATGGGAAGATTAATAACTATTTTGACAAGCTTATGGAATTCTTTCAAAAATCAAGGGTATTAAATAAATAGGTAATTAAATAAGTTTTATTAATTAAATAGGTTTTATTAATTAAATAGGTTAGGGTCAAAAGAACATACAATTTATGATCCCAGTTATATGCTAGTCATAATCACAGAATATCAATCACAAATTACAAATTTTATAAGTTACAATTTATTTATCGATCACAATTTATCAAATTAATTGGTCGCGACTTATTTCTCGGTCACAAATTTTATAGGTCATGACTTGTTTATCGATCACAAATTACAAATTTTATATGTCACAACTTATATATAAGTCACAAATTATCAAATTATTTACCGGTCACAAATTATCAATTTAATTGATCACAACTTATTTATTGGTCATATCCGTTGCCTTGCCGCCGCCACCACCACAAACAAGCTCAAACCATCACATCACCATCGCCTGCAACAACAACCCAACACAGTCCAACAGCACCACCACTGCACCACCACAACTACTTGCACCAACAATATAACATACAGCCCACAAACAGATGTACAGATCGCACGCAGACAGACAGATCGTAACACGCTGCCACCACTATCGCACCCGCGTCACCACCTGCATCAAAACCCAACACACACAGACACAAAGGGATTGCAAATCGCACCACACAGCCACACAGATCACACCATCCATATTTAAATCCTAATTTTGACATAAATTGGCGCCGCTTGAAGATGTTGTAGATCTCTCACCAGCACGATGAAGATCTTAACATCGCACCACCGATTGTGAGAAGGGAAAGGCATTGGTTGGTTTTCCATGACAATGACCACCCCACGACTGGGGTTGATTGAGAGAGAACGGAGATAAAGAAGGGAGAGAAGTTTTGGCCGAATTTGCTAGGGAAATCATAAATTTGTTTGTGTGGTGTAGATGTCGGGCACATGGGATGTGGAGGCACGTGGGGGTGGGGGGTGGGTTGGGTACACCTGATTTTTAAAGATAAATCTTAATACCTGATTATTGAAATGAGAACTTAAAAGGTAGGTTTGTGTGTAATTTTTAACAATTTTATTTAAAAGAAGCACGGTCAATTTTTGGCCCAAAATTGAGTCGGAAAAGCTTAAAAAATCTAAGAGCAATTAAAAGCAAAAATATAATTTATACAGTACAGCATTCCAGGTTCTCAACACAACATGTACACTAAAGCAGTATGACATTCAGAATCAAGATGAAGCAAGTCCATTTTCTAACCTGGATTTCTCCACTCATCATCTATGACAGCAACCTCGGCGAAGGACTTCTTATTCTCTGCAAAGTGCCATATATCAAATCTTAATTGACATAAACAATCTAAATTTGTATTTTATGGCAATAGGGAAGAAATACATACCATAATAAGAAAAGAGGTTATGACGTGACATATACGCTGCTACATCCGTTGTTTCTTCAGTTCTTCTTTTCTTCCGCTTGAGGACCTTGCTTCTCACATTGTTACAGGAGAAAGGGAGTGATTTCACACCATCTTCCAATGTCAAATTCTGAGATTGACGCTGCTTTTGTTGTGTATATTCTGCAAGTTTTCTGTCATATTCTTTTGCTTGAGACTGGAACTTCTTGATTTGCAATTCAGCCCATTTACAACGCCACACAAGAGGTTGAATAAATGACCTCCAATGAGTTGTCAATTTTTTCTTCCTGTGGATGAGAAAAGTACATAAAATAAATGTGGGATGAGGGGAAATAAGGATATAATAAGCACATATTTGGTAGTGATTAAAATTAAGATTTTAATCTAAGTAAAAGTCAACAATCAATTTTAACCACATATTTCGTGGACCCCACAACTTTTCAACCATACAAATCATCAACTTTTATCAAAATCTACTTAAAATTTGATTTTAATCCCCACCAAACAAGGTATAAATAAGCACTCGGTAAAAAGATGAAAGGAAATTTTGGATTACATAATTAAATTCAACAGATTGTTCCGTTATTTATGTGCTAGTGCTTTGAACAAGGAGGGGAAATAGTTATTTCAGGTATCAAAGAAACAGGTGGATGTGTTCATTAGCCTGTGCTCATGTTGGAGATGAACAGGATAAAAGGACAGGATCCAATTACATCTCCTGTCACGCCACAGAAGGAATGCTTCAATTAATTCCTTTTTTAACTTGGGTCCTCTGTCAACCTGATGCTGGCTCTTTCTCATAAAAATCATTAAAAATTGTATTGAATGGCATCATAGATTATTTGCTGTATGAAGGATATATGCTCTGATTTTGAAAACTACACGAAAGGAATTTTAAGGAA
The DNA here is from genome assembly GCA_019097785.1 of Fraxinus excelsior. Lineage (NCBI taxonomy): Eukaryota > Viridiplantae > Streptophyta > Magnoliopsida > Lamiales > Oleaceae > Fraxinus > Fraxinus excelsior. The sequence goes on along the minus strand of CM032639.1, from coordinate 6,565,514 downwards.
TATAAGTGCTGGGAAAAAGTACCTCATCCTAAATATTTCACCAAATCCATCAAAATCCAGTGCTGATGTACCTTCATCATGAAAATGTGACACGACTTCAGTATTACCATTCTCGATTCCAGAATCACTGTCATCAAAAGAACTTGAGTTTTCAGTTGTATCCTGGCGTTCCACCTCACAGATTCCATTGCCACCAGAATTTGTACACTCCGTTACATCAACTTCCACATCAGCAATTTTATGAACTTCCTCAGTTTGATCAACCAAGGGAGCATCCATTTTCTGGATATCCTCATGATTGACTGTATACTTCAAGAGCTCATCTTCGAGTTCTTTAGCAAAATTTCCACAAGCCTTATTAGCAGCAGCCTCCATATTTGTTTCTGACCTTTTTTCGACCTCTCTCTCTGGACCCATTGTGCTGTACAATGCCAAAAAAAAAAAAAAAAATCTCAGTATACATCAAACAAGTGTATGGGAAACCGTGCAGTAAATTCAAACAAATAGTTCATTGGTCAGCAAACTTTATTTAGTGAAATTTCACAGCACTCAGAAATCCCTATCAACACAAGCAAGTAGTATAAAAATTGAGCCTGAGAAACATACAACGGGACGAAGAAAATGCCAAAAGCTAAAATGATAAAAAGTTAAACAAGATATCCACTGTTCAATACACAGCTGTATCATTCTATGGAGCTATAAAAGCTGATTTAGTTTTACTTAACAAATAAATTACAGATATTTGAACTAATTAAAATCGCAGAGAACTCCAATCCTTAAAACACACACGACTGGTGTGGGAAACAGATTTATAAAAGCTAATCAAACTCAAAACAAAGAATTTTAAGAAAAGTCATTCTGATCACTTGAAAAGGAATCTGTTCACATCAACTTAAATGTTCACCAAGATATCCTCCAATACAAGTAGGGATGTGAGAAACGCAGATGCAAGCATGCACATGTGCACTTGCAGACAGAATCTGAGATTACGCTGATTCTGCAGTATAACTGAGCAATTTGATCAGAGAAATAGAACCATATCTGTGTTGTCACGCTTGTGCATTAAATGATTTTATCTATGCTCATACACGTGCACATCAAATGAAATTTGACGCGTGTGTCTATTTGTCAGGCGATCAAGAGATTGTATCTCTAAGTGGTAGGTGCGAGCTTGCATGTGGATTTTTTTAGTAAGAGGCCACATGTTCTCATTTAAATCTTGCCTAAAACACAGACTTTCACATGTGAATCTAATTCAAGACAAGATTTAAATGAAAACATGTGGACTTAAGCTTTTAGGTGATGAGATGGTTAACAAAATAGATGTGCAAGCTCGCATGCCAATTAGATATACAGGCTCTAGATCGCGTGACAGGTAGACAATCATCAAATGTGCATTAAAAACATGCACTTTCACATGCGGAGCCAATTCATTTTTTGATCAAAGATCTAACGTGCACAATTTTCAGACTTGTATCAAGTTTTTGCAGACTCTCGATTTTAACAATCACATATAAAAGCTTAAGATGTTAGGCAGCCCACGTGAATTCATTTAAATCTTGTCTATCCTTTCATTTTTTCCAAACTTGATATTTAGGCCATGAATATGAATAATCTACCGCCCTAGAATTCTAATTCAAACCCAAAGAAAAGTCAGAAACGAAATTTTTTTTTATTTGCATCAAATGTGTTAATGATCTTCGTTTCAATTTTCAGAAAAATCCCATGCATCAAGAGGCTTTAATCGAGTCAGTTAGGGCTTCGATTAACAAAAAAATCAAGAGGAATGAAGAAAGAAAGAAGAAGAAAATCGACTTGGATCAGTGCCGACACATTCAAGATTTTCACTTTCTCGTGAAATCTTCAACCTGCTATTCAACAATTCACCAAAAACAAGTCGTGAATTAAGCAGGGGCGGAGCCACCTGGGGTCTAGTGGGGCAACTGCCCCCACTGGATTTTGGTCCTGGGTATTTCACCTATTACACTTGAGGGGCGGCCAGTTTTTAAGGGAGAAACCCATAAACAACCGCATCAAAAATTCAAGAGATGTTTTCACTGTTGCTAGAAGAAGATTACAATCAAGAAACAACAGTTTTGGAAAAATAAATAAATTTAAGGAGTTGAGTTCAAATTAAATCATTCACAACAATCAGATCGAGTGCGATTTCAACATATGAAGCCAGTTTTTACACTAATAAAATCCAATACTACCTAACAATTTTGTTGATGAAGAAGTTGAGTAGAAATCACTGCAACACAAGATAAATCCGATAAGGGGCTGATGAACATGTCGCCCTTTTGCCTCTCCCCCAATTTTTGGCGTAATATGGATGAAGAATACCTTAGACGATTGTCTTCCTTTGCTATACAATACAAGACTTAAAACAGGCATGGGTTACAGTTGGATATACATGCTTTTCAATTGGGCCTTACAAGAATTTTTTTTCCTATTCTAACCCATTTTTTTCATATGGGCCTCAATCAAGTAATAAATAAAAAAAATAGACCAATTCAATTTTTACCTTCTAGCTTTGACAAATTTAGTGATGAATAAAAAAAAATCTTAAATCAAATGTTTAATAATTTAATTAATTCAAAATTTTCATGATTTTGATCGATTTTTTTTTTTAAGAAATTTATGATATTGTTCCCGAAAATATAGTAATTTAATTAATATGTTCTTTTTTTTATTATTATTATAATATAGAGAGATAGTTGCTTGATTTGTAATTATCATTATCTTTTTCATTTACACAGTCAGAGGGTCACATGTTCATGATCACAACTCTGTAGTATAGGATATGACTCGTACGAGCCATAATTGTATATTATTAAGCATCCCGTCAAATGTAACAACGGTCACATTTGACAACCATTTACATTTATATGAATAATCCTCACATTAAGTTGTCACAATTTTACGAGGTGGTATATTCAGTTATTTGTCAAATCTTACTTGAACTCGTAATGCTGCTATTGTTTGAGTATAATCATGATATCCTTCGTCAATTGTCTTTGAGGCTCCTAACGCCATATGAATTAGTAGCAATCATATGATATGGAATGAATAGTTATAATTACTTTATTGAAATAGTCCATCCACTACTACAAACGTGACACAAGATCAGAGTGAATTGCCTAAATAGACATTGAGCTTTAAGCAATGCGTTCAAGGGGTCACTGAACTTTAAAAATCACTCAAATGATCACTGAACTTTACAAAACGTTTCCACTAGGTCACTGAACTTTAAAAATCACCCAATTCATCACTGAATTTTACAAAATGTTTCTACGAAATCACTAAACTTTGCAAAATGTTGCCCAGGAGATCACTACATTAGTGACCCATGAGAAACATTTTGCAAAATTCAGTGATGAATTGGGTGATTTTTAAAGTTTAGTGACCTAGTGGAAACGTTTTGCAAAATTCAGTGATTATTTGGGTGATTTTTAAAGTTCAGTGACCCTTTGGACGCATTGCGTAAAGTTTAGTGCCTATTTAGGCAATTCACTCCACAAGATCACATGGTAAAAGTCACATGTCACACAACAAATGTCAACGTTTCTTCTAGCTATTCGAATGTTTATCCATAATCTTCAATTGTTGATGTCGTTGACCATTTTCCCAAGGAGAAAGTAACTAATTTTCTATAAAAAATTTGGTAGTAACACAAGTTGCTTTGGTGCAATAGAGAACACACTCGTCTTCACGGTAAGGACTATAAAAATGAATTGTATGGATTAAAACAAGTTAAATTAGGTGATTCTCTAGTTTCATCCACCAATTTTGCTCAGATACTCAATTTATACGCTAATTTCAGGGAAAAAAAATTTATTAAATATTTAGTCATTTAAATTTGATAAGTAGTTGTTGAATATTTATAAAAATAAACTATTGTAATTTTCAATAGGCATTAATGTTTAAATAAATGAAAAGTAAACAAGTTATTATCTTCAAATTAATTGTGTAAGCATTGCAAAATAAAAATAAATAAATTAAAAGGATAAGATATGTTGAATTTTCTTGTTATGTGATCAATGTGAACTTTAAAATGAATCATCTCGACACGATAGTTTTTGGTTTGATTTATTTGTTTATGATAATAATTGTTTGATCATGATTTAAATTGAATGAAATATTTTAAAATATAACCTAAATTGTCGTCTCATATATGTAACTTCTTTTTTGATAATTATGCCTTCAAATACAATTCGTATTGCAACATTATATATATATATATTTTTCCCATAGTATAAGAATTAGAAATATTTAATAATATTTACACTTTTAAATATGATAGTGGTATGTTACATTCTGGTCGTGACATAATTGAAGACCTATAAATGCAATCAAGCTTGCACTCAAGATTACACTAGGACTACGCAATGGTGAGATGAAAAGGAGTCAAAAATTAAAATGAGATGGCAATTTATGTGCCCGACTTGTATATTTGACAACATTGAAAAGATTTGCAAAAGACTTTACAAAGTAGAGGAAACTTTGTTGGATTATTCTCTCAGAGAGAGAGAGAGAGAGAGAGATGTCAAAATATTTTTGTAACTAGATTTATCATTGAATACTATATAGAAAACTTGTAATAGTTGAATAAAAGTTCATAGAAATATATTTATTGAAAAACAATATAGAAAACAAAAATATAATGAATTAATGAAAAGTTTGGGAACGGGATGACAATAAAAATTGAACAGGGTTAGTGTACCCTATAATTTATGTTTTTCCTTTTATTTTTATGAACAACAAGCAAACACTTATTTTACAAAATCTTGCCAAATTATACAAAGCCTTAATGAATTCATATAACCATATCAAACCAGTGGCAAATCCAGAAATCCAAATGGGCATGAGCGAATTAAGATGAGCACGAACAGTCGTCCAATATAAAGAAGAAGAAAAATCGTGGAGCCAGCACGAGTAACCGCTAGGGCTTGTCAGGTGTTGCCTCCATCATTATCTCGAACTCTCAGCGTCTTCAAATATGACTTACATTAATTTTTGGCACCGTGTGATTTTATAATTTGAAATATAAACTCGAAATTATTTGACAAAGTGAAGATCAAACTATGTTTTCTTTTTATTTATTTATTTATTATTATTAACCTCAAACAATGTATTTAATTATTATGGTGCTCATCTATATATATACACGTTTTTTCAAGTGAGTTGACCATTAAGATCGTTAGTCATTTAGGGTTGTCGGAGCCCCATTTTTTTGAAAATTCATTTTTTTTCAAAATTCATTTTCAACCACATCTCTGTCAATAAAAAAAATATTACGCATAAATCGATTTTTTCTTAATTTTTAACTACGCATTCTCCAAAAATCACTATTCAAAATGGGGATCAAACAAGGGCTAATAGAATCTTCTGCATTCACTTGATCAATAATACTTTAGTGGATTAATTAATTGTCAAATAAAATAAACCCTCTTCTCTTCCGTTCTCTTTTCGAATTCATTTCCATTACCATGTTTAATGACATGTTTAATATATTTAAATTGGACATACCAATTAAACTAAAATAGAAATTCGAGTTAGTTTTTTTCTTCATTACACCCTTCAATATTCTCTACAATAAGATCAATTTGGTAGAATTTCTACTTTTGCATTACTTATCATCAAAAATCAAATAATTCCTACAATATCTATAATCAACAAGTAAGTAATTTATCAGTCGTCCCTTCAAAGCATAAAAACCCAATAAATTCATTGAAGATGAAATAGAAAATGAAAACTAACTTATACGTCGACAACTATTATTTTAAAATTCCTTAATTCTCATACTCATTTTTAATTATATATCTACAGAATAAAATACTTTGCACGTAAATTCAAAATGTTTCCATACTTTCTAACTACAAATTCTCCAAAAAAAAATTACTATTCAAAATAATGGCCATCAAATAGAGGCTAAATAAAAGAAATAAAATAAAGAGAAAAAAATATTTATTTAATTTAATTTTTAGAATAAAATATAAAACTAACTTATACGTCCATTTAAATTTTTAATTATTTAGTTGGGTCTCATTTGCAATTATTTTAAATTTTCATTTCTCGTCCTCAATCTTTACGAAATATATAAATCTATCCTAAGCCTTTTTTTTTTTTTTTTTTTTTTTTTAACATACTCCATCTCCAACCTTCAATTATGTAACAAAACTTGTCATTCATCCATTTTTTCCATTAAATGACAGATTCGTAATCCTCTTTTAAATAAATAAATAAAAATTGCAAACTAAGTTCTATAACTTTTCAAGAAACAAATATAACCCACTTAAAACAGTTGTATACATAATTTATTTTTTTGAAAAATATCATTTTCCCCAACCAAGCTGACCTATCCACCCGTCAATGGATATGTTAATTAAGTTTTAATTATCAAAATAACAGATCAATTATACGGTGAATTTTACATAAAATAACAACATACTAAATATAATTTTAAATTCAGAATAGTTGGTTGTCATGGCCATCTTATCAGTGATAGCGACGAACGTAGACATTTTGAGTTGGAAAGCATAATTAAACTTGCAAAAGAGTGGAGAGGAATTTTACAAGGTCACATTCCGTGTATGATTTTTCAGATATAAAATTTCAAAAAAAAATTGATGTCATACTCCATGTAAAATTTCCCAATTAAATGATGTAAATTATATTAAAAAAATTTGTCACGCAAAAATAATAAACATTAATGAAATAATTAAATTTTTTTTTTTTAGAAAATACGAGTTGGAGGCATTTTGTTAAGACGTACATCAAACTCACATTCAATTAATTTCACTATTCAATGTCTATGATGTAGTCTTGAAACGAGTTTCGGAATGACTTAGATAATTTGTAAATTCGATTAGCATATGATAGTCGGAGAATTTTTAAAGTTATCTTATTATCAAACTTCTCGAATATCAATTTGAAACGACCTATTTTGATGAATTGTAATATTTGCTACAATTGATAGTTTTGTGCACTGTTAATGACGTGAAAAACTAGACCGCAAACCCTTCAAAATGACATTAAAAATGCAATATTCTTTTGACATCCCAACCTACAAAGGAAAAAAAAAAAAAAAACCATTGCCCAAAAGTTGGAGGTCACGTGACCCGTGCCAGTTGCCAGCCACATCTTATTCCTTTTCTTAGTTTTATCGCGCGACGTAGAAATAATAAAATTTTTGACCCCGTTTTCTAATGCTGTACATGGTTAATGCACCGAATGTCCAATAAAAGCCAATCCCCCTATGATTAATTGCTTCATGCTCGTCCAAGTTTTAAGTACCATTTATATTTTATACAAACAAAAATCTGCTTGTTTGAAGATCAATTTTTTCTGTACTTCTAGTGATTCAAAGAAATATACTATATGAGGTTAAATCAATGCAGAAGTATTAAAAATACGATAATTAAATGTTAAAAAATCTGAACCTAAAGAAACCTGGATGGGCGAGAAAATGTCACCAGGATATGCATCAATGGACGTGAGAAGCTGGCAAAAGCAATCGAACAAGGCACCTAGAATGTGATGCAAGTCTTTAACATCAAAACAGTAGCAGCGCCAGAAAGTTTCATGTTCCAGTTTCACAACATAAGGTCACAAGTCCCAATGTAATAGCATATGCACAACTGTCATGTTTATAACTGAAGTGAGAAATATCTGAAAAGTGAAGAAGAAAAAATCCCGCAAACTATGCTAACAATCTTATTTGGTGGCAGAATTGCAGGCTCTTTAGTAAGAGTTTATGTAGAGCAAGAAAACTAACGAGGTTAAAGCTCAAAGATAATCCATTGGACCTACAGTGGTAAATGGAGACTGTTTCCCAGACCATTTTTTCAATCACTCAAACATCCACTCCTGCGGAATTATTATTATCAGCTACTACTCAAACCAAAGATCCCGTGTGATGTTGCTCCAGATTTCGGAGAACAATGCGTGCAAAAATTTTGGCTCCCAGCGGAGCACCTGTTGCTGCTGCTGACGCACGCAGCACCCTTGGTGCTCCAGCACTCTGCAGAAGGCCTACATGATGCTGTGCATGCCGGCCACCAGGGATGGTAAACTACAATAAATGTAATGATCTATGTTAATCAAATGTAGATAGATCTGTTATATACAGTTTCAGATCAACGTGGAGCATAAAATGTATGCAAAGATGTTGAGAAAAAGAGAGGAATCATCTACCTGAAGAAGAGCAAACGCGGCGCATGCTTTTAGTATAGAAGAAGGATTTCGTAGCATCGCAACAAATCTTCCTATCTCTGCTCCACTGAGGAAAATAAATGCATCAAGCAGAAGTTGGAAAGTGTACTAGATAAATGGCTATACAACGAAGCCAAAAAACCACCCAAGAAAATTAAGGGAAACTAAAACTTATGTTACATGAGGAATAAAATAACAGTTTTTAAGAAGGGAAATAAAAATATGTATGCTTTCATCTTTTTGGACAAGGTAACCTGTTAGAAAATCAGAGAGAAAAAATCTTGCATATTGTGATTTGGGATTACTGTGTGCACAAAACAAGCATTTAGCAATACGTTTGAATCCAGGACTGAGCACTGGGAATACATGAAACAAGGCTGGTGAATTTCAGAATTAATTTGCAAATGGTAATGCATCAAATAAATAAACAAACCACCTATCCGCTTTAACTTTAGCACCCTTTACAGCCAGAATTTCTCCCCTAAAGGTTGCTTTTATCATTTTTGATTCACAGAGCTTATCACTTAATTGTGTCAGGTTACAGAATTCTCTTTTGAAATCAACCTCAATGTGCCAAAAACAGCTTACACAGTCGCACTCATTTATATGATAAAAAAGCTCACTAAATCACACTGCAAGGATGGAGTGTGTAGAATGCAGCAAGACTCGCAACTTTACACAGGTATGTGAAAAGAACAACACACGTATATAATGAAGAAGATTGACTCATCGCTTCTGAATTTGATATGAGAAGGGTAAAAACGGCATGTCCAATGCCAGCACGGCGGGGGGGTCTAGAATAGTTAAATGAGCCATCTTTTGCTAATACTGAGCTTATAAAGGTAGCGTACTCCACAAAAATCAGTTTTGATGATGAAGAAATACGTTACAATCAGCATTTTTAACAGCAAACTAGAATATAGTGAACTTCTGAAACTCAATGATAAAGTACATAGGTAAACAAATGCCTCAAGTTGATTTCTCACGGTGCCAGACTTCTAGTTGCCTATCAGCAATTCTTGTAAAGTCGGTGATGAATTAAAGAGGAAATTATAAATGTTACAACTAGTAAGTACCAACAAGATGAGATTGCAACTCGAGAGAGAGAGAGAGAGAGAGGAACCTGCATCTTAGATGACCTGCTTCTTGAATCCGAGCAGATTCTGTAACTTGCGTCAGTGCCGTAGGAGCTGATGATGCAGCAGCGGCAGAAAATGCTTGTGGGTCAGAAAAGGTCAGGATAAAAGCTTCAATGTTTTTTAAAGCCATTTTCCTAGCACCATCAAGGCTTACACTCTTAGAAGTGCTTTCTGTGGATGTCCCTGTCAGGGCATTTTCATCCATTCTGCAACATAGCATGTAATTTTATTCCATACGAACAATGTCTAATATACAAACAAAAGGAAACTAGTGGTTCGAACATTAAGAAGCACTCAAGCATTAATGTCAAGGACCAAGTCTGCATAGCCATCTACTCCTTGCATCTGCACTCAGTGCACATGAAACTATTTAATAGTCCTTTAGGAAAATAATGCACATCTAAAAGCAATTGTTACCAAAATGTATTGGGTGCTCCAATTCGTAACAAACATATTAAGTGTTGTGCAGCTTCAATATGCCAATTCAAATGCAAATCCTAATCTAGAATGGAAGTATCTGCTCGTCCAAAAAGAAGAGCATCTAGCGACTCAATAATTTGTGTTATTTAAATTACAACATGACTCACAATGTGCAGAACATGACTATTTTACACCCATAACGACACTTGAACTGAGAATCCTGTCATGCAGCAATAGCATGATAAATTACCAATCGCATTTAAAAGAGGGAGTTATTTATTTGTACCTTAGAATGTATTAAAACATTCTTGGACCCGTGTCTTAGACACCATGTCCATGCACAAATGTTCCCATTAATATTTAACATCATATAGCTACACAGCCGTCCTGACTCAACTTTTCATAAACTGAATGTTAAGCTTTAAGTTGACAAAATGATAATTGTAAACCATTTTTTCTTCTATTTAAGGTAAAAATCAGTTTCAAAAAAAAAAAAAAAAAAAAACCTATAGAAATTAAACATGGTCATGCTTCCCCCCCCATAAAAGTGAAGTTAATTCTTTTTTTCTCATCTCTTCTACTGCATGCACTTTGTTAATATTTGTGTTTGATTCTTATAACTTTAAGGATGGTGCAGAACACCTGTTGCGAATTAAGAACTCAGTGGTAAGTAAGTTCCAAACTTTTAAAATTAAGATAGACTAAATAATTGGTCCAAGGAACACTGGACTTGTCATTACTTTCCAGGTAGGATGATCAGTCAGATTTATAATGTTTAAGTACCAGGCTTGGTTAACGATCAAGTTTATAGAAACATAAAGTTAGCATAAATATTGTAAGAGGCATAGTTGTAAAGATATGATAAGTCCCAGGAGATTCAACATTTTCCTACATAGTGTATTCTATAGATATAAAGGTGAATGGATACACTACTCCAACAAAAGTGTTCTTCAAAGAGAGAAAGACTGTCTAAGCTTGAAGCATTGTTCTTCCATTCAACTTCTAAAACGGCTTATAGATTTTTATTTGTAGACCAATCTACATATCATCATGATATTTGCTTCAGTAGAGCAAAAAGAAGAACTTCCATTGGATGCAATAACTGTAACAGAAGAGCTCATTGCAGAAGATGGTAAATGCAATGAGAAAAATCTCATACACAAAATTTCTTTACCTTCTGCAAGGCATAACAACCAAATGATTTCCAGGAGAGTTTTGATGTGTAATAATATTTTTTTAAGTGGGATTTAGTTCAAAGGAACACTTAAGTTTGATGCTTCATAATTATGGCCTTTATCAAAACAGAACTCTGCCTTTTTAAATTAGAAGTATTTAAGATTTTTCTTCATGAATTGAGACCTCTTAAACTTAAAAGAGTTGGGTTATTGATGAGTGTTCTACACTCATGATATTTATGTCACTAAATGTGTTATTTTGTCATCCTTGAGAGAGTTTTAGGGCATTTTAATGTGTGTTTTGATGTTGTGATATAGATTGATGAAATGAAAGGAAATAATCAAAAGTTAGCAAAATTGGAGAAATGAGCTAAATTGTAAGAGATCCAAAGTTCGAGGACTAAGGCGCAAATACTTAAAAGTTGTGCCGAACCTCACGATAAAGATTTGAGAGTGCTCGGAGTCAATTGGATAAAGGAAGACGTCAAGGGGATCAAATTTAATCAAAATATGATCACAAACCAATTTCCAACCGCAAAGTTATGCTCCGGAGTTTTAGTCCCATATTGTTGGCACAGAAAGTGATCGAATTGGAGAATGATGTCTAAAGCAAAGTTGTAACTATTTGAATCAACTTTCCACAGCATCTTGGATCACCTCAATCGGACATAAGATGAAAAAGTTATGATACAAATATTGAAGGATGCGCAAACAGAAAACGGAACTACAAGGCTGGCGCCGCAGCGCCAGCAGAAGAAAAAAAAAACTGCATAGGCGGCGCCAGCCCTTGGCGCCACGTACCAGGTAAAAGGAGAAATTAGGTTTTTAAAGAAGAATCCGGCCCAATCCAGCTCCGACTCGTCTTGCAAACTTAGGAAACTATAAATACACTTTTGGAAGACCTAAAAAGAGGTTTTTGACGGCTAGAAGAGGGTAGAAACACGAGACAAAGTTCTTGAAGAAATTCATTGAAGAAGGAAAGATTAACACAAGTTGGAGAAGAAACCAAGCGACGACAATCAATTTTTCTAAACTCGTCTTTTTATTTATGTTTTTTATATTAAACTCCATGTTGTCAATTATATTTATCATGAACTAATACTTTAGATCTAGAGTTTGATGTAATCGACTTGAGACATGTTTTAACTCCTAATTATCTAGCTCTTTTGAATTTTTCCATCAATTTATTTATGTTGTTTGGATTTAATACTTTTAATTACTTAGCCAATAGTTGAATGATATGATGCATGAATTTCGGCACTCGAGAGAGGGAAATTTATGCGCGATCTAAGAACATAACCTAGATTTCGTGGATTTTGAGAGAAAGTACGGGTCTTTGAGGTTTGTTTGAATTAAAAACCACGTGCATTATAATTTCTACGTATTTAATTCAGAATAGAGATATTGGAATTAAATCGTAGAAATAAATTCTAGCCGACACTCGAGAAAGGGGATAGGATTTAATTCAGGTTCTTGCCTATAAATTAAGAGTCCGATTGAGTTAGTAATTTTAGGTTGAAAAACATTGTCGAAAGTGCGATGGAATCATTCCTTAGAATTTTATAATCTAATAACTTCGTTGAATTTTGCATTTGTTTAATTGCCAATTTTAGTTTATCATTATTAGATAAAAATCACAACATCGTCTCATTTTGCTTGTCAAGATAAAGTGGAAATTACATATTTATAGTATTCGATAGATATCAATATCAATTCTTGTGGGTTCGACATCCTAACTTTCATACTATATTACAAAACTTGACACCGTACACTTGCGGCATAAATTCACGTTATAGAAAACGCGTGACAAGTTTTTAGCGCCGTTGCCGGGGACTGATTTGAATTCTATTGATATTATTACCAACTAATTTCTATTTTAATTTGGAATTTTTATTTTAAGTTTCATCATTTTATTTTTGTTTTTAACAGCTTCTGTGATCTTGTTTTCAGTTGTTTATGCAAAGGGCAAGAAACATCAACCTACTGCCTGTTGATCCTGAACCAGAACGCACTTTTCGCTATCTAAGGGGTATACAAAGAAACGAACGTGACACAATGGCTGAACAGGAAGCAGGAGCGGCTAATAAGAATAATCAACCGAGAGCAAATGATCAACCAAGAGCTATTCGGGACTATGTCAGGCATGTTGTTAATGAAAACTACTTCGGCATCGCACGCCTCGCTATAGTGAAACCAGGGTTAATACATATGGTACAGCAAAATCAATTTGGGGGAGCTCCGAATGAAGATCCAAATGCCCAAGTGGGATCTTTTCTGGAAATTTGTGATACAGTGAAGATGATTGGAGTTAGCGAAGAGGCAATTAAACTTCGGCTTTTCTCCTTCTCCTTGAGAGATAAAGCTAAGGCTTGGTTCCAGTCACTGCCATATGGTTCTATCACAACTTGGGAGGGATTAGCTCAGAAGTTTCTAACAATTTTTTTTCCACCTCCAAGGCAGCTCAGTTGCGGAGTGAAATAAGTCAATTCAAACAATCTGACTTCGAACCATTTTATGAGGCATGGGAGAGATTTAAAGACCTACTTAGAAGATGTCCTCAACATGGTTATCAAAGTTGGGTGCAAATCGAACTCTTCTACAACGGGTTGAATGGTCAAACAAGAACGATAGTGAATTCTGCAATAGGTGTATTGATGACCAAGACTCCAGATGACGCTAATGCATTACTGGATGAGATAGCTACTAACAGCTATCAATGGCCAAGTTAGCATTCAAATACAAAGAAAGTTGTTGACCTTCATGAGGTGGACCCCATTACAGCCCTTGCAGCTCAGATGTCATCTCTTACTACACAAATAGCTGCATTGACATCACGGGAACTCCAAAGAAACCAGATTCCATCATGGCAGCCTCAACTTTATACTATTGAGTCAGAAAAGGAGCAAGTCCAGTATGTAAATGGCAAAAACTTCAATCAGAGAGGAAACTACGCAGCAAATTAGTACCAGCCAGAACCGCGAAACCATGAGAACCTCTCTTATGGTAACAATGTGAATGCGCTGCAGCCTCCACTTGGATACAATACTCAGCCATCTGAAGGGAAGCCATCACTGGAGGATATACTGGGAACTTTAATTTCTAAGGCCAGGTCAAGATTCAACAAAGATGAGTCCAAACTTGACAATATTGAGACACATATGACCAACATGGGAGCCACAGTGAAGAACTTAGAGATACAGATAGGTCAGATAGCAACTGCATTACAATCACAACAAATAGGAGACTTTCCCAGTGACACAAAGGTTAACCCAAGGGAGCATTGCAATGCCATCACATTAAGGAGTGGTAAAGAAGTTGAAGGAAAAAAGGTTGCAGAGCCTACACTGGATCACATACTTACAAGGGAAGAGTGGATTGAAAAACAGAAGATCGAAGTAGAAACAACAAAAGAGATTAATAAACCTTAAATATCTCGCTTCCAGACAACCCACCTATCTTGAAGTCCCAGCTACAATTCCCACAAAGATTTATGAAGAAGAAATTTGATGAGCAGTTTGCAAAATTCCTGGAGGTCTTCAAGAAGACCTACATCAGCATTCATTTCGCAGATGTGTTGGCCCAAATGCCTAACTATGCCAAGTTCTTGAAGGAAGTGATGTCAAAGAAGAGAAAGTTGGAGGAGTTTGAGAATGTAAAGTTGACAAAAGAGTGTAGTACCATTCTCCAGAAGAAGCTCCCTCAGAAATTGAAAGATCCAGGCAACTTCAACATTCCTTGCAATATTGGTAGTATCACATTTGATAAAGCATTAGGTGATCTTGGAGCTAGCATTAACTTGATGCCCCTATCGGTGTTCGAAAAGTTGGGTCTTGGAGAAGTAACGCCTACAACCCTTACCTTGCAACTGGTAGACAGATCAACTACATACCCTAAAGGCATTATTGAAGATGTATTGGTGAAGGTTGATAAGTTCATCTTTCCGGTGGATTTCGTGGTATTGGACATGGAGGAGGACGAGAAAGTACCGCTGATTCTTGGAAGACCCTTCTTAGCTATTGGGAGAGCGCTGATTGATGTACAAGAAGGGAAATTGACACTACGGGTTAATGAGGAGTAGGTCGAGTTCAGCATACATCAACATAAACAATCCTTAGAAAAAGTTAACACCTGCCATATGGTCCAATCAATTGACGAAATGAAGAGTCAGCATTGCAAAATCACACTGTTCCATGACCCTCTAGAGCAATACATGGCAACCAGTTATTCAAAGATTGCTACAGCTGCCACTAAAAGCTATACAGGAACCAAGGAAGTAGTGGATTTCATTTTAACTCAAGAGGTCGATCCACCTGACAGATTGAAGAACATTATTGAAGAACCTCTGAAACCTTCTAACATTATCAAATCAAAAGTGGTCAGAAGCTACACCGGAGTTAAAATTGTTCAACCTTATTGGCTATACTACGGTGAAGAAGAATACAACGCCAAGGGTAAAGTTTAAAAAGAAGAGAGGAGTACCATCTGACGATCCAACGTAGACACCTCGGTTATGTCAAGTTAATGACGTTAAAGAAGCGCTTCTTGGGAGGCAACCCAAGCTTTCTACCCTTTTATTTATTTTGTTTTCGAGTTATAGGATAGGTTATTTTATTTTTCAGTTTATTTAGGAATCATCATCTACATCTCATCCTTCCCTAGGTCCTTTAGTAATTGAGTTGGTTATTAGATGTTTGGGCTAAGTAACACATGTTCCATATATTCGATATTTACAATTTGACTTTTTCAGAAACATGACGTCGTGAAACACTCAAACCAACGTTGACATTGAGAAAATGGGATACATCATAAGTTTGAGGGTCAAATGGTGTACATGAAGGTTACTTGCCAAATTCATTAAAAGCATCACAAGTTCAAGTAGAACATCTCTTCACAAATGTCTAATCAGTGAAGTTTCGTTATTCCCTCCTCTTTATCTTGTTCTTTTACACATTGAGGACAATGTGTGATTTAAGTTTGGGGGTGATTGTGCTTGAATTGGTGATATTGTGTTGACATGTTAGATGGCCTTGCCGGCTTAGGATTGCTTGATGTTTAAAATTATTATTGATTCATGAGCTATGCATGACCAAATATGTTATTTATGCCTAATTTTTTTGAAAAAAGAGTTTATCCATGATTAGATCCTGAGTTACTTTGAGCACAATAGTCACGATTAATTGTTATCTAGATGTGGAAATTTTTTGATTGATGGAAATATTTTTTGAATTGGAAAGAACTAGGTTATGAGTTGCTTGAAAAATTGTATCAACCTATATTCTCCTTTTTCACTTTACCATATTATAAGATACGATTGGGGGTGGTCGAGCCAGTGAAGGATATTACCTAGAAGTGTGTAGATTCCATGTGTGTTGAAAAAATATTGTGTGGAGTGTCTTTTGCTAAGTATAAGCTAGGTAATGACCATATGCTAAGGATCTAAGCCATGGTGTTATGTTGTGAACAAAAATAAAGGAATGATTTTGCACTTGTTGAATCTTAGGCCTCACTTCGTAGCCTTTTTTACCCGAGTTATTAAGTCTGTTGAGGTATTTCAAAACCCGGTACCCTTTAGTCTAAACAACCGGGGAGCTATTGACCTAAAGCTCGCTACAAGGGTCAAAAAGAAAGCTTAAGGGTGTGAGGTCAATTAAGAGCTTTAATTGAAAAACATTTGATTGTGTGCAATTGTTTTCGATTTATGGGTTTAGATAACTAGTGGGTTTGAATTGCTTAGTATAAACTTGAATGTGAAAACACTCATCTAGTGGAGAATCATCACATAACTAGAGTTTAATTTTACCGGTTAGACCCAACCGAACAAGAGTGGAAAAAGAAATGAGTGAACTGAGTGCCTTAGATTTACACCCGGGAAAGAAAAAAATATAAATATTTGAGTGTGAATCTTACGAGCGGGAAAAGACACATTTGACCAGAAAGGGTCGGGTTGGAACCAATTTGAATTCCTTTCCATTTTGACAACTTTTTCCTAAATTAGATGATGATTGAAAGTGATTATGCGCACACACACCGATCGAACATTGGATAAGCTTCAATTGTTTTTGGTAGCATTAATTGGATGCATACTTGTGAATTGATATACAATTTTACACTGTGATATTTTTGGCAAGCTATCTAATGTGTTAATCTTTATCTAATTTTCATGATTGTGTCATAGATAATCTTGTTCGGGACGAGCAAGAGGATAAGTTTGGGGGTATTTGATGAGTGTTCTACACTCATGATATTTATATCATTAAATGTATTATTTTGTCATCCTTGAGAGAGTTTTAGGGCATTTTAATGTGTGTTTTGATGTTGTGATATATATTGATGAAATGGAAGGAAATAAGCAAAATTGGATAAATGAGCTAAATTTTAAGAGATTCAAAGTTCGAGGACTAAGGCACAAATACTTAAAAGTTGTGCCGAACCTCACGGTAAAAATTTGAGAGTGCTCGGAGTCAATTGCATAAAGGAAGACGTCAAGGGGATCAAATTTAATCAAAATATGATCACAAACCGATTTTCAACCGAAAAGTTATAGAAAGTGATCAAATTGGAGAATGATGTCTGAAGCAAAGTTGTAGCTATTTGAATCAGCTTTCCACAGCATCTTGAATCACCTCAATCGGACATCAGATGAAAAAGTTATGATACAAATACTGAAGGATGCGCAAAACAGAAAACAGAACTGCATGGAGAAAAAAAACTGCATAGGCGGCGCAGCGTACCGGGTAAAAGGAAAAATTAGGTTTTTAAATAGGAATCCGGCCCAATCCACCTCCAACTCGTTTTGCAAACTTTGGGAACTATAAATACACTTTTGGAAGACCTAAAAAGGGGTTTTGACGGCTAGAAGAGGGAAGAAACACAAAGCAAAGTTCTTGAAGAAATTCATTGAAGAAGGAAAAATTGATACAAGTTGGAGAAGAAATCAAGCCGCGACAATCAGTTTTTCTAAACTCGTCTTTTTATTTATGTTTTTTATATTAAACTCTATGTTGTCAATTATATTTATCATAAACTAATACTTTAGATCTAG
Organism: Fraxinus excelsior; assembly: GCA_019097785.1. NCBI lineage: Eukaryota > Viridiplantae > Streptophyta > Magnoliopsida > Lamiales > Oleaceae > Fraxinus > Fraxinus excelsior. The sequence goes on along the minus strand of CM032639.1, from coordinate 6,547,524 downwards.
GGTTTGATGTAATCGACTTGAGACATGTTTTAACTCCTAATTATCTAGCTCTTTCGGATTTTTCCATCAATTTATTTATGTTGTTTGGATTTAATGCTTTTAATTACTTGGACAATAGTTGAATGATATGATGCATGAATTTCGGTACTCGAGAGAGGGAAATTTATGCGCGATCTAAGAACATAACCTAGATTTCGTAGATTTCGAGAGAAAGTACGGGTCTTTGAGGTTTGTTTGAATTAAGAATCACGTGCATTATAATTTCTATGTATTTAATTCGGAATAGAGATATTAGAATTAAATCGTAGAAATAAATTCTAGCCAGCACTCGAGAGAGGGGATAGGATTTAATTCAGGTTCTTGCCTATAAATTAAGAGTCCGATTGAGTTAGTAATTTTAAGTTGAAAAACATTGTCGAAAGTGCGATGGAATCATTCCCTAGAATTTTATAATCTAATAACTTCGTTGAATTTTGCATTTATTTAATTGTCAATTTTAGTTTATCATTATTAGATAAAAATCACAACATCGTCCCATTTTGCTTGTCAAGATAAAGTGGAAATTACATAATTATAGTACTCAGTAGATATCAATATCAATCCCTGTGGGTTCGACATCCTAACTTTCATACTATATTACAAAACTTGACACCGTACACTTGCGGCATAAATTCACGTTATAGAAAACGCGTAACAGCCATTTAAACTAAAGCTTTGTAGACTAGGCTCTTTAAATGAAATCCCCTATTTTTTGTAGCATCGGCATATATTAATGGCAAATAAACAAATTTAGCAGATGCATATAAATCTTATTTGAGTACATGTACTCCAGTGCACATGCAGACGTGAAGAGTAAGGACGTCCAAATTAAGAAGAGGTACAGGTACCTTCCATCAAACATGTATGCCAGTGCCAACGCAGACATGAATCGTGCCATTTTTGATACAGAAGAAGAACAGAGATGAACTAGGGTAGAAACCCCTCCTTCCTCTACAATACGAAGAGCATTGCCAGGATTAAAAGCAAGATTCCAAAGAGCTCCTGCAGCAGTCTCATGGACATCCTGAAAGTGCATAAATACATAAAGATTAATCCACATCCCGGTCCCACTACAATAAAAAGAAAATCTTGACTACTTAAACAATAATAAGTGGCATATCAAGCATCATAACAGCGCATTTCATGATGTGAAGCTGTATAGTATGGTACATGTAGTTCATGAATAACAAACCCACTAAAATTGCATGCAAATTCTGGATGGAAAGTGTTAAATAGCCATAAAGTTTAGGTAACCACTGTAAACTGCTGCAAGAAACAATTTTTCCTGGAACTTTGACCCTTGGCAGAGATAGAAGAGAACCTTTATCTCTCTTGCAGTATCCCAGAAGAATCAAGCACATAAAAGAAATATCTGAAGAGAAACCCCTTCCAATATTATAATAAACAATATAATAGGTCATACCTATTTTTGTTCTTCCAGTATAATTATAAGTCGACATAATTTTGCGATTAATATTTATTAGAAAAAGATACAATTGTTATAACCCATGAACTGGCTTACATTACGAACAAAGTTAAATGAATTGGTGATTGGACGACCCATCAATCACCTTTTGTTAATTTTAAACACCAAAGCTAAAAATGATTCCTTGTGCTATTAACTTGATTAGCACTACAGTGTAACTAAATTCGTTAAAAGAGGAAGATATTGGCTTATTTAAACTAGTCTGATATGATTAAAAATAAATAGAGTATGACTTGAAAACAAGAATTTTAGCAGTCCACAAAGCAAAAAAAAAGAAAAGAAAAAAGAGCCTGCACAAAAAGTTTAGAGTGGCATAAAGGGTATTCTTTACTGGGGCCGGCAGAATGAAAAGAAGGGAACTCATTGATGTAAGAGCAATTGAATTAGTTTCAAGATCATATTAGAATAAAAATAAATCAACAAAAGCAGACATTGTTAAAATTCAAGTGCAAACTCAATTCAAGTTAGGTAAGAACTAAATAATTGACCAGATGTCATGTAAAAGAGAGCGAATGCTATACTTGGTTTGCACAAAAAGAAACCAAGAGACAAATGAAAAAATAGTGACGATTCACAAATAAATTGTTTACCTCGGCATCTGATCGTGCCAATGCTATTAGTGGTGCCACGCCTCCTTCACAGCCAATCGCAATACTATCAAAAAAGAAACATATACATGATACATAAATTTCTAGGTGTTAGGCAAATGTAACCTATACAATGATAGTGGCAACCATGATCTACCAATTAATTGAACATGAAACACAATAGACGAGATGTATCTGTTTGCAAACAGCAAACTCACTGGTCTAAATCAAGCCTAAACACATTTGCGGCAATTTGATGTGTAGGAATATCATTAGTAACTGAACAGCTGCTAAATATTGTTTCTCACAGCTTACTGTTTCTAGCTAATGAAGTTGTGTCTTTTCATTCAGAGAATTGTGTGTCTATCTGTCTTTTGGTATTGAAAGAAAGGTTAAGCTAAAGGGTTTATTTTCCCTATGTGAAAGTAGGGCCGGGCAAAAACCAATCCAAACCAATCAAACCGATTAGCCCAATTTTTAGTTCAAGTGGGTTGGGTTCGGATTAGGAAATCAAATTTTAGGTCGGGTTGGGTTTCAGGTTATCTATTAAAACTCAATCAAACCCAACCCAACCCAACCCAATAAAATATTAAAATAAAAATTATTACTTAAAAACCAAAAACATAAAAACTAATGATCAAGATTCCTCTTCTGCCTCTCATTGCTGCTCGTGCCTTGGCGTCTCGACTCGATTTTTTTATGTGATTTTTGACTAAACACTTGAAGTGAAGGAGGAGATTTACATTTTTAGTATTTAGGTTGAATTCATTTTATTCAATATGTATAATATGTAGGTATTCAACATGTATTTAGATTGACTTAATATGTATTTAATTTGATCATGATATAATCTATTTAATAGGTTTTTACAATATTTTTAATTTATATTGTTCTATTGGAATGAAACTTAACTTCACGGACCATTGATACAACTTCAATCGACTTGAGTCCTTTCAAATCTCATTTTTTAATGTAACTAAAATTGATCCAAATTGAAATGGTGTCAAACTTCAAAAAAAATGTTCAAATTCAACCCAAAAAGTTCAACTAGGGGTCAACAAAAACCAACCCGAACCAATCAAACCGATCAACCCAACCCAAACCAACCGATTTGGGTTTTTTTTTTAGTTCAATTGGGTTGGATTCGGGTTAGAAAATCAAATTTTATGTCGAGTTGGGTTGTGTTTCGGGTTATCTATTAAAACCCAATCAAACCCAACCCAACCCAACCTAATAAACTAAAAAATATTAAAAAAGAAAATTAGTACTTAAAATCAAAAACCTAAAACCTAATGATCCAAATTCTCCTCTACCTCTCGTCTCTTCTGTCTCTCAATGTTGCTCGTGTCTCGGCTTCTCGACTCGATTTTTTGATGTGATTTTTGACTAAACGCTTGGATTGAAGGAGGGGATTCTCAATTACAAGGTAGTGTTTGCTAAATTTATAATTTAAAGAATTGTTATTTAATTATAACTTAAAGAAGCCACACGCAAAATACACTTGGAAGTTTCAATTCTTTAAATCCAATTATACAACAAAGAAGCTAATCTTGGATTTCAGTATAATTAGCTTCTCTGTTGGGAGTTTAAAAAATCCAATTTTTTTCTTTTTATTATAGTTCAGAAGGTTCTGATTTTGGTGTATAAAATTTATAGTTAGAGCATGTTCGGCTAAAGCCTAAAAGGTTTACAAGTGTGTGACCTATGTAAGTGTAATCTTGATTAAAACACGAAGCATCAATTCCTATGAATTTTCAATTGTCTATCATAAATTATTCATAATGTTATTCAGCTCTTCTTTATCAATTCCGTTCAATTCTTCGATATCGGATGTAATTGATTGAAAAACGATTTTTTTTCCTCTTTCATTACTCATTCTCATCTGTAGGAATGTTTTATATTTGGTAATACTCCCTAAATTGAGGGAAATCCTAATTAATTTATTTATATTTCCTAAAATAAAATGATAGGAAATAATTAATTATGGTGGAACTAATAATCTTTTTTTCGTGGTGGTACTCATACAGGTTAAACGTGTTTTGTTGTTCTTTGAAGAAGCCTAAAGTAAATGAACACAGGTGCAATATTCTTGCTTTCTTATGGTGCATTAATACTTATGTATTGTTATTAGGTTGATTAATATTTTTTGTGGATCGTGGAATATGTTGGCAGATATCAATATGAGTGAAGAAAATGACACATTAGTCCCTTCAAATGACACAGATATGCTATCAAGTTTTCCTCCATGTCCTTCGTCAACATTAGGAAAGCGTGAATCTAATAAAATAGCTTCATATGTTTGAGATCACTTTACATTATTGGGCCCAAAAAAATAATCCAAATGTTAGGTGTAAGCTATGTTGCTCGGACTCAGGTGCAAGTGTCGAATATGAGTACATATCTAGGAATCGGATCCTTCTTATTTAAAAAATTAAAATACGGGGATACGGTTAAAAAAGATCCGAATTTTGGATACGGATACGGGGGTACGTCTTACAAAATATTTTTTTTTTAAAAAAAATGACTAACAATTATTTTATTTTATTGTAGTATAAGTATTTTTAGTTTTATAATTAATAATATTGAATTTGTGATTTTTAATTACTATATAAAATGTTGACATAAATAAAAAATAAAAAATAAAATTTATCATAAAATTAATTTAAGCAATTGGATTATAATTTGAAATTAATTTAAATTTAAAGTCATAATATTTTTTTTCCCAAAAAATTCAAAGAAAAAAATCAATTTCAATGTTTCATATATTATTTAAAAATAATTATAAAGATATAAATTTAAATTTAAATTTAATACAAAAAAAAAAGATATAACATTAAATAATTTTAATTACCAAATAAAAAGTTTACACAAATAAAATATAAAAAATAAAAATTTTAATACAAAAATAAATTTAAATTAAATGGGTTGGATCTTACAATTCATCCCAATAAAATAATAAAATTTTATCAACTCTATTTTTACAAAGTCCATATAAAACATTAAAAATTTGGGTCCAAAAGCCCATTTAACACCAACTAAACTTAACGTATTCATTGGGCTTGACAGGAGCCCATTTCACACCCAACAAAACCTACAGTCTTCTTCTCCGTCTTCTTTCTGCAGATTCTGCTGCCGCATCTGTTGGCCATTTTCTTCTCATTTCTTCCCATAACATCCTCTATCAATTTATGCAAAATACTACCACAAGACTCGAAATAAATGGGTTTACTGTCGCTGATCCACTGTCTTCTCCACGCCGTCTGTCTTCTCCGCTGCAGTGTCCGAGTGCACGACCAAGTATCCGACCTATATCCCGTGTCAGTATTCGTGTCGTGTCGTGTCGACACGAATACTTCTCCATTTTTGAAGAGTCCAAGCAACATAGGGTGTAAGTGTAACTAATGTGGAATTGATTATGCTTGTGGCTCCAAGTGTGGTACAAGCACTTTGGGTAACCACTTAACAAATAATTGTAAGACGTATCCTGGTAGATTGCAGGATAAAAAGCAAAAAATCTTATCTTTTGAGAATCGAAAAGAGGGTAATGGGAGCAATCTTATAGCTATTGGTCATAGTAAGGAAGAGTACAGAGTTGCATGTGCTAAGATGATAATACTAGATGAACTACCTTTTAAGTTTGTTGAAGCTCGTGGATTTTGACTCTTTTGTAGTGTAGCATGTCCTCAATTTCAGCCCCCATCTCGTAGGACTCTCGTTAGAGATATTTATCAATTATAGTTGGATGAAAAACTGAAATTGAGAGATGTCTTTTCTTCCCAGCGTCAAAGGGTTTCCCTTACTGATACTTGAACTTCCAATCAGAATGTTACATATATGTCTCTTACAACACACTACATTGATTCCAATTGGACACTTAATAAGCGCATTTTGAATTTTTGCGTTGTTCCAAATCACAAGGGAGAAACTCTAGGCAAAATGATTGAGAATTGTTTGCAGGAGTGGGGGATTGACAAAATTTTTACAATCACGGTTGATAACGCAACCTCAAACGATATAGCTATTTCTTATCTTAGGAGGAAGGTTGTTATTTGGGGTAGTGATGGGTGTGTTCTAGATGGTAGATATTTGCATGTAAGATGTGCACACATTATTAATTTGATTGTCTGTGAGGGGTTAAGGGAAGTACATGACTATTGTAAGTATTTGTAATGCAATCAAATATGTTAAGTCTTCTCTTGCTATGTACGAAAAATTAAAGGATTGTGCAAGGCAAGAAAAGATTAATGGCAAATCTATCGTGTTTTTGGATGTTCCAAATAGGTGGAATTCTACCTATTTGATGTTGGAAACCACGATGAAATTTGAAAAAGAAGAGGATGCTCAATATTTTAATTACTTTCGGAAAGACGATGATGGTAGAAGGAGGGGTAGTCAGTGTTTTGGATAAAGAAACTTATCTTTGATTGATATTTACCAAACTATATACAAGGATTAGAAAAAAGAAAATTTACATCTTAGTCCCTAACAATTACAAAGACTACAAGTTGGTATATATATTTCAACTATCTCCCTCAATTTGGTGCATAGATATCACGCATGCCCAACTTGGATAGCATTGTATAGAATGAACCACTAGCAACTCCATGTGTCATTATATCAGCCAGTTATTCCGCCCTCTTGACATATGGAACATCTATATTTTTGGAGTTGAGATTATCTTTGATGTAGTTCCTATCAAGTTCAACATGCTTTGTGCTATCATGTTGCAGGGGGTTGTTTACAATTTTAATGATAGCAGTGTTGTCACAGAAGAGTTACATGGGCTTGTCCGAACCAAAGCCAAGTTCACTAAGGAGAAGTTTTAGGCATGTAAGCTCGGTAGTTGCATGATGCAATGCACGATATTCCACTTCAGCACTGGATAGTGAGACCACATTCTGTTTCTTACTCCTCCAAGTCACAAGATTGCCCCCAACGAACAATACATATCCTGATGTGGATTTTCTGTCCAATCTCGATCCAGCAAAATCAGAATCCGTATAACCCATAATATCTAAATGGCCCCTCTTTAAGTACATAATGCCCTTGCTTGGAAAGGACTTCAGATATGCCAATATTCGTTTAACTGCACTCATATGTTGCTCACTGGGATTATGCATGAATTGACTCACAACGCTAACTGCATATGACAAATCAGGTCTCGTGCGGGTTAGATAAATTAACTTCCCCACCAATCTCTGGCATCTCTCTTTGTTTGCGGGAATCTAATGAGAATAAATAGATAGACCATGGTTTACCTCAATTGGTGTCAACAGGGACACAAGCCGGCATACGAGTTTCTGCTAGAAGGTCAATGACGTACTTGCGTTGAGATAAGATAAGTTCTTGCTCGGACCGTGATACCTCAATGCCCAAGAAATACTTCTAAGTACCCCAAGTCCTTTAATTCGAACTCTTTTGTCAAATGGCTTCGGAGTTTCTCAATCTCATTGGGATTACTGCCAATAACAATTATATCATCCACATACATAATAAGCATAGTAAGATTATGACCATCTCTTATAAAATAAAGTATAATCAGCCGACGCTTTTTTAAAACCATACTTTTTCATTGAACAACTCAATCTTCCAAACCACGTCCTTGGTGATTGTTTTAGCCCATATAGGGCTTTTTTCAGCTTACACGCATTATCCCCTGGAGGAGTAAAATCGAGAGGAGGATCCATATACACTTCCTCTGTCAGATCACCGTGAAGGAATGCAATTTTAACATCAAATTGCCTCAATGGCCAATCAAGATTGACTGCTAGAGATAGGATGACTCTAACTGTATTCATCTTAGCTACTGGAACAAAAGTTTCCCGATAGTCAATCCCATAAGTCTGTGTGCGCCCTATGGCAACCAATCTAGCTTTATACATATCCATAGTTCCATCTTACCTATATTTTAACGAGTATACCCACTTGCATCCCACGGTCTTTTTCCCTGGTGGTAATAAGACCATCTCCCAAGTAGAGTTCTTTTGGAGAGCATTGATCTCTTCTACCATAGCAGATTTCCACTTGGATTGATCAAGAGCTTCCTGAAAGTTATTAAGGATAGACACAAAAGAAATTTGGAGGGTGAACGTCAGGTTAGTCTTAGATAAACGGTGGTACGAGATATAATCAGAGATGGGAAAGAGAGCATTGGAAGAAGATTTCGAAAAACCAAACCTATCGGGCTTATTATAGACTCGAAAGGGATATCTCCTATCCTGAGTATCAACAATACCTAAAGCTGCAGGATTAGAATAAAAAATAGAGATAGGAGTAGAAGGGATAAGCAGAGCACGTACCTCATTTTCAATCTCTGAAGAATCAGATGGCACTATAGTATCAACCGGAGGTTATCAGGGTCTGAAGAGGGTAATATAAGAGTGCAAATATTGTCTGAGTGTCTCATTGTATAACATTTTTGGAACAAGCGAGGCAATCTGTCATCCTCATCTTCAACTCGATATTCAATTTGGGATTCAACTTGGGATTCTCCCTCTTTTCCAGAAATCCACACTTTATTTTCATTTAACCACACGCGTTCCTCTTCCTTACTACTAATCTCCCCCTGAAGAGGAACTAACAACACGTCATCAGGAAAAAAGATTCTGATTCCACATCCATAGAAACATAGTATTTTCCCGTAGGGGGATGAAAGTATTTGAGCCCTTCTGGGAGCTTGTGTAGCCAAGGAAGACACATTTCACGGCACGATGGTCAAATTTATCTCTGAGATAAGAATGCACATGGACATAGCACACACAACTAAAAGTTTTGGAACAGATATTTAAAACAGATGGAATAGAGTCAAACTAGAACATTTTTAAAGGAATTTGAAAGTCAATAATGCGAGAGGGCATGCGATTTATAAGAAAGACAGCAGTGATACAGCAGTTATCACCGCTTCAGCCCAAAAATGTTTTGGAACACGCATAGTAAAACATAAAACCCGAGCTACTTCAAGAATGTGTCGGTTTTTTCGTTCTGCGATGCCGTTTTGTTGAGCTGTGTAAGCACAATTCGGGGGGTTCCTTCTGTATATGCTTAGGCGTTGCGGTTTTGGGGATAAGTGGTGTATGTAGATTCAGTTCCCGTAGCCGTATATGTTCCAAGCATATACGGTTAGGGTTCGGACCACTGTTGCTCTCTGATACCAAGTCGATGTTTTGGAGAAAGAAACTTATCTTTGATTGATATTTACCAAACTATATACAAGGATTGGAAAAAAGGAAATTTATATCTTAGTCCCTAACAATTACAAAGACTACAAGTTGGTATATGTATTTCAACCGGGGTAGACCTCCTTCAAGTTTACATTGGAAAAATAGTTCAGTGTTTGTCAAGTTTCTTAATAATTTCTTTAATGTGACTTTGACTTTTAGTACTTCATTGCGTGTTAGTGCTTGTGCTTATCTTCATAAAATCTATAATCTTGTAATTGAATTGGATGAATGGAGACTAAGCGAAGATTTTTTATCGGGTGAAATGGCGTCTAACATGAAGAAGAAATTTGATAAGTATTGGGGTAAAATCAAAAATGTGAAATGGTTGTTGCTTATTGCTACTGTTCTTGATTCAAGATACAAACTAGATTATGTAGAATATTATTTTGTTGATCTATGTAATATGATGACAGCTTTGAAAGCCAATGAGTGGTATGTGGGATGTGAAGGACTTCGTGGAAGTAGTCAAATATCAGTTGGGATTCTTTAAGTTCATTTAATTCAGATAAAGGCAGTTCTTCTTCTATGAATCATGCTCGTCTTTCTAGGTTTTTGGAAAAACAAGCAGTAAAAGATTGTATTGAAATAAAAAATAATGCGGAAAGATACTTATTAGATGCTTGTGAAAGCATAGAGAATAAGGATTTTGATGTTCTCAATTGGTGGAAGGTTAACAAAAGTAAATATGGTATCTTGTCCAATCTAGCCAGGGATGTATTGGCAATCCAAGTTTCTACCGTTGCTTCAGAAAGTGCTTTTAGTACTGGAGGAAGAATTTTTTATCCATTAAGTAGTTCTTTAAGCCCTAAAATGGTGGAGGTCTTGGTGTGCACTTAAAATTAGTTGAAAGCTTCTCCAAATCTGGATGGATTCTATATGGAAGATGTTGAGCATTATAACCAGATGGATGAAGGTAATATAATTATATCCTATATAATTGTTAATGTTACTTGTTTCTATCTATTTTATTGTAAAATCGATTTTCTTTTGTAGAACTTTTGGAATCAATGAATCCAAAACCAACCGAAGATAATCAAGGCTCAAATTCTAAATGATTTATTCATTTTTCAAGTTTTTCAGGTAGATATATTGTTACAGTACTTGCTAAATACTACATTCAAATTTTGACTCATTATTCCCTAAGTATTTCATTTGTGCTGTTGTAGAAATGTACATTTCTTTGTCGGGCGAATGCACTCAAGAGATTTCATTCATCACACAAAATATTTTATCATTGTTGGATGATTGCAATATATTTGGATGACTATACTACTTTAAATTTCAAATTTATTGAGGTTGGATGACTATATTAATTTTTATTGGATGGACGTAATATTTTTAATTTTAAATTGAGTTTGGATGATTTACATTTTTACTATTTAGGTTGAATTCATTTTATTCAATGGCATAATATGCATGTATTCAACATATATTTAGATTGATTTAATATGTATTTAATTTGATCATGGTATAATCTATTTAACATGTTTTACAATATTTTTAACTTATATTGTTCTATCGGAATGAAACTTAATCCACGAACCATTGATCCAACTTTAATCGACTTAAGGTCTTTCAAATCACCTTTTTTAATGTAACTGAAATTGGTCCAAGTTGAAATTGTATCAAACTTTAAAAAAATTGTTCAAATTCAACGAAAAATGCCCCAACCATTGGGCCTATATAAAATTTGTCCAACAAAGAAATAACTGGGTCCAACTTGAATTGGACTCAAGTCCAAACCAATCAACCCAATTCAAACTGATAAGTGATATTTCACTCATGATATCAATGCCATTAAACTTGTTATTTGGCTAATTCTTATGAGTTGTTGATGTTTTAATACGTGAATTTGATGTTGTGACTTGTGATGTAAGGTGGTGAGATTGAAGAAAATAAGCAAAAGTTGACAAATTTGGAGAAAGGGTTAAATTGTAAGAAATCCAAAGTTCGGGAACTAAAATGAAAATACTTAAAAGTTGTGTCGAACCTCACGATGAAAATTTAAGAGTGCTCAGAATCAATTGGGTAAATGAAGACATCAACGGGATCAAATTTAGTCAAAAAATGATCACGAATCAATTTCCAATCGAAAAGTTATGCTCCGGAGTTTTAGTCTCATATTGAGACCTATTTTTGGCATAGAAATTGATCGAATTGGAGAATGATGTCTGAATCAAAGTTGTAGCCCGATGAGTTATCTTTCCAACACATCTTGAATCGTCTCAATCAGACATTGGAACCCAAAGTTATGATAAAAACACTAAAAAAAATGCAGTTGTCTGTTTACCCGAATGGGCGTCGTGACATCCAGCTTGCTGAAAATCAGCAGAAGTCGCGACGTCGGCTCTCGAGAAAGAGAAAAAAGGAAATTCTGAAAGATTTTCGGCCCGGTCCAACCCTATTCTGTCTTGCAACTTGTGGACACTATAAATACTACCATAAAGACCTAATTTGGGAGGTTGGAAAAAGAGACAAAATGGCTGAATCTCCAAGGACAATAAGGAGTTGAAGAAGTAGAGGAAGACACATGAAAGAACATCAAAGGGGAATCTTCAAAAGAGTTTTTCTTCCTTTATATTTTGTCTTTCATTATAAATTGTTTAGATCTTATGAATTTATTCATGAACTAGATAATTTATATAGGGTTTGATGTAGCCAACTTGAGATTGTGGATTGATGAATTTATAATTATTTCTATTGGATTTTCTCGTTTCTATTTAATTGTGTCATGATTATAATGTTGTCAATTACCTGATCACTAATTGATTGATTAGATGCTAGTCAATTCCGGCACTCGAGACTGGAGAATTTAGGCGTGATCATAAGATTAATAGGTTTTTACACTTTGAGAGAAGGCAATAAATCTATAAGGCTTACACCATAAAAGAATCGAAACTTTTGTAAATTCTAGGCTTTAATTCGAAATAGAGATATTGAGATTGAAGTTTAGGATTAAATTCTAACTGGCACTCAAGAGGGGGCATAGAATTATATTAGGATTCTTGCCTTTAAATATGGGAAAATTAACTGGAATAATTGGAAATCATTGAATCATAATTGAAAATTGGTGAAATCATTCTCTAGGCTTTTTCATTTTGATAATTTATATTGTCCAATTTTATCGTAGCATTTTACCTTAGATTAGTTAAAACATTCAATCAATCATTCATTTGCCTAGATGAAATAGAAGTTACATAATTATAGTACTTAGTGGAATTAAATTACAATCTCTGTGGGTTCAACATCCTAACTTTCATACTATATTACAAAACTTGACACCGTACACTTGCGGAATAATTCACGTTGTAGAAAACGCGTGACACAAACCAACCCAAGTTTGGTCGGGTTGGATTGGGTTGGGTTTCAACCGTGAATGGGTTGGTTTCGGTTTGAATTATTGTCAAACCAAACATGTTAGGTTGGGTTTGGGTTCGACTCGAAACCAATTCAACCCAACCTACGCCCAGCCCTAAGTGGAAGCATCTTCAGACCTCGTGTGACAATTCTGAGCTCAAAACCATCATCATTGAACATAATATGGTAAGAATATGATGATACATGTACAGCTATAAATATATACTCTTACTGTTTCCAGCAGATTGAAGTATATCTCTACATATGCAATTTCATTTTGAAGTTAACCACTATATCCTTCTTTCTTAAAGCTTAAGTGCCACATTTCCCTTTCTTTATGTTCTCCCTGATAAAAAAATTTCATCCAGTCTTCGAATGGTCAAACAATTTCTTGTCAAGTCCACATAAGCTCTCATATTCTCCTGTCTATATTGTTCAGAACAATTAGACGTAGAAAATCAGAGGCAGCTGCCAAGCAATTTTCACCATTGCTTTTACGCAAGCGTGCATGTTTGTTATAATGATTAACTGTATGAATCAGTTGAGAGCAAGTAGAATAGAGAGAAAGAACTAATTAGTTTTTCGAAATGTTACTGAAGCCCTTCAGCATTAGGTTCTTTTACAAAGAACGTGTTACCAAGAAAAATTAAAAGTTGGATTTTCATCACAGTAAAGGCAGTAAATTTTTGTGCAGAAGTTGATAAAATTGTTTAAACTCCCGCTGTGAAATTAAATTGAAGATATGATGTAACATGCTTCGAGCATATCCTCTGAAGTATATGCAATATGCACTGTTCTAGGAGTGCATTATCTTATATAAGAATTTTATGCCCACAGACTTAGTACATGGTTTCAGGAAAGATAGTGTAATGGGATTGATTTAAAGAAGACACGTGTTCTAACTTCTAAGCAACAGGAAAATCAAGGAATGAGAATTTCCATTTCTTCAATTTAAATCCTTGGCAAACACAGAATAAGTTCAAATGGAAAACTTCTGAGAGTAGCCCTGAATAAAAGGTTCTTAATTAGTCAGTAACTTTCCTGATCATCAACGGTAATACAGTTATATTCCTTGGAAGAGATTACAGGGAATGTATAGGTTCATAAACTAGACTAATCTTTTTCATCATTACTCGCAGACGTAGCACTGATGAGCTCGATGATGAGAACCCTACAATGCTTTACCCGTAAGAGTTGAGATCATGTGAAAAAAACTAAGTAGTAAAAACTATTATCTTGGGTGGGAAAATCCAGGAAGGTGCTCTATTAAGCACCCCATTCCTTGTGGGATCTCTTTGGCTACCACAGAATTGGGATAGAAATGCTATATGGCACACTATTGATTTACTCTTGGAGGAAGTACAGATCCATCAACTGGGACCGAGATAATTGAGCAGGATATTGGCTCTGAATTGCATCTCAAGCTACAATGCGATTCATTCAAATCATTTATCTCTAAGTCCATTAACAGAGTTGAGCTCAGAGATCTCGAAATGTTAAACACTGCAGTTCAAGCTCTAGTTTGGAATTTTATTATCACAACAACCTAGGACCAACAGTGGCAGCAGTAGTATTATGCAAATAACAATTAAGTCTATGCTCATACCTATTAACTTCCGATACAGACAATCCCCACAGAGCACCAGCAGCCCTCTCCTGAAGGCCATGAGAAGCATTTGAGCAGGACTGTGCAAGAGCCACCTACAACCACATAAGATTGAACTGTCGGGTGTGTACATCAAAGTTCTTTTTTTCCAGAATTAAAAACTAATTTATATGTGACAATTATCAGTAGAATAGCACTTGACGAAAAGAAAAGGGGTGAAAAAAGTTGCACAAAACAGATAGTTTTGCAGATCTTATGCAAAGCAATTTATGTTGATGACTTAATGAAAGTAACATTTTTTGCACTTTTGGATAGTAGTTATCTTCAATTCATTGAAATGTGATGTAGGAAAACGGTGACATAATCAAGAATACCTGCTTAAAATTGATAACACAACATGGGATAATTAACTTTAGACCCGCAATGTTATTTGGGCTACAGAAAGGATTTCCACTGCATTAAGGATACCATTAACTAATTCAAGAACTACACAGTCAGGTATTTACATGTTTCAAGGGCCATGTTCATACAAATGGGTGGACTTTTTAGTAGTTCAAATAAATTTCACGAACCATAAGTAAAAATTAAAAAATTCCACGTAAATATGTCTTAGGATCATATCTTTATCAATTTCTATATCCTTCTTTCTCAAATTCCCTCTCCATGAGCAACTAAGGATACCAGGTTTCCTAGGTAATGCAACCATGTTATAAGCAACTGATGCTAAGAGGAGAGATGCCCTATGCTCATATACTAGGTAGGCAATATAACCGATGCGTAACTTGTTAACTAAGAGAAGGCATTTTCAATTTTTTCAAATGCATAAAAAAATTATGGGAAATGCATCAGCCATGAAATAGGTAACTGCTGCAACGTCACTTACAAAAAGTTTTCTATAATTTTTTCGTTGATGACAACAACTATCACATAATATAAAACCAATCGCTTCCATTTTTCTCATTCGTTTTCCCTTTTTTGGTTGGGAGGGGGATGGGAGGGGTGTCCTGTGTCTAGGAAAACTGGGCACTGTTCGACATTGTTTCCTTTAGTTAAGCTAGTATTGCATTGGTCCACAAAGGAACAAAAAGTAGTGCAACTTTGAAATAGTATTACTTGGTTTACATGTGCAATAAAAAAGGTTGGTCCCATCATTTTGGGCCAATCCACTAGTACGGGTTGTCATTATTTTAGTTATACTGAAAGTTTCTAAAATCCTTTTGAGTTTTACCTAATAACTTACCTCGAGACATTAGTTCAAAGAACAATTATACATGCTTAGTTAGATAAACTGCCCCATCAAATTGGTCCAAAAACACAAGATCTTTAGGTCTGGTTTGTGGCCAGCCTGCCTCTATGTTTTTATGTCTACTAATAGACAGCGACAACTTGCAGGGGGGAGTGATTTTGGTCAATCCACAAGCAATCAAGCATATAATGTTTGACGCAAGTATAGAGATGGGTGGTGTGGCAAATAATATATGCATGCAACCACAAGACAGAAAACTTTGTTTCCCCGAGAAGTTAGAGTGAAAAGTACCAGGGGACGGAATCTTTAACCCACTTGTCCAGTGCATACATGTACATGCAAAATCACAAACACATAGGTGCACTTGAATTGTGAAAAATTAACAAAAATATGCATACACATTGCCACAGCAACGGGCTGATAAAATGCATGTTGTACTCTATTGGTCCTTTTCAGTTTACCTTTTTTTGTGGAGTTTTAAAAGAAGCCCTTGATTAAAATTGGACAGTCTCCAAAGGCAGGCAGAAAATAAAGAAGGGCCAATGCACTCAAACAGCTGAATTTATGGAAGGATTTCAAAATCATTTCGAGAGACTAGTTTAAAAATATAATATTGATACGACCACCAGCAGTACGAAGTACAAACTCTGGCAGATAGAACAGCCGAATCACAGACCAACTGCATGCATGCAAATTTGAAAGGATAACAAACTCATAAATGCAAATTTATATTAAATAGCCTTATAGACTGGCACAAGCTCGTGCGTGCATGCATATACTTATGGTTGGATTTTTCGGATAGTTTCCACCCATTTCTCACAGGTTCATCGTTTGAGCTGAATATAGAAATTGTTAAGTATATTTTCTACACTTATTTGGGGCTTGAAACTTTAGAATTTTATTGTTCTTTTGACAAAATACAACCTAAATTGTGTTATATTGCATCTTGTAGGTAAAACTCATTGTTGGATGAAGAATTGAAGAAAAGAAGCAAAACGTGTCAAAAGTGGAAAAATCTAAAGTAAGGGGATCAAAGTCTACAATATAGAAATTGAAGGACTAAATTGCATTAATTAGAAAGATTGGATGACTTGGAGGAATACAAAATTAATTGGGCATTGAAATTCTAATTGGACCACTTGGAGATTAGGGAGAATTGGGCTTCACGTGTGGACTTCTTTGTTGAATAAAAGAGGGTTTCCCATTGTTGAATAAAAAAAAAAAGTGGGGGGGGGGGGGGGGTGGGTGGAGAGACGTGAAGAGGGAAGAAGCCGGCAGAATAGATTTGGGAGGAGAAAAAAAAAACAGAAAAAAACTAGGCGGCAGCTTAATACTTGGAAGAAGACAAGCCTAAATTGGAGAGATTATCAAAGTGGGGGACAAGATTTTAGGCTCCAATTAGCATATATAAACACATACGGCCAGCTGAAATTAATTGAGGAAAAACGAGGAAAGGCGGCAGATTCGGGGGGACAAAATAAATGGGATTGTGTTGTTGCTGAATTTTGTTATTAGCGGCAGTTTTGGGGACAAAACAAATACATGTTGCTGAATTTTGTTGCTGAAAATTGTCTCCTGTGTTGCTGAAAATTCTCTTATATATTTACACATAAGGCAGCAAGGAAAAGTCTAGCTATTGTGGCTGAATTTGGGAAAAAGATTGGCTACTTTGTTGCTGAATATATATATAACCGGACAGACAGAAAAGGAAGAAAGAAATACACACGACGTCACTTTGGAAAATTAATTCCGTTCATCAAATATATAGGTGATGTCGTTCCACTTCTATGTGTTTAATTTTGATAAAATGCTAAGCTAAATTGGATGATGAAACTAATTAATTTTTAGTGTTTAATTCGAGACTGTGATTTTAGTTTAATTCTTACGTTGTGATTTCATAAATATGATTAAGTATATTGTTTTAATGTTTGCGCACCATTAAGATGATTAGTTGCTTATTCGTAGTGTTGGAAAACTCACGGTAGGTAGAACATTGTTTATGGAACACACAGGCAATAAATATTAGGAATAATATTTATGACGTGTGCGATCATATATGATAATCCTAAACATCAATGCATGCTTGTCATATGAATTCGGACTAGGAATAGGATCGTCTCGTGACAATCATAGGTTTATTATGTCTTGGGAAAGAATAGTAAATAAAAATGGAATTATCGATCATCACAATTGCATGAATTAAGTTAATTATCACTAGTTGAGAATTGAAACTAAGAATTGATTAGTGGAGTCGGAAATCCAATACACTCACCCTCATTTGATTTAAAACCACTTTTTATTGCTTTAGTAGTTATAGAACGTAGTTAAATATAAATTGACCATTTTTTGTCCACTTTTGTGAATTTAAATATATTGAATACACTAAAATTTATCATTATTCCCTGTGAGACGATAACTTTTAACTCATCAATTCTTTTACTTGTCAACGATCCCGTACGCTTGTGGGTTTTGCACGAACGGAAACCTTATTGAAAAGAACATGACGAAATACATATATTGCACTAGAAGAGTAAATCCCTATCTGAAGTACCAAAAAAAAAAAAAAACTGAAAGATTTTAGTTGCCATAGACTTCTAGCCTTGTGTAAAAGTAAAAAGTTATCACACAGCTTGCGCAGATTTTTTCAATCTCCATAACGATTACCAACATTGGACTCTTATGAAGTACTAAAATGTAACATTTTCAGAAACAGTAGAAACTAATTGTAGAAGAGGAAGATCTTACCCAAACATCAGCATGCTACACTAAGCACCAAAACAACAAAAGTGATACCTACTTAACCTTACAGCATGTTGAATTACTTTTAAGTAGTATACAATATGTATATAACAACTACAATGAAAGGTCCATATCTCCTCTTGTTATACATTTTTCAGCACTACTTGAAGGGAAAAAGTGAAAATAGGTCACAATGTAGATAATACAACATCATGTGAAGATGCTAAAGCAACAGTGAAAGCTGACCAAATTTTCTTATTGTTTCCAGAAAGTGTCTGTATATAAGTTTAAACCCACAGCCTAAGCACAATTCTGTAACGAACTTTTATGCCTTCTTGATAAATTTTATGATTTTCAGATATTTTTGAATCTCTATAAAACTTACAAATTGTTTCAAGACATCTTATAATTTTTTGTAAACTAATTTTAACTATCAAGCATAACATGTTATCTATAGATTTTGTCACAAAGACATTTTAAGATCAAGAAGAAGACTGCCATACCAATGCCTCAACGCCACCAGCTCCTGCAATGGCTTCTCGATTTCTGTCATCAAACGATAAATTCCATAATGCGCCAGCAGCTTCTTGCCTATGCATCAGTGAATCACGGCATTACATTTACATTGTTACAGGCCACAAATATTCTCCAAAAAAAAAAAAAAAAAACACAGAAATGACCTAATCCATGCAAGTGTAAACAATTTGAAAATAGTGACCAAGACAACAGCGAAATACACAACCTGACACCATCATGAGGAGAGCGGATGAGTTGTACAAGAGCTTCAAGAGATCCTGCCTCTTGTCCAACAGCAGCATTGTTACCATTGCTATCTCCATGAGCAGCCAAATTTGCTAAGGCACGAGCTGCCTGGATAATAATCTCATGGGACATTGGTCAGAAGCTGGATATGATTTTGCTTCTATATGAACATCTTCACAAATTGAAGAGCAATTGAAGGTAAAACACCCATGGAGTAGCATCTAGTAGTTCGAAGAACTTATTTGCAATACCCTTTCACACTAATACAGGAGAATGCATACGAAATGTAGCGAATATGCACTGGAAATGTTTTAAACAAATTGCTTTAAATAGTGTAGAGGTTAAAGATTGGCCAACATACTACAAGAAATAGCCTTCTGAAAAGAGCATAAGAAAATATGCATAGTCAGTCTTGTAAATTTAATGATTAATACAAATAAGTACAATTTATGCTCTTGTGCAACATAGGATAAAGATCTTAGACAGCTACTCCAACAACCTAATTTCTTAAAAATAGTTGATCAAATTGTAATTATAAATTCTCACATTGAAACTAGCTTCTTGTTTAGGAAAAGACGTACAGTGATATATGTACAGAGTAGAACATTCATGCAAGTAAACAACAAAAGATGATATGTACAAAAACAAAATTAATGATGAACCTTCGAAAAAGCAGCATGGACATAGCACGTGAAATGATTGGCATATATTCTGGTGGCTCGTGACCACCTGATCCTAGCATTCTGATTATTGATTGTCAATATGGAATCATTATCAATTTAAGTACTAACTACCATTAGCACTGATACCCTTTTAAAATCATGATGGTTAACACGTAAGAAATACGCATTTTTTGCTACTGTATTTTGAAGCTTCCTGCCCTCGCAATCCGACCAAGTTGTCCTAACTACTAGATAGTAAAACAGACTCTCAAAATCATGGTGTTTAACACGTATGAGATACTCATTCTTTAAAACTGTAATTTTAATGCTACCTGCTCTTGCACTTCAACCTTGCAATTTCGAGCAAGAGTTACCAAAGCACGGACACCACCCACTGAAGCAACTTCCATGCTGCATTTATCATCTGCTGCCAAATTTGCCAATGCACCAGCCGCACGTTCCTGAAACACGCAAAGAACCAACCACAAGCCCCTTGAGCACCAATAAAATAACTCACTTTTGAAAGTACCAGCTTTTATAGCACATAACACAGGTAAAAGTTACAAATAGGAAGTTAAACGCATCCGGTTCATACCAAAACTCCTTCACCACCAGTGGACCTCGACCATTTGAAGATGAGATCAACTAAAGCCTTTACACCACCAGCTTCAGCAATAGCACCCTGGAAGGAATCTGAACTATCAAATTTAAAAAATAAAGCAGGAAATTGTATGAAAATGTAAAATAACAGAAAAACAACCTTATGCTCTTCACCGACAGAAAGGTTCCACAGTCCTCCAGCAGCCTCTTCTGCAACCGATTTATTGACAGACCTGGCAAGAATTGCAAGAATACTGATCCCTCCTTCCTCCGCCACAGCTTTTGCAACATTAGCATTCACCGACAGGTTTGCTATGGCCTACATATTTAAGAAAATAATATGAACCGAGTTTTGCTCGCTGTAAGTAATGATAAAGCTTAAATGATCTGCTGAATATTGATTTATTATTATTTTAACTTTCAGATAAACATGAGTAAGGACAAAGTTACTAGAAAAGGTGAACCACGGTGACCAATCAGTGTTCAAGCAATGTGAACATAAGAAATAAGCCTGCTGGCTTACAAGTTACAATAGCAATAGTAGTAGAAATCTTACCTTAGCAGCTTCTGACTGAAGACCCTCCCGCCATGACCTAGCAAGATTAAGGAGAAGGCGTATGCCACCATCTCTCATAACTGCTTCGGCCCTTCCAGTATCTATACTAGCATTTTCATCATCAATGACGACAAATGTTGCAAGAGCCGTGGCTGCCCTTTCTTGAACTTCCTCCTGGGCACTATGTGTGAAACTGAGCAACAAAGTTGAACCTTGGTTGAGCCAGAAATTATCTAAACCTGGTCGATTGCCCTCAGAAACACGTAGAAGCGAATGGGAAAGGATCCATTCCAGCCAATTCATGATCTCCTCTGATTCCCGATCCTTGGTTTTAAACTTTCTCCAACTCAAGAAAACATTTCTCTCATCCTCTGTAGTATCGGCAGATAGGGCAGCTACTCCTTTAAAAATGTCCGTGAAGACAGCAAGCAACACTTTACCTTTGTGATTGTTGTTGGAAACAAAGGTAGTGTCATTCTCAAGTGCTGGACAACTCAAGGCACTCAAAACCTTCAGACAACGGAAGGATGAAAACAATCTTAAAACAGTACTTGAGGTGATATCAGTTCTAGAAACATCCAAGCCTGTCAAGTGAGGCAGCTTACTCCAAGGCTGTAAAACCATATTCCACTTAATATTAGTTGTACCTGCAACTGAGAGGAAGCGAACTGATCCAACATTACCCAGGGCAGTCTCGTCGACCTTCCGACAGTCAATAAATCCGATCTCTATTAAAGTTGGACAATGCTTTGCCAAAGCATTGATAGCATCTGCATCCACTTCACGAATACCTGAGAGCCGAAGTTTCTGCAGCTGTCTACAACAAATGGCCACTGCTTTAACTGCATCACTGCTTATTCTTTCACAGAAATGTGACCCAATCTGAAGGCACTCTAGCACTTCATGCCGGGCTGCAAGCACGGAGAGGGTAGCATCAGTCATTTTCTTGCAACAGTCGCCACTAATCTCTCGTAAATTCCTAGCTTGAAGATTTATAATAGCGTTGGCAGATTCAAGACCACGGAACCGAAGCTTCTGAAGATTCTGGCACCGAGAGGCAAGTGAAGCAGCAGCAGCAGTGTCACACTTGTGGGGCCGCAGATCCAATGCCTGCCACAAACATGGAGATTTACCTAGAATCCTCCATGACCGACACGTTGATGACAGGCTAGCTCGGTCACGATAGTTCAGAAATGAAAATAGCTGAATTACTGTATCATCAGGTAACCTGATCCAATCAAGTACCCCTTTCTCGTCCAAACTCAAATTCTCATCAATCTCCAGGCAATCTACTTTCTCCTTGCTCCTCCTCGCAACCCTCCTCCGCACCCTTCTAGTCATACTTCAATGGTTTAGGTACAGAACCAAGATTTCTAAGCCACAAATGATGCTCGGGACCACAACTCTGAACTCAGTAATAAAGCCGATGTATGTTAGCAGCCTGATAAACTATCTTCAAAGCACCGCCCTTTGACTTGATTTATGAACCATGAAAACCAGAAACTACTGCCGCGGTATTGATTCCACTGTATAACTAATTTCAACGATGAAGCTGATCTTCTATACTAATTCCTATGACCTGAAACCACAAGCATTCAAATAACTAGGGGTCCACCACACAATATCCTACAAGCAAGCATCCTTTGCACATCAAATAAAAAATATTTAAGAAAAAACTGATGAACAAACAAATACCCAGAATTCAAAAACACATCAATCTCAAAATCAAAAGCCTGAAACCAGTAAAGCTTCCAGAAATGATCTAAAATGAACACCCTCTAGCCTCAAAAAAAAAACAAATCCCGTTGAATTCTTAAGCAGGCCCACAATCTAAATCTGTATACAAGAATAGAATATCAATATTCAGACAATTCACAAAATTTCAAGCCAGAGATAGCATAATCTATAATTTTAAATGCATGAGGGTGAGTAAAAGTAAATTGCATTTCACTTCAAACCTAAGCGTTCTAACCTCGTGGGCCTTATAATAAACCCTTAAATTTCCCAGTATTGCAATTAATTCCGTTGCCCTTCAAGAGAACAATCGCATTCAAGGAGCTTGAACATATCCCACTAATACCCAGATGCAACAAAATATAGATTGACGCAGAGCTATATACCTATGTAGGTAAAAATCAATTCTTTACATATATATGCAATATGTATATGTAAATCTGTATATATAGGATGAAAGAAGACAAGGGTGAGGAAGGGTCGGAGAGAATTCAGGGTAAGAATATCAAAGAAGGCAGAACAAAAGCCTCAAACCACTTGTACGCCTCTCTCTCTCTCTCTCTCTCTCTCTCTCTCTCTCTCTCGCAGACTATAATAACTCTCAATGTTGTGTTCAAGTGGGAGAAATCTACCTTGGGGAAAAAGTGGTGAAATGGACCTTAATGCTACATTATTAACAATTATATTTGTAACATTTACAGAGGGTAACTATTGGAGTACGACTACTTGCACCTCCAATCTGAATTTCTTATTGTCAACAAGATCAAGTCAAAATGGAAAACTGTAATGAACTAAAATAAGATGAACATATCAAATGAATTTTGAACTTCTTTTCTTACCAATAGAGTTAGATAATCGACAACTTTTGAGCGATCGCAATTGCTAGGCCCAATAAGGGGAACATTTGAATCTTAATTACCACATTGCTCGTACTTATTATCGACGATGCACTAAAATGTCCACACGCTTTTTAATAACATATAAAACATGACAACATGAACTAACTAAGGGATGAGTATGCCGTTGATCCAAAAATTATGCTATTTTCAGAATCCTCATATCCCTAATGCTCTCATGGATCACTTTGTTCCTAACTTAGGACGTGTTCGGTATAGCTCAAAATCCAATTATTGAAAATATAGTTGTTATTAGGTCTCACTCGTCTAATAAATGTCAATAATAAAGGCTAGTTTTTCAATTTTAATCCGATTTTAATCTCTATCAAACACCTTCTTAATAAGTACCTTCTCGAAACTACTTAGCACCTTTTTCGTAAAAAACTTGCTTTTGATTTAGAGTAGAAGAAGTAAAGGAGCAAGATGACTAATTGGAATTTGATACTCTGGTAAGACATGCTCTTCAAGTACTATTTTGCCGTTCCCACATCAAGTATAAAACTCAATAAATGTTTGCTCATTCGAAACTAAATGATTGGATGAATAAACAATCAAGTGTAGAATAGTCATAAGGTATCAAAATAACTTGTTTATTATTTTTATTTTGCAATGTGCCGAAGGACATAATTTACACAAGTAGTCAACAAGATGACAATATCGCACGGTCCACATTCATGGACTACTTTTTAGCGTCTAAGCTCAACAGACCATAAATGTTACTTTTCATTAAGACAATGACTAATAAAATACAAGCGACTCAATGTGAAACTAGCCAGGGTGTTGGGCTTAAAAGGAAAGTTAGGCCGTCACTGCATCTAGACGGCCGACCTGCCATGCTTGAGCAGTAAAATTAATTACAAAATTTATCATAAATGCTACTCCATATTTAGTTGTTTTACTGGCTCCAATGCTAGTTCATTTAGTTATTCACTTCAGTTGTGATCATCCTCTTCAGCTTTAGTTGTCATGCAGCATTTGAGGGAGTAATCAAGGGTCAGCCCGTGACTAAAGAACGGCCAAGATCAGCTACACATAGCATCAGAATAAAATTCAGTGGTCCTCCTCTAGCAATCTTGAATGCTTAGGAATTCAGGTAGGATGATCAGTCAGATTTATAATGTTAACGATCAAGTTTATAGAAACATAAAGTTAGCATGAATATTGAAATAGGCATAGTTTTAAAGATATGACAAGTCCCAGGAGATTCAACGTTTTCCTACATAGTGTATTCTATAGATATAAAGGTGAATGGATACATTACTCCAACAAAAGTGACCTTCAAAGAGAGAAAGACTGTCTTAGCTTGAAACATTGTTCTTCCATTCAACTTCTAAAACGGCTTATAGATTCTAAATAGGAATGAGTATAACTATGAATTAGCAACCATCCAAGAATATCAGATAACGAAAGAAAGTATCACTCGAAACTCTTTTGGGAGCTCCAGTTATTTTATTAAAAAACTAAGCGACATTTAAACCGTATGACTTTCCAAGAATATTGAAAACGAAACAATCATTTAGAACTCGATTTTGGCAGCGGCTGATGATTTTCTTATCAGAGAAATATGAAAAGCTGAAAAGGGATTCTTATATTTGATAACATATAGTAACATACCAGCACAACTCCACTTCACTGAACATGCATCAATCAGTAAGGTTTTGGGAATCTTGATAGAAAAATGTAATTCAAAAGCAATAGACTTACCGAGAAAAAAACCCTGTTGGAGAGAAGGGGAGAAGAAAACAAGAGCATGATTTTATTATCTCAAAACTCAAGCTATCATAGCATAATTATATATTGTTTGCCTCTTTCCTTTGGACAAACCAGCACAATTGGTGTTAAATTACAAATACAATATGCTCCCTACAGTTTCTTGATATTACTACATACCCACATATTCGTCCCTGACGTAAGGTGAATATTCAACTCGATGAAGAGCTCATACATCTGCTTCAAGGTAGAGGTCCCCATAGCATAGCTTATATGGTGATACATTTTTGTTCATAGGGAGGGTGAGCTTGAGCCCACCCAAGCCTGTTTGCATCCCTGATCTCTCTCCGTCCACATCATCATCATCATCATTAATAATTACTTGTGACAAGTATAAATATCAATGATTCAAGGCACTTAATGTGAAAATCCTGAAGATTATTCTCTGAAGCAGATTGGATCTGTCGAGGCATCGTTGGTAATAAAACATCTGAAAGATGCTAAAATTCAGTCATGAATTCAAATGATTTGGACAATTCGAAGAAGCTTCTGGATGTTTCAATAGATTTTATTATCGAAGAGCTTTGTGATAGTCGATATGAAAAAGGTTTGGCTCAGTAAACTTGTTTCAAGCTGTGTGTACTTATTCTTAGTTTTCTGCTCGGAATCCTGGTTGTTCTTGTGTTTCTGCTCTTCAATTCTGGAGCAGGCAGCCTTGTTAATGGAAGTTCGCCAACTAGTTGCAGTAAGAGTCTTCTACCACTCCAGACTTACCTCTATTCGTCTATCCAACTGTAGCTGAAACTTGTATTTGTTCTAGGGTCCATCTTAACTCCACATATAAATTTTTGATATGCATGGCAAAAATTATGTTAAAAATGAATGGTTCTCGAATATTGTCATATAGATTTTGAATTTTTCCTGATTTCTTAGTTTGAAGATGCCGGAAGGAATTATTATCCTAGAGCTTTGTGAATTGTGGATGAAAAATTAATTTATCTTGGCTAAGACCAAGCTTAAGAAGGAAAATAAGTTGATATGCTGAGTCTGAAAATAAAAAAATTAAGATACATCTGCTAAGAATCACAATTGAAAATTAACATTTCAGGCTCATTGAATAGTACATTGAAGCATTTTACAAATCCATAGGACCATGTAATAAATTTCAAAGACAGACAACAGAAACCGGGAATCCCAGTAAATAATGTGCTTCAGCAACACCACATGGAGGATCAAGGCAGAAAAAAATTGAGTGGAGGGTAATAGAGATGACATAATCCTATGATATTGATAACATTATAAATGATTCATCGATAAACAAATTTTACAAGGAAACAGTGCGTCTATAAAGTATTTCATCATCGCACTCATACTCCTCTTCTGATACAATCTCACCCCCAGGAAGCTCCAACTTGCCACCCATAATAAATGTTGGACCGACACTCTCTGCCTCAATATATTCACCTTTCAATCTCTCTTCAAATCTCAGATCGCTACAATTGAGGAACCATGCAAGAGAACATCTAATCCCCTTGCTTTGTAACCTTTGGTACCTTGGTTTAATCCTTAGCTCCAAGCTATAAGTAAAGTACTCGGGGAACTCTACAAGCTCTTTTGCTGGTCTGCCCATTTCACACTCTTGAAATAGTAATAACTGTTTTTCATGAGCCCAACTTGCGGAGAAAGTAATTGGGGACACTTAACGACCAGTTTGCCACATCATTAGCAGGAATACCCCGACCAATAAAGAAGTCAACAGGTTTCATAATCACATTTTGGTTGAGGCTAACAATCTGTGGCATCTTTTCAATCACACGAGCAAATCCATCGGGATCAATCTTGAGCTTCAAGTTGAAAAAGAATTGTTGCGATGACAATTTAGCCTTCAAAGGCAATCCAAGAATTTGTGGATACTGTGCAATAACAGAAGCAAGCGCTTCTTTACTAATCCCAAAACTCATCAAACAATCAACATTTGGTTTCACAGTTTCTTCAAGATCATACCCAAGTATATATGCCGCTTCTCAAGCATCCTTGCCAAAATATTTTTCGGCAAACCCAATGAGAGCAAATAATCCACGAGCGACTTAATCATATTACAAACCCTCATTCCCAAGAAATACGGATATTGTGTTGCCATTGGGCCTATATCCCTTGGGTTTACCCCTATACTAACTAAATATGCTACAGAAGTGCTCATTGTCCCCTCTAGCTTAAACCCTAATAACTCTGGATATTTCATCAAAACATACCCAATATCTTGCTTCTCAATATCAAGTCCCTGTAAAAACTTAACAACAGGCACTGTGGATAATTCTTCAAAAACTCACCCATCCTCGCTCTCAGGATCCCAATCTTCTCTAAGTAGCCTAACACTGGGATCATATTTTTACGTACACTACAGCCAAGCATTAGTGGGTACTCATTAATGTCATCAATGGTGAGTCCTAGTTTCTGCAAAAACTCCACACGTTCACGCATTACTTCAACCGTTGATGGCAATTCAAGGTCTTCTAGTTCATCAGTGAGTATACCTATCGTTTTCAAATAGTCACAAATAATGGCCCTGGACACGAGCTTTTCCTTTCGGCCTTGGATTACACCCCATGTAACAGAAGGCATCTCATATTCGGGGAATTTTGATGACTGGGTCGAAAAGTCTCTTTGCTGCAAGTGTTGAAAACATTGAACTTGAGGGTTTTGGAAAGGTTTAAGAACTGGAAAAAGAAACGATCTTTTCAAGGTTTTGAATAAATTAGGCTGTAAAGATTGAATTTTTCTTAAAAGAGAGTTCATTTTTGTCAAATTTATGGAAAATGATTATCGAAAATTGACTGATGCCAAAATTTATCTACATCCATGTATATAATACGAACCAAAATCCGAGATTTATTAATTTCAGTGAAGAGAATTACACTTACGTGAAGAAATATGGGATTCCGGCTGAAAAACTGGAGTTCTGCAGAGGGACAAAAGAGATGAATGGAGAATTTAAGGTTAATTGAAATTGGGATTTTAGTTCGATTTATCAACTCGGAACTAATCCCACGATTTTAAATGAAATTATAAACTGGAGGGGGATAGAACTGAAGAGGAGCCCAATTGGAAAAGAATAAAATACAAATTGCACTAGTGGTCCCAATCTATTGACGTAGTTGTAATTTAATCCTTAACATATCTGTTTATTCCACAACACGTACCCCTTGTAGCAACTCTTTGTCTAAGATCTATTTTTGGTGAATCCTCGATTTTTCATTAATTAGCAATTATACACTTCCTCTCTTAAAAATCTGTTGCGCGAGTTGCACAAGCCATTTTAACTAAGGGGGTATAAATGTGAATCCATATTTGCGTTCAAGAAAAAAAAAAGTAATTATATTACCACTACAAATTCTAGTTATGAACCGCATCCTTGACGGCCTCCACCTGCCTTATCTTAGGCTTTGGTGAAGGAGGTAAATCTCAGATTATGTCTTCAAGGGTACAGGGTGGAAGGCTGTTTGTACACTTGCACTTACCCAAGGGCCAAATCCATATTTTAGGATTCGAACTCTTGACGCGGCAATTTCAAGCAAAGTTGGAGTTTTTCAACCTTCTCTTTTTACCACTTGGAGATGTGCCATGTGGGGACAAATTCTAGTTACTACACCACATTATAATCACACCACAATCAAAATATATTTTTAATAAATACATGACAATAAATTTACAATTATACTCCTAAGTCAATAAAAATAAAAAATTCAAAAAAAAAAAAACATAAAACAATATTGTAGTGTACTTATCACCAATATTAATTCTCGTTTTGTCAACCTTTACCTTCATTATTTCACAACCATTGGAAACAGAATATGGGTGAAGAACACCAGGTCATAATAAATTGAATGTTTGTCACAAATAATTAATATGTCTAGAAGGATCATTTGAAGTTGTTAGTAATTTGTTTGTGTTGCCATTTTTATTCGAAATGTGATTTTTTAAATGTATTTGCAATTTCGTTTTTTAATCTTGGAAGTTTATCTTGAGGAAAAGAAAATTATCTTGTTGCCATGAGAGAAGGCAAAAGCCGCCTCTATGACAATGAGATGTTGATGAAAAACAAAGAAATAAATTAGGTTTTATATTTGTGGTGTAACAATAATTTATTTAATTAAAAAGTATATTAAAACTCTAATTATGTAATTTTACTTCAGGATTTTTATGTAAATAAAAAACTTGTGGTACACTTAATAAAATTTGTAGTAGCGATATAATTACCCAAAAAAAATTGCAATCATTAGGAGTGGGCAAAACCCGATCGAACCCGCCAAAATCGCCCAATCCGAACCAACCCGATCGGTTTGGGTCAATTTTTTTGTTGTTTTTACACGGGTTTGACGGGTTGACTGTGTAGGTCGAGTCGAGTCGGGTTATAAGCTAACCCATGAAAACTGAATAAACCCGCATAACCTGACCTGCCTACTTTTAAAAAAAGAAAAATTAAATGAGATAAAATAAAATATCTAAAAAGTAAAAGAACCTAAAATGCATATGAATGTCTCATTTGAATATTTTTAGACTTTAATGTCATATTAAGATTCGAAATTCCATTTCAAAAAATTAACCTTATTAAGAACTCTTGTACATTGTACATTAATTTCATCTTTTTATCTAATGTAAAATATACATTGACTAACGATACTAACGAGAATATATTCACTAAGAAGTGTATTATCCATCACCTAAATAATAATATTTCTAAGTCTTTTTGTATACAATTGTGTAAAGTACGCATACATAATTACTCGTTTTTCTTGGCTGAATTAAAATCAATAAAATAGTCTAACTGTAATTACATTTGTTCTTTGTAGGCTCGGTTAATGAAGATTGAATAAGATAATAGATAATTTTATTTATTTACTGGCTATTTAATTTTGTCTATTTGAATTTAGTATAATAGAAAATTGAACGACTTGAATCTTTGTTGATAAGTTGTCTCAAACCGACCAACTCAACCCATATCGACTGATACTTGATTGGATTTGGTTGGGTTTCAACCTTTACACAGGTTGAGTTTTGTTAAATTTTGATCAAACCGATCGTGTTGGGTTGAGTTTTGGTTGATACAAAAACCGACCCAACCCAACACATGCATTCCCTTAGCAATCATTATTCAAAATAAAATAACAAATAAAAAAATTATAAGAATGAAAAAAAAATGGCCATAGGCGAGATTTCCGTTTCTCCATCTCCCCCTCCACCTCAACCTCTGCGGCCACCACTGAGCTATCAATTCTTTCCTTTGAAATCAAAATTTTACTAAGAATGTATACATGTTAAACATGCAAGGATACAATAAAAATATCTATATCATACACATAATGTACTTTGTTACATGACATCAATATTATGGAAAGAAAATAAGAATACTCAAAATATTCTCGGAAAAGTAACAAACACGATTACTTAATGAGGATTTAATATTTTTTTATTTGTGGCGATTCTATTAATTGTGCTATAATTTATCAACACATTAACAAAAGAGTGGTCCAAATTGCTCACCATACACCGTTCTCTTCCCCCGTTGATGTTCATTTGATTAATTTACAAGTCTCAGGTATCAAATAATCATTGCAATTATAAGATGCAAAATTATTAGAACAATAATTCCCATCAGAACAGAGAACAAGAGACAGAAACTGATTTCCATTAAATCTGCTTGGGTACACGAACGAACCCTCCTGCTTATTCCGGACTAATGGCACAACTCAACTACGTACACAGATTAAAATCTCTATCGACACTTGCCAAATCCGACTTACTGAAACCTGTACCACGCGCGTGCAAAGGAGCTTCCATAAGCCAACATCCCTAAAAGAGATGGTTTTTGCACGGATCCAAAATGAAGAACAAACATAAAGAGCGCTGGGGAGGGGGACGGGGCATTCAGACTCTGGTGAACATTCTTCTCAACAAACATGAATAATATCACCCACACTTCTCAGCTCACTGTTCCGAGCAAGGCTTCCAAGCTTCTTTTTTGGCACTTTCTGCCCTGATTGGCAACGGAGCCACAGGCATGAGAGTCACCCACACTTCTCAACTCACTGTTCCGAGCAGGGCTTCCAAGCTTCTTTTTTGGCACTTTCTGCCCTGACTGGCAACGTAGCCACAGGCATGAGAGTCGGGCAATTGCTGCTTCAGCCAGCATGTTTTTACCAGGGATGTCAGCGTGGTTTTCCTCATATCCATCAAGGTCTGATTCAGTTACCAACACCAAGGAGTCATCATCAGCATTAAAGTCTTCCAGGTCGATCTTTTCTGAGGAACCTAAAGTTCTATTTAGGGAACAGTCCACGCCAATGTCTTTCCTGGGTTTCTTCAGTCCGTGATAGTAATTTTGAACAGCCTGCATTTCCCCGTAACAGAGAATAGACGTTGTCAGGTTCCAATAACAACCATTATAACCAATATGATTCTTAAAAGAACGCCCTATAAAACAGCAAAGGTCCACCGGAAATAAAGAAACTCTAGTTTAAAGAATCAAGCATAAACTATACTAAGATGATTCATCAACCACACCTGCCACTGGGAAGATGCCAACAACACCCTTGGCCTAATGGTCCTCACATAATTGTATGCGGCATCAGGGGTCATCAGCTTGTGTTTAACCTGTTCTAAAGGGAATTTATTAGAATATGAATCTCCAAAATAAATAAATATATTGGATTATGTGCGGTTGAGCGCACCAGGTAACAGAGTACAACTGTAGTGCTGCGGCCTCGGCCAGCCTTGCAGTGAACATATGTTGTTTTTCCACAATGAGCATTATCTTTAAAAGCCAAACAGAAGAAAGTGAAAAAATTACTCAGGATGCAAAATCCAGCTTAATTAAACTTGGAGACAAGAAACAAAAATGAGCACAGGAGCTTTTGTAGTTTTTGTAAAAGAAATACAGATAATATTTTAAACAAAACATACCATGAATGAATTCTACAGCCTGGTCAATATCCCCATACGATGGAGCAAACAGATAATCTCTTGTAGGAATGACCAAGTGCTCAATGTTATTATCCTACAAACAGATTGAACATTTATATTTACAATCCGTTGCAGAGGAATGAGTCAACGAGACAATGCACCTAATGGTGCACATCAAAGCAACTTCAGAAGTGTTGTACCAATTACCACTGACATAATCATCAGATTAAATAATGATTTTAAACAAATGTATGCATGGGAATTATATATTTCAAATTAATTCGCTGATGCATCACGTGCTTTTAAAATTCTACAAGAATATGTTCATACTGAGATAAGATGATCTAGGTTATCCTCAGTAGTCAAAGAAACTAACACAAATGACAAAGGCAGGATATATTAACGCCAATTGGATGGAGATATATCCAAACTGTTTAGTCCTTTCAAAACATATGCAACCATTAGGAAAATGTATAATTACAAAGAAATTTAAGCTTACGTGATATAATGATGTTGGAACCAAAGTCTCATATGGTTCATTTAAGGTAACCACTCCGCCGACACCAGCAGCCTTCAAACGTGGAATGTCAGTAGGAAATGGAACAGCTCCTAACAAAACGAACTGACAAAAAGAGAGACATGAATGTGAGAAAGTTAACATTTAAGAAAAATGAATATACCAAAAAATATTTTCATATAGCCAACAACTGTTGCAATATGGAGGTAAATCATGCTTCCCTCCACTCATGCTCGATGTAGTTAGCATGCTTTCACGATTGAAGTTACCTAGAGTCAACTAAAATGAAATCCCAAAAGCAATGTCCGTTTCCCCTCACCAGTTGTTTGATAAGCATCTATCCCAAAATAAAGGAAGAGATTTTCATAATTTTTTTACTTCCAATTTTTTTAATAACAAGCGGCACGTTGTGTTAAAAAACAATCATCATATCCTAAAATGAAGAAAAAAGTATAAGTAAGGATTTTGCCAAGGACAAATGCCCCAATAAGTAGTAACATGCATCACATGCCCAAATCAACAATATGATAATCTCAGATATTAAGACCTTTGAAAGCAATGACCTAATAATTCAAACTTAATTCTAACAATTGCCTAAATCAATTTCTATAATCAAAACTCTATGGGAGAAGACAGAAAATATCATAAGCATAAAGATATACTTTAACAATTAAGACTATAATCAAATACATGAAAAAGGGCAAGCAAGAAATAAGATAGATAATATAAAGCAGTCTAATGTAATAGTTCAATATATTTATACCTCATCAACCCTATCCCACCAATGAAACTCGGACTGAATCTTGTTTCTAACAACATTGTACAACAATGTGGGATAGAAAAGTGCACGCGCTCCAGCGCCAACCAAAACCCTTTTTGCCTCCCAAGAAACAGCAGTATCTTCACTGGTATCACTACTCCCTTGCTCCTCCCCTCTGTTCTCTGAGCCCTCCTCTTGAAGGTGTTCAATATACATCTCTCCCAACTTAAACTAATAACTCACTACCACAAGATTGAGTTGGACTTAAATACAAATACAATTAACAGAAACCCTTCAGATCAAAGCTTTCAAGAACCTTGACACTGATAATACAGTAGAAGCCAAACTAATCAATATGTAGCAACAAACCTTTGAAAAATATTACATCAAATTTGGATTCTCCAACCAAAAATCTAACCTTTAAATTGACCCCACAAATAAAACCCCAAATCAAGAAGAAAGAGAGAAGCAAAAAATAACAAAACTTACTAGCCCTCTTCAGACTCGCCTCTAACAATAACGAATTCTCTGAATTGCTTACTGGGACACCAAACTGAAGAAAACAATTTCATGGAAAACAAATCAGAATCAAGATTAAGCACGATCATGATCATATTTTAATTCAAGATAAACCCAACAAAGAAAATGAAGGGAAATTATACGAAGAGTCAAGAAAATCCAATATTGAAGGGAATTGAGTGAAAGATTATACACTTAAACAGAAGAGAAGCAACTTGCAAAGGACTTGCTTGAAGCGTCAAGATTTAATAGAGCTTTTCAGTTTTCAATGGGTTGTTGGGAGTTAGGCTCATAGTTTTCGTGCAAAGTGTCTCTCTCTGCTTCTTTCTAACACCTCTCTACCCACCTTTTCCTTCCAATAAACCCTGCTGAAAAACTAATGGAATGCCCTCTCCTTATATTCCCATGGCTATTTATTTATGGAAATTTATTTTCTCTGTAGAACTCAATTAATAAATAAATCAAATAACTCGTCTCTCTTAAGGAAAACAATAAATATCAAGTAATCAATAATCACGAGGGATGCAAACTATTACACAGATTTATATTAAAATATTTTTTTCCTAAAGTAAATTAATAGGAAAGAAGATATATAATAACGTCTTTTTACATTTTTTTTTTTTTTTTTTTTTTTTTGTTGTATTCGATCATATAAACAATTTTGTCCGAAAAAAAGTGTTGTTTACCCATACAAAGTTTAAATTGGACTTGTACTGCTCTGGAATTCTATGCCCCTAGATGTACATTTATGCGATGTTCGAATAAAA
Organism: Fraxinus excelsior; assembly: GCA_019097785.1. NCBI lineage: Eukaryota > Viridiplantae > Streptophyta > Magnoliopsida > Lamiales > Oleaceae > Fraxinus > Fraxinus excelsior. The sequence continues at coordinate 6,512,801 of CM032639.1, read as the reverse complement.
AAAAAAAAAAGATTTACGTTCCGTTTTAATTTACTTAAAAATTATATTTTTTTTTATTCTGGTAAAAATTAAAGAAATGTTAAATTGAAATTTGAAAATTTGATAAAAATTGTGGATCACATAAATATTTTATTGAAAAAAAATTTGAAAAAAAAATACGATCAAACATAAATTAATAGTGTATTTGAGCCACATTATTTTGAAAGAATGTATTCTGGAATAGTAAATTGATGGATAATGTGTGGTTGAAAAAAAAGAAAAAGTTATTGATGTGATGGAAAATATTATTTTATTGAAGAATGTGTGGTTGAAAATGAATAGAAGAATGAAAACGAAAATTTTAATGTGTAGCAAACAGGGAATAAATAAAGTTAATCAATATAGAAATAAAAATAAAAGGAAGGAGGGAAATAGTGGATATTAGCTAAATTGGTTGCCTTGCATGTTTAATTTTCCTAACGGTAACCTGGTGCCTTGTGGGGTCCTTTCTTGCGCACAATGCGCTCCTTTGACCTCTTGCACTCTTAATTCGACCGTTAGTTTATGTAGGGTTGAAATTCGACCGTTAGTCTATTTATTAAACCAATACCTCTAGAGGTGGCAAACGGCTCATCGGCTCGGCTCGGCTCTGGCTCGTCATGAGCCGGAGCAGGGGGCTCGCTAGGCTCAGCTCTTTTTTAACGAGCGGCTCGTGGGCTTGCTCTATTTTTTTCCCCAAAAAGGCTAATATCCTATAAATATAAAAATATAAAAAATAAAGTCGAGCCGAGCCGAACGGCTCGGGCTCGTCGAGTACCCATTTTGGGTGAACTCCAGGCATGAGCCACGAGCTCGGCTCGTGCTCGCTGGTGTGGGCATCGGCTCAGCTCGGCTCGATCCATTGCCACCTACCTCTTAAATATTTGCAAGCAAGTATTATCAACTTGTATACATGGATAATTAGATACTCTTTAAATTAACATTTTAATTTAACATTCAAAATATTTCAATTTTCAATGGAGAAACATAATAATATAATTTTGAGAAATTTTGAAAATAAAATATAGGAAAAAATAATAAATATTGTTTTGGAATAGTAAAATTAAGTGTTAAATATGGATTGCTTACAAATTTTTACTCTCTAAATTGTAGAATATGATATTTAAAAATGGAGAGTCTCTTGGAGATGTTTTAAAGTTGATGAAATATATAGTTAAAAAATTGTGAGTCCCATGAAATATACAATTAAAATTAATTGTTGATTTTTGTTTAAATTAAAATCTAAATTTTAATTCTTACAAAATAGAAACTTAATGTTTTAAAATAAATATCAGACTAATTAGGTTTGATGGTATTTAGTATTGCGTTGTTAAATAATAAAATGTTCATACAATGAGTATATTAGGAATAATGAGTATATATATTATTTGATTCATTCTTATAGCTGGTAATTTATTACACAAATCACATGATTTTTACAACAATCTAAAGTCGTGTGTGATTTGTGTGATAATAATTCGTAATAAGTGGTAATATATTCATTATTATGATTATACTTCAATTTTGGTACAATATTTTAGAACTTTTTGTAATCGCCCTTTTAAAACTTATTGCATAAATTTGGGAGCTTATAGTATTTTTTTTTCCCCTTCATTAAATATAGTAGTCTTCTAAATTGTCTTTCACTATTTAAATTTTATTATTAAAAACGTGTTTCCATTTTTATAACTTATTGAAAAGCTTTGAAACATATTGTTATTTACTTGTTTGCTAAGTTTACTGGAATCTTATTTTTGTATTATTAAAAACGTAATTTCTAATTTCATTTACAAGTTAACATCACAGATATTTTAAATCTTATTGTTTTAAATATTTGACTTTATTGGAAATTTATTGTTGATATATATATATATATAAAGTTACTTCTCTTTGCCTTGGTAATTCATAGTGTAAGAATGATATCTCGTGAAGATTCTAATAGTGCTAACCAAAAAAATTTGATGGAAAAGATTTTAAAAGATGGAATATTGGTTGACCGTTCTAGGGTTAATTTCTGCTATAAAAGGAAGATTATGATGATAGAGAATCTACATCATGGTATAACCCATAACAAATTGAATTCCATTGTCATAATTGAATTTTAAGTGCTCTTTCTGATAGACTTTATGATATTTATCAAAATATCACGAGTGCTAAAGAGCTTTGGGAAATTTTGGAGGAAGAATATGGGATTGATGATACTGGAGTCAATAGATTTAACGCATCAACCTTTAACAAATATGTTATGGTGGACAAAAAATCTATAAACGAACAAATCCATGAATTTCAAGATTTACTAAGATATGTAGAAGAAAAATGATCAAGTTTTAGTGAGAATTATAAGGTTTCATGCCTTACAGATAAACTTCCACCTTCTTGGTCGGATTTTGCTAAAGGTCTTAGACATAAACAAGGGGTCTTAACATTAAACCAAGCATTCAATTCTTTGAGAATATAAGAGCATCATAGAAATCGTATCAACAAAGTTGATGAATCACATGCTAAAACAAACTTGGTAGAAAATTCAAAAACTCCCACTAGCTCATCAAAGCAATTTAAGTTTCGAGGCAATAAGTTTAAGAAAAACTTTCACCGTTATAGAAAACACTTCCAACCTAAGAATAACTACACTAAGGATAACAAAGGCAAAGAGAAGAAGGAGAAAGGGCCATGTTATGTATGTGGAAGAACCAACTATCTTGCTCGAGAGTGCTACTACAAAAAGACGAAGGAGTACAAATTTAAGGACAAGCTTCAAAATGATCAAGTAAATATGTTGAAGGATGGTGAACTTTCCATTCGGTGTGAATCATCAACCCCTTTAGTCAATTTTATTTATACTAGTAATGAATGGTGGTTAGATTCTGGAGCAAATGTTCATGTTTGTTTTGATAAGAGTTTGTTTAAATCTTATCAGACTTCAAGCGGAGAAAGCATAACTTTGGGAAATGACTCCATTGCTTCTATATTGGGAATTGGAAGTGTCGAGCTTAAAATGACTTATGGGAAGAGTTTAGATTTAGATCAAGTTTGTCATGTTCCTGAAGTTAGAATCAATTTTAGTTCAACAAAGTTTTAAACTTGTAATGGAGTCAAATAAGGTTGTTATAACGAAAAATAATATTTTTGTTGGAAAAGGTTGTATTAGTCATGGATTATTTAAATTGAATATGATTGAAAAACTTTATCCTGATTCTTCCATGGTTCTTAATATTGAAGTTAGTTATTTGTGGCATGAAAGATTGGGTCATGTTAGTAATATGAAAATCAAGAAACTTATGGATCTAAACTTGATTCCAAAATTTCAAATTGGTAATAATAAGTGTGAAGTTTGTGTACACGCCAAACAAACTAAGAGACCTTTTAAATATGTTAGGAGAGATACAAATCTCTTAGAATTGATTCATAGTGATGTCTGTGATTCTAATAGACTGCCAACACAAGCTGGTAATAAGTACTTTGTAACATTTATAGATGACTATTCTTAGTATTGCTATATTTATTTATTGAAAACAAAGGATAAGTTTATGATAAGTTCAAAATCTATAAAGTAGAGGTTGAAAATCAATTAGAATGTAAGATAAAAATCTTGATATCCGATAGAGGAGGACAATACACCGGGAATAATCTTAAGGATTACTGTGAGGATAATAGTATAATACACGAAGTGACACCTTCACATTTACCACAATCTAATGGTATTGCAGAAAGGAATAATAGAACTTTGATGGACATGGTAAATGCTATGCTCATAAATTCTGGAGCACCTGAAAACTTATAGGGTGAAGCTGTTCTGACTTCTTGTTACATATTGAATCAAGTAATTGTTAAGGATAATATCAAAACTCCATATGAGCTATGGAAAAAGAGATTTCCTAGGCTAGGTTTTCTAAAAGTGTGGGGATGTTTGGCAAAAGTTGTTATACCTGATCCTAAAAGAAAGAAAATAGGACCAAAAATTGTGGGTGCTATTTTCATAGGATATGCTCAAAATAGTAGTGCAAATAGGTTCTTAGTTGTAAATTCTAAATAAGTGACATTACAAATAATACTATCATTGAAGCTAGATATGCTACTTATTTTAAGACTAGAATTTCAAGTGAACCCTCGTCTTTTAAAGAATCTTTTTTTAAATAGTACTCCATCTTGTTCATCTTTAGTAGATGAAGTTGAACATGAACTTAGGAGGAGTAAAATGACTAGGAAAGAGAAATCATTTGGAGAAGAATTCTTTACATATCCAGTTGAAGGTAAACCTGAAACATATAAAGATGCTATGGTCTCTACTGATGCACCTTATTGGAAAGAAGCTATCAATGATGAGTATGAGTCAATTATACAAAATAATACTTGGGTTTTATGTGATTTACCTCTAGGTAGTAAAGCGATAGGATGTAAGCGTGTACTTAAAAAGAAGTTAAAGCCTGATGGAAGTATAGATAAATATAAAGTTAGGCTAGTAGCTAAAGGATTCACTCAAAAAGAAGGAATTGATTATTTTGATACATATTCTCATTTACCAAATGGACGTTAAGACTACATTTTTGAATGGTGATTTAGATGAAGAAATATATATGAAACAACTAGAAGGATTTAAAGTCAAAGGACAAGAACGTAAAGTATGTAAATTAATGAAGTTTTCATATGGACTAAAGCAAGCTCTTAACAGTGTTAAGAGAAGTTCAATAGACTTAAACTGAATTATGGATTTAAGATTAATGCACATGATAAGTGTGTATATTGTAAAGAAGATAACAACGAGCATGTGATACTTTGTTTATATGTAGATGACATATTAATATTTGGGACAAATTTAGGATTTGTCATCGATGTGAAGAGTTATTTGTCAAAAAAAATTGAAATGAAAGATTTGAGAGAAGCTCATATAATTTTAGGAATGAAGTTAAGGAAAACAATTGAAAGAATTTCACTAAATCAGTCTAGTGCTATTAAAAAGATGTAGGAAGAGTTTAGGCATTATGATAGTAAGCCAGTATCTGCTCCATATGATTCAAATGTGCACTTGAAAAAGAATCTAGGTGAACCTCTTTCGCAATTTGAATATTCTCAAATTATTGGATCTTTATTGTACATAGCAAATAAGACAAGACATGATATAGCATTTTCTATTGGGAGACTTAGTAGATATACTAACAATTCAAGTAAAGAACATTGGAATGCTCTAGAGAGTGTGCTTAAATATATTCGAGGTACATTAGATTATTCTATATGCTATAGAAGTTTTCCAAATGTTATTGAAGGGTATAGCGATGCAAATTGGATAACTGATAATGTAGAGATTAAATCTACCACTAGATATGTGTTTATGCTAGATGGTGCAGCCATATCTTGGGGTTCAAAAAGACGAACAATTATAACTAGAAGTACTTTAGAGTCAGAGTTAATAGCATTGGATACAACATGTACTAACGCTGAGTGGCTTAGAGATTTATTATTAGATATAGCCAATCCCAGCTATTTCAATACACTGTGACTGTAAAGCAGTAATAGAGCTTGTAAATCAATCTCACTCAAATAAGAAGATGAATAGACATATTCAAACAAGACTTAAGTTAGTTAAGGCCTTACTTAAGATAAATGTGATTTATCCCAATTTTGTGAGATCTAAAAAGAATTCATCAGACAATTTAACCAAACATTTACCCAAAAAAGGTGTTAATGAATCATCGAAGTGATGGGCCTAAGCCCGTAAGGGAGTCACCTCCGGAGTAACCAAACCTCTGTGATTGGAGATCCCATGAAGAAGATTCAATATGGTAGGAACAACTCGCACTGCGTGACTCGTAATAACACTATATTATTTGTGCTCATTCCTATGGTGATAATGCTATGATTGTGATGTTAGGAAGGGTTCAACCCTAAATGAGTACCGAGGCGGGAATTCTCACGAGGTGTGGGTCACACGCACCATTGAAGGACTCACATATGTAAGAGTTGTCATGAGGCCGTTGCTATGTGATTGGACTATTCCTTAGAGACTCTTACTAGAATCAAGATAAGAGCGTATTGCCATTAACAGTGCTACCCGCTATGAACTGAGCCTAAATTGATACTGTGTGTGGAACAATTGAAGTTTGTCCAAAGGGACCTAATTCAAGGCTACTACCATTATGGCTCCCTCAAATGGAAATTGTTATCACTAAATGAGGTTCAAGTCTAAAAGACACCTACAACTATTACATAGTATAATATTGCCACTATATACATATATATATATATATTTTGAAAGTTTAAAACTTGTGGGAGATTGTTGAAAAATAAGTTTAAAACTTTAAAAGTTTTAGTTTCTTGTTTTTCATTTTTTATTTTAATTTTCAGATTCAATATCATTATTATGTTTATAACTTATGTTTAATTTGATTTAATTTTCATTATGTGAGTGTTGAATTTTCTACTATAAAATTGGGTGAATCTCCATTGTTTTACACATAACAAAAAACAAACATTTGAAAAACACTCTCTAGTAATTTTATATTATCTTTGTGGCAATTGATAAGGGTTGTTCTATCTCTTCCTATGGTCGTGCCCATAGAAGGAGAATCGGGAGCTATAAGGGTTTTATCTTGAAGCCGTGCAGTGCCGAAAATACCCACACGAAGGGGAGGCCACACGACTTTAGGACAACATTCATCGTGATTCTCTTAAGCCAACTTTTCTAAACTTTACTCTCATATATTTATTTATTATTTGATTCATTTTTATAGTTGATAATTTATTACACAAATCACATAATTTTTACAACAAATAAATGGACCTGATACTTATTATTCAGTGAAAGGTTAAGAGAATTTAAATACCTTCCTAGGTGTATAAAGAGATTCATATGTTTATTAGAATATTATATTAGAATGAGTTGAATAGTAATATTTACTTTAAACATATATAATTTTCTGTCCATATTGGGCTGGATAAAAACTTCTCACTACTGGTGTAGCGGAAGACTTTAAGTAAGGTTCTATTATTACGTCGGTAGTGAGAAGTTTTTATAGTGCTCACTGGGACAGGAGAGATCAATTATATTACTTGAAAATTAGTTTCTGAATATAATTATGTCTTGATCCTTTTTTTAATGGTTACGTGGGCAATTGATGTCGTGCCTACTCGCGTCAACACAAACAAATTCCAACACGTTTTGACCAAATATTCGAACGGAGAAGATTGACGTTTATGGAAACAGGATAAAAATGTTCGAGCACCAACAACGTGATCAAAGGTGATTGCATATTTTACTAACAAACACAAACAACTCATCCAAAATGAAAGTGATCTAACTCAAGCAAATAAATATCAAATAAGCAAGAGGGAAGATGGAGCATGGTTTTAAGGCTTAATAGCACAAAACGTCCTTACGTTTGACACTTATTGTGGAAAATGTCCATACGTTTCATTTTTCACATTTTCGTCTTTATTTCAATGTTTCATTGCGAAAAACATCATTTTCACAATAAAACGTTCATACGTTTGGCACTTCTTGTGAAAAACATCCCTACATTTCAATTTTTTTGCATTTTTATCCTTATTTCAACGTTTCATTGTGGAAAACATTCATGTCACCATTTTTTAAACGTAAAATAACAAATATACCCTTCTATTTAAATAAAACGAAAAATAAAGACCAAATTGCAATCTTACTTCTAAGGTTTTTTAAAAATGAAAATGAGTCAAAAATTTATGAAAACTATAAAAATACAAAATAATATTTTCTATAAAAATCTCAAAGGGATCATTTGTTAATTGCAAGCAAACCCCCAAAGATTTTGAAATTGCAAATGATGAATTACGTTTTGGTTTAGGGTTTCTGTGCGTGCGTCTGCTTCGGGGCTTGGGATTTTGAGGAGTTTTATAATGTATTAATTACGTTGTTACATGATTTAATTAATTAATAGGGTATTGATTAATTTAGTTAATTTTTTAGTTTATTGTGCCTTAATTTAGGTGGCTTAAAAAAAAAAGGAAACATAATTTTTTGGGTAATTACACAAATACCCATACAATTGGGGGCAACTAGAAAAATCATGCTAAAAGTTATTTCGATCATCAATAATGTTTTAAACTATTCTATGTTTTTTAAAGGACATGTTTATATGCGTTGGTATTTTAATTTTTACAAGTAAAATTTTAATTATTTTGACAGTAAATTAAATGAATAACTTATTTATAACCTTTGTTATTACAAGATTATTTATTTGTAGCTATAACTTACATTTAAGAAGGTGACAAACATTAAAAAAAAAAATAACAAAAATTTAAAAATAAAATGAGAGAATTTTTTTTTTAAAAAAAGAAACATATACTCAAAAAAGTAAAAAAAAAAAATCAGTTATGGACTCTTAAAAAAGCGACACGAATTCAAAACAAGTGATAAAAATTTAAAAAGTAACAAACACTAAAAATAGTGAGAGAAATTAAAAAAAAATGACAAATACTAAAAATTGATAGAAATTCAAAAAGTGACAAATAATTAAAAAAAAAGACAGAAATTCAAAAAAATTAAAACTTTTAACCTATTTAAGAGCTATGTTTCTTCACTCTTCGATGAGGTTTTTGTTATCTTATTAAAGTATTCACAACAAACTTTGAAATACATCTTTCAAATTTAAAATTAATAAATGATTAGTTCATAATTACAAGTCGAAAATGGCCACAAAAATGAACTTAATAATTATGGTTTAAACTTCAAAATTTTTTACATTGATATCGATTAGAAAAAAATAAACAAATAAAAATTAATAATCATAGTTTTAGGTTTAATAATTTATGGAAGATAATTTTTCATTTTTAAATATCGGCCATAACATATTTACCATGATCGCATTACAAGCTTCAAATAAATTTTTGAATTATTCAAAATGGATTATCATAGCGTAAAATACAGCATCAAACGAAAATATTTTAATAATAACATTTTTAAGAAGAGAAACAAATTAGATTGGAGGGGAGGGTTTGTCCGCCCTGTGTTTTCGGATGAATTTGAGCAGTGTAATTAATGCTATAATTAGAGATACAATTAAGTTTTAAGTGCATTACTCTAATTATTTCTTTTTTTTTAAAAAAAGTATTGGGCCTAATTATCCCTTTTTGGTTCCTACCGGCCCAATTAAAATCTTATAGGTCCATCCAAAAATTTTAAACCAACTGAACTTCTTCCAATTTTCCATTATTGAGGGTTTTCGATCTTGGCCTACCATTGGTTCTTCTTATATTCTCATCCATTTTCAATTCACCAAAAAGTCAACATGTAATAGTCCACTTTCTTTAATTGCATATAATTCTAACATTTTACGAATCTGTGTAATGTTTCTCTATCTATGCTCGACTGTATATGTGTTGTGTATAAATTAATTGTAATTTATGTAGGTAATTGATTATTATTTTATTGTGTCATTGTGTTATTGATTAGCGATAGTTGATCGTAGCCTTTGATTCTTTGATGGTAGACAATTGACTGTCTTTGGTTTATAAATTATGACTTATGAGGGATTCGTGAATATAATACTACCCATTCATTTATTAATTATTATGTACATATTTAGAATTATTCTGCTCTTACAGAGGGTCGGTTCACAGATGTGTTACCGACCCTCATAATGAGGTGGGTCCCGAGCCGACCCCACTGATTAAAAAATTGTTTGAATTTTTCCCCGCCCCTCCCATGTGTGTATATGTAAGGTGTCTGTAAAAAAAAATGTTTGTAAGTATAGCAAGGTTCATATATTTATGTTGTCATTCTTATGAATTTGTCTTTGCCCTCTGGTTCATTCACTATTTTTAATTGCAGACGTTGTCATCTTTTTCCTAAGTGGTACTATCCCATCCGTTATATATAACTATGCCATGTGTTGGTACAATACTTTGACAAAAAATCATATCTTTTAATCTTTGTTTCTTAAACTAATTTGAGCCCCTTTTTACACTTAAATTTGAGCCCCTTTTTGCTAATCATATCGGTTATAGTTCCATTAGCGGAATTTTTTTCTTCAAATTGAAATTAATGAAAACTTATCCCCTATCAACTATGTCATAGCAAAGATTGAATGGATTAGTCACGTTATCCATTGAAAAAGAAATGCCTCTAAAACCATAAAACGAGTTGTACTTAAGTGATCGTTTAGAACATTTTCCCATAGTTATTTGATTGTAATATAAATATTTTGAGTATTTCGTTTTATATTATTGTTTTATTATTTATTTTAAGTTAACAAATTTAGTTCCGTAAAACTTTTTATCAATGAAAAAAAAAATAACTGCTTTCTATGATTTAGGAGCTCAAATTCTGAAATTCGCTTCAAGACTTGCAAACACATGTTCGGCCGTGTATCATAAACTTCAATTTATTGCATGAAGACTTCAACCTTTCTTCCTTAAAAGTACTCCATTTCTGGTACTAGTTTTAATTGTTCGCATTTTCTTCTACCAATTATCAATGTAAGTCTGCTACACGATTGATTGGTATTTGCATAAAGGCTTGTCTTACTGGATATCAACCCACATGCGACCAATGCCTGCGAATTCATGAGAAGCAGACCACTTGCAGACAATGTTGTTCTATATACGTTTGTGTGAAAAAAAAAATTGTATTTTTGTGTGAGTTTAATGGCCTTGCCGGCAATGATGAGAATATTGGAATCAGTATAACTATGAATAAGGGAAATTATGCATGCTTAATTGATCGATACTTGTCTATGTGGAACTTGACATTTTTGCGCACAATAATTGTGTTGGGCATGCTAAGCTAATGATGGGATGTTTGAGTCATAGTGGAGTTGAACATGATAGGTCAACCTCGAAAAATTCTATTGCACCATTCGAAAAATCATCATTTTAGAAGTTTGGAGATGATTTAGCTGTTACAGGGGAACATTAAGATAAGTATGGATTCAATGTGTGAGAATTGTATTGTGTGGATTGGATTAGACCAATGAGACAAAAACGAGGTAAAAGTTCCAAGTCAGAGATTGGGTCTAGAAATTGGGTGTCTAAAAGAAAAGGGGCATTGCACTAATCATTGAATCGCTAAGACATCTGTTTGAGCCTGTATAACTCGAGTGATTAAGCCTGTAAGGGTTTAAAACCTGGTGCCCTATGGTCATCTGACTTGGGAGTTATCGGCCTAAAGCTCGCTACATGGGTTATATAGAAAGCAAATGGAAGGTGTCAGAAAAAAAAAACTTGAAAAAAAAATGAAGAACAAAAATCTATCATTTGAGGAAATTATACATGTTTCTATATATGAAATGCATTGATTAGCCCCATACATCTTGTTGATAGAATTATATCTCTGATGCGAAGTAAATAACCTAGTCTAGTCTTAATGGTTGAAACAATCAAAGAAATAGGAGAATCCATGCTTGTCGAATTGTGAACTCATGACCGCGAGATCTATCTAAACAGAGAGGGTGAGGACTAAGTAAATCAAAACTACACTCTAGAACACATCCATGGATCGTTGAGTGAAAAGAACAAGTTTGGGGGTGTGAATCTCTCGAGCGAAGAAAGAAAGAAAATTTAACTACTGCAGGTCGGGATTTGCACCCATCATCAGTTTGGTATGCTTTGCATGAGTATGCACACACATACACATCAAGTTCTGCATGTGATAGGTGGAGGTTGATTTGAGTTTACACTGTGGAAACTGTTCATTGGTTAATTACTGAATTCTAATCCTGAGATACGGCAAGCTGTTAAACCATGTTTTGCGTAAAGTTAGGTCATCATCTTGTTTGAGGACAAACACCAATTCAAGTTTGAGGGATTTGATAAGTGCGTTTTGTGCACTTAATTTTGCGACAAAACATGATTAATTATTTATATAAATACTTGAATACGGCTTAATCCAATATGAATTGTGTTTGTAGGTTTACTTTGATGGAAATAATGAAATATGCGCGAAAAAAGGCGAAAATGACCAAAATGGAAGGAAATGAAAGTTCGGGGACTAAATCACAATTATTCATAAGTTGACCCGAACTTTGAACCGAGCATGGAACCTCGCTAAAGATCTAATTGTCAATATTATGGATGACTAGAAGAAGATGGAAGAGGAAGAAAAGCCAAAAGTGGAATGAAAAGAAGATTGGGGACCAATTTGAACTAGAAGCGAAAATTCATCCATGCTATAGCATGAGATTATACCTTGCTATAGCACAGACTTCAACAGTGATTTTCAGGAAGGATTTACTTTGCCCATGCTACAGCATGGAAATACACCTTGCTATAGCAAGGGGTATTCTGGGCGAGAAATTCTTAAGTTTCCTTATCCAACTACAACTCTTATGGTAATGATCCTAGGGCAACTATAAAAGCCTAAATTCGTCCTAAACTAGGTTATTATGCATTCTTAGAGAGAAAAACACCATTGAAGAGCAAGGAAAAAGGCGAGAACAAGGGTTTCACTTGAAGATTCAAGATTCAAGCTTTAAACCCTAATTCTTTGGTGATGTCTTCTCTTGATTATTTTTATTGTTCTTTAATTTTATTCATGCTAGGCTAGACTTTTTATGCGCTAGGTGAACGATGAACCTCGTATTGTGAACTTTTAATTTCTATTTTGCAATTTGATATTTAAACACGTTTGATGGATGTTGAATGATTTATATACACTTTCTTGTCTCTACAATTATATGCGCAATAGTTGTATGAGTTTGAGTGATTTATTTTATGCATTCGAAAGAAGGGAAATAGATTCTACAAGGTATAAATCATCGTAAGGTCCGATAGAGGATAGAAATATACCGCTATGCTTTATGTGAATCTCTAAGTGTTTACAAAACGTCATGCATTCTTGTATATTGCATTTGTCATAGAAATATAGTCAAATGGTACGTTAGAATAGGTTCAATTCTACTCGAAAGAGATTATTGAATAAGTTAGAAACATTGATTCTTCAACCAATTCATCGTGTTGTCAAATTATGAAATAGGAATTGAAAGTGAACTTGCTTGGTGATTCGGGATCCTAGTACGCTTTTTCATATATTAATTTCTTTAACTTTTGCATTTAACCATCATTCTTGCATTTAGTCGTAGTTCTAATTTAATTTGCATGTTAGTCATAGTTTAATCATAAAATCTAAAACAATTATCTTGAATTTAATAGATTCGGTTAAGGTCGAGATAATAACAATCACGTTAAATCAATCCTCGTGGGAACGATACTCGAAATTCTTGAATTTCCACTTTATTACTTGTCAACGAACCGTGCACTTGCGGTGATTTAAATCCGAAACATATTTTCGTGAACAAGTTTTTGGCGCCGTTGCCGGGGATTGAGTATTAATTTGATTTTTGTTATTTAAACACTAATTCAAACTTTTTTTTATTATTTTATTATTGTTTTTATTTTTTGGCTAACCCCGTACTATTAATCTATCTCGTGTTTGCACTATCTCCCTATATTTTTTTCAGATGATTGCATGATTCTAACTTAGTAAGGCAATGAAATTTTTGCAATGGATAATCTCTGCATACATTATGAAGATATGTTTGGAGGATACCCGAGTTGTTATAATTGCTACGAGATGCATTGTACTGGACAATGTTTGCGATGGCACCCTGTTTCAACACGCCGAAACTTATGATATTTAGAGAATATTTAAAGTGTCGGAAGCGAGCAATTGACGAAAACCATGAAGGGTACATGCTGATTGTTTGTGAGTTTATACCTGACAATTGGGATGAGGACTTCAAACTGGTAGGAGATGGTCCTCCTCTATTTCATGAAAAAGTAATTGCAAAGTATTTTGAAAAATTGGTCAAGTTGGATGAAGGTGATATGCTTTTGGGAGATTGCACGTATTGGGAAGAATTTCGTTATTGGGGGTACAATCCACTTGAAATGGTCGTAAGGACCAACTTTTCATTGCCTATGGATTTAGATTGCGGACCAATCATTCCACCTGATGGGAGTTCATCAATTGAAGAAGAGCAAAAAACGAGTGAAAATTTAATCACAGTGGAGCTCAGCGAGGATGAGGCGATCAATAAGGAGGAAATCAACTCATATTTTTTCGACTTTATTGATTGTCCAAAAATTGATTTTGTGATTAAGCCCGACGAGGAAATACATATCTACATAGTTGAAGTTGAGTCAGATGGAATAGATAAGTCCTATTATGTTGAAAATGGCAAGGAAGATGTGTAGAGATCAAATGAAAAGTGGACCATAGCCAAAAGAAAAAAGATGGACAAAACATCAAAAGCTTTCTTTAGGTGCTCGTGATTAGCCGTCATACAGTCGAGCTATAGACTATAAACAAGTGCTGGTTGGGAGGCAACCCAACAATTTTTCCCTTTTATTTATTTCGCTTTATGCATTAGATTAGGAATTTCTTTTTCAAGTTTTTTATAATTTTTAATAAGATTACTTTTTCATCGTCTCTACAGGTAATAAAAGAGCATATGCATGGTCCACATTATTTTTCCTCCACCATCGTCACATTCGCATCTCTATCGATCAGGGGAGTATTCATCACCCTTTATTCTTTATCTCATGTGAATTTGTCTTTGATTTTCTGCGCTGTTAAGTTTGTATTTTATTATTCTTTAAACATTGAGGACAATGTTGTTCTATATACGTTTGGGGGTGTGACAATGTTGTTCTATATACGTTTGTGTGATTGTGTGAAAAAATAGAAATTAAAAGTTCACCATACGAGGTTCATCGTTCACCTAGTGCATAAAAAGTCTAGCCTAGCATGAATAAAATTAAAGAACAATAAAAATAATCAAGAGAAGACATCACCAAAGAATTAGGGTTTAAAGCTTGAATCTTGAATCTTCAAGTGAAACCCTTGTTCTCGCCTTTTTCCTTGCTCTTCAATGGTGTTTTTCTCTCTAAGAATGCATAATAACCTAGTTTAGGACGAATTTAGGCTTTTATAGTTGCCCTAGGATCATTACCATAAGAGTTGTAGTTGGATAAGGAAACTTAAGAATTTCTCGCCCAGAATACCCCTTGCTATAGCAAGGTGTATTTCCATGCTGTAGCATGGGCAAAGTAAATCCTTCCTGAAAATCACTGTTGAAGTCTGTGCTATAGCAAGGTATAATCTCATGCTATAGCATGGATGAATTTTCGCTTCTAGTTCAAATTGGTCCCCAATCTTCTTTTCATTCCACTTTTGGCTTTTCTTCCTCTTCCATCTTCTTCTAGTCATCCATAATATTGACAATTAGATCTTTAGCGAGGTTCCATACTCGGTTCAAAGTTCGGGTCAACTTATGAATAATTGTGATTTAGTCCCCGAACTTTCATTTCCTTCCATTTTGGTCATTTTCGTCTTTTTTTCGCGCATATTTCATTATTTCCATCAAAGTAAACCTACAAACACAATTCATATTGGATTAAGCCGTATTCAAGCATTTATATCAACAATTAATCATGTTTTGTCGCATAATTAAGTGCGCAAAACGCACTTATCAACAGTGAACACTGTTTGATAACCAGTCTATGAAACGGATTCCCTGTTGTTCACCATCGCTGTAAACATGTATATTCAGTGTCACAAAGAAATATCCATATGGAAATTCCGGACGAACTGTACTTTTATCTCTATATTCAGAAGGCGTATACTTGGTTCTCAAACCTGTCTCTCTCTCTTAATTTTTCAACGAAGGGATTCTGTCTTTATCGTTTTGGTTCCACGCTCAAGGCTAGAAGCGCACTGGATTAGAATCAACCATTTCTGGCTCTGTCCTACAATATATTCTAAGTTATTCATAATCTGCCAATAATTTTTTGCAAAGTTACCTTAATCTCCATAATAAAACACTATATTTGTCTTGACATTAATCATCCTTTCATACACAAAACAAAAAACATAAACTTAGATTTTCGCATGGTTCTATCCATCTCCTACCATTCTATAAACACTACTGTGCTCTACCAGACTATCCTTTACAAGGTCTGATAGGTCTGAATCGAAAGCAGCCTTTCCCTACGGCCCCTTGACCACTCCTTTTGTGGCACAACTTCGTCATCCTGGGATGGTGAAATCCTCGTCACCCTTATATTCAAACTGAACTTACGAATTGTTGCGCCGGGCATCAATTGGTTGAGATGGAATCATGGCAGACCATGAGGTCACAGGAATTGGCCGTTGGTGGTGAGGCGCTACCTGATTGCATTGGCGAGTTGTTGAAGATGTGGCAGCAGATAATGAGGACGACGAGACGGCCACACGCTCACACTGAGGACACATGGTAAGGGTAGTAGGAGGGGACATATTCATGTAAAATTGTGGGGAGAGCTTCAGTGCTCTCAGCTCGTTCACCTCCTTCGTCAATCGCCTATTTTCCTCTGTCAGATTTTCACAGCAACGCCTTAGATACTCACAATCTACCTCTGTTTGCTTCAACTTTGTCCTGCACCATTTTCAAATTTAATTTCATTCAATAACAAATCAAAAGATCTCATTTCATTTTGCTGTAACATTATGTAAATGATGAACAAATAAGCCTATTAGCGATTCAGCCACATATGGTCAAACCAGATCGCCACATACATTTCTATGTCTCGACATATGTACAATTTTCAGTTAATGTTAATAAGATCAACTACAGTTAATGATTCAGGCAAACAGGGTTTTACCGAATAAGCCTCGTTTGTGCATATGTTTCTATTCTATGCCCAAGACTAAACATGCAATTTAGTAAATTTATAAAAATTATTCTGAACAACAGCTCAAATTACTTTTTTTTCCCCTAATGAATGCACTGACAATTTCTTCGACTAGGCATAATACTGAGACCTTTGTGACCTGTAAAACGACTAGACATTTCAAAAGTGATCGTTTCTCGTGCATCATTACAAGATTAATTGCTATGACGACGTTTATTTTGTCGTTGATCTGCGAAGACGTCATCATTTTAATTTTTCCGGAAACCAATAAAGTGTGACCAAACACGTTATTTTGGTGAACTACCGTTGAATAAAGTAATAAAAGCGGGCTTTTATGGCCTTTTCATCAGAACTCGACAAACTGCGGATAAGGGGGGAGTTATTCGATGTACCTATATACGATTTACCATTGAAGATTAGACGACCACGGTTTTATTTTATTACCATTTTGTATTGGTATTAGTGTTAAAAGTAATTATCGGATATGTTCTCAACTATGGTTCTGAAAATGGATGAGAAAGATGACATTTGAAATTAAAAACTTCAACCAATATGTTTTAATTTAAGAAATTATAGAGAAAAAATATTTATTTATGAATCATAATAGTCGAAAATATTAGCTAGTTCTCATGTCTAACAGTTCCACTACGAGTTACTATTTACAACAAATGAATGACACTTCTAAACATCATTAATTTTTTTCTCAGTTTCACTTTCTATTTAGGGTAATAGATCTCCAAAGTCCAAAGAACAGTAAACCAACCAAGTATAAGGACGAAATTTATTTCCTCTTAAGTTTTCACATCATGATCTTTCACACTCAGCTACAGTTATACAATGAAAAACACCTCTTTAAAAAATGAGCACTTGTAAAACCAATTATTTACTCAAGTAAATGCTATGAAACATAGAAAATGTATTAGAAGTGCAAGGCAACAAGGAAGAAACCCGAAAAATTTTCGGGGGGAACCCCCGTGAGCCCCAATTCCTTTAACTCTGGGACCCCCCTATTTCGAGAGGCTAGCTACGCCCCTGTCCATCTCATTATCTTATCGCAAGAAGTTCAGTGGCCAAGATGCCAAAAACTCGAGCTTCTAGCTGAGATTTGGACTCTTGAAGGTCCCTTCGCGTGAAATAATTGTCCAGTTACTTGGATTTTTCGGCCACTCTCTTCGTGTGTACTAATCCTATGTAACTTTTGAGAGTCGGGAACACTTTTTTTTGCCTCATTAATCCTATATAATTATTGAGAATCGAGGGAATCCTTTTTCGCTAAGTCCATTCGAGTAGGGCCACACTGATCCTATAAAATTATTGATAGCCACGAGTAAACATTTATTGCGTGACAATAACACCCTTGACAAAGCCCCAAAAATGACTAACCTTGCCCTTCTGTTCTGAAACCACACCTCCACTTGTCTTGGTCTCAGATTTAGCTGTTTCGCCAACGCCAATTTTTGCTTCTGAAAACACACACATACACAAACATTAGCATGAAAAGCACTAGCTACAAACAAAAAACCCTTTGACCCACCCAAAATTTCCAAAATGCCACTCACCGGAGTGAGTGTGTTATGTTCCTTGAAAGTCTCTTCAAGCACCACTCCTTGTTCTTTAGTCAGCCGGAGCTTCTTCCTCCCTGCAGCATCACCACCGTCGTCCTCCACCTCCATAGAACTCGAGCCCCTCTCTGCCTCATTCTCTTCTCTCTCACTTCTCTTCCCACTCACACTTGAAACTGTACTATTTGGTGATGAAACCATCACATCTTCCTCAAGGTCTGTTACAGTTATTGGTTTATTCATGTCAATCCCTCGGAGAAAAGATCTACCCTCAACATGCCTATCTGAAATATCAGATTAATTTTAGAAAAAAAGCTAGATTTGATTTTAACAACATTTCTTAGCATTAATTCTGTAAAATAACATACAATCTGAAAATGGAAAAAAAATTAATGAACCTACACAAAAACCATTCCAAAGAAAATTTACCAGCAGATAATTGAAACGGATCACTGATTGAAGACTTTTGATTCTGCCGCTGCATGAAAGCCAAAGGAGATTGCAACAGATTCAACGGAAACGGAGGAGGTGGTGGTGGCGCCAGTGGCTGAGGCGGTGGATTCTCATTCTGTGGGCACCTCAAACTCAAACTCAACCCTAAATCATCACATTTCTCGGCCATCTTTAACTCCCTTCTCTCTTGAGCTATATGTATAGGTCCAGTCCAGATGAAGAAAAGAAACAAGGGAGGACAGAAGGAAGAAATGGGTGGTCTTTTGTTTAGCAGGAGAGTTACAGCTTTAGAGCAATACACACACACATATATATAGAGAGAGATACAGTCTTAGGAGGTATAGATACAGCTAGATAGATATTCAATGATAGTTGTGTCAGAATAGATATTAATTGGGTGGATCATTTGATGGGATTTGGCTTTCTAATTGCACTTGCACGCCCATTTTCGCTAACCATTGGATTCTATTCCATTCCAACACTGCCTTTTGTAACTCATACATTAAGGACCTATTTGTTACCTCAATAGTTAGCCAACTTATCTCAAAATATATAACTTTATTTTCAAAAATACTATTCAATTATTCATCGTTCATTTCTATCTATTTTAAATTTTATCGTTTATTTGGAGAGTCTGAGTAAAATTTAATTTATAAAATTAATATTATTTCACAAAAAAATAAAAATGACTTGATCTGTAATACCGATTAAAATGAGATACACAATTAACAATATTGACGGATGTCAATTATTTATTTAAATTGTATTTAAATAAATAAATAAAGATAGTAGAATTTTATTGGATTATAAGTCGTGGATCAGAATAATAAACTCGTGAATTCGACGCAATAAAAATAAAATTTAACCAAACAAACATGCACTTAAAAAGTTGCATTTTAGGCTCTATAAAGTTCTATCAAACATGAGTTAAGTCAAATCTTGCTTTCTCTCCGTTCAAGTGTAACTCCTCATTGAAAATGAACTTTAATTTACCGTTGACCATTGACTGGCGTGTGATTTTTCTCGTGAAAGATATTACTACGCGCTTGACGCCACGTAACCCTCCTGCCATGGACTCTTGAAATCGTTGGCAGCAAGCGTGTGACACACGTGCGCTTGGTTATAAATTACAGGGTTATTAGTGCTAATTAATGAATGAATTGATGTTAATAGACCATTAATTTGAGTAGTTCAAATTAATTAGGCGTAACTGATTGTGTTGAAAAATATGTCAACAAAATTATTATGGAGAAAAATGTGACATGTTTAGTACTGTTACGTTAAATTTAAACTATGTGGAATCAATGCACATTATAGTATTAACATACATTTAATTGGAGGTTACTTGTTTAATTATATGCACATTTTGATGTTAAATAATTATACAAATTATTTCTTTTGTTGAGAATGTAACATATTCCCTTCATTATTTTCATCCTAATTTAGGAAATTTAGAATGTACTAAATTCGCCAGAACTCAAATTCAATGAGACTTAGGGGTGAGTAAAACTCGACCGAACCCGTCCAAACCGAACCAACCTGATCGGTTTGGATCGATTTTTTTTTTTTGTTTTTGCACGAGTTGGGTGGGTCGAGTCGGGTCGGATTACGAGTTAACTCATGAAATCGAATAAACCTGTCCAACCCAATCCGACTAACTTTACAAGTATTCTAATGTTATTTGGACTAAATTGAGTTACTCCGTTTTTTCACACGATCTTCAAAGAGCAACAATATTTAGACTAAATTGAGTCATTTTGTTTCTTGTTTGGAAAATTTTGTGCAATAATTGAAAATTTTGAGGAAATCGTACATAAATTATATACTACTAATTAACTGAATTTTATATACGCAAACGCAATACACGAGAAGTCTTAAATATGACACAAGATATGAAAAATCTTAGAATAATATTATAAGACTTTGATAGAATGCATGTTACGAAAAATAGTATAACTGTATAAGTAAATAGACATTCAACACAAAACCATTTTAATTGTCAAAAATATTTCTTGGCTTTATATAATTTAATATCAAACCGTCCATATAACATTTTCGAGCACGAAGTGCCAAAATAATTCAATTTTTTTTTTTTTTTTGATTTTGCAACTATAGAGACCTAATATTATATAAGTCATAAATCAATTATAAATCCGTTCAACTCGATCCGCCACTTTAATCTTTAATGACAAGTGTCTCAAACCAACCAACCCGACCCACCTATTTTAATATTTATTGACAAATCGTCACAACCCGAACGATATTTGATTGGGTTGGATTGAGTTTCAACCTTTACACGGGTTGAGTTGAGTTAAACTATTGTCAAATCAATCGTGTTGGGTTGAGACGAAATCGACCCAACATAACCCATGCGCACCTCTAATGACCAATGAGACCTATTTCGTCTAGGAAAAAAATTTCATACACAGAACTCAATAATATTAAAAATCAAAAAATAGTAAAAAAAAAAAAAATTTCAAATCTCAATGGGGCAAGAAGCCATGCTGCCCTAGCCTCCTTCCGTCACCGCTAAGGTCAAGTGTCCTTATTTTATTTTTTTATTGAATTGAATGAATTCCTCAATTAAAATGTTATTTTAACATACACAAATTTTAAAAAATAATAATAAGAATATTACAATGTACGCGGAGACACAGAAGAAGTGATGACGATAAGATACATTTTCTCATTGTAAATATTGAAATCGATTACAACTCAATCAAAGCAAAAGGGAATACAATTTATCGTTTTGTACAAATTTTGTTAAAATATTTCGAATTGATATATTCGAGTTTATTAAAACTATATTTAGAAGGTGTGTGGTAGAGATTAAAATCAGATTAAAATTGAAAATATAGTCGTTATTGTTGACTTTTATTAGACGGGTGAGACCCAATAACGGCCATATTTTCAATTTTAATTGGATTTTAAGTCGTACCAAACAGGTTCTTAAAGTTGATTCTTTTGTTATATTGATTTGAAAGCGCATTAAATTTAACGCTTCAAATATTATAAAGTCGATAGAGTTTTGTTATAAAGGATCAAGGTTAAAGTGGTAAACAGGTCGAGAGCTATCCAATTTGTATTTTAATTTTGACCGAAAACATGAGCTGCTTGCGCATCACCAAAGACCTAGCTCACAAGCCAAAAAAAATAAGCAACTTGTACGATTGTTTTGTTGCTCGACTCGTATGTGGGGACGAACGAATCACCCCACTTTCCACCCCTAGCCGAGGGAAGTCCCAAAATCCAGAATTAAGGTGGGGAGGGAGGTCACGTGGGAGAACAGAATGGGTTCACCGTTCATGTGCATATGAGCATGCAATGTTTGCCCACGTGGCAGCATGTGGGCTACTGTTGAGCAAAAATCGTGCCACCTTGTCTCTACTTAATCCGACAGCACGTCGCTACAATCATTGAATACTTGCACTATAAATCATTCCATCATAGCTTCTCCTTCTAGGCCATTCCCTCCTACGCGCGTAGCTATAGTTGAATCACGCGCCTTGATCAATTTCATAGAAAGCCCAACAACCCCTCTAGTACGTGTTCGACAAATATTAAAATCGAATTAAAATTAAAAAAATTAATTGTTATTATTGATTTTTATTAGACGAGTGAGATCCAATAACGGTCATATTTTCAATTTTAATATGAGCGGCAAAATTGCATTTAAAAGCAATTTGAATTCAGACAATAAAACTAATGTACACACTTAAATTTTTTCTCCAATTCAATTGAAAGTCATGTACAATTTTAAGTTATCTAAGGACAAAAATTTGCATATTTAAATAGTTTGGGATCCAAAGGTCTCACATTTGAAAATTGAGGATCATTACGTAAATGGTTGGAAAGTCAAGACCTACTTCTGTCCTAGGTCTCCTGTGTCACTATTGGGTGCTTGTCCTATTGGGAGCCTGTTCCATTCTCATTTCAGCATTTGTTTTTCCTATAATTTAATGACATATTTTATAAGATATATGACTATTATTCATCATTCATTTTTATGATACTATAATTTGGGCAACTTATAATTTTATCCCTAGTATGAATCATTAAACACATTAAAATAATTAAAAAGAAAGTATGAACCCCACTAAAGCGCAACGAAATAAGCTTGTGTGATGATAAACTTTTAAAGTAGTGGAGGGGTTCACGATAGTGTTGATCTCACGTGATGGACATCACATAAATTTTGACGGATTAAACTGGTTGCACATGCTCAATGACGGGGGCTATTGATCGTGGCTGAAATGGCAATATTTTTTTTTTTTTTTTTTTTTACCTTCTTTAATTACTAAGAGAGTTGGATGATTAAACTGGTTGCACATGCTCAATGAAGGCGTCCATATGAGTACATTGCTAAGAGAGTTGGATGATTATGTGGTATTTTTCTTGCCAATGAATTGTTGGGAAGTGGTAACAAAAATTACACTTTAAACTTATAAGAAAATTCAGCCCAAAATAATCTAATTCAAGCATTAGATCTCTTCAAACCTCACTTAAGCATCCTGCTATGTTTTTGTTTTGTAATTTTTGTATTGGGACCCACGATTTAATTAATCACCTTTACAAATGAAGATTGATTAGGATATTTAAACATGGAGTGGCCCACGTGTTTTACTGTGACCACTTAATTCCTTGATGAATTAGGTTAATCATACATTCCATGAGTTACATTTTGGTTGAGATTGTGTGGAGATTCAAAAAGTGTTGGGGTTGGAAAAGTGTATTGTTTTTTAAAACCGTCCAAATCAGGTGTCGACGAGTGACACAATGTAAAAAATGATATAAAATAAAATGTACATGTAGCATGATCGTTCATTAATTTATTATCTTTCTAGCACCTCACATGACCCTCACGTTTTCCTGACGTGGAAACTATGCCCCCTGTTTGATGACATTTAAAACCAAAAAATAAAGTTTTGAATGGTAAATTTTTTAAGAATGTATGGTTAGAAAATAATGAAATGTTTTGAGGTTTATGTACAAAATATTTTATGTAGAAAAATGATTTTTTTTTTTTTTTTTTTTTATAATGAATGTCAAACAAGGGCTAAAATTAATCGAGAACCAATCATAGGAATTTCACACCAAAAGTAATTACAATCTTGTTATATGTACATTCTGGTTTACATTATGACTTATTGAATTTATAATGGCATAATCTCACATCATATTTCACATCTTACACATTTAATCCAACCATTATAGTACCTCCATGTCATCGGTTCTCAACCAAAGTGTAAACGAAATTCTACAAATAGCATAATTCAAGAAACTATTAGAAAAATATTAAGACCAATGTTCAGAAATGGGCAGGGTACCGAATTCGATGGGAAATTTTGAGATTTATTCGATATGTAAGTTCATTTTCACTAAAATTTTGTAGATAAAACTAGGCCCATGTTTCAGCCACAATAAAATCTTCATTCTCATTCTTCTACTCATTTTCAACCACACATTCTCTATCAATCTATTATTTCAAAATACATTCTTTCAAAATAATGTGGCTCAAATACACCATAGGTAAAAGTTCGATCAACTCAGATTTGAGCGTCGGGTGAGTCGATATGGATATTTTAATACCCGAAACCACTCATTATACTTTGAGTATTTCGTAAATAGAATCATTTCATTCCTTGTAATTATTGGAACCAAACCAGAATCCGAACCATCGATTCTGGTTTAGGTTTAGTTCCATCAATAACAATTTTTTATATACATTTAATAAACATTTTCATATAAACCCTTTTAATACATATACCTTACACGCTATTACTCGATAATACTTGTGCAAGGGAAAAAAAAAATCCAACTAAGAAATCTTCAAGAAACAAAATAGTGAAGACTAAAAACCATGAAAAGAGGAGAAAATTAAAACATCAAAAATTAAATTGCAAATTAAGAATAAATTATTTTAAATTGGAAATTTGGCCGAGTAAAATCAATGTTACTACAATTGCAATTTACGACATAGGATATGCTTAACATATATACGCATATGCTCGATGCATTTTTGAAACGTCTCACATATAGGGTGTTGACTGCATATTCACAGTTAAGCATCAAAATATGCACGTGTTTTTGTTAAAAATTGTGTCCAAATTAATCTAGCAAAGCCAACCCGTTTTTATAACTTAAAACGAAAAAAAAAAATCAAATTAACAAGAATTAATTTTGAAAAGAATTAAAAGTAACGTTATGTTTTATATGTTTAGCCAAACATGGTATTACGTTGGGAAACGGGTGATATTTGTGAAAATCAGTAAAGTTTTGAGGAAAAAAAGGTATGAATTCACGTGCTGAAGCCTTCCGTGTCATATTGTCTCCTCCTCACCCGCATCCAATCATTTGTGACCCAAATTGCAAAATTATAACTTCTTCAAAGGGATATATATATATATAGTTTCATCGTAATCTTCTTGGCTTTTATTCTATGTTATATGTTTTTTTTTTAAATTTATATTAGATTATAAACAATCGATTTCTCTGGTAAAAATCACACATATTTAAGCATGAAGAGAAATACATTAAACAAATTAGTCGATTCTATGATCCCCATGTGATGGAAAATATTATTTTATTGAAGAATGTGTGATTGAAAATGAGTAGAAGAATAAGAATGAAAATTTTAATGTGTACCAAACACGCCCTAAATGACTTCACGCACCGAGTCCCCAGGACAAGATTTTCCAATCAATTATAATTAAAATCGTATGTTAATAAACTCAATTGCTATAAGAATTTTAGATAAATAAAATAATAAATACAAAATAATGTATATTGCTAATGGTAGGCAACAAAATAAATAGATTTTGAATATTTTAAAATTGTTTTTTGAATATTTTGTAGGGTCTGGTTGTTTAGGTGGTGGATGGAGGATAAGATTGATGGAGGAGGAAAAAATTGATGGTTTGAATATTTTAATAAGATTTTTAAAAAGTTTGAGAGTATAATTACAATTTATTTTTTTATTTTTCTTTTCATTTCATTTGTTTTATTTAAATTTGAGGGTATATTGGTCATTTTACACTAAAAATGGTGAAAAAGATGTTTTCCACATTGAAACATTAAAATATGGGCGAAAATGCAAAAAAAGAAACATTGGGACGTTTTGTATACTCACTGTCAAACGTATGAACGTTTTGTGCTAATAAGCCAAAAATTAAGTACCAATGAAAATTTCCATACGGATTAGAACAATAGTTAAAAATAACTTGTAGAAAAATAAAAATATGTAGCAATAATAAAATTTTATCGATGAAATTGACGGGTTCTCCTAGGTGATCGGCGAAAGACCATTGCCAATAATTAATAGAGGTGCATTGATAATCATCTATATTATTTATGTTGATGATTTATTACATTTATCGACTTATATTGAATCATGTCAAAATTACTTCGATGTTCACCTACAATTTCCATTAGAACCAAAATTACTCCTAAGTTTTATTATTATTATTAAAGGCTCATCCGCTATTTTATTTAAGACTTTTGAACAATTGTCAATAGGTATATTGAATCGAACTTTTGACCTAGATGAAGAGGTGATTTGTTGACCTAACACCAAATTGGTACTCCATTAGTCCCACATTCATAATCGCTTTCATTTCCATACGGATTAAGAAAACGTAATTATATAATTTAAAATATGATTTTTTTTTCACATTTTTCCTACTATATCCCTGTAAAAAATACTGATTTAAATAAGAATAATTCATAATTATTGATAAAATACACATTAAATAAGAACATTTAGAAAAATTAAGAAATTAATTATAATCTCAGCATAAAAAGTGATCTAAAATTTGAGTAAGACAAAAAAAAAAAAAAAAAAAAAAAAACATGTATGTCATTGTGGGACGGATGGACAAATAATTTTCCTATTCAATGGAAATAAAGCAAAAATGAAAAAGACAAAAGAGAATAATGGAAGAAGTTAATGGTCATTAGGAAATGATGAGAGAAAGACTGCTCGTGGAAGTACACAGAAATGTAATAATTACTTTTGTATTTTTATTAAGAAAAATGTTAGATACACATCAAAAATTGTACATCAAGATCTACATCCCCTCACATGGAGAGGCCCACTCGAACATATTATTCGAGTGGAACCCTTACCTATGTGAATGGGTGTACACCATGATGTACACCCCGATGTACCGCTAACATGACTCTTATATTAATTTGGTTCCTTGTTGCTAGAACGTATTTTTACCAATCCTAGATTTTTGGTCACGTCAAATCGGTCCCAACTCTGTAAACTTTCCTCTTATCACTCATTTTTAAAAAGAACTCCTACCAAATTGCAATAATTTTGCTACAAATATTTCATATTTGTCAATTGGACAATTAAAAATAAAAAAAAAACAATTTTTTCAAACAATTATTTGTTGACAACACAACAAATGTCAACAACAGTGTAATAAATGATTGTACAAAAGACTTTAACCATTGTGCTAACATGTTTTGGATCTTGTCCAAGTGACGTGACAGAGAAAACGAGTTTCTCCATATATATAATATATCCTTGAAAATAGTCGTGCATAAACTATCGCCCAGTTTGTTTCCCATTATTTGAACACAAGAATTAATTTTTTGATCCCTTTTTTTTTTTTCCAACGCATGGGTCCCACTGTGAGATGGTGTAGTCAAAAGTTACGACTACTGCTACTGTAAGGGTTGGAATTTTCATTAAAATGAGATACAAAATTTGTCTCGGCTATATTTCAATTTTCCGACTACTTAAACATGTGCATTCAAGTATGAGTAGATATATTTTTCTCCTTGAGGTGATAATATCCTGCACATATAATAACGGATTGTGACACATATTTTTAAGATACAACAACCACACCCCATAGTAGAAACAAGCAAAATTACGAAGATCACGAACCAAAATATTGAAAAATCAAACTCAAAATTAATGCAAAAAATATTTTGATGTGAAAATGCAAAAGTTAAGTGAAGGTATGAATTAAATGCCTAAATTTTCAAATAAAGGGTAACAATTAAAAAGTTGTCTAAAAAACCATAATTCGTGAAAAGGCATGTCTAATAACTAAAAAAAATATAGCTCTGTTGGAAAGTATATGTTTAGAAGGACATGTTATAAGATGAAAATTCCTCTACGGTTGAATGCGGAAGTTGTTCGGATTATTAAACATGCACAAAAACGATGACACGTTTATATTGTGGAATGGATAGTACTTACAATATTAAGAAAAATAAGTTAATAATTTTGTCCATTTAATTAGAGTATCGCATGTCAACATGGTTTCTGAATATTGTATTCGACTGTTAACCCAGTACATTTTACACGAGTTAGAATGTCATCTTCACCCTGTCGATATTTCATTTAGTCAAATGTATTTGAGCAAGTTCGACCGTACTTGAGTTGACGATATAGTTTAATCTCTAACAACCTTGTCAGCTATATAAAACGTGACATGAATTCACGATCGATGCACGTGGAAAACAGCGAAGCACACGTGCGCGGGTCTTTTTATATTAACATGGTCAGAACAAATGGGCATCTTATACTTCACAATCATTTGCTTGGAAATCACAAACAATTAATTTTCAGTACATTAAAACCCTATATTAATAGATGTAATCCAGCCATGCAAACTCGCATGCGCACGTGCAATGGGATAATCAAGATTTGTGTTGCTAATTAAGTGATTATTCTTTTTGCTTTGAATATGGTTAAAATTACACGAGTAGGTGCCCTTGGATTATGTGCTGTTGCTTAGAAAATCAGAATTAAGGATTTTTTAAGATTACAAAATGTGTCCCATTTGCTGAATCGTGTGATCTAAGATGATTGGTTACCTATTTGGTTCCCTTTCTTAAAATTCATTTTCAAACAAACATTTAGGGTGGAAAGAAATTATTTTGAAAGAACGTATTCTAAAATAATAGATTGATGGAGAACGTGTTGTTAAAAAAGAAAGAAAAGTAATTGATGTGATGAAAAATATTATTTTATTAAAGAACGTGTGGTTGAAAATGAATAGAAGAATGAAAATGAAAATTTCAATGTGTACCAAACAGGAGCATAATAAAAGTCATAGCTTTTAAAATTATTCTACATGTGCATCTGAGTTTACACATTGGTATACATAATGACTAAATGACATTTTATCATTGGTGGTTGAAATAACGGCTTTCCCTCCAACTAATGATAAAATGTCACTCCAGCATTATGTACACCAGTGTGTAAACTATAAATGTAATCCTATTTTCCGTGGCTTTTGTTGTTTGGGTTGCCTTTGATTTCCGATTTTGATCTTTGTGGCCATTGTTCTGGTTTGAAGTTTAGACGATGCCCGCCACTTTGTGTGCGAGGGTGTTCAAGTGCTGAGTGCGTAGTTTGGCTTTGAGTCGAGTTTGCCCTTGAATGAATTGTCCATTCCATATCAAAAATAAATAAACGTAATCCTAACTTATATCAACTTTACAACCACATATTTTACCACTTTTATTAAAATCGGCTAAAAATCTAATTTTTATTCAAAACCAAACTACCCATAAATTGTATAAATTCACAACAGTACGACAAGCACTAATGAACAGGCGCGATGCAAATAAAGTTTTGTATATGTTCTAATCGTAATTTTCAACATCGTGTCAATGACCCAATTGTACTTTCATATAACAAAGGCTCACAGGCCATGCCTACACAACAGGCACCAAATTCCTTTTTCTACAGAACTGGCATCAAGATATCGTAAAGTATTGTTTGTATGGCCAATGAGAACCTAGAATCAACATATATAATAGAGTTGATACAAATACAAACTGAAATAAACAAAAGGTCGAAGTAACCATATTTCATAACTTACACAACTGAAAGAAAAAAAAGGAAGAGAAGAACTTTTCCTCCCACCTATATCGGTGGTGCATTATAAGTCTGATTATCATAGTACAGAGGTCCTTGATTTGTTGCAGTTGGCGCATAAAGTGTAGGAACCGACGTCATCATTCCAGCTTCGTAATTACTGCAGGATAAAAAATGGAACCCAGTTAGTCGCATCTTAAAAGTTGGGGGAAAAAGGACTCCATTGGTTGCACACACTATTCTGCAGTTATCTATCCGATTTTTTTGGTTAGTTAAGGGGTCATATTTTTAATAACGTCAGGAGCTACAAGGCAATCGGTTTATGATAGAATAACATTCAACAACTCTTTCCTCCCACATAACATCAATGTCTACAGCTTTCTATAAACATTAAACCCAAAAAATATAAATTCAGCAACTCTCTTCAAAATATCAAAAGATGAGTACAATGATTTATCACAAAGTAAATAACTGTTAACTCCATCCCATGTACAAGCACACCGAAGCCAGGTTAGTTACTAATGTTTCACCGATAACATGTTTGGTAGGGAGGAATGAATAGCAAGCAATATCCAGTAAAGCAGAAAAAAAAATAATCTCTCTTTATATTATCCAATCCTGTCCAAATACAGTGACCAAACAGCACTTTGGGGTTTATTTTTCATCGCTCCCATTACCAGCCAATAAATAAACACAGCCATGGATGTTTATTAATTATTCGCCGTGAGAATGATTAAATTTCTCTTGATACTCAGCGATACACGTCAGACAAGAATGCTATGTAACGCGGCTATTTATTATGAATACTCTCAAACCATAAAAAAATCATTTACCCCCTGTTTGGCTCCCATTAAAATTTTAATACATTTCTCTCTTCTTTTCAACCACACATTCTCCCAAAAATTACTATTCCAAAATACATTATTTATAAAATCTCATTATAACAGGAGCCAAACAAGGGCTAACTTAGTAGATACTAAAGATTGTATTTATCTTATTATAGTTTGACATTCAAAATGCACATACTGATTTGAACAAACAAATTTTCTTTCTTTCTTTCCTTTTTTTTTTTCAAAAAACATTTAGAACAATTACATAATTACTACTTCATTTTTACCCAGGAAAGAGTATTGTTTACAAAAACTCAAACTGTATTGACAACAAGGTGATATAGAGTACATAAATTTACAAAAGCATTCACAGCAATACACAAACACGTGAAGTTTTAAGATTCTATGTGATAAACCTGTTTGAATAAAACGCATGAGCATTGTCATATCCTTGGTACAGAGTATTTGACATTTCAGGCCTGCACAGGCAATAAAACTCATAACTTTTTGGTCCAAATAAAGAATCGACACAAATCAGAAGGGAAAAATGAAAGAAACTTACATTGTCTGTTGTGTAGCAACTTGTTGAAGTTGACTAGCTGCTTGTGGCAGTTGACCACCAGCTTGTCGCATCAATTCAGCATATACATATTCATCGACCCGTTGCTTTGCAAGGGCAACCTGTAGACACAATATTGGCATCAATAATCTGTTTTTTTATCATTAATAACAAACCTTTGTAGCAAAAGTTAAAAACTTACTGCATGCATAAACATTGTCCAATCAACTTAGACACTAGTGGGTAAAAATTATTGGTCCCAGGCACCTAGTGAAGATCACAGAAATGATTTGGATAAACAAACCAATTGTTGTAAAATCTGACTGATGCTTTCTCCTTGAGGTGCCAAATGTGAAACTAGAGCTGGACAAGTCGGTTCGGTTATTTAATAAATGGAACCGTTCAGGTTCGATTCTATTCGGTTTGGTTCTGTTCAATTCGTACCATAATTAAGTTTTTTAATATTTACAGCAACATTACATAAGTACAACTAATGACATGTTCATTCATAACTTTTACAAATTAACGTAGCCCAATTTTTTAATGCTTATACGACACTCAGAGATTTAATCAGTAGCTACCGCCGCCTGTAAAATGAAGGAGATTCAAAATCATTTTGGAAATGGCAATGTAGGTTTTAAAATTATCAAATGATTTGGATTTATATGGGAGTGGGCGTACTGCTTACCAAATAAAATTAGAATGGAAAGAGGAAGAAGAAAGGGAAGGATAAGACCCAAATGTTGGGCTAACTAAAAACTTATTTGGTTGGACTTGGTGTTGGTTGGACTTGGCTATTTGTTTAGAAAAAATAAAATAATTTAATTAATTAAATATAAAAAATTATTTAGATTCGGTTCTAATTCGGTTATTCGGTTCTTGGGCTAGAACTGAGAACCGACCCAAACTCATCGGTTCTCGATTCAGATACCCGTTCGGGTATTTAACTTATGAAGAACGGTTCGATTCGGTTCGGTTCGGTTTGAGAGTTTTGTCCAGCCCTATGTGAGACTTCCATTGAAAACCTCCAAGCTTACACCTAGAGTCCCATTTGTCAAAGTTTATGCCTCATTTTACAATCGACACATCCAAGGGAATTGATGTTGAACTTACAGGCTTACGCCATAAGACTATGCTTTAAGGTAAGCTGAAGTATGTGGTCGTTTCTCCGCCTTTTTATTGTTTGCCTAAGCTTTTTGGACAACTCTATTATCACCCAGAAGGTTTTACGGGATTTTTATGTTTTTTTTTTTAAAAAAAACTAAAAGTAGTGATGAGGATACAGGAACTAAATATATTTGCTCCCATTGATTCTATCAACAATGATGACATCTGAGACTAGGTTATTTCGACAACCAGCAGTAGATAACTATCTGTTATGTTATCACCATTTGAGAATTTATTATTCGTTACTTTATCTATCTGTGTTATGTTCGCTAGCAAGTTAGACTTTAAATTTTGTTAATATGTTATATCATGAATTTTCAACATGATTTATGGTCTATTATGAGAATATTTTAATATTTTAAAATTATTTTGAAGTATTTTATTGGTTTGCTTATAAGCTTACAACTCAAAATTCCTAAAGAGGTTCCCCAATTTAGTCTTTTTAAATATTGTATAGGACCCAATTAATAACATAAACTCCACAAACACCTATTTTAACTGGAGACAACTCTACTTCCACATTTAGATAAGAGTGTGTCATCTCCTTTGTATGAGATTCCCCTCACCTACGCTCTTGCAGCATGCGGCATGCCCCCTTGGGGCAATACGGTGTAATACGTGAAGCAACTGAGCCATAGCTCTTCGATCGCTATATTCTTGCGATAGCGACATAATAGCCATGGACACAGTTGCTTGTGGTGAGGCCGAATAAGGATAGATAGCTAATTGATTTACTATCCAGAAATAATAAAAGAAAAACAGACAGCTGCTTCACCTGCTGAGCACTTCCACCTAAATGGATTTGCCTTTGTGATTGTTCACCTCTCCCACCATAAACCTGCAAAAGAAATGTGAAAGAGTGAGAGGACACAACAGTAAGATATGTATAAGAAGCCAAAACAATAAATAGAAAGTCGTGTCAGGACGAATTAAGAAATCGAATATGAAAGAGAAAATACAAAGACATGAAAGGGTGTCAGGTTTTCTTTATTTTTATGGTATCTGAACCGAATTTCGCAACTTAAATATCTAGAATCACTGAAGGAATACTTGAATTTAATTCTTATCCCAAAGGCCCCAAAGTATCTGAACTTGATAAGTCTGATAGAAAGTATGGTATTCACTTTCCATAGAATATTGTAACGAGGCAACTGGAATTTTTCTATTGTTTTACTTACTAGCTTCCTATGCAGTTCCAAATGAAGCAATGGACAAAATGGCATCATTAAACTACGAAGCATGCATTTTAAACATTGTTATTGCTTATTACAGAATAACTTCCTCAATAATGAATAATATTTTGCATGTGTGAATGCAGAAACCTTAATTTCTTAGGGAACTACAATGAATATCCAGCCCCCTCAACTATCTTCCCATAGCCGTCTCAATCTCTTCACTCAGGAAAATAAAAGCCTCACCATTCACATTGTGCCTGATGCTCAAAAAGAAACTTGGTATTTAAATGTGAGATCCAGCTACTGTAAAGCTAACAAAAAGGTTTGAACAATAATCAACAAACCTTGATAGTTGCTCCAGACTCATTCCTGATCCTAGAAATGTTTGCACCAAATCTTCCAATCAAACCTCCAACCAGATTTTCAGGAACCATCAGATCCAGATTTACATATTCAGCTGCAAGATTGGTTGTCCTAAAGATGATGTCGTTATGAGAAATATATTAAGATTACACGCAACAGCACATTGCAGCAATCAAAAATCACATAAATGGTCTAGTACTGATGTAATAACCTGAAGTAGGATCCACATAATGTTGAGCAGGCCGAGGAAAGCCAGGCTTAGGATTACAAGATGGACTGATAGAGATTACTTGTTTAGGTGGGTTGTCCCTATAAATTGCAGCCAATGTGAGAATCAAGAACAAAGATTTTAACCAAAGGTAACATTATAAATTTATCTAAAACAAAATCTATCACCTCAGCTGGCATCCAATTTCCACCACAGCCCTCAAAACAGCAGGAACGTCTCCTGCTATCTGGCAAAAATGCATACACATCTTTAAACATCAGATCAAAAAAGAATAAGCAAAAAATGAAGATTAAATCAAGAAGAGTATCTCGCTCAATAGAAAATGTTCCTCAATTTCCCACGTTCAAATAAAACCATTCTCACTCGTATACAGAAGTTACTTGCATACAGTTGGATATAGTTAATATACAAAATGTTAAGCAGATATGTTTTCCTGTTTCAAACTAGCACTTGCAGATCAAGTCATGAACCTGAACTCTAAAAGACCAAGAGTATCCCAAGTTCCAAGTCTCTCAATCCCCCAAAAAGTGAAATTTCATTTTGTTGCCTATATATTTTGCCCAAAGAAAGGCACATATTAATGCGATCCCAGTAGATTATCATTCCTGAATCCAAGTTGAACCCATGCCTTCACATAACTTCGTGGAACTGTTGTGGAAGGTAAAGTATGTATTGCAGTTCGTAAGGCACATTAAAAGGAAGGGCAAAGTGTAAGAAGATTGGATCAGAACAGAGTGATCCAAAAATGTACCAGGGAGTCTGCACAAAACTATGTCCATCTCTGGATCGCAATTTGAGATCATGACACAGAATCCTTTCCTAACACACATCTGTCCATTTAAAACTGTGATTGATATAATTTTTTTCTAACAAGTTTATACAGGTCATTATCTTATGCATCAATAACAATCATTTATAAGGACACGGATGCACTATTAAACTTTTGAACTACTAATGTATGATCAATGATGTGCCAAATATTGTTTTGCAATGGCAACTAAGATCTCACCTGGACCACTCGATCTGACTCGTGAGCAGATGCACAGGGGGGTAACTGATTTGGAGAAAGGACTGTAATGGTTGCTCCAGAAGAATTCCTCAAGTTCTCAATATTTTGACCAGACACTCCAATTAAGCCACCTGCTTGAGTACCAGCAATCAAGAGCCTTACTGTATTAGCTGCCACGTGTCCAGCACCAACCTTCACAGCCTCCACATTTCCCTCATCGTCCTATAGATTAGGTAAGCATATACTGTATCAGCCTTAACTGATAAACATTTCAACATTCCCACATTTAACCTTGCAAGACTCATGTCAAAACAACTTTGAAATGTGATCTCTAAACAGAAGAAAAAGGTAAAAGAACAGGTGTTAATGAATGCAATCTTTATTCAGAT
This sequence comes from Fraxinus excelsior, assembly GCA_019097785.1. Lineage (NCBI taxonomy): Eukaryota > Viridiplantae > Streptophyta > Magnoliopsida > Lamiales > Oleaceae > Fraxinus > Fraxinus excelsior. The sequence goes on along the minus strand of CM032639.1, from coordinate 6,477,563 downwards.
CGATGGACAACATGACTGAGACAGAGAGCCGATCTAATGATGCACATGTATTCATGCTTCATCCTCACAAGTGATATGCACCAAACAAGTTCCCAAATCTCCTCTGATTAAAGATTCAGTTGAGTCTCACACCATTTCTTTCTGCCATTTGTTTTTACCACCAACGCTTACTAATATTCCTAGGTTTGTTGTCGCTAATCCAGGAATAATCTGGCAGACGATTAGCCAGCTAAACTTGGTAAGGCAACATCATTTCTAGATACGCATGTTCTTAAATGGTTTGTTTTCAACATATCAACAAGTATCTCTTAGAGAAACGCTATGAAGCATGAACGCCAACACGCAATTTTTCATAGATATACCGACTCGACATGCTGTTGACACATTAATTAAAATAATATTCTTAAAACCCTCTTTTATAATTATACAGTGTAAAGCATCTAAAATATAGATTTATTGAAAGTTAGGTGCCCTAATTTCAAAATATAAAAAGAGTGTTTGCTTTTGCCCTTAGGCATATAATGACAAATTTTAAAATCTTTTACTGGCAAGAAAAAAAGAGTCTAAATCAATCTACTCTGTCCCAATTGATTGATATTTCCCTTCAAAAAAATAAAAAATTGATTGATATATAATTAGGTGTTTCTTTGTCTTCTAAAATAGAATAGTCGCTTTCTCAACTTAACAGGTAAAACACGTTGCTTGGCCTTTTAATTAAGGTTAGTCAACTAGGTTGTCCCCTAATTAAGCATGCATATAACAAGAGAGAAAAGGAGTGCCCTGCTTAAGAAATCAGAGAAGTCGATTTGGTACTTCAACTACGGTTTCTTTCGCCATTAGCGCCATTCAAAGTGATAAATTGAAAATAGCCAAATGGCGACGACACCCACCAATTGTCGCGAGATTATGGGCTTTCGATTTAGCTATCAAAAGAGTAAGATGAGGATAGGTTAGGTTACTTTATCATTTTTCTTTTCAATTATCTGTAAGTACTGAAGGCAGAAATTAAAGGAAAACATTTGACATGCCACCTGGCATATTCGAAAAATGTTGGCCAGTGACAAATTTGGACACTAACTCGACGGTGCCGCGAGCATGTCAGTGTTTCCCAAATGAAAAAAAACTTGTTTATGGTTCCCAAAGCACGGGAAGAAATGATGATATATTCATTGAATTACAAAACCATTAACTCATGCATTGTTTCTTTGATTCTCGCCCTCCCACATAAATGGTGCTCACATGATAAAGAAGAAACTTAGAAATAATAAAAATATTAACTAACACATTAGCTAATACCTTGCTACAATATAAATCCATTGACAACAACACTCACACTATGAACACAAAGTAGCAATGTGGAGAAGAGAACTTAAAAGGATCCAACTGCAAACCCTATAGCACTATAATAGCATACCACATTACCTTGAGGATCAAACTAACAATTTGATGAAGAGCATTTTCTGCATCAGAGAATATGTTGTCACTGTCTTTAGAACTTATAATGATCACTCGCTCTTCATGTCGCTGTAAAACACAAAATCTAGAAGTAAGTTGAACTATCACATATTAATATCAGGTAATTGAACAAACATTAGGAAAATCTACTGCAGAAATAATGCATAATATGGATTACTACAGAAGTTAAAATGTCCAGCAGCACAAGCAAATAAAAGCCAAAATTCGACCTTACTTCATTAGCCTATTTGGCCTGTTTGATTAGGTTATATTTTCCATGGAAAATGGAAATTAAATTTCATTTCCACCTTTTTGCATGTTTGATTGACTAAATTTTCCATGGAATTGACTTTACACATTTTCTTGGTTTTTGAGGAAAAGTTTTTCCCATGGTTTTGGTGGGAAAGGCTTTTTTAGGCAACTTTTTTTTTTATTATTTTCTTTTTGCAATTGAAACAAATTATATTCCTAATTGTAACAAATTTTATCTTTAATGGACAATTTTCATAGAAAACAAAGTCAAACGAACACCAAATGATCCAAAATTTCAATATTTTTCAGGTGAAAAATTATACCAATCAAACACAATTAATTGACAATTACCACTAAAAACAAGTTCTAAACAATTCAATTCCCTGAAATTCATTTTCTTCTCACCCAATTCCTTTCTTCCAATCAAACGGACCCTTAAAGAATACTACTCAACCAAACAATACACAAGAATGTTGCACATCATGCTCTTTATCTTATATTTTAAAAATGTCTTTTACATGCAAAGGTTAATTAACTAGAAAATGGGATCATCTAAAATAACATGTAATGATCTTCATACATACAAAAACTTCTCTGCAGCTGATAGACTATAATTCATTCATAGCTTCCCTTTACTCCTGTTTTACTTCAAACTTTATCATTACTAGAAATGTATATACTTACTCAGTTAATCCGTAACTGCAGGAATGTTGAAATTCAAAATGCCCTTTCCCTTCCACACCATAGGTTCCACTTTACTTTTTCAGCAACAATTTGCTCTTAAAATTAAATCTTTATATTATTTTCTACACTTTAGCAACAAAAGGTTCCCAATTAAGAGCGTTTTATATTTGCCCCGAAGTTCCATTTAAGATTATTTACCTAATTCATAAATTTAATGACCAAACAAATTCCCCTTACATCCTCACCTCCACAATTCAAATTATCTCAATTTTTATTTATTTTTTAATCAATATCCTAGATTTCATTGGAAACAAATAGCGATACACGGCCAGAGTTAAAAATCATCCTTCTCTCCCCAGAAGAGGTAGCTGTTGGATCCAATTTATCAAGAATAAAAAACAAAAATTATCACAATATCCAATGAAAAACAATATTCAATCAAGATAACGCTATTTACGCACAGAAATGGCATCGGCAATCTTAATAGTGGCTTTTGTATCTTCGCGGATCTTTTGAATACGATGCCCCACTTTTCCTATGACTTTCCCGATCTGTCTCGAAGGCACCACGATGCGGTATATAACGTCGTGCGTCGCCTTCACACGACGCTTGGGTGCCGGAACATCGGTTAAAGTCTCTGCCGCAGCATCTACCGCAGTATCCTCTTCACGAGCCCTCTTTAGATTGTTCCTAGTATTAACAGCAGTAGTGGAACCGCTTGGATTATCAGACGTCACCGTATCCAAAGACGGCGGTTGATCCGGAAATGGTTCTGATGATACTGGAAGACTTGTGTTAGTGTTCGGATTCGGGCTAGGATTAGGGTTTACTGGTGTTTCCGGTTGAGCCATGGGTGGCGGAAGGGGGGAGGCGGGAACGGAGAGAGAGAAATAAGTGATCAGGAGATTGCGGTGTTATATCAAGGGTTTTTCCACGCGTGACATGACGCATTTGTCCTCCCAAATCCTGAATATTCCTATTTATTAGGTTTTAATTTCTATAGCATTTTTTTTTAAAATGTATTTATAAACGGCGTTTTGACTCTATTTCAATCTACAGTTTTAATAAAATAATATTACATGCAAATTTTAAAAAAAGTTCTTATTTTTTAATTACACATTTTTCATCAATACATTATTCAAAAATACATTTTTTTGACAAAAGTAGGATTCAAACAAGCCATAATAAGATGCACGCAAGTTGCTAATAAACATTTATAGTGTTTAGAAAAATAAAAACATTTATAGATCTTTAAAATGGATAAGTAAAAGCATCTGAACTTTATAAAAAATAAAATAAATAATAGATACAAAAATTAATCTTCAATATAATATGTCTAGGTATCACATACCACATCTTAGCATGATGTTAATATCTATCGCGATCATTGGGAACGAGTGGAGAGCTTGAATTTACACGTTTTTAATAGTTGGTCATAAATGAGAGCAAAATCGCGTGTTGAATAAAGTATCTTAGAAATTGAACTTCTGGGAAAAAAAAAAAAAATCATGTTATCAAGAGATTGTTTAAGAAGTTATGAAGTTTTTCCCACTAAAACATGCACTAATTCGACTTTGTTTGATTAGAAAACATGAGGGCCAAATGCAACTAAGGCACTGACATATCGTGATAGATAATATTTTATCTACTTATTTGAGACATGAAAATGGAAATAGGAAAGAATAATGCTCCTTGGCGAGGTTCGAATGGAGGCGACAGTGTGTTGCGACGGGGTCGGATTGAGTGTTATTTTTTGTCAAACTGTCCAATAATGTATTGACACGTGTCCCCCTTTTTTTTTTTTTGTCATTACAATAGGAAATGGGCATGAATGAATTTCAGAAGCAATTTGGCTTTATACAACATATTTTATTTGATATAGCACAACGTTGTTGAAGTAATGTAATTGATTGGAAAAATGGACAAAGAAACGGAACAAATAAAATTTTCAGCCATTAGATTTGATGACCCGTTAAAAAAAGTTATTTTTTATATAATACTTTTCAAAAATTTAAGACTCCGTTTGTTACGAATTAAAATTAAAAATATGGTCGTTATTGGGTCACACTCGTCTAATAAAAGTCAACAATAACGACTAGTTTTTCAATTTTAATCTCTCCTAAACAAGCTCTAAAATTAATATAAGTAACTTTATTAATCTGAAGTAAAACTATAGGAGGCGAATATTTACCAACATATTGAGAGGGAGCCATTGCACACTATTTTCTTCACGTCCCACACATTGGATGTAGTTTTAGCAAAATAAATTAAAATAAAAATAAAAAACCATCATTTCTTATACCTAGGCACTGTTTGTTTCGAATTAAAATCAAATTTTAATTTAAGTTAAGGTCAAACAATTAATATTAACTCCATCTTTCACGAATTTCACAATTTTTCAATTACACGACTTTTATCTCAATCTATTAAAAATTTAATTTTAATTCCCACCAAACACCAATCGAATAAATTCTGAAAAAAAAAAAGGGTAAAGCGGAGAAGTCACACAAATACCTATCTTCTTCCTAAGACTGTCCATTCCATACTTCTATTCACGCCACCTTACCCCTTCTCCCTCTATAAATAATTAAATAAATATTTGATAATATATACCTTGTTAACTGCGATCGAAATTTCGTTTGCATTTTTTATGGCTTCTATGGCTCCGGTCAAGTCTCCGGCGCTGCACAACTTCGCCTTGCCCCGCCTGAAATGGAACAAGGACAGCCAAAACCACAACCACTCCAACGGACGCGGCCGCCGCCGCCGATGCTCCATCAAGTCTCCTTCGTGCGAATTTCATCCATCCTCCGGTTCTCCCCTTCGAGAGCCACCGCCCCAGTCTCCTCTGCGCAATTCTGATTTGGCTATACTGGTGCAGTCGCAACAGGCTTCGTTGGGCGAATCGTCACCAGTTTGTGATGATTTAATGAAGCACTCTCCTTTGCGCGGTGAATCTCCTCTTCGCTATTCGGTGAAGAAGTATCCGATGTCTGGGGACTCAGTGAAACAATCTCCGAAACACAATTTAGCCCTCGAATCCGAGGTTTCCAGGACGAATAAAAGTATTTTGATTGAGTACCACAGGAATCACGTGAGGGAGTCGGCAACTGAAAATAATAGAAACGGGCTTTGCGTGACTATTCTTGATCGAGCGATTCAGAAATCAGAGAAAAAACGGAAGGCAGGAGAAACCGAAGCAAGTGCAAAGAGATCGAGAATCTTGCGCGAAAATGAATCGGAAGAAAATCAGCAAGAAGAACCTCAAAAGATCAACAATAATCTTGACGAGGATGGCGATGTTAACGAGGAGGAGGGTAAAACGCATAATAATGAAGAAGAACCCAAGACGTGGAATTTGAGACCCCGAAAACCAATCTGCAAGTCTCTTAATGGATTGACCGGAAAGATTGACATGTCGGCAGTGCAAGACAAGAAAACTCATTCACTGTTAAGGAATTCAAGTAATAGATTGGGAGAGAATGAAGCAAATGGTGGTGGTGGTCAAAAGAAGGAGAAGAGGAAGCTGAGCCTTTGGATCGCACTTTCAAAAGAGGAGATCGAGGAGGATGTTTTCATTTTGACTGGATCAAAGCCGACGAGGAGGCCTAAGAAGAGAGATAAAAACATCCAGAAACATCTGGATGTAAGAGAAAATATAATCTTTGATTTGTTAAAATTGTTCCAGTTGCAAAATTTTCCTTTCCTTTTTATTGAATTATTCAGTTCCCTTAATTTTACTTGCAGTGTCTGTTTCCTGGATTGTGGTTGACATCGATAACTCCTGATTCATACACCATCTGAAACTTATTTAAAGGTCAGACTTGAATAATGTAATCGGTTTCCGTTACATAATTGTGGTGTTAGTTTTGATTGATTTCTCATCGAGAATCACTATGCAGGGATAGATGCAGTAAAGGATTGTCTGTGCTTCACTTCCAAATTTTTCGCTGGCATTTGAAGGTATTATCTGCAGTAACTTGTAAAGGTGAAGGAAGAATAACCGGATTTAGCCTTTGTGTAACCTTTTGTCTTTCGTGATGCTTCATACTCATCTCAAAGAATTGGTTCCAGAAGTTTAGTTCTTTGATATATTATAAATGGCAGTTGTAAATATGAATTTGATGATTTAAAGAATTTCATTTTCAATAGATGGAATTTGCTTTTAGAATTGATTTTTTCCTGCTTGCCAACTCTGCAAAACTATGTTTTAGAAGTTATTGACTAAAAAATATTTGCAGTTTATTTAGTTCCTCGAAGCATGATAAATAATTTTCGATTATTCCCTATGTTCATAAGAATTCTTAGGATATCATTATCTCCATTTAGATAATTCAATCAATACTGAATACAGTCACGGATATGAACTCGCCCATGTTCAGAAATGGTCTTAGGATAATCATTTTCGTGCCAATTCTTAAATCTTAATACTGTCGATGAAGATAAAACCACTTTTAAGAATTCTGTGTAGAATTTTGATGTGCTATTGAATACCACCAGAATTGGATACCGATAAGATTGTTGTAATTTTTTATGGTCATGGCTTCCACTCTAGTTTTTCTTTCCTGTTTTTGGTTTAATTCTTCTATTCTATTGAAGTTTCATGATATTACAGAATCAGTCTTTTACCCTTGACCTCTTCTATGTCCTTTGAAGTCGTTCCAACTTGTCCTGAAGCTTCATCTAGAAATCATATGTAAACTTGGCAGGAATTCAATTTTTATTTAATGTGAATTATGTCATTCTTGCTCTTGAAAGGAAAATGAATTACACCTTCCATGTAAGGCATACATTTGTATGTACCTTGAGCATTTGTGTATGTTCTAATCTACTCAATCGTATTTAGCTCTACGCTACGCTCACGATGGGATAAAATTTTGAAAACTCAGCTCCTAATCTTGACAACATCACATCTGTGTCTGCTTTCCTTCCCCAAGTTTTGGAAGTTTTTTAGAAATAACTTTGTCGAAGTCATGTTCTTAAACTCTGTGCTGGTTATTTTCCCATTGGAGGTGGCGTGGACATAGTAGGCAAGATGTGGAGAAATTTGGCTTGGAATGAGAAGTCTTTGCCAAACTAAAAATAGTATGTAAATGATGTAATGGCAAGGTCCTACAGCTTATTGACTCTTGATTGTAAATTCCAGTTGATATTAATTGTAATTATGATATTCATGTTCCCCCCTTTCTTGGTGTAAACGCTAAATTTGATTGAATTATTCAACATTAGATATCCAGTCAAAAGAGGGGACACGTCAATGCTCTGGACGAGGATGGGTGTGGTGGTGTAAGAAGTCGGGAAGTGAAATCAGAAGCTCGATTTTGAACTTCGAACCGATCGAGAAGATCCAACCCTTGATTCTGAACTTTGTTGGAACAGGAATTTTGATGCGCGGCCCTTTTCGCTCCCTTATTTCCCCTGGAAAGAAAGTGAGGTTTGTTCCTCTTCGAAAATTGTTTGAACTGGTGAACATTACCAGAATGTTTGATTATCAAAACGTTTGGCACCCTCGATCATTGGCCTGCACCGGTCAAAATAAATGGTTCATTTTGTTGAAGGAACGGCTCGACTGTGGCAGCATAAGCCTTCATCAAACATAGATTTTAGCCGCAAGCATTTGGTTCCTCGCACTTATAATTTGCATTTTGCATTTTTGGGGATAATTTTAAGAATTTATTTAATTAATTATGAAAGAATAATCTCGTAAGCATTGGTGCTTAATTTATAAAAACTTTATGTACGTTTAATCTGCATCACCAAAGTTGTACGAGAAAAATAATTATTTGACAGATATTTAAAAATAATTTTTTTTATAAGGAAATAATATGCTTTATAATATTATCTATTATCCAAACGTAATTAGAAGATTTGTAAAAAAAAAAAGAACTAATTTTCTAGTATCTAAAGGTGCGTTAGATTGCGATAATGAGATTTGCATGGAAACTTGCCTAGAATTTATTTGTATGGAAATTATTAATTAAATGTGATTGATTGATTTAGTTTTCAACTTAAAAAATATTTTACTTATCTATTTTTGGTTTCTTATAGTAAATGAGAGAGAATTGATAAATGAGAAAGAAAAAGAGAGAATGAATTACCTGGAAAAAAAAAATCATCTGTCCCTAAAGAAAATGTTTTCCTTATTTTTGAGAAAAATATGACCGTGTGATCAAAAGTTGGAAAAATATTTTTCATGAAAAAAATCGTCAATCAAACACATTAAAAGTATGAATTTGGGTGAAAAAAAATGACATTGTTCATGAAAAATAAAGTTAATTAAACAAGTTCTAGGTAGATTTTAAACGACCATAGCATGTTATGGCCTATGGGGGACACAATTGCAACCCTAACCTATTAACAAGCGACTAACTACAGGACATGAGAACTGAATCAAACCGTCTACTTTGATAAGAAAATTGAAGAAATCAATCTCATTGGCTAGCCAGGTGGCACAAATCATGATCAAATTGAAAAATCGAAATATGTGTCTTTCTTTTTGATAAAAAAAATAAATAAAATTGTACTCATTCCTACGGAATATGTGCAATAGAAGTAATGTTTAATCAACTTATAATCAGCAAAAACTTTGGCAAACATACTCTAAAATACCCATTCTTGAAATTTTATTTTTAAATATTTTATCAATTTAGTAGTGTTCACACGGCGTGGAAATAGTGACTTTATATGATAGAATGACACTAATTTGGAAAGTGTTTATAAACCGTTTAAATTAAAAATAGATAGAAATAAGTGATGGATATGTGAAGCAAATTTCAACTTGATAATAAGACTTAGGCTATCTATGATATATATCATAAACCAGGTTGCAGCGAGTGCAGTTTTCTATCTTCTTCAATTGACGAAACTCCATATTTGTGAAAGTAAAGATAATTTAGTACATCATCTTCCCAATCAGTCACAAAATGTGAATATCCCACTCTGTGTGAATGAAACAGGGCACTTCCAGTGCACCAGTACCTCAAAACTAAGCTCATGTTTGGTACACATTAAAATTTTCATTTTCTCTTATTCTTTTTAAAAGATGTCGAGTTATCATTCGTATAGTAGAAATTATCGGGATAATTCTTTCTTTCTAAAGCATTCATCTCTAATATCAAATAACAATATCGATTCAATTAGATCATAATCGGGTGTCCAATTTGCTTGCGTAAAATGACCGATAGCCAACCAATGAATGGCTCTGTTAAGAAACACTGGCTCAGATAAACCAACAAGTGGATTGGGTTCTCGATGAACCCTATGCCATGAGTTTGAGTTCATACTATAAACATCAACTTGAGTTGGGACATGTTCAAACCCACAACCTCTATCCTGAACAAGATGCAAAACTCTGAACAATTCCATAAATGTTAGAAACATCACGCAACTTGACAACAGAAATAAGGAGATCGAAAAATTTTGGAGTGATAAGATTGTTAAATTCAGACCAAGGGATAAATGCAATGTTGTTAATTTATTAATTGATAATTATCTATTTTGGATAAACACTAGCTACAATAATAATAAAGTTGTTGAACTTATTTTATTATAAATAGGAATAAATGTGTTTTAGGTGCTCATACCTATAATCATTAATCAATAATATTATAATTAACTTTTTATTCATTTTTAATATTATTTTCATATTTTCTACTTGGTATCAAAGCCATTGTGAGCACTTGGAAACACCAAAAGCCTTCTCTTCCACTATCACTTTTCTATCCATAAATGTTGACAACTTCTTTACACTCATCTCTCATTAATTCTCGTCTATCAAATGCATCCCACCAAATCCAAATAAAACAAACATGGAAAATTTCATACTAAAATTAACAAATAAGTTCAACAACAGTTGATCATTTCACCGATGAAGACCTTGTTCCCACCAAAATACATCATATCAAATCCGAACAGAACAAAAATAAGAAGGAAATTCACACCAAAACTAACAAATGAACTCATTGTCGGGTGAAAGTCTGATCCTCTCATTCATAATTGAATCATCACTACAGTTTAAAGAAAACCCTCGAACTTGTTATAGGCTTGAACACAACCCATGCAGTATGAGAAGCACTTGAAATGCTTATACACAGGTGACATGTCTTCATAAGAATGAAGATAAAAATCATTGTTCATTTTTTTGAATTAAATTGTGTCTTCAGTCCCACCACAGTTTGCGGGGGGCGTTAGAAATGTCACACAACTTGGCAACAAAAATGATGAGAATCAAAGGTGCAATAAGGAGATAAATTTTTTTTGGAGTGATCATATTGTCAAATTCAAACTAAATAATAAATGCAAAGTTCTTAAGTTGTTATTTGACAATTGTTTTCTATTTTTGGATAAACACTAGCTACAATAATAATGGAGAGTTTGTTGAACTTATTTTATCATAAATAGGAGAAATGTGTGATGAATGTTCATGGCCTATGATCATCAATCAATAATATTATAATAAAATCTTTTATTCATTTTTAAAGTTCTTTTCATATTTTTTATTGTACATTCATCAAATCCCATACCACAAAGGATCCGCATAGGGATCGCTATTATTTTTGGTAATTGCAAAATCTTGAGTTTTCGAATGGAAGGGTTCCATAATAAACATTTTGCTAAATCAAAGTTGATTTCTAAATTGAAAAAGGATTAACCCACCACATGATCCAATAATTATTATGTAAGGTTTGGAGCCTCAAGAATTCAACGGAAGCAATAAAATATATTCACCAAGAATAAAAAACTAAAAACGGATTTACACCAAGTAAATTCAATTACAATAAAAGGCTCAGAATATCAAGATCATTGTACCATTTTGTACAATCAAGAACAGCCGACAACAAACTCAATCCCTAAGAATATTCAAATGGCTACTACAATGGACAGTGACCTGGATTGAACAAATCAACCTCCAACCCGAAAACTCTCCTCTCAGATCGCAAAGATAACATCACGAAGAACACTCAATTAAAACCAGAGGTTTTAATTTAATCACAGAGATTAGAAAATAGAAGAAGAAGAAGACGGGCAGAACACGAGCAGAAAATTCTCTCGCACACAACAAAAGGAGAAATGAATTCCAGGCCCAAAAAAGATGGTCCAACATGGTATACGTAGACAAACCATCAACCATTGATCTAATCTCCATCCAACGGTCCAGAGCAACACATTTTATTATCCTATTGGGCTCGGGTTGTGGGTCTGAGTCTTGATTGCATTATTGGGCAATGTTTTCCTTCACTAAATATTTCCAACAGTTGGGCTTTGCCCATTTCATCGTTGCCCCAAAATGTTAGAACACAAATGGCATCAAATTCTAACATATTATCCATAAGCGAACATAGCATGCATTTATATATGCATTCTATGTTTGACATTTTAGATTAAACATAACAATTTTATTCCACATTTTTTTAACTGTTTATTTTATTCAAATATATTGAAGATGTTAGAATCTCAAGTTTTTATTGGCTAAGAAAGAAACAAAGGCTCTTAAGTACAAGTTTTGGACCACGTTTTTAGGTTCAGATTTTTATTTTATTTTTTGGTTGTGACAATTAAAATTTTCAAGTTATTTGTTACTAATTATTTTTATACCCTCTCCTAGGGTGAATAGTGTTTTATCTCAAGGAGGGTCCCTATGACCCTATACTGCAATTATCATACAAAAAACTACGTTGTTTCGTTTTCGAATTATGGACATAAAAGGAATTCGAAAATCGTGCAACTAATCGAGTCTAATTTGTGGATGTCTCTATGTTAAGGCTAAATATATGTTGTACCATATTTTCATTATATAAAGGGTCTTAAATCTTTTCTCATTGTTACACTTATATTCGTAACTTTTTTCGTCGTATTTTTATCTTCAACATTATAGGAATTAACAGATCTTGTAAAAATACTTATTTGTCCATCCTGTTTTCAGTAAGTGATAAATTCAGTAAAACAAAATATATGTTCCTCATTTCAAAGTAAAACATAATGTTTGGTCAAAAATCATTATCACGGACTTGATATACTAATTAATACAAGGTTGAGGATAAGAATACGACGAAAAAATTATTGGAGACCTAAGTGCTCAAACAAGAAAAGATTGAGGACCTCAACTACAATTATAATGTAGTGCAAGTGCAACAAATAAAATGTGGTGCTATTGCACTAATTTTTAATTGCAACGAAGTCATGAATATTTTTTTATTATTGCAATTACGTCCCCAACTTTTTCATTGCAGTCTTATCCTCAACCTTTCATTAACACACCTTGTTCTTGATGATGGTTTATGTGCAAATATTCTAATAATGAAGAGAGAATATTTTGGTGAACTTTTTGTAATTAATTTTTTTTCTTATTTAAAAATAGATAGAGAAAATGAATCTTTTATGCCCTTATAATGGAGTTTTTGTCGGAAATCGTAACTAGTGACAACGTATGCTAATTAATAGAAGGTCAGCGATAAAAGTTAAACAAAAGGGACATAAGTGCGATAATCAGCAAAGTTTGAAGACTTCTAGTACAATTAGAATATAGTACAACGAGAAAAAAAAAATAATGATTTGTGGCTGTGCATATGGACCCTTGTGATAAACATTGCCCCAATTAGAAATTACATGTTTGAACGGACAGGCCATACATGCAAATGTTCTTGTTTCCCAACATATTACACTGTTGGAATAGAAACATTTGGCTTTTTAAGGGCATCTTCTCTTTGCCTTGAAAAAACATTCCACATCACAGCAAATTATGATTAGTACATGAATTTCTCCAAGTCTACAGCTTCATCATCGCCACATAGAATTTCCTATAAAAGCTCACTACAATATTCCTCATTCCTTATGTTCCATTTAAACAATTAACTAAAGTTGAAGTTGACTACACAATTTTTGCTGTTCACATTTGCACCAGGAGACTTATTAGAGTAATGAATGGGTAAAACTAACCATGAGACTAGTCTAGTGGTGATCAGGTGACATGTGCAGTGATTCGATAGTCGTTTCTCCCGAAAGGAAGCGGTCAAAATTGTTTCATGAAAAATGACTAAGCTGAGCTAAAGAACTTAGGATCCGCCACTACATATGAATTTATGTTAGTTTACGGGATAAATGGTTGACAAATAGAAACTGTAATAATTTTACCATCAAGAGCAATAAAGACTTAAAAAGAAAATAAATAAAAGAACACACAAGATTTTGTTTCACGGGTTTGTCGCTAACAATTAAAAAGGGAATCAAACGATTGTATAAGGAACAAAAATCTTGAGACGAAATCCCAAAAAAGGAGTGTATTACTGGCGAAGATTTACAATTGGGGACAAATAAAATGCCTCCAAGGAGTGCAAGCACACGAATACTAAAAGAAAAATTTTAAAGTTACACTAAGACATTGAAATTACATATTCTCTGTTGAGAGTTTTTTGATTCAGGTCCTTTCCTTTTGTGTCTTCGTTTCCTTTTTATATTTCCTTGGTAACTTCTGGGTAGTAAAACCGCACGGAACTATTCAATCACTTCGTAACTATCCACTTTCTTCATGGTGATCGACTTATTGGAGAGAGGTTACCTCGTAACTGTTGCTATTACTCTGGTTTTCTAACTACCCATCGTCAGATCGTGGTAGATGTCGAATTTGTCTAATAACTGCTTCCATAACTGCTAGATTAGGTGACCATAACGCCTTAGATTCGTCTAACTTCTGGGCGATTTGATGGTTTGGGCGATGATATGACTATCACCCTGAGCGATCATATGGCACCTTGTTCGCTCAACTTCTGGGCGTTTTGCAAGTTTGAGCGATGATACTTCTTGGTTCCTGGGCTTCCATTAGATTCGTCAGCAATTCAATCTGGGCCCTGGACTTCTGGATTGAACTTTACACTTTGGGCCTTTAATCTTGAGCTGCACCTTTAGTGTGTCAACAGATTTATAAATGATCGCTTCAATGTGAAACTACATCCTCTTTTGCCACTTCGATAATTCACCATGATGAAAAAATTTAGAAGAGAAAATCGCGCAATTGTCATCTCTAACATCCGTCTCTCTTTTTTATGATGATGTAAAAACTTATTGATAACTCCCTATTTCTAAAACAAATTAGGGCAAAATTGAAATTGTAAGTGTGAAATTCCTATTTACATGGGAAAATAGATCGATCCACATATTAACTTCATACAACGATAATAATTAACTCCACAATCTCACATAAATCACGAAACTACTGCAAGTGTTATGCCCTAAATCCAATCAATTTTGGACTTAAAACACTTTTAATATATACTTGTTGTATTTTATTTATGACAGATCTATTATTTAATTGAATTAATATTCTAATAAATTAAATAATAAAATTCGTAGATTCAAGTCTTGGTAATTTGTTAATCGTAAGGAATTGTGATTGTGAAATACAAATTACATATGACCGAATCTTAAATCATCTGTGATCGTAAGTAATAATGAGATACATATATTGTTATTACAGGTAGACCATCATGTGTGACATTTCTTACTTAAGAAGTAGCTAATTTCACAAGTTAAAATGTGGAGATACTTAAATGACCACGTGGATATTTTGTTTTAAAACAAAATATTGGAGACCCGTTGAGAAAATTCCACATTAATAATTATCTGAGTTTTTGTGGTTAATCTTTAACATTCGGTAGTGGAATTGATCTTTTAACTTAAGGTCATCATAGAACCTTATATGAGGACATTCATATTTTGGTGATATTGGATATTGCTCTGCCAAATGTCGCTAATACGACATCGTTCGAATATGTCAAGAATTATATGAAAGTTGTGAATGTAGATGATTCGTCACTTTTAGATAGTAAGAAATTATGATCTACATTTCATTTAGTTAAGTTTATAACAAAATTCTTGGTCAATGTGTACTCATATGTCGAAAAAGTGTTTTCAACTTACATTGACTTAATAGTAGGATAAAAGATATGATTAATAATAAAGATTGACAAACATATGTATATATATAGTGTAATTGATCGAATCATATTGACAAATGGATTATAGTTTCACGATAAACAAGCAAGTTTGATTTTGTCATATACACGACATTTTCCTTCCTATTACTAGATGTCAATCTAGGGCGGCGGACGTGAATTGGTGATAAATTAAAAATGGATATTTTAATTTATCGATTTTGATTAGATCAAAAATAACAACTCATGTCGTTAGGATTGCTTATTTTGATTAGATCAAAAATAAAAATGGGTCACACACAAAAGGAGAAGTAGATAAAGAGAACTATCAATTAATTAATTAACAAGTATTGGATAATTAATTAATTCATAAGCCAAATTTATTTAATTGGAAATTACATGGAACCAAATTTTTTAAGTTACCATTTAAAAAAAAAATTAAAGTTTATTTATACAAAAAATAGATAATTCAATATTAATAATATTATAAAATTAAATTTCAAGCACATTTCATTTTTTCTTTATTCTTCTTCTCTCTCTCTCTCTTTGCATTCTCTATCTACTATTTCTTATTTCATTTTTTCTTCTTCTTTCTTTCCATTCTCTCTCTACTATTTTTTATACCCAATTTTTTCTTCTTAACAGATGTCATCTTTCCTTTCAATCTCTTCTACCTATTTCTTCTTCCTCGTCGGCGGGTGCAAACGAGACGACATATCTATCGCGTTGAACAGTCGATGTCAAACCCGTCATCGTTCACCGCTGAACGATGCTTGCATTCGCTGCGCACATCGACGATGGAGAGTTTGCCGTGCATGTCATCATTGTCACAATGCCGTGATCTTGTTGCGCGCAACGACGAGCTCAAAGCATGGCAACGAGATTAAAATGTCGCCCACAACGGTGTACGCTCTGGTCGTCAGTGCGTAATGATCTCAGCGCCGCTATGCAAGACAATGGGTTTGTGATGGTTGTTTTTTGTGATGGGTTTGTGGTGGTTTTATATTGTTTTTGTGGTGATTTTTGTAATTGTGGTTGTGGTGGTTACATGTGGTGTACAAGCACTTGCGATCTGGTGTCGAGGTATTTGGTGATGCCGCGACCTGGCAGCGATGATGGTGTCGGAGTTTGGTGTGGGGGTGAGTGTTGTGGTTATTGTGGTAGTGGTTTTGCGTTGATATGGTGGTCGGTTTGCGTTGATGGTATGTGGTGGTCGTTTTGTACGGTCTGGTGAAGCGTTGGTCATGGTGGTCGTTGTGTCGATGGTGATAGGTAGATGGGATGGGGTGCGAGTGTTTGTGATTAATTATTTGGTTGATTGCGACCAATAATTGGTTAATTGTAACAAATAAATAATATATAACATAAATATGTGATTGTAACTCACAATTTATTAAGTTGTGATCGAGAAATTAATTGTGACCAATTATTTGATAATTTGTTATCGATAAATTAGTTGTGACTAATAAAAAAAATGATTTTGTAACTAAAATATAATATGTTACCTATAAAAGTTTTGATTTGGAATCGATAAATAATCTGTGACATATAGAAGTTTTGATATGTGATTGAAAAATAATTTTTTAACCAATTAATTCGATAATTTGTGAGTAATAGTATAAAATTGTGACCTTAATAATTTGTGACTTATAAATTTTTTGATTTAATATATTTAATTGTAATTTATAATTTTTTGATGTGTGATTAATGAATAAATTATGACTTATAAATTTTTTGATTTATGACCGTAAAATAATTCGTGACCTATAAAATTTCTAAATCGTAACCGAAAAGTATCTTGTAACCAATTAATTCGATACTTTGTGACCACCTATATAGAATTGCAACCTTAATATATTTAATTAATAAAATATATATTTAATTAATTATTTCATAAATTAAATTAAATTAATATCTGATTTTTGAAATAATAAACTTTGTTTTTTTAATTTTGAAATGGGTCAAACTTAATATTTTAGATTTAAAATTTTCCCTTTAATTAATCAGATTAATTAAATTTTGAACCGAGATAAATTTAAGAGACATGTGAAACCCACTTGAACTTATATGAATAAACTATTAGGGTTTCAGAAAGAACATTACACAATTCGTTATCTTGTCAGTACAAAAAAAAGAAGAGAAATCGTAATTATCTTATTCTTGTTTCTCGTGTAGATTTTCATTGGAGATTAGACAATTAGACAGCTGTGGAATGCAGATTGTGATTGTTTGTATTCAAAATAAGTAAAAGAGTTTGCAGAATTTAACAAAAGTATATTTTCTATCACGTTCTTAATCTAAAAACAAAACAGATATTTGGTGGGAATTGGAATTACTTTCATTTTTTGCGGCCCGTGATTAAGTAAATTTTCAACAAGTACCGGAAATAATAACAAGAAACAAGAAATCACAATCAACTGGTTACGCTACAGTAGTGTGTTGTTCACCACAAATAATTTAACGGATGCGGACTGTATTAAAACCTGAACCCACAGTTTAATTGCAGTTCTTGCCAGCCATGCATATTTCACTATCAAAGCTTGCATTTTATCAACATGTTTCTTGTTTGAACGCTCGCTGTAATTCCTTAAACCACAAACAACAAACCTCCAGAATCAGATTATTTTTTTATATAGTTAGGTACAACTGTAATTAATGTTTGTCGCTAAATTAATTCCTTTGCTGATGCCTGGATTTTGTGCAGAAAAATCTTTCCTAAATAAATGTAAACCGATACTCAGGTCTCAGTACCAGATGGAATGTGGTATGGAACAAGCATAATAAAAAATGAGCATATTCCTACCAATAATTGCACGCCAAATATTTCCTGATATATTCTAAAAAAGATATTATCTAGTATTACGTACTATTAATCATAGTTATCAGACTCGACTCGAACAATGCAGCAAGTCAATAGGTTAGTGATTCAAACGGTGGTTTAACCGGCGGGTCATTGCAATAAAACTTATAAAATATATATATAAAGTATTAATTTTTTTTAGGGGTAAAATTAAAATTTTTAATTTATTTTTCACTAATTATTTAAGTCTATAAAATAAAATAAAATAAAATTTTGGACCAAAGTTTTTTAAAAGAATATTTTTATAAAAAACTATATTCATTAGTTAGATAAAAGTTATTGCATACAAATAATATTAAAGTACTTTGTATTCAAGTGGTGAGAGACTCTTTGCTTTTCTTAGAGGTCCAATGTTCAATTTTCTTAAACCCAAAAACTTTGTAAAATGATTTTAAAACACAATCAAACCGGTCAATCGGGTCGGGTAAATCACTGATTAACTCGATCAAAGTCCGATTTTGACTGATTCAAGTGCATTTCTATCAATTTAATCTGCTCGACCCGATCAAGGGTCCTGAAGTTTGTTAATATTTGGTTTAGCTCCGGATAAAATTGTAATTTCGTCTTATTTTATAAAGGCTACGCCGTCACATGTAGTCATCCTAAATTATATTTTATGTCTTTTCATTAAAAAAGTCTGGCCTTGTGGTAGTTCGCCAAAGAAAAAAACAAATAGAATTTGAAAGCACTAATATTTGGATCATTAATCTACAAAGTGAAGAATGTTCGAAGTAATCATACACCAACATATATAATATAAGTAGTTCAACAACTCCACATTCTTGTAATTGAGAGTTATTAGTTACTTGGTATAAAGATTCATATGATGCCATGAGACCTTGATATTTTAATAGAATTATGATACAATCATGATTAATTTACTAATAGGGATAATGTTTTTATTTTATTTTATTTTTTTAAAGGAACATCTTCTTCCATTTTAATTAATGAAAGATTAAATTTGTTTAGTTCGATGAAATTTGTAGTATAGCTAATAAACATTTGTGTTTAAACCACATTATTTTGTAAGAATATAATCTGAAATAGTAGATTGATGGAAAATGTGTGGTTGAAAAATAAAGAAAAATTATTGATGTGATGGAAAATATTATTTTATTAAAGAATGTGCGGTTGAAAATGAGTAAAAAAAAGAATGAAAATTTTAATGTGTACCAAACAGGGGCATACGTATTCAATAGTTGGGACATGTTCAATACATTAGACTCGAGAACTATAAAAGATCAAAAATAAGTAAACATGAGCGTGATCATAAGAAAACGTGTATTTATACATACTTTAACGACATCCACTCTGAACTCTCATAAGTGTATTTGTCTGGACCCGAGTAAGTCAATATTTCTATTTGATTTTGTAGAAATCATCTCGTCTCGAAGAATTAAAGCATGTAATATATATATATATATATATATATATATATATATATATATATATATATATATATACCCCCACACAAAATCAAAAGTGTTATTTTAAATTGGGTAGTTGTAAGATTCTAATAATGGTGAAGATGCTAGTGAACAAGAATATATCATATTGCTAGTGGAGACAACTAAAGGAGTCCAACTTTCACAAATTCAACTCTTTCAATTGCATTGGCATTATTCATATTTCTTCCAAACAATGTAGTGATTGGAGTCAAATAATTTTTGGGAGCTAAGCCAAAGTTCATCAATGAAACGTCCTAATTGCCTGAATCTTGATCCATATACAGTAAAATAATAATAAAACAACACATGCTCCAATGGCATAGAGTGTGGGGGCATGAAGGTACTCCTATAATTTAGTTGCGTGAGACAAGATGTACTACAAATTTCAAGCCAACTACTAATTTTGATTGTTATTATTATTATTATTTGTATGTATAATGATATTGGGACTTAGCCGCCCATGTTTTGTAGGATTAAAATCAATTTATTAATTAAATTTTAATGAAAGTTGATAAAAACGTATAGTTATAAAAGTTGTTGATAATATGAAATGTATTGTTAAAATTAATTATTGATTTTGATTTAAGATTTTCGACAACTTTTAATCTACGCCAAACAGGGCTGAGTTCATTTCAAAATTTACGAGTATATATATTAAGTGGTTCCCAAAATTTAAAATGCCAATATGATCTAGTCACTATACAATATATAGCAATTAAAAAGATCATCCATACCATTTTTTGTGGATGTGATCCATTTCAATGACTACTGAGTAATGTTATAAAGTTTAGATACCTTTGTGTAACATACCTTTAAGTTTATGGACTAAGGATTTTAACTTGTATATATAACCTCCGCTCGGGATTGATAATTGGTAATTTTTAAGAAACTTTATAGGGGGAATAGTGGTTGGGATCATGAAATTTGTGGATAAAAAGGAATAGTAGTTCGGTATGTGTTGTTGAAATTAAAGTTTGATTTTAACTGGATACTAACTTTGAAATTATTAATAGTAGACCTTACATATTTCATTTCATTCTCAATAATAAACTAGAACGACTTAATAAAAATATATGAATTCTCAATAATCTCGACTCGGGGAGATTAAGCTCCACATATTTCATGTTCCTAGTTTTTAAAAAGTAACCTTGGAAGTACAAAAAGTTTAAAAAACGTAAAATCAAACCTCTAACAATCAAACATAAACGAAAGCAAAAACAACACAATTGATCTCTAAATCGACTTATGATAATCATTCGATACCACATAAATTGAGACTCGACCGTATGTGTTCGTGTTCCTTAATTGGGAGGGGGAGTGGCACGTAACTCCATATCATGATGATATTTGGCTTTTCTCGATGTTGAAGTTGAACTACTAGTTTAACCTTTCCATTACATTTCTATTCAAACATAGCTTTTGTCAGCAAATATTTTCTTACAATCATATTACATGTTCATCATTGTTTACATTGTAGTACGTGACAACGCACCATTAGACAATTTAAAAGAAAAAAAACATTTTTCCCGCCCGCAAATTTTTGAAAACAAAGGGGATATCAAAAACAATTTAAAGTGCATATTAAAAGGAAGTCGAAAAATCATTTACTGGGATACACTTTTATTGAAAAAATAATCAATCTTTTGTCGAATTTAGCCAAATTGATTATTTTGCTAGCACAAGTGCATAAACATGTATTTAGACGCCCCCTCGTTGTTTCTTAGCTAAGGAAATCAAAGTTTAGTATGACGGGTTTTTGTAAGAACATATCATTGTTTGTGAAGTCGCAATCAAGACAAAAGAATGCTCGTTTTGTTGAATTAACGGAGACAATGATTAAAAAAAAAAAAAAAAACTTCATTAAAGTAATGCTAACAGTGGATAGAAAAGCTAGAATTTTGCTTTTTGCACAAGAACAATGATATTATTACCTTAATTTTCTTAGTAAGTAGTCTCTATTATAGGTTGTAATGTGAAAACAAATTTATGAAAGAATAAAATCTAAATTTATTTTTACTTATAAGTCAATTGTACAGCAAAATTTGGGCAGGCAATATTTAATCAAGTTTGGACCCACTGGCATGTGATCGCACATGTGTGGCATAAATAGTGTACACAGTTCAATTGAGGAATTTCGTTAATAATTATCATAGTTTTTATGAAAATAAATGGTCGACTGTATGAATGGTGAATACACGTATCAATGTCTCCATCCCAAGTAGCAAAATCCACATGAGAAGTTTATAACAATATGCTAGTTTTCATCGCTATTTTTACCATGAATACTTTTTCGAACCATTGTCGTTGCTCGATCATAAAATTAAATTATTAGGAAAAAAATTTTAATTTACGTTTTTTCTCATTTTCAATAAAAGAGAAATATGTCCACCAATCTTGTTCGTTCATGTACACACATCAACATCACAAATAGACTAGTTAATTAAGTTAGGAAGAGTGAAAAAAGTGAATATGGTTGCAAGATGATCTCTAAGCACATGCCAAAGTACATTATTTAAGTGGTGGGAAAAAAAAAAAAGGAAGTTTAAGGGCAGTTTGAAATGAGTTTTGAAAAGTCAAAAACTGCTTATTTTTTAACATATTTGAATAATTTTTTGGAATCGTTTTGTTTGATTAAAAGAATTTTTAGAGGAAGTTGGCATAAGATAATTTTCTTGAAAAGCTCTTCTACAAGGAACAGAAATCTTGTCAAACGGTTCCTGAAAGTAGTATCGTACGTCTTTTTAAATAAATATTAATTTTTGAAAGAATCTTATATTATAAAACCTACTTCCCTATTTTATACATGTATCATATTTCACATTCTTTTTCTACTTAGCTGCCCACTACACTACACATTTGTATCATATGGAACAAAATATCAACTTGAAGTGTCTACCACCTAACTACGCTTCTTCCACCACCACCATTTCCTCCACCTCGTCCGACGGTTCGACTGTTTCTTCCTCAAACCACTCATTTACTAATGAAAAAGAAACTACAAAGTGCCTAAAAGAGTGTAAAAATGGTGGCAATGAGAAGCATAATCCGATTAGTTATCGCGGTGTGAGAAAGCGGAGTTGGGGCAAATGGGTGTCTGAAATTCGAGAGCCGAGGAAGAAATCAAGAATATGGCTTGGAACATATCGCACGGCGGAGATGGCGGCAAGAGCTCACGACGTGGCGGCTTTAGCCATTAAAGGCCACTCAGCTCATCTCAATTTCCCTCATTTGGCTCACCAACTTCCGCGCCCCGCTACCACTTCACCTAAAGACATCCAAGCTGCCGCGGCTAGAGCAGCAGCAGCAGCCGCCCTATGTCCCGACCAAATTTCAAGCGGCGAATTCAAAGATGAAGCACATGAGCCGCTGCCCAAGTCTCATTCTTCAACAAATTTAGAAACATCCAATTCTTGCTCAACCGTTGATGATAGCGACACATTTTTCGACCTCCCAGATCTTTGTTTCAATGAAAGAGACCTTAATGTCGGGTTTTCTTACTGTTCTTCTTCATGGAAGCTGGCTGAAGCAAGCGCCGATATTGGATTCCGGCTTGATGATCCATTTCCATGGGACTGCTACTGGAAATAACCCCATTCAACAGCCACAGCACATTGGTAATTTTGATAATACAAAACCAAGAGCAGAACCCCAACCCACCCCCACCCCACCCCACATATATATATGTATATTTCTGTATGTATGACGGTGAGGCAGCGTTAGTGTTTGAAATATAAATATGAAAGTGGGAATTCAATGCAAGGTTTTAATGGAATTAGTTCTTAAATTGCCTAAAAATTATATTATGGTCCATATCATTTTTACACTTTTGACCTATTTGCACTTTAATTATTGATAGAATGAAATAAAAATTCTTGCTCATTTAAGTGTATTTTTCCGTCTATTTTAGTATTTTTACAATTTATATCAGAAGAGATATTAAATTCGTCGAAAAGTTAAAAAAAAATTGTTCAATCCTAACTCCAATTAATTGAAGAAAAAAATCAGCTTTTTCACCCTACCTCGACTTTCCTCACACCTCAAATTATGATTAAAAAAAATATATATATTTCTTGTAAATTTTGATATTGGAAAATAAAAGTTTGACGAATTAATACTTAAAAGAGCAAAACTGCATAAATAATGAGCAAGCAAAAATATTTTACAACACGATAACAATTTTACTAAACTAAGACATATTTTTAAAAAAAATATACAAATCTGAATTTATTTATTTGGCACTGTGAATACCAATGCAAGTTTCTTATGCAATGGAATTCTTGAAACTGTTTATTTCGAGCAATGCTATGTGTACAAAATTTGTTAACAAAATGAGTGTGGTAAGATATAGGTCAATGATTTAAAAAGTCGTTTTTGAAATCATCGTCCTAAATCTCGTCACACTCATTTTGTCAAACAATTTTGTACAATTAAATTAATTGTATTCTTTATCACGCGTCGGATCCTAAGTTTTTATTGATTCATTCTTTGTTAACCAGGTCGATCCAAAAGCCATAAGGCCAAAAGGGGTTGCGGATAATTGCATTTACAGATGAGCAATCCCCAGTTACACAAAGAAATGTTAAGCAAAATGTAAAGTCCTTGTTTGGTGTGGATTAAAATCTAGATATAATCTAATTCAAAGTTAACAATTAATTTTAATCAGATATTTCATGGAACACGCAACTTTTTAACTATACATTTCATCAATTTTTATCAAAATATGTTAACCCATGATTTATAAATACTATTGTGGTTGATAAGGAAGTGACCTTACCATCACCATCTCCTTGAAGTCTATTCCCCAATCATTTAGCCACATTGCAATGCTTCATTGGGGAAAGTGGCATATATCTTTTTCAAAGATAAAACTTTACATTGCAATTATTTGGGCAGCGTAATATACATAAATGGAAAAAGGAAAAAAAAAAAAAAAAAAAAAAAATAGAGAGAGAGAAAAGAATATGGGATCCACACGGCTTTTCTTTATCCTTTTTTTTTTTTTTTAATTCTTTTGTTTTGTTTTTTCTTCTACGATTTTTTTATTTTGTTTTTCTTTCTGAAATTTTTTTCTTTTTCATTTTTTAATATTTTAATTAAGAACAATAAAGTTGTTATTTTGCTCTTTTTATTTTCAGAACTTGTCTATCATCCACGTGGATGAATAACGCTAATTTTCCAAAAAGTTGAAAATGCCAAGATTCCACACAGTAACAGTACATAGCAAGTCTAATTTCCCACATCAAAGGTGTGGTTTATAAAGATTGAACTTTGAAGAATCCAATGTCGTCCAAAGGTTGCCCTTTTGTATTGCGCGTGTTCACTATTCAAATCCACGAAAGCTCCTGTTTGACAATCATCGTATGAGAAAAAAAAAAAAAAAAAAAATTAGAAAGTAATTTTTAATAAAATGTGTAGTTAAAAAATAAGAAAAAAATTTTAAATTTATATACAAAATATCTTATTATATAAATATATTGTTGAAAATAAATATGCAGATAAAAAAAATTCAAATTATTGTCGAACAAGGACATATAGAGAGTTTTGTTCATAGCTTGGAAAGTAGAGACATGTCACCGAGGGTCGAAACCCTGAAGGCCGATTAGATAGAATAAGAGATAGGAATGTCGCCAAATTTATTAAGCCCCCTATCTGATACCAATTAAAATTCAAATCTTAATCTAAGTCAAAGTCAATAATCAATTTTAACCACATAATTCATGAATTTCACAACTTTTCAACTACACATTTCATCGACTTTTATCAAAATCTACTAAAAATCTGATTTTAATTCCTGCCAAACAAGGGCTAATTATACTATCCAATCGGGTGAATGAAATTAATTCACAGATGGACATTAGAAAGCTGAGTCGAAAGCAACCGGCCAACTAACTAAATACACATCAATCCAAACAAGGCCATAATACAGGGTACTAGACATGCCCAAAACTTTTGATTCGTTGAACAGAAAAATGGGTTCCATGTTCTTTAAATAGGACTTTGATTCATTGCTATCAAGATCCAAATGGATACTTCACTGGAACGAAGAGGGACCAGTTTTTCCATTGTCATTTGTATATTAACATGGATTCATCATCCCAACCCGGCCTGAGTTAAATCCTTCAAAATGCCAGTTTTTTTTAGTATTATTTGAAGAATAATACTAATACCCATCTAGGTTAAAAGAATGTGATAAATCCAATTAAAATCAAGAAGCAAGCTTGAGATTCGGCCGGTCTTGCTGCAAGGGGAAGCAAGAAGACGGAAGAACAAATATCCCCATAGATGACCAAAAAATCTAATTACTATCATGTAAAGGGAATATATGTATATATACATATTAAGAATCCTAAGTTACATTTCAATCATCTAATCACACTAAAAACAATAAATATTCAAAAACAATCGAAAATAAATTGGTAAAACTGTGGTGCCAAAATCAATTAATGCTCCTTAGTTCTGGAACTTTCCTCCCTCCCTCACATGATGGCCAGAAATGTACAGTATCTCTATGGGGCTTAGGGTCGAAATTTTTATTAATGAAATGGTCACTCAAAACTTCATGCCTAACACTGCAAAGTAACAAGTATCCAAGTGCTCTGAGCAGTAAACATATATACAATAGAAAACACCAAGAGAAATGTGAGACCGAGGCCCTGATTTGCGATGATGGAAGAGGAGCTTTTAGAAATTCCTGCTATGAATCTTTTGGTCTTCAGCTTATCTAAGTACATAAATACATGTGAACATTGTCCACTAGGTCTACCTGATTTGAAATGCATCCGAGGCAGTGAAGCATCACAGCCAGGCTCCAACTCCTGGTTAGATGTATACAGGTTTGACATCGTTAGGCCCAAAACTTGCTGCACACACTGGGCACTTGCGGTGCCGCGTTTCAATGATTCCTTTTACACAAGGATTGCAAAACAGATGGAAGCATTTTGTGATAACCACCTGCAAAGAACACTTGTTAGCTCTAGAAATATGCACGTGAGCAAACCGTTATAGCAGAATTTAAGCTTTTAAGAAGATATGGAAAAAAACATTATGAGCAGGTTACCCAAGTGGCCTCCCAACCCAACACACCAAAAGACCTGATCAACTTAGTTGCCCAAGCCAACAAAAGAGGAGGAAAGTGGTTGTAAATTGAAGTTTGAACCTTGGACCCCCTCCCAACTCCCAACTCAACAATGTTGCAAATGCTACTTCTTTCAAGACTCAAAAAGTGGTTGATGGAAGATATAACGAAGATAATTGAAGACATACCTCTTTTCTCCTGTCATGGCAAACACTGCACTTGAGTATTTCCTTGTATTCCCCGAGTTCCTGCTTAAGCTTTTCAGCTTCAGATGAACTGTCAGCATTTGACTTCAATTGTTCAGCCTTCCTTCTCACGGTTTCTAGATTTGCCTCTACTCTCTTTCTCTCAAATCTAGTAAGGAGAAAAGGTTTAAGAAACATAAACCAAAAACAAAGAAAAATAAAAAGCATCTCCATATAACTGGAAAAATGCAATATAGATTCCAAATTTCTTTCTCTAGTAAAATGGAAAAATATAACAGAGAAATTCCAACCACCTCTCTTTCTCTAGCTCTATCTGCAGCTCAGCAAGATCCAGTCGATCCCTGTCAACCTTGGCCTGTGCTTCCTCAAGAGTTTCTATCAGTTGCTGAGAACACTTTTTCACATCCAACTGTCTCTTTTGGTTATTTTCTAAAGTAGCTATCATTTGGACCCTATCTTCTGTGAGTCTCTGAATTTGATCCGAGTAGGTTTTCAACTGCAAAAAATATTACCAATGATGAGTACTAAATATATATAACAATAATAATTTTGATTGGACTAAGCAGTGTACGAAAATTTTTATTTAATTGAGCAACTCATATTACCTGATCTTCAATTCTAGCTACTTTTGTTTCAAGAAAATCAACAGATGTGTTGGTTTGTTGTATGGTTCTCTCCAGGGAACGCTTCTCCATAAGTAGATTATCTCTCATCTGCCTTGAATGCACTCCTTCAAAAACAAGCTGCAACAGTAATACCGATTAGATGACACGCCAAAATAAAATCCATTGAAAGCTAAAATATATTTGTGTTTCCTATTTCATGGGCGAGGAGTTGGGGGGATAATCAAGCAAAGATTGTTGTATTGCTTATACACAGCAAATGAGGCAGCAAGTCCACAAAACCTTGACAACGATTCTTCTCACACATTAACATTTACAACAACAAAAAAAAAAAAAGACGCTGTTTGAAATGAGGACTTAGTGAGGAAAAATAAGTGCAAATACCATGTCAAGAAATTTCCACGAGAGACAAAATAGTAAGCAAAAGCTACTTTGGGAAACTCTCAAACCCTTCTATAGTTTGAAAGGAAACAGGTAGCTGCATAGAAGATCAGGAGAAGAGCGAAAACGCAACGAAATTACATAGCCCACTTAAATCTCTCTATGTTTTTATTGCATTTTAAATTTGTCTTCTTCTCTGTTGGAAAATGAAAGCCGCTTGGAAAATCATTTTCCAAACTGTTTCACTTGGACAACTAAACAACCTTGGGATTTCAACGTTCTTGGTTGCAATTTCTTTACCCTGCTATCTTCAAAATCCAAATCGGGGATCGATGAATTTTTGACGAGAATGTTACTACACGGTTGGCACCAGGCCATATGCCTGGGTGCAGGAGTTTTCCAAAAAGAGTAGGCTGACTCGAATACCTGAGACCTTAGCTTAGAAATGAATAAAGGGAAGCTCAAAGAGCTTTCTCCTCGGAGCTTTACAGGTACTACGCAGCCTAGAAAGATAAAAACAATATACAAGGAATCTAATCCACTTTCACTTAAAAGAGCCACCAGGCAAGCTGAACAACAATATATGCCCCTGTTTGAGCCTCATTCTCTAAAAGCTCATTTCTAACCACACATTCTTCCAATAAAATAATCTCGCATGTAAACCAAAAGTTTCCCTACTTTTTAACCACACATTCTCCAAAAAAAATCACTATTACAAAACTCATTTTTCACAAAAAAAAAAAAATGGGGCTCAAACAGCGCCTATATTTGTTTGAATTGTGGTCTTTCTCCAAACAAGAAAAGATGCAATTTTGTGTAGCTAGATTAAAAATGCAGAAATTCACGTCACCTAAGTTATGACTATGCCAGCAATAACATAGCTGTATTTTCAGCCTGACCAAAACCAAATTAAGAAATAAATATCTATTCTTGATCTCTAATAAGAAAGTGCAGATTATGACCAGGTAACAAGTTAAGAAGTATGAGATAATAAACAAGCATAAACTTAATGGTAAAAAGAAAACAAGATTTCTCAATAATAACTGGCGGAGACAAAGTGCTCTGTAAGCTATTGGACATTATCCAGTATCAACAGACATAAGAAATAATTTAAGGTAACAGTCAGGAGGAGGTGTCATCTATAAACTGCCGTGTGGATATTGTTGCATGCAAACTCCCAGCAGCTGAAAGGAGTTTGAAAAGCAAAACCATATAAACAGATCCTAAAGCACAAGATCAACAGTTTGACAATACAAATCATGGATCTTAGTTGCATCTTAACTCTAGGTTATGTATGCACAGATATGGACGTGGCAACATGAGTAGCACGTGACAGTCGCACAGTATGACAATTCTTGAAAAAAAAAAAAAAGACATGGAACAGCTACGACGGGCAAATGATAAACATATAAAACAATCTGTAATGAACTATCTAGTATATTGCACATTCAGTTACTGATATTGAGCAATTACTGAGTCCATTGTGATAGGAGTGAAGTAGTCACTATATATCAAGCACAAAATTAAGCGGGTTCATGTCATAAGATTTGAAGAAGTTCTACGTAAACTGTCAACCTACTACAAACCTTCTCCATCACATGGGCTTGGGACAGGCAATGAAAAATAACAGAGGCCAATAAGTACAAACTTAGTGAATCAATATACGTACTCCAGAAAAACTGCAAAATTAACAAGTGAAATCAACAGCACAAGATGAAATTGTAACAAGCAAGTTTTCTACATTGCAACCCATGTCTAGCCTAAGTTGTCCAACATGTCCGGTATGTGATATATGTAATGACCTGCAAGTCCAAATATTTCACTTGTTTACTATACTAATTAACCAGACAGATTTTGACATTTAGGAAACTTTAAGAGGTGTCTTCAATGTTTGTTGCCAATCCATTAATCAAAATGGGAGAAAAAAGATGATGAAAAAATCATATAAAATTTACTTTAAGATCAAACAAATTGAAGTTGGAAGATTTCCATTTTTTTGAAATCCGGCTTATTGCCTACCTTCATGTTATAGTCATCCCTTTCACTAATTTGTTGCAAAAGCTTTTGGTTTTGAGTCTGCATATCATCATATGCCTGTCCAATGGTCTGTTGCAACAAGAAGTTTAGGCAAATTTGAGAAATTTAAACAAGGAGTCATCCATCCGAAAAAAGTTTCATAGAAAAGAAACCTCAATCTCTGAAAGATAGGCCTCTGTTTCCTCATGTTTGGAGTTTAGGACATCAGAAAGCTTGGATTTCTCCCTGAAATATTCACAGAAACAATCATTCGTTATACTCAGAAGGCAACAGAAGCAACTTAGACCTGCTAAAGTAAATATTTTACAGATAGACATCATATGCATGTTTTCAGTAATTATTATTGTTCATTTAACTCAAGTCAGCTTTCATACACTGTCAATGCTAAAAGAGAACACATCTGTCTGTTAAATCTCAGACACAGACCCACACTTGGCATGGCTTCAACGTGTATCAGATACACCCATGATAAAAATCAAACAAGATTTGGATACAAGCAATTGAAATGAACTACTACTTTTAGGAAACATATGTACTTACGGAATTAAAAGTCGTGGGGATCAAAAGAAATATTAGAACTTCAGATTTTAAGCTACAATTCAAACTAGTGCGCTGCAATTTTTGACACGCCAGCCACTTTAAACAAAAAGCCAAGGGTCAAATGCTTTTTGAATTTTTATTTTATTCTTGAAAAACAAAAATATATGTTCGTGGCAGAGAGCTCATTGTTGTTCTCAGCTGCAAATCTTGGGGCTCTGCAAAAGTTCAAACTCCCAGCGGGAGCCAGAATTTTACAGTGTCCTAACTCAAGCTCTCTGCATGCTCTTTTATTTTAAAATGAAGACACATTCCACAAGATATCCCCTACCGGGCAGGGTTTTTCATGTTCCAGGCAGCCTGGCACTTTTTCACACCTTTACAGTGTACTTTCAACTCTCTCTCACACACACACACACACATTGCTTAGCCGCCAGTTTTACTACTGTTGGATATAATCACCTAGATTCACCCTGACTTCCATTTCCATTGACACTTCAAAGTTCTTCAAATTGATCGCTGAAACCCTAAAATCCTAAATGACGTCATTGATCAGTTGACAAAACATGCATACGAAATACTCATGCCAGCACATGATCAACAATTCATTCTCCATCCCACCCACCCCATATTGAAACTTCCAGTTTCTCATCAAAATCATCCCCTGATAACAAAACTCCCAACTCTCTCTCTATGTCAAATTCTCATCTAATTTGTTAAGGCATCTTTCTTCTCTCCTTTTTAGAGATGCATAATCCAATTGTGTTGATGGAGTTTATGGTTGTTACTTCTGTGCTCCTTCAACTTAGGTCTACATCCAATGAAATTGCATCCCAGCCATTTCACAGTCTTTTCTAGATTTTCATATTTCCCATGTATCCATGGAACGCAGAAAGCAAGCATCATATAGGAACGAAAAGATCATCAAAATCTTAGATACACGTTCTTGAGTACCAGAAATCAAATCTAAAATTAAAGCATGTGATATGAAATGGTATAACCAATCCAGATGAATTTAAAAATCAGTTATTTCCCAACAACATCCAGTAATTAGAAAATATAAACTCTTACGGAGCAGTTGAACCTTGTCAATTCTTTATCAGAATTACACCAGAAAATGCCACAGTTATTCAAGCATTCATAACCCGTAGGAAAGAGACTTAAGAGAAAAGGGAAGCATACAGATGGAAAAGCAGCCAAAGATGGCAAATCTGGAGACGGAAACACAACCCTAAATCAAGTCTAAATTTCAACTGATGGAAAGTACAATATGTTAAAGTATCAGACAAACATCAGCAAAATATGGAACAGACCTTTTAGAGGCCGCTAACTTCCGTCTCAGGTCAGCAATCTCAGCTTCTCCAGTGGCTAACCTTTGCTGGGCTTTTGCCTCAGCTTCAATGGCAGCTTTAACTCGCCTCTCCAAATTGTGTTCATCCAGAGAATTCTTCAGGCTCTGAACATGAACCCAAGCCTTGATCTCAGAACTTCTGGCTTCACCAACTTCCCTACATTCAACATAACAAGGTTAGAAAGCACTCGGCTTCAAGATAGAAGATTCGGAAAATTTTGGTTCGAAAAAACTAAAACACATCTGGAAAGATCTCACGACTCTAAATTAGCTACGATGACAAGAGAGTAACACGAGCATTTCTTAAGAGTGGCAAATTTACCATTTTCCAAACTCTCTTTGAAAACATTCATATAAAACAAGTGGTGTAATCACAGCATTTTCATATTCCCCACCCCCCCCAACACACACAAACCCAACCACCCCAAAAAATCCTTATTTTGATATAAAGTGCAAAAGATCAAATGCGTTGACTACTCTATCAGGAGGTGAGGGAATTTCAAATTGAGATGGGACAACCAAGTCAAGTTTCTAATATTCCAAAACTCATACATAACAGCATGAGTAAATATGTATATATAAAGACAAATATAAGAAAGAGGATAACTAAATTCAAAGCTTCAGAAAAAGGGAAATAAAGAATTAAGGACAAACAACAATTAAACCAAAATAATATTCCCAATAAATCAAGAAATGGAGAAATGAATTGAAATAGAAAGCCTCCAGACCTTCTACAACAATTTACGATGACACTCGTACATTAACTTCTTGTCATAACCAGGGAAGAAGAGGGGAAAAACACCAATATGCAACCAATTGCATACAAACAGAAAGTGACCCAAGAAGAGGAGTCAACCATCAACAGACCTCATGTGACAATTATGACTTCTCTGTCAACACAATTCTCTGGCACATGCTACAGATATACTAATGAGTAATGATAACATTTTATCATGCAATTCCATATGCTGGACAAAAATTCCAAAATCCCAGCTATATTATAAAAAATACTGCTATCAGTAGTACTGTCATTACTACCCCATGTCACACAATTCACAAATCAACACCAAGAGGAAAGCTCCAAATGACCCAATTAAAGGTATAATAAATGAAGGATAAGGACACGACGAACACAAGCCAACACATAATTTTCAACAAAGCACGACGCAGACACTTCAAGGACAAGATAATTTATATTCTTTAAAACTATAAAATTACATATTATTTTTATGCTAAATATTTTTCAATATGCCTTACCACTTTTAGCTTTGATTTTGAGTTTTGCAGGGTGAAATATTTTGAATTGGAAATTGTAAGAGGACTTTGGGTTCTATTATTAATTTACCAGTGGCGAAAGAAAAAATGCATATAGTTCATAGATTTCCCACGTTATATGACTTTTCTGACACAAATTTTATAATAATTTAAATTTTCCAACTTTACTTTCAATAATTTATAACCAGGACATGTCCCTCGCATGTAAGAAATTAAAAAAAAAAAATGTATATGAATAATATAGGACACACAACAAGGATGTCAAACCCGTGGCAAAAGAATGTCAAGTCTCCCTCACGTGTCAGGTATTAATATATATATATATATATAGAAGTTAGGAACGAGTACCAGATTGTCGCGGTCCAATAAGCATCGCAACGTGACACTCCTTTTCATGAAATGAAATTTTTATCTAATAATTTTAGCATTCCACTATGCTTCCTGATCACCAGTAAACGATTCCAGTGATTTGAGTGCAATTTTTTAATAGGGTAAAAGATGGGATGTGGTCTGCTAATCAAAATGAGAAAGTAGAGACTACGGCTAAAGTGAAAAAACAATAAATAGCAGGAATGTTGATAAACCTCCCATACGATTCACTTATCAGAGGCGCCACAAGAAAAGGGTATAATGGGAATTAGAGAGAGAGGTAGTAATAAGAGGGGCTGGTATGTAATTAAGTGGTCATATTGTTAGTAGTGAATAAATAGGAGATAGAGGGATCTAGAAACTATTCAGAAAGTGTGAGAAAACTGAATCAATTAGGAGAGGGGCAGCTCTCGAAACCTGCCTTGCTTTCGTTCTAATTTTTTCAGTCTGTTAATTTCAGCAATTCAAGTTCAATTAAATAATCATTTCTTCTCAGCTGTTCTTTAAATTTCTGTCTTGATTTACGTTCAATTTCATCTGGAGATAATTGATTTCAGTGTGTTCCAGCAGAATCTATCAGATGGGTGCAGCACTAGATAATTGGAATTCCTCTGTGATTAATACTGAAATAAGCGTGTTCCTTCAACCAGAAGCAGTTTAAGAACAGAAGAAACCAAAAGTTAATAGAATACGATCAGACCAAAACCCTTTTAAGAAAATGCTAACCTTGAATCAGTCGATTCACGTCTATACATTTCCAAAAAAAGCTTCATGTCAGAATCAGCTTCCTTTAAATCATGGACCTACACCAAGAAATCAAAGTTACAAAACTTTTGAATTAAAATCGTCCTCATTTTAAATATTGATTTGCAGAAACCTCGTTGTCTGCGTCAAAAGATAGAACTGGGCTACAAGGATGTGTGTAAGCTATTACAATTGTTTCAGAGTGACAACCACAAATCATGAAAAGAGAATCTGGCAGATCGTCTTTTCAGAGTGACAACCACGAATCATGAAAAGAGAATCTGGCAGATCATCTTACAGTATGCCTAGATAATGCATCAGACTGCTATATATGTTGTCTATTTACATTACTTATGAATTGGTCAAAGTGGGTTTCTGCCATAAATGTTAGGTGACATACAACAGATATTCTCCAACAGAACCAAGGCTCATAATAAACCCTTCTTTTCATTCCATTAAATGGCACAGTTAAATTTATTTATTTTTTGGGCCAAGAGCAGCAACTACAAATCATATAAAAGAGTAACATTCTTTTTTGCACCTTAGGTCAAGAAAAAGGATTGCTTGACAAGTAAACTTAGTATAACATGAGACATGTCTCCATATTCTTATATGTCATAGAAGGCAAAAATCATACCACGGCTTGTAATTTCTGTATTTCAGCATTTTGCTCAGCAGATCTGGAGGATAATGAGTCCAATTCCCTAGCCTATACATATTTAAGGAATGGTTTTAACCGGCATAACAAATAATTTAGACAAAAATGACCGCAAGTATAACAAATCCCACCTTGCCATCGAGAATGTTGATAAGCGATTGGACATCAGCACGCAAACAATGAATACATGAAGCAGTCTCCTTGTGTTGAACTAACTGATTCTGAATGTTACCCATTTTCTCAGGAAATGAAGAAACTAAAGCTTTGAACTCCGCAATGATTTCTTTCCTACCTGAGGATAATAAAATCAATATATCTGTGTGACACTTAGACAGAGAAGCAACAAGGAGCCAAGAGATATGAGGGAATACCAGGTTCTCTAGACGTCTCTACCAGCTTGGCTTCAATTAGCCTTTTTTCTTCAATACGTGTTTTAATCTCTGTTTCCAGATCAGATATTCTAGACTCAGCAACCATCGAAGATTGACATAAAACGTCAACAAATTCATTTTTCATGTGAATTTCTTTTTCCCGCCAAGCAAGACTGTCCTTCTGAACCTGAATTAAGTTGATGAGTCAACGCAGACGGTAAATACTCTTCAAAAACCAAAAATGAAGTTAAAACTGAAACTACCAAGCAGTAACAACCTGTAGTTTCTCATAAAGCGCTTGATATTTTACTACATCGGCTTTAGACTTTTCAAGTTGATCTTTTAGCAGGAGATATGCTCGGGAGGAACAAATACATTTGACATTCTTCAGATTGTTCTGTCAAACAAAAACCAATTTATATATACTAGTAAAAGAAAGTAGTGAGTAAAAACATAATCAGAAAACACCACAAGACGAACAACAATCTAACCACGAGAAAGCAAGGAAAAAAAATTAACCTGCAAATTTGATAACTGCCTCAATATCTTTATCCTATCTTCATGAAGATGTCTGAGTTCCTGTAGTCGGGAAGAGGATTGGTTCTGCACAAGTACACAAATTAGATTAGACCATTTTACAAGTGGAAACACAATCCATACGAGCTAGAGGAAACAGAGTGCAGGTGAATACCAATAACTCCTTGAGTGTTGACTCCATCTGTTGCAAATCGTCTTGTTTGTCTCTGGTGTCATCACTCGTGACATGCTTGTTTTGTTGATTCAGGACGGGGAAAGATGCTCCTTTTGCCAAATCTCTCTCAACTTTTAGGATAGCCAAATTACGGTTGCTTTCTTCCAATTCCGAAATCGAATTCTCCAACTCTCCTTTTTATGTACAGCCAAAATGTCAGTTACAGTACCTCTCAATAGGACAATTCAAGCATGCATGAAGCTTACCAAATAATTTGGAGATTTATTATACAAAAAGGACAACACAGGGTCAGCACATTTTAAAGAAAATTTATTTAAAAAAATCCTTAAACAGACAGTATTGTTTCTGAGAAAAAGCAACAACGCTTCTAGTGAAATGAGTATAACGTACATTGCATCAAGCAAGTGGTGAACAAGACCGAGGAAGTTGATGCTTAGATGACATCAAAAGCAGACTTCAAAGTAAGCCCCCAAGTCCCCTCTTGTTATTTTTAAATTTTAAATTTGGCGGTGTCCTTCCTAATTTTCCAGCAGATATAATCGATTATCCATATAAGATAGAAGACTGTTGCACAACTAAGCCTTATTCAAAAAAATTAGGGGTCCGCTACATAAATATTTTTCACCACTCCAAATAAAATGCAAAAGGGAAACTTGAAAATAGTCCTCTAAAAAATAGGATAAAGAAAATCTTGAGCATGATTCTTCAATTCATTCAATAGCACCGTGCAAGTGACGTGAACTAGATTCCATGTAGTGCTCCATAAGTTCAGTTATAAAAGCATAGAAACTGCTAAGAAGGTTCAGAGCATGCACACAGGATGCATGTTGCGGCAAAAGACTATTGGCAACTAAATGCTACTTGAAAACTTTGTAAATGTTTTTTTTTTTTTTTTTGGGGGGATTGATACAGAGAAATCGTTTACATTTTATCTCTTCAAAAACTGAAAAAAATATCGACACAAACAACTGTAACAAAGGAGAAACTCGAGACTGTCAAGAGAAAGATGCCAACAGTCAGTTTACTCAAGTTCTTCAATGACATAGCCTTCAGATTTCCTCAAGTTCAGCTGATTCTTCTTTTCTTAAGTTCAATATTCAATTTTTGCCCTCTGAACAATTTGTTAAAACGATTTGAATTAATAAACATCCTGATGGGAGTAAATACTTGATGTTGCAGACGTGGAAGCATACTTCGAAAAGAACTCATATGAAGGTTGAAAAAGACAGCTTGCATCTGCTTCGAAATCAACTAGGTAAATACTCCAATCCAAATGTTCTACCTACTTCAAGAGTTGTTCCGTATTTAGCAGTGCAAATACAATCAAATAGATATAAGCAGGCAACAAGACAGAAATTATTATATAAAAAAGGTAGATTTTATACTTGAGCAACTTCACAAAACAAATAAGCAATCATCATTACATAAACAATCAGTATGTAGGATCATCGGGGGCGTGAGGAGTGTTAGTGATGTGGGATACTAGAGTTTTTGATATGGAGGAAGTTAGTAAATGGCTATTTTCCCTATCGCTTTCGTTTAGAAATATTGGGGATAACTTCCGTTGGATGTTCATAGGAGTTTATGGGCCTAATGTAGATGAGGGTAGAGGTGGATTGTGGGATGAATTGGTGGGGATGATGAGTTGGTGGAACCTCCCAACGTGTATTGGAGGAGATTTTAATGTGATCCGATTTCCTAGTGAGAGGTCCTCTGGGGAGAGAGTTACATGGGCCATGGAGGACTTTTCTGATTTTATCAGGGAAAACATGCGGGTGGATCTGCCTTTGATCGGGGAGAGTTCACTTGGTCTTCTAATTGAGACCAATCTGTCATATCCCGTATAAATCGATTTTTGGTTTGTGGAGAGTGGGAGGCTAAGTACCCAGAGGTCACACAGAGGAGATTGGGGAGGTTGTATTCAAATTATTTCCCTATTTTATTATCTGGGAATGCAAGGAGAAGTGGAAGAAGGCCTTTCAGACCTAGAAGAATTGGATATGAGGGAGAAAAGTCGAGGTTTAGTAGGGGATGATAGGGCAAAACGTGAAAAATTAAGGGAAGAGTTGGAGAGGTTGGTGGAGATAGAGGAGATTGTTTGGGGTCAGAAATCCAAGGTCAAGTGGTTGAAGGAGAGGACCAAATGCACTCAATTTTTTTATAAGGTTGCTAATTCCAACCGACGTAACAATTATATTACTGTGTTGGAGGTAGATGGGGTTACTTATGAGGATCCACGGGATATCGGGAACCATATAGTAAGCTTTTATCATAATCTTTACCAGGAGCAATTGGATTGGAGGCCATAATTGGATGGACTGGACTTTTCTACTATGAACGAGGAGGATGCTAATTAGTTAGAGAGACCATTTGGGGAAGGATGAAATTAGGGAGGTGGTGTTTAACATGAATTACGATAATGCCCCAGAACCCGATGGATTCTCTCTCTTTTTATAAGGCTTGTTAGGAAGTGATGCGGCCAGACATTGTGGATGTCCTTAGTTATTTTTTTCAACGCGGAAGATTCTTAAGAAGCGCCATACTACTTTTATTGTGCTAATTCCTAGAAAGCCGGGAGCAATGGATATTAAGGACTTTCGCCCTATTAGTTTAGCGAGTGGGGTCTACAAGATTATTGCGAAAATTTTGGCGAATATATTAAAGGAGGTGCTGGGTAAAGTGGTGTCTAAATCTCAGAATGCCTTCGTTAAAGGGGGCCAGATTTTGGATTCCGTACTTATTGCAAATGAATGCATTGATTCTAGAATGCGACTAAGGGTTCCAGGAATGTTATGTAAGCTCGATATCCAGAAGGCTTATGATCACATTAACTAGGGTTTTGTGTTGTATATGCTCAGGCGATGTGGCTTTGAGGAGAAGTGCTGCCAGTAGATTCAGTTTTGTATCTCTATGGTTTCCTTCTCAGTCATGGTAAATGGTACTCTGGAGGGTTATTTTCGTAGTAGTAGAGGATTGAGACAAGGAGATCCTCTGTCCCCAATGTTGTTTGTCATTGTAATGGAAGCTTTCAGCAGGATGCTTGAGAAGGCTGTGAGACAAAGCTTGTTAAGGGGCTTTGTTATTGAGCAGTTGCAGGTTTCTCATTTGCTGTTCGCAGATGATATGCTGATTTTCTGTGATGCAGATATTGAGCAATTCAAGAACCTACGTCGCTTACTACTGTGCTTTGAAGTTGTTTCTGAATTGAAAATTAATTTGAGAAAATCAGAGGCTATCACAGTGGAAGAGGTCAGTAATGTGGAGGAGTGGCTGCGATTTTGGGTTGTAGGGTAGAGCACTTGCCTGTGACATATCTTGGGCTTCCTCTAGGAGCACGGTGTAAAATCATACAGATTTGGAACAGTATTGTGGAAAGGAGGGAGAGAAGGCTTGCGGGTTGGAAGCGTATGTACCTCTCAAAGGGTGGTCGTCTTACTTTCATAAAGTCCACTTTGTCGAATCTACCTACTTATTTCTTATCATTGTTTCCTATTCCTGGAGCAATGGCAAAAAGATTAGAGAGGATCCAAATGAAGTTTCGTTAGGGAGGAGAACCAGCGTGTAGTTTGTTCTCCTATTAGATCCGGTGGTCTCGGATTAAGAAGTCTTATTTTGTTTCACAAGGCCTTGTTGGGTAAGTAATTATGGCGATTCGGAGTTGTGATGGAGAGTTTTTGGAGAGAAATTATAGGGGCAAAATATGGCGTCATGAAGGGGGGTTGGTGCTCAGGTGAGAGACGTGGCTTTTATGGGGTGAGTTTGTGGCGGTATATTCGACGAGGGTGGTGTGACTTTCGAGACAGATTGTCTTTTGTAGTGGGAATGGTAATTCCATCAGTTTTAAGGATGATTGTTGGTGTAGACATCAACCGCTTAAATTGGAATTTCCTTCTTTGTATCGTATTGCGTTGGAACCGTCTGCCATGGTAAATGATGTCTTAGATTTCCACAATGAAAGCTCCAGTTGGAATATTGTTTTTGGTCGGGATTTGCAGGATTGGGAAATGAATGATTATACGATGTTTTTGACATCTCTATACAAGGCTCATATCGGGGTAGGAGAAGGTGATTGTGGTAGGTGGAGATTGACACGTGATGGTATCCTTTCAGTCCGCACTTACTTTAGATCCTTATTGGGACTTGAAGAGAGGTCATTCCCCTAGAAGATGGTTTGGAAATGTAAATTGCCATCACGAGTAGCATTTTTCTTTAGACGGTGGTCAGAGGACAGGTATTAACTGTAGATAACCTTCGAACTAGGGGTTTCTATGTTACAGAATGGTGTTATATGTGTAAGAGGGACGGGGAGACGATTGACCACTTGTTTCTTCACTGTGATGTTGTCTGTTTACTGTGGAACGATATTTTGACATCGCAGCACATGAATTGGGTATTGCTAAGGCGTATGGAGGACATGTTAAAGACATGGAGGAGAAAGTTTCGAGATAAGGATAGTAAACTTGTATAGGACCTTAATCCGGGCTGCATCGTTTGGTACGTGTGGAGAGAAAGAAACAGACGATGTTTTGAAGACCAATCACGGACAACAGCGCAGATTAGAGAATTATTTTATATAACATTTTATACTTGGTTTAACGTTGCGGCTATTAGGCATATAGATGGGCTGCCTAATTTCATGTCGTTACTTTCTGACTTAAAATGAGTGTACACTCCCTGTGTATTATGCAATGATTAATAAATGTTTTATTACCTTTAAAAAAAACAATATCAAGAAGCAAATACGCTTAAACAATTTCTTGAAACCAAAAATACACACATTGATGAAGATTTGTTGTGAGCAACATCTACTTCCACGAGCACGGATTGACAACCGACTTCCACTTCCATGCAAGATAATTGACAGCCAGTCTTCTAAAATCAATAGCATAAAAGAAAATACCTCTAATTCTTTCAAATGGATACAAATACCAGTGCAGATAAAATAATTACACTAACTACTCAACGCGTTGAAACCTGGAACCTAGTAAAATTTTAGCTGGGTACTTAGCCTCATGTAGCTTGAGCTGAAAGATATTAGTCAAAGACGTTGAAGAGAATTGTGTACAAAAAGAACACCAATATGCTTAACTGTAACAAAACGAAGTGGTATATACCTATAAAAGTAATGATTTCAGTCAGAATAAACAATTACCTTTCAAACATATAAGATCAGCTTTGTTCTTTGTGTCAGTGTCTCGATGGCCCTGAAATTCAGCGGCCAGTGATTTGTGCTTCAAGTGAATACTTCCCACTGCCAGTCTCAAATTCTTAACTTCCGCCTGCAAATCACAAGGTAACCCCTGCTGGCCCCATCCTACGACAGGAGAATAGAAAGGAAAGAAAATGACAACAGAAAAATGAAGCAATCAAAGATACGCACCTAGAATGATGATAAGAAATTGGTGATCTACATTCAAAAGCCTCAAAGCTGTACGCATGTTCCTTGTATGGTCTTACCATAAGATGGAAGCACGTTTAAACATGCAGTAGACAAGCTACTCTTCAGATTACCCAAATCCTCACATGCGTTGACTGTCTTATGCAATATGCTCTTTGTCTTTTCACCATAAATTTGTCTATCATCTTCAGTCAGATCTGTGGTTGTGCCAGCTGAGCTACTTTCAGTTGCGCCCGTTTCCAAGAGGCGGCCTAAAAAAGCTTTCTCAGGAGGTGAATCACCATCTGAGAAGCAAATTATATAACTTCATAAGCAAACACGATTTTCATACATCTACAGTTCAGCGATCAACTTAATGTAGTTCAAACTGAAAAAATGCAGGGGAGTCATCCGTTTCCAAATACTCGATTAAGCAGTTTTTGAAGTTAAATAACCAGGAATGTCACCGTAATAGCATTCCCACTGCAGAACTATACCAGAGAAGATAATATTAGAGAGGAACTTACAAAAAGACATAATCAATGTGATTTAGAAGATTGGAAGAAACATAAAACACAAAATTTCAGGAGGATTAAATCAAACACAATCAAATAAATCATACAGAGGTGGGGGGTTTCCCTCAGTTTCAGTCTCTTATCCTTCCTCTTAAACGAGAGAGAGAGAGAGAGAGAGAGAGAGAGAGAGAGAGACTTTAGATTCTAAATGTATTTAATAAGAATTCCCAAAAACAGTTGAAAAACACTACTCTTGCAGAAAAAGATGCTTGCGGCTGCAAACATTTAAAAACAATTTTTGAAAGCATTAGAAAATATTAGATATATAATTGCCAGTAGACAGGGCAATAAAGGATTTCCAATTATGGTGTTGGCTACTATAAAAAAATCCTAAAGATTGCGTCAATTTTACCCGAGATATTCGTCGCTTTCTCAAGTAATTCAAAAGTCTGCACGAGGACAAAACATTAATAGACAAACTGGTGACAAATATATTTCAAATAATGAAGAGATGTGAAGAAGAATACAGATAAGGAAAGGGCTAAAGGATGTGTGCAGAGGCACAGAACAGGAAATCCTAGATATAGATAAAAAAGAACATGAAACCTCAGGATACAACACTTATTTATCTCAGAATCTGAACAGATTTCCTGGCCCGAGAGAAGGATCAATTTCGGGAATCAATATAAACCAAGCACAGGCTTATTTAAAACTAATTGCACTTAACTAAAAGTTCAGAAACACATCTTGAACGTTGTTTAAACATAACATGCTCAAAAGAAATTAATCAAAAACTCATGGAAACTCTAATCATTAATAGAAATCAATCAATAGGAAAAATGAAGATATAGCATGCCATGTGTATCATACCAAGAAACATCCACTAGAGTGATCTTATTTGATAATACCAAACTCAGGTTTTAAGAGTTAAAACTCAGATCTAGCGACATCTTGAAGTAAAAATACAAAGCAAAGTGGAAGAAATAAATGGAGACGTCGAAATAGGTCCTGGCGAATAAAACAAAGATAAGTGCATGAGGTAATTGATTTGTTGCGAATTTGCTGAACCTTGAATGAACATGTGGCTGTGACTAAATATTGGTTAACTGGTCAAAATTGTACTATTCAAAAATATCAATATGACACATCAGCAAATTGGGTGAATACATATGAGTTTATAAATTACCATACATAGAATGTGTTTCAAAAATGAAAATGTACCTTTACTTGATTGGATTAAAACTACTTTATCGTTGTTAAGAGAGATTAGGCGTGAACAGAAAATAAAGGGGGAAGATCCTGTGCAAGTCAAGGCATCTCTCACCATCTTTGACAATTAGTTGTTCAGAACCTCGTCCACTCGTCATCAAGTCTTTTATGTGACTAGATTGTGATTCCAAGTCTTCAACCAGCTGGAATAAAAGTGGAACCAAAATCGAAATCCAAACCAGAACATTGAGCACGTGGCAGTTCACATACATACATACATAACATATATATATATATATATATATATATAAAAGTAAAATCAATGAAAAAATATGCAACATCAAAAGTTAATACCTCTTCCCATGAATTATTAACCACAGCCGAAGTCTTCTCATGTGACTTTTGTTTCTCCTTCAATTGACATAATTTGGAATGCAGAGCATGAATTTCAACATTTTGAGCTTCTAACTTCTGGGTAAGTTTCTGATTTTGAAATTGAAGTACTGCTGCATTGAGCTACAGCAACAGAAAATTTAAATTCTAAGGAAATGCTGTAACAGCTAATTCAACTAAAAAAAGGAAAAGTCAAAATTTAGCCTAGGTAATACTTTCATGTGAACAAACGTTGGAAGTGATAAAGGACCACTGTTTGATAGTAAGTTTTTTTTTTTTTAATTTACAGCTAAACCAAGTGGGCAAATCCTTTCAGAAAAAAATTCTTCCCTCTGTAGAGCAAATATGTTTACCGCATATTAATTGATTGTCAATTAGCATTAAAACTCAATAACAAGTGAATATGTAAAAGCATCCTGAAATTTGGTATACTAGCAGCTCATCTTAATGAAATAAGATTGTACATACAATGCATTCAAAGGGGGAAATTTGTCAAATCCATGTGAAGATTAACATAATTACTGTCTTCAGAAATCATTTGAATAGAACTCAAGAAAAGGACGTAGTTTCATTCGTCATCAATCATCATATAATGATTCATTCATCGAACCTACTGAAATATGTTTTAATTGTAGTATATGTCTATTTAAGGAAAATCGTGACACTTTGAAATGATCAAAGCTGTAACACAAAAATACCTACTTGGGTACCACATCTGTGCACTAAATAACATTTTTGGTGAAAAATAGTCAAACGGGAGCT
This sequence comes from Fraxinus excelsior, assembly GCA_019097785.1. Taxonomy (NCBI): domain Eukaryota; kingdom Viridiplantae; phylum Streptophyta; class Magnoliopsida; order Lamiales; family Oleaceae; genus Fraxinus; species Fraxinus excelsior. The sequence continues at coordinate 6,433,343 of CM032639.1, read as the reverse complement.
TCACAAAGAAGCAGTATACATAAAGAAACCAAAATATATCACCAATCTGTGCCGGTGAACCCAAATTGACAAATTCAATTCAAAAGTGTCTATGCAAGTCGAGATGGATTAAGTGCTTGTTTGGTAAAGCTTTGTTTGTTAAAAAGCCGTCTTTAACCACACATTTCATTGGACCACAACTTTTATTCACTTTTTCATGACACATCTCATGGGACCCACCAGCTTTTATCAAGTTTTAGCAACATCACACAGTCCCTAAATGAGTTGAAAGAATTAAAACAAAATGAAGACTCTTAATCCTCCATATTAAGCTGTGAAATACATCAAAATTATCTTTGAAGCTCCAGTTTATATTCAGAACAATCCTCATTTTTAGGTAATACAAACCTGTGCACATTGGTAATCAGCCAAACTAACTATAGAGTTAAAAATATTTTTTTGTCCCTTTTCCTGTCCTGGGGGTGGGGCGCGCTGTGCTTTTTTGGAATTTTTTCACTACAGAGAAAGAAAACATAAACTAGAAGAAAATAATATATTCAGAAATAAAATCAAACAAAAGAGGTGCTCAATAGAAAAGAACAAAAGGCGAAAAAATAAAAGAAGAAACAGAGAGAACCGGTTGTTAAAATATTACGACAGCAAAAAAAAAAAACAATGTCCATAAGCATAATAATGAGGAAAGATTATCAAAAGCCATGGCCCACGAATGCACTCTCTAAACGATATTTTAGCCACATTTGGCAAATTTATAAATGATTTAGTAAGATGAATAGTAGTGAGTCCCACGAAATGATGTAGTCATGTAGTTACCGATACGTGTTTGAAATTAATGTTTGACTTTGACTTAATTTATATACCAATTATAAATTTCTTCTCAAACAGAGGCTTATACAAAGTTACCCAATTCGTTTTTTGATATTTATAATCACAGCTTATATGGATCCGTGTTGAAGCCAGTGATATCAACTCTTGTGTGCTGCTAATGTATAAATATCTTCTATGGCACGTATCTGATGATGCCAACTAGCTCACCAGCTAGCATGTCGACAATTTCAGTCAAACTCTTAAAAGATGAAATATGTTGCTAAACAGTAAAGATGAAAAGCGCAATAAGTAAATATATCACCAAATTAGTACTAGGCTACGATTGGTATGATTTCCGGAAAGGATAAAGTGGTGATAATGAATGCAAGAGTTAATAAACGTAAGAATAATTATATTACAAGACAAAAGGGCACAAGGAAACGCATGTCCTCTCTCTGTAAATATTTTTTGATTGAACCAGAATACACACGGGTAATAGTGTTGGAAGAATGCGTATCGTGACTGGCAGAGTTTTGAAATTATAAATGTTCTCTGAAGGAAGTAGATAGACACAACAGCATACTAAAGAGGCCAAATGGAGTAAAATGTCACGTATCAGGTAACATCCCAGGTAGAGCAGAATCTCAGCATTCTCAGACTCAGCTCAGCGGTAAGATGGACCTGCTCATGATTCAACATTAAAAGCAACAGAGCACATTACCAAGTTCAACACATGCAAAACAGTTGAGAACCCCTAAGTCAAGCAGAGAGTTCAATCTCTGCATGGCTCAAAGCAGCTCCACTTCTCCTATTAAGAATTTCTTCTCAATAGTTCTAAAATTCTGAGGATAAAAATGGAAGTCTGTATCTGGTTCTAGTAAAAAGTTCTAGTTCTCCATAAATTCTCACTTCAGAAAAATGTATTCCTCAATTTAACATATATTTGTGAGTGTGCATTCCAAATTAATCACCCGCCTCAAATCGAGACAAGACGGCATGAATATAAACACAGACAATAAACCCCACTGACCCAAAGATTCAAATAATGAAAATATATAACTTGCATTGTAATATTAATATGTTAACTACGATCCAAAAAAATCAAAGTAAGAAAATGAAAAGGTTGATCCAAGATTAGAAAACACGATGACTATTGCACTATTTTAAGTCATCTTGGTATTGGATCCGCTCTTCTATTAGCATGCATAGATTAGATTCTATTCATCTTCTTTATTATTAAGGAGCCCCTACCTGAACCCTTTTTTAAGAAATCCCAGCCCAAACCATTTCAACGGTTCAGGTGCTTCCAAGCCACGAGGCACAACCAACTCCTTCCATTACGGCAAGTGTGCACTTTTGGTAGTTAATGGACTTTTATAGGGACATAAAAGAAAAACAATGTAGAATAGCGACAAACGGCTGAAATCAGGCTATTTTGAAGGGGCTTAAGCAACTTTGACAGATAAATGTCGACAGATGCTTTGACACAAATAAGTGTTGGCAAGACATAATTGGTGTAAAAGTTAATTATGTTTTAAACGGTTCAATCAATTCAATGATAAGATGCCAAGTGGCATTATGTCAAGTATTATGTAAACCATTATGTTATTGTGGCATGATTCTTTTGAAGGCGGGATCTACACCAAGTGCAGTGGTACAGACGAAGATGTTATCTTCATGACGTCTCTGTCGATGCCTATAAGCTACCTCCCATGTTCCCTCTTCCACAAGGTCTACTTTCAGAACAGGCCAAGCCTTTACTTAAGAAACTATATCAAGTTCAGAAATTAGCTACTGGTGCAAATAACCATAAGAACGAAAAGATTTGGAGTCAATCATAAACCCATTCTACACATAATCATTAGAGCAGATATAAATCTTGAGAAATTAAAAGTAAAAATAAATAAAGTAAAAATTTCACCTTTTTATCCTCGGATAAGGGCACAAGGGGATGTTTCTTCACAGTAGCGGCAGTCGGTGATATAGAGCTAATATGACGTCGCTTTCGATCAGCTTCACCTGTACTCCCCATCAGTAAACCGCCCTCTCAAAACAAAGCCCCGGAACTATAAATTATTCTCTAAACACACATAAGATTTATTGGCCAATAACATTACAAACCCTAAAAATTTAACACCCATACACACTAAACACTGTGTATGAAAGATTTTTCCTCAAGTAAACCCTAATTCAGGAAAATAATAAAAGAATTGTGCAGTTTTATACTGGCATGAAATCTGGGTTTCAATCGAGTTAATTTGTAATCGACAAGAGTCATGGGGCTTTGTTTTTATCTCCTGTTTTTCCCTGTAAACTGAAAAAACACTCCCTCACGCACACAGACGCGGACGCGGACACGGATATGAACTCCTCTGTTTACAGCGCGGGGGAGGTGGATTTTTTCGATAGAGGGAATTAATGGGAAATATGAACATTTGAGAAATCATACGAGTGTGAATTAGTCATTCGAGGATTGCTCGTCTACTGGCGGCTGTTTTAAGGTGTTTTGAGCCTCCGTTATTTTCATAGTATTTTGAAATGGTAAATAGTTGAAAAATGTATTATTAAAAAAAGAATTTTAATTTGAATCTAATATTATTTTAATAAAAAATTGTAGTTGAAAAAAAAATATATATATATTTTGGAAAAAATGGGAATAAAAAATCCCGTAGTCCCTTTATCAAAATGGTAGTGCCGTACCCGTTTATTTAAAAGGGGGTTTAGAGTTGAATATAAATATTTAGTCCATGTTTGAGCCCTATTTTTTCAAAAATATATATTTTTAAAACTTATTTTCAACCACTCATTTTTTCATTAAATAATTATACGTATATTTCAAAAAATCCTCCTTTTTTTTTATCACGCATTCCCTAAAAAATCGCTATTACAAAATACATTTTACCCCAAAAACGAGGATCAAACCAGGCTTTAATAAATAGATAGAAATAAATAATTATCTTTTAAAATATGTAGATAAAAAATTAGCCATTGATTAGTAAAAATTTAAATTTAAATTTAAATCAAAGTGAACAACTAAGAGCATGTTTGAGCCCCTTTTTTTTATATTAAAATGTATTTTGAAATAGTGTTTTGATGGGAAAATGTGTAGTTAAAAAATAAGAAAAAACTATATGCTTGCATTCAATATTATTTTATTAAAAACATGTGTTGTTGAAAATAAAAGTGAGAAAAATGTATTTTGAAAAAAATTGAAATCAAATAATGGCTAATTTTAACTACACATTTTATAAGTCCCACAACTTTTCGATCGCAAATTTCATCAATTTTTCCTACAATCTACTAAAAATTTTAATTTAATTCTCACCAAACATGAGCTTGACATGGTATAGATAAATAATTTATTAATTTGAAGAAATGATCCGCTAACTACCATTGCATGTACCAAGCAACATTGACAATGGTGGATCATTTAATTCCTGAAACTAATCATGAAATTATTCACTCATAATTAAGCTTGACATGTGACGTTTAATAGATGATTTCTATAAGTACGAGTCAAATATAGACGAAACATGATTCGCATCTTGAAATAAGTAGAAGTTCTGGTTCTCAATCTTAGAAATTTCAAATTTATAGTAAGTTAATTTCGATCGACGGCTTTTATTTGTTGACGCTTGCAAAAATTACATAACTTACACGGGTGTATTATTCTATCTAATGGTTTTCATTTATAAGACAGTTGAAAAAGAATTTTAACTTGCACTCGTCTCTTTCTCTTGAAATGTTCAAATTTATAGCAAGTTAATCTTCAATCTGATAGTTTATGTTGTCGAAAAGTCAAATAACTTAAACTTGTTTTACTTATTTAGTATTAAAATAAATCGAAATTCAACGTCGATAAAAAGGAAAGAAAGAAAGAGAAAAACAACTATGTTTGGTGGAGGGTTAAAATCGAAGTTTTAGTAAATTTGAATAAATTGGCCGACATTCTTTTTGTTATAGTTTGCAACTAGAATTTTCAATGACGAAACTTGTCACATAACTTTCGTGAACGCATACTATGTATGTACTACTATGTATCAACTCGAGTTGTAAAATAAAACTCGATTTCATGAAATTAAATGCACGAGCTACATGATGATTCGAGATGGATTTAAACGTTTGCCTTTTTTCATGTTTTTATTTTTATTTTACTGGAAGTAGAAGTCAAACAATTTCAGTTATTAGAACTGACATTGAAAGGTTGAAAACTAACTTTTTTACATTTCAAAGGTCAAAATTACTCGTTACGAATTGGAAATTATCAGTTCATTTTTTTCGGAGTACTAATCACTCTGTTTTTTAATAACTTGCTTAGCCCAGTTTGGCCCCCATTATTCCACGTTATGATAAAAAGAATAGTGATTTTTTGAAAAATGTGTGCTTATTAAAGAAGAAAGAAATTTCGAGTTTACAGGTGTTGACGTTGAAATTTGTATAGACAAATAGTCAAGCCAACTTAATGGAAAAGAAAGTTTTATTGATGATAAAGATCGCAATATTCCTTTATTACAACAACAGTCAAGGTTGTTCTTCCTTTAACATAAGAGATATTTGAAATATGATTAAGAGATACAAAGACATGTAGTAATATGTCGAGAGAAGTTGTCATCCCCCCAGACCCCCCTCCCCTTTGGCTTCCATCCCCTATTTATAGTAAGAAATATGCATGTATCATGCCTTCCATGTATTGTCAGCTATAATTTCGAGTTGAAAAAGTACATTTGTTGCCCTAATTGGATTGGCTAGCAAGCTCGGAATGTCAAATCATTATGAGTTAATCATGCAAGTGGTCCCTAGTAATTAATGAATTACTTAGGGAAGAGAGTTTAATCACTTGATTGGTGGACTATGCGAGTGCTGACGTCACAACTTTACATATATACTTAGCTGATTGGATATCTATATATTTCGTCAGTGATCTTCAATCATTATGTTTCTTTCAATCTCGATAAACTATATAAACTTATCGTGCAAGCAAAAAAATAGCCGATCTAACTTCAATAATTGACCTCAGATACTAAAAATCGAACCGACCTCACGTTAGGACCTATTCTTCTTTTATAGTAATCCGAACTCAACCGACCTTAGAGGTCGGACACCAACAACGTGTAATATTATTTTATTGGAGAATGTGTAGTTAATTAGAAAAGATGGAGAAAAATAAATTATAATTTAATGAGAAATAATGAGGGTCAAACAGAGCCTAATACCACGTGAATTTTTCTAAAAATACTATCACTCTTTACAAATCTCCATGTAGGCAAAGAACTAAGCAATTAATCATACAAGTTTCAACCTAAAATGAAAGCCATGTCAGTTCTCATCAGGAGGAAATTCTATTGAACGATACTAATGTTGGGAAAAAATGGCGATTTATGTGCATATATTTATGAATTAACATAACAAAAAATAAAAGTATTATAACTCAACAATAACATAAACATAAGACTAGAAGAATTAGAAAGTTAGAAAACTAGCCTTAGGGAGTTGTTCGTTATTTTTAATCAAGCAAGTGTACGAATCGTAACAAGTAATAAAGTGGATCTATAAGTCCGGACATTGTTCCCACGAGAATTACTATCTAACAATTGATTCAATTATTCCTAACTTGAATTAGATCGAAAACAAATAAAATAGTTATTTTTTTTCTTTTCGTTTTTGTGATTTTCTATTTTAAATATATTATAACTCATAAAAGTTTTTTTTTTTAATATGATGATTTAGATGTTAGGATTCCTGATTTACCATAAATATCCCCTTAATCTCAATCGCCGAGTTTTATACAATTGATTATGTTTTCCCAATCGATTTTTTTCTAATGTAATCAATTTACCCCTCTATGTGAATCAATCTTAGTTAGACACAATTATTGTTCTAATAATTCTTGTAACGACTTCAATAACTAGTATAAGTATCTCTATATTTTATAATAAAAACTGACTTTTACTACGTGGTCTAAACAAATAATCCATAACTCTACGTAATTATTGTTCACAAAATTAATGAATTAATGGCCAATTAATCAAAGCATTGAGATTGGAAGCAAAAAAATTCACACGATTAATTTGATATTTAAGTTTTTTAATTAAGATTAAGGTTCAAAACTAGGTTACAATTATTGATTCTAACTCAATACTTAATTACACATCATGAAATAATAAAAATACAAGAATGGATCAAAGTACATCAGTGGGTATTAAAGAAAAAAGAGGAAAAAAATGAAGATTTTGCACCAAGATTCCGCCTTCTTCTCGTGAAATCTTGAAATATTAGTTTCTTGATGATTTCTTGATTTTTCCCTCATTTTTGACTTGATTAATATATGTACAATGAATTCCCCAAGTTTTGACTTGAATACATGTGTATACTGAAACTTCACAAGCCCCATTTAATTGTTGGATTATGTTATGTATTTATAAAACAAGATTAGGCAAAGTTCTTGTTCAAATTGATTTCCACCAAAGAGTTTAAGAAATAAAAGAAAGCAAATTCTTTCTTCCAATTGAACTCATTTTCTAATGTGACTTTATTCCTTCATCTTGTAATATTTGCAATTAAGTCCTCTTCATTCCAAAGTAATAACAGTTGACCCGAGACAAGTTTTGAAATTTGCAATTTAATCCTCAAAACTTTTCAAATGTCGAATTTAACTTCCGAACTTGTGATTTTTTGCCCAATATTCCATTAATACTTCCAATTGATCTCTTGCAATCCGGTTAATCTTCAATTCCTTCAAATCAACTCTAATTAAGCTTCAAATAGCCTCTTTCCACATAAATTGTATTCAAGTTGGGATTTTCCTATAATTAATATAATTTACACAAAATAAGTAGATACTCACCTAATTATATATAAATAAATAAGAATAGAAGTTCGGATAAGTGCATAAAATGCCCTTAACAAGTAATAAAGTGAATCTATGAGCCCAGCTATCGTTTACATGAGAACTATTATCTAACAATTGATTTAGGGCGTGTTCGGTAGATATTAAAATTCAATTAAAACTGAATATCACTCGTCTAATAAAAGTTAATAATAACGGCTAATTTTTCAATTTTGATTCGATTTTAATTTCTACCAAACACACTCTTAATTATTCATAGCTTGAATTTGATCGAAAACAAATAAAATAATTCCTTTCCTTCTTTCTTTTTATGATTTCTATTTTAAATATACTAAAACTAAAAAAATTGATTTTTTAATATGATGGTTTAGGTGCTAGGATCCATGACTTTACCATAGCTATCTCCTTAATCTCAATCACCAAGTTTTATAAAAGTGATCATGTTTGTCCGATCGAATTCTTCTAACGTATTCAATTTATCCCTCCCGAGTTCTCATTGATTTAACTAATTCAATTTTGTATCTCTATGTGAATCAATCTTAGTTAAACACAATTATTGTTCTAAAAAATAACGTAACGATCACAACAACTAGCTTAAGTATCTCTACATTTAATACTAATTATCGACTTTTACTACGTGATCTAAACAAATAATATGCATATCTAAGTAATTATTGTTCACAAAAACAATGAATTAGTGGCCAATTAATCCAAGCATTAAGATTGAAAGCAAAAATAATTCACACGATCAATTTAAGATTTGATTTTTTAAAATAAAATTAAGGTTCAAAACTAGGTTACAATCATTCATCATAACTCAATACTTAATTACACATTATGGGAGAATACAAATGCAAGAATGAATTGAAGTACATCACCTGGTATTAAGGAAAACGAGAAAAATATGAAGATTTTGCACCAAGATTCCACCTTCTTTTTGTGAAATCTTGGAACCCTAACTTCTTGATTTTACCCTCCTTTTTGGCTTGAATAACAAATGTACAATGAATTCTCAAAGCCTTAGCTTGAATTATACGTATAATGAAACTCCACAAGCCCATTTAACCGTTGGATTACATTGTGTATTTATAGAACGTTCCACCAAAGAGTTTGAATTGTTTTCTACCAAAGAGTTTAAGAAATAAATGGAAACAAATTATTTTTTCCAATTGAACTCCTTTTCTAACGTGGCTTTATTCTTCCATCTGTAATATTTGAAATTAAGTCATCTTCATTCTAAAGTAATAATAGTTGACCCGAGACAAGTTCATGAGTTTGGAATTTAGTTCTCAAACTTTTTAAATGTCAAATTTAACTTCCAAACTTATGATTTTTTATCGAATGCTCCGTTACTTCCAATTGATTTTTTACAATCCGGTTAATCTTCAATTGCTTCAAATCGACCTCAATTAACCTCCAAATAGCCTCTTTTCACATAAATTATATCAAAGATAGGATTTTTCTACAATTAACATAATTTACATAAATTAAGTAGATAATCGCTTAATTATATATAAATAAATAAGAATAGAAGTTTGGATAAGCGCGTAAAATGCCACTACGAGGAGTCACATCAAAAATGTTGTTCTAAAGTCGTATTACCTCCCTTTCGAGTACTTTCGGTACTATGATAAAAATCATATGGCTCACAACTCGTTCTCCTTCTATGTGCACGACTACAAGGAGATACAGAATGAGCTTTTATCAAATTGCCTAAGTATAAGAGGATAATATAAAATATATATGGGAGAATAATTCTTGAACTTGTGTTTTTAGTTGTATGCAAATTATATTTTCCCCCTTTTTATAGTGTAAAACTTAACCCCCACAATAATGAGAATTATACTAATTAAAATGTATGCTACGAGATTTAATCTTTATAGTAAAAGGTATTATTAAAAATCAAAACAGAAAATTAATATCTGTTGTGGAAGTTTATTTCTTTTAGAAAATGTTACAACAATCACCCACAAATTTTAGACTTTCAAAGAGCTATAATCTTGATTATAGTAAGAGGTTCTAGGCAATAGCACAATCCAATAGCCACGACCTCATGTAACTCTTACATATGTGAGTCCTCCAAGGGTGCATGTGATTCACATCTCACAATAATTGTCACCTCAGTACTCGTCATATTATTATTAGCTCTATCATCGTGGAGACGAGCACAAATAAAATATTGTTATTAAAAGTCACTGTTGGAAATACCACCGGGGTTAGAGAAGAAACTCACCAAAATGTGCAATAACATGAACAAACCAGAATCAAAATAAAAGGCCCAACCGCGTAATCGCCGTCCTCAAACTATATTTGCCCCCGATCCAATAAATTTGAGATGCTTAAGGATTTCTGGCAAATGGTTTGAAGAATTGATTAGGCCTTGTTGTAGAAAATATCAAAACACAAATATTTTACACCCAAACTTGAAGAACACAAATGGATTTTGAATATGAAGAAGAAGAATTATTTCTATAACTTTTGAAATGATAATAATGATCTATTCTTTCAATAACATTTCATGTTTCTATGAACAAGATCATCTATTTATAGGCTATCAATATCCATCACGAAGTAGTGTCAAAACCATGCTGAAAAGCCATCAAAATTAAACCCAAACGGTCAAAAACTGACTCCCAAGGGTCGGTATGGCGTGGGGGCGCCTATGTCCGCTGTAATTTTTTTTTTTCATCACTTCCTTTATTGAATGATTGAACAACAATTTTCAACAATCCCCCATTTGTTCAAATTCAATAAAGTCTCATATTCAAAGTATACAATACTAATGCATAAGGATTAGATATCTTTCGATTTAAATCTAACCATAGTGTAATCCAAACAAAGTAAAGTCGAAATTAAAGGTAGCATAAAAACTTTGAACCAATTAATCCTTGTGACAATACCGGTAAGAACACACACACACGAGTATCACGTGTTCTCAAGTTCCTCAAACTCACTTAGCGCTATTATGGCATTGCGCTCATCCTTTTCAACAAATTTTAAAAAGAGAGACTCTAACTCTTTATTTAGGTGGCACCACCTCGAAGTTTATTTAGGTAAAGTTTTTTCAGTATCTTTGTTACTTTTAGAGATATTTATACTACGTATTGAACTTCATTAAGAGTTTAAACTCATCCCTTACTTCAGTAACAACCAGCATTATTATAACTAGGATAGGGTTATCGCGGATATCAATAATGCTGAAACTATCCACATATCGAATGACTTGTTGTTACTCTTTGAACCCGTTGATTACCTTTTGAGTAATAACAGGTAGGGTTGCCATCATTGGTGGACCTTTTTTAGTTCAAGAGTTTCAACATCATCCTACTCGAAGTAGAATTTACTAAATCTATATTTAGAGGTTTAGTTAGAGGATCCGCTAAGTTCTCAATCGACTTTACATAATTTAGGAAAATTATTCCACTTTTGATTAATTTTCTTATGTAATCGTGTCTAATACTCATATGTCTAGACTTTCTATTATATACCTCGTTGTATACTTTTGCTATTGTGGCTTGACTATCATAAGGAATAATTGGTTCAAAGCTTCCATGCTACCTTTAATTCCGACTTTACTTTGTTTGGATTACACTATGGTTAGATTCAAATCGAAATGTATCTAATCCTTATGCATGAGTATTGTATACTTTGAATATGAGACTTTATTGAATTTGAACAAATGAGGGATTGTTGAAAATTGTTGTTCAACCATTTAATAAAGGAAGTGATGGAATTTTATTTTATTTTTTACAGTGGACATAGGCACCCCCGCGCCATACCGACCGTTGGGAGTCAGTTTTTGATCGTTTGGATTTAATTTTGATGGCTTTTCAGCATGGTTTTGGCACCACTTCGTGATGGATATTGATAGCCTATAAATAGATGATCTTGTTCATGGAAACATGAAATGTTATTGAAAGAATAGATCATTATTATCATTCCAAAAGTTATAAAAATAATTTTTCTTCTTCATATTCAAAATCCCTTCGTATTCTTCAAGTTTGGGTGGAAAATATTTGTACTTTGATATTTTCTCCAACAAGGCTTGATCAATCCTTCAAACCATTCGCCGGAAATCCTTAAACATCTCAAATTTATTGGAGTGTGGGCAAATATAGTTTGAGGACAACGATTACGCGATTGGGCCTCTTATTTTGATTCTGGTTTGTTCACATTGTTGCTGCACATTTTGGTGAGTTTCTTCTCTAACCTCAGTAGTATTTACAAGGCTTGATCAATCTTTCAAACCATTTGCCAGAATCCTTAAGCATCTCAAATTTATTGGTGTGAGGGCAAATATAGTTTGAGGACAGCGATTACGCGATTGGGCCTTTTATTTTGATTTTGGTTTGTTCATATTGTTGCTGCACATTTTGGTGAGTTTCTTCTCTAACCCCGGTGGTATTTCCAACAGTCACGCGATACGAGTTGTTTATACCAGGTTAAACCTTCTTCACGAGATCTACAATTACAAATGTTATGTTACTCCCGAAGGTTACTCCCTTATGGGTTTAAACACATCTCATATGATGGTTTATTTATACATGTTTCTCATTGACAATAATTTGGTACCATCAATTTGTAAAGCTCTTATTCCCCTCCTACATATTTGCACATTTGCAAAATCACCTAATTTTTTTTTCAAAATGCCAATATCTCATATTTAATTATAACAAGATAACTTCATGAAATTTCTGATATTGACTTCTAGTAAAATGTTTGGGCTGCAATCTTCAATTTCTTTTTTAACACTTTTCAAAAGCGAGATTTACAATATAATCTTATATTTAATTGAAATTTCAAATACCCCACATTCCAAAAATATCAAGTTTGAGGAGCTCTTTTGAAATTTTCCAAGTCTGCAAATACTTCTAAACGCTTTCACATAATATTAGCGTCACAATAAATAAGAATAACTTAGATAAAATGTATTACATTTTGATGTTCATCCAACTTCTTCTGAAGCATTGATAAAGGAAAGAATCTCTATTAGATAGTTTAGCAACCCATATCTCAAAGATATCCAGCTAACTAAGAGGGTGTTACTTTGTAGAGCTCACGTAGAAAACTTGAGGCGAGTCAAATAATACATATACCATGCAGTTCTATCGTTAGTTACTATACCTTTTACTTTTTTACACCATATATAATCACCAGTATATTTAAGCACTTGGAATAAAATGTAGTGTAATTACCATCACACTATAAATTTATTCCTTTACGATTCCCTGCATCCTTTCCCCACATTTTGATTTTGAGAAAATTTAAATGGCTTCATCAGTATCAAAATCACTATCAATATTGCCTTCCACTTCCGCTATAATGTAAACAAAAATAGTTTTGGCAACATCTATAAAACCTGTTTATAGCATTTAGTTGGCTCTAAAGTTTCCTAGCAATTCAACATGCAGGTGAAGGCAACAATGTAACTACTTAGATATGCAGGTCCATAATATCCTGGAAACAAATATGGGTACGGCTTTATCCTATTTTTTTGGTTGATTTCAATGGCGATCTTGGCTGCTTTTACTCTCGCTGGAACCGATAGGATCGCAAATTACAGTGATCTATACTTCTATCTGTTGATATTGTTGTTCAAAACAATAAAAATGAGACTTGAAATGAGAAATAGATCCATGGCCGCGTGAGTGAACCATGCGGTCACATGAGTTTGTACCATGCGGCCGCATGACCATGTACCGGGACATTTTGTCCCGGTATGTTTTATACCATGCGGCCGTATGATACAAATTTTCGATCATTTTTTAGCCATTTTTATCCATTATGGTTTTAAATTTGGTGCCTTTTGAAGATATTTTGACACCATTTCGTACACATTTTCTGAGGGCTAAATATAAATGATCTTATTTTTTGTGAAGATGTTGAAAAAACATAACAAGTATAAGATTCATTTTAAAATGAAAAGAAACAACTTCTTTCTTTTTCCATATTCATATTTCTCTCCTTGTGTTCTCAAATTTGGGTAGAATTACTTAGTGCTTTGATATTTCTACAACAAGGCTTGATTCTTCAAACCATTTGCCGGAAGACCTTTAAGCACTAAAATTGTATCGGAGAGGGGCAAATATCGTTTGAGGACAACGTTTATCGTGTTTGAGCATTTCATGTCATTAAAGTTCTTGATTACTTGCATTGATTACTTTCAAGTTTTTGTGTGGAAGATCAAAGTATACAAGGAGAGACTACAATATGCGTAAATATGAGATAAGTTTATCATATTCTTTTAGTTATTTCCATTGTTAAATTTAAAATTTCACCATGGTTTTTGTTCATTTTGTTTGGTTTCTTCTCCATTTCCTCTTTTAGTGAAAATATTCCCAACAATCTCAAACGATAATTCTGCGATAGAGAATGGAATCATCAAGGCTTAACGAAGTGATGAAATCCGATAAAATTAATACATTGTCTTCTCAACTATTTTGGTAAGTTGAATTCTAATTTCGATTTCATGATTATAAATGGTATGTATTGATATGAATATAATATGCATATTATTGATATGATATCTTCAACATCCTTAAGATGATTTTTTGTTTATTGTGCATATATATATATTCTGTTGAAATTGAGATACGTACATAGAGTATCATGTATTGGAATCTATGCATTATAGAGCATATATGATATCTAATGATGAAGATCTTGTGTGCATATTGAATTATATTTGCAATAAGAATCATGATATTGCATGAATAAATTTATATCATATTTTTTATGTATCATGAATATGGTAAAATATTCGATTGTAATATTTGAACATATTGAAATATATTTGCAATAAGAATCATGATATTGCACGGATAAATTTATATCATACTTTTGATGTATCATGAATACGGTAAAATGTTCGATTGTAATATTTGAACTAGAAAAATCATGTTTAATCAATTTGTTGAAAAGTGCATTAAAATAATATTTATGTTCATGGGGTATTGAATTTGTGTATTGTAGTGATTAAATGCACACAATAGATAGTGACTCTATAACATGGTATATATGTATTGAAGTACATTCGTGGATTTTATTCAATAGTTTTTATGAGAAATAATTGAATGTTTAGAATTATGAATTCATTTTCATGAACCAGTGTATGCAAATGTGCTTGATATAATTAAAAGTACGTGAGTTTGAGAAGGAAGTCATATGAGTTTTAATATGAATTTTGTGGAGTAACCATGTGTAAGATATATTTTCTTTATCAAACAACATGTATATATGTTGGTACATGCATTGGATTCCATTTATTTAGTGTACGATGATTTGGTTGGAGATACCATTCATTCGGATTAAATAATTTATAGAAATTATATTAAATACTAGTCTACTGCCCGTGCAATGCACGGGCAATGTCATTTCGAAGGTAATATTAGCGTTTAAAAAAATATATATTTATCTCATTTTTTGATGGATTTTTCTTTAAAATTGCATAATGTAACATTTTTTCATGCACTTGTTTTTCCAGAGTTAAGAATTATAGATACTGAACTTTATTATCAAACGCTATGAAAATATGAATTAATAACGAAAGAACATAATATTAATTGAACGACGAATGGAACCCAATAACATTGACAAATTGCAAAAAAGTTATAATCTTAGATGACAAAAATCATAAGTAATAAAAGCACATTCTTCCTCCTATCCTCTCTTCGCATGGGACATGATGTAAAATTTATTTTATATCCTACCAGCAGGTACGAATGTGAGCTAAATAAAAGAACTCTTGACAGTTTTTTGTGTGAATTTGGAAAAAAATGTATTTACTAACGTAGTGATGAACTATACTAAATTGGTCTTCAAATCATGTGAGCAGCTCTTATCACTTTCGTCAACATCTTCAACAATCCCTTTGACAAGACATCCCGATTGAACGCTTTCTACATAGGCTTTACATGCTATCAGAATATCACGAGAATGCTTGTAGGAATGTCATATCACAAAGTCCTCGAAATGCTATGAGCAACACAACACAAAACTTAAATCAGTATACAATGAAATCGTTACCCAAAAGGAAATAATAAACTAAAATTAATTACCAAAATATGTAAGGATTGAAATGTCTAATAATAACAGTAGTACATAGAAGGATCTCAATTTCATCTCACATTCGGTGGCCGCCTCATACTGTACACCATTGTTTAGAGAGAATGAATAAAAATATTCTCATTGTATGCCATTGAACACTTTTCTCCTGTCGCTGAACCACTCATATTTGCACGTCTAGACTTATTAAAATAGGACTTAGCATTTAAAAGTAGACCTTGTAACATGTAGCATAATTGATATATCATGGATCAACTTCTACTTTTGACTACCACTTTAAGTGTCGAGAAGGCTTAAACATTCTTTGCCACAATTGTACATGTTTTGATTGATGCGAAGTCCACCAGAGTGGTAATAGACTTGCTGTAACAAAAAGTAAGTTAGTATTAATGGAAGACAATGTATTGACATATTCGAAAGTGTAAAATGGGTTGGACACAAAAATATCTAAAACATACAAGTGGAATATTGGGATAGCTTTCAGGAAAGAAGATGTCGAAGGAAAAGAGACCATCATGGTATGGAGTTTATTCTACTCTTTTATTATAGCCCTACTCTTATTATTATAGCCCTTAAAAGATTCACTCTGAATTCAGAAACATACGTAAATATGGTATTTGATAGAGTGGCAGCAAAAATATAAAAGGTGAGGAATATATTCATTCTAACAAACTCAGCAAAATGATGGTAACACCATTAGTTTGAACAAAATGCATACGGATTATAACTAAATTTGTTCAGATATCATCATAAATTGATCCTGAATATTCAGAGAGCTTACCAGGAAAATCAGATAATATCTTGAAATAAAAAAATGTAGAGTCCGTAAATATGATCAGAAGCTCACAGACAAAATGGAAATGGCTGAAATTAAAACGAAATATAGTTAATGGGAAAATTTATACCATGCATTAATAACGATTAGATAAAAAAGTAATAATAACTAACCTGTTATCAAGAGTATATGCACAAGAGTTTTTGAAGTTCTCTTAGCTATAGTTACTTCCATCATGGTTGTTACTTTAAAGTACCGTGTTGCCATAAATCCAAGTACGTGTGAAAAACATACACAAATATCATAAAGCCTGAAATATTCCAAATCGAAATTAGTTATTATAGAAATAAGAAATAACTAAAATCAGTAATATAATTATAACAATGAGCGACTAAAATATGCGACAAATACTTACGAAGAAGTTATATTTCTACAAATGAATGAATGAGAGAATTTCTCTGTAGACAACATTCTTCGTACATGTAATGTGTAAATTGTCAGCGCTTGATGGTTTTAGTAAAACTTTTAAAGATTTGCTTGTTTTAGCTCTTGACAATGCTACATAAAGTTGACCATGACAGAAAACTGGTTCGGGAAGATACAAACCAACGTAATCAAGTGTTTGACCTTGTGCTTTATTTATCGTCATTGCAAACATGGTCTAATCGGGAATTGAGTTCTTTTAAAATGAATTGAAGTTTGATCATTTTTCATAGGTACAAAAGGAATTCTTGGTAAGAAAACATGTTTTCCACAATATTCACCAGTTGTAATTTCAGCAAGAATTACATTCTTATCAAATTTTCTACAAGTAAGGCGTGTTCCATTGCATAAGCCTTCAGAAGGATTGATGTTCCGCAATAACATCACAGGACAGTTTATCTTAAGTTTCAATTCATGAGGCGGAATACCATTTGGAGTCAAAGTGTTCAAGAAATCTTCCTGTAGGCTATGTTCTGATTTGTCAATTGTTTCATCAAAGTTATAATATGTGAAAATTGTACCAGGAATCTGATCAAGTAAAATTCTATTAATATGATCAACACATTCATTTCTAGGAGTAAGAATTACTCGATTTCCCATCGTATGTAAATTATCAACATATGCTTCAATATTTGGAAAAACATGATTTATCAAAATTTTTAGAGATGTAATTTCATCCTCAAATGGTACAATTATATTGCTCGGAAGCTGAATGCAGTTACAACTGTGTTCTTCCTCTGTTCCATTTCCAACTCTAAGCAAATAATCAGAAAACGTGGGATCCAATGTTGCTCGCATGTTCTCAACCAACGGTAGATGTGAATACGAATGCCATAGGTTAGAGAAGACTAAGCTAGCTTTCATTATGTCTTCTTTTTTTCCTCTCGGTATCACTGGTAAAACTTGTCTGAAATCTCCTCCTAGAACGACCACTTTTCCACCGAAAGGTAAATTACAATCAGTGATATCTCTGAGCATTTTATCGACGGCTTCAACGGCACAACGATTCACCATAGGCGCTTCATCCCAAAGTATTAATGTAGACATTTTTAACAAAGTCCTTAGAGCCGATTGTTTACTAACAGAACAAATAACTTCACCAACTGTTTCCAAAGGAATTTTAAATCTTGAATGAGCTGTTCGACCTCCAGGTAAAAGAGACGCAGATACTCCAGAAGATGCTGTAGCTAAAGCAATTAAATTTTTGAGACATTACACCTGCTAGTAGAGAGGCTTTTATATAAAAAAGTTTTGCCTGTTCCTCCTGGACCATCGATGAAATAGATCCCAATTGATTTGGAATTTACTTTTTCCAAAATTGTATCATACGCAAAATTGTTTGTTCATTATTTGAAGCTTTGATGTATAGACATAGCCTCCTTCTATATTCAAATTTTTTTTTTTTTTTTTTGTAAAATTACTTTTTTGTAACACTATAAATATCTCCTACTATGTAACAATTGAGATACTATTTTTCATAGTATTTATTGCTTTTACCGATATTTCTAAATGAGAATTGATGTCTTCTAAAGCTCGTAGTTCAGCATCCCTTAAATGTATATTTTCATATACATAATCCATCGATCATAATAAACTTAAATTTATCCCACATAAATTTTGGATGATCAGGGTTGTAAAGCATAAGAAGTGTAGCAAAAGACGTCTTAAAGAAGTAGGCATTTTATAAATAATAGCTTCAGACAGACATTCTTCACAATGATTGTCTCCGCCTAACAAGCTGTGTAAAAGTGCTCCTTCTCGAATAACGTATTAACAGTTAACCTGCCGTTCAAAAAGTTCGTAAATCAATGAAATGATGTTTGGATCCTCGAATATGATTGAGAAGAAAGCGTAGGAAATATCGTTCTCCTTCAGATGGATTCGCTGCGACAATTCGTCCTATAACAACGTATTTTTTTTCTGGGAGTCCAAATTTTTTTTTTTTTTTTATGTAATAATTAAATGGGTTGGAAAAATCTCGAGTACAAACAATGTACGCCAAATTTCATTTGCTTATTGCACCTCAAAATAACCTCTGTTAACATTTTCTTTTCGTATTTTCATTGTCCAAAAATCTCGATACAACAATTACGCAGCAATTTTTGAATGATTTTATATGAAGCTGTAAAGAATAAACAGTTGGACAAAATTTCCCCAAATTAAACGATAAAATCCTCCACATAGCTTCAAGTGGAGATATCCATCTAGCAGATTGATAAGATGAGATTTCGTCGGTTTCTTTTCTTGTTTTATTTGTGGAAACTGAAAAATGAATACGATCATGTCTTTTATACACGTATTTGTACAAATACTTTACAGCTTTAATAGAGGATACATACTTAAACATTAATGTGGCAGTCAAATTTTTGCGCTCAAATAAGGATTATACGGTACAACCCATCGATTGTCTAACATATAACCTCTAACTTTAATAGAAATACCATTACCACGACGTTTATACAAAGGAATAATGAATTATCAAACGCCGAATATAGTAGAATTACAATAATCTCTAGGATATTTATTTTTACAACTACTGTTTCCTTCCATACATACGTTTTTTGGATAAAGATGTCCACAAGGGGCCATAATGCATATTAATTTTTAATAATAACAGTGAAGATAAAGGATTTTCATTTTCATTAGGAATTTCAAAGCAAACTATCTTATCAACATCTAGAGCAGAACAAATTTGTAGGCCCAGTATTTAAAAAATTAACAATAGATGTGCATGAGGAAGTCCCCTTTTTTTGAAATTCCAATTTTAACATATATATTATATCAACAAATACAATGAAAAAAAATATTTTTTTTGTAATAAATCCATTTTTCAACTCTTCTAGTTTTGCTTTAAATATACGCACAATTAGATCAGGTTGATTTTGAATCTCATCATTGTGTTTTTAGCTTTGTTTAATCTCCGGTCAATTTGGATTGCATGTTATAGTTAAGAAGATGTCCGTTTTCCATAACGCTGTACAATAGCCATTGCATCCATATATCTCCTTAACATATCTCTAGTCCCACATGTAAAAGATTGAGTGTATAAATAATTTTTCTTCCAATTTGTACCCTCTTTGTCTCTCATTTTGAACGCTATCTACAATACCCTGGTAAAGTTTAGCTCGAATTTGACTTTGGTTGTTACGAAAATAGTCTAAACGTGCAGTTCGATGCTTGACATACATATCTTACAACATATTGCTGGAACAATATACCACTATGAAGCAAAACAAGTTTATTGGAAGGCCTAATTTGCAATTTTATATAATAATACTCGCCAAAGAACCTGTGATCTTTTCTTCATTCCATTAAGCACTGCAGAAAAGAAGTTATCATTCAATTAGAACATTGACGATGCAAAAGTTAGGTGAATGTAACAATAACATAAATTACAACCTTGATTTTTTCCTTTTCAAGAAATTCAGCTGCAGAGGTAACTGTAATCAGGAAATTGGAAACAATTCAGAGAAATGTTTCAGTCCTTCTACACCTCTCAATGCCTTCATGCCAACCGGATTCTCCGTATGGAAAAGGTAAAGGATATTACAAAGGATCATAACAACCATAAAATGAATAATGAACTCTACTGTGAAATGCACCAGAATGACCGTATATGGTAATGTCACAAAAGCGAATATTAGCATTTATCAATCGTTTAGACCCTAATAATGCAGCAGCTAGTTCAGATGAGGTAGGAGTATTAAATACTCTTTGATCAAGTCCTGGATCGCATCTTATATGTATTTGATGATCTCGTAAGTTAGTAATATTAGTTAAAGACCGAAAAAATCTAGTATATGGATTTACCTTCAGAATTTCAATGTAAGACAGTTTAAGTACATTCATCAAAGTTTTTTTTTTTTTTTTTATTTTGTTTTTGTGATCAATTACTTCATTATTGTATCATAAAATATAATGCATTAAGAAGGCTTATTGTTCCGTGGAATAAGTCGTTTTACGTAATGATATAGCTTGTCCTTGAACTCTAAAAGTGTAAATACCTCGATATGTTTTAAAGAGCTCTTTATCGTATTTTGACACCTCAAATGAATGAAAGCAAAGTGGTTATTATATACTCGTGCAATTTTTTTAAATGCCATATATTAGATTCTTTAGAAAGTAAACAAGTTGTACAAGTCAGTGGGTGGATCAGGCATAGAGATATGTACTTTCCTATCAGAACAACAAAACCCTTTAACATTTCTCTATAATTTTCTTGCCCAACAATATTTACAACCTATTGACATGCATTTGAAATGTTAACAAGTGGCCAGTTACCCATTTATGAAAAATTGTATATTTAAAAAAATTGGAAATATGAGGTATATTCGTGGTTTGAAGTAGAAAGCCTCAAAGATCATGATTCATTATAGGTTGTTTCATTTGTAATTCATCATTCGAATTATTATGTTCAGATTATAGAGGATTACCTATTCTCCTACGACGATCATTGCAACCACTTCGAAGTCGTTTTCGTCGATACCGCTAATTTCCTTTGATTTTTCTTGTTGGCGATGAGACACTGTTTCAAAACCACTCGAAGTATCCATATCAAATAGTTGGAATCCAAAGTAACCAACAGGAACTAAAAGAAATTAAAGAAATGTTATTAACATTTTTATACTTTGAAAATAAAATAAAGTTGTAGAATAGTTGAATCAACTTCTCCATCACCAGATGGTACAAAAATGTCTATTACAATACTAACAATTTTTGTGGAATAATTGAATTTGAACCCATACTTGTAGCAAGAAAAAATAATCTTACATATGTTAAAATATACATACGTAGAGTAAAACTAATTTTAAAATATCAAAATTTGTGGAAAAATAACTGAAAATATACCTTAAAAGAGAAAATAGTATTCACAAAGAAAACTCGAG
The DNA here is from genome assembly GCA_019097785.1 of Fraxinus excelsior. Classification (NCBI taxonomy): domain Eukaryota; kingdom Viridiplantae; phylum Streptophyta; class Magnoliopsida; order Lamiales; family Oleaceae; genus Fraxinus; species Fraxinus excelsior. The sequence goes on along the minus strand of CM032639.1, from coordinate 6,411,484 downwards.
AACCAGCAATTTATTACAACATTTTTTTTTTTTTATTTTCTATAAAATATAAGTAAATTTTTTTTTTTTTTAAATATAAACATATAATATATTATGAAAACAAAAATCTAAATAGTTCAGTTAGAGAAACGTACCTAAGATAAAGTGCACTACTGTAGTAAACTATAACAACCAGAAAAAATAATTGGACACTGTATTAAGAAGATGAACAAAAATCATAAATTTTTTTTTTTTTTTTTTTTTTTTTTTTTAATTTGATACTATAATAAATAATTTTAGAGAAAAAAAATACAAAGGTTAACTGCAAATTGAAGTTTACAAAATTTATAAAAGAATAAAAAAAATATTGTACCTGAAAAATAAACACAATTCAAATTGATGTTAAAAATTATGAAAGGTATTTTACTTTGAGAATGATATCTTGCAAATTGAAAAAGAAGATTGAAAACAAATTAATATATAAAGAATTAGGAATGACTAAAAAATATAACAAGCAAAAAGAAAATCATAATCATAATCATATAACAGTTAAAATCGAAGTATATGAAATAAGTTACATATTTTTTTGACCGAATGGACAAGATGCACCAATCTAGAGGTTTAAGGACAACCGCCCTCCTGACGGGGATCGACCTGCACGGTTAGGTCGCGGGGGTATAGGGGGCAGCGCCCTCGTGGGGGCTCGGGGGCAACGCCCCCGAAAGGAATTTTGTTTTTTTTTTTTTTTTTTTTTTTTTTTTGTTGTTAATTAAATTTTGACTTAAATTATTAATAAATGAATTTATATTTATAATTTTTTTTTTTAATTATGTTAAAATTAATGAAGGAAGGAAGATAAAAAAAAAAAAAAAAAAAAAATAATTTACGTCTCCCGTGCGCGCGCACGGGGAGACCCGAACTCCCCGTGCGCGCACGGGGAAGTGGTGTCTCCCGTGCGCGCACGGGGAGACGGTCAAATTTTAATTTTTTTTTTTTTTTTGTTTTTCTTCTTTCAGGAAAAGGTTTCGTGCGCGCACGGGGCGTGGTGTCTCCCCGTGCGCGCACGGGGAGACGTCAAATTTTTAATTTTAATTTTTTTTTTGTTTTCCTTTTCGGGGAGATTGGATCTCCCCGTGCGCGCACGTGGAGATCCAAACTCCCCGTGCGCGCACGGGGAGACACCACTCCCCGTGCGCGCACGGGGAGTTTCATTCTCCCCGTGCGCGAACGGGGAGACGTTTCTCCTAATTTTTTTTTTATTATTTTCTTTCCCATTCAATTTTTGTAAGTATTATTAATTGTTGTAATTTAATTAGTAAAAATTTAATGTTTCCACACAACTCTTTAATTTTAATGGAAGATACTCACCCCAATAATAATACTAAAATGATATGTTAACAAACTTATTAAAATAACCTAATATGATTCAGAATGTATTGTGAAACATAGAAAAATACTAAATCTATACAAACTAAATACAAACTTATTAAATTAACCTAATACGATTCAGAATTTATTGTGAAACATAGAAAAATACTAAACACAAACAAAATTAACTATTTAAAGACATTATAAAGTAATAATAATATAAACATTATTGTGAAATATAGAGAAATACTAAATCTACACAAACAATATTAACTATACCTAACTACTTACAAAAATCGAACACAATTATATTTATTGAAAGAAATACTAAATATGCAAAAGTAATAATAATATAAACAAAAATAACTTTTACATATAAATACTTATAGTAAAAGTTTATGTTCTACTGCAATATCAAAGTTTCAAAACTTAGTCGTACAAGCTGAAAACCATAATGGAAAACATAATGGAGTAAAATAAATATTTTCATGATTTATAGATTAACATAATGGTATTTACACGCTAAACATAAAAAAAAACAAAATTAACTATACCAACTACTTACAAAAATCTTAAACATGGAACACAATTGTATTTTTATTTAATGAAATACTAAACATGCAAAATATATATCTAATATCTAATAGAAACTAAAATAAATTTTTCGATAGACTTACAGTAAACAGCAATAAAGGTTAACAAATTCTCGATAATTGAATAAATTTTTCTTCATTAGTTCTCCCATATAAATAGACTAATCTCTTCAGCCGACTACAAAAATTAACCGACCCCAAAAAAATCAAAAGTTCTTGAAACTATCAAAAGGCGCCTACAATTTTGACCGCCAATGGTTAATGTGATACGCAAAAGTCATCACATTTTTGTTTCACCGCCTACAATTAATAGTTTTCTGTTGGTTTTTTTTTTTTTTGTCATGAAAGTCAACAATTGAGGCTGGAAGAATTTCATTTTTCCGCCTTTTTTTTTTGGATTCTCTCCTTTAAGAGAAGGATCTAGTGCCCTTTTTCCTGTACAAATACAATTTAATAATTATACTTTATCAAACTGACTAAATGTGAACAATAAATGAAGGATAAAATGGGAACATAAAATATGTAATAGTGCACTGAGGATTGGCAGGGAGAATTAATAAAATATATTAGCGGCAATTATTTTTAAAAGGGACATAAGCCGCCTCCCCTGTTTTGTTTCTTATGAAAAAATGAGGGATAAAATTGGAAAAGGAAAATACGTCCTAAATGAACAGTAAACAAAGGATTGCCTCTTTTAATAGAAGAGGGAAATTTTAAACCGATATACATTGTGCATGTCTCTAAAAAGCGTTATGTTTTATTTTACATTTTGATTGTTGATTGAGGACTTTGAATTGAATGTACATGTGTGTTTTAAGGCAATCATAAAGTGGAGCATCTTCATTGTCTAAATGTATTTTCAATTTGGTGACAAGAGGTCTATTGAGTATTAACTCGTCAATAAAGAATTTATTCTTTCTTTATGAAAGTGAATGGTGCATGTTTTGACCATTGTCTGATTTAATTGGAATAATGATTATTCTGTTGAGATAATAATATTGCATCATTTATGTCTTGTTAACTTTGATGATAGCCTCAATTAAATTAAATTAGATGATTTATGCAAAAATATATTTACATAAGAGTATATGGTGAATTGATAGCCATGATTTGACATGACATTATACCATTCTGTGAATTATCAAAAGATTGATAAATTGCAAATGTTTTGAGAAATTGCAATTCATGTGAATCAAGATGCTCAACACTCTTTATTGTAATATACTACAATGCATGAAACCAATTAAGTTGGTTTATGCTTGGAAAATCATTGTTGATTTATGTGATGACCTTGATCAAATTAAATGTAGTTGATTTGAAGTATGTTGAGGGCGATTGAAATATATTGTGGATTGATGACCACTATTTTTGAAAATAATTAAACTTTCACGAAACATTTCCTTGTACCTTATAGTGGGGGTAATTTAAATTAAAAGTTATATTTCCTTATACATTATAGTCATAGAAGAATGTTTATGAAGTGATAAAGTAAGAAGGCCCTTATATAATTATAAGGATGACATACACTAGTTTAAAATAGTTGTGATGGGTTGAAAGCCAATTATGACATTTGTTTGGGTATGCAAAAGCAACTAAAATATTTGGATAATATTCATAAATTTGAAATGCATTACGATGTTCAATAAAATATTGAACACTCATGATTATGAAATACACTAGTAAATATGATTGATTTGCGTAGTGTTTATAGAAATCATCCAACCATAAGTGGAAATTGATAAAACTTTACATAAAGTTAGTGAGAAGCATGTGGTTTCGTAAAAAGATTTCTTAGTGAATGACAATTTGTATCTAGCAAATGAACCGATCATCGACTAGCTATATTTGATGAGATACTAAGTCATATGCAATGAAAAGTCTAGACGTATAAGTCTAAGACATAACTACATAAGGAAAATTAATCAAGAGTGAAATAATTTTCCTAAATTATGTTAAAACAATAAAGAACATAGTGGATGCTTAATCTAAATCTTTAAGTAGAGATTTAGTAATATTTATTTCGAGCAGGATATGGTTGAAACTCTTAAAATGAAAGATCCACCAATGATGGCAACCCTACCTGTCATTACTCAAAAGGTAATCCACGAGTTCAAAGGGTAACAACAAATCATTTGATATGTGAATAGTTTCAGCATTATAAAATCCATAATAACTTTATCCTAATTATATAATGCTGGTTGTTACTGAAGTGAGGGTTGAGTTATAGAATGTGTTTGGTAGAAATTAAAATCGGATTAAAATAGAAAAACTAGCCGCTATTGTTGACTTTTATTAAACGAGTGAGACCCAATAACGACTATATTTTGAATTTTAATTGGAATCAAACACACCCATAAACTCTTAATGAAGTTCAGTACGGAGTACAAGTATCTCTTAAAAGTAACAAAAATACTGGAAGAGCTTCACCTAAATAAATTTCGAGATGGTGCCGCCTCAATAGAGAGTTAGAGATTCTCTCTTAAAAGTTTGTTGAAAATGATGAGCACAAGACCATATTAGCGCTAAGTGAGTCGAGGAACTTGAGAACACGTGATACTCGTGCATATGTTCTAACCGGTATTGTCATATGAAATAATTGGTTCAAAACTTCATGCTACCTTTGATTCTTACATTACTTTATTTGAATTACACCATGGTTAGATTCAAATCCAAAGATATCTAATCCTTTTACATAAGTATTGTATATTTTTGAATATGAGATTTTATTGAATTTTGAACGAGTGGGGGATTATTGATATTGTTGTTCAAAACAATAAAAATGAGACTTGAAATGAGAAATGGATCAATGGCCACATGAGTGAACCATGCGGCCGCATGGTACAAATTTTCGATCGTTTTTTAGACGTTTTTATCCGTTGTGGTTTTGAATTTGGCGTCTTTTGAAGTTATTTTGGCACCATTTCGTACACATTTTCTGAGAGCTATATATAAGTGATCATATTTCTTGTGAAGATGTTGAAAAAACATAACAAGTATAAGATTTATTCCAAAATGAAAAGAAACAACTTCTTTTTTCTTCCATATTCATATTTCCCTCCTTGTGTTCTCAAGTTTGGGTAGAAATACTTAGTGATTTGGTATTTCTACAACAAGGCTTGATTAATGCTCCAAAGCATTTGCCGGAAGACCTTTAGGTACCAAAATTGTATCGGAGTTGGGCAAATATCGTTTGAGGACAACATTTATCGTGTTCGAGCCTCACATGTCATTAAAATTATTGATTACTTGCATTGATTACTTTTAAATCTTTGTGTGGAAGATCAAAGTCTATAAAAGAAGAGACTACAATATGCATAAATATGAGATAAGTTTATCATATTCTTTTAGTTATTTCCGTTGTTAAATTTAAAGTTTCATTATGGTTTTGTTCATTTTGTTGCTAGTCATAATTGTTGATTTCTTCTCCATTTTCTCTCTTAGTGAAAATATTCTCAACACTATCATGTATCAATCTAAATCTTTTCGAAACAAGGATTGTACTCCTTAATCTGTAAGGCGATGTAAGAAACTACTAGCAGTACCATAAATACTTATTTCCCACTTAGAAGAATACAGTTGTGATTATTCTTAATGAAGCAAACAAGATGCCTTAAATTATAGACGCCTCAAGGACTTAAATGAATGACGCGGAGAATGATAACTACAAACGTCACAAAAATTAATTGAGCAACAAGGTATATAACATGTATATTCCACACTTTTCCAATCTCCTTCTAATATAGTTACATATAAGAAAACCAGTATATATATGAGTTGATTAATATTAATGGCACGATTACTCATTACTTGTAAAATTTACCCTTGGGGCTGAAAATGCACTTGTGTTGATTAATCATGCAATTAAACCTATTTTAAAATGTTAATTAAAACATTATTGAAATGTTAATCTTTTAACTGTTCATTCAGAATAGATTCAATTGATTCCCTGCCATAACGTCAGAATGATCCAACCAATTCAAATTTCCTCTATTTCTTTTTTTCTTCACAACATAAACTATATATAAGCTTTACATTATGATCGTTAAAAATGTAATTTCTTAATCCAAAACTGTCTCATTTGACAGAAAATAATATCTGTTTCCAATTTAAATGCTCCGCAGACAATAAGTGAATATTAATATTGTCATTAAGATTATTTTGCATCAGATATTTTCTTAGTACAAGCTAATGAACTTGACGTGCAGTATGTATGATGCCTTCTGAAACGTAAGTATTGTTTAACCCCATTGATAAGGTTAATAATACATCATCAGAATTGATTCACCAAAACAAATTATTAGAAGTGCAGAAAAGCAATCATTTTACACAGTATATATTCACATAAGGTCCCTTTAATCTTGGTCTTGCTATAAATATTATAAGAAGGGAACTACTAGCTACATGAGCAACAGAAAAGTTATACATAAGAATATAAGAGTTAGAAAGTTAGTAACCTAGCCTTCGGCAATCACGTCAAGCACGATGTCCTAAAGTTTCATGTGTTGCCTCCCCCTTCATGCATGCACTTTTTGCACCATACGACTTTAAAATAAAACTCATTTGACTTATGGTCGGTTCTCCTTCTATGTGTATGACAGTGACCACATGGAGATAAAAAAGAGTATTTATCAAGTTGTCAAAAGTATAAGTGATGACGTCCATCAAGACATATTGAGCACGACGACCTCCCTTGGCTTTTTCTCACTGTAATATGGGACAGAGTCTCGGGCATGTAGAGTCCTCGAGCTACCTGGATGATGCTCGAGGATCTTCTCCACAGATCGCCCAAATAACACACTGGCGATCCTCGGGACATAAGTGGTCGGGATAATTACTTGGCCAACATCAAGCGAGCCATGATCATGTTCCACCAGTCCTTATCCGGAAAGTCTCCTAACTCTACCCGGATACCGTCTTTCTAAGGAATCCCAGACCGAAAAGGAGTCCTGTCTTTGGTAACACCTCAAACAAGGCAAGTTTAGAGACCTATTTGTGTTCCAACGCCTATCCCTACGATTACTCCTAAAAACACGGAGATGAATCCTACTTGAACTACGCTACCCACCACTATAAATAGGTCACCCTCATTCATTATTCAGGTACGCTTTTGCACATTCTCCAGCATATATATATACACTCTCTATTCTCTCTCTGACTTAAGCATCGGAGGGGCGACGAGGCCAACCCTCGACGCATTTGTTTCAGGTACCGGAAGATCTCGTTCGTGCTCGTTCTCGGTCATCAAGCTCGGGAAGTCGACATGTACGATTTTTGGCAGCATCATTTGGCGCCGTCTGTGGGAAACGCTACCAAAAGTCATGGTGAATACACGTTCAGGTCTTCCTCTCGCAAGCTCAACCGATCCAAACCAATTGCCAGCGACAGATCCTCAAGTTCATCAGGAAGGAGCCCCCGGGGCATCAGATTCCCCACCCGCAATGGTTACTGCTGGAGCATTCGAGGAGCTGCGTCAACAAGTTGCGGCCTTGACCCAGCTACTCAGCCAAGGAAACACCCCTCAAGCTTCAGCACCAGCACACGCTCAAATTCCGGCGTCGGAAGGAGACGTCGTGGCTGATGCTCGAGCTCGGGAAATCCGTGATGCCCACGACAATGGTGGGTCTGGGGGCTCGGGCATGCCCCCACATACCTCTGCCTCGAGATTGGTCACCATGGACTCGGGCGAACTCGCACGGATCATCCAAGATGGAATTACGGCAGGACTACGACAGAACACCAAAGGAATGGCGGGGTTCGCCCCTAACACTCCATTCACACCAGAGGTTCTTTCATATCCGCTCCCGGACAGGTTCAAATTCCCTCGCATAAAGGAGTACGATGGGACAACCGATCCCATCAACCATCTGAATGTCTATACAGATGTCATGAACTTACAGGTTGCACCGGATCAAGTAATGTGCAAAGCCTTCCCTCAAACGTTAACCAATGCCGCTAGGGATTGGTTCGCCACGTTGGAGCCAAACTCCATATCGTCATTCTCCGACCTTGCCGAGAAGTTTTCCGCCTTCTTCGCCAGCAGCAAGCGCATCAGGAAGACAGCGGCCACCCTCATGCAGCTCCGCCAAGGGCCTAACGAGACCTTGCGCAGCTTCATGACGAGATTCAACAAGGAAAGACTACAGATACCCGACCTCCATATCACTGCTGCTGTTTCGGCTCTGACATATGCCGTAAGGTGTGAGGCCTTTAGGATGTCTTTATCTAAGACACCCCCGAAGTCAGTAACGGAGCTCCTAACCCGAGGTGAGAAATACATCAACATGGAGGAAGCTATGAAGACCACCCCGAGCTCTGAGAAATCCTAATTTAAGAGGTCGCACGAGCTTATTGCGCGACAAGATCATGCTCGGGGAAAGCCAAGACAGGAAGGACCACCTAGGCCATTTACCCGTTTGAACACTTCTAAGTCCAATATACTGATGGAGATTAGAGACATGAAAGATCTTAAGTGGCCCCCTAGGTTGCGATCTCCCCCGGAAGCAAGAGACAAGAGCAAGTATTGTGACTTTCACAGGGATCATGGGCACACCACGGAGGAATGCATAATGTTGCAGCGGGAGATCGAGGCATTGATCAAGAGGGGGTATTTGAGGACATACGTCGGAAACGACAAGCGTCCGAGGAATGATCACAACAAGGGTAGGGCATCGGGCTCAGGAGGAGACAACAAGCCCACTGCTGGTACAATCAACATCATTGTTGGAGGGATAGCGTCGGGAGGAGATTCTAACAATAAGAGGAGACAGTATGCTAGACATCATGGATTGGCCCAGGAAACCACCCTTTCCAACATTGAGGACATCACTTTCGGAACAGAGGACTTGGAGGGCATTACATTTTCCCATGACGATGCTTTGGTCATATCCGCCATAATAGCCAATTTTGAAGTCAAGAGGATATTCGTAGACAATGGAAGTGCCGCCAATGTATTGTCCCGAGAAGCCTTCGAGAAGATGGGAATTTCTGCCAACCAGCTCAAAATGGTCAAGACCCCGCTCCAGGGATTTGGGGGCGGAACAATCATTCCAGAAGGGATTGTCGACCTTCCGCTAACTTTGGGCATGGGCCAGAAGCAAGTGATGGAGATGACGTCTTTCCATGTAGCGCAGACCTCCGTACCATACAACGTTATTTTGGGAAGACCATTACTCAACAAGATCAGGGCCATTGTATCCACTTTCCACCTTGCTATGAAATTCCCAACGAATCATGGCATATGGGTTGTACGTGGTGATCAAGCAGCAGCAAGGAACTGTTACATCTCAAGCATTCGGGGGTTGAGCACAGACGTCATGCAACTGACAGCCGCTCGAGCATCATGGTAGACTTGCCCCGGTAGAAGATTTGGTAGAGGTCGAGCTCGAGCATGGTAAAAAGGTCACCATTGGTCGGGATATTGATGCCGCTCTCAGAGATGAACTCATCAGGTGCTTGACCCGCAACATTGATGTATTCGCTTGGAAGGTTGATGACATGCCAGGGATAGACCCCGAAGTTGTGGTCCATAGACTCAATGTGAAGCCTGGTGCAAAGCCGGTAAAGCAGAGGAAGAGACAATTCGCGCCAGAGAGACGGGAGATAATACGTGAGGAAATCAACAAGCTCCCCAATGCTCAATTCATTAGGGAGGTCCAGTATCCAGACTGGCTTGCCAACGTCGTCCTTGTCAAGAAGGCTAATGGTAAATGGAGAGTATGTATTGATTTCACAGATCTCAACAAAGCGTGCCCAAAGGACAATTATCCTCTACCTCGGATCGACAATTTGGTGGACAGCACCTCAGGTCATAAGTTATATAGCTTTCTTGATGCTTTCTCAGGATATCATCAGATCCTTATGGCTGAGGAAGATCAAGAGAAGATGTCATTCATAGCAGACTCTGACATCTACTGCTATAGGGTCATGCCATTCGGTTTGAAGAACGCAGGGGCGACATATCAGAGGCTCATCAACAAAGTCTTCGCAGATCTAATCGGGAAGAACATTGAGGCTTATGTTGATGACATGGTGGTCAAAAGTAAGCAAGAGAATGAACATATTTCCGACCTAGATGAGGTATTCTCGACTCTCCGAAAATACCAGATGAAGTTAAACCCAACCAAGTGCGCTTTTGGAGTGGCATCAGGGAAGTTCCTGGGTTTCATGATCACTCACAGGGGAATTGAGGCCAATCCGGACAAGATACGAGCTTTAATGACCATGGAGCCACCCGGGAATAGGAAGGAGGTCTAGAAATTGACAGGTCGGGTTGCAGCATTGAATAGGTTCATGTCTAGGGCAGCGGACAAGTGCTTTCCTTTCTTCAAAGCGCTAAGAGGAAATCAGAATTTCAATTGGAATGAGGATTGCAGGAGAGCTTTTCAGGAACTCAAACAGGCGTTGGCCACACCCCCGGTACTCACGAGACCCGAACCTGGGGACACGTTGTACTTATACATGGCCGTATCCCAGAATGCAGTCAGTGGGGTACTGGTGAAAGAGGTAAAGAGGGGTCAACAACCCATCTACTATGTAAGCAAAGTATTGTTGGATGCAGAGACAAGGTACACACTAGCTGAACAGCTTGCCCTGGCACTGATTGTAGCAGCCCGAAAGCTACGTCAATATTTTCAGGCGCATCCCATCATTGTGCTCACAGATCAACCACTCAAACAAATACTCCAAAAGCTGGACGTCTCAGGGAGATTGCTGAAATGGGCAATAGAGCTCAGTGAATTTGACATAGAGTTCAAACCCCGGCCCTCCATCAAAGGACAAGTCCTAGCAGATTTCATTGCAGAGCTCACTCCAAGGCCTCGGGGGCCAGAGGATGACCCGACCACAGTTAAAGACGTGTGGGAAATATTTGTTGATGGAGCATCCAACTCCTCGGGCTTGGGCGCAGGTGTCATCCTCAACAGTCCCGACAAGTTAACCGAAATTCAATGTGCTCTGAGGTTCGAATTTGAGGCTACCAACAATGAAGCAGAATACGAAGCCGTGGTCATTACCCTTGAACTTGCGAGCAACTTGGGAATCGAGCACGTCAAGCTGTTTAGCGATTCACAACTCGTGGTAGGACAGATCGAAGGGACATTCGAAAGGAAGGACGAAAAGATGAGCATGTACTGTTTGAAGGTGCGTGATCTACAGAGAAAATTTAAGGGTTGTCAGATTTTGAAGATTGCCCGGGCCGACAACGGAAAGGCGGATGCGTTGTCAAGACTTGTGTTCATGGGAGTGGATGGTCTTGACAGGACAGTCCACATCAGAACAGTAACGGAACCTAGCATCAGCCAAGAACTAGTAGTCATGGACATCGATAATGAGCCGTCGTGGATGGATCCCATAGTTGAGTTCATTACTAACGGAAACCTCCCCGAAGATCCTAAAGAAGCTAGGAACATCCGATCCAGAGCACCGAGATACTGCATAATCCAAGGAGTCCTCTTTCGCAGAAGCTTTACGCTTCCCTACCTCAGATGCCTCAAACCCTCCGAGTTTGCATATGCTCTAACAGAGGTCCACGAAGGAGTATGCGGAAATCATCAGGGGGCTAAAGCTCTAGCCTTCAAACTCGTAAGGTATGGATACTATTGGCCGACTATGAAGAAGGATGCCTCAGAGTATGTCAGAAAGTGTGATAAATGTCAGAGGTTTGGTAACATCATTCATGCCCCTGCGGAAGAGCTCACGCCCATACACTGTTCGGCCCCTTTCGAACAGTGGGGAGTAGACATCCTCGGGCCCTTTCCTATGGCAAGAGGGCAGCTGAAGTTCGTGGCCGTAGCTGTGGAGTACTTCACAAAGTGGGCGGAAGCAGAGCCCCTAGCAACTATCTCAGAACCCAAGCTAAGAGCATTCATCTGGAAGTCCGTCATATGTAGATTCGGGATACCCAAAGTGCTTATAACCGACAATGGAAGACAATTTGATAATGCACAGTTCAAGAATTTATGCTCCAACCTCGGGATAAATCATCGTCTAACATCTGTCGCACACCCTCAGAGCAATGGCTTGGCCGAAGTCACGAACATGATTATTTTGCAAGATCTCCGTACAAGGATTGAAGGAGCCCATGGCAACTGGCCCGACGAGTTACCCTCTATACTATGGACATACAGGACTTCGCACAAGACGACCACAGGAGAAACCCCATTCATGCTAGCCTTCGGGGTGGAGGCTACTTTACCCATTGAAGTTAGCCTACCATCACTGAGGCGGATGGGGCATGAGGCAGGGGATCAAACCACTGAACACCTGGACCTTTTGGAAGAGGTTCGAGCACAAGCTGCACTACGAGTCGCCTCCTATCAGAATAGAACGGCCAAGTACTTCAACAGCAAAGTCAGACACCGAAGATTCAAGATGGGGGACCTAGTACTCAGAAAAGCCGAGGCTGCCGGTCACGCCCCCGGGAAGCTCGGACCAACTTGGGAAGGACCATATGAAGTCATTCGTCAAGTTAAAGGTGGAGCATACAGCTTGAAGGATACGTCGGGAAGACCACTCTCGAGGCCGTGGAATGTCGACAACCTCAAAGTCTACCACAAGTAAAAGTCACGACCTTATCTTTTTTTATGAATGTTAGTTTACTTTTAATTGTTGGCTTGCATGCCCTACGCATTCCCTCTTAATTTGCTTAGCTTGATCTTTTTTCATCGGGCTCACACGCCCTGCACACTGTTACCTTCAATAATTCATTCATTAAGGCCTATGAGCCCTTTCTTGTCCCACAACATAGCAAAGTTTAGATAAAATAATTATGGGGAACACCCCACCAAAAAGCGATCTCATCAAAGCCCTGCCACAAGCAGGCGCCCTCATGACATGCTACGGGCATGCTCTCCACAAAGTCCCGCAACTAGCGGGCCCTCATGACATAATATGAGCAATCACCTCAAACTAGTCATGGGCATACCTCGAGACATGCTACGGGCATGCTCTCCACAAAGTCCCGCAACTAGCGGGCCCTCATGACATAATATGAGCAATCACCTCAAACTAGTCATGGGCATACCTCGAGACATGCTACGGGCATGCTCTCCACAAAGTCCCGCAACTAGCGGGCCCTCATGACATAATATGAGCAATCACCTCAAACTAGTCATGGTGTCACGGGCTGCAGCTGTGCTTAAGCCCCGTGTTGTAAATATTCATTTAATTCATAAAATAGATGGAAAATAGAAAAGAAAAAGTATGATTCTAGAGCCAAATAACGTCTACTCCTGTTATTTGGGTTTTTGTTCCGAAGTCTATTATAGGGGGTATTGGTCTTTCAAAACTATTTCAAGCTTACTAGTGTTTTCCCCCTGCACTAGCCATTTGTAATTTCCTGCTTTCGTCTCTTGTAGTGTCTTGCTTTCTAGCAATCAATGAAGATGTTATTTCAATTGTGTTCAGTTTCATGTTGCTCGTTTTCTTAAAATTGTAATCAAAATTTACTTTCGTCCCGACGCGACCGAGGAATAGGCGGAAGGTAGTCTAGCGGAGCAGACTACTGCCGCACGGTGTCCCTTTCTGTGCTAAGAAAAGGTTACCCGTGAAAGTTGGTATCAGAGCTGCGGCTCAAGATCTCGTTAAGAAAGCGATGGAAACTGACCCAATTTCCTCGAACACCACGGAGGTGGTTGATGTTCAAAAGAGGAACACCCGACAGCGTTTGGAGGCGCTAGAGGTGACGAACACTAGGTTGTGTTTTGCCATGGAGAACCTCGGGGATAAGGCCGAGGTGGCACAGACGGAAAATCGGGAATTACGCATCCAACTGGATGAATGCCAAGAGGCATGTGCAGCTATGACTGAAGCTGTTGCTATCATACCTGATTTGCAGGATGAGATGGGAGCGTTGAGAACTCAGTTACTAGTTCTTCAGCGCGCGATTGGCAACGGACAAGCCATCGCACATGAGCCAGTGCATAGGCTCAGAATTCCAGAACCGTGTGCATACGGAGGTGCACGCGATGCTAAAGAAGTTGAGAACTTCTTGTTCGATATGGAACAATACTTTCTTGCGGCGTCGATCAGGGACGAAGCGAGAAAGGTCACTACAGCTACCATGTATCTAGGAGGTGATGCAAAGCTATGGTGGCGAACGAAGTATGTTGACATTCAAGCCAACAGAATTCGAATTGATTCTTGGGATCTGCTCAAGGAAGCTATCAGATCTCAGTTCTTCCCAGAGAACGTGGAATATGAGGCACGTCGGGCCTTACGGGAACTGAGACACACAAGCTCCATCAGGGAGTATGTGAAGGCCTTCTCGGGGCATATGCTGAATATCAGAGATATGTCAGAGAAGGATAAGCTATTCACCTTCATGGAAGGTTTGAAACCGTGGATGCGCACGGAACTTCAGAGACAGAAGGTCACTGATTTGAGCACGGCCATGGGAGCTGCCGAATGCTCAAGCGACTATCAACCCGAGTCGAGAGAGGATCGACCTTCGGGAAATAGTCAGTCTGTTCAAGGTGGAAGGAGACCTTACAGACCCAGCTCGAACTCAAATGGGGGAGAGCGTTACTCTCAGAATAGGGGAGGATCCTATCGAGGCAACAGCCAGAGTAACTCACCGAGAAAACATCGCGGTCGTCAAGGAAATCATAACGGCAGTTCCAGTTCTGACTGGAATCATGGGAAAGCAAAGGAGGGCAGATCTGATGTCGCTCCTAGATTGAAATGCTTTCTATGTGAAGGACCTCACCGGGTGGCTGAGTGTCCTAAGAAACGGATGTTGAATGCATACTGTCAACTAGCAATTGGGGGCTCAAGTTTGAAGCAAGATACCCCACAAGTTAGCTGCCGTAGTGACACCGACTCCGAAGGAAACGAGGATGTAATTGGTGCACTCTCGTATTCGTGCAATACACTATTGCACCGAACAACCAATAGGGACGTCGGTCCCTCAAGAGAGCCGAAGATTGAAGAATCGAAGGCTCGCACTTGCAAGGCTAAAGGCCTAATGTACATTGATGTGAGGATCAATGGGAAGCCAATCAGGGCTATGGTGGACACTGGTGCCACGCACAACTATCTCGCAAGTTCCGAAGTAGAGCGGCTCGGACTTGTTCTGGAGAGAGGTAAGGGGAAAGTCAAAGCGATCAACTCTGTTGCTCAACCGATAGCGGGAATAGCACAATCTGTGCCGATCAAAGTAGGTCCATTCGAAGGAAGGACAAATTTGTCGGTAGTTCAGATGGATGACTTCAAGCTGATTCTCGGATTGGAGTATCTGCGGGATACAAAGACAGCAGTGTTGCCGCATTCTGACTCCCTAATAATGATGGGGAGCAAACCATTCATTATTCCCACACAGGTTGGGAAAACTGGCGAGAAAGGGGTCTCAGCCATGCAATACGGTAAGGGTGTCAAGAGGAATGAACCCTTATTCTTATGTTCTCTTCGAACAGAAGAAATCGAAGAGACAACTGGCTCAGTGGAGCCCCATTCCATCCTGAATGAATCAGTCGAAAGTGGATCGACGAACTACATCAGTGGATTGCCAAGAGTTGAAGACTCTGGCACTATCATCATCGGGATGGATTGCTTATCTAAAGATTCGACGGTCAACACAGCGCCCAAGTATGTATCAGTCGAAGAGACAGCTCAACTCTTCTTCAAGCCTATTGTCAAATACAAGGGATCGCCTACTGTCAATAGTCGAGATTCTCGATTCATTGACACATTTTGGACCAAGTTGTTCAAACTTCTTGGTTCAACTTTGAGCACAAGTGCTACCATTCACCGAAGATCAGACGAACAGACAGAGCAGTTCAATTCTATGCTGGGAGACTATTTTCAGCACTTTACCTCTGCTTCGCATGAAATTCGGGTGAAACTCTCGGATGTGGCCCAGATGTATTTCAATGTTCAAAAGAGCTCTTCTCCAGACAAGAGTCCTTTTGAAATTTCTACTGGCCAACAACCGTTACTCCTCCATACTGCAGACACCGATCAGAAACAGTGCAAGAACTCTGCAGATTTGAAGCAATCAGTTCTTAAAGTGAAAAGATCAGAAATGAAGATTGCCGAAGAGATTTTTGGCTACCAGACTACTCAAGCTTCAAGAAAATATCTTCAAGAGTACTTCGTCAAATGGAGCAGATGCAACAGCGAGAAGAATACTCAACGGCTCCGAGGACATCGCCAAATCAAGTGGGGGAGAATGTCACGGGCTGCAGCTGTGCTTAAGCCCCGTGTTGTAAATATTCATTTAATTCATAAAATAGATGGAAAATAGAAAAGAAAAAGTATGATTCTAGAGCCAAATAACGTCTACTCCCGTTATTTGGGTTTTTGTTCCGAAGTCTATTATAGGGGGTATTGGTCTTTCAAAACTATTTCAAGCTTACTAGTGTTTTCCCCTGCACTAGCCATTTGTAATTTCCTGCTTTCGTCTATTGTAATGTCTTGCTTTTCTAGCAATCAATGAAGATGTTATTTCAATTGTGTTCAGTTTCATGTTGCTCGTTTTCTTAAAATTGTAATCAAAATTTACTTTCGTCCCGACGCGACCGAGGAATAGGCGGAAGGTAGTCTAGCGGAGCAGACTACTGCCGCACGGTGTCCCTTTCTGTGCTAAGAAAAGGTTACCCGTGAAACATGGGCATACCTCGAGACATGCTACGGGCATGCTCTCCACAAAGTCCCGCAACTAGCGGGCCCTCATGACATAATATGAGCAATCACCTCAAACTAGTCATGGGCATACCTCGAGACATGCTACGGGCATGCTCTCCACAAAGTCCCGCAACTAGCGGGCCCTCATGACATAATATGAGCAACCACCTCAAACTAGTCATGGGCATACCTCGAGACATGCTACGGGCATGAGCTCATCAAAACCCTATCACACACATGTACATCCACGATGCTACGAGCACGATCTTACAAAAAGCACTATCATGCGTGGGCACTGATAATGAGACTCGAACACAATTCATCGAACAGTCCTCGAGCTCGACCACTACAACCTAATAAGGACAGAAACACGTCAACCAGTCCTCGAGCTCGAGACTGCGTCATGAATTCCCCGGATCGTCGAGTTCAACACTTGAAAATTGAGAAATAATTATAAAACGGGCTCTCCTCGAGCTCAGGATTCAGTTGGTTAAGAAAGCTATCGTCGAGCTCATGCCTTCGTTATTATGTAAGCTATCGTCGAGCTCATGCCTTCGTTATTATGTAAGCTATCGTCGGGCTCATAACTCAACTATGACATGAGCCATCCTCGAGCTCATGACTCAATTATTACATGGCCATCGTCGAGCTCATGACTCAATTATTACATGGGCCATCGTCGAGCTCATGACTTCATTATTAATTGAGCTATCATTGGGCTCATGACTCAATTATGACGTGAGCTATACTCGAGCTCATGACTTTATTATTACATGAGCTATCGTCGAGCTCATGACTTCCATTATTACATGAGCTATCGTCGAGCTTAGGCCTTCATTATTACATGATCTATCGTCGAGCTCAGATCTTCATTATTACATGATCTATCATCGAGCTCTTGCTTATTGTTACTGATCGGGTATCAAGTTTGTAATATGCTATCCTCGAGCTCGATACCTAATTAAACTAAGTTGTCGTCGGGTTCGAAATTTCGATGATGGTCGATTAATGCCTTGTCAACGAAACGATTAATGAAGTACTGACAAACAAGACCTCGGGAAATATACTTCAACATTATAGCAAAATACAAAGGAGTCCATAAGCTCGAGCAATACAAAACAAATTACGTCAAAATAAAGCTCGGGGAGGGGTTCCTAATCTAGTTCGTCGGTCTCGGGAGCATGGTCAGACCCCTCTATGTCAACGTCGTCCTCGTCCCCATCTTCTTCAACGGTCCCCTCGGACTCCGAAAGTGCGAGGCTATCTGCAATCTCGGGCACGGACTTCAAATCGTCGGGTTGAACATTGGGAAGATGTGCACGAAGATAGGCTCGCGCCTCTTTGAAAGCGTGAAGGTACGCCCCCGAGACATACTCCCCCTTTAGCTTGTCGCATTCCTCAGACTTTTTGAAGTCTTCCCATGCTCGCTCTTTTTCCTCGATCAGTTTGGCCTCGTGCTCCTTACGCATCTTCTCAAGGTCGAGCTTCAGACCCTCAGCCTCATCCTTCACGGCCCCAACCTCGTCCCGAGCACGACGGGCCTCTGCCTTGGCACTTTCAAGCTGCTTCAATAGATCCTCGCGCTCGGCCCTCAGGTCATCCACCCTCTTGTCTCTTAGTTCGACGGCCTCCACAAGCCCGACCATCTTGTGAGACTCGTCCATCCCTTGTAGGGATAGACCTCAAGCCACGCTAAGGGTCTGTAGACCGAGCATAGATATTAATCATCGAGATATACACTTGATAAAAACAAAGATAACCAGGAAAAGGTCGAGAATCTACCTTTAAGGTCAAGA
Organism: Fraxinus excelsior; assembly: GCA_019097785.1. Classification (NCBI taxonomy): domain Eukaryota; kingdom Viridiplantae; phylum Streptophyta; class Magnoliopsida; order Lamiales; family Oleaceae; genus Fraxinus; species Fraxinus excelsior. Next base: position 6,393,129 of record CM032639.1, on the reverse strand, counting down.
ATTCGAGGGCCTTCATTCCCTCCTCGAACCCAACGTCGCCTCGATACTTGGCCACTATGCTCGGCACAAGATGACATCTCTCGAAATCTTCGATGACCGAGGCCACCGACGGTATGCAGTCGTCTTCGAGGTCAACAACCTCGGGGGTTCTCCTCGGAGGAAGTTCCCTAGGTGAAGAAGGGGGAGGTCTGACAGGCCTCGGACTCGGAATCGTCGGGCGAGGTTGAGAGCTTTCCCCGGGCCCTCGAGGCAAGTTTTCGGGCCTCGAGACTCTAGCCCTCTTTTTTCCTTTGGTCGAGGGACCGACCTGAGGTTGAGGCTCCTTGGCCTTAGCTCGAACAAATTTTCTGAGGGCTGAAGGATTGAAAGACATCCCTGCAACAAAAACACAAGGCATTAGATCGATCATATCCTCGGGAATAGAGCATGAGATTAAGAGAAGAAAAAAGCTCCTACCCTCGACACCTCTCACATCCGCATGATCTAACACCTTTTCCTCGAGGATGGCCTTCATGTCCGGTACCAAGGGTTCGAGGTCCTCGAGCATCTGCCTATGGCGTTCTAAAGACTCGAAGTATGCTTGGTCCTCACAGAACTTAGAGGTGTCAGGAACACTCCACGACGACCAGAAAGGTAGGTCGACACCTTGGGCAACTACATAAAACCACTTATCTTTCCACCCCTTAAGCGAGCTCGGCATGCTCGGGACCCTAAACCCTCCTCGGGTAGATAGATACCCAAAACACGTATACTGGGGGAGATGCTTAAGCTCGAACACCATTCGACAGAGGTCGACGTAGGGTTCGATGCCCAGATACCGACACGCTATAAAGAAATACACGAGCATCCTCCACCCATGGGCACTAACTGCCCCGGGCACATGGAGTGCTCGACCAATACACTCAAGAAAAAAGGGTGCAAAGGCCACCTAAACCCGGCCTTCAGAGTATCCCTAAATATCACGAACTCATTAGCTCGAGCCTGCCCCATCCTATCATCGGGGTCAGGAGACCTAATGTCGCAACCTGGCATCAGCCCAAATTCTCGGGCTGCAGCCACGGCCAGGTGCTCCTTGAACCTACAGGGGTCGTCTGGTGCCTTGAACTCAACATTACCCTGACGCCTAGGTCGGGCATCTAAAGGAACGGCCATGGGTATCAAGGATGTCTCTAGTTTCTCACTACCCCCCGAGCCATCAGACTCCCTACCACCCTCATTGCTCGACATCACTGGACGATAACTAAAGAAATAGCTTAAAAGACTCGAGGACTTACCTTAAATGACTATAGGACCAGGGGAGTTCCTAGGCGAATTGCTCGAGCACGACCTTGCAGAGGAGTTTTTTACAGCAGGTAAAAAGTGAAAAATGAAAAAGCAAAGGGACTATTTATAGGGGTAGAATGGGAAGCCCAAGAGTCACCACATGGGCCGTTGGATCTGGCCACGTGTCAAACATCCATACGGACCGTACCACCACCGCATTTATTACACCCCCGACCCTCCAAGATCTTCGAATTCGTCATCAGTCTTCCCGAGATCGACCTATGACGTGGGTACTCTATCTCGACGACTTAGTATCACATAGATTTACCCTGCATCCGCCCTAAATCTCGAGCTGTAGGTGCGGATGCACGGGGGCCAGTGATGACGTCCATCAAGACATATTGAGCACGACGACCTCCCTTGGCTTTTTCTCACTGTAATATGGGACAGAGTCGTCGGGCATGTAGAGTCCTCGAGCTACCTGGATGATGCTCGAGGATCTTCTCCACAGATCGCCCAAATAACACACTGGCGATCCTCGGGACATAAGTGGTCGGGATAATTACTTGGCCAACATCAAGCGAGCCATGATCATGTTCCACCAGTCCTTATCCGGAAAGTCTCCTAACTCTACCCGGATACCGTCTTTCTAAGGAATCCCAGACCGAAAAGGAGTCCTGTCTTTGGTAACACCTCAAACAAGGCAAGTTTAGAGACCTATTTGTGTTCCAACGCCTATCCCTACGATTACTCCTAAAAACACGGAGATGAATCCTACTTGAACTACGCTACCCACCACTATAAATAGGTCACCCTCATTCATTATTCAGGTACGCTTTTGCACATTCTCCAGCATATATATATACACTCTCTATTCTCTCTCTGACTTAAGCATCGGAGGGGCGACGAGGCCAACCCTCGACGCCTTTGTTTCAGGTACCGGAAGATCTCGTTCGTGCTCGTTCTCGGTCATCAAGCTCGGGAAGTCGACAGGTACGATTTTTGGCAGCATCAATAAGAATATAATATGAAATATATACAGGAGAATAATTCATTAACTTGTGTGTTTTAGTTGTATCTCAAGTTGTGTCCAAATTATATCTCATCCCTTTTTATAGTATAAAACATAACCCCTATAATAATGAGAATTATACCAATTAAAATGTATGTCATACTATAATATTACGAGATTTAGCCCCTATTGGTACACATTAAAATTCTCATTATCATTCTTCTACTCATTTTCAACCACACATTTTTTAATAAAATAATATTTTCCATCACATCAATAACTTTTCATTCTTTTTCAACCACACATTCTCCATCAATTTACTATTTCAGAATACATTCTTTTAAAATAATGTGACTCAAACACACCCTTAATTTATATTAAAAGTTAATATTAAAAATCAAAACTGAAAATTAATATTTTTTATGGAAGAATGAAACTTTTAAAAAATGTTAGTTTGGTCCCTATTAAAATCTAGATTTTAATTTAAATTAAAGTCAACAATTCATTTCAACCTCATATTTTATGAGTCTCACAACTTTTCAACTACGTATTTCGCCAATTTTTATCGAAATATACTAACAATCTGATTTTAATTCACACCAAACAGGAGCCAAATATCATTTTGTACCAATCTACCTTTACCCACACTCATTAGGAAACCAGCCAGTCTATGGGATTTCTCAACCAACTATACATCTTACAGAAGAACAAAAGAATTAATTGAATTAAGATACGCACAAAAAATGTAAAAGAATGCTGAAAAATTAATCGACATTTCTTCATTCATCTTTCTTGACAAGTCCACATCCTTTCTTTTGTCCAACCTCTACAAGTGAAGACAGAAGAGCTTCACATATTTAAGAGGCATCTACTTCTAATGGGTCATCATTCAATGATGAATACGCCATCCAAGCATGGTCTAGCTTGCATTTTAGCAGTATAACAATGGAGCATGGGACTTCTTGATGTGAGCATAGAGTCGAGCTTGTCAAGATCGAGCCCGGGAAATGACCCGTTAATTATTGAAAGAGGCTCGATGACACGTTTAAGAGCAAAGTGGGTGAAAGAGGTGATGAGATCCGCTCGTTCAAGCTACGGTTGACGACATGGTGATCTTGACAAAGAATTGAGTAAGTTTCAAGTTGGGGTCGATGACCGAAATGGGTTTGAGCAACTGATTCAAGCGGAGCAAGAAGGAGGCCAAAATCACTATTATGTGACCGCATAGTAGTCTAGTGCATGCGATTGCATGCACCCTTACCGAAGCTAAGTAGGGACGTTTTGAATGTTCTATGCGACCGCATAGAAATATACTATGCGGCCGCATAGTTCAATCAGGCAGCGAGAATTTTGTTTTTTTGGAAACTTCCTAATTATATTAGAATTATGTTCTTACCAAACTTGTGCAATCTTTGGATTATTATGCACGACTTTTAGGCTTAATATAAATAGTAAATTCTATTTCATTGTATTTTTACACAACATTATTAAGAATTAATCGAGAGGTTATTTTGCTTTCAATCTTTGTTCTTCATTGGACAAATCAAGAGATTATCAAGATCTTTTTTGTGGCGTTCAAATCAATCAGGTGAAATTTCAATTAATTAATCAAAATGGATAACATACGTTTGCATTGTCTTGGTTATTTTGATTCGTTATTTGCCGAATCAAATCCAAACTTTGGTTCTTTGGCTTTCTTGGGCTCGATTTCAATTATGTTGTGGGTTTCATAGTTCTTCGCCAGGCGGATTCACATCAGTTGGTATAAGAGCTTAGAATCCAAAATCAAAATTTATATATTTTTCCTTTTTTTCATTTGAGTCTTTATTTTCCCATTTTCTTTCATTCCTTTAATTGAGTCTTTGGTCTGTAATCTCTCCGTCAAATTTCAAAAGTTGTTCATGAACTCATTTTGTGCCCAAATCAACTTCTATTTTTTTTCCAGTTTCATGGCTGAATTTCGAGTAAAAAAATTACAAAAATTCGAAAAGTTCTGTGAACAGTAAAAAAAAAGAGAGTATTTGTTATTATTTATCTTGAAATTCACCGGCCAATTACGAAATCTCTAGCACGTCCAATTCAAGAACTACTTTTTGAATTCAAAAATTCCGTCCAAATTCCCAATTCAACTCTAGTTGTTCTTTCTTGAGTCTTTAAATTCTCCAAAAAGAAAATTTCACTTAAAATCCCGATTTGAATTCTACGAGCATAATTCATGGTTAAGTTCTAATTTGTCCTTTGAAAACACTTGGTACTTAAGTATTAAGTGGAAAAATGTGGAGTGGTGAGATCAATAAAGGGAAAAAGCCGAATTAAGTGATACACGAGTGCACATTTGTGAGACGGAAATAAATTTAGATTTAGGATGTCTGACAAGGATAGATCAACACTAAGTCGAGACTACAATCAAATCAACATGTCCGAGGAGATGATACATAGGTTTGAGCGGTTGTTCGAAGATGTACGGGGATAGATTGGATAGATAAGACACGGAGCTTGTCATTTTACACAGGGAAGTTCCAAATGTGCGGAGATAGGGTAGGCGGGAGCCTAGGATGGAGGTACGTGAAGAGTATGAATATGTGAGTGACGTGGATAAGGATGCATTAATCGAGGCCAACATGGGTAGGATGAGAAATAGAGGAGCTATGCTTGAACGAAGGGGTATAAAGTTGGTTGGAGACAAAGTGGATAGGAATATGGGCATCATTAAAATGTCAATTTCACCATTCAAAAGAAGGAGTGATCCAGAAACTTACCTGGAGTGGGAGATGAAGGTTGAATTTATCTTTGACTGCCACAATAATTTAGAGGAGAAGAAGGTAAAGATATTGGTCCTTGAATTCAACGACTATGCAATCACTTGGTGGGATCAAGTGGTGACAACGAGGATGAGAAATAGGGAACGATCGATCAATACATAGGATGACTTAAAAGCTATCATGCGGAAGATGTTCGTACCTAATCACTGCTATCAAGAGCTTTATAAAAAACTACAAAACCTCCACTAAGGATCGAAGAGTGTGGATGAGTATCACAAAGAAATAGAGTTGTTGATGATTATGGCAAATGTGGAAGAGGATCGAGAGGCCACCATTACTAGGTTTTTGAATGGGTTGAATAATGATATAGCTAATGTGGTCAAACTGTAACATTATGTGGAGCTGGAAGACATGCTATATGTAGCTATGAAGGTAGAAAGGCAATTGAAGAGGAAAGGGACAACAAGGTATTCATCAGGTGTTTCGAGGTTCTAACTCATCCTTGAAATCAAAGTGGGACATCAACGAAGGAGATGAGGCTGTTTTTAGGGGAAAAACTGAATTGTCAAAGGAAAAGGAAGAAAATGGAACCCCACCCATCAAGGAATTGAGACATCAAATGCTTTAGGTGTTTGGGGTCAGGGCACATCGCTTCTCAATGTCCAAACAAAAGAGCGATGATTTTACTGGATAATGGAAAATTGGTGAGTGAGAATGATAGTGATTATGAAGGTATGGCGGAATCGGAGAAAGCTAGTGATGAATGCGGATTAGAATATGTTGTTGGCGAGTTATTGGTCACGATGTGAGCTCTTAATACTAAAATCAAGGCGGATGACTTGGAGCAATAAAGAGAGAATATTTTCCATACACAATACCACATCAACAATAAAGTATGTAGCATGATCATTGATGGTGAGAGTTGTACAAATGTAGCTAGCATTAGTCTGGTGGAGAAATTATGATTAACTTTGCTTAAACACCCAAGGTCCTATAGGTTGCAATTGTTGAATGAATGTGGGGGGGAAGTCAAGGTGAATAGAAGGGTGTTAATGAATTTTTCGATTGGTAGTTATCATGATGAAGTAATGTGTGACATAGTACCAATGCATGCGGGTCATATATTGTTGAGAAGACCATGTCAATACGATAGGAAGGTGATCTATGATGATATAAAAATAGGTACAGATTTTTTAAGGGCAAAAAATCTATTACACTTGCACCATTAACTCCAGCACAAGTGTATGAGGACCATATCAAATTGAAAAATGAGGAAGAAAGGAGGCGGAAAGAGTTAGAGGAAAAGAGATAAAATAATAAGCAAGAGGGCAAGAAAGAAAGCATTAAGTTGACAAATAAGAGAGAAATTAGTAAGGTGGTTAAAAAGAGAAAAAAAAAGAGTCATATGAGAGAAAAGAAGATGGGTCTTTCGAGAGGAGAGAAAAGTCGAAAGCAAAATTCTTTGCAAAATGGAATGAGTTAAAAAGAGCGGTAGTGGAGAGACAACAAATGACTTTGTTGGTGTACAAAGAGTCACTCCTCAATTTTGAAAAATCTAACTCATCCCTCCCTAATTTGGCTATTTCTTTATTGCAGGAATTTGAAAATGTATTCCCGAAGGATGTGCCTAGTGGATTGCCATTCATTCGAGGCATTGAACACAAAATTGACTTTATACTCGACGCATTCATTCCAAACCGGCCAGCTTACCAAAATAATCTCGAGGAGACAAAGAAACTTCAAAGGTAAGTGGATGAGTTAATGAGTAAGGGGTATGTGAAGAGAGTATGAGTCCATGTGCCATGCCCGTACTACTGGTGCCAAAGAAAGATGGAACTTGGAGGATGTGTGTCGACTACAGGGCATCAACAATATAACGGAACGAAAACCAATAGCTTACTTTAGTAAAAAGCTAAGTGGAGTAGCTCTCGATTATCCTACATACGACAAGGAGTTGTATGCACTTGTTCGAGTCTTGGAAACATGGCAGCACTACCTGTGGCCAAATGAGTTCATAATTCACACCGACCACAAGTCCTTGAAGCATTTAAGGGGCCAAGGCAAGATAAACAAGAGACATGCAAGGTGGATGGAGTTCATTGAGACGTTTTTCTATGTCATCCGGTACAAGTAAGGTAAGAAAAATATGGTGGTGCATGCATTGTCCAGGAGATATATGCTTCTAACTTCTTTAAATGCCAAGTTACTTGGGTTTGAATTTATTAAGAACATGAATGTTGATGATTTGGATTTTTTGGGCATATATGAATCGTGTAATAAGGGTGCGGTAGACAAATTCTTTAAGCACGAGGGTTACTTGTTTCAGGAAAATAAACTATGTGTTTCTAATTATATTATGCGTGAATTGTTGGTTAGATAACACGCGGTGGGGGATTAATAGGTCATTTCGGGGTTGCAAAAACCTTAGAGATGTTAAGGGAACATTTTTATGGGTTTAAAATGAGAATTGATGTAGAATGAACTTGTGAACAATGCATAACTTGTAAACATGTTAAGTCTGTAATGCCCCAAATTTCATTTAAATTAAGGCGCTACTAAAGTCGAAATATCACGTAATAAGTATTTTCAATAAACGTCAAATTGCGCAAATTTTTTTTTCTAAAAATATAGCAAGTTAGAATTAAATGCAAAAACATCATTTGAATAATTTATTCATATCCAAGAGTCAATACCAAATATAATAAGCAAAATGCCACAATTTGCAAAAAATACTAAAAGTTGAGTTAAATTGACAAAATGGAAACCAACTATTTAAAATACTTGTTTTAAAAATTTGTAAATAAACGGTCTATTATTTAATCAAGATTGCCCCTCTCATTGTCTTGTCTTGCCGAGCTCCTTAGCCTGAAAGAGTGGAAAAATATTGTGGTGAGCATAACGAATTATACTCAGTGGGGAAACAGCAATCAGTCCGGTTAAATCTAAACATGAAATTAAATTATGAATATAATACCAATACGACATACTGTAGAAATATGTACTGTGGGACATCCCCAAGGACCCAATTACGATCTCGGACCTATTTACGGTCCTTGACAACATGTTATAGCACTTCACAATTTTGCACTGTGGGATAACCCCAAGGACCCACTTTCGATCCCGAACCTATTTACGGTCCCGACAACCTTTTCATATGTATAAGCATTATATTACAATCAAAATCACACATCAAGAATTAACATAGACAAAATAACTACAATTGCGTAAATGTAAACCCCACCTCAAGTTCTTGAAAATTTTCTTGAAATTGAACGAATGTGATGCTATCGTGCTTTAAACTTTTCCCCCGACTCGTCTAGTAAGAACAAAATTAATATAGTTTAGGATACTAAGTCCTAATTAATACATTAAAACTTTTAGGGACTTGATTGAACTTTTTGGAAAGTAAAGAAATGAGTAATTTGATAATTCTTTAAATCTTTAGGGTCTAATTATCAAAACTAGAATGTTTAGGGACAAAATGATAAAATTAGAAAGTAAATTATATTTAATTTGAAAAATAATTAAACTTTAGGGATTGTAAAAGAATAAAAATCAAATAGGGGACTAACTTAAACCTTTGGCCAAACTTAAGGATTTAAAAATAAACTTTCAATATTTATAACCCAACCCCCCATTCCTAATCCCAAACTCACGCAGAAAGCTCAGGCAGTAAAGATTTTCAAATGGTTTTTACATTATAATGATTTTAAGCCAAAATCAAGGCCAAAGAAGGAAGTCTAAAGGCAAGAGCAGGATATGGAGAGCAAGAGGTTGAAGTTGCGGGTCGTTCGAAACTCGACTCACGGTATTAAAATCTGAATCTCATTTTCTGCATTTTTTTTTGGTGAATATATGTTGAGATGATACAGAGATTATAGAATCTCAAAAGCAAATTGAAAATAAATTTCGAATAGGTTACATGCACCGATTTTTGCAGAGAATGAATTTTGGGTTTGAAGTTTACAGCTTGAATATGGAAGAAACTGGTATAGTGTTAAAGGATTAGACAATGATGATGATGAAATCAAATAAAATAATTGTTCCAATTGAGAGATTTACTAGTTGAATGCCCAGATTTCTTGTGAGATTTTTGCAATCGTGAGAGAGTTTTTGGGAGATGGAAACGAGTGATTTTTTTTTTAGGTTTGATACTATTGAGTCCTACAAACTTATGCTTCAGAATTGGGACAATTGATTTGGGCTGATAATTGACTTAAACTTGGGCCAAAGAAGAATATTGGACCAAGAGTAATTTAAAATAGATATTGGGTGTAAAATTCGACCCAATAAGGAAATATTGAATTTTTAAGATTAAAAATCGTTTTGAATTCTTATATTAAATATTTTGCTAGACAACTCGACGGAACGTAAAATAAATTCTAAATTTTGATGGAAGCGTCGTAGCGACACAACTTAAGTTATAAAATTGGCATTTTAAAATTCAGGTCGCTACAAAGTTTAAGGTTCTACCTCATGGGTTGTATACTTCTTTACCTGTTCCTAATGAACCTTGGGTTGATTTCTTCATGAATTTTGTTTTGGGTTTACCTAGGACTAAAAATGGTCAGGATTCCATATTTGTAGTGGTCGATATGTTTTCTAAGATGACGCATTTCATTCCATGTCATAAAATTGATGATGCTACTAATATAACTGACTTGTTTTTTTTAAGGAAATAGTGCGTTTACATAGGTTTCCTAAAAGTATAGTATCGGGTAGGGATGTTAAATTCCTTAGTCACTGTTGGCAGGTTTTGTGGGGTAAGTTAGGCACAAAATTGTTGTTTTCTACTACATGTCGCCCACAAACTGATGGGCAAACCGAAGTAGTCAATAAGACTATGATTCAATTGTTGCGTACTGTAGTTAATAAAAATTTAAAAAATTGGGAAGAGTGATTACCTTTCGTTAAGTTTGCTTATAGTAGGGCTGTACATTCCACTACTACATGTTCACCATTTGAAATTGTTTATGGTTTTAATCCACTAACGCCATTGGATTTAATCCCTTTACATATGAATGAGCGTGGTAGCTTAGATGGGAAAAAGAAGGCCAAGATGGTAAAGTCACTCCATGAGAAGGTAAGAATGCAAATTGAGAAAGCATTACGCGTTGCAAGCTAACAAGGGCCGAAAGAGCGTTTCATTTGAACCCGACGATTGGGTTTGGGTATATTTGAGAAATGAACGCTTTCCACAGCAACGAAAATCAAAGTTGCAATCACGAGGGGATGAACCGTTTCAAGTGCTCCAGAAAAGTCAATGACAATGCATACAAACGGAATCTTCCTGATAAATATAACGTTTCGGCTACTTTTAATGTATCTGATCTCTCTCTATTTGATGCAAGTGCAGATTCGAGGTCAAATCCTTTTGAAGAGAGAGGAATGATGTGAGCATAGAGTCAAGCGCGTCAAGATCGATCCCGGGGAAGGACCCGTTGATTATTGAAGGAGGCCTATGACACGTTCGAGAGCAAAGCGGGTGAAAGAGACGATGAGATTGCTCGTTCAGCTACGGTTGACAACATGGTGATTATGGCAAAGAATGAAGTAAGTCTCATGTTGTGGTCGATGGTCCAAATGGGTTGGAGCAACTTGATTTAAGTAGAGGAAGAAGAAGGCCAAAATCACTACAATGCGACCGCATAGTAGTCTAGTGCATGTAGGCGCATGCGTTTACCAAAGCTAAGCACGGACGTTTTGAATGTTCTATGCGACCGCATAGTTCAATCGGGCAGTGAGAATTTTATTTTTTTGGAAACTTCCTAATTATATTAGAATTATATTTTTACCAAACTTGTGCAATCTTTGGATTATTATGCACGACTTTTAGGCTTAGTATAAATAGAAAATTCTATTTCATTGTATTTTTACATAGCATTATTGAGAACTAATCGAGAGGCTATTTTGCTTTCAACCTTTGTTCTTTGTTGGACAAATCAAAAACTTATCAAGATCTTTCTTGTGGCGTTCAAATCGACCGGATGAGATTTTCAATTAATCAATCAAAAGGGTCAGCATACATTCGCATTGTGTTAGTTATTTTTATTCGTTATTTGTCGAATCAAATCCAAACTTTGGTTCTTTGGCTTTCTTGGGTTTGATTTCAATTCTGTTGTGGGTTTCCTAATTCTTCGCTACACGGGTTCACATCACTTCTGCATCACCACAAGTTACTAATCCATCACTTTTCTCGCCATACCTAATCTCAAGTGCACAGACGGCCATTGCATTGCACCACCCAAAGGCATCACCACAGTCCACAGGTTGTAGGTTGTCCATCAGAGGAAGAGGCAAACATGGTTAGCACTTCATGTGCAACCCGGGCTAGGAGAAGTGCTAGCTTTATGTGGAAAGAAATAATCGGCATTTCCCTTGACAAATGGTATTTTTTGAAGAAGTCAACTATTAATTTTAACTATACATTTCATTTTCATGGTATTCACTACTTTTCAACCACAAATTCAATCAACCTTTAACAAAATTTGCTAAAAATTTGATTTTTATCTAAACAAAACAGGCTGGGGGCGTAGTATATCTTAAGCAAATAAGGGCTCTGTGCTAATGCTAACCCAGCAACCTTTCCTTCTAGTTCATCCCAAAACATGGATAAAGCAGCAGCTGCATCAACTCCCCCATGGACTATGTCCAAGAAGCAAAACATGTTTTCCAGAACCCCAACATATTTATATATCCCTTTTGGCGTTTTTTATCCACTGGGGCCTGGGCACTAACTAATCAGTACTGCATATAAGAAATGATTGATAAACAAGAAGGCTAATCGAAGAGTACTTCAGTGTGAATTTTGGCTACATGACAGGTAAGGCCAATCTTTGCAAAACAATATAAAGGCCCATGGTTGCTTAAAAGACCTGCAGAAAGAGCAAAACCTGAATAGGCGAATAATCGATTCAAAAACAATCATAGCACATTACAGCATAACCCTATAAATTCAATATTATAACTTGGATTAATAAGAATCCTGATATTCTAATTATCCAACATGATGATACGTCATATCAAATTTATAAGTTTGCACAATTTTATTGTTCAGCAAGTTTAATCATCTCACATACAATTAGCCACAAGTAACAAAATTGGGAGTTTTGATTAAAGAACAGTGGTTTAATAACTGAACAGGTCCATACCAGAGACTGCAAGTTAAAGATTGGACAATTTCTTGCAGTCTTGCCATCCCATTTAAAATTGTGCTCGTGTAGGAATTTGACGAAAGATAAACGTAAAATACTGGAAAGACACATCAAGAACAGATAAAATTATTAAATTTGTTGTCATTAATTGTTCAAGACTTTAGACAGAAATAAAACTTAAAAAATCTGTAGGTTCAAAAGAATTTTCTCGTCTTCATTCTGTTATCGCTGACTTTAATTCATTCTCATATAAGATTGCCTTGGTATGAAATAAAATGAAACAAAGGACTCTCCAAATGCCGTTACAGGCTTCGAATGAGGATGCCTTCAAATGTTATGCCAGGTCCAAATGCTAAAGCCAGTCCCCATTCTTCTCCATTTTCTTTCTTCAACTCCTCCCTCATATATTCCATCACATAAAATATAGTATTGCTGCTAACATTCCCAAAATCCACCAGTGCCTTTCTGCTGCATTCCAGTTTCCAGTCTTTCAGATTAAGGACACTTTCCAATCGGTTTAGGATAGCCGGCCCTCCAGGATGCACTGCCCAAAACAGATCATTATATTCCTCCAAACCAGCTTTCGCCATTAGTTTTTTGCAGAATTCTTCAATGTTGTCTTCAATCTTCTGAGGCAGGTCCCTACCCAGCTTGAAATTTATTCCCTCTTCAGAAAGGCGTCCATCAATTACATCATGAGTTCCAGGTAAGAATTGCTGAATTGCATAATTTAGTTCCATAAATGGTATCTCTTTGCCAAGTATTGGATCAGTGCCAATAATGACAGCTGCTGCGCCGTCCCCGAAAAGGGCAGCCCCAACTAGGTCGTAAGGGCGATCTTTGCTTGGAGGCCTAAAACCGAGAATGGTTGTTTCCGAGGTTGTTAGTAAAACTCGACTTCCTGGGTTGTTTTCAGCAATATCCTTGGCGACCCTAAGGCCGGCGACCCCTCCATAACAGCCTAAGAAGTATAACATCACACGTCCCACGTCATTTCTGAGGCCAAGTTCACTAGCAAGGTAAAGATCACCGCCAGGTAACCGTATCTCGCTTGAGGAAACATAGACAATGTGGGTAATATCTTTAGCAGGCCTTCCCCATTCTTTTAGGCAAACAAGGCTTGCTTCCTTTGCCATCTCGACTACAGCAGGATTTGCTATTTCGAGTCTTTGTTTGATTGTTGGAGAGCCTTCTGTAGCAAGTTCAGGGTATTCTTCTAAAATTTCTTTCGACATGACTGTATACCTGGTTTTCACAGTAGTAGTTTTGCCTGCAATATAAAAATAATGCAAAAAATATCAAATGAACAATTTCTTGTAAAATGGTTTGAAAATTTTGTGTTCGTCGAATGGTAGACACTCGTTTCAAGTCTGTCATTAAAAAGTAATTCATGCCAAGTTGTTCTTTTCTTGAATTTCAAGTTTTATTTCTACATGCAAATTGACATCGAAACCTGCTTCCATATAAACAATAACCCCATGCATTAATACATTTAATTTGTCTTACACAGGCGCTCGAGTTTCTCTTTAATAGCCAAATCATCGCATTTAGTATCTCGAATATAACCCTCCACCAAGCGGTCCTGAGGAACAATTTGTCTCGGTAAGGCCTTTCCAATGGCAAGAATGGTGGCCTTTCCCGGAGTTGGCGTGCGTCTAGTAGGAGAAGGACATTGCTTAGTTACAACAATATTGTTGATTTGCGACATAGCTAATTTCAAATATGTTCTTGTTATCACGAAATTTCAGTGGAAGGTTGCATTGAGTTGGGTGAATTTAAATGGGAGGCTAAATGATTTTGGAGGGAGGTTGGTATCAAGGAACACTAGCATGACACAAATGAATAATGCTTACTTTAAATGTGAACAATTTTTGTGTGTTCTTGGAGGTTGGATGTGTGAAGACCATAGATTGAAACAATCTTTTGATTTCTATATTACATTGCGCAATGCGTGTTCAGAGTGAAAAACCTTAAATTAAAGTACAATGCAGCTTCCATGTAGTTCGTGAAAGACAATGGTGGTTCTATATTTATGCTGGTTTAAAAGAATTCCTACTAACTACCTACCGCGCAATAATTTAGTCATGTTTTGTATGTCATAATAGACTCGACTTGAATGCACAATAGAATATTCGATAGAAAGTTCAATCAATTTCACCCTTGAATAATATATCGATGGAGAATATGTGGTTAAAAATGAAGGAAAAGTGTTAGGCCTTAGATAATTTGTAATTGGCGATTATGTTAAAAAATGACTGAAATTGATATATTGTAAAAGGTCAAGGAGTTATGTGTAAATAGTCAAAAGTTAGGTGTTTAGGTTTAGGTTTCGAGAATGGGAAAAGAAGTAAAACGTTGTGGATTTTCGCTAGACTGTCGCCAATGTTTGGCTCGAGCTACAAAAACAGAAACATCGTTGCTGGATTGTCGCCCCACCTTCGCTTTTGCTCGACCGTTCGTGTATATCCGGAAATTTTTTATTTCGCGAGATAAATACTTTTTACCTGACCCATTTGTTTCATAACCTATCTATAAATACCAAAACACACCTGTACGAAATTTTAAAAGGTTGAACAATTGTTAGAGCTTCTCATCTATGAGAGATTTATTCTATTTTATCTTTCAACTTTCATCTGGTGAGATTATTTTGATGAGAAAAACATCATTATATTAATTCAAATACCACGCCATTTCTTCCTACACATTTGCTAGAGTTGCTAAAGATTAGATGAAGTTGATAGAGTTCCTGTCTATGAAGAACGAGTCGTTTTTCGTGATCCACAGGAGATAAACGAATTCACGAGGCTTGAAGTGTTACAGGGTAATAAATTCCACGAAGAGCTTGACAATAGCAGCTAATGATTGGTGCAAGGGAGTACGAGATCCAGGGAGAGTTGTAATGATTGCAGTCGGAGATCAGATAGTACATGTCGTCAAATTTGGTAGACTGTAAGTTGTTAAATTCATTTATAATTGATTGATTGGTAAAATGCTTGGAGTTTTTTTCAGTTGGATTTCTCCGTGATCATTATGGTATTGATTACTGTTTTTGTTATATTGATTGATCATACAAACTGCGGCATTCAAACTTAGGACTAACCTAACTTGTATGAATAATCATTTAGAAAAGAATTAAAAAGTGACTTGTTACTGTTTAATTCTCTACTTATTTTAATTCCGCATTATACACCTATTCACCCATCTCTAAATGTT
This sequence comes from Fraxinus excelsior, assembly GCA_019097785.1. Classification (NCBI taxonomy): domain Eukaryota; kingdom Viridiplantae; phylum Streptophyta; class Magnoliopsida; order Lamiales; family Oleaceae; genus Fraxinus; species Fraxinus excelsior. Next base: position 6,377,725 of record CM032639.1, on the reverse strand, counting down.
GTTATGGTCGAACTACGCGTTTTTAAAAGGTTGTATGTAATATTGTTTTATTGAAAAAATGTGGTTGAAAGAAAAGAGAGAAAATTGTATTTTGATAAAAATCGGGATCAAACAAGGTTTAAATATAATTCATTATTATTAAAGCATGATAATAAAGATTTATTTTATAAATTTAATTTCATGTTTGACAATTATTATTTCAAAATTCTTTAATTTTCGTATTATTTCCAACCACATATTTATATAATAAAATATTTTGTACGTATACTTAATTTTTCCTACTTTTTGATAATGTATTTTTCAAAAAAATTACTATTTAAAACTTAGCCCTTGTTTGGTCCGGTTAAAATCGGATTTTAATTCAAGTCAAAGTCAAACAATCAATATTAAGCACATCTTTCATGTGTTCCACAACTTTTCAACCCCACATTTCAAACTTTTATCACAATCTACTAAAAAATTAGGGTGTGTTTGAGTCACATTATTTTGGAAGAATGTATTTTGGAATAGAAGATTAATTGAGAACGTGTAGTTGAAAAAGAAGGAAAAATTATTGATGTAATGAAAAATATTATTTTATTGAAAAATATGTGATTGAAAATAAATAGAATAATGAGAATAAAAATTTTAATATGTATCAACATGAACCTAATTTTAATTATTACCAAACATCCTCTTAATTTTCTCATCAAACATGACTAATCCATTATGCATGTGACGACAAAAATCAACGGGGCCACTCATATTACAAAAATTCAGTCCAGCGTGGAAAGTGGAAATTCTCTTTACCAAAACCCCCACATCAATGATCAACCCTCAAAATTTCCAATTTTTCAAAACCTCGCATCAGTCCCCTCCTCTTTCCCCCCCAAACTTTCCATTTCATATTTGTACTCAAGAAGAAGCCACCACCGACAGTACTTACAACGCCATCATGGCTGGCACAGACTTCTCATCTTCCTCCAACCCGGCACCTTCGTCGTTCCCTTCCAGCTTCTCTAACCCTAGTTCCAATTCCACCCCTCCATTCGTCTTCAATCCTGCCTCTTCATCCGGGACTACCGCCGCCGCTTCATCCCCCTTTGGTGGTTCCTCTCTGATTGGATCCTCTTCGAATTCCGCACCCACTGCTAACCCATTGGTGTCATTAGCATCCGTTTCCGGGCCCGTATCCTCATCCTCCGGTGCGGCTGCTATTTCAAACACTTTTGGATCATCTTTTTCAAGTTCGGGCTCAGATCTAAATTTATTTGGATCTTCTTCTAGTGCAACTTCTACTACGCTTAGTCCATTCGGAACATCCTCCAGTGGTTCTGGTCCAACCACGAGCCTTGTTGGATCCTCGTCTTCTGGCTCGAATCTTACCTCAGGCTTCTTTGGGTCAAGTTCTTTAGCTGGGACGTCAGCTCCTGCTACTGCTTTATCCCAGTTTGGCACATTCACCCAATTGGGGTCCCCTGCTCCGGGCTCTTCAGTCTTATTCTCGTCGGGTACAGCTCCCACACCCGGCCTTTTTGGATCTTCTACCGGAAGTACCACCAGTCTCTTATCTGGGTCAGGTTCCGCTCCCATATCCAGCCTTTTTGGATCCTCTTTAGGAGCTTCTACTGGAACTACCACTAGTCTCTTATTTGGGTCGGGGTCCGCTCCCACATCCAGCCCTTTTGGATTCCCTTCCGGAGCTTCAACTGGAACTACCGCCGGTCCCTTGTTTGGGTCAGCTTCTGCTCCTACATCCAGCCCTTTTGTATCGGTCTCTACCCCATCTACTGGCCAATTTGGATCATCGACATCCTCATTCACAATTGAAGTTGCAGCAAGCACTGGCTCTACAACAGCATCTGGGTGGGGTCCTGGTTCTACCCCTGGTCTGTTTGGTGTGACCGCATCGTTATCAGGGTCATCTTCAGCAGCGGCATTGTTTGGATCCTCTATCTACACTACTCCAGCACCGGCATTCTCATTGCCTACCACTGCACCAAGCTCAGCTTCTTCTGCACCTGCATTTCCGTTACCTAATGCTTCAACATCAGTTACTTCTGCTCCTGGATTTTCGTTTCCCATGGCATCATCCACTACTAGCTCTGCTTCAGAGTCAGCGATTTCATTTCCCACATCTTCGAGCTCTGCATCATCTTCAGGTTTTTCGTTTCTAAAGAGCACCACGAGTTCAGCATCTGGCACGGTTTCATCCTTATCTTCATCTGGATCATCATCATCCAGTTTTTCATTTGGTACTTTTGGGTTTCAATCTTCAGCACCGTCAGTTTCCAGTGCACCTGCTTCAAAACCTACATTTGGGACCGCATCTTCTACTCTGTTCTCTACTGTTACAACCACAGCATCAGGCAGTGCTTCTGCTCCACCTGCAACAACCCATTCTTCGGCTGCTTTGGTTGGTAGCAGTTCCAGTTCTGGTCTATCCTTTCCTGCATTGAGCACTGTTTCTTCTGGAGCGTCTGTAGCATCTACTATCAATGCGTCTGCTCCTTTGTCAAGCTTTACAGGTTTCGGTACTACTAGCACACCGGCCTCTTCTGCGGGAAGTACGAGTTTTTCCTCCGTCTCCATTAAAACACCCGCACCCACAGCTTCATCAACATCTCAAGTGCAATCAACTGCTGCTATGCCGTCTTTTGGTGAGATTTTCCTGTCCCGTTCTTCACTGGTTATTTTGTATACTGGTTTGTAGAATATGTGAAAGTCATATATTGCTTTTAAACGGCATATTGGAGAACTGGGGCGTTCTTATTTTCTGTTATTGTTGTGCGCTTTATGAACTAATTCACCAGAAGATTATAGATCTGAATGGACAAATTCTGGATGCAGTAAAAAGAGATATATTTTATATTTGCCAATTTATTGTTTTACGTGTGTGCGGGTAGATAGTCATTGCGATGAAACACCCCAGCTTAAATTGCATAAAGGGCTATTAACTTAGCTCCTCTAGTAAGCTCAGATGCTTGTATTGGACAATTGAAACGGGAACATGGGTATGGATCATGGATCCTTTGTTGTAAGCCGACTAATTTGGCATTGGCATGTACCCTTGCCAAACCTTTTTTCCAGTGGCATAGTACAACATTTTGCATAACATATAGCCCCCGTTTGATCTAAATTATTATCTCATTAAAATGAAAAATACGACCGTTATCCATCACATCAACATTTAAATTCAAATTTTCTATCTTTTGTGTGAGCTCCAATAACTACTATATTTTTCATTCTCATTCTACAATAATTTTGCTCAAACAAGGCCATAATAGAGACTTTCCATAATGGTGATGGTAATTGCATTGAAATGATCTTCAATGATTGTTTCACGTGGTCCGTAGAATTGATAACCGTCTATGACAGCTTAGCTCGAAATACTGTGTTGAAGTGATTATGAATTTCTTAGTTAGTGATATACATGTCGATGTTGTTATGAGGTTGTAAATGTAGCGTTTTCAGGGATATACTCCATCAAGGTCTGGAAGTATTATGTATGATGCTATATTTGTTTATGCCCCGAATAGGTATTGAAATCCTTCTGCGTGCCTTCTAATCTTACAAGGCAATTCCTCATGTCTTTCAATGAAGTAGATGTTTTAAGTCTCTCCTACTAGAAAATGATGCTTGTTCCGGGGTGTCTTACTTTAGGTTATGAATATTGGTGTATGATACTTAATACTCGTATTAAATTTAATCCAAAGTAAAATTTTAATATGGAGGTGTGAAGACAGCTTATTTTGGACAAGACCATGTTAACATCAATGAAGGCGATGATTGACAGTGGCTCGTCTTCTGATATTTTTCTGTAGAGCTTAAAACACCTAATTCCTAAAGATGGGTTATCATAGGCAAAATGGAAAATATTGGTGTCAAATAGTATTGGATATTTAGCACAATCAACTTAGAGCATGTTTGACTATGCCTATAAGTCAATCACTTATTTTTAAGTTACTTAGGGCCCGTTCGGTAGGGATTAAAATCAGATTAAAATTGAAAAACTAGCCGTTATTGTTGACTTTTATTAGACGAGTGAGACCCAATAGCGGTCATATTTTCAATTTTAATTGGATTTTAATCCCTACTGAACATGGTCTTATTTTTCCAAATATGTTTTTCAAAGTCACTTTCTTTTTTTGATAGGTAATCGTGTAATATTATAAATCAAAACCAAAAGATAATACACAATGAGTGTATTTTCAGTTTAAACAAGATAGAAACAATAAAAAATTAGGCAACTCTTCTATCGAACTAATAGTTGCAGCTTTGAACCAACTATACAAAGTCAAGTAAAACAATTCTCTAAATTGTTCTGTTGTTCGTGTTTGATTTTCAAAACAACGACTGTTTCTTTCTCTCCACACACCATACGATGCATCTTAGAATGAGATCCCAAACAAGCTTGCTATTCTTATCTCGAAACTTTCTCTTCCATGCCTACACAACCTCCTCAATACGTCTTAGCAACACCCAACTCATATGTTGCGAAGCCAGAATATCATTCCACATCCAACGACCATCGTCACAATGAACGAACATGTGATCGATCGTCTCTCCATCCCTCTTATACAAAAAAACCACTTCGTAATATAACAACCTTTTCTTCGAAGATTATCCGCTGTTAACACCTGTCCCCTCACAACCGTCCATAGTAAAAAAGCCACCTTTGAAGATAATTTACTTTGCCAAACTCTTTTTCAGGGGAATGAATTCTTTAAAGGTTCCAATAAGGATCTGAAATAAGTACGAACAGAGAACAAACCATTCCGTGCCACCCTTCATCTGCAACAGTCGTCCTCTCCTATCTGAATGTGCGCCTCATATAGGAAGGCCAAAAACAACGTATAATCATCCAACTTCTAGTCATGTAAGCTCCTCCCGAAAGCGATGTTCCAGCTAGGATTCCCATCATAAATAGTCATAACATCACTCACCATAGGTGAGGGCTCCAAAGCAATACGATGTAAAGAAGGAAATCGCACTTTTAACGATTGATCTCCACACCAACAATCGTCTCAAAATCTGACATTCGTACTGTTCCCCACCACAAAAGCCAATCTATTTTGAAAATCGCTTCATCATTTCCTGATATACCTCCACAAGCTCATCCCATAAGAACCACAACCCTCACCCGAGCACCATCCTTTCCAAAACACCATACTTTACCCATTTGATTTCTCTCCAAAAACTCTCTCTCTCCATTCCAAATCGCCACAACCACTTGTCCAACAATGTCTTGTTAAATAATACAAGGCTCATCAATCCCCATTTGACCAAATGAAACTTCCTCTCTTCCTTCAACCCTGCCCAAAGAAAATCCATTTGAATCCTCTCTAATCTATTTGTCACTGCAACAGGAATAGAGAACAATGATAGAAAATATGTTTGGAGATTATAAAGAGTGGATTTAATGAGAGTAAGACGGCATCTTTTTGAAAGATAAATACGCTTCCACCCCGCTAACCTCTTCTCCATCCTCTCAAGAATCCTATTCTAAATTTGTTTACTCTTAAAACTCCTCTCTTCCTTCAACCCTGCCTAAAGAAAATCCCTTTGAATCCTCTCTAATCTATTTGTCACTGCAACAGGAATAGGGAACAATGATAGAAAATATGTTGGGAGATTATAAAGAGTGGATTTAATGAGAGTAAGACGGCCTCTTTTCGAAAGATAAATACGCTTCCACCCCGCTAACCTCTTCTCCATCCTCTCAAGAATCCTATTCTAAATTTGTTTACTCTTAAAACTCGCTTCTAAAGAAAGCCCAAGATATGACATAGGCAATTGTGCAATCTACATTTCAATATGGCCGCCAAATCCTCCACATTAGCAACCTCTCCCACTGAAATAGCTTCAGATTTCCCCAGAATAATCTTCAACCCAGAGACCGCTTCAAAACACAGAACATAGCGACGCAAATTCCTCATTTACATTTCGTCTGCATCACAAAAAATCAGTGCGTCATTTGCAAATAACAAATGGAAGACATGTAGATAACCAACCGCAAAGCCTCTTAACAAACCCTCTGTCACAGCTTTCTCAATTATTTTACTAAATGCTTCCATCACAATAACAAACAGCAAGGGAGACAATGAATCATCTTGCCTCAGACCTCTGCTACTCCGGATTACCTTCAGCGTTACCATTAACAATGAATCCACTTACACCATCTATCTCTGAATCTGCATCGCCTGAGCATACACAAAAGAAATCCCCAGTTGACGTGGTCATACGTCTTTTGAATATCAAGTTTACACAATATCCCTGGAACCCCCTGACGAGTTCTGGAGTTAATGCATTCGTTCGCTATAAGAACTGAATCCAAAATTTGGCACTCCTTCACAAAAGCATTTTGGAACTTAGACACCACTTTTCCTAGAACCTCCTTTAATCTATTCGCCGAAACTTTAGCAATGATCTTATAAACCCCACTCACTAAGCTAATAGGACGATAGTCCTTAATATCAGATACTCACGGTTTCTTGGGAATGAGCACAATAAATGTGGCATTAATACTTCTCATAAACTTGCCACTTTCGAAAAAATAAGTGATTGTATCCATAATGTCTGATCATACCACCTTCCAACAAGCCTTATAGAATGAGAAACTCACTTTTTAAACTAGCAAAACTCACTTTTATGGAGTAACTATTACTCGAAAAGAACTTTTAAGCACTACCAGACAAGCTTCTCATTTTCGCGAAAGTGCATGACTGGCTTTCTATATAAAATGCTGATAGTAATATCGATACTTTTATCCGGTTACTTTGCCTGCTTTTATATACTGTTATAGCTGGTTGTCAACGAGCTGAGTCGAGCCCGACCAATAAAAAAAAAACAAGCTCGGGCTTGACTCAAGCTTTCTTGGGCCGAGCCGAGCAAAGCCCGACCAGAAAAATGAGGCTCGGCCCTGAGCTTTAGCTGGTTGAGCTAGCTTTGGTTTTTTGTTTGTTTGTTTTTTTTTTTTTCAAATATAAAGGGCAACTTTATTTTAGCTTCCCGCAAAGGCAGCACTTTTAAAACAATTTAATTTCAATCTTTTTTATGGGCATGCTCGCCCGGGCTGGAGCCGACATCCCAAAATGGGACTCGGCCTTTTTCCGGGCCAGGGTCGAGCCCGAGCCCCCGAGCTTTTTTGCTATCCATATGAGTATTCTGCTGATATTTCTTTAGGTGTCCTTGCTTCAAGCTCTGCAACTGCAACAACCTCAAGTTCCGGTTCTGCTGCTCAAATATCTTCATCCCTGGCTCTAGCTTCCAGCAGTGGGTATGTATGCTGCCTGATGTATAAATTTTCTTCTATCTTTTGGTTCGGTAGAAATTAAAATTTGAATGATTTGATTTATAAATATATGAAACTTATTGTTTATTCTGTTTCTTGATTTCTTGCATGGGATCCTTATGTGGAGATTAGACACTGCGCACTAGCATGTGGTTTCCCTCTTGAAAACCAATATAGAAGAGTAGAAAGTTAGAAACTGCTTTCTGTGAGCACCTTTGTGCCTAGAATTGCAATTAATGAGACAAATTTTCCCTTAGTCCATAGTGAGAAAAACAGCATAAACAATAATAAGCCTATGCTTATCCCTGTAAGTTTGGATTTGGCTACAATAATTCGTTTATGCCTTTCCATAGATTCACATCTATTCAAACTTCAAAGATCCAATTCAATTAGATCCTTTGCAACCACGCAAGGTCATGTAATGTTTGAGTACTATTATCTTTTGATTTTGTTTTCTTGGGATTACATCAACATTGTCGACGGGAGTTTCTTTTTGTTTATGCAAGACATGACTCCACTACCAAAGCCGTCATCTCCCTTAATTTAACATCAATTGGTGCTACATCTAATTGTTTCAATTGCTGTCCTATATTCTCATTTTTTAGTCTTGTTTATTCTAGAATGGCCATGTATCAATCTTAAGATCCTTATTTCCGCCACATTTATTTTGTTAAATTTTTTCCATTAATAGCTCAATACTGAGTTAAGTATGGCTTAGTAGTTCTAGTAACTGTTGTAGAACTGACCTTATAGGGATCTTTGAATCACATGGAATCCTTCTATCACTTCTCCATTCCATCCAACTCATTCTAACTCTTGTATTATATCATCTTGAAGTTGTTTTTCCTTGTTAATAGTTGAAACCAAATATCTAAAACATTCACTTGTAGGGATAATATAACAAATAGAAAAGACATGCTTAATAATTCTGTGTTTTATTATTGATTTTATGAGAAAAATCTGGTCGTTTGTCTTTATAGTTACTTGAAGATTCATTTGGTAAATAAGATTGACCACGCTCTTTTCTGTATCAGAAGTTGAGGTTTGGAATGCTAACTCTTTTCTTGCCTTGTAGGACCACTTCAACTGCAATAGCTTCTGCACCAAAGTTACCATCTGAAATCACTGGGAAAACAGTTGAAGAGGTAATTAAACTTGCCTGCAGAAATTGGAATCTGTATGTCGTATATTTACAGTTTGCTCGTTGAATGGCGATTTTATTTACTTTTCCATTCCGTTTATATCCTTAAATGAATGAATATTTAAATAGAAACAGAAAACATGAGGTAAATTGCACCAGTATTTAGAAAAGTAAAATGGGTATCCGGAAAGTAATGTATCAACTTCAGAAATTACCCTGCCCTTATTTCCTCTATATGGAGTTTTTTATTATTTTTTTTTTCATGTAATATACCATGAGTAGAATACCTGATTCTAGATGATGATGAAGTTTACGTCTTCACTTTGTTGTCAGTTTGAACTGTATTTACGTGAGTACATTATGGCAGATCATCAAGGACTGGAATGCGGAACTACAAGAGCGTACTGGAAAATTTCGAAAGCAGGCTACTGCGATAGCTGATTGGGACCTCAAGATTTTAAGGAATCGCAACATACTTATACAGCTTGAGGTTTCACATTACTTATTGAAAGAACACAAATATAATTTATTTTGTGCTGATGTGATTGTGGGTTTACTTGCTAATTTGTTGAGTGTGTGCATACGAGGCGTCCTTTTTCTTTCAATCCCTCCTTTTTGGAGCGTATTATCTGTCTAAGGTTCCGCTTCTGCAGCCTGTTCGGGTTCATTCATGTTCATTGTATTTATTGCATGATAGTTTCTTTGTTTTGGTTGACCTTCCTAACTTCCATTCATGGCTTAGTTAGTTCTTTCTACTTCACAGGATTGGCTAGACAAACCAATTAACAGTTCTTTTATTATCAACCAAGGAGCTAGGGCTATGTTATAGGCACTATCTCTTGTTTTTAAAGGCTATATGTATGTAAAATTGTAATTACATATTTTTCTTTTATTATCCATTAGTAAATGAAAGCTTCATTTGAAAGTAGTATACAAATCTAGACAGAATCAGAACCTATCAGCATTGTTTATGAAACCATCACCAATAAATATTATGTCACGACTGAAATCCTGGTCTTTGTATCAAATTAATGTTTAAAACTCTTACAAATGGCAATTTATACGTGTCTTTGATGTGCAGGTTTGTTTTATGGTTTCATTGGCATTGTTACCAAAATTTATCACAGAACAATTTCTCTGACTAGCTAATATATCAAGTCAAAATTATTGATCAGAGTGAAGTTGCTAAAGTGGTTGAGACGCAAGGTAGTTTGGAGCGACAGCTGGAGCTCATTGAAACTCATCAAGACGAGGTGCATTGATTAAGACCTTTGAGTCTGAGTTCAACTTATTGGGTCATGCATGCTAATTTTATTTATTTTTACAATGTTTTGATTACTGTTTTCTTTGTGGAGATGTATATGTTGATAGTTGCCTTTCAGTAAGCACACAGTACGCGATTCATCATTTACTTTCTGTTTGGCTACAAATTGTTAATTGAAAATTAACTTAACACCTGGATCAGCTTGAAGTTTTCATGTGACATAAAGATCCAATATAAGAATACTAATGAAATATTTCAATGCCTTGCCTGTATTAGAGAGAATGTCAATGAGGAATTAGGAAAACCGATCTCAATGGAGTGCTAACTTACTTTAGTTATTAATCATCTTACCCTGTATTGCTAGTACCAATGGTGTTTTATGTTATGTACATTATATCATCATGTTGAAAGTGTTAACATATGCTGTTTGAATGAGCTTCATCAATAATGGTGTTCGCATTTCTTGGTTAGGTCGACAAAGCCTTGCTAAGTATGGAAGATGAAGCGGAGCGAATATACAAAAATGAGCGAGGATCACTTCTTGAGGACGAAGCTGCTTCGACAAGAGATGCAATGTGAGCTTGGGATCCACTATGCTGATTAACCTTTTTTGTTGTTTATATACTTTTGACAGATGATTGTCTTCTTTTTTTGGTACCTATATGGTCACCTGTACTATTTCATTTGCACAAAACTTCAGAATATCTTGGAGATTGTAAGATTTTGTGATTATAATCTCAAAATATTTACAATCATCAGCCTTTGAATACAACACCGTACTCTGAAAATATATATTGGTGATAGTTGTTAGAACAATCAGCAGTTTTATTGATGAAGTCTTAAATAACTGGGGAGCACATTTCCTGCTACAGCTGCTTGGTCCTTGTATTTGATTGGGTAGCTGTGTGCCATGTCATCTCTTAATATGTTTGAAAGTGAATGACAATACATTTAATACTTTTTCTACGTGATCAACTTATTTCTTATCTTCGGAATTCAGGTATGAGCAGGCTGAACTGATTGAGCGGGAGCTGGAGCACATGACAGAACAGATCAAATCTATCATTAATACTCTTAATGCTGATCAGGTTACTCCTAAATGTGAATACTTTTGGCTCTTGTTTATTGAGATCAAAAGTTGATAATGGGTTTTGACGTTTCTATCAGGGTGGAGAGATTGAGGCAACTGATGGGATGACTCCACTGGATATTGTTGTTCGCGTCTTAAACAACCAATTGAGTTCTTTGCTTTGGGTGGATGAGAAGGTTAGGATCCATTTTTCCATTCTTGGATGCTGCAGTTGCTTTGGCCTTTTTGTGGACGTAGCTGACAATGACCTAAAACATGATGAAAATAAATCATACTTGTTTTGAATCAGAAGGTCCATATTAAAAGTCATGATCAGTTCGATCTAAACACCGATAAGATCCACACAAATAGAAGATGGGCAAACCATTGAGAGCGAACAAGTTTGCTTTCTCTTGGGAACGAATAAGGCCAGTCTTTCTGGTGGATGGAATCTAAATGAAGGCACATAATACTGATTATGTTTTCTCAAAGGAGAGTGAGGATTAAGAAATCTTAGTTGGTGATGTTATTATCAATATTGATCCTAAACGTCATTGCAATCTAGCTGAAAAGGCTCAGTAACAAGAGTCCTAGTTGCACTATGATCTCTTCATCAGTAGTTTGAATGTCACAATAAATTGTGTGAATTATTGTTTGTTAATATTTTTTATCTAGATATTTGGTATTACCAAACCTTTGTGGGTGTATCAGGGAGTCCAAGCTCTTGATATGAGAATGCTAGTCTGTATTCATCTAATCTAAGATCCTAGCCCCGATGCTTTTCAGGCTCTCTGATATTTCCAACCAATGTCTCCCTTGTAGCATTTCGGCCTTTGAATTTTATCCAACGAGATATTTTCTGATTTGTAATTCAAATGCTAATCACGAGTGCAGACTATATCTTTTGTGCATATTGAACTATTCCTTTTCTATCTTTGCTAACCGTTTGAACCGTACAGGCTGAAGAATTCTCTTCACGAATTCAAGAGCTTGCAAGTCGAGGCTCTGCTGGTAACCGAGAATCATTGACCCCTAATCTTTGGTTGTCATAAGATGTGCAGACACGAGTTCTGATAGGACAATTTACACAAAATCTTGTAATATGTACTCTTTCTGGATGGAAACAGTTGCTCAACGATGTTATTCTTAGCTATAAGTACCGTACACATTTTCTTGTGGCAATCGGTGTAGACAGGTTTTCTGGATATGATGATAAAATAAATTCTTCATAGTTCTTAAGTAACATTTCGGTGTGATGAGTATGTTGGACTAGAAAAAGGAAATATGGTTACCCACTGTCCGGTTTGTATTTTGGAATTCATTACCGTTCAAGATTTACTTATTCATTTTCATATTATTATTCAGTTTGTAATTGGTTAAGTATGAAATTATTTTTCAGATTTATAATCTTTTGTAGAACATTTTGGACTATCAACACAAGTATATTTAAGGAGTATATCATCTTATAATGAAATTTTAATATTAAATGTAAAACTGTGTTTGAAGATAATATCAATTGGTTATTATATTGCGCCAATTTATTTTTATTTTATTCATTTCAAAATTGAACACGTGAGTGTGTAGCTTTTTAGAGTTTTGCTACTCTTACTGGAGGGTTGACAACCCCCCGTGCCCTCTGGTGAGAGCACCAAAACTCAACTTTTTAGCAAATGAAGTGACGTAAATGTTAAATTTTTGCGATCGGTTGACTATTAATGTAACGTTTAAAAATTTGAATGATGATTATCATGTATATGGAACTTTAGTGACCATTGATATAATTAGTAAAAATTTCGGTGACCGTTAACATAATTAACCCGTATTAACAACAAGATCGGACAGTTTGCCATTTATATTTTTGGAGCCATGCGTTTAAAGAAGAAAAATGAAAACCACCCTCTGTAATTGTCAACCCCTCTCTCCACTTGCATTTGTTCTTTCCCCATTTTTAACGGTTCCTCTCTCTATACTACTTGCGATTTGGATGCCTTTATTATGGGTATAACTATAAACTTGAAATGTAAGTAGATGTGCATTTTATGTGAAATTGAATGTGTGAAGGTTATAATCAGAAATGGCAGATGGCGCGTACGTACAGCTTACCAAGGATCAGGCTTCCTTGCAGAACATCACCCCTGGCGAACTTAATCAACCCATTGATGTCGATAAGGTTTATATACGTTAAGTTTTATTGGTTATGTAACTTATGTTTCCCTTTTTTTTTTTTTTTTTCTAAATTAAGCGACCCATATTGTTTGCTTTGTCTTATCGGTGATTTTAAATTTTCTCCTCTTTAGTTTCATGCTGGTGATTATTGATATTCAGAATGAAGGGACTATTCCAGATTGACATTATATAGGAAGTAGTTTCTGTGAATTTTGAATACAACCCAAATGCATTTCTTGGAAATATTTAGGCATGTATTGTTATCTCAGGTTACTATACAGTTTTGTATGAATCAACACACGACCACCTTATTTGAAATATTAATTTTTTATACAATTTGAGAATTACTCATTTGGTGATGGATCTGAGTTTATGAAATGCTGATTGGTTCAAAAATTGGTAATGAGATGAAGAATTCAAGTGGAGGGTGATCAATTTTATTGTTCTAAAGATTTGGATTAGAAATAATGCTGCATTTGGAAGAATGGACTTGGGAGTGTGGATGAAGAACCTTGATAAATTTGAAGGCTTCAAACTGGGGCCTTGGGAATTGGGATAGGAAACAGAAAGCTTCCATTCAAAGGGCAGTTAGTTATGCAAAATTCAAACTCTATAACTTAGCCTATGTTTGGCTCATGTTTATAAACACTCAAGCTACCTCTTATTCACACATTTCAAGGGACCCGTAAGTATTACCAAATTATCCACCACTCTTTTTTATCTATTTATAATTTAACTTGCTTATAAATACTTCCCAGACATGCTTTATTGCATGCGACCAAACACAGTCAGAGTTTTTTTTTTCCCCTTTCTAATTCCACTTCCAAGATTTGTTATTCTTATCCCAGTGGCTGCATTAGTGGTTCTAGATGGTTCTTGAATTCAAAGGAGTATTGAAGTTGAATAAGATTTGAGTATAGTTTGTTGATTCACTATCACTGTGACAAGAAAATTTACATGGTGCAAGTGATCGTGTAAAGACGCAAAAAGCAGAAAGTAGCAACTTAAGTTGGCTTCTAAATGAAGACTACGTAGCCACTGAAAACAGACGAGATGGACAGGAGGCGTCATTTGTTTTGAAAGAATTGTGCAGTATACAATAATTTGATTTGTTCTCGTGATTCAGAATTAGTTAAAGAAGATGATATGGCTTTACAGGAAGGTCTTTCTTTTCTTTTTTCTTTTTTTGATAAGAAGATCGTATCACAGTGTACAAAACAGCATAGTCATGGAAAAATGTATCGAACAAGTCTTCTAATAGATTAGTTAGGGAACTAGCACTATGGGTTCTCTGCTGAAAGATTGCTTAATATGTCCAGTGATCTAAGCGTGCAAAATTCGAAAGAAATTGTACAATCTAAAACTTTTGTTTATTTTACTTCAAATAATCTAATTTTCTTCACAACAGCTGATGCGCTTTATTAATCCTTATATAGTTGTCCAGAGAAATGTTTGAGGAAGGTCTAATTGATATGCACCGGAGAAATAGGGTTGCAGCTACTTCCCGAATGCAGCTAGATGATTATTTTAGTCAGAATTAATCTTTGTACCCTCGAACTTGATTTAAAACTCATATTTTGAGGAGACAAGCATAAAGGCATTACTCATTTACTTGTATAACTGTTGCTACTGAGATAGTTTATAGTCAAAGTCCAAATGCTCTAAATGCTTTTCTGCAGCAAAAGCTGAAAGCTGGAATTATACATCATACCTGTCTTCTGTAGTTTTTTGAACCAAAACATGTACTAAGTTGTTTGTTTTGATTTCATGAAATCAGTCCTTAAGAGCTATTAAGCATGGTGGTGGTGTTCGTCTAATTTTCTAAAATTTGGTGTTTTTGAAAATTTCTTTGTAGTTTTTATGCATTGTTTAGATTTTTTTTCTGACAGTTTCTTTTAACAGCTAACTGCTCGTAGATGCCAAGAATGTGGCCAAACATTACCTGCAACCTACCAGCCCCCGGCTGATGAAGACTGGATGACTGGGGTTTTTGGTTGTGCAGAAGATGCTGACAGTTGTAAGACTTTACGACCTTTTATTTTCCTTTGTAGGAAGTTTCAAATCCTAGTCGAAGATCCCTGTAGAAATCGATGGTAAATTAGAATAAACATATCCATTTTCTAATTTCTACTCGTGTTTGTTGTTAAGCATGATTTATGCTTTCTTAAAATTGTTTGTCTGGTCCAGTGTATAATTATGTACACATATCAGGGATTTGCTTTAGTCTTTGTCAGAAGGATGTTATTTTGAACTTGCACATTTGAGTTTATCCCAATGACGTGTACCAAGGTATCGCCCTTTTCTTTTGTGCATTGTACGTAAAAGTTGCTATTGACACTTATTCTATTCCATTTCAAATATTACTTAGTTTTTGCTCCCCGTGTGAGTCTTGCCCTCATCGATTCTTCACCTTTTCCACCTAATCTCAATTTGACCCAAATGCCCGTCCATAATTCTGTCACCCCCAAAGATGAGGGACCACTACAACTATTGTAGGTTGTGGTATTTTACACACCAGTTTGTAGAATGCAGCACTTGAAATTTGCATGGTGTAATTTGTTGATCTTGGAATTACTGCCTTGTCTTCTTTGACTCTCTTATGGACATTTAAACATGAATCTCAGTAGCAATAATCTCCTTTGTTCTAGGCTTGACTGGACTGTTTTGCCCTTGTGTACTGTTCGGGCGCAATGTTGAAAGCTTGAACGATGAAATTTCTCACCAAAGTGCATGCATTGGTCACGTGATCTGTGTTGAAGGAGGCATGACACTTGCTGCACTTACTGCAGCATTTCACGGCATCGATCCAGATACGGCATGCCTTCTCACCGAGGGATTGTTGTTTGCTTGGTGGGTATGTGGCATCTACACTGGCATGGCTCGACAAACATTGCAGAGAAAATATCATTTGAAGGTGATTAGTTTTCTAGAACCACAAGGATTTATAGAAAGTTGACAAAATTTTGCTCTTTCTTGTATGGTTTTACTTGCTTAAAGGGCTTGCTCATTTATCGAGTTCAGTTGTTTCATTTGAACTTCTTTTTGACAAAAAAAGTTTATTTTTCGGCATATGATTTGCAGGACTCACCTTGTGATCCTTGCATGGTGCATTGTTGCCTGCATTGGTGTGCATTGTGTCAAGAGCACAGAGAGATGAAGCATCATCTGTCTGACAATTCACTCTCAGATGCCACTGTCGTAAACCCCCCTGCAATTCAAGAAATGAATGCTGGTGAGGAAGTTGTCAGCGAAAGTAACTTGCAGTTGCAGCCAGTGTAGGATCTGCTGCATCGAGAAATTTCCTAGTCTAGGATGAAGAATCCCAAGTTTTTTTTATTATTCCATAGGGAGAAAAAGTGAATTCTTGGCATTTTGAATGTTATCTTGCTTTAGATTCATTGGTTATGATCAAAAGATTTTGATTCATGATATTGCCTGTGTTAAAATGTTATGTATTGCCTATATTCGGAATTAGCCCGACTATATTAATCATTGTAGCATAAGAGGTTTGGCATAGCATTTACACTTCTAAGTTGATTAACTAGAATTAGCCCTTGTTTGAGCCCCATTTTTTGCGGAAAGTAGACTTTGTAATAGTGATTTTTTTGGATAACATGTGGTTAAAAAGTATGAAAAACTTTCAAGTTTACGTGTTAAATTATTTTATCGAAAAAAGTGTGGTTGAAATGAGTTTGAAGAAAAATAGGTTTTTTTGAAAAATGGGGTTCAAACAAGACAGAGTCATGTCTCATAAAGATTTTCTTGACGTTGAAAAATAAATTATTGAAAATTTGCCGATCACTAAATATTTGTGTATTTATATGGGGTAGTGTTATTTCATAATTAATGGTCAAATGAAACTCGAGCGTTGGACTAACCGGTTTTCGGACAGAAATCATTTAAAAACCTTTTATTGCTTATTTCTCGGAAGGTTTAGGACTTCGTTGCTAATAATGAAAGGGTTTCACATATTTTGAAAAGGTTAGGGTCCTTAGCTATGATTTTCCTTAAATAAAAGTTGCATATGATAGAATGTTGACTAGATTATAATCGGCTTGCTTAACGTAGATTTTTTGGAAAGCAATTTTGTGAAAAAAAAAAAAAATTATGGGTAAAATGTAAGAATAAGTTATGGATATATATGTGCAAAATTATTTTTATTGAGAAAATGTATATTTAGAAATGAGTTTTGAGGAAAAATTAGTTTTTAAAAATTTGTGTCAGATATGGGCGGTACAAGGTGTCGGACCCGAAGTTTTTAGCAAGATTGTTGAGACATGAATATAATAAATGGTAGATTGGAGACATAAGGAAATATTTGCAAAAGGTTGGGGACCCCTGATGAAATTTACACTAACTTTTTATTTCGAGTATAACGGTAGTGGAAGAAAGGAGCGCGAGTCTCTCTTTATCGACCCGCCTGCTCTAACCAAGGGTTTATCACAAAACCCTCACAAAGATGGCACGACCTGCCCGATCCTCTACGACTCGCCTACTCTACACCCTCTGTTCCTCCTCAATCAGACCCCAAACCCAAAGTTCGACCGCCGCTCTGGTCGCTGGAGGTTTTCATCTCCGCCACTTCTCAGCAGGCAGCGCCGCCGCCCTTCGACTGAAGGAGGAGAAGGAGGTATGGTGGAAGGAGTCTCTGCAGAAGCTCCGGAACATTGGAATTTCGGCTCACATCGATTCGGGCAAAACGACACTAACGGAGCGGATACTTTACTACACGGGTCGGATCCACGAGATCCACGAGGTTCGGGGAAAAGATGGAGTCGGAGCGAAAATGGATTCCATGGATTTAGAAAGAGAGAAAGGGATTACCATACAGTCTGCTGCCACTTACTGTAGCTGGAAAGACTATCAGGTTCTCATTTAATATTTCAATTGAACTGTGCACGTCTCGTTGTTGTGCTTAGTTTTCAATTCAGTCACTAACATCCATCATTGAATTGAATGATTTGTCTACCTTCAAATGACATAGCTTGACTTGAGCGGTCGAATGGACTGTCTTTTTGAGCCAAAATATATAATGATGAATAATACCATTCATCCCCATTGGGGCTGAGTGTGAATTTGTATTTAAATAAATCTATCATTTAATGCCATCAAATTGCCCCATAGACTGGGGCTCAACCCAGTGGGGATCTATAATAATAAATTGTTTTTTGCCTCCTTTAGCTAAGGAAGAGTTACTAACTATTAGCGTCTGATTTGAGAATTTTTTGCATCAATGTTTTGTCTTCGGTAAAAAAAAAAAAAATAAATAAATTATGGAATTTATGCTTTGAGGAATATCTCTGACCACATAATTCAAACCACAGTGTATTTTGTGTTCTGGTGCGGTTTTGACGTGGACTTTACGTTATTTTGCTTATTTACCTTCTATTAGTTAGTTATTGAGCATGTTATTTGAGATTTGTTTCATTACCGAGAAAGTGTGTTGAAATTGGTCTTACTGTGAGGTTTTGGGGAGGTGTGAAAAGGAAAAGAAAAGTTGATTTCTCTCTATGATAATGGCTTTAGTTGTTGAGTGAGTTAGGTTGTCATTGAATTTAAGTATATTATGAGAAAGGGTGAAAATGGCTAAATAATAATTTTTTGTTTTTTGGATTTTCTCACTTATATTCATATATTACATGATAGGAAGGCTGATAATGCATTTATTTTCATTTAACATTGCCTTTTAGGTTAATGGGAAAAAAATAGGTTCCTTTTTTCTCATTTTTACAAATAGGCTGAGGAAAAAATTGGAGGGTGAGACATGGCTAAGTGCATGTTTGGATTTCGATATAGTCTCGTATAACTTAAAGCCGTTAATTTTAACCACACATTCTCAACCACCGCCCACTTGTTATCTACGCATTTCGAGGGACCCATTACTTTTATTCATTATAATTTTGCCCAAACAAGCACTAATTAATCAAAAAAAATATTTACTTTTGCCGGCTTTTTCGAAATGTTGACTGAAAAAATTAAGAATTTTGACCCCCAATTTTTCTGGTAAACATATTGTATTGAAATTAAGATCAACTACAATGATTCCTCTCCGTGAAGCAATGTCCGAAATAATGCGGCATGAAATGATAGCGGTTTCAGTTTTTATTTATTTGTTTTGTATGCTGCTGCAGGTTAATATTATTGACACTCCAGGCCACGTTGATTTCACCATTGAAGTTGAGAGAGCTTTGCGTGTACTTGATGGCGCCATTCTTGTTCTTTGTAGTGTTGGTGGTGTGCAGAGTCAATCGATCACTGTTGACAGACAAATGCGAAGATATGATGTTCCGAGACTTGCTTTTATAAACAAACTAGATCGAATCCATGGAAAGTTCTTAACCAGGTTAATTTGTTTTCTCTCCCAAATTTCATTTTCTACTTTTCATGTCTATTATTTTGTATAAAATTATATCCAAATGCAAATGCTACAATGTTAAGATATTAGGAAATTGACATTACCCAATAATTTAGCCTCCCTTTTCAAAATCTGGAACAAAAAATGATTTAAGTTTTGCAGAAACATATACGGAATGATATCACAATTAACTTTTGGGAAACCAAGGGTGCTAGCCTTAAGGAGAAAAAGGATTGCTGGAAGACTACATTACCCCAAATAAGACGATAATACTACTCGTAGCAGAAAACTTTGTTTGCTTATGCATCTGGTGTTTATCACGGAGTGTAAACATTTAGTTTTACTAGTTACACAGAAATAAGATTATTTGTATGACCCGTTTCCTCCATGGAATGAGCTAATCTTAGTATTTCCATATTTCTTTTAAATTGTCATGGTATGCATAAAAATAAGTTGGTGTTAATTATTCTTTGTAGTTGCTGCTAACACTCAATATTTCGTTGAGTCTTTGGTGGTAACTGGTTCTAAGTAGCATTTTGCATTAAGCTTCAGTTCTTATCACTTTCTTTGAAAGGACAACTAAAATCCCACACAGAAATCCTTGCAGTTTGAAATATGACATCAATGAGCTGATGCCTCATTCCTTTCGTTATTTCTATGTGGGCGAGATCCAAGCTTCGCCACCACAGTGCTGCAGTGCAAGTTCCGATTGGTTTAGAGGATGACTTCAATGGCCTTGTTGACCTCGTCAATATGAAAGCTCACTACTTTCATGGTTCCAATGGGTGTGTTCAATAGCTGATGGCTAACACATATTCTATGTTTTTACTTTGTGGCTTATTTTTATTGTTGCCTTTTGTAGAGAAAAAATTGTAATTGAAGACATTCCTGCTGATATTGAAGCATTAGCTCTTGAAAAACGCCGTGAACTAATTGAAGTGGTCTCCGAGGTCGATGATAAACTTGCGGAAGTATTTCTTAGTGATGAACCTATATCACCTATCGAGCTTGAGGTGAGAATAAATCATAATTCATATAGCTTTACAAAACAATGATGGAAGAATTTATTTTGAGTGACATCTCATTATGTCCTAGAAATTGGCCACAAAATCTCTCTAATTTTTTCCTATCATGACTTTCCTTTTGTTACTTAGCAGCTTGGACTATTAACCAATTAGAATTTTGTATATTCTAACTTGCATGAAGATTGAAGCCTGAAGGAAATCATTTAACTTTAGGCCTTTTTTGAATTCCCAATCAAGTCAAATTGTTTTTTCTTTTGTATTGTTAAAAGATGTAATCAGTATATTTTTATTTCCCAATTTGCATGAAGATTGATGAAAATGATTGAATCTTCTCATCTAAACACTTTTGTTGGGAGAGAATGAAATTATTTATCTAATTTCTATCTTGAACACTCCCTCACGTATAGGAAAAATTCATCTTTTCTTTAAGGGTTTAACAAGTGCACAATTTTTGTAACTGGGCGGCAGCAAGGCTAGAACCCAAAAATTTGTCGACTTTGATAACATGGTGAACCACCTCATTTAAAACCTATTTTAATTGGGCGGCATCAAGGCTTGAACCCAAAAATTTGTCGACTTTGATAACACGGTGAACCACCTCATTTAAAACCTAAGTTTTAAGAATTGCTACGAATTTATTTATTTTAATTTTCCTTTCAACAGCATGTCATCTAACTTAAAGTCTATTTTTAATTCCCGATCTTTTTTTTTTTTTTTTTTTAAGAAATAAGCAACGTGTTTTATTCCATTTGAAGCTTGGATTATCTGATTAAATTCCTGATTGATTATGTGAGGGAAGCATGACCCAGTATATGTATTCTTACACATGTTATGCATTTATGTTGCTTTGTAAAGGTGGTGTTGGGCTAGAATGTATTTCCATTATCTCAGTTTTAGTGGGATTTCGGGGCATTGTGAATCGCAAGGTAAGATATCTGCAACTGTAATGGGCAATTGAGTATGAATTCATATGAGAAGCAGTATCCAACCCCGTCCTGCCTCAGGAAGAATCAGAAGAAAAAACTAACAACCACGTACCCATTTACCCACAAATAAAGAAATGTACAGATGCACAAAATATTAAAGGAGAACATCGAGGATGAAGCATGAAAATAAAGAAACATTAAAATTCTCTCCATTGCATTGTCTCCATCTGCTACTGCTCTTTGAATTAAATTATCATGGCTTGTGCCATTTTTTTTAACAATATCAATATGCCATTGGCTATTCATGAATTATATTTTTATAGGATCTAATTCCTTTTTAAGAAGTATTCTAATGTTTTTTGTCTTCTATCTTGCTTTTGACTTTATGGTTTTTTTGTTGCATTTTTTCCCCATGAATGTGTAGCTTTATGACTACCACTTTCTGTGTAGTTTATCATTTTTTAACAATTTTGGTCCATGTACAGGAGGCTATCAGAAGAGCTACTATAGCACGGAAATTTGTGCCTGTGTTCATGGGTAGTGCCTTTAAGAACAAGGTGGGGTCTCCTCAATATTTTGCAATATAGGTGCTTTTAGGTTTACCTGCATTCCTACTTTGTTTACTCAAAACTTTGATGATTGACGGTTCCTAATGGTCTTATTTGTTAAATTTAGGGTGTGTTTGAGCCACATTATTTTGAAAGAATGTATTTTGGAATACTAGATTGATGGAGAATGTGTGGTTGAAATAGAAGGAAAAGTTATTGATGTGATGAAAAATATTATTTTATTGAAGAATGTATGGTTGAAAATGAGTAGAAGAATGAGAATGAAAATTTTAACGTGTACCAAATAAGGGCTTATATCAATTTTGTGCCACGTATGATTGTATTAGCTGATTTATATACCTCACTTGTTGTTTCCTTCCTTTATTTAAATTCTTCACTGCTAAAAAATGTGAGGTGTTTGGCTGCTGAGATAGACTTAATGGGTTAAAACTGGATCAGTTATCTGCTAGCTAATCAATCTAAATTGTGGTAACAAAAGTGGAGCTATTGATATTTCCTTTTCAAGCTTTCACTGTGCATTTCTTTTTCTCCTTAATCAGCAGACATGTTTTACAGATTTGGCCAGCAAAAGGCTTTATTACTGAGATTGGAGATTGATGAAATGAACAAGGGGAATAATTCACTTGACTATGGACATAGACATTAGAATGCTTTTCCGAAATCCTTGAAGAAAACAGGAGAAAATAATAAGGCCCTGTTCTCTTTACCGTTTTCAAGTCGTTTTCTGTTTTCGATTTTTCAAAACGGTGAAAACGCGTTCTCCTTCTCATTTTTCAAAATGAATTTTGGAAAACAAAAAAAAAAAATTGTATTGAAAACACAAAACAACCAAA
The DNA here is from genome assembly GCA_019097785.1 of Fraxinus excelsior. Classification (NCBI taxonomy): domain Eukaryota; kingdom Viridiplantae; phylum Streptophyta; class Magnoliopsida; order Lamiales; family Oleaceae; genus Fraxinus; species Fraxinus excelsior. The sequence goes on along the minus strand of CM032639.1, from coordinate 6,355,104 downwards.
ACTACGTTTTCACCGTTTTCAATACAAAACACGGTGAAATCAAAAAACACGGGAAACACCGTTTTCAACTTATCCTCTCCCTCTCTCTCTCTCTCTCTCTCTCTCTCCCATCTCCCGACTTCCTCTGGTTTCCATTTTCTTCTACCCCACATCTCCCACGGCCTCCATTAGGAGCTTTTCGACGCCGGTCCGCCTCCGATTTCCTAACGCCTTTCCACCTCCAACGCATGTCCCGTAGATTGGTGCCGCTCCTCCGCCGCCTGTCAAAATTGTGGCTCGACCTGTTGATCTGCTGCTTACTAGTAGCCTCAAAATAAGGTAAGCCCAACCTATTTTTTTGTGAGTTGTCTTCTTTATTTGGTCAGTATTGTGGAGTAGATTGCTTATGTTGTCGAATAGAGAGGTATGACGTTCCGATTTCAAAAGGGTCCTTACGCTGGTTGGATTTTACCCAGTTTTGTCAATTTATATTTCTTTTCTAAATGACATTCTGCAGAATATTCAAGCCAAGACTAGAAACCCATCTATTACTGATTAAATTCTGCCGAATTAAGTTATGTTGTTAAATTAAGGTATCTCAATGTCTTATGGCTGAATTTAAGTGAAGTGGAGTGAGGGTTTTGCACTTGTTTTTCTGAGAGTTAAGGGACTGTGTATTCTAATGCAATGAGTTTTAAGATACATTGCACTAAACTAGAATCTCAGACTGGGGGATATCTAGTGATGGGAAACAGCTTATTACTATTTGTAAAGAAAATATGATATCATTGTTTGGATGGGAATCAAATTCTGAGAAATTCATTGAGGAGGATCATACTATTATTTCATTTGATTTATCTAAAGACAACAAGTTTTTACTTGTTATTTTATCGAACCAAGAACTCCATATGTGGAATATAGAAGAGAATGTAAAGCTAGTAGCCAAATACAAAGAAATGTAAAGCTAGCAGCCAATATTATTTCGGTGGAATAAGCTTCTTGTATACAAACTAAAACTGTTTGTGGTACTCATGTCCTCCAATTAATTGATGGCTCCTGTTGTCAGTGTTGTTAATGAACCTTCTATCTGGACAAGCGTGTATTATATTTGAGTGTTCTTGCACTTCAGACAAAGTGCTAATTACATTGAGGCCACCATGTCTAGATGGAGTATACCACTCTTTAAGTGTCAACAATTTTCAATTTTACAGTAAACTGTAGGTGTGTTTGCCATGGTTGGCTAAGTGCAAAAAGTTTGGTCGTAATTAAAGTTTGTTTTAAAATAAACAATTTTTTGATCGATGAAAGCTGAAAATAAGTTATAATTGTCGTTGATGGCCAATTTTGTAGTGCAATACAGCGTTGAATGTCAAGTGAATTGGAATGTCGTTTTTCTAATGCTTTTTGTTGTATGTGTTATTGATTTATACCACTTGTGTCTTTGCTTTGAATTAAGTGTTATATTGTTTGAAGGAAGCTGTTTGAACTATTTATATTAATATTGACCATTTCATCTTTTGATTCCCTTTGTTAAATAGTTTTATAAGTTCAGACATTCAAGCTTTGTTCACTTTTATTCTTTGGTAGCTAATGCCCATTAAACTGCCTTGCAGCTCCAGTGGTGGTCTCTTTCCTTGCTTTCTTTGTCTAAAAGAGTCCACTCAATTTTCGTGATTCGCTTGTTCAATGACAGTTTTGCAAATGTGACACATGTGACTGTTGTATTAGTTAGCACAATAGTTAGCAGCCATATTAGTGACGTTGCTAATGCCTGTTAGGTTGAGGATCCCTTTGAGCAGCCGGTGAATACAGCTAGGACAATTAGCAGTAACCAGTTGATGAGGATGTTGGGAGCTACTAGGGCTACTCGCCAAGTACTTGTCTCATCCAACCATAATCGGACTTCTCTCCTTATGAATCTCATCAGGCCACAATTATTACATTAGTGGCTAGAACGCATGTTAGACACCAAGCAACTGCACAATCTATGCCAAGAACACCTTCTAATAATTACATCAAAAAAGGACTCGGGACTCACCAACATGCTCAGAGAAAGCAGGTTCCTGAACAACTTCAACAACAATTTCAATACTTGAGGATTGATAACAGTCGAAATAGGACAATGAATGGACAGCTCCAAAACACAAGGGTTGATAACGGTCGAAATGAAAAAATGAGTGGATAGAGCGAGGCGTCTTCTAGCCAAAGACAACAAGTATGGAGGCTAGTACCTGAAAGATAAAATAGATCAAATTGGTTCAACTTGCTGAAATATAATACCATGTGCTTGTTGGAGCCAAGGCTTATTTGATGATGACTTCATATTTTAATTCTTGTTTTGTGTTTTGAAGAAAATTAGCGACGTTATATGCACTTTTTGGTGCCCATATCACACCCGAAGAAAAGGCGACGGGAGAAGCATATGTGCAATATTAACTATGGAGTTTCATTGCTTTTCTTATTTATTGTTTCTGGGTAGTTTGAATGCATTCCATTAATCTGAACAGCAGGTTTTTGTCTTTTTGATAATTAATTGCGTGTTTAAGCTAAGGCCTTCTGGGTTTTGCCATAATTCGAAAATTATTGACGAGTTGATGTATTATTTTCTAGTTATATTCCGTTTATGTCATTGCTTGGAGAGGAAATACGCATATTCTAATGTAAACCCAAATAAAGGTTTGATATTGATTAATATAAGTTCAAGACATAAAGCAGGGATAGGAAATAATAAAGCACACAACATTTTTTATTTGTTTATTTTTTTTTAGCAGATCAATTTTACCTTGTTGATTCTACATAAAGTAGGGATATGAAATATAACTAAAATGGGATAAGTCAGGATCAAATTGTTACACACATGTGGAATGACTACTCAAAACGTCGTACATGACTCCGTGAATTTATTTTATATTTTATTGAGTATCTGCTTATTATGTCATGACACGTAAACTTCTAATCGTATCGATTGAACTGTTTTGTCAAATGTAATTTAGATTGTATTTTTTATATATGAAAAAATGAAATTTAAGATTTATCAACTTCAAAATTTATATGTTATTTAATACTATATTAACATTAAATTATTAAAATTTATTGAATAATCAGATTTTTTGAATAAAATATTATTAAAAAGAATTTTCAAAATTTCAAAGTAAACGCGTTTTCCATTTTTATGTTTTGAGAAACAGTTTTTCAGAATGACAAAAAAAACGCATTTTTCAGAAATTTTAAAACAGACACTCAAAACACAAAATGAATTCAAAACACAAAACTCAAAATTGAAACACGAAGAGAACGGTCTATATTTTTTGAAGTATGGGTAACAGTGCTAGAATCATCCTATTGCTAGATGTCCCAAGAAAATTTTGAGTGCTAAGAGCATGTTGGGGAAAGCTAAGCTTGTTAGAAGTATTTTTATTCACATATTTTGTAAGATCCACAGCTTACTGCCCACTTATTATCCACACGTTCTATAGTACCACAACTTATAAGCAATTAGAAACACAACCAAATAAGCATTGAGATAAACCGAGGAGCTTTGAAAAGGAAAATCTACTGTTTCAAAATAAAGTTTATGAACAAATCTCTCCTTGTTATACAATTCTTCTGAAGTATGCCTGTAATGTGCAACTTTCCGAATCATGCCATTTGTTTCTCTGTGCTAGAACAAAACCAACTTATAACTTTGTTATACGCTTGTGTGAACAGGAGTTAGTTTATTGTCCTTTGTTTCTCGTAATTATGCCATTTGTTTCCGAAGTACGCCTGTAATGTGCATTTTTCCAAACCATCTTATACTTTTATTTCCATTCTCTATTTTAATTTTACCGGTTAGGATGATATTCAAATCCTTCCTGTTGCTCTGTTCTTTACCTTGATAATTTTTTCTATTATAAAGTTGCAATCGATGACATCTTCCACTTTGTGATAACAGGGTGTTCAACCACTTCTTGATGGTGTTCTGAGTTATTTGCCATGTCCTACTGAAGTCAGCAACTATGCTCTTGACCAGACCAAGAATGAAGAGAAGGTACTTAACTGAACTATTTACTTAAAGGGTTGTGCTACACTCACGTAGGAGTAATGGACACCCTTATGTGCCCCCTGCCCCCCCTATGTTCACTTAGCATTTTCCTTACTTAAATCTTAACCTATGAAGCATGAAAACTCCTACTAGGGACGTGTATATATTTTCTAAATTTCCGACACTGCGGGTATGCTTTAGGGACACTCCTTGGGCAATTGTCACATATAGTTATTAAACCCCACTCGGACTAGCTAGTTTGACCCGGAATCCAGCTGGCTAACTGGGCTGGGTGAGTAGTGCTCTAGACCGTTTTGCAATCAACTTTCTTCTAACCCGTGGAGCCCGCCGGGTTTTATTGAAAACCACGACCCAGATTTTAGAAAGACGAGTTAGTAAAAGGCAAAGCATGGAGATTCGGACCTGGGACCAAAACATTCATTTTCAGGACTTCACCCCAGGGAAATCAGTCTTTAGTTATAAAGTGCCTTCAAATGTTACAACAATGTTTCTTGTGGTGGGAGTTGCTATCATATATTTGCTGACCAATTGCAAAAACTAAAAAAAATATCCTGTTAGTTATCTAAGTCCATAACAAGTGAAATTTCATAACAAATGACAAAAGAAATGACAGATCATAACTATAAAATTCAAAATTAACACTCAATTTATTGCCAACAAAACTGAGAATCTTTGAGAGTTTTTCAAGAACGCTATTATTTTGTGCAATACATCTTAACTTCTGATATTATAACTTCTGATTTTGTCAGTGATTTGTAATATTTTTTTGCTTAAATTTATGTTTATCTATATTGTAACCCGGCTATTGACCCACTAGTTCAACCAGTGACCTTGTAACTTGGTAATTTGGCCGACCTAATGTCGGTCCAGATTTGATAACTATGGTCCTCCATACTATGTGCTGTGTCCATTATTAAAAAGTATAAAATAAAGATATAATATATAATTGTAAAATTTTAAATAATTTAAAAATGTTGTCTCCCCTGTGTTCATGTACTACTTTTTTGAAAAATAACGTGTCGGCTTGTCCGTACTTCTTAGATGGTACTCATCGAGGAAGTTTTCTCAATGGCTTGAAATGTTACCAGGTTATGTTATCTGGAAGTCCTGCTGGTCCTCTAGTTGCCTTGGCTTTCAAATTGGAAGAAGGGCGTTTTGGTCAGTTGACATATTTAAGGTATTATAGAAGTTGAAATGAGAAATTTAATTCATTTGTCATCATCTTATGTATTATGAGTCCATATGTTTGAATTTGGGTACTACCGTTTTTGTTGAAGAGTCTATGAAGGTGTCATCAAGAAGGGTGATTTTATTATCAACATTAACACAGGCAAGAGGGTTAAGGTCAGTTTGATGCTAAATAAAATAATTTGACCATCATGTTATTATTCTAGCCCCCTCTCTTTGTAGAGAAGTTTAAGATAAAATATGGGCATTGTTCTTAGTTTCACCATAATATTCATAATAGCTGTTAAATTATTCAGGAATGCATATAGGGTAGGATGGAAATTCCATATCACCTGATTGCTGTGTGAGCATCCTTGTGCTGTGTTTGCTGCTTGCTAACTTAAACAAAGCTTTCATGAAGCATTAATTTTTATCTTACAAATTATTTTCAAGATCATTATGGTCCGGTATAAATTTATCTCTATTAGGATTTAGGACGCATGTAGATGAACTTGAAAGACAATTATGCTGCTTTTATTCTTCGAGTGAGTTACTCTGATATGATTCCATTTTAATTGCGTTACAGGTTCCCCGCTTGGTTAGGATGCATTCAAATGAAATGGAGGTTAGTCAAGTGCTCCCCCTTCGCTTCTGTTAACACGTTTTTCATTTTTAACTTATTGTTTCTATATAGTAGAGGGTGGGCGAAATTCTATAGAACTGGACTATGCTCTCGGGTTTAACAGAAAAACCTGAGAACCCGACCTTTTTTTTTTTTTGAATAAATATAGAATATTTAGTGGTAGGTAATTTAATTATAATGCAGTTTCACTTATCTAATGTAGTCAGAGTTTTAAGGCTTAACTCCTGAACAGACAGGTCGGGTTCAACTTGTTCTATCCTCTATGAAAGAAGCATCCCAAACTGGACCAAGCCTACTTGTTTATACTTAGTCTTTTTATGTGTTTCTTATGTACTTTTCAATTTGTTCTGATGGCTTATTATTGTTTGGTACTTCATTCCTTTTTTCCTGTTTTTGTATTACAGGACATTCAACAAGCACATGCTGGACAAATAGTGGCTGTATTTGGTGTTGATTGTGCTTCAGGTATCACATGCAGATGGACATGAATTTTTGCAATCTTTGCTTTAATTGCATTAAAAACACATGGAGTGGACATTCTTTCTTGCAAATCGTGACAGCTTCTATTGTCTAGGGGATACATTTACTGATGGGTCAGTTAGATATATCATGACATCTATGAGTGTACCCGAGCCAGTGATGTCATTAGCTGTTTCAGCAGTTTCTAAAGATTCTGGAGGGAATGTGAGTGATCAATGGAAGATCTCTTTGTTCCACTTCAGTTTGATGGTTGTAACCCACAGCGTTTGGATTTTCTTAAAGTGATATTTGATTTCCTTGATTGACAGTTTTCAAAAGCCCTGAATCGTTTTCAGAAAGAGGATCCAACTTTCCGTGTTGGATTAGATCCTGATAGTGGCCAGGTTTGACTTTTTTTATACTCGTTTCTCAGTTTTGGAAGGTCTTGTATGCCATGCTGCACCTTGATGTTAGATTTCATATCAAAGAATCCCTGTGTTCTCATCGGAATGATTTCTTGTGCAGACAATAATCTCAGGGATGGGAGAGCTCCATTTGGACATATATGTTGAGCGCATGCGGAGGGAATATAAGGTGTTTCCTTATTTTAATTGTAGTACTGAGTTTTAACCTTCTGCTATCAAATATGCAATCTTATTTATGACCATTCTAACCTTGTTTGCCATTGTTAAGGTTGATGCGACAGTTGGGAAACCTCGTGTCAACTTCAGAGAGACAATCACTCAGCGTGCTGAATTTGATTATTTACATAAGCAGAGTGGAGGGCAAGGTCAATATGGAAGGGTTATTGGGTAAGTGTATATTTGGCCTTTAGTTGGCAAGTTTGACCTTTTCCATCTTTGCTCCAAGCTGGCCAAAATGCAGCACCGTTTACTCACTGCCCTTTCTTCTCAGTTAGGACATTGTTTTGATTGGTGTTTGATGGACGGATCTTAGTCAGCTTTTTTAGCTTTGGAGCAACTGCCATGGTATTTGTTTTAATTTTGATTTAATGGTGTCCGTCACACTTTTTCTTATTATAATGTACTAGAATTGTCTAGACACTAATCCTTACTTCAAGTTCTCAAATCTGGTACTAGGCTTATTATCTCATTCATGTTGTTTTACTATTATTCTTAAGTTCCAAAGAGTTGGTGTACCAAAGTTTGACCTTAGTGATTAATGATAAAGAGGAAAAAAAGAGTAATTATTTGTATATAGGCATCTTCAATTTTCGTAGGAAAACCCTTTTTGATGGAAACCTTGCAGCATTCACCACCTGTTTGGATGGTTCTGTCATGAGGATCAATTTGCTATGAATATTGAAGGTTGGGGTACAACATGCCAAAATAATGGGGAACCAATGGCCAATGACCCCCAGAGTCTGGGGTCACCGTGGCTTCAGTTTCCCTAAGAATCATAGATGCACAGTTTGTCCATTTTAGTTGAACTATCATGCTTATGGCTTCATTCTTGCTTACTCTGACCATATATAATTTTGACCTTTATTGGAAAACTTTGAAGCATCCTGGCATGAGCTTTAAAAATGAGCTATGCAATAGCTGGACTTGCTCTTGAATTTATCATTTCTGCGTACATTTTCTGCTGCAAGAAGTTGCAATGAACAGTTGCCCCATATGCAGAGAAAAGAACACAAACACACAAATAAGGGGAAGAGTTTCTAGGTTCAAAACATTTGGAATTCAAAGATATTCTCTGCTCTAGCTTCCTCCCATGTTTTTACGCCATTCTAATCTCTTCTGTTGACAGGTATGTGGAACCACTTCCTCCAGGCTGACAAACTAAATTTGAATTTCAAAACATGCTTGTAGGACAAGCTATACCTTCAAATTTTGTACCAGCTATTGAGAAGGGTTTCAGAGAAGCTGCCAACTCGTAAGTGGAACTTTTTTATCATTCCTGTTGAGAGCTGTCCACAATGTTTTGGATATTCCATATTTTATTTTATTTTTTTGGCATTTAAATAGAATTCAGTTATGCTGGTAAATGAACTTATGTAAGAGAAAGCTAGCATTTGATGTTAGACTGTTGGTCTTGTTTCAGTTAAAGTGAAAATTTACTAAAAGGAAGAACCATCTAAGAACATTCCTCAGTTATTTCCCTTGAAGATTTTCATGTATCATTTGTTACACTGTACCCAAAAAAAAAAAAGTTTCAGCCATCCAGGACATGTCTCTGAAATTCGAATAGCAGAGAAATGGGTTGCCCAATGTTCTTAACTCAATGGGGAGAAATGTTTCGTTTTTGACTAATGCACACCTCAGGAAAGTGTCAACCATTCTTCACAGCTTAACTACGACATTTTAAACGTTATATGAAGATGGTATTGCTTTATATTGGTCACAACATTATTATTGAATACAATTCCAAGAGATCTGTCCCTAGGCCCTCCCTCTCCCCCCCTTTCTTTCCCGTCTTTCTTATCCTTTATCACTGATTCTTTGATAGTTTGTTGTGTGTTCGATTGTGTCTGTCGTCACATACGGTACGCATCTGACATTTAAAGCATTGTGGTACAGCAAACCTTCTCAATGAAATAAACTGAGAATTACAATATTAGGAAGTAAAGAAACCCTAATCAATTTTCTTTCGCGCAATATACTTTTAATGCTGCATCAGTATGCTTCTATTACACTTTTTCTAGCCTCATCTGCGGTGAGTAATCTCCTTTCGCGATTATATATTATCAAAGGACTTTGCACCGATGAGGTTTGTGGCACTCATATCTTCTTTCTCGCCCTGTGTGTGTGAGATATATAATGCTCTTTGTACTTGTCGTTCACCAAAAGGTGGATGTGTTTGTGTGTAGGGGTTCTCTTTTTGGCCACCCTGTTGAAAATATCCGTATTGTTCTCAATGATGGTGCAGCCCATACTGTGGATTCCAGTGAACATGCTTTTAAGTTAGCTGCAATATATGCTTTCAGACATGTGCTGCTTGCATAATACACATGCTGAAAAGCTGTTCTCTTTGCATTTTTGCTTTCCAAATTTTTACAGCTGATCTTTACTGATGGGCCTGGCAAGATTTTTTTTGACTCTTGGGTATATTTCATTTTTATTGATTTTCAGTCTTCATTATGTTAAACAGTGTTATTCAGCTGCCAAGCCCGTTATACTGGAGCCTGTGATGTTGGTAGAACTAAAGGCCCCCACAGAATTTCAGGGCACTGTCACTGGAGATATCAACAAGTCAGTACTTCATTTGTTTTTTTTTTTTTTTTATTATTACTTTTATAATTCTTTGGAAATTGAAACTTGGTTCTGAAGGGCAATATGAGTTGATTTCTTAAATTTATCATGTGATAGGAGGAAAGGAATGATTGTTGGGAATGACCAGGAGGGAGATGATTGTGTAATTACTGCACATGTACGTATCACTTCTATAACTAGGTTTTTTTTTAAATTTTTTTAAATTAAGTCTTCTTTTTTCTTAATTGTTTGAGTTAGAACATCAGATGCACGTCTTGATTGGTTCAATTGCTGAGTTTGGTTTGAATTTGTATCTTGCAGCAAAATTTGTGGTTTTCCCTCATTTGCTGTTTTTCATTTCTGCTTATACAACATATGCTGGTGTTTATAGGTCATGGTATATAGTAATTCTTTTCTGGTCTTGTTGGGAACTTTTGGTTGTATATAGTGTAGATTCATATATTTTGTAAACATATGCAGTTAGCAAAAGCAGCTGCTCAGTTGCAAGTAACTACGCTGTGTATGACAATTTTGTTCACATCTGTATTAATTACTCAATCTCACATGTATCTTGGTCGTTTTTTAAAATTTATTGCAGGTTCGGTTTTATAAAGATTACCTTTCTATCAGCCGCTTGGTCTCACATATGCATTGTTTTTATTCCCATCTATCAAACATGTGTACCTATATTGGGGGCTTGATGGACCCCTGCATGTAGATTAATAATAAAAATAAAGATCAAGGGAGGGGGGTATGGTACTCACTCCTCACCCATGCATTGTTTAGAAAGCCAAACAATAGAAAATAAAAGAAGGGTCTTTCTAACTCAATAGAGGCCAATGAAAGACAAGTTTTTATTGCTGTGGACTATGAAGGTCTTTATTGCTGTGTCCTTTCTCCTCTGTCACTCTTGCTGTTATTATTATTCCGAGTTCTTGCATTTTTTGTCCTTGGTCAATAAAGGTATCCTGCATACCATGCTCACTTTTTTTGGTTCAGATGAACACTTGATAGGTGGATATGCTAACTGCTAAATAGCTTTTGATGAATGGTTTGGTTTTAAAACTATATGAAACAAGGGGGACATTTGAACTGAAGCACAAAAAGAATGTAATAGGCAGGTAGATAACATGTGCTTACCTATATGGGGAACTTATCTATAAGCCCTTCTAACAATGTTTGTGGTGACTGGTGACTGGTGAGTAATACCTTTACTTTTGAATTTTGAGACCCTTCTAATTGTTTGTTTTAAGGATTACTGCTAATAAAATCTTTTAAATAACATCAATGTGGGCCCTTTTTTATACTCTTTCTCCTAACATGGACTCTCTTGAGAACTCTCTACTTTTAACGTGCGATTGCCTTTTGGATTATAGCTACAACTGGTGTTGTCCAATGGGCGCTGATCACCGTCCCATTTAAGATTATTTGCACCAAGGCTCCTCTTATGGAAAATAAATGTTACAATTCAAGTGCTATGGATTTATTCGATGGAGTGACATACTTTTATATTCAGCATTTGCAAGTTATACATCCAGAGTCTATTTGACATTGCAAGCTACACCAGATGTATACAATTCTGTTAAATTATGACTGGATGGTCTCTGCTACCGGCTACAAATAACTTTCAGAAATTGAGCAACTGCCTAATGCTTCTAATACCATTATTAGCACAGAGATTTATTCTTTGCGATTTGTGCACTTGCATTCGATCTTCCCCTCCATGGGTGTCTGAGTTCATTGATAATTGTATTGGCTTCTCAGGTACCCTCAACAATATGTTTGGATACTCCACATCTTTGCGTTCAATGACTCAGGTGAAATAACAAGACTACTTTATATCTACAGTTATACACTACTGAGACCGAAGTCACCAGTACAAGTTAAAACACTTCTTTCGATTGTGCAGGGGAAAGGTGAATTCACAATGGAATATTTGCAGCATGCACAAGTTTCTCAAGACGTGCAGATGCAACTGGTGAACACGTACAAGGCTTCTAAGGGTGTCGAATAGCTGGTGTGTTATAGAAACATGGGATTTTTACTTCTTCTTTTTTCGTCTTTCACTTGGGCAGGACGATAGGTTATATATTAATTAAATCCATTTACGTGGTCATCCAATTTTGAAAAGCCTGAAATAAGGTACTGTAAGTTATTATTCAACATTCATGCGAATAAGATCTCTGTAGTGATTGGACTATTTTTCCAAAAAAATAGCCTTCGTTTGACACCCATTAATTTATCTTTCTCTTTCTCATTCTCATTCTTCATTTCAACCACACATTCTCCCAATAAAATAATATTACACACAAATCAAAAAAAATTCATCACTTTTCCACCACACATTCTCACATCAATCATTATTCCAAAATTTCTATTCTTCTCGGAATGGGTTTCAAACAGGTACAAATAAAAATAAAAATTGTATAATATAAAGAAATGGGAAAATTGTAGCGTTGGTCCCAAACCTTTGATTTTGTTGCAAATTACATCTTAACCTTTCATTTTTGCGGCGGCAATCCCAAATATTTATATTTAACTGCGGTCGTGGTTCAAATCACTGATTTCATACATAATACCATTAGCCAATGTTGAAATAGTAATTCTGATCGGACAACTTAAGTGAGGGGGAAAATTGCAAAAACGAGTTATGCAATAATTAAACATAATAATGATAATAATAATTGTTTCCCTGTCCCACCCCACCAACAAAACCCAATCACTATTGTCAACAACCGGCCTAAATCTCAAACATCACAATCACTTGTATCCAAAAAAAATTTAAAACATTTGAAGAAATGTGAAGATATAGTTGTACAACACAATTCGATTTTCTTTAATTAGGGATTCATTTTTGTCACGACATACAAGAAATGGCTTCTGGCACTGCTCAAAGAGGTAAGCTTCCATCGATGAAAGGTTTGGGACCAGCGCTGCAATTTTCCCTAAACAAATATATTTTTGAAATCTCACTGCTAATATAAGCATATGAAGACTGACGAAATCATTAATTTCCAAAATCATATTCTTTAAATTTTTCATTCCATTTAGGGAATTTATAACATAAAATGTACTTGGTAAAGATGTGTAATTTGCAACTGGGGGTGTTCGTTTGGCAGCAAGCAAGTCATTTATCTGTATAATCATAATGCCTAGTCGAAGGGAGCAAATTACATGCACCCTAAGCGGATGGACTCTGCTAAGGCACTCGCTGTGTCATGGAATATATTGGTAGGATAGAGTGTTTAAAATGGTACAAGTCGGAAGGAGCAAAATCGAAATGAAACAAAACAAAAATTTCTTGCAACTTCATTTTGATTTGTTCATGTACGAGGTTAGTGGTCTGCACGGTCCTCTTCGAAGATGATGTAGGAAATAAGAATTTCGTACTTTAAAAAGGAGGCGCCCCCCCCCCGTTTCTTTCTGACACGTGTTAATGAACTGATTGGCCCGACAAGATGATCAGTTAGTCAAGCATAACGATGATCATGAACTGGATTGATTAGCTCAGATTCAATCTGTACAGTTAATATGAACTCAAGATTTGGTAAAGAGGAAAATGTAGAAAATACTAATCCAGATAGCACTTTGGCCCCAAAACCAGTAAAAATAAAGTTTTGAAAACAGGTTAACAAAGGAGATACCAAATGTTATCTGAAAATATTGCACTGAATAAGATTTCATTTACGCAACTTCCTGTATTCCTGAAGTAGTAGTATGATCTCATCCAACGACTTTATGCAATATACGCCAGCAATCTGTTATCATCGTTAGCAGGTGATATTGTTTATGTACCTCTCCACCACAAGCTGAGTACAAGAAAACAATGTGCAGGTTCTGCACCCGGGGAAGTGAATGCAATACAATATTTCACCCAAAACTAAGCAAATGCTTCTCGCTGCTTTGTGGGCAGTTCTAGTTCAGGCTCAAGTGCTGTGAGCGGAGCAAAGTACTGATCTATCATGTCTTGAGATACTCGTTCCAACGTTGGAGGGTCCCACTACACATTTTACAAAATCATTAGTTGATCAAAAGAGAAAATCAATTTAGCAGCAGCTAATAACTAAACAAGAAGGGTGGCAAAATTAGGAATTAAGTTTTAGTTTACCTTTGGTACAAAATCTTTATCTACCAGTTTTGCTCGAACACCCTAAATACGAAAGGCAAGTGGATACCGTAACCAAGACGTATAATGGTCATGCTAAACAGCAAGTTAGAAACATTTTATACCTCACGGAAGTCACCTGTAATCTGCCCGGATATTCCTTGTAGGGACATTCTATACTCACGGATAAGGCACTGGTCAAGACTTTGAAATCTACCTTCTCGTATCTGGAACAGACGACGTGAGTTCAGCTCCAATTGTAGTGGTTTGGCGAACTCAGTAAAATGTTCTGGGGACTTACAGATCTTAATGAAACCTTCAAACTTAATGGTGCAGCATCTTTAAGTTTCATCAATGTTGATGTGCACCATGCATCATTTGTTTTGGCAACCTCATTTTCCTAGAAAATTTTAAATAGGAATCGTAATTGAAGCAATTAACGTAAATTTCTTCCAAGGAAAAAAATGCAGTGTTATATAATTGAAAAAAACACGTTCTCCAAGAAATTTAGATGAAATTTTTTATTGGTGGATGTCAAATGGAAGTATAAAGCAGAAGAAAGAAAAAGCTTCACTCAGAAGCACCGCGACTTGTGAAATGGGCTGTTTGTGCCTTTTATAAAAAACTCGGAGCTTTTGATGTAATCTACCTAGGGAAACAACATAGCTAATTTTTCCAATTCGGCGGTTTGATCTGTGATTTATCATTCATGGACGTTGATAAGATCCATCATTTGGCAGCACCCTAGGATTGCATAGCCTTAAAAGGGTGATGTTCAAACGAGGATGAATTAGCCCACGCTTGACTAGCCAAGCAGACAAATGACCCCTGCACGTTTTTTATCTCACATTTTTAGCTATAGTATCTAACATTCTAGATCAAATTTACCCGTCAAGCAGGGATGAAAGTTGGCCTTCGTGATCCGATGGAGCTGAGTGGAAGGGCCGCTGGGCAGGTAAAAAACAACTACAATGTATGGATAGGTATTCCTACCAACATCTTCTCAGAACTACAGAAAGATAGTGATAAAGAGAGACGAAAAGATTATTTCATGTCTATACTTCATTTTCTTCATCTATAACATTCTATCATATTCCTCTGATCACTCCATTTTCATCAAAAGAATTTGCAGTGAACAGTTTACAAAGAGACAAAGGATCAATGTTATATATTCATTCAGAAAAGGATACTTCAGGTAAATGAAAACAGAACTAATTTATTAGATGCTTACCAAAGAATCAATAATTTCCTCAACAGTGTCCTGGTTGAAACATTTGTCAAGTGTTCCGATCCTAACCAAGAATAGGAGTAAGAGGGACAAATGATCAGTATAAATCATCTTAAAAGTGACAGAAGCAGACGAGATTCACTCAAAGGAGTACTGTACATCTCAGAAAACTGTACTTACAGGTATATTCCAATTAGTTAAAAACCCATACATCTAGAGCATTTTTGGGAAGTGTTTATAGACAATTTAATTTAAATCATATATAGATAGAATCATAGAAATGAGTGGTATAAGTGGGTAATACATGTGGTCTATCGAGATGTAACATAGACTGAGTAAATGAATGAGGGGTGTGAAACTATTGAAAAAGACACGAAACAATTGTATAAACTGACTCCTTTTCGCTTCACTCTCTATATGGGTGTATGTTGCATGGGTGAGGAGAACAAGTTAGTTTGCTAAACGCTCAAAATATAAGGGATTATTTCTATTAATGTATTCAAATAAAAATGTGTCTTGTAAGACTTTAAAAATCCCCTCATCTAACTTTGAACTAGCTAATCATAAATAGCAGAGGTCAGTCGACCAAAGCTTCATTCGACCTGGTACTTTCTTTACATATTGTGATGCTTTTCTGATTGACAATGAAGATAAGCGACCAAATTTCATAACATTTACAAATAAGTTACTAGGACATTTGCCCACTGGGGATTCAACTAAATTACGCCATTTAAATTTACAATCTAGAAAACAGATGAAGTACCTGTGAATTACACTTTTCTTATCTGGAAGAGCAAGATCTCCATGATTTTCTAAGCAAGTTTCAATGACAGAAGGGTCATCAGTTACCAAGTTCCCAAGCTGTTCTTCAATCAAAGGAAGTTTCTGTAGAGGTAATGGATGAGGAGTAAAAATGCAAAGAGCCATCTCTCTTAAGTAAACAGTGAAATGGAATGGTGCAAAAACAAGAAATACACAATAGCACTAACTGGAATAAGCGAGTAGTGCGTAGAAAGCCCACAGGACATCATTTCCGCTCCATCGAGTTTATCACCTGTTAGGGCCAGGTACTCCCCTGCAAAAGGACATAGGCATACATAGGTAAAATTAGCTGCCTGGCCAGTTCGGAAGTCAGGATAACGGATCTGTTAACAACAATAGCAATTTTCCAGCCACAAATTTGAAATGGAAAACATAATATGTAATTCAGAAGTGATGTTGAGGGCGATCCCACGTATCAGCAAAATATTCAAAACGAGAAATTATTGAAAGGAGCAGCAACAAATGAAATAAGTTCGCTCGCTCAAGTTTCCTGATTTAACAAACAAGTTTAATAAAAAGTTCAAGATTGAATGACTAATTTATTCTTTATTCTTGTGTACCTAAATGTCCTAAGTTAGTATGGCATAGTCTTCAATATTTAAAACTAAGAGCTGTATCTTAAAATTTAGAGAATAATTTTTTTTGTAGACTCCAACCACTTCATTTTTTTTATTTTTTTATTTTTTCAAGAAACATTTATTTGTTTCTCATGATCTTTTATTTAATATTTTTTTTTATATATCAATGGCTAATCAATTCAAATATAATTTGAATAATTTAAGAAATAGCGTATTGAAATCTATAACTTATAAAATGCAATCATTATAAAGTAAGGATAGCGAGTGAGTTTGGCTTTCTAAATTTGGAAACACAAACCCACTCTATATTTTAAAACGTTAAGAGTAAAGAGTTTCTTGGAGCTTATTTTTAAATATTAACTTTCTAAAATAGAGAACTTCTTGTATTTAAAGTGTCTCTTAGAGATGCTCTAAGAGTACATCAAGTGAGCACTGCGCATCTTGTGCATGACATATTATTTTAGCACAGGAAACAGAATTTTAACAAGATATCGTTCTGGGAAAGTGGATAGAACTGAGAACATAGATTATCAATAACCATGTAACATTCTATGCCATAGAGCATATTACAGTGTTACAGTGTTATCACACATTAAGACTATGCTAGGCTCATGCTTATAAATTGTTTATAAACACTCAGGGCACTTTTTATCAATACATTGGAGGGACCACAAGTATTACCCACTTATTTCTAATTATTTATAATTTAAACCGTTTATAAACTATTCCCAAGCATGCTTTAAAGTTTTGGATATTGTTCTTTACTAGTTATTCTAGCTTATTACCAATGCCAACAAAGACAGAAAAGGCAGCAGAAGGCATCCAATGGTTTAGAAAGGAAAAGGCAAAAAAAATATAAAAATCAAAGATGAACTAGCAGGTTATGTCCAATGCAAATGACTTGAACACTAAAGAATGAAAGAAGATAAAATGAATAAGACTCTCATGAAAGGTTAAAGCATGACAGAAACTCAGAGATCTAATTTAATGTTAGTGTATGGAACCATATAAAGCACAAAGTATTAGACTTTTAGATTATTAGTTAAGTGGTAGCCTTGAAGATTACTCAAGTGGTGTTCAACCATCTGAGGAAAAAAAGAAGGAAAAACAAGATTATTCAAGCACAAATAAGCTATTTATTTTATAATGCAGCAACAGAAAGCTCATGTATTGATTCAAGAGGACCGATGAGGTCCCAGGATAATACAATTCCACTGAGTTATAGAAGTACCAATCTTAGAGACATTTTATAAGGGAAAACCAATGCATGCAGATACCAAGTTAGTCACAAACGGGGCAGGTTTACTTTCATAAATCCTGGGAAAAGAAAAAGCACATAGTAAGACGAATACATGCGATAAGGCATAAGAACTAACCAAGATAGCCAGGCAGGTGTGAAAGGTAAAATGATGCCCCAGCATCCGGATGGAAACCAATTGATGTTTCAGGTGTAGCAAAAACCTGCAGTTATTGGGATATTTGTCGCTCAACTTTTCAAACATATTATAGATACTTTATTAGTGAAAATGGCCAAAAATTTCCTCGGGAAAAAATGTTAAGTTGAGAAATCATTTTCTTAACCAACCTATCTCTTATTACTCTCATACCAATTGTGCAGTAGGTGAAAAACAAAGAACTAAATCTGATAGTGTGGACTGGGGAATCATTACTTAAACTAACGAAAAAATATATATATATAATTGCAAAAGAAAAAAAAAAGAGGAGCACGAGAATATGGTCATAAAGCTATTTGTTTCAGAACTAGGATCTCCGACTTTTAATTCTGGGAAAAGTTTACCTTTTCTAGCACATCTATATAATGATGTCTAGGAAGGATGTAAAACATATAACTGAGACTTCTTAGTCATGACTAAATTACTAGGCATCCAAAGATAAATATGTAAAGGTGGATAAAATAGACTAGACTTTCACTAAACGTGCAGCCTCTAAACATCATCATGCTAAAATTGGGGAAAAATGTAGAGATGAGAAAGAAAGTCAAACATGCACACATTGTGTTGCCCAAGCTTAATGGCACCTGTCACTTACCCTCGGAATAAAATGTTCTCTCTTTAACATTAATGGCATGCAGCGACCAATATAAAAAGATAAATTTATTTGCACAAAACTAACCATCTCATATATAAGCAGTTTGAACTTCTTGACCATGGAATCAGAAGTGTTGAGGACTTTATTAAAAAAAATAGCTGTCATCGGCCATTTGTACATAGCACAGCAATTTTTTCGGTAACAAGGAATTAAAAATAAGCCAAAGAACATAATAGATAAAGAGATCTTGAATTTCAATGCAAAAGCATTGGGTGTCATTAGGATCACGGACTTGGGTATGAAACAGAGCTAAATATCTAAACAGAGTCCTGAACCAATTGTACCATATATGCTGTTTCTTCTTGTAATTTCACATCCAACCCCCTCTCTTTTCAAACTTTCATTCAAGGGAAGAAATAAATAAGTCGTCTCTCAAATTCTTTAAATTTCTTAATTGCTAAATATTGACATTGTTCTTCAGCTAATTAAGTAACGAGCTTCCACATCTCATGCCCTCTAAAAAACAATATAAACATGGTTTGATAGTCAGCAGCAGAACATAAGTAAAACCAAAGATCATGAGTTCTGTAAAGTAGTTGAACGCTAACTCCAAAATCATTGGAAGTATCTTTTAATAGATGAAATAAAAGAAGACAATGAGACTCTTAGATTTCATGGAAGTTTCTTACAGTTTTATCAGTTGCAACTCGGAATGTCCCAGGGATTGAAATTCCAGCCCCGCCACCCATAGTAATCCCATTTAAGATAGCCACCTGCATGGAAATCATTGCACTGAATAGTAAAAGAAATGTAAATGGTTAAAATTCAGGTGAAAGAAACATGAATAACAAAAATTGACTTGTCTTAAACTTGTAGCAGAATCAATATACTCGGTGCTGTACTGGAAAAAAGTACAAAAAAAAAAAAAAAAAAAACAGAAATCAGCTGGGAACACCAAACCGTTCCATCTGAGTAGATATCCAAATGGTATTACTTGAGTAGATAAAGGATGTAGATAGAGAAACCACGACAAATCGACAATTGTAATCCTAATGAACATGCAGATCACCGTCTTCTGAAACTTTGAAACTCAGTGCAATTTGACCAATATTTTAGAAAGATGATACAAAAACATGATAATGCTGTATCAATGACATTGTTGCCAAAGAGCACTTTGATCCATGGCGTAGTGAGGCGCACAATAGTCATTATTTTGTTGTCAAGAGCAACCTTTGCTTTATTATATCTTAGTTTTTTTAGTGTCTTTTTGCATCACACTTTGTTTTACTATCATGTTGAGTGGAATTAATTTTTTGCCTGTTGAAATGAGATCAAGTGCTGAAAAATGTGCAAGAATCCAGTTTTGACATTGGAGATTATGAGCCCGTTTGAGCCACAATTTAAAAATATGATTAGGAAGTACACAACACAATTGTGCAGAATTGAGCAGGCAACTAAATGATACTCACGTGTGGCTTCAAATATGTACCAAGAAAGTATATATGATTGTACAAGGTCCAAAAGAATTCTTTACACTCTTCAATATTTCCTGCATGGATGAATAAAATAATATAATCATTCTGACAAAAGAGAGGGAAAGAGTCAGTGCTCTACCAGTGGCAATAGAGTCAAACAGAAGCTATGCACCAACCAACTTTACGATGCCCTTGACATTGATGATTGAGCCAAAAAGTACGTCACTCCACTATTTATTTAGAATAATAAGTAATGGCTAATTTCGAGTGCAGTTCTCAACAAATATCAAGAACCACCACGGTAGCAATGCATGCCTGACCACCATCTCCAATTATCCAATTCTAAGTTCATTATTAGACTAATTAGAACAATTATCTAAAAGTTCCAACTTGTACAGGAACATTGGTCTGACTTTTTAGTCACGGCGTGTTACGGTAACATAGGGTAGAGTTGAGTTGATCAATCAGCAATAATCTCATAAATCAACTCAACCATCATTACTCTATGAAGTATGAACTGGCACTTAATGCATATAGTCCTTTGTGCAATCTTGATAAAGAGAACAAATCTGTATTATACTTCCCCAGGTTGAATATCAAACAACATAGGATAATCTCAAAGATTCTATTTGTACCTTCGTTTATTAACTTATAGAGAGCAACAATGTCACCGCCGGCACAAAATGCCCTGCCTCTACCCTGCAAGAATTTCAAAACCATACTAAAGTTAATTTACAGAATAGGCTAACAAAAGACAAAAAATGGAGTACAAGTCAACCTCCCAAAATTACTAAGAAATAAAATACCAATAAATCTGAATTGTGAAAATAGAATACCTTCAAAGCCACAAACCCAATGCCAGGGTTATCTTCCCAACTTTTGTATAGTTTATGCAACCTAGAACCCTATATTCCACCATATTGAATTTTTTTACAAAATGCACAAATCAGGATTATTGACAATAAAAATAAAATTAAGCGTTATATCAAATTACAATCAATGCAATTCAATTGTTGAAAGAAACTCAAAAAATAATCTACATAGCGGTTATCATACAATATTTTGATTAAAGTCAAATGGGCCAGAGTAAATTAAGATTGAAAACAATATAAAAGAGTGCATATTGAGAAAACATCTCAGAGAATGTCAAAGCAAAAAATACGTACAATTCGCATTAGTATCAAATAAACTTCTCCACAGACATGTATATATATAAATTACTGTTCTGGTTAATTTTCATAATTAAGAGATTCAATATATTAAGGCAAACCCAGAAATGCAATCTTGCAAGGCAGATAAGGAAACAACTTAACGAACAATGACAAGAAACTTACCCACATATTTGCAAATAATCTATTTAAATATTAAAAATAACTTAAAGACACTCTTAAGCTAATACTCTGGTAAGCATCGAAAACAGCAATGAACCGTTAGTCTAAAGTTCTCAATTGAGCCAATTCAAAAACTCAATACTATTAAAAACCTTAGACACAATCTTCTTAAATCTCAAGGGCGAAAAAATGCAACCAAATAATAGCACACGAAGGAGCAAACGCACTAAAAAACCCAATACTGACAGCTGTGCTTATATAACATACAACGGTAGTATTAAGAGCATTGAGCACAGAGGGTCTGTTGAGAATTGCAGTTCTTGAATGAGTCTTGCCCTCAACAAGTACCTGAAAATTATTCAAACAAAATGAGTTAATATTAGTGTGTGCTTGTCCGTGGGTATGTGGTATAAATTAAGCATTCGATAATTGAAATGGAAAAGGGGTTTTAAATAAGAGAACTGACTAGGTCATCAGCATCATCAACGAGGGGATTATTGGAGAGAGAGCTAACGCTTCTGAATTGAGAGATGCATCTATGAACATAACGCCTCAAAAGCAATGATGATTTGAAGCTACGCATTCCTCCGACCGACCGACCGAAGCCCAAAAGGGTTGTTTATGAAAATTTTGAGAATCCAACAAGTTGTGAGAAAGTAGCAGAGTGATCAGTAATTAAGTAAATTAAATACAAATTTATCACTTTTTATTAGCGATTAAAACAAGTAAAAATAAAGTTTTGAGAAAAATTGGATGATTAAATTTTGATTACTCTTAATCTAATTAACTTTACATTTGCAATTTAAAGCCCAATCTATTTTTTTTTTAGTGATTGCTACCCAATCTCAATTGAATGATAATATCTTGGAAACTATAAAAATTACATAAATGGACAAAAGTTGCAAACTGTTGAAATTAATCAAATGATGAATAGACTAGATTATTCATTCCAACATGTTATGTTGTTATAACATATGGGTTGATCACCCAACTTTATACTAATTGTTATTATGATCATCCAACTTTATCATGTTCTAAGCATTTTGCTTGCTAAAAAAAAAAGGCATTTTTTGTGGCTCTTTGAGCCTTATTTATTTATTTTATCTAGTTTTGCCTTTTCTTGACAATTATGCTTCTCAATGCACACCAACACGCGCTTTATCCGTCTTTTCTCATTAATTTCCATAACCAAATTCATCGAAACAAGGTTGAACACTTCCTCGCTTCAAAATATCAAATCTTCTCACTTTATTTCGAATTTCAATTCATTTCACATTCGAGAAGTTAATCTTAAAGCTTGCAAGTACAAAAGCATTGCCTTGTCATGCTCGGCTTATGCCTAAGCCCAGAGCATCACACGCAACCGATTACATGCCCACGCCTGCTTTTCGTCATGCATAGTTAACTGTAGATTTCAATTGAACTTGGTGGCAAAATTAACGTCGAAGAAAAATAGACACCTTGAAAAATATTATACTTTGCCCGTCAATGAAGAGCAATTGCAAGCGTAAAAGTTGTTATGTGCTTATTATACCTAACCTCATGGATTAGCATGCATCACGATCATATTTTTTAGAAGAAGCATATGAAAAATGCTTTAAAGGAAGATGCCACCACGTGTACCAAATGTTTTACATAATCTTTTACATAATAGACCGTAAAGCATTTGGTACAAAATAGATAAATCTTGCTTTAAATACATTTCCATTATAGCCTATGGGTGGAGATTAAAACTCAAATTAATTAATTAATTAATTTCAACTACATATTTTATAGGATTTACAATCTTTACCACACATTTCATCATTTTTTTTATTAAAATCTACTAAAAAAATTTGATTTTAATCTCCACCAAACAATCTCAATCTATACAGTTTAATTTACAGTTAAAAAATTGTGAATTTATCGGTTGATGGTCGATTTTCAATTTGAACCGTTAGTTATTTAAAAAAAGAAAAAGTTATAAGTGAAATACAACCCTCGTTACAATTTAAATATTTTGTCACCTTAGACTTTATGCATCACTAGTAAATGCCACGTGCAATGCACTTTTCCTAGTTATCAGAAGGTCGTAATAGCATATATATGTTTAACGTCAGCCATTTTATTTTTTATTTTTTTTTAAGTATGTTGACTTAGATTTGCAAAATTTAAGACAAAGTATTATTCATAAGAAACACAAACATTATATACAAGCGAAAAAGAAAATGAAAAACCAATGAAACAGCAAAAATATTTTTTTCTCAACAGCAATTAAGGTTCGTTTTCATCTCCGGAAATATCGTTTGCTTAGTTTGAGGTAGTAGGGGCAAATGTCGGCCAACCACGGGTGTCCAAGAAATACTGCCATCTGCATTAGCTTCCGATGTTGGAGAAAATAATGCAGAACCAAATTTTTCATACCAGATCATCATATTCACTCTCCAGTATCCACAATGTCATCGACAGGGTGCTTAAATTAAAATAAAAATGAAAATTGAATGACTAAATACTAATATATAACAATATATACACATGATAATCCAAAATGGCGAGATCTCAACGAGATTGCGAATAATTTGGCCATCTTAAACATAAAAAAAAAAAATGTGGCTGAAGCGTTATGTTTAACACAGGTATCATTTTGGACCAACTTGAGTGGAGCAAATCCGTGATGATCAAACCAACTCTAGCTAACTCTCCTTTTGTCTTAGCCATGGCAAAAGACCCTATTAGAGTTCTCGTCACTGGTGCTGCAGGTAATCCGTTTTCTTCATTAAAGCTAGCATTTAAATTATGTGCAGGGGCGGAGCTAGAAAACGTCATTAGGATAGGCTAAAACTTTCGATTGAACCCACGCCACAAGAAATCAAGTTTCGGAGGTTATTCTCGTGACATTCACGATAAAAAGTATATGAAACTCAATGAAATAATAATAATAAAAAAAAAAAACGTTTAGATATCTCACCTTAAGATATTCCACTAAATCTTTGTATTTTTTTTTTACCAAAATGAAAATCTACGCTAGTCTTAAAAAATATAAATTGACCGAATAATGATATAATAGGCAAACATACATATCCTCCAATAAAAATTATAAAAACAAATTACTTAATGAGTACTCTTCTAATAACTATGACTATTTATCTTTCCAAACAATTGAAAGTTTGATTGAAACATGCAATCGATAATATATAACTATAATTCATATGCTATTGTCTCAAAATATTGTTTGGCGTGTTTATCGATTTTTTATATTGCCATATTTCAAAGTGAGTGAAGAATCTCGACCAATATGAAAAAAATCAATTAAGAATTTCAAGGGTCAAAGAAATTAAATTTAATTCACATCTATTTTTGGCTCGATTTCAAGAATATATTTATATATAGATTACTTCAACTAGTAAAATAAGTAAATTACATATAGATTACTTTTAAATTTAGCAAACTATGTAGTGCATCTAATTATTAAAATTAGTAATTTACTTTTAGATCTAATTAATACAAATTATCTATAATAAGATTTAATAATTATTATAAGTAAATTTAATAAAATATGCATTAAATAGAATATCTAATTTGACAATAAAATATTCACATTTCATGAATGTCATGAAAATAGTAATTAATAATAGTAGTGTCTTTAATAAAATTTGAATGATCGAGCATTGGACTTATGTTGATATTCAAATTAGAGTTGGACTAATGCTAATATTTTGGTCAAGATCATACAACTTCTGAGGAAATTACAAAATACCAGGTATTTAAAGATCACTTTGCAAAAATTAGGCACAAACTTTAATTAAGAAAAAATCAGGTACTATAATTAACCCTAAATCAGTTTCCTCAATATCGTCTCCCAAACCCCCTCTCTCTCTTCCAAATCCTCTCTCTCTATATACCTCTCGTCTCTCTCTCCACCCAAGATAGAGCAGCAACGGTCTGACGATCTGCAATGACGATCTTCAATAGCGAAGCAGAGTCTCTACAACAGAGATGTGTGCCACGAAGCAGAGCAGTGGCGGTCTATATAGCGAAACAGTGGTGACGGTTGTACGTTCGATGATAGTGTGGTGGTGCAGGTGGCGTTGGAGACGCTTTTCAAATCGACGCTGTGAGATATACATATGGTTGGATGTGGTGGATTTGGCGGTGATGGAGGTGTTAGTGGTGGGTTGGTTGTTTTGTGATTTTCGAATTGGTTTAGGGTTTTTGGATGGTGTTTTTTGAGGTGTTGGTGGTGGCGATTTCAAATCCGTGGTGGTGATGTGCGTTGGTGTCATCCTCTCTCAATAGGGCGGTGGGTGCGATGGTCGACAGTGTGGCGGGTGTTTTGTGTGTGAGATAGCACAGGGGATGTGATCTGGTTGTGGTTGTTGCATATCATATTCGAAGAAATTAATTAGTGGTTGTGGTTGTTGGTAGCAGTTGCTACTGCGGTGGTGGAGTGGGACAAACCAAGTACAGGCTGCGGTGGTGGTGGATCTTGGTGATGGTGATGTTTTGTGCGGTGAGTATTTAACTGTGGTGGCGGATCTGGTGATTTTTGTGGTGGTTTTGGAAATGACGGTATTACTACTAGCTGTTGTGGTGTTTAGGTGGTGACAGTTTTGTTGGCAGTGGCGTCGTGGAGTGGCGGCTTTCATCGGTGATGGTGGTGTGGCGTTGGTGCTGTTGTGGTGATGTCGAGGTGAGGATGGTTGCAAGTGGCGGTGGTATGTGACCCACTATTTGGCGTATGTAACCAAAATTCGGTAATCCGTGACTAACTATTTCGTTATCTGTGACCTAAAAATTATTTAATATGTGATCGTGAAAAAATCTGTGACCAATTAATTTTGAAATATGTGACCTACAAGTTTTGATCTGTGACCAGTTAATTTTGAAAAATGTGACCAACGAAATAATTGTGACTTACAAAATTTTTTAACTGTGACCATAAATAATCTGTGACGTATAAAAATTATTATCTGTGATTGAAAATAATATGCGACTAACTAAATTGTAAATTTGTGACCGGAATGGCCGTCGGAATAGTTGCCGGAATAATTACCGGAATCGAAGTAGTCGTCGGAACGATCGCTGGAGAAGAGTGATGGTCGGAATGATTGTTATAATAGTCTCGGGATTGGTAGGGGTGGTGCGGGGGGGTGGATTTATTATATTATATTATATTAGAATTAAAAAAAAAACCTGATCTTTGATTTTTCAAACTATAAATCTGATTTGTGAATTGGTGTAAAGTATACACCTGATTTTTTATTTTTTCCCTTTCTTCTTAAGCTTTTTATATGGGCTGAATTCTACAATTTATGCTTAAGCTTTTTATATGGGCTTGAGGGCAATGCTAGGCTACAGCCCAGCACTGCCCTCCACTACCTCCGCCCATTATGTGGGCACCTTATGATTATCTTTTATTGCATTGTGTGATTATGTTCTTTTCTTTGGAAGGAGGGTATGTTATGCTATTTCATACCTTATGGATTTTGTCATGCTCTTTAATTGCCTTGTTTTCAAGTCTTTTCGACGTTCCTAGTTTGATTTCCTAATGGGTTTTCTATAGATAGTTAGTGAACACTCTTCCGAGAAATCTGTATTTAGATATTTTGCTATTTTTTTGTGAATGGAGTATTTGGTGTTCATGGAGAAGCCTCTTGTTCCTGGGTTGTGCATATTTTTCATGGAAGATTGTGAGACGGCATTATTCCTTCATTTGTAGAAAAATTGGTACCGTTAAAGGGCCCCACTTGATCCATTTTGTTGACTTGCATCTTACACTCTTTGAGAAATTGAAGCTCCAATGGTACAATTTATTATTTTCATTCTTGGAATAATGCTGTCCAAACAGGGGCATTATCTTCTTAGATTAAAGCATTCAATCTCAGAAGTACTTAGCAATAATATTTGTGACGTTATTTATTGGTTATGCTGGTGTATTTTGACGTGACGTGAATAATATTTGTGACATTATTTATCGGTTATGCTTGTGTATTTTGACGTTATGTGAGACCTGCAAAACAAAACATGTCTTTAACAATGTCGGCTTACCTAAAAAAACCATCAGAGAGCACTGGCGGACCTAGGGGTCGTGGGGGCACGTGCCCCCTTAACTTTTTTTTTTTTAAAAAATCATATTTGATATCGATTGAAATCTAAATTTTAACGGGTTAATTTCACAAATGGTCACTGAAGTTACTTGAAAATTTCAAAACGGTCACTGAATTTTCAGATTTTTTGGCCAAGTTTGATGCAATTTTTCGGCAACTTCCGACCACCAAAACCGTCGATTTCGGATACCGTTGGAAAGCCCATGACGTCCTCTTCAATTACCATAAAAAATCTCCCCAAAACTCCAAATGATTCGGCTGGAATAAACTCACGAAATTGGCAATCGAAAATTGGGTAAATTTGTCCACATTTTCAGATTTTTTGGGAAAGTTTGAGGCAATTTTTCGACAACTTCAGACCACCAAAACTGTCGATTTCGGATATTGTTGGAAAGCCCACGATGTTCTTCAATTACCACCAAAAATCTCAACAAAACTCCAAGTATTTCGGCCTGAATAAACCAACGAAATCAGATACCCAAACTGGGCAGATTTTCAGACTTTTTTGCCTAGTTTGGGTAGCTAATTTCGTGGGTTTATTCCGGTCGAATCACTTGGAGTTTTGGGGAGACTTTTGGTGGTAATTGAAGAGGACATTGTGGGCTTTCCAATGGTATCCGAAATCGACAGTTTCAGTGGTCGGAAGTTGCCGAAAAATTGCCTCAAATTTGTCCAAAAAATCTAAAAATCTTGGCATATTTTCACAATTTTCGATTGCCGACTTCGTGGGTTTATT
The DNA here is from genome assembly GCA_019097785.1 of Fraxinus excelsior. Classification (NCBI taxonomy): domain Eukaryota; kingdom Viridiplantae; phylum Streptophyta; class Magnoliopsida; order Lamiales; family Oleaceae; genus Fraxinus; species Fraxinus excelsior. The sequence continues at coordinate 6,327,189 of CM032639.1, read as the reverse complement.
CCGGCCGAATCACTTGGAGTTTTGGGGAGATTTTTTGTGGTAATTGAAGAGTACATCGTAGGCTTTCCAACGGTATCCGAAATCGGCGGTTTTGGTGGTCGGAAGTTGCCGAAAAATTGCCTCAAACTTGGCCAAAAAATCTGAAAATTCGGTGACCGTTTTGAAAGAAATTTCAAACTTCAGTGACCGTTTCTGAAACTTTGAAACTTCAGTGACTGTTTTGAAATTTTCAGATAACTTTAGTGACCATTTATGAAATTAACCCAAATTTTAAAAATTAATTTTAATAACATATTTCATGTAATCCATAACTATTTAACTTTTATCAAAATTTACTAAAAAATTGATTTTAATTTCCCCCAATCAGGGGAAAAATTACAATAAATTTGAATTTCGATAACATGCTAATTTTAAAAATTCTCCGACTATCGTACGCTAATCGAATCTATAAATTATTTATGTCATCTCAAAACTTATTTCGAGAATTATATTATGGGTATATCGAATAGTCGAAATAGATATCGAAAATATTTAAAAATATTGGTGTAGTGTCCGGACACGGGCGCGGTCGCGCGGACATGGTGCTCCGTGTTGCACATAGGTTTTTTTTTTTTTTTTTTTTCTTGGAGATTTCAATTCTTTTTCTCAATTATCTTCTTGTCTATCAAACAGCCATTGCCACTCTCAATGCATTCAATGTTTACAACGAAATGCCTCGAAGGAGGTGGCAACAGATCCTCCCCGCCAGCAAATGAAAATTAGGTAGTGACGCAGTAAGAGCCTTACTTCAAGAATTCCTCGATGGATAGGCCAGTGAACTGATATTTGGCACGAACTGATGTTTGGCACGAGGGTGTAAGATGCTAGTTTTTCCCCACCAAATGCTGGTTTCAAAGCTAATCACTTTGCTGGATAAGTCTCTTGCAATTAATCCAGCAAAGCAAATTCATGCCCAGATACTCATCAATGGTTTCCGTGATCTAGAACCTCAATTAATTGGTCGAATTCTTGGCCCTGCAAACCATTATTCACGAAAAACGACTGATTATGTAAAATTAATAATCCATCGTATGCAAAACCCTAATGTTTTTTCTATGGCATGCACCATTCGTTTTCTTTCTCAACACGGTCAATTCCAAGAAGCTGTTGCTATGTATTTGCATTTGCATAGTTCAGGACTTTTTCCGAACACGTTTGCTATATCATCCGGCCTGAAGGCTTGTGCTAGGATTTTATGTAATGTAGGAGTTATGATTCATGGTCAAGTACACAAGTATGGTTTTTGTAATGTTGTTTATGTTCAGACAGCTCTTGTGGACTTTTATTCGAAAATGGGTCATATGAGCACTGCACGTCGGGTGTTTGATGAAATTCGTGGGAAGAATGTTGTCTCTTGGAATTCGATGTTAGCTGGGTATGTGAAATCAGGAGATTTAGCAATGGCTCAGAGTGTGTTTGACGAAATGCCAGAGAAGGATGTGATATCTTGGAATTCAATGGTTTCTGGTTATGCGATGGCCAGGAATATGGAGCAGGGATATGCATTGTTTCAACTGATGCCAGAGAGGAATTCTGCTTCCTGGAATGCTATGATCTGTGGGTACCTAGATTTCGGGAAGATAGAATTAGCACGCAGCTTTTTTGACGCGATGCCTCAAAAGAACAACGTTTCTTATATCACAATGATTTCCGGGTACTCAAAATGTGGGCGTGTAGAGCCTGCCGAAGAGCTATTTCGTCAGATGGGAGAGACAGATCAGCTTTTGTACAACGCTATGATAGCGTGTTATGCCCAGAATAGCAGGGCAAAAGAGGCCCTTCAGCTTTTCAATGAAATGATTAAGCCAGATGTCAACATTCAGCCAGACAAAATGACATTGGCTAGCGCTATTTCTGCTTGCTCCCAGCTGGGAGATTTAAAATTCGGGACTTGGATTGAGTCATTCATGAAGGAAATTGGAATCATAATGGATGATCATTTGGCTACCTCTTTCATAGACTTGTATGTGAAATGTGGAAGCATTGATAAAGCTTATAAGCTGTTTTATGGCCTGCGAAAGAAGGATTTAGTTGCTTATACTGCAATGATTTTGGGATGTGGTATCAATGGCAGAGCAGAGGATGCCATCAAGCTGTTTGAGGAGATGATGGATTCTGAGATCAACCCGAACTTGGTTACTTTCACGGGAATATTAACTGCCTATAATCACGTCGGTTTGGTTGAAGAAGGCTATCACTGCTTTACATCCATGAGGAAGTATGGACTCATTCCATCAGTAGATCATTATGCTATTGTGGTGGACCTTTTGGGTCGAGCTGGACGATTAGAAGAAGCACATGAGTTGATTAAGAGCATGCCAATGCAGCCTCATGCTGGTGTTTGGGGTGCATTGCTTCTTGCTTGCAGTTTGCACAACAATGTAGAGCTTGCAGAAATTGCTGCTAAGCATTGTTTTGAATTGGAGCCTGACAGTAGTGGTTATTTTTCTCTTCTTGCCAATATTTATGCATCGGCTGGGAAATGGGCAGATGCCAACAGATTGAGGAAAGCAATTGAAGAAAGAGGTCTTATCAAATTACCGGGGTCCACTTGGATGGAATCCACCAATACTTAGCCCTGTTTGAGCCCCATTTTTTCTCAAAATCATGTTCAACCACATGTTCTCCCAATAATTTGATACATAAATTCAAAAAATATCCCTAATTTCTCCAAAAATGAGGCTCAAACAAATCCTTATCAACGAGAATATACTAGCAAAACATTCCACATTTTGATTCCACACGAATGTAAATTCTCTTAGCAATTATCTCTTTATAAGTGGGTTTGCACGAGATATAGTGATTCAGATTGTGCAATTTTACTGTGGATTTTGGTTTCCTTTCAAATTTGCCAGAAAAAAGTGTGTTGGATATAGCACGAGGATAGAAGGGAATAATGTGCCTTTTGTCCATCCTATCCCAGATATATTGCCATATGGATCATGTGTTATTTCTTCTTTGTCCTATATTATATTTTTCAGTTATTCTACGTTTTCCAAGTCACACAAGTCTTCCATTCTGATAGATGATCATAAAAAAAATTCAACAAGGAAGCATGTTCAGCGTCTCTTCAACAAGGTATGCATGTGCATCATTCATCTAAGTCTTATTATCTGCTAGATGTTGATGTGGCATTATGCATTTTCATTGTTATTCACATGTATGCAAATCCATGTCAGAGACTGGTTGCTATTTTGAAATGTTTCAGGAGATTTAAGAAACTTACAGCAAATATAATAAGGGATAGTTAAAGCTTGCTATGGTGCTCCTTAGAGGCAAAGAGTTAATTAACTCACGATGGACCTTTGTCTGAAGAAATGACATGTCAAAATATTATTAGAGACGAAGAACATATATTGACCACTTTTCAATATCCATCTGGGTTGAATCTGAAAGTTTCACTTCTGATTCATTATATATTGAATAAGAATGACAGAGAAACTTACTTTTGGCTCTTTATGATTTTGATGCAGTTTGAATGCGCCACTTGAATTTACAATCCGTAAGTATGATATTTTTTGACATATGAAAATCTGTCCAGCGGTGCAAGTTTTCTGGTTATCTCCAACTTAAATGTTTGAATGTTTTTATCATGGAATCTGGCCTGACTACAATGATGGTACTTGGCCTTCATGTTGTGCTGGTCACAGATTTAATGTGAAAGAGGTATTTTCCTTTAGATTTTGGAACCCTTGTTTATGCTCTCAGTATCTGCATGACTGTTGAAGATTGTTATTAACCTTCAAACGTATCACTTATCCGGTATACAAATAATCACCATTAGATTAGGAGTTTTTGAGATTCACGTGGAACACTGCTAAATAGTCTGCAAAAAGATGAGACCAAATAGATACTGGATTCAGTTATGAGGGCAATCACTTTATTTATGAGGATCCAGGAATTAGTTTACATTGATCTATTAGAAAAATTCATTTTTACATATGAAGACTTTTTCAGTTAGAATGATATGATTTGTGAATTCTTGTATGATGTGGAATGCTACAAAATCCTGGCAAAGAAATTTGGTCCTGTGTAAATTCATTAGTTTAGTGAGATAAATGGAATATCAGCAAGATGTCACCAAGCTTAGATTTTTGTTCATTTATTATGGTGCTTTATTACTATATTCTAAAGTATTATGTTCCTTCTATTTCTAGGCCATTTATGTACTACATTTCGTATTTGTATTCAACTATCTGTTTATTCAAACTCAGTTCTCTCATTCATAAACTAAGTAGTTACTATTGCTTTGTTTGTTTAATTCTATCCAATACCAAATTACTGACTGCAGATCTCGACATTGCTTGATGCCCTGAACAAGTACTGACCATCCTTCAGTTGTAGTTCTGTATCAAACTGCCATGGTGGAAAAGGATTATTCTGGAGACATGAGGTGGTTTTTAATTTTCACTCACCTTTTAGTTAGGATCCTAGCTGCTGATTTCCAAACACCTGTCATATCTGCTATTGTATATAACTTCCAATGGAATTTAGTAGCCTGTGGACGCGAATTTGATTAGTTCTTTGCTGTGAAAAAGAAAATTCAATCAATAAACTAAACTGTAGGTTTATATTACAACACCGATGAACACTGAAGAACAAGTAATTTATTATAGAAGGGATAATGAACTCCAATTGACTACAAATTCCAAGGTATTAGGGACGCCTGGTCTCTCCCTCCCCCTCAATTCAACAGATTAAGTAAATTCAATGCCTATCTCAGTACCCTTCCCTCCCATTTATTCACATTTCCTTCCACTACTCTATTACCATTTTACCCCAACTAACTAACTGCTTTACCTGGTAACCCTTTCTTCCTTCATGCATAAGTGAACGGTAACTTTTCATCTTGCCTTGGCTAATATTTGTAGAGGATGTGAGAATGGGATGAGGGAGGAGGCCATGCCTCTGCAGTAACGGTAGAGGCTATACCCCTGTCAAGTCCTTGAATTCCCGTGTCACCACTTTGGGATTGGTAAGCCCCTGCTGGAGTTGGTAGGTTTTGAGAAGTGTTCAACTTGCTGACTGTTATTCAGTCGAAGTTGAGTTCTGACTTAGGTTTCACCCTTCGGTACAGTCATCACTCATCAGCTAAGGGATAATGTTGTGAGCCTCAGGTGATTTTGTGTTTGAGTCTGTATCATGATTCAACAATTTGTCATATGAACCACATAATTCTATTTACACAACATTTTGCAAATTAGAATAATTCGTAGGAACATATTGTGTAACGCCCCAAATTTCATAAACACAAGACGCTACTTAAGTCGAAATATCATGTAAATAACTTTCCTCAATAAACGCCAAAATGCGTAAATATTTTTTTTTTTCAAAACTATAGCAAATAAACACTAAATGCGGAAACGTCATTTGAATAATTTACTTATTCAAGAGTCAATACCAAATAAAATAAGTAAAGTGCCACAATTTGCAAAAATACTAAAATTTGAGATTTAAGACAAAATAGAAACCGGCCATTAAAATACTAGTTTCAAAAATTTATAATTTAAATTGTCTATTATTTAATCATGATTGCCCCGCTCATTGTCTTGCCTTGCCGAGCTCCTTAACCTGAAAGAGTGGAAAAATATTGGGGTGAGCATAACGAATTATACTCAGTGGAGAAACAGCAATCAGTCCAAGTTAAATCTAAACGTGAAATCAAATTATGAATATAATACAAATACAACATACTGTAGAAATATGTACTGTGGGACATCCCCAAGGACCCAATTACGATCCCAGACCTATTTACGGTCCCTGACAACATGTTATAGCGCTTAACAATTTTGCACTGTGGGACAACCCCAAGGACCCACTTTCGATCCCGGACCTATTTACGGCCCCTGTCAACCTTTTCATATGTATAGGCATAATATCACAATCAAAATCACATATCAAGAATTAACATAGACAAAATAACCACAATTGCTTAAATGTAAATCCCACCTCAAAGTCTTGAAATTGAACGAACGTGATGTTACTGTGCTTTAAACTTTTCCCGCGACTCGTCTAGCAAGAACAAAATTAATAAAATTTAGGATACTAAGTCCTAATTAATGTTTTAAAACTTTTAGGGACTTGATTGAACTTTTTGGAAAGTAAATAAATGAGAAATTGGAAAATTCTTTAAATCTTTAGGGTCTAATTATCAAAACTAGAATGTTTAGGGATGAAATGATAAAATTAGAAAGTAAATTATATTTAATTTGAAAAATAATTAAACTTTAGGGATTGTAAAAGAATAAAATTCAAATAGGGGACTAACTTAAACTTTTGGCCAAACTTAAGGATTTAACAAAAGAAATCTCCATATTTATAACCAAACCCCCATCCCCAATACCAATTTCACGCAGAGAGAGTTAGGCAGGTTTGAAAACAAGCTTTGCTAATTTGGGTTTTTTACATTTTAATGATTTTCAACCAAAATTGATGCCAAGAAAGAAGTCTAATGCAAATAGTGGTTCATGCTACAGTATTTCAGGCGAGAGATGGAGAACAAGGGCTGAACCAATGGAGTGTAAGATTAAATTTACAGATTTCGTTTTTCTGAATTTTTTGTTTTTTGTTTTTGGTTTATGAATATATATTGAAAAGAAACAAAGATTAAGGAATTCCGGAAATTGAAAATTAATTTCGAATTGGTTACCTGCACCGATTCTTGCTGAGTGATTTTGTGGATTCTAGATTACAGCTTGAAGTTTGGAGAATGAGGAACTGTGTAGTGAAAATGTGGATTAACGATGATGGTGATGAAATCAACAAAGGAATAATTGTTCAAACATTGAGAGATTTACCTGGTTGAATTGCCAAGTTTTTCTGTGAGATTTTTGCAGCCGTGAGAGTGGATTTTGGGAGGTGGAACGAATGTTTTTTTTTTGTTTGAGAGTATAGAGCCCTACAAATAAATACTCCAGAATTTGGACAATCGATTGGGCTGAAAACGGACTTAAACTTGGGCCGAATAAGAATAATGGAACAAGAGTAATTTAAAATATGTATTGGGTATAAAATTCGACCCAAAAAGGAAATATTTAATTTTTAAGATTAAGAATCGTTTTTGAATTATTATATTAAATGTTTTGCTAGACAACTCGACGGACGTAAAATAAATTCTAAAATTTGACGGAAAAGTCGTAGCGACATAATTTAAGTTATAAAATTTGCATTTTAAAATTCGGGTCGCTACAACCTCCCCCACTTAAATAAATTTCGTCCTCGAAATTAAACTTACTTGATTGGAAAATATCTGGATATTTGGCTAAAATCTCATCTTCTCTTTCCCAAGTTGCCTCTTCTCTACCCTGTCTGTTCCATTGGACTTTAACTAGAGAAATATCTTTATTCCTCAAGGTATGAACTTTCCTCTCAAGTATAACTGCAGGAGTCTCCTCATATGTCATATCCTTGTTAACATCCAAGGATGCATAACTAACAATGTGGTCCGGATTATGGACATATTTCCTTAACATTGAGATGTGGAAAACATTATGTACTGCTGATAGCTCTGGCGGTAAGGCCAACCTATAGGCCACGTTTCCAACCCTTTCCAAGATTTCAAAAGGTCCAATAAACCTTGGTCTAAGTTTTCCTTTCTTTCCAAACCTTACCACACCTTTCATAGGAGCCACTTTAAGGAACACTTTTTCACCAATCTCAAACTGTAGTTCCTTTCGTCTCTTGTCAGCATAAGACTTCTGTCTGTCTTGTGCTGTTTTAATCCTTTCTCTGATCTTCTCCACAGCATTTACAGTCTGTTCCACTATTTCTGGACCCAAAATCCTCTTATCACCAACTTCATCCCAATGAATTGGTGACCTGCACTTTCTGCCATAAAGAGCTTCATATGGTGCCATGCCAATGGTGGACTGGAAACTATTGTTATATGCAAACTCAACCAACGGTAAATGCATTTCCCAGTTACCACTAAAGTCTAAAACACAGGTTCTCAACATGTCCTCTAAAATCTGTATAGTTCTCTCTGACTGTCCATCTGTCTGTGGATGATATGCTGTGCTGAATTTCAATCTAGTTCCCATAGCTGTCTGCAGACTTTCCCAGAACTTGGATGTAAATCTGGTATTCCTGTCAGACACTATTGAAACTGGTACACCATGCAATCTTACAATTTCTCTGATGTACAACTGAGCATATTGGTCTAAACTGAAAGTCATCTTCACTGGTAGAAAATGAGCAGATTTTGTCAAACGATCAACTATGACCCATATAGCTTGATGACCTCTAACTGATCTAGGAAGTCCAACGACAAAATCCATTGCTATGTGTTCCCACTTCCATTCTGGGATCTCAAGTGGGTTCAACAATCCGGACGGACATTGATGTTCGGCTTTAACTTGTTGGCAAGTCATGCACTTCTCAACAAACAAGCCAATTGACCTCTTCATATTTCTCCACCAATAGATTCTTCGTAGATCTTGGTACATCTTCGTACCTCCTGGGTGTGCAGTATAAGGTGAATAATGTGCTTCCTCTAGAATCTCCTTCCTTAATGTTTCATCCTTCGGTACACACAATCTTCCCATGAACATGAGAGTGTCATCAGTTGATATTTCAAAACCTTCAACACTGCCAGCGAGTACACGGTCCTTAATCTTGCACAAAAATTTATCCTTACCTTGAGCTTCTTTAATTCTGTCTCTGAGAGTCGGTCGAACGATCAAAGCAGCTATAATTGCAGTTGTGTGATGTGGAGAAGCTACAACTTCAAGCCTCATGTTGGCAAAATCATTGATCAATTGTTCTTGACTGGTTAGGGCAACTAACTGTCCTTTACCTTTCCGGCTAAGTGCATCCGCAACCACATTAGCCTTGCCAGGGTGGTAGTGGATAGTACAGTCATAATCTTTAACTAACTCCAACCACCTTCTCTGTCTCATATTCAATTCCTTCTGAGTAAAGAAATACTTTAGACTTTTATGGTCTGTGTATATCTCGCACTTACTACCATAAAGATAGTGTCGCCATATTTTTAGAGCATGAATTACAGCAGCCAATTCCAAGTCATGTGTAGGGTAGTTCTGCTCATGTTGCTTCAACTGTTTAGAGGCATATGCAATCACTTTTCCATGCTGCATCAGTACACATCCCAAACCTTGTTTCGATGCATCACTATAGATAACAAAACCTTCTGACCCTTCTGGAATAGCCAAAACTGGTGCAGATATCAATTTCTGCTTCAATTCTTGGAAACTCTTATCGCACTTTTCCGTCCACTGAAATTTCACTCCCTTCCTGGTCAACTGTGTCATTGGTCCAGCTATTTTTGAAAATCCTTCGATGAACCTTCGATAGTAGCCAGCCAATCCCAAGAAACTACGAACTTCATTCACATTGGTTGGTGCACTCCAATTAGTGACAGCCTCAACCTTGGCTGGATCAACTTCAATACCATCTGCGGTAACCACATGTCCAAGAAAACCAATTCGGTCGAGCCAAAATTCGCACTTCTTGAATTTTGCATAAAACCTTTCCTGTCGAAGTGTCTGTAATACAATGCTTAGATGCTCCTCATGTTGCTCCTTGTTCCTTGAATAAATCAGAATGTCATCAATAAAAACAATTACGAACCGATCCAAGTATTGATGAAATACTCGGTTCATCAAGTCCATAAAAACAGCTGGTGCATTAGTTAACCCAAACGGCATCACAGTGAATTCGTAATGTCCGTATCGAGTCCTAAACGCGGTTTTTGGTATATCATTGTCCTTAACCTTCAATTGGTGATAACCCGATCTCAAATCAATCTTAGAGTATACAGTGGCACCCTTTAACTGATCAAACAAATCTTCTATTCGTGGTAAAGGATACCTATTCTTGACTGTGAGGCGATTCAATTCCCTGTAATCAATGCACATCCTCATCGATCCATCTTTCTTTTTCACAAACAGTACCGGCGCTCCCCAAGGAGATACACTCGGTCGAATAAATCCTTTATCCAACAGTTCTTGTAGTTGCACCTTCAACTCCTGAAGTTCCTTCGGTGCCATCCTGTAGGGTGCTTTAGATATGGGTGCAGCTCCAGGTACCAAGTCAATCGTGAATTCCACTTGTCTATCTGGTGGAATACCAAACAAATCCTCTGGAAATACATCCACAAAATTACGCACAACTGGTACATCTGTAGCAGTTACCTCAGTTGCCTGAACACTAGTGATGCTCACTAGATATCCCTGACTGGTACTCTTTCTCAACACCCTTTGTGCTTTCAACGCTGATATGACACGAGGCATGGTTTTGACTTTTGTCCCAAAGAAGGTGAATTCACATTCTCCTGGTTTTTGAAAGAGCACCTCTCTCTCATGACACTTAATCGTAGCGTGATTACAACTAAGCCAGTCCATGCCTAAAATGATATCAAAATCCTTCATGTCTATTAAGTACAAGTCCGCCTCTAAGTTCTTCCCATCAATTTCAAACTTAACAGCTTTCGACATCAGATTAGTGATAATAGTTTCACCTGAGGGAATACTAACCTCTAGAGCATCATTCACATTATCACACACATTTCCAATCTTAGCATGAAGACTAGCAGAGATGAAAGAATGCGTAGCACCAGAATCAATCAAAACGATAGCAGGCATATTGAATACTGATAGAATACCTGTTATCACGTCGGGATCTTTCTCTGCCTCCTTCTGAGTTAAAGCAAAAACTCGAGCCTTTCCCTTCTTTGCGTCTTCTTTACCCTTGAATTCAGGACATTCACCAGCAAAATGACCCTGTTTCTTACATCTGAAACACATCCCCTTTCCGAGCAGGCACTCCCCATAGTGTTGCTTACCACACTTCGGGCATACGGGTTTCTCAGTGCTAGCCTTTTCCTCAACTTTTCCCCATGATTTCCCTTTCTTGTTCTGATATTTGTCTTTGCCCATATTCTGACTGTCCCATTTCCTTTTCATTGGTGCCTCTACGGGTTTTTGAATAGTCTTTTCCAGGTTTAAGCGAGAAGATATAGCTTGTGCTCGCTCAATAGCTTCAGCATACGTAGTGAGTCCCAAACCTGCCATGATTCCTCCAATTTCGGGGCGTAAACCCCTTTCGAATCTTCTAGCCTTCTTGATATCCGTGTCGACTAGATGGATGGCATACCTGGACAATTGATTGAATTTCGTTTCATATTCCACCACTGACATGCTTCCCTGCCTAAGTTCAAGGAACTCCGTCTCTTTCTGATCCCGGAAAGATTGAGGAAAATACCTTTGTAGTATTAATTCCTTAAATCCTGCCCATGTCAGTTCAAGTTGTTGTGCCTCAGTCCTAGTGCGCTGATATGACTCCCACCAATGATCTGTGTCCTCAGCGAGCTGGAACACAGCGCATGACACTTTCTGAGTGTCCGAGCAGGCTATGTGTTTAAAGATCCGTTCTAAGGCCCTTAGCCATTCCTCTGCAGCTAGGGGTCCCTCTCGACCCTTGAATGTTGGTGGCTTATATCGGCGAAACTGTTCAACAACCATGCTGGTGTTGTTTGCATTAGCATGTGGATTCGATAAGTTAGGGGCACTCCGTGGAGCTGTTGGGACTTGTTGCTGAGTGAACCTCTGGAGAGCATTCGCGAGGTCCCTTAATGCATTATTTCCCGCATCACCAGTAGCAATCTGGCCTGGGATAGCTTGTCTTCCAGCAGCCCGATTCGTAGGAGTTCGATTTGTTCTATGAGACATTTCCTAAACCATAACAATATTAGTCTCAGCCTCCACTTAATTGTGCAATTCGCAATGCTCAACCATGAGTAATAAAATCTAAAAGGAAACATCATAGAAAACACAGTTGAGCTAAAAGCAAATTTTATTATTATCTCAAATTTTCCAAAAGGAAAACAAAATAATAAAATTGCAACTAATATCTATAATCCAAAATATGTTCTCCTACTGTATTCCACAAACATTTGTTCTTACATCTCTCTCAAACATTCCCTTTGGCATACCAATTATGCAAGTAAATTCCATTGAAATGGGTTACTATTGGTTTTAGCTTAATTCCGAGGACTAAACTTATAATTTCTGAAATTTTTTAAATATTTCACATCACCAGTTCAACTCCTAAACATAATAACTCATGGAAAATTTTATAACATATACTGGATACAAACTTTCAAACATCTCAAACTGCATCAACTGTAGTAAGATTTCATTTCATGTACTTTTCATTTTAAACATTCAATTCAATTCAAAAAAAAAAAAAAAAAAAAAAAAAAAAAAAAAAAAAAATTTCAAATTCATCAAACTAAAATTTTCATAAACATTTTACCTTTTCCGGAGATTGGCATGGCACGGAAGAGCGGGTCGCATTTAAATAAATATATACAAATAATCACCATTAGATTAGGAGTTTTTGAGATTCACGTGGAACACTGCTAAATAGTCTGCAAAAAGATGAGACCAAATAGATACTGGATTCAGTTATGAGGGCAATCACTTTATTTATGAGGATCCAGGAATTAGTTTACATTGATCTATTAGAAAAATTCATTTTTACATATGAAGACTTTTTCAGTTAGAATGATATGATTTGTGAATTCTTGTATGATGTGGAATGCTACAAAATCCTGGCAAAGAAATTTGGTCCTGTGTAAATTCATTAGTTTAGTGAGATAAATGGAATATCAGCAAGATGTCACCAAGCTTAGATTTTTGTTCATTTATTATGGTGCTTTATTACTATATTCTAAAGTATTATGTTCCTTCTATTTCTAGGCCATTTATGTACTACATTTCGTATTTGTATTCAACTATCTGTTTATTCAAACTCAGTTCTCTCATTCATAAACTAAGTAGTTACTATTGCTTTGTTTGTTTAATTCTATCCAATACCAAATTACTGACTGCAGATCTCGACATTGCTTGATGCCCTGAACAAGTACTGACCATCCTTCAGTTGTAGTTCTGTATCAAACTGCCATGGTGGAAAAGGATTATTCTGGAGACATGAGGTGGTTTTTAATTTTCACTCACCTTTTAGTTAGGATCCTAGCTGCTGATTTCCAAACACCTGTCATATCTGCTATTGTATATAACTTCCAATGGAATTTAGTAGCCTGTGGACGCGAATTTGATTAGTTCTTTGCTGTGAAAAAGAAAATTCAATCAATAAACTAAACTGTAGGTTTATATTACAACACCGATGAACACTGAAGAACAAGTAATTTATTATAGAAGGGATAATGAACTCCAATTGACTACAAATTCCAAGGTATTAGGGACGCCTGGTCTCTCCCTCCCCCTCAATTCAACAGATTAAGTAAATTCAATGCCTATCTCAGTACCCTTCCCTCCCATTTATTCACATTTCCTTCCACTACTCTATTACCATTTTACCCCAACTAACTAACTGCTTTACCTGGTAACCCTTTCTTCCTTCATGCATAAGTGAACGGTAACTTTTCATCTTGCCTTGGCTAATATTTGTAGAGGATGTGAGAATGGGATGAGGGAGGAGGCCATGCCTCTGCAGTAACGGTAGAGGCTATACCCCTGTCAAGTCCTTGAATTCCCGTGTCACCACTTTGGGATTGGTAAGCCCCTGCTGGAGTTGGTAGGTTTTGAGAAGTGTTCAACTTGCTGACTGTTATTCAGTCGAAGTTGAGTTCTGACTTAGGTTTCACCCTTCGGTACAGTCATCACTCATCAGCTAAGGGATAATGTTGTGAGCCTCAGGTGATTTTGTGTTTGAGTCTGTATCATGATTCAACAATTTGTCATATGAACCACATAATTCTATTTACACAACATTTTGCAAATTAGAATAATTCGTAGGAACATATTGTGTAACGCCCCAAATTTCATAAACACAAGACGCTACTTAAGTCGAAATATCATGTAAATAACTTTCCTCAATAAACGCCAAAATGCGTAAATATTTTTTTTTTTCAAAACTATAGCAAATAAACACTAAATGCGGAAACGTCATTTGAATAATTTACTTATTCAAGAGTCAATACCAAATAAAATAAGTAAAGTGCCACAATTTGCAAAAATACTAAAATTTGAGAATTAAGACAAAATAGAAACCGGCCATTAAAATTCTAGTTTCAAAAATTTATAATTTAAATTGTCTATTATTTAATCATGATTGCCCCGCTCATTGCATTGCCTTGCCGAACTCCTTAACCTGGAAGAGTGGAAAAATATTGGGATGAGCATAACGAATTATACTCAGTGGGAGAAACAGCAATCAGTCCAGGTTAAATCTAAACATGAAATCAAATTATGAATATAATACAAATACAACATACTGTAGAAATATGTACTGTGGGACATCCCCAAGGAGCCAATTACGATCCCGGACCTATTTACGGTCCCTGACAACATGTTATAGCACTTAACAATTTTGCACTGTGGGACAACCCCAAGGACCCACTTTCGATCCCGGACCTATTTACGGCCCCTGGCAACCTTTTCATATGTATATGCATAATATCACAATCAAAATCACATATCAAGAATTAACATAGACAAAATAACCACAATTGCTTAAATGTAAATCCCACCTCAAGTCTTGAAATTTTCTTGAAATTGAACGAACGTGATGTTACTGTGCTTTAAACTTTTCCCGCGACTCGTCTAGCAAGAACAAAATTAATAAAATTTAGGATACTAAGTCCTAATTAATGTTTTAAAACTTTTAGGGACTTGATTGAACTTTTTGGAAAGTAAATAAATGAGTAATTGGAAAATTCTTTAAATCTTTAGGGTCTAATTATCAAAACTAAAATGTTTAGGGATAAAATGATAAAATTAGAAAGTAAATTATATTTAATTTGAAAAATAATTAAACTTTAGGGATTGTAAAAGAATAAAATTCAAATAGGGGACTAACTTAAACTTTTGACCAAACTTAAGGATTTAACAAAAGAAATCTCCATATTTATAACCAAACCCCCACCCCCAATACCAATTTCACGCAGAGAAAGTTAGGCAGGTTTGAAAACAAGCTTTGCTAATTTGGGTTTTTTACATTTTAATGATTTTCAACCAAAATTGATGCCAAGAAAGAAGTCTAATGCAAATGATGGTTCATGCTACAGTATTTCAGGCGAGAGATGGAGAACAAGGGCTGAACCAATGGAGTGTAAGATTAAATTTACAGATTTCGTTTTTCTGAATTTTTTGTTTTTGTTTTTGGTTTATGAATATATATTGAAAAGAAACAAAGATTAAGGAATTTCGGAAATTGAAAATTAATTTCGAATTGGTTACCTGCACCGATTCTTGCTGAGTGATTTTGTGGATTCTAGATTACAGCTTGAAGTTTGGAGAATGAGGAACTGTGTAGTGAGAATGTGGATTAACGATGATGGTGATGAAATCAACAAAGGAATAATTGTTCAAACATTGAGAGATTTACCTGGTTGAATTGCCAAGTTTTTCTGTGAGATTTTTGCAGCCGTGAGAGTGGATTTTGGGAGGTGAAACGAATGTTTTTTTTTGTTTGAGAGTATAGAGCCCTACAAATAAATACTCCAGAATTTGGACAATCGATTGGGCTGAAAACGGACTTAAACTTGGGCCGAATAAGAATAATGGAACAAGAGTAATTTAAAATATGTATTGGGTATAAAATTCGACCCAAAAAGGAAATATTTAATTTTTAAGATTAAGAATCGTTTTTGAATTATTATATTAAATGTTTTGCTAGACAACTCGACGGACGTAAAATAAATTCTAAAATTTGACGGAAAAGTCGTAGCGACATAATTTAAGTTATAAAATTTGCATTTTAAAATTCGGGTCGCTACAACCTCCCCCACTTAAATAAATTTCGTCCTCGAAATTAAACTTACTTGATTGGAAAATATCTGGATATTTGGCTAAAATCTCATCTTCTCTTTCCCAAGTTGCCTCTTCTCTACCTTGTCTGTTCCATTGGACTTTAACTAGAGAAATATCTTTATTCCTCAAGGTATGAACTTTCGTCTCAAGTATAACTGCAGGAGTCTCCTCATATGTCATATCCTTGTTAACATCCAAGGATGCATAACTAACAATGTGGTCCGGATTATGGACATATTTCCTTAACATTGAGATGTGGAAAACATTATGTATTGCTGATAGCTCTGGCGGTAAGGCCAACCTATAGGCCACGTTTCCAACCCTTTCCAAGATTTCAAAAGGTCCAATAAACCTTGGTCTAAGTTTTCCTTTCTTTCCAAACCTTACCACGCCTTTCATAGGAGCCACTTTAAGGAACACGTTTTCACCAATCTCAAACTGTAGTTCCTTTCGTCTCTTGTCAGCATAAGACTTCTGTCTGTCTTGTGCTGTTTTAATCCTTTCTCTGATCTTCTCCACAGCATTTACAGTCTGTTCCACTATATCTGGACCCAAAATCCTCTTCTCACCAACTTCATCCCAATGAATTGGTGACCTGCACTTTCTGCCATAAAGAGCTTCATATGGTGCCATGCCAATGGTGGACTGGAAACTATTGTTATATGCAAACTCAACCAACGGTAAATGCATTTCCCAGTTACCACTAAAGTCTAAAACACAGGCTCTCAACATGTCCTCTAAAATCTGTATAGTTCTCTCTGACTGTCCATCTGTCTGTGGATGATATGCTGTGCTGAATTTCAATCTAGTTCCCATAGCTGTCTGCAGACTTTCCCAGAACTTGGATGTAAATCTGGTATTCCTGTCAGACACTATTGAAACTGGTACACCATGCAATCTTACAATTTCTCTGATGTACAACTGAGCATATTGGTCTAAACTGAAAGTCATCTTCACTGGTAGAAAATGAGCAGATTTTGTCAAACGATCAACTATGACCCATATAGCTTGATGACCTCTAACTGATCTAGGAAGTCCAACGACAAAATCCATTGCTATGTGTTCCCACTTCCATTCTGGGATCTCAAGTGGGTTCAACAATCCGGACGGACGTTGATGTTCGGCTTTAACTTGTTGGCAAGTCATGCACTTCTCAACAAACAAGCCAATTGACCTCTTCATATTTCTCCACCAATAAATTTTTCGTAGATCTTGGTACATCTTCGTACCTCCTGGGTGTGCAGTATAAGGTGAATAATGTGCTTCCTCTAGAATCTCCTTCCTTAATGTTTCATCCTTCGGTACACACAATCTTCCCATGAACATGAGAGTGTCATCAGTTGATATTTCAAAACCTTCAACACTGCCAGCGAGTACACGGTCCTTAATCTTGCACAAAAATTTATCCTTACCTTGAGCTTCTTTAATTCTGTCTCTGAGAGTCGGTCGAACGATCAAAGCAGCTATAATTGCAGTTGTGTGATGTGGAGAAGCTACAACTTCAAGCCTCATGTTGGCAAAATCATTGATCAATTGTTCTTGACTGGTTAGGGCAACTAACTGTCCTTTACCTTTCCGGCTAAGTGCATCCGCAACCACATTAGCCTTGCCAGGGTGGTAGTGGATAGTACAGTCATAATCTTTAACTAACTCCAACCATCTTCTCTGTCTCATATTCAATTCCTTCTGAGTAAAGAAATACTTTAGACTTTTATGGTCTGTGTATATCTCGCACTTACTACCATAAAGATAGTGTCGCCATATTTTTAGAGCATGAATTACAGCAGCCAATTCCAAGTCATGTGTAGGGTAGTTCTGCTCATGTTGCTTCAACTGTTTAGAGGCATATGCAATCACTTTTCCATGCTGCATCAGTACACATCCCAAACCTTGTTTCGATGCATCACTATAGATAACAAAACCTTCTGACCCTTCTGGAATAGCCAAAACTGGTGCAGATATCAATTTTTGCTTCAATTCTTGGAAACTCTTATCGCACTTTTCCGTCCACTGAAATTTCACTCCCTTCCTGGTCAACTGTGTCATTGGTCCAGCTATTTTTGAAAATCCTTCGATGAACCTTCGATAGTAGCCAGCCAATCCCAAGAAACTACGAACTTCATTCACATTGGTTGGTGCACTCCAATTAGTGACAGCCTCAACCTTGGCTGGATCAACTTCAATACCATCTGCGATAACCACATGTCCAAGAAAACCAATTCGGTCGAGCCAAAATTCGCACTTCTTGAATTTTGCATAAAACCTTTCCTGTCGAAGTGTCTGTAATACAATGCTTAGATGCTCCTCATGTTGCTCCTTGTTCCTTGAATAAATCAGAATGTCATCAATAAAAACAATTACGAACCGATCCAAGTATTGATGAAATACTCGGTTCATCAAGTCCATAAAAACAGCTGGTGCATTAGTTAACCCAAACGGCATCACAGTGAATTCGTAATGTCCGTATCGAGTCCTAAACGCGGTTTTTGGTATATCATTGTCCTTAACCTTCAATTGGTGATAACCCGATCTCAAATCAATCTTAGAGAATACAGTGGCACCCTTTAACTGATCAAACAAATCTTCTATTCGTGGTAAAGGATACCTATTCTTGACTGTGAGGCGATTCAATTCCCTGTAATCAATGCACATCCTCATCGATCCATCTTTCTTTTTCACAAACAGTACCGGCGCTCCCCAAGGAGATACACTCGGTCGAATAAATCCTTTATCCAACAGTTCTTGTAGTTGCACCTTCAACTCCTGAAGTTCCTTCGGTGCCATCCTGTAGGGTGCTTTAGATATGGGTGCAGCTCCAGGTACCAAGTCAATCGTGAATTCCACTTGTCTATCTGGTGGAATACCAAACAAATCCTCTGGAAATACATCCACAAAATTACGCACAACTGGTACATCTGTAGCAGTTACCTCAGTTGCCTGAACACTAGTGATACTCACTAGATATCCCTGACTGGTACTCTTTCTCAACACCCTTTGTGCTTTCAACGCTGATATGACACGAGGCATGGTTTTGACTTTTGTCCCAAAGAAGGTGAATTCACATTCTCCTGGTTTCTGAAAGAGCACCTCTCTCTCATGACACTTAATCGTAGCGTGATTACAACTAAGCCAGTCCATGCCTAAAATGATATCAAAATCCTTCATGTCTATTAAGTACAAGTCCGCCTCTAAGTTCTTCCCATCAATTTCAAACTTAACAGCTTTCGACATCAGATTAGTGATAATAGTTTCACCTGAGGGAATACTAACCTCTAGAGCATCATTCACATTATCACACACATTTCCAATCTTAGCATGAAGACTAGCAGAGATGAAAGAATGCGTAGCACCAGAATCAATCAAAACGATAGCAGGCATATTGAATACTGATAGAATACCTGTTATCACGTCGGGATCTTTCTCTGCCTCCTTCTGAGTTAAAGCAAAAACTCGAGCCTTTCCCTTCTTTGCGTCTTCTTTACCCTTGAATTCAGGACATTCACCAGCAAAATGACCCTGTTTCTTACATCTGAAACACATCCCCTTTCCGAGCAGGCACTCCCCATAGTGTTGCTTACCACACTTCGGGCATACGGGTTTCTCAGTGCTAGCCTTTTCCTCAACTTTTCCCCATGATTTCCCTTTCTTGTTCTGATATTTGTCTTTGCCCATATTCTGACTGTCCCATTTCCTTTTCATTGGTGCCTCTACGGGTTTTTGAATAGTCTTTTCCAGGTTTAAGCGAGAAGATATAGCTTGTGCTCGCTCAATAGCTTCAGCATACGTAGTGAGTCCCAAACCTGCCATGATTCCTCCAATTTCGGGGCGTAAACCCCTTTCGAATCTTCTAGCCTTCTTGATATCCGTGTCGACTAGATGGATGGCATACCTGGACAATTGATTGAATTTCGTTTCATATTCCACCACTGACATGCTTCCCTGCCTATGTTCAAGGAACTCCGCCTCTTTCTGATCCCAGAAAGATTGAGGAAAATACCTTTGTAGTATTAATTCCTTAAATCCTGCCCATGTCAGTTCAAGTTGTTGTGCCTCAGTCCTAGTGCGCTGATATGACTCCCACCAATGATCTGCGTCCTCAGCGAGCTGGAACACAGCGCATGACACTTTCTGAGTGTCCGAGCAGGCTATGTGTTTAAAGATCCGTTCTAAGGCCCTTAGCCATTCCTCTGCAGCTAGGGGTCCCTCTCGACCATTGAATGTTGGTGGCTTATATCGGCGAAACTGTTCAACAACCATGCTGGTGTTGTTTGCATTAGCATGTGGATTCGATAAGTTAGGGGCACTCCGTGGAGCTGTTGGGACTTGTTGCTGAGTGAACCTCTGGAGAGCATTCGCGAGGTCCCTTAATGCATTATTTCCCGCATCACCAGTAGCAATCTGGCCTGGGATAGCTTGTCTTCCAGCAGCCCGATTCGTAGGAGTTCGATTTGTTCTACGAGACATTTCCTAAACCATAACAATATTAGTCTCAATCTTTACTTAATTGTGCAATTCGCAATGCTCAACCATGAGTAATAAAATCTAAAAGGAAACATCATAGAAAACACAGTTGAGCTAAAAGCAAATTTTATTATTATTTCAAATTTTCCAAAAGGAAAACAAAATAATAAAATTGCAACTAATATCTATAATCCAAAATATGTTCTCTTACTGAATTCCACAAACATTTGTTCTTACATCTCTCTCTCAAACGTTCCCTTTGGCATACCAATTATGCAAGTAAATTCCATTGAAATGGGTTACTATTGGTTTTAGTTTAATTCCGAGGACTAAACTTATAATTTCTGAAATTTTTTAAATATTTCACATCACCAGTTCAACTCCTAAACATAATAACTCATGGAAAATCATATAACATATACTGGATACAAACTTTCAAACATCTCAAACTGCATCAACTATAGTAAAATTTCATTTTCATGTAACTTTTCATTGTAAACATTCAATTTCAGATGCAGATATATAATAAATTCATGGTATCCAGCAAATGAAAATTTTCAAATTTCATCAAATAAAATTTTCTAAACATTTTACCTTTTCGGAGTGGCATGGCGCGGCAAGAGCAGGTAGCATTTAAATTAAATATTAGACATTTTCTCATTTATTTTTTGTAAAATTTTCACAAGTCTACAGAAAGGTAAACCTGCGCTCTGATACCACACTGTAACGCCCCAAATTTCATAAACACAAGACGCTACTTAAGTCGAAATATCATGTAAATAACTTTCCTCAATAAACGCCAAAATGCGTAAATATTTTTTTTTTTCAAAACTATAGCAAATAAACACTAAATGCGGAAACGTCATTTGAATAATTTACTCATTCAAGAGTCAATACCAAATAAAATAAGTAAAGTGCCACAATTTGCAAAAATACTAAAATTTGAGATTTAAGACAAAATAGAAACCGGCCATTAAAATACTAGTTTCAAAAATTTATAATTTAAATTGTCTATTATTTAATCATGATTGTCCCGCTCATTGCATTGCCTTGCCGAGCTCCTTAACCTGGAAGAGTGGAAAAAATATTGGGATGAGCATAACGAATTATACTCAGTGGGAGAAACAACAATCAGTCCAGGTTAAATCTAAACATGAAATCAAATCATGGATATAATACAAATACAACATACTGTAGAAATATGTACTGTGGGACATCCCCAAGGACCCAATTACGATCCCGGACCTATTTACGGTCCCTGACAACATGTTATAGCGCTTAACAATTTTGCACTGTGGGACAACCCCAAGGACCCACTTTCGATCCCGGACCTATTTACGGCCCCTGTCAACCTTTTCATATGTATAGGCATAATATCACAATCAAAATCACATATCAAGAATTAACATAGACAAAATAACCACAATTGCTTAAATGTAAATCCCACCTCAAGTCTTGAAATTTTCTTGAAATTGAACGAACGTGATGTTACTGTGCTTTAAATTTTTCCCGCGACCTCGTCTAGCAAGAACAAAATTAATAAAATTTAGGATACTAAGTCCTAATTAATGTTTTAAAACTTTTAGGGACTTGATTGAACTTTTTGGAAAGTAAATAAATGAGGAATTGGAAAATTCTTTAAATCTTTAGGGTCTAATTATCAAAACTAGAATGTTTAGGGATAAAATGATAAAATTAGAAAGTAAATTATATTTAATTTGAAAAATAATTAAACTTTTAGGGATTGTAAAAGAATAAAATTCAAATAGGGGACTAACTTAAACTTTTGGCCAAACTTAAGGATTTAACAAAAGAAATCTCCATATTTATAACCAAACCCCCATCCCCAACACCAATTTCACGCGGAGAGAGTTAGGCAGGTTTGAAAACAAGCTTTGCTAATTTGGGTTTTTTACATTTTAATGATTTTCAACCAAAATTGATGCCAAGAAAGAAGTCTAATGCAAATGGTGGTTCATGCTACAGTATTTCAGGCGAGAGATGGAGAACAAGGGCTGAACCAATGGAGTGTAAGATTAAATTTACAGATTTCGTTTTTCTGAATTTTTTGTTTTTGTTTTTGGTTTATGAATATATATTGAAAAGAAACAAAGATTAAGGAATTTCGGAAATTGAAAATTAATTTCGAATTGGTTACCTGCACCGATTCTTGCTGAGTGATTTTGTGGATTCTAGATTACAGCTTGAAGTTTGGAGAATGAGGAACTGTGTAGTGAGAATGTGGATTAACGATGATGGTGATGAAATCAACAAAGGAATAATTGTTCAAACATTGAGAGATTTACCTGGTTGAATTGCCAAGTTTTTCTGTGAGATTTTTGCAGCCGTGAGAGTGGATTTTGGGAGGTGGAACGAATGTTTTTTTTTTGTTTGAGAGTATAGAGCCCTACAAATAAATACTCCAGAATTTGGACAATCGATTGGGCTGAAAACGGACTTAAACTTGGGCCGAATAAGAATAATGGAACAAGAGTAATTTAAAATATGTATTGGGTATAAAATTCGACCCAAAAAGGAAATATTTAATTTTTAAGATTAAGAATCGTTTTTGAATTATTATATTAAATGTTTTGCTAGACAACTCGACGGACGTAAAATAAATTCTAAAATTTGACGGAAAAGTCGTAGCGACATAATTTAAGTTATAAAATTTGCATTTTAAAATTCGGGTCGCTACATATTGAAATTTGGTTTTGCATCAAATTCACAGACTAGAAGCAGCAAGTTAAAAAGCATCCCAGGGCCCCTCTTGTTTAAGTTATTATGTCAAGGCATAAGCCTCTTGACAGCTGGAACTTGTCACTTTGGGGCGGTATACTTATCGGCATGAAGCCCTCAGTTCCTTGGAGAAGAGAATTGTTTAGAAGAAATATTTATGTGTATTCCTTAACTGAACATTTATGTACATTGCTTGAATGGCTTAGGAGTACAATTTATAATGCTACCTTTTCACTTAAAATTTCCAAACTCACATGCAGGTAATACCTGTTCATTCTGGGACTGCAACCCTGAAGGATGCTACGTCTGAAGCTATACGAGACTAGGTAACCAATGTGGAATTGACTCATTACATCCTGGGATCTGTTGTAGGACCCCATCCATATCCTATGATGGTAAGGGAGTTCCACTTGGTGTTTAGTAAAGAAACAAGAAAACAAGCACTGGAAAAATGGGGTGCAAACCTGATGTGCTTGTTGCATGTATTGGTGGTGGTTCAAACGCTAAGGGCTCTTTCATGAATTTGTCGATGACAAAAATCTTAGGCTTATTGGTGTGCAGGCTGCTGGTTTCGGTCTAGACAGCGGTAAGT
This sequence comes from Fraxinus excelsior, assembly GCA_019097785.1. Classification (NCBI taxonomy): domain Eukaryota; kingdom Viridiplantae; phylum Streptophyta; class Magnoliopsida; order Lamiales; family Oleaceae; genus Fraxinus; species Fraxinus excelsior. Next base: position 6,303,564 of record CM032639.1, on the reverse strand, counting down.
CTAAAGGAGAAATTGGAGTCTTGCATGGAGCTATGAGCTACTTGTTGCAGGATGATGATGGGCAAATAATTGAGCCACATTATATTAGTGCTGGGTAGAGTATTGTTCATTTACAAATAATTTAAGTTTATATATTCCCTACCCGACTAAGAAATGTTTATCACTTCCATAGCCTGGATTATCCTGGAGTTGGACCAGAGAACAACTTTCTAAAAGATATTGGACGTGCCGAGTATTGTAGCATCAGAGATGAGGAGGCTTTACAAGGTGTTGACACACTAAAATGCAGCCCAAAATCAAAGGGAAATCCAATTGAGAAGTCCAAGATGAAGACCCAATGGAAATCAATTAAAAGGCCCGAGAAGAAAAGCCCAAGCTGGAAACCTGTGAAAAGGCCTGAATATTGGAAGCCCAAGAGCAAAGGAGTACCATCGCCGAAGACTGTAGGACGCCCAGAGACTGAACGAATGTAGTACTGCGCAATCGCCCAGAGCGATAGCCTCATTGTCGCCCAAATCCTCAAGTCGCCCAGAATTAGACAGGTCCAAAGGGTATAGTTTATCCAATTCAGCAGTTACGGAAGCAATTGTCAAGTAAGCCCGACACGTCCCCACGACCCAGAAACAGCAAGGGTAGTGGCAACAGTTACTAAGTAACTTCTCCCCAAACAAGCAGTTTCTCACTAAAAAAAAAGTGGACCGTTACAAAGGTAATGGAGCAGTTCCAAGCAGTTTCGACAACCAAGAGATGCCCAGGAAGTATAAAAGGAAGTAAAGTCGTAGAAGAAAGCCCCCCGAATCAAAAACTCTCGACAAGAGAATATGTAATTTTTATTTCCTTAGTTTAAATTTAATCCTTTCTCAGTACTCGTGTGCTTGCGCCCCTTGGAGGCGTTTTGTCTACTTTCTAATTGTAACTCTTTACTAGTAAACGCACCTCTTTTTGGGACTTTGTCTCAAGAGGTTTGTTCCTTACACAATCGTCTGATCCTTTTCTCGTAATTGTTGGCGGGTTGGAAAACGCGCGAAAACACAAGGTAAGATGATTTCTTTAATATTCCATTTTGTCAGTGCTTTATCTTAGTTTATATAGCAGTCCATTCCTTCGGAATTCCTTGTTTAACATAGTCACACTGGATTAATAAACTACCATTGGCCTTTTTATTGTTGTCCCTCCCCTCTATATCCAATTCATTTACGTTGTTCTTGATGGACTAAATGGCCCTTTTTTTCTTCCCCTCTTTATCCAATTCTTTTGTCGTTCCTGATGGAGTAAAGGTCCTATGATTGCTTTCCCTCCCCTCTATGCCTATTATTTTATATCGTTCTGGATGGAGTAATAGTAAAGGTGTATGAATTTTAAGCATCCCACCCTTTACCTTCCATTTTTCCACTTATGTGTTTGTATGATGGATTAATTATACAGTATTAGATGCTGTACATTGCAGATCATGGTTCCAACCAAATACAAAGAATTCATTGATGGCCTAACTTCCCTGGTCAAAAATAATTTCTTTCCCACACACTGAATTGACAATGCAGTAAAAAGGATATTAAGGGTCAAGTTCACTATGGTACTGTTTGAGAATGGATTCAATTTTGGTTGCTGGTAGATCCTATTTAAAAATAATTATTTTTCAACTACCTAAAAATAGGGATGGCAAAAAAACTCGGCGGTTTGGGCTCAGCCCGGAAAAAGCTCGAGACAGGCCCGGCTCGAGCTCAAGTCGAGCTCGTTGCCCGGGCGAGTACACATATAAAAAAAAAATTTTAAATGAAATTTTTTAGAAATAGCTGCTGCCTGCAAACGCAGCAATTATATATTTAATAAATAAAAAAAAACGTAAAAAAAAAACCCGAGCTAAGGCCGGGCCAAAAGCTCGGGCCGAGCTTAATTTTTTTGGTCGGGCTTTGCTCGGATCGGGCCAAAAAAAGCTCAGCCAAAAAAGCTCGAGCCGAGCCCGAACTTTTTTTTTTGGGCTTGGGTTCGGCTCGTTGACATAGCCACCTAAAAAGAATCAATCTTGGTGTAATATTTGTGATTTACCTTTTGTTTCCTTTTAATTCACTACTTCTCTATAATAATTCTTACTGTGAAATTGGGCCCTTAACTATTGTATCCATCATAAGCAAGATTGGAAGGCTGGAATTCGTCGAGGATTCGGGTACATCATCTCAAACAATCTTTACAAAGAAGAGAAAAATTGAAATAATAATAAGAGTTCCTGAGATGAAAAATTTAACAAACTCCTATTTTCTTGTGTACCAAAATACTGGCTCCAACTACATTTATGAACAACAACCCTGAAGTCTGCCTTGTTATTAGCTGTCAAAGTAGTTATGACCACACAAAACATTATTTCTGTTTATAAAGGATTACAAGTTTTGTACTGATTGTTTGCTTTGTATTGCAGATGAGGGCCTAAGCATAGTATAAAATTTAGCAACAACTACAATTTGTGTAAAAGAAATAAAAATCACTCCACGCTATTACGTAGCCAACTAAACTGCAACACGTGCATTTGCACGTGTTGGCTACTAGTATTTGAAAAATTGCGAGTGCTTGTAAATTGTTGCAAGCACACCATTTTGTTTAAAGAATGGGTCAAAGTTAAACTTTAAGAGTGAGAAATAATGGGCGAACCTGGGGTGGCCTGCCCCCCCTCCCCCCCCCCCCCCCATTTTGAAGGTTTTATTTTTAATATATATAAAGGAAAAAAAAATAATTTTGGAATCCAACTTCAAGTCCCATTTTTCTCCCGTCTCCCACTCCTCTTCTCCCCCTCTTAGCTCTCCGTTTCTCCCGGCAGCAAAATCGGCCCCGCCGTGACGCCGTCCCTCTCTCACACCTTACACGGACACCCTATCTCCCACGGCCACACCGACACCACTATCCCGTCCAGTCCGAGCTTCGCGTCCGCTCTTCCTCTCTCGGTCTCTCCCATACCACACATAGTCACACAGACCCGTTTCGAGCTCCGTCGTCTTCCAAGCTCAACTTCCCGTCTTCTAAGCTCTGAGGTAACTTAATGTATTGACTGTTAATTTTGTAGGTGCAACTTTTCCAATTTCATTTTGTAAGTGCAGTTTTTCCACAATTTTTCCTCTCAAAATGAAATTAATGGGGTTATAATATTGATGGTTAAGTGTTAATCTAATGTTTTGAACTGCATTTAGGGATTGATAGTTAGAAATTGATATTTAGGGTTTTTAGTGATTTAGGGATTTTGATGCGATTTCATTTAGGGATTTAGGGATTTTGGTGAGTTGTCATTTAGGATGATAAACATCAGCCTGTTTCATTGAATTAGACTCCAGTCTATTTCATTGAATTATGATTTAGGAAGATTGTAACTTGCTAATTAGCTCATGTTTGGTACCCATTAAAATTTTAATTATGATTCTTCTATTCATTTTCAACAACACATTCTTCAATAAAATAATATTTTCCATCACATCAATAACTTTTCCTTCTTTTTCAACCACACGTTCTCCATCAATCTACTTTTTCAGAATACATTCTTCCAAAATAATGTACTCAAACACGCCCTTAATATGTTTGACATTTGGTTGGTATGACTTATGAGAAGAAGAAACTTATTGATTTTTTATTTGTTTCAGTTATGGACAAATACTTTAAACGTAAATCTATGCTTTCTTGTGATGCAAAATGTCGATAAAAGGAATGTTCGAGACAAAAGTGATAAAAATGATGTTGATGTTGAAGAAGTTGGGGATGTGGGAGGAGTCGGGGATGTTGATGTTGCACATCTTATCGTCGATCCTGGATTGAGAATTCCAATATTAATTATCGAGACGCGATTCGAAGAGCATATGTGCAAAGGGATCATTGTCAACCTCGCAATCACGCTTTTCCAACCACAAGAATGGGTAACAAAGATAAGCGATTTTGTGTTTCGTGGTATGATGAGCATCCCCTGGTTGGAATATAGTGTAGCAAAAGATGCGATTTTTTGTTTTTACTGCTATCTTTTTAGTTCGAGTGGTGGTTACTTTCTTAATGATGGATTCTCAAATTGGAAAAAGAAAGAATGCTTTAGAAAACATGTTGGGACTTCAAGCAGTGCACACAATCTGACTCGAGTCAAATATGAATCGTTCAAGAATCAAGAACAAAGTATTCGATCATGTCTCGTTAAACAATCGCATCAAGCTCGAACAAATTCTAGAATTCGATTGAATGCGTCAATTAATTGTGTTCGATTTCTTCTACGACAAGGTATGCCATTTCTTGGACATGATGAATCCGAAGATTCAAACAACCAAGGAAACTTTCTTGAACTATTGTATTGGTTGTGTGATCATAATGTTGAGATTAGGGTCGTTGCTTTGACTAATGCACTTGAGAATTTCAAATTAATATCACCACGAGTGCAAAAAGATATTGTGAGTGCTATTACTTCTGAATGTCTAAATGTGATTATGAAAGATGTTCGTGGTAGTTTTTTTTTTTTTTTTTTCAATTTTAGTTGATGAATCTCGAGACATTTAAGTTAAGGAGCAAATATCGGTTATTCATTATGTGAAGAATGGGCATGTATTGGAACATTTTGTTGGTGTTTGTCATGTTTCGAATACCACAACTATCTCACTTAAGGCTGCAATTGATCGATTATTCTCTAAGCATAGCTTAAGTATATCTAATTTGAGAGGTCAAGGATATGATGGAGCTAGTAACATGCGATGTGAGTATAATTGCCTCAAAGCACTTATTTTGAAAGAAAACCCAAGTGCATACTATATTCATTGCTTTGTTCATCAATTTCAATTAGCTCTTGTAGCTGTGGCACGAAAACATCTGAAGATTGAAACTTTCTTTACCACAATACAAATATTGGTGAATGTTGTTGGCAGAGTGATCTTATTCGAGAGAACTAAAGGTTGAAAGTTCTTGAATCACCCAGTGTCGGTGAATTATCAAGTGGATGAGGTCTCAATCAAGAAACTACCCGTCAGCGTCCTGGTGATACACGTTGGGGGTCTCACTATAGTTTAATTAATTTGATCGTCATGTTTTCAACCATAGTCGACGTTGTTGAGATGATTGCTACTGACACTACAAGTACCGGATTAATAGGTGATGCTTGTATTTCATTTGAGTTGATGTTAAAATTTGAATTTGAATTTGAATTTGCATTTAATCTATATCTCATGAAAAAGATTTTGAGGATTTCAAATGAATTGTCGAAAGCATTACAATGAAAAGATCAAGATATTGTCAATGTCATGAGATTGGTGCAATTATGTAAAGCACGGTTCCAAACGATGAGGGATGATGGATGAGATTCTTTCTTTGAAACTGTTTGTTTGTTTTGTGAAGCTCACGCGATTAATGTTCCCAATATAGATGACATGTTCATAACTCTAGGTTGTTTACGGCATGAGATTGTGACAAATTTGTATCATGATCGTATTGAAATGTTTTATACTATCATTGATATGCAACTCCAGGAGCTGAATGATCGTTTTTCTGAGATAAATAGTGACTTGCTCCTTTGTGTTGCATATTTGTCTCCAAATAACTCATTCGATGCTTTTGACAAGAACAAAGTGATTCGATTATGTCAGTATTATCCGGTTGATTTGGACGCAACTGATATCTCAGAACTTGATGATCAATTAGATACATATATTCTTGGCATGCGCACATCCGAAAATTTTGAAGGATTACATGGTATTAATGATCTTGCACAGAAGTTGGTTGCAAAGAATAAACATGAAGTGTATCCATTAGTCTACAAACTTGCGACTTCTTGTGGCTACTGCAACAGTCGAGAGATCATTTTCTGCAATGACTTGTGTCAAAAATTGTCTGCGCAATCTAATCGGAGATCAATGGTTGAATGATAGTTTGATTGCATATATTGAGAAATATGTATTTGAAAAGATTCAAAATGATGTAATTATGAAACGTTATCAAAATATGTGAACACGTAGAGAACAATTGTGTTATAGGTTGTAATTAATTGTCTATAGCTAGCTAATTACCTTAATTCTAGAATTCCTTATTTACGTACTTTCCTAATATAGCGTTGGGTTTTGTGTATATATATATGTATCGATTTTTCAATTGAGGAATGTGTGAGAGAATCTTTTCCAATCTCTCTTTATTTCACAAATTGCAATAAAATATCTTACTTTAATTTTTTCGTCACTTTTGAAAGTTTGATTGTGCCCCCAACATAAAAAGTCCGCGTCCGCCCGCTCAGAAATTGTTGTATAATTTTATACTTCACAACACGACAGTAGATTATATGACAGTATATTACACTGCCATGTAAAGTGCATTTTTAAACTTCATAATAATATATTATAAACATTCAACAATTAAGAACGATTGAATAATAAAAGGACAATATTGAGCTATTTCATATGAAATAATTAGTCTACTTTACTGGATTTTATTTAATTATATCTAGTGGAATTGTATTGCATATTGCTGGACTTTTAGCACTACCTGTCCAGACGAGTTTTTTATTTGGGGGGTGGGTAGGGGGTTCACATTGTTCAGTTCACTCTTTCTTTTTTTTTTCACACGTTCAAATTTATTGAGAAAAGTAGAATATAAGTGTCATTCTTTGTTTCAAAACTCAACCTCCTCTTGATGCAGTATGCACAGGGCCGTACCTGTGTTTCGCGGGGCCTGAGGCGAAATTCCAAATTTGGACTCCTAAGTAATAGCAGACAATCTACTTTTTCATTAAAAAAAGTCTTATAGAACTAAATTTGTTAACTTAAATTCAACAATAAAGCAACAATTAAAAATAAAATATTCAAAATATTTATTTTGCAATCAAATAACAATACGAAGATGTTCTAACCGATCACCTAATGTTTCTTCATAATGTTTAAATTGCTCAAAGCGAGTTTGAAGTAAAGATTGAGCTTGATCAATTATAAAGAGAAAATAATCAACTCTAAAAGATTCTTCAGCTAATTGTGTTACCTCTTCACTACCACTTTCATCGAAATGCATCTTTCTTCGAATGATGCATTTCTCTTGGAAAACAGATTCAATTTGCATTTCATTTGCCATTTGTTTAGCTTCATCCATGGCACTAGCAAATCTAGATTCTCTATAATTTTTTAGAAACAATATAAATGCTTCTAAAAGCTCGATGGCTTCATCAATATCTATGTAAAGAAAAAAGTAAGCTTTTAGTGTATATTGAATTTGCCTATAATAATATCCTATTGGTAGTTCTTACTCCAAATTGCACTTAACCTAATTTGGCCTAAACCTATTTCATCCAAGTACAGATAAAGGAGATGGAGAAACTCTGTTAAAATTCAAATCACTACCCACATCGCAAATCTCATACATTGTTTTAATCCTAATTAGTACTTAATTCCTTGGTTTACCAGAATATTATCCATTACCTCACAAAACAAACCCTGAAAATTCAGAAATCAAACTAATTGAAATGCAACAAGTCACTAACAATTCACAAAAAATCAAGTTATCTACCCCACCCGTGACAAAGTAAACTCAATTCTCACAAATGGTAGCCACAAATAGAAAAACAAATAGTGCCTAGAAAAAGTATTTCCAGGCAAATAGTAATTTGTTTGCATAAATCATAATTAGTCAAGAATTTCGAGAAGTAAAAGCAACCACAATGTCAAGCAACAGCAGACTGGAAAAAAATCTACTTACGCAAAAGCATGAAGCTCAAACCCAAAAGTTAAAGATTAAAAAATTAAGAAAAAACACAGTAAAACAGGAGAAAGAAAAAAGAAAACCCACCTCATAGAGCACCACAGAAATACTGGAACTTGATCGAAGTTGCAATTTGGGAGATTTCAGAACTGAATAATAAGAATTAAATAAATAAGAAGTTGAAATGAGATATTTGTAGTGCAAGAGTCTCTGGACTGGGTCACTGGAGTCACAGCAGTGTCGTAACTGTGTCTGTGGAGGGAAGTGCAGACTATTGAAGACTGTAAGTTTTAGGAGAGAAAAAAAAAAGAGGAAGACAAAAATGGGCCCCTAAGAATTCTTGGCCTGAGGCAGAAGTCTCTTGGGCCTCTCCTCAGGTCCGGCTCTGAGTATGCACTCTATGCTTAATAAGCCACCAGTTAATATTTGCTTTACAAATGATGTATATTTGACAAGTCAAGTGCTATCACTCAGATATTTTTGTTTGGGAAGCGCAATGAATGAAATAATGAAACAATTCCAGCAAGGCCTCATTGAAGTTGAAACGGAAGCTGAAAATCTTCTGTTAGCTCGCCATCAGGTAAATGGAACAGCTATTGTTCTTATAAAGAAATATTTTCTCCTTTTCTCTGAATATTACTGATTTCTGGTAAATTTCATTGTAGTTGGTTGAAAATGATAGAGTGAGACGGGGGAACAGGGAAGCTTTGACAGCATTAAGAAAGAGAGCTCAAACAACAAAGACTAGTGTCCCTTTGCCTTTCGAGTCAGTAATGAAGGACGTTGAATCAAGACCACTGGTGCAAGAGGTCTGTGCAACCTGTGGTGACCATGATTCCAAAGAGAAGACGTGGTTAATGTTCCCGGGAACTTATCTTTTCGCTAGCATTCCATTCCATGCTGCTCATACCATTTTAGAGAGAGGTATTTATATGTGGTTTTGACAAAAGTTCGTTTAATATCTTACATACATTGTATTTTGAAATGTCTTTATTTAGATTTTGCAATTTCTAAACTAGGGAATTAGAACCAACCCCCCATTCCCTTTCCAAACTTGGAACTATTAGGATAAAGGCTGGATATTTTATTAGAAAGCTTTAATGAATATGGCCATGGACTACTTTAGAGGAAGGCTTACCTGTTTCATTCATAAATAAGTTCCATTTCATTCATAAATAAGTTCCATATCCTGCTTTCGGTTTTCAATTCGTAAAATTCTTAATTTCTATCTAAAGAATCCCCAAACTATTGTTCAGTTCCTGGAATGATCATTCTATGCATAATATAACCATGTTTCAAATATATGTATCTAGTGGATGTTTCCCTGCACAAAGCTCCATTAACTTTGAATGTTATATATATCCTGAACTTTTACCTAAAAGATTTTGCCAGTTCCATCAGGCAGGTTGCCTCGATTTTGTTCAAGTGTCTATTGATAGCCCTACCTAGTACAGATTGTGGTATATATATCTATGATAGAAAAGATATTAAGCTTTTCTACTCGTAGATGCTTACAAAGATATTAATCTCAAGCCAAAATTGATCCTTGGCAATGAAAAAAGTAAAAAATTTCCAGAATCTGATCTTTAGCACAAGGTCCTGTAAACTTTCAGCCAAATTACTAGGCATAAAATAAGATGGCAACAAGCCTACAACTCAAACTGGTGCTCTTGAATTGTCTATGATCTTAGCATACGATATATACAGTAATGTAATTTATTTGTCTCAGGTTCTCTTATTACCAGTCTTGTAGAATTTAGGGAAACTGAAGAAATCTAGGACTATAAAGAAAATAGGGAAATGGAAGAAACTTATACTGGCATATCAATTTTCATGTGCTAATGTAGCAATTTAACTTTGTGCTCTTAATGATCGTGGGGGAGAATATGTAATTAAACTGGACTTTAAGCTGATTCAATCGTTCACGTTAAACTATATTTCTGCTCCGGGTGGAGACTTGATCTTGATTTGCTTATAGCTAGCATACAATGTCATGCAGAACAAGCACATTTTGATTATGAATCTAAAAAACTTCAAAGCTTTGTGAAAGAAAAGTCGTTTTCAATTTCCGAAAAGGGTATTCTTGCTGACAAGATCAGTCCAGGTGTACTTAGAGCTCTGGTGACTTTAACTGACAAGCCAAAGTCAGTTTTATCAGCTCAAACAAACCTTTAATATCTCAATAATAATGATAATTATCTTCTTTTCATTTTCTTGCTATACTGTTTGCATATTACATTTTCCTTTGATAATTATTTCATTCAGGATTGAGGAGGAAGATTAATACATAGCAGAATAATTGGAATGTGCAGAAGGTTGATTTTTGTTAACTCCAATTTTCAATTCCAGTGATTTCTGGAATCTGCAGAAGGTTGGCTGTATGTTAACTCTAATTTTTATTTCCACAGATTTTTTCTTCTTCTTTTCTGTTGTTCTTTCTTAAATTAAGCATTGGGGCTATTTTAGCATACCAATCCATGGATAAATGGAATAGTAAATCAGAGAAGTGCATCATTCTTCTTTGACCAAATATAGTAGCTTGATTATTGCAGTGTTGGAGAAAAGGGCTCCTTCCTGGAGCAAGGGAACTTCTGGAGACAAGGGGAAAGACTGTCTGAGGAAATGTTTAGGACTCCCTATTGATTGTTTGCTCTTTTATCTCTTGTAATACGTTTGAATAACTACAGGAATGCCCATCTTTTTTTTTATAATTATCAAGTTATGCATAAATCTTCAGTGTTTTTATGACCTTAAATGATTTACATTGGGTACCCTATAGTTGTACATTTAAGTTAGTTAAGCTCTTAGGCTATTTTACTCCAATAATTCAGCTGTCATAATGACTGTCAATGCTACATGACGTACATTTTTTACCCTTAGAAACAGACGATAACAAGAAACTTTTCTTCAGCAAATATTCCTTCTTGAAAAAATGGTACTCTGAAAAATCTTTGGAATAACCTTCTATCAACTTACTATTATGCACCTGTGCTCAGAGACTTGGATCCAAAGCTTAGAACATTTTTTCACAAAATATTGAGTATCAAAATTTGGATAAATTCACGTGTTGGCCGCATAGTTTTATTCTGTTTGATGCCCTACCCTACTCAATGTTCCGAAAGGGAAATTAAAAGAATGAATTTTATGAATTATGATTCCATCCATCTTATTTCCCCTCCTCTCCTACTTATCCGTGAACACAAGTGATAAATTCTTTTACTTTCCTTATCTTCAGTTTTTGTCAGTGAAAACCAAACATGAGTTTGGCACAATTTTTTCATGATCTAATCCAAATACCTTTTCCCTTGCTCTTTTATCTTCCTCTTTTCCTCAAACTTTTGTCCTTACTACTTGGAAAAGTAGATAGCGTATATGTATAAATTAGTGGTGCATCCAGATCTAACAGTCGAGTTTTTTTATGTAGCACTAGCATGTCTTCCTCATCTGTGGTCCCTTTGACCTCCAGTTGAATGTATAAATGAGAGGTGCATCCAAATCTAATATAACTTCTACCTAAAATCAGGCTACCTCTCCTTTGGCCTCCAGTTGAATGTCATGTTCAGGTAGCAAGACAAATACAGGGGATGTTTGGTAAGTAGCATTAGACAGAAAGAAGGAAAAAAAAAAAGTTAAATGTTGATCCTGTCTAGTACTTCATGTCAAACATGTGCAGGCTAAGGAAGCTTCTCGCAAATGATGAGACTATGTCCAGGAGGGGTTCAGTACTGTAACGATGATACTTTGGCCCCATAATAAATGGATTAGGTGATTATCCCATTATGTTTAACTGTGACTAGAAGAAATTCGTTCTCTCTCTCTCTCTGCAACATGATAATTATTGGTTTTTTTTTTTTTTTTGATACCGTATATAGAGAGATATAAAATAATTTGCAGTTTATGCAGAGAAATTTATCAAATTTCCTGGTTTGGAATTGAGATAGCATTATGCATGAGAAAGGAAGATGGAATCTAATGATTACTTATTTCAGTATTTGTTTAAAAATTCCAATAGCAATCAACCATTCTATTATTATGCTCCATTTTCTGTCATCTTCTTTAAGCCTATGTTTGACACCCATTTTGGGAGAAAAAATGGTTTTTGAATAGTGATTGATGGTAGAATGTGTAGTTAAAAAGTAAGGAGAATTTTTTGGTTTATGTGTAATATTATTTTATTGATAGAATGTGTGGTTGAAATGAAGAAAGAGAGAAAGAATGAGAATGAGAATGGAAAATAAATGGGTGTCAAATATAGGCTTAATTTCCATTCCAGAATTGATGGCAGAAAATTCATTAGCATACCAATGATTATGGGCATTCTTCAAAACTTTTGTGTGGATATGTAGATTATAATGATGAAACAGTTTTCTGGGCTCTATCAAAACGTAAAATCTTGTTATTTCCACGATCTACTTTTGTCTAGTATTGTGTGCTAAACACATGCACCATATACCGGGAAGCATACATAGTCATCCTCACGTCGCACTCCATTGGTACCCTCCATAATGTGGACCAGGATGAGAGTTTGTAAGTTTGGCAAACATGATACTTATTTGGAGGCACTTATGATTGATCTGAGACTCAAGAGAGGGGGCAAGGAGCCTGCTTTATTCACAATCTAAAATCAATGTATGTGCCTGTTTTATCGCTTTCATCATTCATAATTTGGTTATTAGATGTTGACATTTCAATGACACTAGTTTTTCATTTAGCGAAAGTGTTTTTCTACTAACAAGGAAACTCAGCATTATGCAATTAATGATGACAGGCATGCTATTTTTTTTTTCATAAAAATAGTAGAAAATGAAGATAATTGGCTCTTTGTATCTGCCACGAGCTTTTGCTTTATCCTTTCATTTATCAGGTAACTACTTAATCAACGTGTTGCCGTGAAAATAAAGATAAATTAATGGTAAATTCTAAAGATAAACAGTAACAAGCATTTAAGGGGGAAGCGAGGTCACGAAAGGAGCTCGGTACAAGATCTTCCAGACAAATCTTCAGTATGTGATTAATGTGACAATTCATTTTCATCGTCGCCATGTGCATCCCATTAGGTCAAGTCTAAAGCTGCAAGCTAAGCATTATGAATGATAAAATGGTATTAGCATTTAATGCTTATGATTGATTGAAGCCGCAAGGATGAGGCCACGTACATCTTCATCCAATAACTTTCGTTCACCTTTTTTTCTACTATAAATGCTGACACTTAGTGTCATTTTAAGGATAACGCAAGTTTAGACTTTTAAACTATAACTTTGTTATATCACCGTTTTATCAATCACTCCCCAAAGCTGATCCATTTTCTTACATTGGAGGCTAGCGTCTAAAGTCCTCTAACACTCATATATTTATTTCCCCAAGTGATTTAATCATCGAAGTGCTTGTTACCAACTCTACCACCACCAGAGGAAGCCATGTGTGGCTAACGGTTTGTCAAAGTATGCAAGAATCATACTTGCCTGGACGTGAGAGGTTTTGGAATCTGTTAGTTACGTTGGAGGTACAAGATTTGAGTCAACGGATGGCGCCATCTTTGGGAAACACACTATTGCCCCAAGCATCCTTGTGATGAAAGCCATAAAAAAAATCATTCCACAACCCAACTTTATATAGAGGTCTTGGTTGTTGAAGAAAGAACGACTAAGGACATTGAAGGGGCATCGCTAGAAGCTTCTTTCAACATAAAAGTTATTATTATATCACGAGTTCAAGACATTATGACTCTTACAATAGGAATCAACAAGATGAGGCTTCTGAAGAAGTCATTCGGACAATGTCAACATTCGTCGATCCCGCCACCAACATCAATGAGGAGGTGGCACTACTGTACGCCTAGCAAGAGAGATGGGAAAGATGGCTGCAAACATAAGCTCAACAAAATGTCTACAGCATTATGCCAATGCAAGGACAAACTAGATATGATATACCTCAGCAGGAGACTTTCCAATAGGAAGAAAAATGGAACAACACTGGGGCTTACCCCCATAGACACATAAGGGAGCCTAGTCCTATCGAAAGGAAAGTGGAGGTGGACATGTCGCACTTCCAACGAACTCGGTGTTAACTTGCCATAGTAGGTAGAATCCTCCCCTCCCCAAATATGCACAAGAATAAGAACCTCAGTGATCCACTAGTGTCTTTGATAGAATTGGATCATCAATGCCTAGGAATAGGCCCCAACAGTCGCCCCTTGTACAGAGGCAGCAAAGCTAGGGTAAAGCCATAAACCCGGGGGTCCTTCCACTTGGAAATAGGCGAGAAAAAAGGGACGCTACAAACTTGAGAAACCAAGTTGGTATTTCAAAACCTCCCAGGTACCAAGCTGAAGGGAGGATTCGGATGGTCCATGCAAATTTTTAAATTGGATGACGATGACGAAAGTCTCCCATTTTCGCAAGAGCTGAAATGCACATGTTCCTAACCACTTTGTGCCACCAAAGATCCTCAAATATGAAGGAAATGATGATTTGGCAAAGCACCTTAACAATTATATGACCCACACATCTCTTAGAGGAGCCTCGTCGACATTGAAATATAGAGCTTTCCACCTCATATTAATTGGGGCTGCTGAAATTTGATAATAGTCGCATACCGACTGGGAGCATTAGTAGTTAGTCGGATCTCAAAAATGCCTTTTTGAACCTATATTTGTTGAGCAAGGAAGGACATGCCCCTATCCAAAGGTTGCAGCATATGAGACATCAGGCGGGCGAAACTTTGAAGAGCTACTTGGCCCGATTCATGGACGAAATGACTTATTTTGAACAAGTCACCTATAGGGAAGCCCTTTCAGCCTTTTACATGGATATGATGATTATTCAATAAAATGGACAATTTTATGTTAACATGTTAACTAGTATATACATTTTAAAGTAGTTGAATCTTTAAAAAAAAAATGTTTTTCCTTTAGAGAAGTACAAACAAATAGTAAATTGCATTAGCAAAATATAAAAAATTAAAAATTAATGATGTGGACTAAGAATTTTTTATGTTTTCATTTTTAATTTTTTTAGAATTTTAATTTAAATATTCAATAACAGCTTGAGCTATTTTAATTTTTAAAAAAATTAGAATTTCAATTTTTCTAGAATTTTATTTTCATAGAATTCTTTTAAGAATTTATTTTTAGAGTTTTTATTGAAATACATTTTATTTCAACACTTACTTTTCGTGTTTTGAGTATTTATGATGTTTTCACTTCAAACTTGTCAGAATATGTTTTGAGTTTTATATTACAAGTTAATACTGCTTTCAAAAATGCATTTCAAAAGAATATCATATCAAACGAGTTTTGAGTGTTTTATAAATTGAATAGCATGAAAACAACTAGGGCTGTAAGCAAAAATCACCAAATCGGAAAATCGAACCGAAATCGCATTTTAGAAACCGTCGGTTTGGTGCCACGTGGACCCGTCAACGAAATGGTTTTGAACCAAATCAAACCGGTCAAAATCGGTTTGGTTTAGGTTTGAGAATTTTATTTGCAGTTTAAAACCAAACCGGACCGGTGAAAAAATATATAAAAATTAAAAAAATAAAAATAATGATTTTTTTTAAAAAAAATCATCCAAATATGCAAAATTCAATAGCTTTGTCATTTGTATGTATTTTTGTCAATTTATAATTTTTTATTACATATATATAATAATTACCAAATAATCCTAATTTATATCTAATAATCTCGAGACTAACATAATTTATCAAAAACTCTTTTCCTGTTTAGAATTCAAATTTCTACAGTTGCTTCTGAGTCTGCATTCTCAAATGAAGGTCAGATACTTGATTCATTTAGGAGTTTATTAGGTGCAAGAATGGTTGAGGCTTGTATATGCGGAAAAAATTGATTGCAAATTAAGAATGAACCTATAGTGTTGTGCCAATATTTAGATGAAGTAGAAGCATTTGATGATTCAATAAAAGTTGTGGTATGTGGTTTATATTTTGTATTGCCATATTTTTAAAGATTCTCTTATCTATCTAGTATCCAATACTATGATAATATAACGAATGCATTTGTTTGACAATGGAGACTACGAATCATGTGTGACAACAATTGGTGTTTGAGTATATGTGAGAAACTGAATTCGTAACAAAATACAACGGTAAGATTGTGTAATTGTTATGTTTAGATATTATAAATAATTGATTTATTATTATGGTTGGTTATTCTCTCTATCTAATCAGTAGTTTTGTTTTTCAAATATGATGATCACGAGATCTTGTTGAATATCATTATATTTTTTGGGCTTTATATTTAGTTTAGTAGACTTGTATTGTAACGTTATCGTAATTTCTTAGCCTAAAATCGCAAACAAAAAACTATATTTTAGTTTATTGTGATTTCACTTTGATTTAGTTGGTATTTAAATTTGTAGTAGATATATTTAATTTGTTTTAGATTTATTGCAAGTAAGATATAAATATATATATTGAATTCAATGAATTAATGTCATAAAAGTAGACAGACAAAAAAATATACGGTGAAACTGGCGGTTTAAAATCGGACCAAACCGTTAGGTTTAGGTTTGAGTTTTTTTCAAACCATTCAAAATGATTTTGTTTAGGTTTGAGTTTTTCTCAAACCGGTTTAAACGGTTTGGTTTGAAAATTTGTCAAAAATCGCAAAAATCGGACCGCTTACACCTCTAAAAACAACTAATCAAACGCTTCCTAAAAGTTTGGGTTAATTTCATCTAAAGTTTAAACTAGAAATGTGATTTTAGGATTGGTGTTTTCATAAAAGTCACAATCTTGTGAAGACATGTTGTTATAGGTAAGTTCCGTAATAAACATGAAAACGCTTATATATAACAACGAATCAAATAGAATACTAAATGAATATACGTAATTGACTTCAAATCTATTAATTCTTTAAATTACTGCTTAATTGTTGAATATTGAATTGTACAAGTGGAAGGTATGTATAGTGCCAATTGCTTTTCCAGTAAACTCATTAATGAAAGGCTTAATTTCTGATGGTCTATTTCAAGACCTTGGTATGTGGACATGCCTGAAATCTGAACCAAGTGTTTAAGTATTCTTTATATAGTACAACAAAATTAGAATTTTTATATAGCAATTAGATATAATTTCTTGAATTGGTGGTGGGTTCAAACAATTACATGAATTCTTACATTCTTGAAAGCTAAAATTCCATAGAAAAACTAGGTTTTAATCCATTTTTTTCCGAAGAATTAATCTTGAATTGAATGATTCTGCTTCTACATTATCGAAGTGGAATGTTTGTTTTGTGTTTTAAGGGTCTTGGACCAAGAACTCAAGCTCAAGCTCAATCGCATATCAATTAGGCTTGTGTACAACAAGTTTGACATTTCATTTGACAGTTAAAAAAAAGGGGTTGTGCTACTTGTACATTAGCATGCACATAAGGGTGCCCATAATGGACACCTAACGCCCTCGTATCGGAGGGAGTGGCCCCACCATTTTCCTAAAAAAAATGATAATAATAATAATAATTCTATCAACTCATTTTTTTACAAAGCATCAAATGTGAGTGTACATCTAGCACTTTGATCAAATATTACAGCTTTGGACCATTTACTCAGCCTAGGCAACGTAATAATTAGAGGCTGTTCTTTGACCACTGGCCACCAGCCCATGGGTGGTGGGGGGCTGCCACACCTAGGTTTTTGAATAGAGTAAAAAAAAATAAAATTAATAGAATTATTAGAAAAAATTTATTTGTATGTTTCTAAAGAAGACTTTTCATAAGAAATGCATGTGGCACAAATGCATGCATTTAATTTAATGATGGTTAAGAGATAATTATTGAAGAGAGAGAGGTGTGATTATGACTGTGCTGAAGTATTAACATGTGCTATAAGTTGCTTTCAACTAACAAAGTTTCAGAGCTTTATGTTGTGTCTTTTGTTTGCACTTCTGAATTTTCATTTTCAATCAATAGAGTAGGCTTTCTTGATGGATCCATTTATTAAATTCATTTTTTTATTATTTATTTTATTTTTAAATACCAATCAAAGTTAAACGGTTCACATTTTATAGGTACTATAAAAATAATATTGTAAGATGTGAGAATATAAGAAAATAATTAATACAATTTTTTATGTGGAATGAAATTTTGATTCAAATTAAATAAAAATCAGTTTATGAAAACAAGTTAATAGTTGAGGAAATTAATTAGAATAATCCTTCCATTTACCTTTTGATGTGAACTGAACATCCAATGAATATAATTATTTCTTGATATTCACTTAATATATATTGAATATGTCAATTGAAATTATTTATTATAGATATGCATTATGCCCCCCATTTACCTTCTACGCGTCTTAACATTCATTGAATATATCAATTGGAAGAAAATTCTAAAAATATTATTTTTTCGTTCCAATTTTTTTAAAATGAATTTAATTTACTCTCCAATCAAGTGGAATGAATTGTCAATTATACATTGATCATAACTAATTAATTGAAAAAATAATTTATGATAATATTGTTCGAAAGTTAAATAAATCAAATAAATATTGAAAAATGAAAATGTAGTAAATCTGTCAAATATGATTAAATACATATTGAAAGATGGAAGTAAGGTAATGGATGTATGAAATATACATTCTTCATAACTAAATATATGACAAAATAATTATCAAATGGTTTAAACGATTAATAAATTAAATACACATTGAAAAACGAAAATATGGTATTAATGAAAAAATATATATAAAAAAACGAAAAGTAAAATATTATTGAACTAATTGAATTATAGTAATGATAGAATTGTCCAAAAAATTATTTTTACTTGATGTGATATCTAGGACGTGTTCGATCGTGCTTAAGATCCAATTAAAATTGAAAATATAGCCGTTATTGGGTCTCACTCGTCTAATAAAAGTCAACAATAACGTCTACTTTTTCAATTCTAATTCGATTTTAATCTCTACCGAACATCAATTCTAATATATTATAGATATTAGTGATCTCTTATCAATACATCTCACGACACAATGCATAACATGTGGAAAAAGGATTTACGAAATATTAAGATTAAATTAGGTTAATCTGTAACATGTTTTGATTAAGAATGTTGACAAACGTGGACAATTAGGACTTGAGTAGAAGTTATCCTAGTATAATTTATGATTGTTTCAATCATGAATCATGTAATACAAATAACTAGATGAAACCTAGGGTCCGTTTGATTGAAAAAGTGGAAAATGGGTGGAAAGAAAATGTTTTACGGGGAATTGTAATTAAGTGTGTTTGATTGGTATAATTTTCCCTGGAAAATGCTGAAAGTTTGGAGTCCGTTTGACTTCCTTTTTTATGGAAATTGTCCATTAAAGTGATAATATTTTCTACTATTGGGTCTAGAATTCGTTCCAATTGTCAAAAATAAAAAAGTTTGAAAAAAAAATAATCATACCGAATATCATTCGTTTGACATTGTTTTGCATGGAAACTGTCAACAAAAGTGAATTTTTTTTTTTACAATGGTTGATAGAATTTGTTGACATTACTAAAAAAAAAAAAGGGGTGGAAATTGATTTCCCATCAAATAGGTAGGAAAAGAAAATCAAGAAAGTGTGTATCAAATGGTTGTACCTAGAAAAATGTGAAAAATGTTTTCCATGAAAAAATTTACCTATCAAACAGTTTTTTAAGGGTGGAAAAGGAAAATGTTTTCATTTTCCATGAAAAAATAAGGCTATCAAACGGAGCCCTAGTTATTTTAAGAAAAAAGAAAAACTAATTGACACTTGAAACTAGCACAATATTTCACTTGGCACTTTGGCTTCGTGTCTTTATTTTGTCAATCAAAATATGCACGAAGGTTCATTTTAAAAAAAAAAATTGTGTCATTTTAGTTACTAAACTTCTTTTATCATAAAAGTTTGTTTCAATTGAGACATTGACCCCACATTCACTAGCCGGTTTAACAAATATGATTATTTTTCCGACAAAAAGACTTATGTGGTAAAACAAAATGATAGCATGGCAAAAAATAGCCAAAATCAATATTGACATAGAAAAAAACTAAATTTTAGACTAAAAAGGTTAGAATATTTAGACGAGTGTTCTGAAATCAAAATATATAAGTGACGTCATTAGACAACTCAGAAAAATTCTTAGATTTGCTAACAGAAACGTGAAGAGTGACTTGAAATAAATTTGTAAATTCAAGATATTTGGCATTCAACAAAAAATTACTTGAAGTTGAAAATTAGATTTCAAATATGACTTTTACTACTTAACAACGACGACAATATTGAAAAAAATTAGGTGGATGTTCAACTATTGCAACATTTTTATAACTATTTCTAATAAGTCACTTTTGTCACAAATGTTCTTAAATCAAATCACATAAGTTATTAGATGGAGCTATGGCATAGAAATCTTGAAAGATGAAATTGTGTGAATATGAATACCGAAAAGCATGTCCCCTATATTTTACATTCATTATGCATACCAACAGACAATATTTTTTGATTGCATGATCCCATTTACTGGACAAAAATGTTTAAATTGAGTCAAGCTTAAGCAATAAGTATGGATTACTTACGGTTCATTCTTGACTTACTCCATAGCTCGCCAGTCAAAATTTTGAAATAATGATCAATCTTCATAACACGAGGACAATCAAACGTGAGTTTTGATAATACCACTCACCCTAGCATTAAGTAATCACTTACGGTTCATTCTTGACCGACTCCATTCATTGGCAATTAAAACTTTAAAATTTTGATTGGTCTTCGTAACACGGAAATCTAATGTATCAAGAAAATCTTGTTCAATTAAAGATATGTTCACTTTTTATTTTTTTAATAAAAAAACTTATTTTCAATCATATTATCTAAATAAAGTAAATTTGCATGCGTAACTTTTAACTTTTTTCAATTCTTTGATCACACATTTTTCAAAAAAATATTTTTAACAAGAATTATTCTTCAAAAAATTCTATCAAACATGGACTACGCCCTGTTTTGTAGGAATAAAAAATTAGATTTTAATCAAAATTAAAATCAACAATTAATTTTAATAACACGTTTTATAAGATCACAATTTTTCGACAATAAACTTCATTAACTTTTATCAAAATTTAAACCAAATAGGGGCTAATATTAGACAGACCTCAATTAGTAGTACCCTCATTTTCCCTAAACTTCGTCTTTTTTAAAAAAAAAAATTCATTGTTAACCACACATTCTCTAATAAAATGATTTTATACACAATTAAAAAAAATTTCTTATTTTTTTATCACACAGTCTCTCGACAAACACTATTCTAAAATGCATTTTCACAAAATAATAATAATAATAATAATAAATAAATAAATAAAAATTGTGGCTCAAACATATGCTGTCGCCTGTCGGTTCACAAATGACTTAAAACAATTATTATTTCCTATAAAATTAAATTACTTATTTTCATTTTTGAGAAGTTTTCCGTACAATAAGAGTCAACGTCTGTGTCAGCCTTTCCACCAAACGAAAACCAGACTATACGCCACAGACTTTCCTCTTTCTTACTCGCCGTTAAAAACTTACACGTTTCATTCAACCGTTTGTAGCCACGCGTACGTGAAATGTTGAAATATCTGCGATTGGGATTGGGAAGTAGTGATCAAATTGGAACAATAATGCTAGTACGTCGCTGTCTTTCCTCTTCACAAAATATTCTATATTTTTTTTTTAATCTACATACTTTGATATCTTTATAATTTATTTAGGGAAAAATTGCATCCACGGTATCAAACCTTTCAGATTTTTACAAATTTTGTCCAAACCTTTATTTTGTGCCACTCACGGTACCAAACGTTTAAAACTAGGCACTGGAGGTCCAAATGGATGGTTTCCGTCCAGTTGACCAAAAATAGTAGATTTGACCAAATTTTAAAAGGGTAAAATGGTAACTTTCCATTTTCTCATATAAAATTAAATAATTA
Source organism: Fraxinus excelsior (assembly GCA_019097785.1). Lineage (NCBI taxonomy): Eukaryota > Viridiplantae > Streptophyta > Magnoliopsida > Lamiales > Oleaceae > Fraxinus > Fraxinus excelsior. The sequence continues at coordinate 6,281,957 of CM032639.1, read as the reverse complement.
AATCAAAAACCAAAAAACTCTATTATCTTCTCCAACCGGGGCACCTCACCTCACCCTCACCACACATTTCTGTGCATCAAACAGAAATTGTAATAAAAATATAAGGAGTCAGATATTAATCACTCGGACAAGGTGATTGAGAAATATTCATTTTTCTATCTAGTTATGATTTAAATTATCTTTTTGAAATATTTATACGTACTGTCGACTTTTTATATTTATTTATAATTTGAATTGTTTAAAAATATTTTCATATAATTAATTCGAGATCGTTAATTCTTTTTACATTGATCATATGTGCATGTTCGACCACAATGAAGATCTCAAATCACTCTTAAGCCCATGTTTGTGCCTCATTCTCTCTTTTTTTTTTCCATTCATTTTTCTATAGTATTCATTTTCAACCACATATTCTCCAAATAAAATAATATTACACACAAATATAAAAAATTTCATTATTTTTCCACCACACATTCTCCCATCAATCAATGTTCAAAAACTAATTCTTCTTAAAAAAATGGGGGCCAAACATCCACTAAGTCTAATCATTGACTCAAGTCTCGAGCGGAGGATATTCAATCTACTAATTTACCTATTGAATGGTGTGGTCAATTCATTACCTAATTAAAGTGCCTGCTTTAACTATATGAATAAATGGGACCTTCTCTCTTAAAAAAATGTATTTTCTGTTGGTCCTATTTAATTATTCATTCTGGCAAACATATTCAAATTGAATTCCACCCTCTTTTTCTTTTCAAAAATTACAGAACCTTTCTGAAGTAAGTACATTTTTCTATTTTACTCCTTTATACTATTTTGAAATTATTATGTCAGCAAGAGGGGATCAAATTGACCAAATTTCTTGTTATCTAGACAATGAGCATGTTTGGGCTAAAAAGTGGATTAAAATTGAAAATATGGTCGTTATTGGGTCCCACTCGTCTAATAAAAGTCAACAATAACGGCTAATTTTAATCTCTACCAAACGGGCTCAATATTTTAGTATTTGTTCATTTTGTACTTATATATTCAACTTTTTTTTCCCTTCAAATTCTTGTCGTTGGCCTTATAATTATTTGCCTATTTTGTCTATGATGACAATTTTTGTCCAAAAACTTCGTTAGTATAAAAAAAAAAAAACGTGTTTTAAAATAACTTAAATAAAATTTTGGCAAAATATTAAGCACTATTTTAATGCACGTGAGCACGATACTTGCACATAAGTTGTGACAATATGCGTTAAATGTTTTAAGAATAAAAAGGGACAATAAAAAGTTGAAGACATAAATTTAAAATATATTGAAATTAAAATTTAATGCACATAATAAAATCTTTTGCGTGTTATTATCATCGTCATAAACCTTGAGGGATTCTCTATTTTACTCTTTTATATAACTAAAATAAATATAATTGGTTGAACTTAAAATCACTAGCACACTTAAAAAAGTAGGTTATAAGGTGACTAGTTACTAAAAGTTAGAAATAAGTAAATTAATTTTTGACAATAAAAAGTTACTTAATTCAAAAAAGTAATCTTTTAATATAAAATAAAAATAGTATTACATATAGACTTATTTGCCAAGGAAAAGTATTTTTTATTTGCATTTAAATTGAGCTTAGTTAATTTGGCACAAGTAAGACAACTTAATTTTTTATAAAATGTTTTTTTACAACGCGTTGACCTCAAAAATCTAGAGATTAATCTTTTATTTCGTAAATTTATATAGGAAAATTCTACTTGTACATAATTTTTTACCTAACGGGTGCCCGAATTGATATGGAATTTATGAATGTTTGGTTGAAATTAAGGTTTGATTTCAAATGAAAATTATTTATAAATTTCTTTCCAAGTGGAGGCTAAGCTATCAAAAGATCATTGTCACCTTCTCGTCCACTTTCCCACTAAAGTTGCACATGCATATCTTGTTAGCTTGTAAATGTAATCGTTTGAAAATAAGAACAAGTATGCAATAGAAACAAAATGGATAGAGATTTAGATAGGGGTTTGATTTCATACCTTTTTCTTCATATTACGTCAAGGTATTTGACACGTGCCACACAATTTATTGACGAGGCTTTTGAGTTATAGTACCTTCTAGACACATCTCATTTTTCTCATTGGAAAATTAAATTTCAATCAACTGATTCTTATTTGATTTTGTTTCCACATTTTAACGGTTTTATCTTGTGTGACAATGGGTCTTTGCCACGTGGCTGGAGGATATTCCATTGTTCTTTCATTTGAGACAAAACGATGTGAATTCGTCTGTTCAATGCTTTGCTAGCTCTCCATTTGTTTTTGGATGAGACTTGAAATGTCTTAGGTTTGCTAAGACACAAACCATCTTTGGTGAGTCATTCCTTAGTGCATAAAGGTTTGAAAAATAATTTGAGTTCTCCATGACGATGTTGACCATTTGTAAATTGTGATGCGTGGTTTTTGAGTCAAGTGAGGCAGTAGCTATTGTCTCTCAAGCTCGAATCTAATATTCATGTTAGGCCAAGGATAAAAATCATTTTCAACCTTTTCTTGATTTTTCTGCAATATTTCGTTTTTGCTAATATATTTGTCATGTTTGGGCTCCATTTTAATTCTAATGTATTGGCCTAACATGATAAAATAATATTACAAGTAAATTCAAAATTTTTCACTTTTTTAACCACACATTTTTCAAAAATATCAATATTCAAAATACATTTTTCCATACAAACTAATTTTAAAGGAAACTAAACAGGAGCTCAGTATTATGGAGGAAATTACATGCCTTGATCCCTTGCAATTAAAATGATGGTTCCTTCGTACCATTTATATAGGTCGATTTTGGTTTTCACACGGATTAAAAAAATCTTATTTAATGTTACTAGAAAACAATTTTTGTCAACAAATTTCCTAATTTACCCTTTATTTAATTATCAACTAGTAGTAAATTGGTTATAACTAGACAAATTAAATAAGGGCGTATTAATAAGCGAATAAAACAAAACATTTTAAAAAATGAAATAACATTATATAATTGTTACAAAAAAAAATAAGAAAAATCAACATATATAAATGAGATGGAAGGAAAAGTGGATGTGGTGCAATATTCTAACTTAGGATTGGGTAAAACAGTAATTTAATGCAAGTGAAAATGCTTGACAAGTTCTTTCTGAGCAAAGCCGCCTCATAGGTCAGCAGTTCCGGGGTTCTACTCTCTCTCTTTGCTATAACTTAAAGAGAGAGAGACTCGCTCTCAGTGTGTAAAACGATCTCATGTTTCAATTTTTTGTATTTTTACCTCTATTCAATGTTTCATCGTGGAAAATGTTACTTTCATCAATTTTTATCTAATTTCTCAACTAAGAGCCTGTTTGGTAACAATTAAAATCTTAACACAAATCTTAATCATACATCCAGAACCCTGTCGATCTCTACTAAAATCCCACACACACTCATTTTTTATCGCTAGAAATCAATTCTTGAAACCCGTAAAAATCCCATATTTACCCTCTTCATCCACGACTTTTCTCTTTTTTCTCCAAGTCAATTACATTTCAAAGAATACACATAAAAGAATCCGTTTTATCAACCCCTATCTTCTTCTTCTCCTTCAGTTTCTGTCCCGCCCATTGAAGAGTTGACTCCAAAGCTTCAAGGTATCATCAAAAGTTCTAGGCAGTTCAACTGTTCAAGAACCAAAGGCTAAGTATGAACAATAGTTGTTCTATAGAAGAAATTTGAAGCCTTTGGAATCTCAATATAAAACAAGTGAAAATAAAGCTTCAAGGTATCATCAAAAGTTCTAGGCAGTTCAACTGTTCAAGACCAAAGGCTAAGTATGAACAATAGTTGTTCTATAGAAGAAATTTGAAGCCTTTGGAATCTCAATATAAAACAAGTGAAAATAAAGTGCAGGGTTGTGTTTCGCATATATGGGTCAGAGCATATCTTGACAGAGATAAAAATATGATCTTTGAGGCAGCTTCTGATTCAGTGCTCACTAAAGGGCCTGCCTTGCTAGTCCTGGGTCTGTCTGACCGACCCGTGGAAGAGATTCTAAAGGTTTCACCTGAATTTGTGGTGCTGCCTGGGTTGCAGCAGAGTTTGACTCCGTCTAGGAATCATGAGTTCTTGAATATGTTGAAGTTGACGCAGAAGAAGGCTCTGCAATTGTATGTGGAAAGTGAAAATGGTGGTTGTTACTGGTGAGAACCGATTAGCAGCTCGGACTCCACGTGTTGACAGGGTGACGTGCCACACGCCGTCCGAGGCGATTGCACAGAGGACGACTTGTTTGCACCTGGTCCCCTTTCCGCCTCGCCCCGCCACGCCCCGGCAAAGATCTCCCGTACAGAGATCTTTGCGGTCAAGTCCGTGGTTGATGGGACGAGCTGTTTGCACCTGGTCCCCTTTCCGCCACGCCCCGGCAAAGATCTCCCGTACAGAGATCTTTGCGGTCAAGTCCGTGGTTGATGAGATGTGTGGCAGGACCCAAACGGTCAAATCAGCCAGAAGCACTTAATGCCAGCCAACTTATGGAAAGACAAGTTGACACCTACGATGGGACTGACCCTAATAATCTAGCTACACGTGCCTCTCCATCCAACGGCCCTCCTCTTCTCACACCCGGTATAAATATTAGACCCTTACGCTCAAAGGAGGGGGGATCTTGGAGAGAGAAAAAAGGAGAGGAAAAAGGAACCTGGTACCATCTCTTTTCGTTTCCCTATATTGACACTTGTTCCCGAAACCCCGTAAACGGCCTTCGAGTGAAAACTTGGAGATCGACAAAATAATTTCCGGCTGATCCTACGCTGACTTGACCGTCGGAGTGCCCGTGGCCGTCCCCACCTCTTATGGGAAAGGCCACGTGTAACTGACGTTGTGTGGTTCAAGCAGGAACGGATAGACTCGAGGATATCACCTGTTGACTCGGTGGCAGATCCCTTTTTTGAGGTCAATAGTGGTAATTCAAGCAATGAATTAGCAGAAAAAGCTAGACTTAGAATTCCAGATTTGAGGTTGAAGAATGATGGTGGAAATAGTAAATCAAATGTGAAAGAAAGTCCCAATGCTTTGGAGTCTGGTGTTGGTAATGGCAGTGTGTTAGGGAACGGAGGGACACGGATAAAGAAGCGGTTGGAGAAATAGCTGAGACCCATTGAATTGGAAGTTGAGGATATATCATACCAGCATGCGGGTCATGCTGGGGTTAAAAGGAAGCAATGGGGAGACGCATTTTAATGTGAAAGTAGTTCCTAAAGAATTTGAAGGCAAGAGCTTGGTTAAGAGGCATAGATTAATTTACAGCTTGTTACAAGATGAATTGAAGAGTGTTCTATATGCATTGTCGATTGTGGCAAAAACAGCTGTTGAAGTTGATACTCAGGAGAGGCGGAAGAAGACCTTTTTTTTTTTTTTTTTTTAATTTAATTAATTTGGGATTTATTTATACTTCTTTTAAAAAATGGGAGTATGATTGTAATTTTTATTTTTTTATTTTGTTTTATTTAAATATGATGGTATATTTGTTATTTTACAATTTTTGATTGAGAAATTTTCTTAAAAATTTATGAAAATGACGTTTTTCACAATGAAACGTTGAAATATAGGTGAAAATGCAAAAAATTAAAACGTGAGGACGTTTTGCACACTAAGAGTGAAACGTATAGACGTTTTTGTGCTACTAAATCGAGAGGGAAACCCCTGTCTCTCTCTCTTTTAGGTTGTGTTTGATGCACATTATGGAGAAGAAAATGCATTTTTGATGTAATATGATAGAAAATATGTAGTTAAAAAATAAGGAAAATTTTTGAATTTGTGTATAATATTATTTTATTGAATAACATGTAGTTGAAAATGAATTTTCAAAGATTTTTTTTTTTTTTGTTTAAATGTGTATCAACTATCAAACAGGAATTTAGAGATAAGATCATAAGAAAGAGAGAGATGCTTGTCTGGAGAGAGAGAGTTAAGTGGCGTTCCTTGTAAAAATGGAGAAATGTAGCGACTATTAATACTTCACTTCGTAGGGTTTTGATTACCACACTGTATCTCTCTGTTCCAACTGCCACGAGGTGATTTCATGTCTCTCTCTCTCGCTCTCTCTCTCTAGCTATCTACCTTTCATTTTCTTTTCTCTCTCAATTTTGGCCAATGCTACAAGATGTCAAGAACCCTTAAACCTGACATGGTCCTCAAGCTCACACAAAGTTTAAACTCAAAAAGGAACTCCTTACTTTGCCATAAAGCAATTAACACGGACAAACAGAAAGTTAAATCTTTTCCAGCTTTTTCACTCACCATAATCTTCCCCTTTGAAGCTTTGATTTTCCTCTCTCATTCTCTCTCTCTCTAAAGTTTAGTTAATTTCAGATATCTGGCAAATAATTTCTGCTTTTGTTTATTTTTTGCTCACAGGGGCGTTCAAGACGCTGTTTTTATTTCTTTGATTCTGCTGGTGGAGGGCAAATAAAAGTAGAAGCATGTTGGACTATGAATGGGGGAACCCATCATCGATCATGCTTTCTGGTGAAGAGACGGCCCAAGATTCTAACCAAAACGGAAAGATTTTTGACCCATACGCCACTCATAACTTCACGACGGAAGTCAACACTTTTGTTAACCCTAACGAATTCTCCACCGTCACTCCTCACAACCACCACCACCCCCACCCGTTTCACCACCCATATACTGACACCCATTTGACTAATTTCTATGACCCACGCTCTTATGGAGCTTCTTCATCATCATACCCGAATCCTCATGCACCACAGGCTTCAATGCTCACTCTTGAACCAACCGGGCCAACTGGGTTCATGATGGTGCCCAAGAGTGAGCCGGTTGCTGGTGGGTTCGAGTTTAACACTAGCAATAGTAGGATTGGGCTCAATTTGGGAGGGAGGACTTATTTTGCGTCCTCCGAGGACGATTTTGTGAACCGGCTCTACCGCCGATCGAGGGTAATGGAGCTCGGCTCAGTCAATTCCCCAAGATGCCAAGCTGAAGGTTGCCACGCGGACCTTACTCACGCAAAACACTACCACCGCCGTCACAAGGTGTGTGAGTTCCACTCCAAGGCCGCTACTGTCATCGCCGCTGGGTTGACTCAGCGATTCTGCCAACAATGCAGCAGGTTGTACATTTATCCCCATATTTCTTTTAGTTGCAACCTAGTGTTAATGGTGAGTATTAACTGCCCATTTGAAGTATTAACAAGCTCATGATTGGGTTGGGTGGTACATGTGTTGATCCCGATGGCATTGGCGTCCGTAGATTTATGTTTCCTCGTGATTTTGCTCCCAATTACGTTTTAACGTACCGTTGGATTTTGCTTCTTATAGTAATGTACAGCTGTTCTTTTTCAATTCAACATCCTTTTATCAGCTTTTTTAATGATCAACACATTTAAAATTCTACTGTTTTTACACCTAATTCTATGAGATTTCCATTTGGATTGTTAATTGTTCTCACTAATTTTCCCTTAATTAGATTCCATCTCCTTTCGGAATTCGACAACGGGAAGAGGAGCTGCCGGAAAAGATTGGCTGACCATAACCGGCGTAGGCGAAAATCCCAGCAACCAAATCAAGAACCCAGCAACAAGTCTCTACTGGACATTGCACCAAATTCTTCCTCTGAAAACTTTGCAAGTAAGCTTTCTCTATGCATAAATTCAGCTCACGGACAAGAAAAATAAAATTGAAACTGAAGTGGACTGGGTTTGATTTGATTTCAGGGTCACCACCTGATTCTGGGACTCATTCTTCATTGGTCACCGTTGCAATTTCACCTCCAAGAATTTCACTGGATTTTAGCCAAAGATCATATCAGGGTACAACGAGTTCTTCAGCAAGCACAATTTTTTACTGAAAGGAGGTGACTTCAAGATCTTATGTGTTGCGGACTACCTAGACCAAGTATTAACATAGTGGAAGAAGAACTATCAATTTGACAGAGTTTATTCTGCAGGCGTCTTATCATTTGCTCTAAGAACAAAGAGAGATCAGATCGATTTACACTTTGAATAATTATCGTATGTAACACACACATATATGATATATGCAAGTATCTCCATATTTACATGGGAATCATTTACTGGTTTCCATTTTGTTCCAAGGATTAGTTTTGACAGGCAAGCTCATGCAGTGTATTACTATTTTTAGTTAGTCCTTGCATTACTTTTGTGTGTTGCTCTGATAATTTCTGGTAACTTAAATGAGGTAAAAGAAATAGCATTTTGACCAATATTCTGCAGTAAATATTCCATTGGGTAGTATGCAGCTCTGAAAAAGATGGCAGTAAAACAGCCAGCTTGGTAGTAAACTAGTTTTAACAGTTTTTGCAAATCTTGTACTTTTAAGATAGAATTCAACATTTTGGATATGTTCGGTCTAGCATAAAATTCAATTAAAATTAAAAATATAATCATTATTGGGATTTTACTCGTTTAATAAAAGTCAACAATAACGATTAATTTTTCAATTTTAATCCGCTTGTAATTTCTACCGAATATGCCGGTTAAATAAAGTATTTAAAAGTTAAGTTGTCTCCTGCATGGAGACTACTTTATTATTATTATTTTATTTTTAATGACTTCATTGTTTTGAAATGGTCCCCACAGAAATGATTTTGATTTCTCTACTGATGAAGATCCAATTGAGAGTCGTGTTCATATTCATATTTCATAGGAGCTAATTAATTAATTAATTATTTCTTTGAAGTTGCATTCAAGAGAATATAAATTTTTTTTTTTAATCACGCACCGGGCACGTGATTATTATTGCTATTTATGCAAGCCCCCACATAAGGCAAAACCTCTGTGTTCTCATCAGTTGCCACGTGCTGAAGTTTGAAAATATGTGGAGTAGTTGCATTCAAGTCCGAGGACCCTAGGTGCCAGATTTCACATCTAACTGCAATAATTCATCCTCCTATAATAGTCATTTAAATTTCGGAAAATTGCAATATTAATTGCAATTTTCCCAACTTCTTTGTTAAATTACTATCTGTTTGACCTTCATAACAACAAATCTCTAATTAATTTTTGTACTGGTCATTTATTAGAGTACCCCAACCAATAGCAACCTTTGTTAAATTGCCGAGTGACCTTTCAAAAAATAAAATTCAGTTGAATATTCGGATAATATAGCTCAAATTAAATTCAGTTTTATAAGTAATATTTAGAAGAGATTCAAACAATTTTGTCTTTAGAGAATAATTGTCCGACTTTTAAATTAATTTGGGAGAGTAAAGTATGGGCTAATATGAATACTAATTTTTCATTGATGCGAAATGGATTTGTTTAAACGTATTTGTAGTTCGCAAATATACACGGAAACATACTTGAGAGGTGGGAATTCATCAAAATGATCACAGACAATCCCGAGCATTGTTTATTGATCGACATATAATGCAAGTGTATGAGGACCCATGCACGATCTAAAGACTTGTAGACATCATTAACGACGTCCGTCGGGAGTAAAGAGTGGTCATGAGCTACCGAAGACCAAATAATGCGCATTGGAGAATTTAATCGGCTTGATCGAGGAGAGTTATGCTAAATTTGTCAGGTATTACCATAACATGGGGACAACTAACCCTGATTCGACATTTTTTATTGAAATGGAGGACGAGAAATTGCTTTAAGTTTTTCTTTACGACTTTTGGACAATACATTTGGGAATTTCGAAATACGATGCGACTTCTAATTCTAGTCGATGGTACAACTCTAAAAGCTAAATACGAAGACAAGTTGATCATTGCTACATGTCAAGATACCAACATCCAAATTTATCTTCTTGCATTCGGCATAGTCGATAGCGAGAATGATCGTTGATGCGTTGGTTCTTCACAAAACTGAGGGAAGCAATCGGGGAAGACGAAAACCTTGCCTTTGTAACTGATCAAGGACTATCTATAATAAATGATATTGCAGAAGTTTTTCCCGAGGCACATAATGGGTATTGAGTGTACGATATACAAGGGAAAATGAAGATTAGGTATCGGGGCCAAGACATTGTTTCATTGTTCAGGAGAGCGATCGAAGCTTAGAGTGTTGAAGAGTGTAATAAATTTATGGTGGAAATAGGAAGTAAGTCATTCTAGGCATGAGAGTATCTAACAAAATGGGGATTGAATATTGGGTGCGGTCACATTTTTTAGGACGTCCATACAATATGATGACGCAAACAATGCAGAGTTCTCTCAATGCATTATTTAAGAAGGATTGAGAGTTACCAATCCTCATAATGATTGGGAACATTCGTAACAAGCTGCAGCAGTGGTTTAATGACTGATGTACGGAATCATAGAGTCGCACGCTAGCATTAGCTCAAGACGATAAACTCTTCAAGGCTGCAGAGGTTGTAAGAAGTTGAATGTGAAATCACTGGATGAGTTGCGCTTCTCAATGAAATATGTACGTAATATCACATACATGGTGAACTTGATTGATAATATCTGCACTTGTACACATCAAAAGTAGAGGCAATAAGCCAGTAGCCACAACCTTAAATTGTTACAGAAGTGCGTAGTTTTCATGTCCTTGATTCATTTTATCGCATGTTTATACCATATTTCAGCATTATCATGGCACCAATTACAGATTGTATGAAGGATGTCAAGTTTCAGTGGACTCCCAAGGCAGAGGCATCTCTTCAGTTGATTAAGCAGAAGTTGACAATTGCTTCAGTTTTGGTGTTGCCTGGCTTTACCTAGTCGTTTAAGCTGCATTGTGATACTTCAAAGGTGGGTATTGGTGGTGTGCTAAGTCAAAACGACCACCCCATTGCATATTTCAGTGAGAAGCTTTCTGACTAGAAGTCTCGGTACAGTACTTATGATATGGATTTCTATGCAATAGTCCAGGCAGTTCGACATGGCGTCACTATTTGTTCCAGAAGGAGTTCATTTTGTATACTGATCATGATGCCCTCAAGCACTTTGGTACTCAAGATAAAGTATATGCTCGACATGCCTCTTGGATTGCTTAGTTGCAGCAGTTTACTTTCGTGATTAAGCACAAAGCATGTACCATTAACAAGGTAACGATGCATTGAGTAGGCGTCAAACTCTCCTGACAGAAATGCGAGTGGAAGTTCCAGGTTTTGATAGTCTTTGTACTTAAATGCTACTAATCCTATTTCTCCCATGTTATTCGGAAGTTGCATGAAGATGTGTAGTCAGAGTCTTCATAGGTTGATGGTTTCCTTTTTCATGTCAACCAGTTATGTATTCTAGAGGGCAATTTGAGGTTGAAGATTGTTCAAGAATTGCACAATGAGGGCCATGTAGGCCGTGACAGAACATTGCAGCTTGTTGTTGCTTTTTACTTTTGGCCATCATTGCGCAAGGATGTTGACAAGTTTGTGGAGCGTTGTCGAACTTGTCATTTGGCCAAAGGCAAGGCGACAAATGCTGGCTTGTACATGCATCTGCCTATCCCAACCCAGCCTTGGACAGACGTTAGCATGGATTTCGTTGTGGGGCTTCCCAAGGCTCGGCGTGGATTTGACTCTATCTTTGTAGTGGTTGATCGGTTTTCCAAGATGGTTCACTTCATCCCCTACAAGAAAACTACGGATACTGTCAATGTGGTACTGTACCTTCGTAAGGTCTATCGCTTGCATGGACTGCCTACATCTATTGTGTCTGATCGGAATACTCGCTTTCTCAGTCATTTCGGGGGCAATTTATGGTGCTTGATCATTACACAGTTAGACTACAGCAGTGCATATCACTCTCAGACAGATGGACAGACAAAGGTGGGATCGCAAAGTAAAATAATGATTTCATGATAACTTCATATTTGTCCATTTAGGCGAATTGCTAGTCTATTTCGATTGAAAACGGACCAATTTATTTTGCTGTTTATTGTAATTTTTATTTTGGTAATATCTCATTTAATAAAATTCGGATTCGTATTCCGTTTGTTGGAGGATAATCATGAATCTTAGGAGTTTCTATTTAAATTGTTATCTCGAATTTTTCAATTTATGGAAATTTTTTTTTAATTATTTATTTTCCGAATTTTACTAGGGTTTTACTATTTAAAGCATTGTAAACCCTTCGATGCCATAGTTTATTGAATTGAATAAAATTTCTCATGAGTTTTCTAATCTTTGTGAGGTTGATAATCTTTTCTATAATTTTCCGTTACACCACAAACAAATCGACCAATCCAAAGTAAACCGACCAGTTTGTTTCAATTTTTCCAATTGTTTAGTCGGAGTTTTTTTAGAAGAGTTTTTTTTATCTGTTAGTGGTTGAGTTTTGGGCTGCCCTATAAAATCCAACCCAATTCAAACCCGAAAATTTAATATATATTATGTAATAAAATTAAGATATCGGATAGATTAAAAACATATTGGCATGCATGAAAGTTTGGTCATTTTTTTTCCTAATGTAGTTAATTCAAGTTCATTTTGTAAATGTACAATTGGGTTAATTTAGGATTTAACGTCACTCCGGTTGTGTAGGGTTTGTTTATTTGTGATCTGATTAAAGTGAATATTTGTATAGTTAATTAACCGATTTAAAATAGCCCAATGTGAATTGGACTCAAACCTAAACCTTAAAATCGAACCAACCCAATTCATGCCCATCCGTACTAGAAATAGGATATTTGGGGATGTTGAGGACTGATCATCTGAATTACTTGCCCAGTTTGCATCAACAAAAGCAATTGGGGAGAGCTAAATATTAGGGAAAAATTAAAAAATCAGGTGTTAACTTTGACACAATTCAATTTTCAGGTGTCAAGTTTCAAAATGCAAAATTCAGGTATTTATTTATTAAAATTAAAAATATTTTTATTAATTAATCATTAAATAAATTTATTAAAATATTTAATTCTAATATAATATAATTAACTCACCTCTACCGTTCCGGAGACTATTCCGACGATCGTTCCAGCTACCACTCTTATTCGATGATATTTTCGATGATTATTTCGGTGATCGTTCCGACGACTATTCCGGTGACGTTCCGCCGACTACTCCGATTCCGACAACGCGACGCTAATCCGTTCAAAGCAGTGTCGAACGCAGAGAGACGAGGGAGAGAGTTGGAGGCAACGAGCAGTGGAGAGAAATGGTGAGAGAGTTGAGAGAAATAGATTATTTTATAGTTCGAATAGATTTAGGGTTTGATATGTAAAATAAAATATCCGATTTTTGAATAATTAAACTTTTAACTTGATTTTTGAATTGATGTAAACTATACTACACACTTGATTTTTGGTAATTTCCCTAAATATTATTCTTGCGAAAAAGAAGACCACGGCGAATGGTATTTTAAAAAGACGACTGATCATATGAATCACTTGCCCAAAAAGACAACTCTCTAACCGTGTTCAAAGGATTTTTACATTGTTAAGCCAAATAGAAGCACACATGAACATTCAAAGACATGTTTGTTTTACAATAACATCTGATAATTTATATTAATTATTGCAACATTCTTAAAACACCTTTTAAAGAATGTTTGCAAATCAATAACCTAAATGAACTTTCCACGATTCAGAACAACATTCTCCTCCTGATTTATCATGCATAGACAACAACCCAAATTCTGAACTCGGAGCGGCCTGCATGAGGTCCAATGTCAAGTCGACACCGTATTCTTGTGACCCGGGTATGATATGGTTGTTCAGAACCCGAACGGATCCCTTTTGGGTGGGGTCTGCAGTCTTCATCTGTTGCAAGTTGAGCTGCCTGGCTAAAATGGCTGCACGATTTTCAGCAATCAAATCGTGTAGGGCAGTGCTACGTCTTGATGGAAGGTCTTTATATGGAATCCAGCTGTTGTTTTTTGATGACAGAAGAGAGAGAGCACACTCCCCATTTGTTGGTGAATATTGATATCTACCAGCCATCTCTTTGATGCCTACGAGAATATACGGTCTTTTGGATAAGACTGTTTGTACAATGATTTTTGATAGGATCATGCTACAAGTACATAATCACTTACATAATACATTACATAATGGACACGTGGCGCGCATCCATCGAAAGTCTACAATTTTTGACTTTTCCAAACTTCACATTCACAGTCAGATTTCTTCTACATGAGCTTATGTAATCCATTATATATAATGATTATGTACATATAGATTTGTCCTTTTTGATAATGCCGCTGTTTGTACAACAATTGTTGACAATATTGTCGACAATGTGTAAACGCCAAAAAAAAAAATGTAGCTTGGAAGATAAATTGTTTTTCAAGCTTATGTTTAGTACACATTATTTTTTTCATTCTCGTTTTTCTACTCATTTTCAAATACATATTCTTCAATAACATAATATTATCATATCAATTACTTTTTTTTTTTCAAGCACGCATTATCCATCAATCTACTATTATAGAATACATTATTACAAAATAATATGACTCAAACACACCCTAAACTTTTCAATAACAAGTCGTCGCACACCAAGCATGATTGTTTGTTAAATCTTTGCACACTCTGTAAGAACATTTCTAGTCCTGAGCCGAAATACCTCCGATCCTTGGCACAATGGCCAAATAATCGTCTTATATGTACATCATTCTTTATACTTTAGCCCCTGTTTGATTCACATTTTTTTTTTTTCATTTGTTTCTAGTTAACCTATTAACCATTCAGGTTCTATCACAAGCACTACCGTGTTTTTTCAATTAATATCATGCTTCTATTTCTTTTTCCTTTATTCTCAATTACCATGGAGGTGGATATATAAAAATCCAGGAGGGACCAAACAATGAAAATTCAAAGCAAAATTACTAAAAATTATGCTGGGAGCTAAAGATAAATTATTGCTTCGCGTCTTCGTACTTACAGTAGTTAAGAACTTTGTTGACTTGTTCTGCAACATTTGGCAAATAAGGTTTGAAGTTTATTTCATAAAGATCCCGAATTCAAATTTTACCGTAAACCTCTTATAATTTATCGATTTATAATTAATTTACCTTGATAAGGTCTCCTAGCAACTTCAGAATGGTCTTGAGGGTTCTTTCTTCTTCTGAGATTGTGGCCGGCTAATCTCCTTCTGCAACTTCTCTTTGACTCATCAAATTCTGACACCGCATGAAACCTATCAAAATATGTACAGTTTTAGTCACTGCTTAATTGGTTGTCATTCATTTGCAAATAAACAGTACAATACATATGGAGTCATTTGCAGTGAACAGTAGTACTTCTACCTGCTACACTGTTGGCAGAAACGTTGTTCAATGCCATGAACCACTACTTTTGGAGCTTTGGCGTGCGTTTCACAAACCTTGTGCCTTCTGTGGTAGTCCTTCGCATTCACTAGCACCACCTGGCATCCCTCCACCTGACACCTCGGTAAAATTAAAGGCGCCGCCGCAGAAGACGCCCCTCCACCACCACCAGTTGAACCATAGGGTTTGCCTTTCTTGGTCATTGAAGTTCCCGGTGTAACATCCTCGAAATGGTGCCTCTTTCCCAGCTTCAAGCAAGTCAAATGAGGGTCTGAATAGAAGTGGGACTGTGATAATGAAGAATGGTTATCTTGGTGGTTGAACATGAGCGCGTGAAAATCACGTGCTTCCACTTGCACGGTGGAGGAGCTGGTGGGTGGTGGGTGGCGAAAGGTGTTGGCAAGATCCCAGATCTCCCATGCATGGCAACTATCATTACGCCCCCTCACACTGGCATTAATATTATTGCTGAACAGGTTCCAATTATTTTCCATCTTCCACTCTGTGTGTTGTATTGGCAGTACTTTGTATGCAGTAGTTAGATATATATGTTGGGAAATATATACACACAGTTGGGTTATACTTATAAAGAGATGCTGCATATAGGTTGGGGATCTGTCTCTCCTTTTGTT
This sequence comes from Fraxinus excelsior, assembly GCA_019097785.1. NCBI lineage: Eukaryota > Viridiplantae > Streptophyta > Magnoliopsida > Lamiales > Oleaceae > Fraxinus > Fraxinus excelsior. Next base: position 6,266,141 of record CM032639.1, on the reverse strand, counting down.
TTTATAAAAGAAGAAAAAAAAAAATGTAAAAAAAGTGGAGATATTGACGTGGGGTGGGGTGGGGTGATCAGATTAGGGGTATGGTCGAACTGTATATAGGGTCGAATAGGGTTAGAGACTTAAAGAGAAAGCTGCTGATTTGCAGACTGGTGAGAGGTGGAAAAAGTAAAGCAAAGTTGAAAATGACGAGTGATGAGGAGAAGATCACACACCATGATAATGAGTTATAAAATGATTTGATAGTTGTAATTCATAATTCACTTTCTAGTTACACAGAGTGAAACAAATGTTTTGTAACCGGTTCTACGTCTTCAATACCTATATTGCTTTATTGAGATTTTTACTTTATTTTGCTTCTGGGTTATTGTGCGAAATATTCAACAAATATGTGATACAATCAGTTGGGTTTAGTTTAGTGGTTGTCAAATTGACATAGGATATCATAATCGAGAACTTCTCTTTGATACTCAAATTATGGATTGTTTGATTCGTTCGCTCAACTTGTTCTAAAAGTTGGGGTATTGTGAGGGTGGGGGAATTTTTTTGCTCTTTCAATTCATATGGGTTCCACGTAGATCCCACCACAATGTGAGAGGATGTCAACGATAGTGTCAAATTTTTTCTGGTAAAATGGTTTAATCCAATCAAAATATGAATCTTATTAAACAAGTCCTTGGATGAAGTGAAAAGTGAATCTAGCATAAATATGTGTGTATTTACCTTATATATTGATTATGGAGTACCATTTGGTTGGTTGTGTCCATAATTCCATTGTTAAATAGATACCTGACTTTCTTTAAAAGTAAAATAAAAGATGGACTTTGGGCTGGGATTTATGTGAATTTGGAAGGGCACTTTTGGTTCATGTAGGTAGGCTTGAGCGACAATTAAAATTCATCAAAATTTATGTGTGGGATTATATTAACCACGACTTATCATAATCGTTGATTGATTGAAACCCAAACTTGAATGTCATTTTACACTTTGATGAGGAAAGTTAAGAGTTAATATCAACGTTCGGTGTACTAATAACTAAACGTTAACTTTGGCCATTTGTTGATTGAATGGCCATCATTGAAACTTTGTTTCTGCTGGGTTATTTTTTCCGTCATGGGTTGAGTAACTACATCGTGACAAGCCTATTCAAGATGGTAAGATTTCTTCTTTTTAATTATTTTATTGAAACGTAAAGTCAAGCTTGACAATTCTCTTTGGGGGATCATTAAGAGACTAAATTCTCACCTCCACACGCTTTGCACTTTGACTAAGCCTCCATATGATTTTGCTAAAAATCAAATTTTTAGTAAATTTGATAAAGATTGATGAAATATACGATTGAAAATTTTATATCAATTTTTGTCTAAACCAAATCAAGATTAATTGTGCAAATTCACAAAACTTCATTTCTCTTGGGATCATTATGTGGACTTTCTTACACTACAACACACAGATAAGGTCACTGACAGGGGCTTTAGACAAGGGATGAAGTGGCAGTTTTTTATTGGCAATTTCTTCTTTTACAACCAATGAGAAAATGACAAGTGCACATATAAATTACTGTGATTGAATCTGTTCACATGGCCTTTTCAACAATTCTCCTTGTACAAAAACCTATAGGCGCCCCCATCCAATAACAACCCCGCTTGGTGTATAGAGATTTTTTTACAGATATTGTACAGACAACACACAGATGGTGGGGTCCGCACAATTTTTTTTTTAAATACGGGTGGGGCCCGGCCCCTGTGAATTATTCATCCAATAAAGGGCTGTCAAGTGGCATTTTGTCATCCTCTTTTGTAAGTATTCCTCTTTTGTAAGTATGGCATTTATCACTGGCCATTCAATGTAACAGTCTGTAAAGAGAGTTGGCCATACACTTGAGAGATGTCCCACTTGAGAGATTTTCCCTAATCAACAAAGATTTGGCAAAATTGCCTGATTGTGACAACTCCTTGTTATCTTATTCCTTTTTCAAACATTTATTGGATTTGTCCCATAATACCAAACACTCTATTAAAGTGGCACCAGGGTGTTAAATTTGGACGATAACTATACTATCTTTTATCTTTCTTTTAGTATATTTCCAAATTATTCCAGGAGTAATCCTAGTTACATTTGTAGTGCTTAAATTTAATTCTTTACGTAGATATGGTTAGTTGACATGGCTTGATTTGATCTCATGATTATATTATATGTAGTCTTGAAGTGTACCGACTAACATCATTGTTCACATCGAATTTCATAATTGAATAGTCAAAAACATGTGTTATTCAATTAATTGATTGAAAATATAATTTAAAAAAGATGCACATGAAGCAAACGAAGGCACATAGGTGGGCACACGAAGTTACGAACACAGACACTTCTTGAGGCATTCGTCAACTTCTTAGGACACCCTAAGGTTAGTGATTGCAAAAAAAACCCGCCCCGTCTCGTCCCTAACGGAACTGAACCCACCTCGTCAAAAGGAAAAAAAAAATAACTACAAATTACAAAAGCACGAAAAAAAAAAAAAAATTGTTTCCAATGCTTGCTTTGGATATTAAAGTAGTTAGTTTGAAAATTATTTGCTTTAGATTTTAAAATTTTGAATTTGTATTTTAACTGAAAATTTTTTAAAGAAAAAGAGGGGGGTGGGGTGGGGGTGGGATGCCCGCGCTCCGCACCTGCGCCAGCCTCGCTGCATCCCGTCAAAGGAGGGTTGGGCGGGCGGCATGGCGGGGGTGCCCGACCCGAACATGCCCTGCTATCATCTCTATCTAAGATAGTCGTCAACTGCCATCGTTTTGAATGTTTGAACGCCACAATGTAATTATTTTTGTGGTAACTTTTCTGACACCTCGAATTTCGAATCCAAATGATCGTTTTTGAGATCCTTGTAGGACTTTAAAAATAGCTATACAAATAGAGCTAAAGTTAATGGAGTGTGTTTGATATGCATTTTATTACAAAATATGTAGGTTTTATAGTACTAATTAATGAGTTTAATTTAAACAAGGTAAATTTATGTGAATTATGTAATAGATTATATATAGCACGGCACTTCAAATGTTGTCATTATATATTTTAAAATATATATCAGAATACGAGTTAATATTATCATCTCAATTAAAGCAATGGGTTGTTGACACGTGTACTCATTAAACTTGCCAGTGAGTTATGGAGTTGGGAAACAGGGAGACATAAGTATTCAACTGTACATTGTTTCTTTTAATGAAACATAATAAAGAAGAAAATAATTCCATTTTATACCTTTTTTCTATGAGTTGAAGAGGGGGACCATTTTGCCTTACATACATCTTTGTGCAAGCTTTTTGTTTAGCATATAAAGGTACTATTAGACCCCCGTTCCCCCGACCTACGCGCATGCATCACGTACGTATACTTCACACTTTACATGGTTGAAGAGAAATGAAGTTGTTCGGAATTTCACACATTATCCAAAACTCTGCGAGAGTTCAAGCTATATCAGACCTTAAAAAAGATCTATTATTATGAAATTTTGTATGATTTTGAAAAAATGAAAATATGATCTTGTGGAATACCATGTAATATTTCATATCTTGTTCAGTCAAAATTATGATTTTCTACTTGTCATAATAATAATAATAATAATTTTGCACTTTTGCTTGGACTAGGCTTGGTTTTTAAAGTTCGACGGCCCAAATGGATTCCAATGGGCTGCTCAAATGAGAGAAGTCATGTTTGGCTAAACTAAAATAATTTCTTTTTAAACGTATTTGGAAATGTTTTTACTTCACTTATAATTAGTTAATAATTTGACGGTTACTTAGGAATTACTTTCAAAATAAGTTACTTAGTTCAAAATTAATCATAAGTAAATTTTAGAAACTTGGCAAGTTCAATCTTGTAAATTCTTACAAGAGAACAAACATCCAAATGCAATGGAGTCTTTTGCAAGTAACTCATCAACATGAACACTTTCTTGTTGTCGTTGAAGTCGGAATATTTCAAAAATATATGCTACACTACATTAAATATATAAGATAAAATGAAATATTTGTCTATAGTTGATTTATTCTTGCCACCTTTTTGAACTTGCGGGTACGTAATAACTTATCAACATGAACACTTTCTTGTTGAAGTCGGAATATTTTTAGCTTTCAAACATGTCTAGAGCTTCTTGGCACGAAACTTTTTGTATTTTCGTAGTATCATCCTCGTGATTATCTTCTTCTATTCGTATCAAAAGTAGATGATTGAAGAGATTATGATAAGAACCTCTGAATTTTTTTAATGATTCCTACATCACACAACTAGATTTTGGAAGTGCTACTCGGTGGTATGAACAAAACAATTGAGTAATGAAGTGGGTGGAGATTTTCCTTTTTGCCATGTGTTGAACACTTATCCACAATAAACAAGGCATTTCTATCCAAACGGCTATCAACCTCTGAGCCATTCCATGAAAAAAAAAACAAAGATTTCATCTATGCATTTGAAGCGGTTGAAATTACAACATTTAACATTCTTAAAGCATTTTAGATTAAGAAATTTACCGATGTCCTATTGCAGTAAATAACAATTGTAATCCTCTCTTTATTTTGCTTTCTTAAAAGAGAGTTATCGATTTGCATGTGATAAAATAATATTATAGTTTCAATCATATTGTTGGTGTCTAATTTTCTCTTAGCGAAAAATAGCTTCAATTTTCTCTATATCAACTGAACCACTTTCCCAAAATAATGAATGAATTACATGTCGTCATTTGATCTTTTCCAATCATTCATTTGTAAAATAGCTTCGAGATTGCATTACAAAAATATTTTCCTTCTCTTTTAGCAATTTACTGTTGGAATATAATTATATTTCCCCACTTGTTCAAGATTATGTAGATCACATATTCAAAATAGTAACATTTATGTATAAGGATTAAATATCTTTTGATTTGAGTCTAACCATAGTTTAATTCTCACCAAATATTATCGGAATTCCAGGTAACATGATAGTGTTGAACCAGTTATTCCTTGTGATAATACCCGTGAACACACACACACAAAAGTGTCATATGTTCACAAGTTCCTTAAATTCGTTTAGAACTTATATGGCCTTGCACTCATCCTGCAGCGACTCCTAGCTTTATGGAATCGTTTATTTTCTATGGAACCCGAAGAACAATCCGTTCTTCACCAACTAGAACTCCAGTAACCTTCATCGATCTTAAGCAACTTTGATAGATATGTATAAAGCAGTAGTTTGTTATTTGGATTAGGAGTATGATGTTTTTCGCCACCAAAAACAGTATATCAAAGAAACACGAAGGTTGAAAGCTTCAAATGTTAAGAGAATATGAAAGCGCGATGTTTGCTCAATGTTCAACCTTAAAAAATCTTATTATGTGGCTTTAGAATATTTATAGGTAGGGTAAAAAACAGATGGGCCGGAAAAAAAGCTTTTAAAATGCGAAATAAAATATTCCCGTATAACCCCGTCGCTCGAGCGAGAGCTCAGCGACGGGTTGTCACTCGAGCGAAGGAGGGATGACAGTTTAGCAATGCAATTTTTATTTTTGTAGCTCGAGTCAACCCTTGGCGACAGTCTAGTGAAAATTCATATTATTTTCCCCACTGTTCCAAACTTGAAACTTACTTTTAAACAAATTGCACATTACTCCTTGAACTTTTACACTCTATCAATTTAAGTCCTTGTGTTCACAAAATTTGTCAATTACAAAATCAACTAAAACAATTAGTTAACATGGTATTTATCATTTCAACTAATGTTCTATTTTTCTTTCAATCAAACTATTTTGTTCGGGTGTCCTAGGTGCAGAATATTGATGTATTATATCTTATTGCTCACAAAATGAATTAAAATCACTAGAAAAATATTCACCTCATTTATCACTTCTTAGAGTTTTTATTTTCTTACTTAAATGATTTTCAACTTCATTTTTATATATTTTAAATATATCAAAAGTTTCATATTTATGTTTCATTAAATAAATATAAGTGTATCTAGAATAATCATCTATAAAGGTAATGAAATACATATTTTCACATCTAGTTAACATACCATTTAATTCATATATATCTGTATGAATTTATTCTAAAATTTTAGAAGTCTTATTCACACTTTGATATGGCCTTTTTATCATTTTAGATTCTACACAAGTTTTACATTTATAAGATATTAAGTCACATTTTAACATTCGTTTCATGATACTCTTACTTATGTGACCTAATTTAACATACCATAAAGTAAATGAATCAATTAAATAAGCAGACTCAATTTTATTATTAATCAACATGTCAACGATACAAAACTTGACAATTCAATCATTAGAATAACATTTTCAACAAATTTCTCATTCAGGGATAGTACAGGCTTATCGGACTCATAAATACTTTTTATACCCAATTTTTCTAAGAGATTACCACTAACTAAATTCATGCTCAGATCAGTAACATGTAGTACATTTGTTAAAAGTAACAGTATTCCGAGAAGTGAAGATAATCTCTACATTTTCTTTCCCAACCACCTTGGAGCAGTCTTATTATCCATTTGAATCTCTTGATCTCCATTCACTTTATAATCTGTCTTGAATAAAGACTTATCATATATACATGTACAGTTGCATATGCATCATACCACCAACCAAGAATCTTTCCCTTGATTGCATTGCTCTCGCTTACGGTAGCCACAATATTATCTTCTTTGATTGAGTTCACTTTTGCTTTGGAGTTGTTTTGCTTTTGATGTCGACATTCCTTTGCATAATATCCTGGTTTCCTACATATAAAACAACCACCCTTGGACTTCTTCTTAAACTTGTTAAAGTTTTTAGAAAGCTTTCTTTTGTTGAATTTGTTTGAAGGTTCAGTCTTCTCCACAACATTAGCCTTTAAAGTGTCTTCATGGGAATTGTCATTTTTATCTCTTGATCTTGACTCTTCCTCAATTCAAAAATGTTTATGCACTTGTTCCAAAGAGTAATATTCGAAACTATACATGATTTTCTTCTGACATCCTTTCCAAGTTTTCGGGAGTTTTGCAAGATTGCTCCCACTTGGAAAGATTCCGGAAACTCAATTTCGACCATCTTCAACTTATTGACAAGAACTTGCAATTTATGCACTTGGGGAAGAAGGGGAACATTTTCAAGGAATTTAAAATCAAAATATCTTGATATGAAAATTTTCTTTTTACTTTCTTCTTCGGCTTTATATTTGTTGCATCTCAAATCTCGTTTGTCAAAGATGTGTTGGTGTAGAGATTATACAACTGGCCGGATAAAGTATTGAGAATATGATCACTGCATATGAGTTCATCTTCTTGATGCTTTTGTCTTTCCATCCTTATAGCTTCGATATCTTCATCCGTTGGTTCCGCAAGTGGTGTTAATTCGGGATCAAGAATGTAAAAGATCTTCAATGCCATTAGAAGAAATTTTAACTTGTCTTGCCACCTTGAAAAATTTGTCCCATCAAAACAGTCCAAATGAATGAGATCTTGATTCATCATTTTGATTGTCAATATAGTAGTTTCATTCTCCATTGCAGAATATCGTTTAAGATTGTTGAAATATAATCCTTCAAGGGATTGTAAATGACAACAAAAAGAAAGAATCAAGAACGCCAAATATGGTAGAAAGACTCAAATACGATATCGTTGTCCTCAAACGATACTTGTCTTCTCTAAAATTTAATTAGTGCTTAAAGGGACTCTTGGCAAATGATTTGTAAAATTGATCAAGCCTTGAAAAAGAAAATACTTAAGAACTTTTATTTATCTTCCAAAACTTAAAGAACACTTCGAAGGTTTGAATAAGTAATGAATTCGATTTAAAAGCACTATAATATAGTTTTGATTGTTGATTTGTTATGTTTGTAATTGAAATCTATCACCTATTTATAGCTTTCAATTTATCATTCACGAAATAGTGTCATACTAACATGAAAAGTTGAGTATTTTCATGAAAAGACGCTGAAAATCAAACCAGAAAAACCAGCCCAACGACTTTTTTTTGGGCTTATGTGTAATCATAGTTTAATCCATGCATACGCATAGTAGAAGCATTTTTTCTTCTGTTTTTGCATGCTCAAGCCATGTGTACACATGGTTGAATAACCTGTATACGCATGAGGAAAACTCAATTGCCCAATTTTTGATTCCAAAACTAATTCATCTGATTTTGGTCTAGTTTATCACATTTCATTAGATATCCAAATTTAATTTTGAACAACAATTATAATATTCACAACTCATATTGGCATGCTCTTAATGTCACATTCATTGAGGACAGACTCCATTTCAGGGTACGTACTTCACCATATTTGAACGTTTTGCTTTTGGGTTAATAATAATGCTTCTTGAAAGAGGTTGGTTGATAATTTGACTATCTTAGTTTGTGATACCTTAAGACCATGAGTATCTTCTAACCACTAACCATTTCATAATATCTTTTTGCTTTCGGTTGAGGTTCGATTCATCCATTTTGCACAGTTTAACTTTGGGTGGCATGATTGATTTGCTAGAGGAAGAGGGAAATGTATCACTTGAACTGGTTGAATATTGCATGTGTTTATATTATAAAAATGTATATATAGAATTTACATTAGAACAAAATTCAAGAATTTTAAGATTAGTTTGCATATTTTTAATACTACATAATTACACTATTTTTGAAAATTATATCCATCTCCTTTCTCAATGCATATACCTTAAATGTGACATGCTTTATTAATTAATTATATTAATATAGGGGCATATTTTACACCTATATTATTTGCAATAAGGGTCCGTTTGATTGCAAATGTGAAAAATAGGTGGAAAGAAAATGAATTTCAGGTAATTGTTTTATTGGTAATTGTAATTAATTGTATTTGATTGGTATAATTTTCCACCTAAAAAATGTAGAAAATTTGATATCTATTTGACTTTAGTTTTCATGAAAATTGTCCATAAAAGTGATAATTTATTTTACCATTGTGTTTAGAATTTGTTCCAATTGTCAAAAAGAAAAAAATTAAGAATTTTTGTTTTATCAAACCAAATATCATTCGTTTGACTTTGTTTTGTACGAAAATTATCAATAAAAGTGATAATTTTTTTACCATTATATTTAAAAAAATTTCCAATTGGCAAAAAAAAAAAAAATCAAAAAGAAAAAAGCAGGAAAACAAAAAAACTACCAAAACTAGAAGAGAACAAATTCAAGGAATTCTTGGAAAATGGGGGCGTGAGGAGGTGGGTAGGAAAATGAAATCCAAGGAAAAATTATGCAATCAAACATTGAAAAAAAGTGAAAAATGTAAAAAGTTTTCTAACTTCCTACGAAAACAAGGATAATCAAACAGGGCCTAAGTTTAATTAAGTTAAAATAAGAATCTAGTGATCCCAGCAGTAGAATTATAAAGAGGTTTTACTGTAGTTTTTTCTTAAATGGATTGAAAAAATAGGAGGAGGTAGGCCCCCACCAAAACCGATTGCAACAGCAAAACAATGATAGTACTTAACGAACTGGAATCGGTTGCTTCAAACAGACACTCATTCTTAACTTGAAACTGAAACAAGTCCATAACCGAACTTCTGTCACATCTGAAACATCTCTTGCTTTGCTTTGCTTCTGACACCATCAACAATAACTGAACCCAACCCAAAAACAAAAACAAGAATTCGAGGATGTTTGATAGGGATTAAAATTAGATTTTTAGTAGATTGTAATATAAGTTTTTGAAATGTGTGATTGAAAAGATATGGGACCCATGAAAGACATGATTAATATTGATTGTTTGACTTTGACTTATATTACAATATAATTTTAATCTGTACCAAACATAGCTGAACAAAAATTAAGCAAAGAACAAATCAAACTTGAATTAGTATATATGTTTGACATTAGTAGCCACCTTAATTAGGTTTGTTCAAAATTGACCATCCATGACTAGAATTTAATTTTTATTAGTGTCCAAATACTTCAATAGTCTATTAATTGGATTTATTTGACCTATTCTAGCTATTAGATTGATAAAATTCAAGATTGTGATATGCCAACCATTAACTGAATATTTACTAAAAAAACCCCATGAAAATGAGTCCCAACCAAAATTCATATCAAATTCGTCTACCTTATAATTGCTTTACAAATAAAAACAAGTCAAATTCCAATTCTAATTCCGATTTTGCTCTCTCATAAGTCAACATAAATCCGTTACATTTCATTTTCTGGAAATTGATCACCATTTCTTTGTAATAAAGGTTCCCTAGTTTAATACCCCAATTCTAACATTTTCATGCATATTCATATGAAGCTAACTTGTTGCCATTCTTCTCATGTTCTTACTACTTTTCCTAGCTAACATGTTATCATTCTTCTCATGTTTCTTACTACTTTTCCTCTCCTTTCCACCCTATATTCATGCTAGAGTAACACCTACTTATGCCGTAAACCCGAAAAATCATAGATACACTTGGCATGAATTCCAAAAATTCCAGGATGTGACAAAAGGGAGTTTCATTGATGGAATTTCTCAACTCAAGAAATATTTCAATCATTTTGGTTATTTAATGGCAGAAGAAATGAATGCTACCGATATATTCGATGCCAACCTCGAAAATGCCATAACAAGATATCAATCAAGACTAGGCCTTCCAATTACAGGAAAGCTAGATTCGGGTACATTGTCGGAGATTATGTCGCCCCGGTGTGGTGTGCCAGACCAGCCACTGGAAAAGTTGGGTGCCATGCAGCGGTTCGCATATTTCACCGACCGGCCGAGATGGGATCGGAGTACACCGATGACACTTACGTACGCATTTTCACCAAGCAATTTGATCAACTACTTAAGCACGCAAGACATAAGGGAGGTCTTTAAACGAGCTTTTGGCCATTGGGCGGCAGTAATTCCAGTTACGTTCGTAGAAACAAACGATTACGGGTTCGCAGATATCAAAATCGGGTTTTACAGTGGTGATCATGGAGATGGAGAGGCGTTTGACGGTGTACTCGGGGTATTAGCGCATGCATTTTCTCCGGAGAGTGGGCGGTTCCACCTTGACTCCGCCGAGACATGGGCTGTGGACTTTAACACGGAAAAGTCAGACGTGGCCGTAGATTTGGAATCGGTGGCTTTACATGAAATAGGTCACTTGTTGGGATTGGCACACACAAGTATTAAAGATGCAGTTATGTATCCAAGCTTGAAACCTAGACAGCAGAAGTTGGATTTGAAGATTGATGATATAAAGGGTGTACAAGCTCTTTATGGTTCAAACCCTAGTTTCAATTTTCAAGCTTTTTCAGAATCAGATATATCCGCAAATGATGCTGTTGATTTCAGAATCAGATCAGAAATTTGGTTCATCTTGCAGCTGTTGGTGTTCATCTTGTGGTTGTGATCATAGGTAGAAGAACAATGTTTTGACCATTGACTTGACCAATTTTTTAACACTTTTTTTTTCTTTTTAATTTGTTTTGACATAATCCGTTGTGTTTATACTGTCAATGACAGTATTTTTTTTTTATGAAAATTGGACAAATAGTAGCAAAGTTGTCTTCGAATGAAATGTACCAGGTATATGATGCGTTGAATTAAACTCCTCTTTAATTTAGGTAAAAATTAAATTTTTAGTAAATTTGATAAAAAATGATGAAATATATGGTTGAAGTCCCTGTTTGGTACCCACTTTATCAAAAAATTTAACCGCACATTTTATGGGATCATCAATTTTTATCATTTTTCCAATCAAATAATTTATCAACTTTTAATAAAAAATTAATATTTAGCTAAACTAAACATGGACTAAGAATTCAACCATGTGTACACATAGCTTTCTAGAACAAACGTTATTTATTTCGTAACATTATTTAAAGCATGTTTGGTAGAGATTAAAATTGAAAAATTAGTTGTTATTGTTGACTTTTATTAGACGAGTGAGAGTGTGGAATTCAATAACAGCTATATTTTCATTTTTAATGAATTTTAATCGATAACAAACGGGCTCTTAGTATGGTACAATACATTCGAACTATAAACATGCACATCGACTATCTTAGAAAGATAAGCATGCCACTTGTGCTTGGATGTGAGTGAACATCCACCGTTCTCAGCCACAAACTTTTGGAGTAAATATAAGCCATGCATGATCAATAAGGTAGGTCCATGGTTATGTCATGTACCTATTAGAGAGTATAGTATGCAAGGCAGCCATTCTTCGGACTTTCCTGAGTAATGCATGATTTAAATTAAATATTATATAAATTAATTGTTTATTTTAATTTAAATCTTAATCAATTTTTTTATTAAATCAATTATAAGCTAAATTGGTCGGCCTAATACAGCAGCAATCCTGGGTGGAATAGGTCCTGGTTACAACAGTATAGGACATACTCACGTGTGTAGGAGTGAGGACGGTCTAGTTTGATCCGAATCTAATAGGAACCAAATTGAGTACCAATGAAAATCTTAGAAATGAAACCATTAGTTCCATATCCAACTATTGAACCGAACCAACCGATTTCAATTCGATCCGGTCCGATTCTTTATGCTGCAAGAAATTATAAAAATAAAGTATGAACTACTTATCAAATTGAAAATGGACAAAAATAGAGTGTGAAATCACTTGTCATTGTTGTAATCTAATGATACAAAAAATCTATTAAACAAATGCAACAAACAAAAATCCATTCCAAAGCTCAAGATCAATTTATAAAGGTAAAAAAAATGATAAACTATTATATTTTTAGTAATTCTTAAGGATCGTGATTCTTGATGTCCATCCACTTTGAAAATAATGATAAATTTGAATTCTTATCAAATACTGAGCTAAAAATATATATTTTCTTTTATTGTATTGCATTAAAACTATGAATTTGTAAAATAATTATAAAATCATTTAAACTTGAATTTCGATTACCAGTTAAAGGAAAGAAGAAGCGCATGGGAAATGAAATTTTAACGTGAAATAATTTTGGGGGTATAATGTTCAAAAATCTAGTACATGTTAGTATAAGTAAAAAGATAAATTCGAGAGAACTCAATTCTCTGTTGGTTCTCAAAGTAGTACTGGGAATCGAATTGGAATCTATCGATTCTCGATGTATGATTTCAAAATCGACCCATTTAGTATAGGAACCGAAGTTGGATCAATCAATTTTATTTAAAATTGATTCCATTCCGGTTCCACCAATTCCCAAAAAGAATGCCCACCCTGAAGCGCATAAGAAATATAAAAGAATATAAAGTAATTTTTAAAACGTTTCTGACTAACCATTGAACTTTGTGACACGGCAAGGACTAACGTTGAAAGGTGCCACGAGTGAATTAATATCCATTATTCACGTCCTTCAATTCATTTTGTTTGATAAGCATATTTTCCATTTTTTAATTTTTGCAGTATTTGATATGCAAAATTTTTTCGGGAATATATTTTTTAACTTTTCAAATTTTCCATATTTTTGAGAAAAATAAATTAATTTTTTTTCTTTGGTCATTGGAAGAAATTCTAGACACAATGGTAAAAAAGATTTTCACTTTTTATTGACAATTGTCATGCAAAATAAAGTCAAACGAATGATATTCGATATGATTATTTTTTTTCAATTTTTTTTTTTTGGACAATTGGAACAAATTCTCGATGTTATAATAATTCGATAAGTTCAGTGGCTGGTTGAAAACGTTTTGCCTGGGATTTATAAAATTTACCATTTTTCTATTAAGGTCCAATTAAATTCAAATTAATAAAAACAAATTTTATTAAGTTATTAACATATTTAATAATATAAAAGATACTTCATTTGATTCCAATATTGTAAAAGAAATAAAAAATTTATTGCTACTTCTAATTCATAATTATTTTCAATCAATAAAATATAAAACAGACAACTAAAATAATTTTTATGATACTATTATGTAGCGAAAAAAATATCTTGTTCATTTTAAGTTGAACAATTTTGTAACTTATTAAATTGTCGAGAATGTACGCATAATTTTATTCGAAGGTATTATGGATTATTATTTTCTTTTTCAGCAAAGAAGCTTCTTTAAAAAAGATTATGTAAATATAATTAATTATGCCTAGACATGATCCCAGAAGAGAACCGAATCGAGTTGAATTTTTTTTTTTGGTATTTAGTAAGTTGAACCATCGGGTTCAAATTTAGTTATGGAAGCAAACTAGTTCTGTTCGATTCGATACTGTCAACTCAAGTCAATATTCTTAATTTTAATTGATCACAATACACTTAAATAATTCAAACATAAAAGATAAAATGATTTATCTATTTGTACTAAATAGATTACATAATGTTTTACATAATCAACACGTGGTGACCCCCTATTGGGCTCAATAAGGGGCCGTCGCGTGTTGATTATGCAAAATATTAGGTAATAATTTTGGTACACGTAGCATCTTCCTAAATAAAATATAAGAGAGTAAAAATATTGTTTTAAGGGTCTTTTCGGTAGAGATTAAAATCGGATTAAAATTGAAAAACTAGCCGTTATTGTTGACTTTTATTAGACGAGTGAGACCCAATAACGGCCATATTTTCAATTTTAATTGAGTTTTAATCCATAAGGAATGGGGCCTAAGTGTCTTATTGATCATTATACTATTTAAGTAATAATTGCAGCAACGATCACAAAACTTTTTTCTTTTTCACATAATTTATCTCAATCTTCGCTTTGTGTCACCTATTATCTCAAATATTTCATTTTGTTGCAACACAAGGACCATTTATTTCATAGTTAATTGATCAAGAAAATGTATTTTGATTAGATTTAGACCAATTTTAAAAGGGTAAAATTGTAAATTTAACATTTTTTTAAAACAAAAATACACAATTCTAATCCAAAAATTGAAAACCAAACAACAAAAATAAAATTGAAATCCGCACCCATCCACCCCCACCCCGCCTTGCTCCGCCCATCCCATCCCATCCTATCCTATTCCATCATACCCACTAAACCAAAATCAAATCAACCTAGCCCCTATCGCCACATTTCATAGCCACCTCCACTCTTCGCCTAGTGAAAATGAACTTGTCGGACGGGTCAATCGTGCTGATGAAACATCGGGTTGGGGTTGTCAAAATCAACCCACCCCTCGCCTTATGAAAATGGACTCATTAAGGATGGCAAAAAAGCTCGGGTGGCTCGGGCTCGACTTGTAAAAAGTTCGAGCCGGGGCCGGCTCGTGTGGCTTGGCAAGCCACATGGACCTGCCCATACGAGCAGCTTTAATAATAACAATAATAATAATAATAATAATAATAATAATAATTTATAAAGCAAGCAACCGCTACAGCAGCCAGCCACAAGCAACAAATTTGCTGCCTGCGTACATTCACTAATTTTTTTTAAAAAATAAAAAATAAAAAATTGAGTCGGAACTCAATAAAAGGAAAATAACTCAAAAAGTAATTAATAAAACTCATAGAAACCAATAAAGATTAGTATACCAATAAATGAAAATCGCAAAATTTACGGTAGCCAAGATAATATTTTGAATTGAAAAAAAAAATCGAGCCGGCTCGACCCAAGCTCGGGCCGAGCTGAGCTAAATTTTTTTAGCCATGCTCAGCTCGTTGCATGGCTAGGACTCATTGGACGCGTCCATTGTGCTCATCAAATTGATCGATAAGAGTGCCCATACTAGAATCCCACGGCTGAATCACACCGTTGCTACATGATCTCAAAACTTGCAACAACGGTTGCAGCGCCCCGAGCACTCCTGTTGCAGTTTTATTCTCATCTTTGAGCACCAAGCTGAAAATCACACCGACAACATGTTCTTGTGATTCTTCAAATCCGTTCTTTAAGATTCCTGTCAACATTGGAACAAATCCCTATTCTTACAATCTTGATTTTGTTTAATTCTGCAAGTGAAAGATTCACCAATGCTACTGCAACATTGATTTGAACGACGGGGTACCATGAATTCAACAAGTTCCTTAAAGCAAACAAAGATTGTTACGCCTCGCCACCGAAACTCTCACGTGAAGCCTACATGGCATCCCACGTGGAGTGCAATGGACCTACCGAAGTGGTTGCATGCATGGACCTACCGAAGCCCTCTTGCCGAAGTGGTGATGCTCAAGGAGGCTAAATTTGAAACTCCACCACGACAAGTGACGACCCGCCTCCTTTGAAAATCTTAAATTGATAAAATCTTGTTTGAATAATTGATGTGACCCATGTAATGAGTAATATGTCGAAATCTTGTCAACAAAGGTGGTAGGGTAACTGTTCCTTTTTTAAAAGCATTAAATACGCACATGCTAGTAGGGTCAAAATTGACACCTATGACAAAATGATTCGATTAAGGAGATGAGATCACGTGTCCCATCATCTAATGGATACATTTCACATATAACAATATAAATATTCTTCCTAGTGTCATTTTAGGATAATGCAAATACACCCATTGTTCCTTATCACGTGATTCCATTCATATATCTTGCCAACGCCCGAACATTTTTTTCTTGTGTTATAAACCTTTTCCCAAGTTCAAACTCAAAATATCGTCGACAAGTAATATGTCCAAACATGGTGAAATTAGATTGCGTGGACGTGAGTAGACTCAATATCTGTTGTCCACATCCATGGTACAACAGAATGACGCTGTATGTGAAAAAATCGCCATTACAACCATAATTATTCCCGTAAAAAAGTTTGTCGAAAAGTTGTTGGGCATTTCCCTTGAAAAGGGGTTTGTTCTAGAAAGAGAACAAGTAAAAGTCCCGGAAGTTGGAAAAAATTTGAGAATTTAGTTTAGAAAAGAATAAGCAGGGACCATGATGTCCCTCTCGAGAGGGTGAGAAAAAAACCTAACGAAGAGATCTCCTAAGCAACTACCCAAGTAAGTAGGCCCTGACCCTACCACCATCATATGCATGATGGAATGAGAGTGATTGCCCAACTTACTCAGGAGATAGCCACAATGATCGTTAACATGAGTTACCAAAACATGGTGCAAGAACTCCTCAGGAAAATGCAAGGTCAGGGCGGTCCGCCAATTCCCCCTTAAGCACCACAATGATACTATCAGAATGAGGATGAGTCCAAAGTCAGAAACCGCTGTCTCCTCAGTAGGATAGAGAAGTTAACCCCCTTGAAAGGGAAGTGAAAGTCGACATCTCTTCGAATATGCATCGGTCGATCCACTAAGGCTCATGAAAACATGGAAGACAACTTCACCCCCTCCGAAATATGAGCCACTCCATATGCTAGAAAGGTATGTTAGCGTGTTTAACAGAATTAGTCCGATGAGAACCAGACACATGCTATCCCAGCCACCTCTAGTGCCTAGAAATAGGCCTCAGCCACCACTTCCCAGAGGCGAGACGATCTGAGGAGAGGAAGGACACGTCTCATCCACCACCCAGATACCAAGCTGATGAAAATGACTCGAACAAACCTCAAAGGTCTTGTGACCTCGATGACGATGACAAAAATTTGTCCTTTTCACAAAAACTAAGGATTGTTCCCATTCTAAGTCACTATGTACTGCAAAGATACCAAAGTATGATTGGGAGACGTAACCCGACTAAGCATTTGAACAGCTACAAAATGCACATAAGCCCAAGAGGAGTCTCCCCCGTCTTCCAATGTAGGGCCTTCCATTTGATTTTAAGTGGAGCGGCTGAAATTTGGTATAGTAAATTACTCCAATGAGTACTAGAAGTTGGCCAGAATTTAAAAGTACATTCCTGAAAGGGTTCGTAGTAAATAAAGAAGGAAATATTTCTATGCAACGCCTTCATGTCATGAGGCAACAGCTTGGGGAGATGTTGAAAAGTTTCTTAGCCAGCTTAACCGATAAGATGACTTATTGTGTGCAAGTCACTGGCCATGAGGCGTTGTTTGCTTTGTGGGGCGAGCTAAACATGAACGCCCTCTTCTGGAGATATGTGCAAAATCAAGACTCCACCAGCTACGATGCCTTGTTAGAAATGATGAGACGTGAAATCATCAGCGAGAAGTTGATTAATTACCGAAATAGAGCTAACAATGGTCTTCTACCCCCTAAGAAATAGCATGGGAGAGGACCCACCTTTCATCTAATGGACCTCTAATGGAACTAGGCTAGTCATGAAGCCATTCCCAACTCCATGCAAGCACTTTCCATGTCTACATTAAACGCAGTACCTACGCTGGCTTACGAAGATGTAACCCCCGACACTAACATGCAACAGGCTGGTCTAGACAACGGAATTCCCAGAGAGAAAGAGATCAATGACGAGGTTCGGAACCTCGAAATAGGCTAAACACCCCTCAATATTTCATTTACCATCATTCCTACAGTTATGGCATAACAGGTTGCAGAGATATAACCCAATACCCTAGGCAGGTTAATCATCGGAACGACCATAGCGGTAATCGCCCTCCTCCTATGAACCTCTCCCCACCTAGGCAGGGCCAAAGACCTAGGCGTGATGTGGCCGACCCAGCCTCCAAATCATGAGTTGTCCCTACGACAAATGATGGAACATGATAGAGAGAGACCTAGGGAAGGATAACGACAACGTATGGACCCCCAGCCAATATAGAAGACGCTCTTATCCATGAAATTGACACGATTTTTGGAGGACCCTACGTTGGGGGCAACACAAGGAATTCCTAAAGGAACTATATTAGAAAAGCCAATGACCCACCAATGGCTAGTTACATAGTGAATAGCAGTTTTCGAATTTGGCAACTACCACCCATCACTTTCACATATAAGGATGCTGAGGGTGTACATTTCTCCCATTGTAACGCCCTTGTGGTAAAGGTAGTTGTAGCTCATAATGGGTTGAAACGAATGCTAGTGGATAATGGCAGTTCCCTCAACATCCTATTTGGATCCACTTTTGATAAAATTATATTCGATCATAAATAGACAACCATCACCACTCTCTTGTACGGTTTCACCGCGCGACAACATCATCCTAAGGGGAAAAATAACCATTGCAGTGGAAATTGGAGAACCACCCCAGAAACCTCAAAATTTCATGGAATTTTTGGTAGTAGATAACAGGTCATCCTGCCATGGGGTACTAGGTAAACCTACCCTAAAAGATTTATGGGTCATCACATCCATTTACTACATGTACATGAAATTCCCTACTGAGTGTGGGATTGTCACGGTTAAGGGTGACCAAAGAGGAGCACGGGAGTGCTACCAGAACTTGATAAAGAAGGCTAAACCCAAGGATGTCTATATGGTGTTAATGGAGGTTGACATGATGTATGCTATAAGATGACAAAATTCTAGACAAGAAGACGTTGAGATGATGGATACCCTCCAGTAGAGGGGCATGCTTGATGAAATGGACCATCGTGTTATCGAATCTGAATCCCAAGCAACCCTAGTAGAAGAACTGAAAAGTTTTTCTGTGAACCCTCAAGACCCCACTAAGGCATTATAGGTAGGAAAATGCTTATTATCGAAGGCAAAAGAAAGACTCAAGGACTTCTTGTACATAAACCTTCATGTCTTTGCATAAAGGCATGAGGACATGGTGGACATTGATCCTAAAGTCAATTGCCACCACCTGAAAATTGATCCTACGGTTGTCTAGCATAGACAGAAGAGGAGAGCCCTCAATCCGGAAAGGTATGAGGTCCTGAAGGAAGAAGTGCGAAAGCTGATAGAAAATGGCTTCATCGTGGAGGCTATTTACCTATAATAGGTTTACAACCCAGTTTTCGTAAAGAAGTACAATGGTAAATGGATGATGTGCATCGACTTTTTCATCCTGAACCAAGCTTGTCCTAAGGACGGTTTTCCTCTTCCAATGATAGACCAACTTGTAGACTCTACCACTAGACACGAACATTTGAGCTTCATGGACACTTACTCAGGCTATAATCAAATTCTCATACAACCGACGGATGAAGAAAATACCTCTTTCATCACTGATAGACACATTTATTATTACAAAATGATGCCCTTTTGATTGAGAAATGTCGAGACCACATATCAGAGACTCGTTAACAATATGTTTGTCGACCTTATTGATAGAACAATGAGAGGTCTATGTGGATGACATGCTCGTGAAGAGCTTGAAGGCAAATGACCATATAATACACCTGGATGAAACCTTTCATATTCTACGGAGGTACAGAATGAGGTTGAACCCGCTAAGATACATGGTCAACCAGAGGGGTATAGAGGCTAATCCAATAAACATTCAAGTCTTGGTTGATATGAAGTCCACAAGAAAAATGAGGTGCAAAGATTAACAAGGCGTGAGACGCCTTTAAACTGTTTCATCTCGAAGGCCACCGACAAATGCTTCCATTTCTTTAAGATCTTAAAAAGGGATGGGGGTAAGAAATTCAAATGGATGGAGAAATGTGAAGAGGCTTTCCAGGAGTTGAAAAAGCTCCTAGGGCAAGCCCCCTTATCTAAAAGCCCCTAAGGCTGAAAAGACCCTGCAACTCTATCTGACTGTCTCCAACGAAGCCATTTGCGTGGTTCTCGTAAGAGAAGAATGTACCTTCCAGCCGTTTGTTTATTACGTGAGTAAGGCATTCTTGGCGACAGAAATCTACGACCCTAAAATGGAGAAGTTAGCTCTAGCCTTGATCATCGCGTCCAAAAATTTGAAGCCATACTTCCAAGCTCATACAATACTTGTGTTAACCAACTTCCTGCTCAAACAAATAGTTCAGAAACTCAACGCTTTGGAAAGGTTAGTGAATGGACAGTAGAGCTTATCGAGAAAATAATGGAACCCACTAAGCCTCCCATGTGTGTTAGTCCAAGAATAACTAACCAAGAGGAGGGTGAATTGGTTTTCAAAACTTTTTCGACACTTAGTCTCAAAACAATTCAACACACAAGATATAATTGTAAAGTATAAAACAATAAGTAAATATGCAAATATGTTATCTTAATTCAAGTATGATATTGCACAATGTAAATAGCAATTTAAAGTAAAGTGCAATAATGTAAAGATAACAAACCGATTTAATGGGGTTTGATCCAATGCAATGATCTACGTCCCCGTTACCAAGCTCTCCGTCACGAGCAATGCCAATTTGTATTATAATGGTAACTTACAATAAGGAGTACCGATCCTTTACAACGTTGAGCTTTCCGGGACCTCAACACGACCCACACTATCGAGCTTTACGGGACCTCGATATGACCCACATGGTAACTTACAACAAGGCGTACCAAACCTTATACAATATTGATCTTTAAGGGACTACAACCGACCCACACTACAAATGAATTTTACAATTCAAATCTTCTCTTCTTTATCGAATGATAAAATCAAAGTTGAGTACAAGAAGATAAGAGGCAAACACTTCAATAGATAGCAAATGAATTAAACTCGAGTGTTATGTTGGAAAACTTTGATGAATGAATGATAATGAAATAGTTTGGCTCAATATATCAAAGTTTTCAACCAATTAATCTCTCTTAATAAATAATAACAAGTTAAGTATAAAGAGAGATTTACACTTCAATAAGTGTTGGCAAAGAAAACTTTTATCAAGATAGAAAATAGATGAGTTCGAAAGTTTTCTTGATGAAATAGATAAACCAAGTTTGGATCAATCAAGAAATTCTTGTAATAGATGAATTGAAAGATAAATCAATGTAATCTCAATAGATTTTCAACCAAAAACTCTCTCAAAATATCTCTAATGTTGTACCAATTGAATGCAAAGAGAGTTGGTATTTATAGCACTCAAATTGGCCAAAACACTGTCCATCCGGACGAGCCATCCGGACGTCCGGTTTAGAACCGGATGACCAACTTACCGTTAGAGTTACTTTTGTCAAAACGGTAAAAAAAGTGACCGTTTCATCCATCCGGACGTCCGGATGGACAGAAAACATTTCTGACCAACGGACGCCTTATCCGGACAGTTTTCCGTATTTTGCTCATATCTTTTTCTCCTAATATCCGATTAAGGTGATTCAAAATGGGTTGGAAAGCTAAGTCAAAGGGCTACAACTTTGATTCAGAAATCATCTTCAAATTAGATTATCTTTCGTGTCAAAAATCTATCTCAATATGAGATTGAAAACTTGAGTATAACTTTTTGATTGAAAGTTGAAGTGTGATCTTTTGAGGGACGTTTGGAAATGATTTTTCAAGGTTTTTGATATATTACAAATGTTCATTTTTCCAAGATCATTCTCATGTCAAAATAATTTATGCAAGTGATGAATTTATGAGAAATACTTGAGTTTTATGCACTTGCTAAACATTGACAAGTTCTACTTTTATATATATAAATGAGGTTCGATAAATAACTCTATCTTCAATGTTCTTGATCTCTTCGAGCCTCTCTTTGACTTGTATCTCGAATGATTTGTCTTGAATGCTCGTTTAACCTTTACTTGTACTTCATTTGAGTGTGAATAATAATCTTTATAATTTTGAAAGCTTAAACACTCAATTCAATTTGTTTGTAAACAAGATGGGCTTGTTTGTTATAATCAAAACATTAAGGTCATGATCAACCATAGGTCAACAATGTGGAGCTTGTTTGTAGATGGTTTGTCTGGGAAGACGAACTTATGGGCTAGGATAGTCCTAGTTAGCCAGAGGGACATAAGTTGAACTGCGCTGTGAGGTTTGGATTCAAAGTTACCAATAATGCGGATGAATATGAGGGCGCTACTGCCGACCTTAGGTTGGCAAATGAAATGCAAGTGAAAAGGTTGCTCGTCAATAGTGATTCTCAGTTAATAATTACTCAAGTGGTACTACTAGTCTACATTGAAAAAAGACGAAATTAAATTTGTACGAAAGTGCGACAAATGTCAACGTTTCTCTCGTGCCCAGAGGTAACCGTCTTAGGAGCTAACGATAGTGTATAGTCGATGACCGTTTACCAAATGGGGAGTCGACCTTATATGTCCCCTACCTAAGGGTAGAGGTAATGCAAGTTTTGCTATCGCCGCCATTGATTACTTTACAAAATGGGTTGAAACTGAACCCTTGACCAAAATCACAGAAGCCAACACTTCCAATTCTTGTGGAATAATATTATATGCCAATTTGAGATTTTCCATTCAATTATGTCGGATAATGAGCGACGGCTCGACAACAAAAGGTCAAGGACCTCCTTTGAAGGTCTTAAATTGATAAAGTCTTATTTGAATGATTGATGTGACCTCTATAATAAGTAATATGTTGAAGTCTTGTAAACACGGGTTGTAGGGTGGTTGCCGCCTTTTTAAGAGCACTAAATGTGCCACGGGCTAATAGGGTCAAAATTGACACTTAGGACAAGATGATTCGGCTAAGGAGATGAGGCGTGTCCTCTCATCCAATGGACACCATTTCACGTGTAACACTATAAATATTCCCCCTAGTGTCATTTGGGGGATAATGCAAATACATACATTTTAAGCTATATGTTTTCTCATCTTGAGTTAAACCTTTTGTCGATAAAGTTGGATGTTTGATCTTGGCTTTTAGTTTAGTTTTTGTTGATTATTCCTTATCACACAATTCCGCTCATATATCTTGTCGGCTCCCGAACATTTTTGTCTTGCGTTATAAAGGTTCTCCCACGTTCAAACTCGAAATATCGTTGTAATGTGTTCGAACGTGGTGGAATTAGCTTGCGTGGACATGAGTGAGCTTGCTATCTGTTGTCCACATCCATAGTACAAAAAACGAGATCAACAAAAGCCTTTCAATACAAAGAGCAATTCAAGCTTCTTTACTACTCGTGATTTTCCTCTACAAAATCATAGCTTTTTCTTGATAAAAAAATTCACTCATATAAGTTTGTTAACAAAAATTCTCAACCTCTGATGAAATGCAACTATGCAAGAGGACTTTGTCGTAAACTGTAAGAAAAGGGAACAATTTTTACTTTATGAACTAAGTATATGTAAATAGTTTGAAAAGGAAAACAATTTATATATTACGGTACAAACTATGAAAATATTCTTTTGTATCTCTATAGTTCGGAGAATGTTGTATTAACAAACTGTAAAAATATGTAGTGATAGAAAATCGTAACCCCGCGTATTTGACTTCAATAAATTATCTATTAATTTTATCAAGTTAGTGTTAAGAGTATCTATACTTGTCCTAATCTTTAGGCTCTGAAACTCTTATGCACCTATTCAGTTGTAAGGTTAACTTTTATCATTCTGTATTCACGTCGAGTACTTTCACCTCATTTATTCTCTACTTCTACAACTCGTGGATCGAAATCAAAGCGTTTACTTTTGGCTTTATGTTGGGAGACACGTAAACGACCAAAAAACGAAGGTAAAGATAACAAATGAAAAGATACTTCTTTTAGCTAAATTACAAATGCCAAATGGACAAAAGAGAAACAGTGGAGAGACAGTCTTTTGAACTCTTCTGCTATACTATTTCAGATATAAAAATCTTGGTCAACATTATATACCAGAATCGCCTCGAAACAATCACTTGGCTCATAATTATCTATATTTTTTGTTCTTGATTTCAGTGAATATCTGCAGAATTATATCTTTAATTAAGTTCAAAGAACTATTAATCCACATTAATTTTAAATAATTTGTTTGAAGTTTATTTATTTATTTTTTTTCAATAGCAAACTACCCCGTACACAGTCTCATAAATATTTCCATTGAATCTGGAAAAGTCAGCAACTTTAGGTACTATGAAATTCCTTTTCTGAATTTCCTTAAGAGACTCAACAAAGAAATAGGATGCAACTTTCAACTAGAATCCTTTCTAGTGATAATGACAAACCCTACAAAGAAACCCTACACTATATTACTATATATATGTAGATTGGAATAACATAAAATCTTTCGAGTAATTCATAACATTTTTTGAGTCATATCTTCGTATTTTTCAAATCATTTAGACTAAACATTTAGCACCATGGGCGGAGGGAGGGGTGGGCTGGGGTGGGCTATAGCCCACCCTACCCCCAGCCCAACAGTATTTTTTGAAGTTACCTTTTTTTTTTTTTCCTAGAAGATAAAATTGTCTTCCATATTATCAATGAGTTTAAAGTTTTTGTAAAAAAATCTATTAATATTTGGTTAATTGGGTTTAAATATTTGGTTAATTGTATATTATTTAATTTTTAAACTTGGGTTGGAAATGAAGTTAATTGTGCTAAAATTAATATTTAGGATGAAAATTTTTTATTATTTTTAATTTTTTACCATAATTTGCTTCTGGGTTGGGGAATTAATTTTTGGGCTGGGCTAATGTTATTCTTTTTAGTTTTTCACAGTGAATTTGCTTATGAATCGATGTTATTATCAAAATAAGTAATATGCTATATATTTAATTTTATTAGTTTAAAAATATATTTGTTAGAACTTTGTTACGAGTGTTCGAAAATAGATTATGACTAATATTTTAAAAATCGACCTGGTCATCGACCCGAAAAAAGTAAATGGTCAAAATGTTCAATCGAGGTCGAACTGGGATCGAACCAAATGCAAAAATACATACAAAAATAATAAAATACTATGAAAACAATTTTTTATTTTAAATTTCATATTAATAATTCAAAGTAAATCTATCTTTGTTAATTAGATTTATTATCTTACAATTAGTCTCGATACTTCAAAAATTAAAAATCAATATATTAAAATAGTTTATCTTTTTAAATTTAAAATATTTTAAACTTATAGAAAATGATATCTAACATTAATATATTAATAATCAAGTGCGATTTAAGTTAAATTTGAAAATTAAATAAATGAAAGGATGAATGTGAACATTACAATTTAATTAGTTGAGATTCAAAATCAAATTAGTCAATTAGACATGCATTCGAAAAATGATTTCAATGAGTATTTTAACATTTTTTTGTTATATCACTATCTTACATTGGAAGTTTTGAAACCATTGGAGATGAGTATTATAAAAAACAATATTGGGACATTGAAAGTTTATAAAACCATTTGAGAGAAGTGCATATATAAAATGAGCATGTCATCCAATAGTTTTCTATGATCATTTGAATTGTAATAATTTATGAGGTCCATTTATGAAATTAATTTTTTTTAACTAAAAAAAAATCGGGAAAACCAACAAACCACGATTAGTTCATTGGTTTACGGTTGAATCGGTTGGTTCAGTGAGTTTTTAGTGATTTTGTCATAATCGGTTATCTAGGCATGATTTTGTCCGATTTTGGGTCCAATTTTTGTCTTACTGTGTGGTTTGTAGCATCTTTTATGGTATAAGTTCATTGAAAAAAATTAAATTTCAGCCCAGCCTAACGTAACTTTCTGGCTCCGCCCCTGTTTAGCACGCATATTGTTTAATGCGTTGAAGAGTTTAGGTTAAATGGATACTAAGGAAGATCGGACCTTTTTTCCGATCCCTTCTTACTTTTCAAAGAAAAAATAGTTTTGTTAAGTAATAAGCGCTTTCGATGAGAAATGACAATATTTAACTACCATAAATTTACATAAAACTACTATTTGTACTTCACGAAAACTAAAGAGATGAGCTTTAGAGCTCATAACCATCTAATATAATACAAACGGGCTTTCACGTTAACTAATCAGAACCATGGGACAAGAACACACAAGGATTTTGAGAACGATCTTTTTATTTTATTTTTTTCCCCTTCATTTCAACACATTACGTCCTTCAGAAGCTTGTACCTGCGAGTACTGGGGCGGGGCGAGGGCGTGCCAATTGGGTTTTTTCCAGCCTTTTCTCCGGCGCCATCTGCGTGGTCGTGCTTGATTTTGTCGCCAGAATAGACTGATCTTGTGTGAATATTTACTTGTGAAGATTTCTTTGAAGAATTACCATGACTTGATGATGTATTCCTTTCCTCACTTTGGCACCAGTCACAAACGCCCATCGGCTCTGCAAATTCGCCGTAGTAGTTGCTGCAATACCTGTGGATTTTCAAGTGTTGAAGCATAACTACCCAATTCCGCATATTTGATACACAATATTAGACCGGACATTTCATTATGCTTAAACCTTCTTTTCATTCTTAGTGTCCTCTTTCGGAGCATATTATAATAATCGGACTGGTAATATTATACAAGAGGAGAAATGATATGATCAAGAATTAGACTGGAATAAACAAAAAGAAAAACGTGGCATAATAATGAGTTCTTGATAACGGGCTGTGTATATAATTGTATTATGCAGATGATGTCGGAGTTGGGTGAGGTGGGTTGTTCATATTTCACTTTCACCTAAATCATATGATGCAGAACATGAAATTCAATCATGGGATTATGTGGGAAAAAAAAAATCTTGATCATCATCGTTAATATGCATGTAAATTATCACAAAAATACATTTACAACTAAACACGCAACACACCCCCAAAATACACAAACAAACAGAAATATGTGTGCAAGTGTATAGAGATTTTGGATGATGTTGGGGATGTGGATGGGGATGAGGATGGAGGTGCATACGAGTGTTGGAAGCGGCCTCGGCACTTGGTGCATCGGAAGAGCTTGTCGGGGAATCCTACATCGCCACACATACAACACACAGTCTGAAGATCCACCATTGTTGAAGCTTAAGAAGAACCCACCAGAGAAAGAACTTGTGAGGAAGAAAAGATTTATGGGTTTCAAATCGGTGTGCGCATCTCATTCATTTATGCACAATAATTAATTCTCCACATATATATACACGCTAACACGCACATGGTGGTGCTGTGTGTCCGCGTAAGGGATAGATATAAATACAGGTAGACCACACGTTGTTTGCAGTCCCACGCAGCGCAGGGGCCAAATAAAAAGTTGAAGCTAAAATCTCAACAACACGAAATTCGAAATTTGCTAAATTATTAAAAAAATAAATTAACGAATTTTATTAATTTAAAGATGAGAAAAAAAACCTTTGAATTAACCCTTTATTTATAAAAATTTACGTGAAAACAGATTTAAAACAAAAATTGCAAAGAATTCAAAATAAATTAAATGATAAACATAGCACTAAAACATTAAAAACAGTTTTCGAGTCCTAAACGAGAGCTAAAAACCATAGTATGTCACAGCGTAATGATGAGTTCTACTCGTTTCGTTATTCTCTTTCCAGAATGGAATTATGGGTCCAAATCGAAACTCAACTGCAATACCTCCACTTTTGATAATTTTTCTTTTTGATCTAATTCTTCTCCAATCCATTCAGACAATTGTTCTACATTTCTCAATTAGAGAGAAAATTGTGAACTTTAATTTATAGGTAGAAAATGAGTTTTGTCCCTATTCTCCTTTAATTTTTTAATTTTTTTTCTTAAGGCCACACCTTTTATAGTTTTATTTATATTAGTCTACGTTTACACGTCATTTTATTCACAAAAGTTGGTTTTCCTTGGAAATGAAGAAAGATCAAGTGTTTTATTTACAGTTTTTACTAAATTTGAGATTCTGAAAGTGAAAGTGAATGTGAATGTGAATTAAAATTACAAACTAACAAATTATATTTCATTTTAAAAATGAATGAACGATCTAGCTACATTGATTTGGATTTTTGAAATACAAAATTGGTTAAAGTATTTAGGAAAATGCCATTTAAAGTTCATGATTGCGAAGACCCACGAATCAATAAAACATACCGTTCATTCTTTAATAAAATAACACTACACGGAAATTTAAAATTTTTCTTTATATTTTAACCACACGTTATCTATTAATATACTATTCTAAAATGCATTCTTTAGAAGTAATGTGTATCAAACAAGCTCTTTACCCTTTTTTATATCAATATTTTTTCAATTGACGACATGCTAAATTCCCGTCACTTGAATTGATTAATTTATCAGTTATGCTACATGTACATCACAACTTACCGATTAGTTACTAACAGATGATGTGACGAAATTTTATTGGGTCAAATCTCATCAACCAAAAAATAAAATCTCTCATCTTTTTTACACTTTGTAAAAAAAATATGTAAATGATGATGTATAACAATTATTTTCCTTAATTTAATTTTAATTGGGTAACTTCGACCAATTCCGTCACTTGAACTAACAAAATCGATGACAGTTTCAATTGTATGTATTCCACGTCAATAACTAATAATTACATTTGATGATCATCGTTTATTGAGTACCACATCATCAATTTCCATTGTAAAACTAAAAGAAATTATCTTAATAGAAATTAAATTAAAGTGTAGTTATCGAATTGAAATCAAATTAAAGTATAGTTATTCGATTGAAATCATATTAAACTATAGTTATATGTTTGGACAAAATTGAAGTATAATTATCTGATCGACAATGCAAAGTATAATCACCGCTAATGAAAGTATAGTGGCTTGAAAAGAAAAAAGAAAAAAGAAAAAAGGAATTCCACAGTACTATTAATGCTGTGTGCACTCACAAAAGTTGGGATGAGAAGGCAGTGGAAAAAGGAAAAGAAAACTTATAAAATTGTTTTTTACACTTACACGTGCTCGGGGAAGAGGGCGGGCCTTTTGCATAGTAATGCTAATCGAATCGGGCGACTAGAAGAAAGAACGTCTGAAGATAGAAGCAGCTGGTAGTCCCTTTGTGCTTTGGGTATCGCTAAAATCTTTGAAATTCGCTCTTTCACAAACAAGCTTTCTACAAGCTGTGTGCTGATATGAAGACCTGCAAGAAAGTGAAATAAGGACCTTGAATCAGTAAAGCACATCGAGAGTAAGCGATCTCTGAAGCTTACTGCGTGGCCAAGCTGAGGGGAAACGGTAATTCCCCTGTTGAACCAAATCGCCCAACACGAGAAAATAAGAACGTTTCCAACCTTTATCTCCCAAGAAAAGTCCAGTTATCAATCGCTCGGTATTCTTCCTTGCATTTAAGGAAAATTGACATTTCTCACCATCATGCTCCCTTATGAAGTAACAGTGCAGCATCTCCGGCATGCCAAATGGGATATCGTCCTGACCGGTCAGGACTTAGAGAGCCAATAGCAACCGTCAAGATTTAGGCATGAGTTGATTGGGTGTAATGTCAAAATATTCCAACACCATCCCAATCATGTGAGGAATAGGAAATTGGAAGTCATCTTTAAATGGAAACTCATAAAAAAAGGTCCAGCCTGAGACATTTTAGGAAACTCTTTCGTGCAGCCATGGTAAGCGAAGCTGAACGGACGCTGGAATACCGTAAGAATCCCGAATTCTTAACAAGTCACTCTCCCTCATCTTGCTTGGTATATTCTTGGTGAACAAGATATCGCTAGCACTTGGATGGCTATGTTCATAAAAACTATGTCCTGAATAGCCACCGTCAAGACCTTGGCCGGTCGGATCAACTGTGATACCTGCACCTTCTGGATCGATCGCATATGATGGGCAAATCCCCGGACCACCAACAAACACCGCCAATGTCGGCCCGTCTGGAAAATTCAAACTAGTATAATTGTCTAGTATGGAGTTTTCATCAAGATTACTAGACCCATTCCCACCTTCGGTCGGCAAGGGATCAGTTGGTATTCCGTACGGAACATCCTGATGATCGGTCCAATCCATTTTTCCTTAAAAAATAAGAAGAAAACAACTACCCACTAACTACTTCACCCTATGATGGATCAAACATTACAAATACTGAATCAAAGTTGATGCAGCCACTGAAGAACTTTGAATAAAAATATTCGAAAAAAACTCAAGAACAAGGCAAGAACTTGAAGAATGGAGGAAAGAAACTCACCAAAATCTTTGAGGCTCCTTGAAATCCTACACAAGTTGCTGGGAGAATTGGATGATGAAGCTTTAAGTAGTGAAAATTGGTGCGCTAAACGAGTTGAATACGTAAAATTCATAGATTTGCTCAAAGTCATCAACCAAATGTGTGCACTAGATGAATATTTATCGATCTAGTAAAACTCTCTACAAAACGCATCGTACGGTTTAGACAGATTGGCAATTTTCCATAGGCCTTGACTAACTACCCTTGGTATGTCGTGCGATCTAAATATTTCTATATATATATATAAAGTTTTCCACTTGGCAAGAAGAATTTGGTGCATGCATGCCATAATCAATATCCAAAATCACACGGCAAGTGCCGTGTGGTAATGGAAACCGTACGGTTTTCGAGCCGTGAGGTAAAAACTTTATTACGTATTTTGTTTGTTTATATATATTATTATTAAATAATACGAATAAATAAATCGAATAAAATGTAATGATCTTTTGAGCCATTCGATTCTCAAAAATCATACGATAAAAAATCGTATAGCTCGATCAGTCGTGCAGAAATCTGCCAAAAACACATCGCATGACTTTCGAGCCATAAGTCGTTACAAACGGCTTCCAAGTCATACGGTACCAAAAACCAAACGACTTCAAAGCAAAGGACATTATAAAAAATCGTACAACTCGACGAGTAGTGCTTCGTTCTCTCGAGTATTGCATGGCTAGGCAGGCGTGATATGACATCTCAACGCTTTTCATTCTACTACCACTCCAAACCATGTGATCAGACGGTCCGGCCTATGATCAAAACCTACCTTCAACAAATAGATGTGATCGGTCCTAAAACCCAAATTACTCTTTCATTCGAGAAGAACTCATATAAAAGAATGGAGGACTAACTGTAGTGGTCAAAATTGTTCCACTAGCCTAAACGGCCCAAGTCCAGAATCGAGACCTACAGATGGCCCACTTGATAAATGCAACATATTTTGGCCCAGTTCGTTATGTCGATCGGGTCCCACAATTTGACCCAATCAAATAGAATTTATCTCAAAGCAGATTTGATATCTCAACCGAATGGATCTTATCAGTTCCAACCAACAAATCTCACAGAGTCCTCGTCAATCACGCCTAGACGGTTAACCCGCTGCTATAAATACCGCAATCAGTCTCACGTTCAGGTACACAGAGAAAACGAATACTCTACTCTGAATTAATTCTCCTTCTTTCGATCGATAATTCTTAACAAGCTTTTCTGACTTGACCGTCGGAGGGTCTTCGGCCGGCACCACACCGGTGTCCCCTTGAGATCTTTTCACGGTCTTTCTTTTCATTCTACTTTTTCGCAGGATTGCTAGTTGTTTGACTGACTCAATTTTTTTAATTGTAGAATTTACCATCTACAGTAATGTAGAGGACAACGAGCTGCTCGGGCTCATTAAAACACGAGCCCAAGCACGAGTTGAACAGGCGGACTTGTCAATTAGACGAGCCGCTTGGAGAGAAGCTCGTTTGGACGAGCCCACAAGATCGTCATTTATTGCGAGCCACGAACTGAGCGGCTCGTGGCTCGCCTAATTATATTTAAAAAAATTAAAAGAAACACCACTAGTGACTATAATGGTCACTGAAAAATTTAGTGACCGTTTGGTCATTTAATTTTTTTTTTCCTTTATTCATTTTTCTAATTTCTTCCCCTATAAGTACCCACCCATTACAACACTTTTTTCCCACCAGACTTACTAATCAATCACTATCAATCTCTCATTCTCTACCCTCTATTCTCTACTATTTACAAGTCATTATCAACAATATTATTCATTCATTCTGTATAATCTTCTTATACATTTTTTCTTACATTATTATTTTGATTTTACAATTCATTGTATACACTACTACATAATCTTCATTCACTTCTCAATTCTACATTCTACTTCAAGTCTTCAACATTCAATTTCTATTATTCACAAATGAATTCACGATCGTTTGTTGAAAATTTATTCGGTTTAGAAGGCGAAATACCTGCCCAAAATCAATTTGGAAATGAATTCTCAATTCAAGCAAACATTCAAGATTTCAACGTTCATGAAGGTAGTCATCCAATCGATTTGGATGATGTTGATGTTGATCCTAGTGTTCCAATTGATTTGGGACAAAATGAAAAATCTACATTAAATATTCCCGATGTAAGAGGGAAGAGAAAGGGGAAGAAGCAGACAAAATGTTAGGACCATTTTAAATGGTTCAAACCGATCGTGTGGTCGATGGAATTTTTGAAACCAAAGCAGTATGTAAATACTGCCAAAAACGACCGACATGACAAAAAGGTATTGGAACTACCGACCTTAACCATCACTACAAAACATGTGCGGCCAAATATGAGCTTTTTCCAACTGGTCAAACGCAACTACAATTTAGTACTCCAGGCGTCGGTGGTACTACTAAGCCACTTTCTAAATGGATGTATTCGAAGAGGAAGCTCGAACGAGAATGATGAAGTTTGTTGCCGCGATGGAGTTGTCATTAGCAATAGCAGATATCCAACATTTCGTAAACTATGTCAAAACATATCTTCAGCCGATGTACGTTTGGGTAAGTAGAAATACTCTTCGTTCTATTACAATTGAATATTTTCTTCATGCAAAACACCTATTGATTATAGATTTAGAAACATATGAGGGTTTGATATCTTTAACTTCTGATATGTGGGAATTGATTAATAAGAGAGGTTATATAACTGCAATTACACACTATATAGACCTACTTTGGATCATGCATAAAATAATTATTATTTTTAAAATTGTTGAGTACTTGCACAATGCCTAAACTATATTTAATGTTATCATGGACATTATTAGAGAGTATAAATGCGAGAGTAAAATTCGTTCTTTTACGTTCGACAATGCTAGTGTAAATAAGGTTGTATCGATAAATTGCATAGAGTACTTCAACCCGATTTTGGTGGTTATTTATTTCATATTCGATGCGTATGTCATATTTTTAATTTAATAGTACATGATGGTTTAAAACATGTTAAAGATAAAATTAATCGAATTAGGAATGCACTTGTATATATCACGATTACACATAATAGAAAATAAACATTTGAAGACTTTTGTGAAGAAATTGGGATGACGAATACGAAAACTTTTATTACTGACGTAGGCCATAGATGAAACTCAACTTACTTATTATTAAAATCATGTGAAGGTTTTGAACATTTAATAACTGAATTTTATAACAATATGTATGTTAGAGACGAAAACGATACTATTTGAATGAATCTGATTGGAATATAGTTTTTAAAATTAAAAATTTTTCGACAAGTTTTTATAAGTGTACAACTATATTGTCTAGTGTTTATTATCCCACAGTTGTATGATTTTTCAACGTCTTTATATAGTTGCTAGAGCTTTAGTTGCTAGAGCTTTTAAGAGATTTCAAAATGATCCTGATTTTCAGGAGGTTATATATTCCATGAAATTAAAATTTAGAAAATATTGGGAAGAATTAGCTATGTTATTTCCTTTAGCATGTGTCATGGACCCTCGATATAATTTATCAGGTACTAAATTTGTAGTAATGAAATTTCAAATGCTTTAACTTTTAATGTACCTATTACTTATAGAAATTTGGAACAAATATTACGTGAAATGTATGAATTATATACTTCACGAATGGATACACATATTACTCGTGTATTTACATGTACTCCTTCCACTAATATAAGAGATGACGACGTTGAAGTTTTAAATTTATTTGAAAACATGAACTCATATAGATATAATTCAACTGCATATGCATTTGGTTCCTCTAGTAGTAGTAGTTTGTCTTCCACTGCATGTACTCAAATTTCGAGTAATAGTCCAAATGCGTTACCATTTGAATTAATTGATTACTTTCGTCATACTTTGCCTAGTAACAAAGAAGTTAAGAAAAGTTCAGAAGAGGTAATTAAATTCTGGGGAGATAATGAACGCCGATGTCCAATAGTTTCTGTAATGGCAAAATATCTGCTAACACCTCATGTTAGCACTGTAGTTTCAGAGTCTACTTTTAGTGCAGGAAGAAGGTTCTCTTTGAGGTCTGGAGTTGATTAAAAGAAAATATTTTTGGAAGCATTAATGTGCGTGAAGGATTGAGAAGACGCTAATTATCGAATTCAAGATAAATATGACGAAATTGCATGTAACTAGTAAGTGATATTTAATTTCACCGTATTCATTACAAAATTTAATTTTCATACCTTTATAAATTTTTTTTTAAAAAAATTGTACACGTAACAAGTTATTCATGTACAAATTTTTAACTCCACCTACTCGAAATTGAAGTAGCCGGTCCCAAACCCGGATAAAGAATGATGATTTATATTTATTTTTTTATTTTAAAAAATAAAGATATTTTGAAAAAATGCATATTTAAAAAATTGTTTTAAAATGTGTGTGTGTGTGTGTAGGTTTAATAGTAGTTTAAAAAAATTAAAAATAACGAGCTTGCGAGTCGAGCGGCTCGCGAGGGGCAAGTTCGGCTCGTGCAGGTAAGGGCCAGCTCAGCTCGGCCCATTGCCACCACTACTTTTGCGATATAGTTGAAGACTTGAAGTGGTAAAAGGTTAAAAACGGAGAAGTCCATCAACTTCGTACATGTAGTTGTCGTGGCCTATTTGGGGTGTATTTGTCATTTAATCATTTTTGGTGGCAACTCAAAAGAATAATAGAATTTTTCGACACCAAAAAGTAGGGGTTGGCAAAACCCAATCGAACCTATCAAAATCGCCCAAATCAAACCAATTCGATCGGGTTGGGTCGATTTTTTGTTGTTTTTACACGGGTTGAGTGTGTTGGTTATGTATGCGGGTCGGGTTATGTGTTAACTCATTAAAATCGAATAAACTCGCCCGACCCGCCCCAAACCCGACCATATTTATGAACTTTACAAGTGTTGTGATATTGCTGGTACGATTGCACACTCAACACAAAAATACTTTAATTGTCAAAATCATTTCTTGATTTCATATAATTTAATATTAATATGTCAGTAACATTTCCGGGCATGAAGTGCCAAAATGATTCCGATTTGTTGGTCATTGCAACTATAGATACATAATATAATACAAGTCATGAGTCAATTATAAATTCATCCGATCCGACTTACCTACTTTAATATTTGTTGATAAGTTGTCAAAAACCGACTAACACAACCCAACCCGACCGATACTTGATTGAATTAGATTGAGTTTCAACTTTTACACAGATTGAATTGGGTTAAATAATGATTAAATCGATCATGTTGGATTGGATTTGGATTGAGACAAAAATCGACCCACCCCACCACATGCCCACTCGTACCTAAAAGTACATGGTTTTACTTTACAAAATCATCATAGAATAATGAATTGGCCTAAAAAAAATCCCCCAAATTTTTTTTTGCCTTTAAAAACAAGTAAAATTAGACATATTTTCAAAAGTTAGAAAATATTTTAAATGAAGAAAAATAGAAATCAAACACTAAAAAATAGAATTTTGGGTGGAATCTGTTATTTTTTATGAAAAATAAATGCAATAAAACACACACTAAGTGTGACATTTGCTCACCCGCTAAATAAATTATAAGTTTTGAAATACCTAATTATTGTTTATAACATTGATAACGTGATTTTATAAAATTGTTTCGATATCTTGCTTTTAGATTGAATAAGAGAAGAATTATACTTTAGACATAAATTCAAAACATTTGGTGTTAAAAAAAAAAAAAGAGTAATTTAAGACATTTGTTTGGTTTAAATAAGGAAGGAATTAATTTATTTATAGAAGATTAGTACAATAATCGAAATTAATGACTAATTATTAATAACAATAGGAATTAAAAAAATGAGTTTTCAAAAAATAGTGGCTAAACATAGGGTAGATTAGTACAATAATCGAAATTAGTGACAAATTATTAATAATAAAGGAAAGTCATTCCCATTTTATTGGATACGCCCTCCATTTATTTCATTGTTAAATCATAAATGGTGGCATAAAGTGCTTTTGCGGCCATATAAGTACTTGATAAGCACCAAGTGGGACCCCACTTGTAATTCCATTTCTTGATTTCTCGTCTTGTTTTTTTATTCCGTATTTTTTTTTTCATTTTATTTCGTTTTTGATTCGTGCGAGTTAGCTGAACAAATCAAGTTTTTCAAATTAATGATGTAATTCCTCTACTAGTATTATTTTTTTAGAGAAGAAATCGGTTGGATTATTTGACTTACAAGTTTTATCCATCGAAAAATATGTGGTTAAAAAGTAAGTAAAAGTTATTGATGTGATGAAAAATATTATTTTATTAAAAAACGTGTGGTTAAAAATGAATTTTGAAAAAAATATTTGTCAAACATGAACTTATATTTTTCAGCTTATAATTATAATAGTACAAAATTGCAGATAAGTGACAATAGACAATAAATAATAAACAGCACAGACATGAGACAAATAAATAAATAAAAATCATCCTAGTTGTGTAAGATTTAAAAAAATGGCTGGAAAACACCCTAAAAGAAGGACAATGAGGGGACACGAATGCAGAGAACAAGTTCTGTCGGCCTCTTAGTTACTGCTTTATTTCATCATTTTTATGCTCTTGATTAAAATTATAATTCATTTTTTGTTTCTTTTTATTATTCAAACATTTTTTAATAAAATAATATTATACGTAAATTGAAATTTTCTTCTTCTTTTCAAATTATACATTTTTCAAAAAAAAAAAATACTATTTCCAAAATTATAACATCAAATAATAAGGGCCAAACGTGAGGCATATATTAAGGCCCCGTTCGGTAGGGATTAAAATTCAATTAAAATTGAAAATATGATCGTTATTAGGTCCCACTCGTCTAATAAAAGTCAACAATAACGACTAATTTTTCAATTTTAATCTGATTTTAATCCCTACCGAATATGCCCTAAGTTTAGGGTTTGTTTAGCTTGACATTATAAAGTCAAATGGAACTTTTGAGATACAAACGTTACTTTTGGATCATTTGAATTTTTAGTTAGAAATTTTTTTGAAGGAAGCTCGGCCAATAAAAATTCCAAACACTAAAAGTCAGTTTAACATGACTTTTGAGAAGTTAAAAAGAGCTTTGAGACCCAAAAGTTACTTCGAACCAATTTAATTAATAATTTTATAAAAGTGCTTCTTCTAAATATAGAGAAAGTTGACTCAGTATAACTTACTCTAAAAGCTCTTTCGAAAGATAAAACTCTTTAAAAAATTAATTTTCCAGTACTAATAAAGTTAGTTGAAGCCCTAAAGAACGGACCCTTAGGTACCTAACATAAGTAGGCATAAAGAAAAGAGCGAATATAAAATGTTATTTATTTATTTTAGTTGGTGTGGAATCATAATTTATTTAGTATATTTGCAAAATGCACTTAGTTGACATAGTGCAATATGTCTAAACTACGTAATAGAATCTAGAATAGATATACGAGGATGTGACTGATTATTGTAAGAATAAGACAAAGGTGGAACGAAATATTACACAAACATGCCAATTATAAGCAAGATTCTTTTATGCTTATACCATATCCTTCATATTCCAACAATTATACTTGATTTACATGTACGCAGATTGTAAGGATGAAAATGAACGGCTAATGAACTTCCAAGGAAATTGGATTCCTTTCGTTTGCATTATTACACGGATTCTTTCTATCACCTTACATTATGGCGATACAACCTAAACTCTAGCCTAGGACTTTTCCAAATAAAATAAGGTTATCAACACGATAGAGAATTTAATATAAAACGCTTTTTTATTTATTTAATGTAATATAAGATTGAGATACATTAAGGTTATAGTTACCTGATTTTGTTATTAAACTCAAGGAGCTTCAATACTAAACCATCGTCCACGAAAGATGTCACAAAACTACTCAGAATATGACTAAAATAGTAATATACTCGTCGCTTTAAACATATTATTTCATTTGTAGTTCAAATTAAAGAACAAAACCCGCTCTGAGATTATTTGATCCACAAGATTGAATGTGGGGATTTCATATAAATGAAATAATATAATTTAAAATTGTTTTGAAATAATGATACGCAAATTATTATTATTTTTGAAAAAAATGCAAGAAAAATATTGTTTACGAAATGAGTAGTTAATAATTTTTATGGGTAGAGTTTTGACAATTATCTAGTGTCCATAAGAACGAATTTTTTTTTATTTTGTCCATTTAGACTCCACACGTGAATGAAAGGAAAAACATAAACTATGTTAACTTGAAAAAGACGAGGTATGTAGAAGGATTTGTACAAGTAACACTTGTACATAATTGAAGCCATTCATATCGTCATGTTATATATACATTATATTCTCAAGCTATTACGGGATTATTAAGCTATAAGCTTATTGAATGAAATTTTATAGATAGTAGATACTTCATTACTGTTAAAAAACACTCGTTTTAACGAACTTATAGACTTAACCAAACATGGTATTTTAACTCCTAACAAAAGCTACGAGCCCAACAATAGGCAACATGGTCTTTTAACTCCTAACTTTAATTAATTGCTATAGCAAAAGATCGGAGTTCACTCTCAAGGTGGCGCGTAGACCATGACCCCTGACGTAGTTGAGGAATTATACATGGTGCACATAATCCTTCATTGTTTGTGAAAGCTGGACAAAGATTATTGCTTGGACAATGTGATACTTCATTGAAAGGCTACTGTTAAAGCTTCTAGTTTTGAACTAGCCAGCTTGGGTAGCCAATAATACTATGCCATTGTTTGATTTTGCTAAAATTAATTTTTATTGGATCTTTGATGAATGTACGATTAAAAAAGTTGTGAATCGCATAAAATGTTTTATAGAAATTAATTGTTGACTTTGACTTAAATTTTAATAAACTTTTTTTTAGTTAAATCAAACGTGTGTTATAATTAATTAGAAGAACATTTAAAAATATAATAAGGGAAAAATTCATTAATTCTACTTTAAATTTACCATATTTCAAAAATAACAAAACATCTTTCACATTTCAAAAATTAGATTTTTGACACACACACACACACATAATTAATTAATTAATTAACCCACCCACCTGCACCACCCTCATCGTTCCGACTACCGTCCGGCGACCGTTCTGGCTACTACTTCGGCGAGCGTTCCGGTGACTACTTCGATTCCGGTGACAGTTTCGGTGATCGTTCTGACGACGTTCCCGATTCCGACGATTGTTTCGATGATCGTTCCGACGATCATTCCGATGGCTATTTTACGGTCACAGTTCAAAAATTTTGTAGGTCACAAGTAATTCGTTGGTCACATGTTTCAAAATTAGTTGGTCACAGATCAAAATTTATAGGTCACACGGTCACAGACTTCCAAATTAGTTGATCACAGATTTTTTCATGGTGATAGATTATGTAATTTTTAGGTCACAGATAACAAGATAGTTGGTCACAAATTATATTTTTTATCACATGTTATCGAATTTTAATGTCACAAATTATATTTTTAGTCACAGATTACTTATTGTATGGTCACAGCCCAGGTCACAGCATGGTTGACAGAATATATCGCACATGGCTCAAGTCACAGTATAGGTCACAGCACATACTCAGGTCACAACGTTGTTCACGGGTCAACTGATGGGTCACATACCACCAACCCCCTCCAATTTCTCCACCGCCACTTGCGGCCACCCTCACACGGTGGCCGACGCTACCACCACCACACCACCACCACTGCCAACAACACTGTCACCAACAATCACCTCCACCGCCACCTGAAATCATCACAACCCCTACCAAAGAATCCACAAAACCGTCCCTGCCACCTCCAACCCCCCACCACCACCACACCCGCAAAACACATACACCACCACCATATCCGTTTACACCATCCCCACCAAAGAATCCATAAAATCGCCCCCAGCCACCGCCAACCCCCCAACAGCACACCCGCAACATACACACCACCACCATCTCCATCCCCACCCAATAATCAACAAAACCCCGGCGACAGTGGTGATGGGTAAATCAAGTGACTGCAAATCACGTATCGCCGAGGAGAGAATTGCAAACCGCCACCACACCACCACCAACAACTCAGCCCCACCACCAGCCATTTATTTCTATCACACCACAACCACGATGCCTATCCCAAAAAATCTGGGGCAGTCGCGATTGTCGGTAGACTCGGCAACACCAATGACACCACACACCTCGCCTAAATCACTGCACAACCACCACAAAATCAACTTCGTGACGTTCAAAATCGCCGCTTCACCTCCGAGTCACCGCGCGAATGATGCTTTCGCGAGAAGGATGACGCAACTGTGCGATATGTTGCGCATCCACGAACTGCGCTGCAAAGACGTGGTTTCTAGTGGATGATGTCGTTAGAAGGATGATGTCGCCACGCGAAGGATGGTGTCGGCGTTCAGAGAAAGCGATGTTGTTGGTACCGACGGGCGAAGCATTTCGGTGGGTGAAGCATTTCAAAGAAGGCGATGATTTGTGGCTGCGCCTCCGAGTTCTCCTCCGGCGGATGACGCACTTCGGTGGGGCATGGTGGAGGCCGCAGTGGTTGTGGCGAGAAAGAAAGAGAGAGAGATGGGGGGAGGTGAGTGAATTTGTGATTAATTAGGGTTTTAAGGTAAGGTGGGGTGGGGTGTATATAAATTATTTTTTATAATATTATTATTAATATTTAATTAAATATTAATAACATGTATCTATATATAAAACATCTAATTTTTGAACATTAAAACTTGAAATCTGATTTCTGAACTTGAATCTTGAAAAGTAGAGATTCTTGTAATTTCCACATATAATAATGGACAGCCACGTGGGCTGCCATCCACAAAACAATAGTGCTTGGGCCCAAATTTGGAGGACCAAATTTCCTCATCAACGAAATCAAGGCATTTG
This sequence comes from Fraxinus excelsior, assembly GCA_019097785.1. Classification (NCBI taxonomy): domain Eukaryota; kingdom Viridiplantae; phylum Streptophyta; class Magnoliopsida; order Lamiales; family Oleaceae; genus Fraxinus; species Fraxinus excelsior. The sequence continues at coordinate 6,224,650 of CM032639.1, read as the reverse complement.
AATTGGGGCGGCCTCCCCCAGTAGAATGCAAACAGGCCCATTAAAGGCCTCTTTGCAATCCCGAAACCGGGTCCAAGGACGGGGACGCCTCCGACCTCAACCCAGATTTTCCCTTTTTAAGTTTGGACCGTTACATAGGAACAAGTTAAAGTATTCTTCTTGAGACCAACGACCATATAAGGTCAAAAGAAGAGGGTGGGTCCATTCTAATACATTATTATGAAAACATTAATCTAGCGCAACGGATTGAATTTGAAGGCGGAGAACTCGGTGGGATTCTTCTTCCACTCTTAACGGCGCAATTTCATAACCCTATTATGTATTTCAGTTTGATTACGTGTTTTTCGATTTTTGTGTAACCAAATTTGTTTAACCCTTGTTTGAGGCCATTATTTGAAAAAAGAAAGAGTTTTGAATAGTAATTTTTTAAAAAAAAATAGAGAAAAAATTTGTGTTTCGTGAAAAATATTTTATTATATAAATGTGTCGTTGAAAATTAGTGAAAATTAAAGAGTTTTGAAATAATAATTGTCAAACAGGGCTTAGTTACATGATTGTAACATAATTTCGAACCATTAATTTCAGAGTAATGCTATTTATTATCATGATAATGAAGTATCGGTGATGTACAAACTTATTATCCCTCGCATCTCTCTCATAAAAATTGAATTATTCAATCCTATTATTTCACATAAGTTGCAACATTACCGATATTTCATCATTATAATAATAAACAACATTATTCTAATTTCAATTAATAAGCTCTGATTTTCAATTAATGCATGTGCATTGATTTTAGTTCATGCTATAAAATAGTTGACCACTATTTTATTGATTCGTGAACGATAATGAGCCGAGAAGTGAGCTATTTGTTTAGACTACGTTGCGAAAATCAAAATTTCGTAAAAAGTAGAGATGCACTTTTATTAATGTTCTTGTGTGATTGAACTCACTTGGTCAATGGTTATAAGATTCACATATAAATATAGTGAGTTGACTTATTAATATGATTTGGTTTCAATTCGAGAAGCAAATCAATTAATTTAGAGAATTCATCCGAATACACAGAATTTACTATTGTCAAAATTTGATAATTGAGATTAAGGGGGTTCCCACATTTTTAATTGTTTTTTCACGGATTAATAATTTTTTAGATTAATAATCAGAAACCATTGATTTTTATTTTTACTCATAAAATGTAAGTATTGTTTAATCAATAGTCAAATAAAATAGACTTCATAAAATGATAATTTGGAGATTTAAGTCCACTTGGACCATTTGTTTATTCGACATCGTACAATTATAATATCTTATTTACCCGAACAATACTCAAAAGGTATTTGGTGGAGCTTAAAATTAGATTTTTAGTTAAATGTGATAGAAGTTTTTGAAATGTGTGGTTGAAAAAGATGTGGAACTCATGAAAAATGTGGTTAATATTAATTGTTTGACTTTGATTTATATTAAAATCAGATTTTAATCCGGTCCAAACAGATCATCATATCCTTTACTACGATTCGTACATCATGCAATCTTTATTTCCTACCTCTCACATCCTTCCATTAAATTCAAAGTTAACTAAAGTAACTTGGGGGGAATCTGATGCGAACCCAGCCAAGAATATATCTTGAGAATCCACAAACAAGTTGAAACAAATCTAAGAAAGTTAGAAATCACGTCTCGCAATAGCAACTCGACCCGTTGTTCGACTCGTACCAAGAACCAAAATCACGCGTTAGAGATCTAACCCTTTGATTACCCAGAATAAGAATCGTGAAGTGAGAATGTCACAAAAGGATTGTAACTCATTTTGATAAGTTCAAAATATAAGTCTTTAAGCCACCAAGAACATTGGAGGAAAAAACTCACGAAGTTGTATTAATTCTTAATAATGTCAAAAGTCTTCTTTTACAACGTAGAATAAAATCCTATTTATACTAAAGTATGGAAAAAAAAACCCTAGGATCTAGCAAGAATCATAATAGAAAAGGAATTCTAACTAATTAAGGTAATTCCCAAAAAAAAAAAATTATCACCCAGAATTTGGGCCTTACGGCCGTATGGGCAAAGTGAATTTGCGCATTTCATTCTCGGGTTGTAGCCATGCGGCCGCGTTGTTCAATTTTGCCTCCGTTTTGACTTCTTGTTTTTACTGCTCTTCAATCCTTTTCGGCAATCGGTTCCTTCACAAGACTTGTCCAATGTCTTGTCAACTCCAACATTTTGGACTTCATAGCTCGATTACACGATTGTGTGGCTTCTTTGGCTTGATTCGAACCTGGACTCCTTCCCGAGCTGGACATTGACTCCTCCTCAATGCACTTCGATTCTTCGCCCGCTTGATGCCTCAGAATCATAGGCAAAGTCGTTAAGGAGGCATGTTTCATTGATGGAATTTCCGTTGGTGATCGCGACAATATGATTGTTAGTGATTCTGATAAAAATTAATTTTAGATTTGGACGAAATTAAACGACATCTTACATGATCTTCGATGCACTTTCGTCTGCTATCACTTACAATTATAAAAAATTAATGTTAGAATAATATTGAATTGTGACCTGAATTTTGAATAAAAATAAAACTCAAAGTTTGATATTTCTGAAAATTTAAATTTAAAATAATTTATTTTGTTCTAGTAAAAAAGATTGTAAATTCATGTTTCCACGCTGCCAATACAGGAATAGGTAACTCAACTAGTGATTATCACATTACAATCTATAAGTCCTGCTTTTGTCCATTATTCGTATGTTCACAAGTTCATAGTTAACTTTCCTGCCTCCGCTTTAAATTTTGATATGAACCATACACCACAGACTACATAAGACAAATGGGAGAGTGGGAGCCTCCGCCATTAAAGTATTTGTACGCGTGATATTGTACAAATTTGTACTTGATTTGATCGGAAATTAATCACCCTTGTTTGGTATCGCTAAAAAATCTGATTGAAATTTAAGTTAAAATCAACAGTTAATTTAAACTATATATTTCATAAGATTCATAACTTTTTAATCACACTGTCAATCAACTTTTTTTTTTTTTTTAATCTCTACTTTAGTTTGTTGTCGTATTTACTTTATTGAAAGTTTTTAAGGAGCATTTATATTAATTTTGCTAATCTTCGATGTTTTCTTCAACTTATTTAATTACTCTTTTATGCGTTTGACCCTCAATTTTTAAATTCTATTTTTCCTCAAACTCAATTTGAATCACGTATTTAGCGAGAACCATAATTTTTATCAACGTTTATTAAAAATCTGATTTTTAACTAAATCAAACATTAGCCTATATTTGATATCCTTCAATTCAAAATTCTTTTATCTACACACTCATTTTCAACCAAACATTCACACAATAAAATATTTTGCAGGTAAACTAAATTTTTTTCTTTTTTTTAATCATACATTCTTAAAAAACTCACTATTCAGAATACTGAAAATCCCAAATGATGATCGTCAAACATGACCTTAATTAACGCTTCATGTAAAATTCACTTCCGCAACTTGTACAAAAATCTTAATAACCACTTCCAATTCCCTTTTTATCATCTATTTTGTGAATTTTATATGGCCAGTTAAGTGCTTGTATAAATTTTTCAATCACATTTTTATTAACCTTTCATCAAAAGCTTCGTATAATAACTCCCTCGATAACGAAAAGTGAAAAAACTCAAGCTATTTGTTAGTTTATGAAAAGATGATTTTTAGCTTATGCTCGGCCAGTGGCCCCCATATCCGGCGCAATCATGCCATGGACTAGATCGAAGCATGAACAATCCATGTAACCCATTTTTCAAATTTTCTTTTTTAAAAAAAAAAAAAGTAAAAAAGTAAAAATAATTCGTTTTATACCTATATGCTATATTTAATGCCTATTCTCTGTGATCCAGAAATTATTTTAAACAGAAAAGTAGGTGGTGTGTCTAGACCTTGCCTTTACAATGTCGGGGCAAATATCTTAAAATTTGATACTCTTCCCTTCCCACCAAACTTCCGAATGGCCTAATCTTCTTAAAATATTCCCCAAACAATGAAACTCCCTCTCTCTTACAATATTGCACCAATTCTTCTTATATAAATCCCTTCTAAAACTTAACAGATAACCAAATTCTATTTCGAAAAATGGCTTTAACTTCAACTATCCTCTCTCCAAGAAAACTTAGACATGATGTCTACTCATATTCATACCAACAAGATTCAAACATTCCTTTAGTCATTTATGTTCTTGCATCTATAATAGACAGAACATTGTCTAGGAATGAGAGAATAGCTAAAAACTGCAGATTTCCACTGTCATCCAAATCTGCTAAAACCCGAGTTTTCGACTGTAATGAGACACCGGATATGAGAATCCAGTCCTACCTTGAAAGAATTTTCAGATATACAAGAGCTGGACCATCTGTTTATGTTGTTGCATATGTTTATATTGATAGATTATGCCAGTTATATCCCCAGTTTCGAATTGGCGTGAGGAATGTGCATAGGTTGCTCATTACAACTATAATGTCGGCATCCAAATATGTAGAAGACATGTAAGTTACTTTCTTCTCTACTGAGATTTTTTTAGTATAGCAAGAAAAAAGAAAAATGCTACGAGTTTTAAAGTAAAATGTTAAACAAGTAAGTGTAACCATTGAGTACTTCCAAACGAGCTCAATGGAGTTAAATTTCTGCTATGAAGCACCAAATAATTAATATGGGCAATGTTCTATCTTGTTTTATGCAGGAATTACAGAAATTCTTATTTCGCTCGAGTAGGGGGATTAACATCAAAGGAAATGAACAAGTTAGAGGTTGAGTTTTTGTTCTTGATGAAATTCAAGTTGCATGTGAATGTGAGTGTTTTCGAGAGTTACTGCTGCCATTTGGAGAGGGAAGTGAGTATTGGAGGAAGTTACCATATTGAGAGGACTTTAAGGTGTGCAGAAGAAATCAAAACTAAGCAAAGAGAAGAATCAAGACTTGATCAAATTGCCCATCTTTTGCTGTAAATAAATTCAATTTGTATAGATTAATGCAACATCGTGCACAAATTGTATAAAAGATTTTTTGGGTTTTAACTTGTGGTTTTTCTTGTACAAATTAACCTCTCTGTTATTGGTAATTTTAATTTAAGTCAAAGTTAATAATTATTTCACAGGATCCATAACCTTTCAATCACACTTTCATTAATTTTTTTTTATCAAAATTTACTAAGAAACTAACTTTAATCCGGAACAAACGGGGGCAAGTTTCAAGTGTGCTATAGCTTTATGTTTGAAGTTCCACATCTTTGTTTTTCTTGTGTTTGGATATTAACTACTAATAGAAAGCAATTAGCTGTTTGTCGAGACCAATTATATTTATTATCGAACTGTATATTGGGTTCCATTGAAGAAAATCGAATTTAGACACACACATAGGATACTATATATAATTGGTTCTCATCAAAGGTTGAAGGAGAAGCATCAACTTCGAATTCTCCACTAAATCTTTAGTCCGCGGACAAGGGCTACAATGTGATATCTATAGGGACTGATGTTCAATCCTAAAAAGTTAATACATTAGCTAGAGTATCCAATGCCGTTTAAGTCCATTAGTTACTTCATATTTAATCGATGTAGAACTTTACTTGCACTTTTCACATAATTCTCAAATCGAACGAAGCATCATGCCAGCTTGACCTCCCTTTAAACGGTTGTCTATCTATCTCTTTCTCGAATTGAAGGATTACATCATCTATCAAGGTCTAACTCTTCTACTACGTTAGGGTCATTGTCATATGTGAACACAACCTCCTTAACAGCCGACCGTAGACTTTCCACGTAACATGATCCAGCTTGGGTCCCAACACCTTCGTTTGCCTGCAATTGGGAATTTGTCTTGTGCATCTACACGGTTAAGTTTGGGGTTTGACTTTGATACCATTTGTAAAGAATTGATAGTTCACCTTAAAAGATTAATGATCTGTTTGACATGTTTTCTAGTTCAATTTTTTTAATAATACGACTTCTTCAGAAAGTCACATGAGCCAACTTCCTCTAAAAACTCTTGTAACTACATGAAACGCTATAAAATTATTTAAACAAGTCCAAAAGTAATTTTTTGTATTGAAAGCAATTTTTGACTTTTCAAAAGTTCTGCATAACAAGCCTTAACTGGTTAAGTGAATTAACAAAATTCTTAACAAATTCATCGTTTTATTTGCATTTTCTTAACTATGCCTGAGCAATTTCAAAGTATATAACAAATAACTATTTCATAATAATATGTTTTTAAGAAAAGAAAATCCTTGCTAATGATGGGCATATGGTCCCAAATTAAAGAAACTTTAAATGATGAACAATGATTGTGAGTGAAAAAAAAAAAAAAAAAGGTTAGGACCTAGATAGAAAATAATATAGAATATTAAAGACACAAGGAAGCAACTTGGAAGGCATCATCAACACCAATCTAATCATTTATATTAAAAATAATTAAAACATTGTTCACTATAATTAATTTGATGCCATCTCTCCTTCCCATCACTTTGATCATGGCTTAAGACACATAATTAAATAATATCATTCTTAATTAGAATATTTATATTACAACTCAGCATGTCACACTGGTACAAGTTCATTCGTTTTAAAAAAAAAAAAAATCGATCACTGCAATTAATTTTTTATTTCTTTTATAAACAAACTATTTTGTCGATCGAATCACATTTCACCCATTTTTAAGAAAGACTTTTTAATGAAGAACACGGAAGAGGTTTTACGTCTAAATTAGGCAAGAGTCGAAAGGCGAGTAGCAAAATCTATTGTTCAGTTAACTAGACCCCAATTCATTCTTGAATTCATTTAGGGTCTGTTTGATTGCAAGAGTGAAATTTGGGTGAAAAGAAAATGAATTTCAGGGAATTGAATTGTCTAGAATTGTTTTCCTATGAATTGTCAATTAATTGTATTTGATTAATATAATTTTCCACCTAAAAAATATTGAAATTTTGAATCCTTTAGTATTCGTTTGACTTTGTTTTTCATGAAAATTGTCCATTAAATAGAAAAAAATTTGACAATTGTGGATAAAATTTGTTTTCATTGCAAAAAAAAAAAAAAAAAAAAACTGGATTGGTTGGTGGGAATTGATTTTCCTCAAAACCATGCAAAACCCAACGTGTGAGCCAAAATCAAGAAAAACAATTGCCAAGAAAATTTTTGTATCAAATATGCCAAAAATTGAAGATGAAATTTATTTTTCATTTTTCATGAAAAATTTTGCTCAATCAAACAAGCCCTTAATTCTATATGTACAAATAGGTGTAAGATTGGTTTGTGGTTTTGACGAAGCAGCAATTCCTCAAAGCATTGGACTAAACCCATTTTGATATTAGGCTGTGTTTGATAAGGATGATTTTCCATGGATAGGAAAATATTTTTCATTTTCCGTTTTTCGCATTTTTTGATTGCAAAAATTTTCTTTAGAAAAAATTTCCCCCCCGTCCACTTTTTCCTTGAAATCAATGAATTTGTTTTCCCATCTTTTTTTTTTTTTTTGGCAATTGGAAAAAAAATCTATCAACAATGGTAAAAACAAATTTCCATTTAATGGACAATTTTCATGTAAAACAAAGACAAACGAATGGTATTCAATATGATAATCTTTTGGCAATTGGAACAAATTCTAGATTCAATGGTAGAAAGAATTATCGCTTTCATGGACAATTTCCATAAAAACGAAGCCAAACGGACGCAAACTTTCAACATTTTTCAGGTAAAAAATTATACCAATCAAACACAATTAATTACAATTCTCAGTAAAACAATTTCTAGGTAATTCAATTTCCTATAAAATATTTTCTTTTCACCCATTTTCCACCTCTACAATCAAACGGACCCTTAGTTCAACTTTTGTCTTCTTTTCGAGAGAAAAAAAATATATGATTTTCTTGATTTTATTCTGCATACAGGAATGAAAGAAGGGGAACATAGTGGCGGAATCATGTTTCTTATGCATTTTTAATTATTATTCCAATAAACCAGAACAACTTTTATTGTTGTAATCATGTCGTAAACGGGATATTCACCTAACTTTCCACTCTATTTATTTTAATTACATTTTTTGAAAAAAGAAA